>FR990034.1:9804436-12204436 GCA_905404135.1 Hesperia comma
ATAGTTAGTAAGTAAGGAAAATGATGAGGCTATGGGAGCGAAACAGCCTGCAACACCTTGGACATGGCTTTGTTATATTATAGCCTTAAGTAGGAATAAGTGTAGTATGTAACTGTGAGTAGAGAAAAAAATCCTTGGGAGTTAATTACCCCTCCTTCTTCCAACATCACTTACCGTAGAGCTTTGTTGAAGCGATGGTGTAGTTTGACTGTCGAAAAATGTTTTTAATCACCAAAATCATATAAAATAAATTTAATTTAATTTGATTAAGATTGAATAAAATATACCGTAAATAACTGTTTTTTTCTATAAAGTATAGTCAAAAGAATGCTCTTTTGACGTTTCCAACATGCCGTTATCATGGATTTTTATTTTATTTTAAGGAGTTTCAAACATTATATCGATATCAGAAGTTGAAAAAGTCGATAAAAGTGTAACCCCTAGTGCAATGGGACTACGGGGAATTAAAATTACCCGTGGTCCCGTTAATGGGACAAACCAACGGGACCACGGGTAAACACCCGTTTGTAGTAATGCGATTTCGTTTGTAGTAGCCGAATTTTCGTTTGTAGTAACGCGGTTTCGTTTGTAGTAGCTAGATTATCGTTTGTAGTAATGCGGTTTTGTTTGTAGTAGCTCAATTATCGTTTGTAGTAACTCGTTTTCGTTTGTAGTAGCTAGATTATCGTTTGTAGTAATGCGGTTTTGTTTGTAGTAGCTAAATTATCGTTGGTAGTAATGCGGTTTCGTTTAAAGTAGCTAGATTATCGTTTGTAGTAACGCGGATTCGTTTGTAGTAGCTAGATTATCGTTTGTAGTAATGCGGTTTCGTTTGTAGTAGCCGAATTTTCGTTTGTAGTAATGCGGTTTCGTTTGTAGTAGCTCAACTATCGTTTGTAGTAATGCGATTTCGTTTGTAGTAGCCGAATTTTCGTTTGTAGTAACGCGGTTTCGTTTGTAGTAGCTCAACTATCGTTTGTAGTAATGCGATTTCGTTTGTAGTAGCCGAATTTTCGTTTGTAGTAACGCGGTTTCGTTTGTAGTAGCTAGATTATCGTTTGTAGTAATGCGGTTTTGTTTGTAGTAGCTAAATTATCGTTGGTAGTAATGCGGTTTCGTTTAAAGTAGCCGAATTTTCGTTTGTAGTAATGCGGTTTCGTTTGTAGTAGCTAAATTATCGTTTGTAGTAATGCGGTTTCGTTTGTAGTAGCCGAATTTTCGTTTGTAGTAATGCGGTTTCGTTTGTAGTAGCTAGATTATCGTTTGTAGTAATGCGGTTTCGTTTGTAGTAGCCGAATTTTCGTTTGTAGTAGCTAGATTATCGTTTGTAGTAATGCGGTTTCGTTTGTAGTAGCCGAATTTTCGTTTGTAGTAATGCGGTTTTGTTTGTAGTAGCTAAATTATCGTTGGTAGTAATGCGGTTTCGTTTAAAGTAGCTAGATTATCGTTTGTAGTAACGCGGATTCGTTTGTAGTAGCTAGATTATCGTTTGTAGTAATGCGGTTTCGTTTGTAGTAGCCGAATTTTCGTTTGTAGTAATGCGGTTTCGTTTGTAGTAGCTCAACTATCGTTTGTAGTAATGCGATTTCGTTTGTAGTAGCCGAATTTTCGTTTGTAGTAACGCGGTTTCGTTTGTAGTAGCTAGATTATCGTTTGTAGTAATGCGGTTTCGTTTGTAGTAGCTCAACTATCGTTTGTAGTAATGCGATTTCGTTTGTAGTAGCCGAATTTTCGTTTGTAGTAGCTAAATTATCGTTTGTAGTAATGCGGTTTCGTTTGTAGTAGCCGAATTTTCGTTTGTAGTAATGCGGTTTCGTTTGTAGTAGCTAGATTATCGTTTGTAGTAATGCGATTTCGTTTGTAGTACCCGAATTTTCGTTTGTAGTAACGCGTTTTCGTTTGTAGTAGCTAGATTATCGTTTGTAGTAATGCGGTTTCGTTTGTAGTAGCCGAATTTTCGTTTGTAGTAGCTAGATTATCGTTTGTAGTAATGCGGTTTCGTTTGTAGTAGCCGAATTTTCGTTTGTAGTAATGCGGTTTTGTTTGTAGTAGCTAGATTATCGTTTGTAGTAATGCGGTTTCGTTTGTAGTAGCCGAATTTTCGTTTGTAGTAACGCGTTTTCGTTTGTAGTAGCTAAATTATCGTTTGTAGTAATGCGGTTTCGTTTGTAGTAGCAGAATTTTCGTTTGTAGTAATGCGGTTTCGTTTGTAGTAGCTAAATTATCGTTTGTAGTAATGCGGTTTCGTTTGTAGTAGCTCAACTATCGTTTGTAGTAATGCGATTTCGTTTGTAGTAGCCGAATTTTCGTTTGTAGTAACGCGGTTTCGTTTGTAGTAGCTCAACTATCGTTTGTAGTAATGCGATTTCGTTTGTAGTAGCCGAATTTTCGTTTGTAGTAACTCGTTTTCGTTTGTAGTAGCTAGATTATCGTTTGTAGTAATGCGGTTTCGTTTGTAGTAGCCGAATTTTCGTTTGTAGTAATGCGGTTTCGTTTGTAGTAGCCGAATTTTCGTTTGTAGTAATGCGGTTTCGTTTGTAGTAGGCGAATTTTCGTTTGTAGTAGCTAGATTATCGTTTGTAGTAATGCGGTTTCGTTTGTAGTAGCCGAATTTTCGTTTGTAGTAACGCGGTTTCGTTTGTAGTAGCTAGATTATCGTTTGTAGTAATGCGGTTTCGTTTGTAGTAGCCGAATTATCGTTTGTAGTAATGCGGTTTCGTTTGTAGTAGCTCAATTATCGTTTGTAGTAATGCGGTTTCGTTTGTAGTAGCCGAATTTTCGTTTGTAGTAACGCGGTTTCGTTTGTAGTAGCTAGATTATCGTTTGTAGTAATGCGGTTTGTTTGTAGTAGCTCAATTATCGTTTGTAGTAACTCGTTTTCGTTTGTAGTAGCTAGATTATCGTTTGTAGTAATGCGGTTTCGTTTGTAGTAGCCGAATTTTCGTTTGTAGTAATGCGGTTTCGTTTGTAGTAGCCGAATTTTCGTTTGTAGTAATGCGGTTTCGTTTGTAGTAGCTAGATTATCGTTTGTAGTAATGCGGTTTCGTTTGTAGTAGCTCAACTATCGTTTGTAGTAATGCGATTTCGTTTGTAGTAGCCGAATTTTCGTTTGTAGTAGCTAAATTATCGTTTGTAGTAATGCGGTTTCGTTTGTAGTAGCCGAATTTTCGTTTGTAGTAATGCGGTTTCGTTTGTAGTAGCTAGATTATCGTTTGTAGTAATGCGATTTCGTTTGTAGTAACCGAATTTTCGTTTGTAGTAACGCGTTTTCGTTTGTAGTAGCTAGATTATCGTTTGTAGTAATGCGGTTTCGTTTGTAGTAGCCGAATTTTCGTTTGTAGTAGCTAGATTATCGTTTGTAGTAATGCGGTTTCGTTTGTAGTAGCCGAATTTTCGTTTGTAGTAATGCGGTTTTGTTTGTAGTAGCTAGATTATCGTTTGTAGTAATGCGGTTTCGTTTGTAGTAGCCGAATTTTCGTTTGTAGTAACGCGTTTTCGTTTGTAGTAGCTAAATTATCGTTTGTAGTAATGCGGTTTCGTTTGTAGTAGCAGAATTTTCGTTTGTAGTAATGCGGTTTCGTTTGTAGTAGCTAAATTATCGTTTGTAGTAATGCGGTTTCGTTTGTAGTAGCCGAATTTTCGATTGTAGTAATGCGGTTTCGTTTGTAGTAGCTAAATTATCGTTTGTAGTAATGCGGTTTCGTTTGTAGTAGCCGAATTTTCGTTTGTAGTAACGCGTTTTCGTTTGTAGTAGCTAGATTATCGTTTGTAGTAATGCGGTTTCGTTTGTAGTAGCCGAATTTTCGTTTGTAGTAGCTAGATTATCGTTTGTAGTAATGCGGTTTCGTTTGTAGTAATGCGATTTCGTTTGTAGTAGCCGAATTTTCGTTTGTAGTAGCTAGATTATCGTTTGTAGTAATGCGGTTTCGTTTGTAGTAATGCGATTTCGTTTGTAGTAGCCGAATTTTCGTTTGTAGTAACGCGGTTTCGTTTGTAGTAGCCGAATTTTCGTTTGTAGTAACGCGTTTTCGTTTGTAGTAGCTAGATTATCGTTTGTAGTAATGCGGTTTCTTTTATAGTAGCCGAATTTTCGTTTGTAGTAGCTAGATTATCGTTTGTAGTAATGCGGTTTCGTTTGTAGTAGCCGAATTTTCGTTTGTAGTAATGCGGTTTTGTTTGTAGTAGCTAGATTATCGTTTTTAGTAATGCGGTTTCGTTTGTAGTAGCCGAGTTTTCGTTTGTAGTAATGCGGTTTCGTTTGTAGTAGCTAAATTATCGTTTGTAGTAATGCGGTTTCGTTTGTAGTAGCTAAATTATCGTTTGTAGTAATGCGGTTTCGTTTGTAGTAGCCGAATTTTCGTTTGTAGTAATGCGGTTTCGTTTGTAGTAGCTAGATTATCGTTTGTAGTAAGACCAGTTTTGTTTGATCAATCCGAGGAGTGGGATATATTTAAAGTCCGTTCGTTCTTCTTTAGGAGGAGCTACAAACAAAATAACGTTAAAACTATTCACTATAACCTATAAGCTAGTAGAAATAGGAAAAAAAACTTCAGTTGTCAATTTCGCAACTTTTTTTCTTACTACAAACGAAATTTTTTTTACTACAAACAACTACAAACGATCGTCTTTAACCCCCAATTTTTAAATTTTTGATTTGTCAAATTCGGGTGCTGAGTTTTTTTTAAGGTGCGATATTTTTTTTTCGGAGTTACTACAAACAAAAAAAATGTTACTACGATCAACTACAAACCCTAATCTATAATATTCAGTAAAAAAAGTTCGATTTTTTTAAAGTCGCAACTTGGGATAAAAAAAAAATTGTTTTTTTTTCTTACTACAAACGAATTTTTTTTACTACAAACAACTACAAACGATCCTCTTTAACCCCCAATTTTTAAATTTTTGATTTGTCAAAGTCGGGTGCTGAGTTTTTTTTAAGGTGCAATAGTTTTTTTTCGGAGTTACTACAAACAAAAAAAAACTACTATATAGTTTTTTTTCGGAGTTACTACAAACAAAAAAAATGTTTTTTTTGTTTGTAGTAACTCCGAAAAAAACTACTGCACCTTAAAAAAAACGCAGCACCCGACTTTGACAAATCAAAAATTTAAAAATTGGGGGTTAAAAAGGATCGTTTGTAGTTGTTTGTAGTAAAAAAAATTTCGTTTGTAGTAAGAAAAAAAAACAAATTTTTTTTTTCCCAAGTTGCGACATTAAAAAATCGAACTTTTTTTTATTGAATATTATAGATTAGGGTTTGTAGTTGATTGTAGTAACATTTTTTTTGTTTGTAGTAACTCCGAAAAAAAAAATATCGCACCTTAAAAAAACTCAGCACCCGACTGACAAATCAAAAATTTAAAAATTGGGGGTTAAAGAGGATCGTTTGTAGTTTTGTAGTAAAAAAAATTTCGTTTGTAGTAAGAAAAAAAAACAAAAATTTTTTTTCCCAAGTTGCGAAATTGACAATTGAAGTTTTTTTTCTTATTTCTACTAGCTTATAGGTTATAGTGAATAGTTTTAAAGTTATTTTGTTTGTAGCTCCTCCTAAAGAAGAACGAACGGACTTTAAATATATCCCACTCCTCGGATTGATCAAACAAAACTGGTCTTACTACAAACGATAATCTAGCTACTGCAAACGAAACCGCATTACTACAAACGAAAATTCGGCTACTACAAACGAAACCGCATTACTACAAACGATAATTTAGCTACTACAAACGAAACCGCATTACTACAAACGAAAATTCGGCTACTACAAACGAAACCGCATTACTACAAACGATAATCTAGCTACTACAAACGAAAACGCGTTACTACAAACGAAAATTCGGCTACTACAAACGAAACCGCATTACTACAAACGATAATTTAGCTACTACAAACGAAACCGCATTACTACAAACGAAAATTCGGCTACTACAAACGAAACCGCATTACTACAAACGAAACCGCATTACTAAAAACGATAATCTAGCTACTACAAACAAAACCGCATTACTACAAACGAAAATTCGGCTACTACAAATGAAACCGCATTACTACAAACGATAATCTAGCTACTACAAACGAAAACGCGTTACTACAAACGAAAATTCGGCTACTACAAACGAAACCGCATTACTACAAACGATAATTTAGCTACTACAAACGAAACCGCATTACTACAAACGAAAATTCGGCTACTACAAACGAAACCGCATTACTACAAACGATAATTTAGCTACTACAAACGAAACCGCATTACTACAAACGATAATTTAGCTACTACAAACGAAACCGCATTACTACAAACGAAAACTCGGCTACTACAAACGAAACCGCATTACTAAAAACGATAATCTAGCTACTACAAACAAAACCGCATTACTACAAACGAAAATTCGGCTACTACAAACGAAACCGCATTACTACAAACGATAATCTAGCTACTACAAACGAAAATTCGGCTACTATAAAAGAAACCGCATTACTACAAACGATAATCTAGCTACTACAAACGAAAACGCGTTACTACAAACGAAAATTCGGCTACTACAAACGAAACCGCGTTACTACAAACGAAAATTCGGCTACTACAAACGAAACCGCATTACTACAAACGATAATTTAGCTACTACAAACGAAACCGCATTACTACAAACGAAAATTCGGCTACTACAAACGAAACCGCGTTACTACAAACGAAAATTCGGCTACTACAAACGAAACCGCGTTACTACAAACGAAAATTCGGCTATTACAAACGAAACCGCATTACTACAAACGAAAATTCGGCTACTACAAACGAAACCGCATTACTACAAACGATAATCTAGCTACTACAAACGAAAATTCGGCTACTATAAAAGAAACCGCATTACTACAAACGATAATCTAGCTACTACAAAGGAAAACGCGTTACTACAAACGAAAATTCGGCTACTACAAACGAAATCGCATTACTACAAACGATAATTTAGCTACTACAAACGAAACCGCATTACTACAAACGATAATTTAGCTACTACAAACGAAACCGCATTACTACAAACGATAATTTAGCTACTACAAACGAAACCGCATTACTACAAACGAAAACGCGTTACTACAAAGGAAAATCTAGCTACTACAAACGAAACCGCATTACTACAAACGAAAATTCGGCTACTACAAACGAAACCGCATTACTACAAACGATAATCTAGCTACTACAAAGGAAAACGCGTTACTACAAACGAAAATTCGGCTACTACAAACGAAATCGCATTACTACAAACGATAATTTAGCTACTACAAACGAAACCGCATTACTACAAACGAAAACGCGTTACTACAAAGGAAAATCTAGCTACTACAAACGAAACCGCATTACTACAAACGAAAATTCGGCTACTACAAACGAAACCGCATTACTACAAACGAAAATTCGGCTACTACAAACGAAACCGCATTACTACAAACGATAATCTAGCTACTACAAACGAAAACGCGTTACTACAAACGAAAATTCGGGTACTACAAACGAAACCGCCGTTTGTAGTAGCCGAATTTTCGTTTGTAGTAATGCGGTTTCGTTTGTAGTAGCCGAATTTTCGTTTGTAGTAACGCGTTTTCGTTTGTAGTAGCTAAATTATCGTTTGTAGTAATGCGGTTTCGTTTGTAGTAGCCGAATTTTCGTTTGTAGTAATGCGCTTTCGTTTGTAGTAGCTAGATTTTCCTTTGTAGTAACGCGTTTTCGTTTGTAGTAATGCGGTTTCGTTTGTAGTAGCTAAATTATCGTTTGTAGTAATGCGATTTCGTTTGTAGTAGCCGAATTTTCGTTTGTAGTAACGCGTTTTCCTTTGTAGTAGCTAGATTATCGTTTGTAGTAATGCGGTTTCGTTTGTAGTAGCCGAATTTTCGTTTGTAGTAATGCGGTTTCGTTTGTAGTAGCTAGATTTTCCTTTGTAGTAACGCGTTTTCGTTTGTAGTAATGCGGTTTCGTTTGTAGTAGCTAAATTATCGTTTGTAGTAATGCGGTTTCGTTTGTAGTAGCTAAATTATCGTTTGTAGTAATGCGGTTTCGTTTGTAGTAGCTAAATTATCGTTTGTAGTAATGCGATTTCGTTTGTAGTAGCCGAATTTTCGTTTGTAGTAACGCGTTTTCCTTTGTAGTAGCTAGATTATCGTTTGTAGTAATGCGGTTTCGTTTGTAGTAGCCGAATTTTCGTTTGTAGTAATGCGGTTTCGTTTGTAGTAGCTAGATTTTCCTTTGTAGTAACGCGTTTTCGTTTGTAGTAATGCGGTTTCGTTTGTAGTAGCTAAATTATCGTTTGTAGTAATGCGGTTTCGTTTGTAGTAGCTAAATTATCGTTTGTAGTAATGCGGTTTCGTTTGTAGTAGCTAAATTATCGTTTGTAGTAATGCGATTTCGTTTGTAGTAGCCGAATTTTCGTTTGTAGTAATGCGTTTTCGTTTGTAGTAGCTAGATTTTCCTTTGTAGTAACGCGTTTTCGTTTGTAGTAATGCGGTTTCGTTTGTAGTAGCTAAATTATCGTTTGTAGTAATGCGGTTTCGTTTGTAGTAGCTAAATTATCGTTTGTAGTAATGCGGTTTCGTTTGTAGTAGCTAAATTATCGTTTGTAGTAATGCGATTTCGTTTGTAGTAGCCGAATTTTCGTTTGTAGTAACGCGGTTTCGTTTGTAGTAGCCGAATTTTCGTTTGTAGTAACGCGTTTTCCTTTGTAGTAGCTAGATTATCGTTTGTAGTAATGCGGTTTCGTTTGTAGTAGCCGAATTTTCGTTTGTAGTAATGCGGTTTCGTTTGTAGTAGCTAGATTTTCCTTTGTAGTAACGCGTTTTCATTTGTAGTAATGCGGTTTCGTTTGTAGTAGCTAAATTATCGTTTGTAGTAATGCGGTTTCGTTTGTAGTAGCTAAATTATCGTTTGTAGTAATGCGGTTTCGTTTGTAGTAGCTAAATTATCGTTTGTAGTAATGCGATTTCGTTTGTAGTAGCCGAATTTTCGTTTGTAGTAACGCGTTTTCCTTTGTAGTAGCTAGATTATCGTTTGTAGTAATGCGGTTTCGTTTGTAGTAGCCGAATTTTCGTTTGTAGTAATGCGGTTTCGTTTGTAGTAGCTAGATTTTCCTTTGTAGTAACGCGTTTTCGTTTGTAGTAATGCGGTTTCGTTTGTAGTAGCTAAATTATCGTTTGTAGTAATGCGGTTTCGTTTGTAGTAGCCGAATTTTCGTTTGTAGTAATGCGGTTTCGTTTGTAGTAGCCGAATTTTCGTTTTTAGTAATGCGGTATCGTTTGTAGTAGCCGAATTTTCGTTTTTAGTAATGCGGTTTCGTTTGTAGTAGCCGAATTTTCGTTTGTAGTAATGCGGTTTCGTTTGTAGTAGCCGAATTTTCGTTTGTAGTAATGCGGTTTCGTTTGTAGTAGCCGAATTTTCGTTTGTAGTAATGCGGTTTCGTTTGTAGTAGCTAAATTATCGTTTCTAGTAATGCGGTTTCGTTTGTAGTAGCCGAATTTTCGTTTGTAGTAATGCGGTTTCGTTTGTAGTAGCTATATTATCGTTTGTAGTAATGCGGTTTCGTTTGTAGTAGCCGAATTTTCGTTTGTAGTAATGCGGTATCGTTTGTAGTAGCCGAATTTTCGTTTTTAGTAATGCGGTTTCGTTTGTAGTAGCTAAATTATCGTTTGTAGTAATGCGGTTTCGTTTGTAGTAGCCGAATTTTCGTTTGTAGTAATGCGGTTTCGTTTGTAATAGCCGAATTTTCGTTTGTAGTAATGCGGTTTCGTTTGTAGTAGCTAAATTATCGTTTGTAGTAATGCGGTTTCGTTTGTAGTAGCCGAATTTTCGTTTTTAGTAATGCGGTTTCGTGTGTAGTAGCTAAATTATCGTTTGTAGTAATGCGATTTCGTTTGTAGTAGCCGAATTTTCGTTTGTAGTAACGCGTTTTCCTTTGTAGTAGCTAGATTATCGTTTGTAGTAATGCGGTTTCGTTTGTAGTAGCCGAATTTTCGTTTGTAGTAATGCGGTTTCGTTTGTAGTAGCTAGATTTTCCTTTGTAGTAACGCGTTTTCGTTTGTAGTAATGCGGTTTCGTTTGTAGTAGCTAAATTATCGTTTGTAGTAATGCGGTTTCGTTTGTAGTAGCTAAATTATCGTTTGTAGTAATGCGGTTTCGTTTGTAGTAGCTAAATTATCGTTTGTAGTAATGCGATTTCATTTGTAGTAGCCGAATTTTCGTTTGTAGTAACGCGTTTTCCTTTGTAGTAGCTAGATTATCGTTTGTAGTAATGCGGTTTCGTTTGTAGTAGCCGAATTTTCGTTTGTAGTAATGCGGTTTCGTTTGTAGTAGCTAGATTATCGTTTGTAGTAATGCGGTTTCGTTTGTAGTAGCCGAATTTTCGTTTGTAGTAATGCGGTTTCGTTTGTAGTAGCCGAATTTTCGTTTGTAGTAACGCGGTTTCGTTTGTAGTAGCCGAATTTTCGTTTGTAGTAATGCGGTTTCGTTTGTAGTAGCTAAATTATCGTTTGTAGTAATGCGGTTTCGTTTGTAGTAGCTAAATTATCGTTTGTAGTAATGCGGTTTCGTTTGTAGTAGCCGAATTTTCGTTTGTAGTAACGCGGTTTCGTTTGTAGTAGCCGAATTTTCGTTTGTAGTAATGCGGTTTCGTTTGTAGTAGCTAAATTATCGTTTGTAGTAATGCGGTTTCGTTTGTAGTAGCTAAATTATCGTTTGTAGTAATGCGATTTCGTTTGTAGTAACCGAATTTTCGTTTGTAGTAACGCGTTTTCGTTTGTAGTAGCTAGATTATCGTTTGTAGTAATGCGGTTTCTTTTATAGTAGCCGAATTTTCGTTTGTAGTAGCTAGATTATCGTTTGTAGTAATGCGGTTTCGTTTGTAGTAGCCGAATTTTCGTTTGTAGTAACGCGTTTTCGTTTGTAGTAGCTAGATTATCGTTTGTAGTAATGCGGTTTCGTTTGTAGTAGCCGAATTTTCGTTTGTAGTAATGCGGTTTCGTTTGTAGTAGCTAAATTATCGTTTGTAGTAATGCGGTTTCGTTTGTAGTAGCCGAATTTTCGTTTGTAGTAATGCGGTTTCGTTTGCAGTAGCTAGATTATCGTTTGTAGTAAGACCAGTTTTGTTTGATCAATCCGAGGAGTGGGATATATTTAAAGTCCGTTCGTTCTTCTTTAGGAGGAGCTACAAACAAAATAACTTTAAAACTATTCACTATAACCTATAAGCTAGTAGAAATAAGAAAAAAAACTTCAATTGTCAATTTCGCAACTTGGGAAAAAAAATTTTTGTTTTTTTTTCTTACTACAAACGAAATTTTTTTTACTACAAAACTACAAACGATCCTCTTTAACCCCCAATTTTTAAATTTTTGATTTGTCAGTCGGGTGCTGAGTTTTTTTTAAGGTGCGATATTTTTTTTTTCGGAGTTACTACAAACAAAAAAAATGTTACTACAATCAACTACAAACCCTAATCTATAATATTCAATAAAAAAAAGTTCGATTTTTTAATGTCGCAACTTGGGAAAAAAAAAATTTGTTTTTTTTTCTTACTACAAACGAAATTTTTTTTACTACAAACAACTACAAACGATCCTTTTTAACCCCCAATTTTTAAATTTTTGATTTGTCAAAGTCGGGTGCTGCGTTTTTTTTAAGGTGCAGTAGTTTTTTTTCGGAGTTACTACAAACAAAAAAAATGTTACTACAATCAACTACAAACCCTAATCTATAATATTCAGTAAAAAAAAGTTCGATTTTTTAAAGTCGGGTGCCAGGTTCACAGAGCCTTCATTGCTAACATATACTCGTAGCACGATTCATCCCTTCGCTTCTTTCTAGAAGACATCGCCTCATGAATTTCCTTGGAATTAATATTGTCTGGGAACTCCTTTAAAACAGCAGCTTTCAGCTCCTCGTACGATTTGAAAGTTTTCTCTGCTTTTAACCACAGTGCCGCCGTCGAGACAAGCGACCGTCGAGCAATAATAAGTTTTTGTATCGGCGTCCATCCAAAGATCTCAGCGTTGTCGTCCATTTCCTGAGCCCATCTGGCACTGGTGTACGTCTTATCCTTACCACTGAACTTCGGAATGGATTCTTCAGCAAACATCATAAGGTTAGGCGTCGTGGTCGTCGGAATTTCCGCTGGTACAGGCGTTAACGGGCGTTTATCCGCATTTCCATCCATGGCTGTCGTCTTGCTAGGCAGTAAATCGTCGTTAAAACACGGTAAAGGTGAAGTCGTCGTCGTCTCCGTCTTAAAAATTTTTACAGCCACGCGGTCGGCACGCCGTTCGTCGTCGTGGTGCAGTGTCGATCTTTTCATGGGTTCTTAAAACAGTTAATCTTGCACGCAGATCCGTATCCCGATCCGATCCCGGACGAGCCCCCAATTTTGTAGGGATGGTGGGCAAATTAAACGTCGTGATTTCTTATTTCTTCCTTTATTTCCTATTTCTTCTTAAATTAATTCGCGCTCCGTCCCTCGTCTTTCACACCACAATCCGCCATATCTTTTTTCCTACATCCGTCGTCTCTTTCACACATCTACATTCGTACGTCATACTTTCTCCTTCACACAATCGTCATCCATAAACAATCATACCATAATGCCATAACACATAGTTTTTTACAGACTCGATACAAAACAAATAAAATCATTCATCCTTCCCACATATATATATACAATAGAAGTAGAGAAAAGCGATGCAAAAGAGTAAGGAACAAGATAGAATAGATAAAATAAATTATAGTGGTAAAAGGGAACCTAATTACAACTGAAGATAACTTGATTTTTGAAAGAGTTTAATGTTCTTGCATTGCGAATACTTTTGGGTAGGGCATTCCAGAGACGGACGGCGGTTACAGTAAAGGAGTATTGGTAGAATGAAGAGGAATGCGCAGGAGTGCTAAGAACGAGGTTGTTTGAGGAGCGAAGGGTTCTGTCGTGGGTGAGATGGAGAAATAGGAAACGGTTTTTGAGGTAAGGAGGATAGTTTGGATTGAATAGCACACAATAGAGAAGAGAAAGAATGTGAGCATTCCTGCGAAGACGAATGGGGAGCCACTTGAGCTTAGTGCGAAATTCAGATACGTGGTCATATTTGCGGAGGCCAAATATTAACCTTATACATAGATTTTGGAGGCGCTCAAGCTTATTTAACTGCTCTTCGGTGATGTCAAGGTAGCACACATCGGCATAGTCAAGTATTGGAAGAAGTAAGGAGTGAGCGAGCAAAATTTTAGTCGGGATTGGCAACACATTTTTTAGCCTCTGGAGCGAACCCACTGCAGAAAAGAGCTTTCTGCTCACTTCAGCAATTTGTGGGGCCCAGGAAAGGTACCGGTCCATTTGTATTCCTAGGTTACGCACATTGTCGCTGAAAGGAATTGTTTGGTCGTTCAGCTGCACCGGGGGTAGCTGGGACCCAGTCAATTTTCGCAATCAGGCGAGAGCTCCCGATAATTATGGCCTGAGATTTAGTAGCGTTCAATTTTAGACCATAGGACTTGCAGTACCTTGCTATATGAGATAGATCGTTTTTAACGGTGAGAATAGTTTGCTTCAAGTTGTATTATTATTCAAGTTGTATTGTTTGCTTCAATCATATATTTTGTCAATTTAATATATTTTTTATGTTTAATTCTAGCTATTTCATTAGACTCACAATAGACGCGGCAGGTGATGTACCTTGGGTGGGAGTGTGTGGTAGAATGCATTTAATCACAGTCGAATTGTTACGCCTACCATCCACTTATGTTCACCTCGGTGTTGCCTTCTTTTTATTCGTGAGTGATAACTATTAGGGGGCCGGATAGTACCGTTAGGGAGTCTTGCCATTCGGCAGCTTGAGTTTTATAGGAATAGGAATTTAATTAATTAGCAGTGAAAGGTTAAGTAACAATAAGTCATTAAAAATATATTTACATGTGAAGGAAAATAAACGTCATGAGTGAACTGGGAATTTTTAAATTTCTTAAAGCCTGGACTGTACCACTCATATTGTGAGAAGCCACCCGTTCTCAGCTATGAGACAGTTATGCCTTTTGATAATGAAGCAATTTATCATCCTGAAATCTATGGTTATACCAATTTAGACAAAAATCATTTATCATTAGCCATAAACTAACGCGTTGATACAAGAAGTATGTAAGTGATTTTAAAATTTAAATAAAGGAAAATACTAATTTGGGAACATGATTTTCACAAGTTGCCCGAATATAACGCAAACTGAATCAACGTGAATAAATGTGTTGACTCTCTTAAATAATGGTTGGTGAACAAGGTTGGTGCGTATGGATATTGCTAGGGCGTATAACGCGTAGGTAAAATAATAGTTATGTTTAGCACTGATTTAGGGTCATTATCATTTGTTACGTCTCCGCCGCTACGAGATTGACTTGTAAATGAGTATGATTTAACTTTAAATGAACCGCTTACAGTGAAACATTCAATTTACAAAATGTTAATGTTATTAGTGTGACTACTTTGGTTTTTCAATTTTTTAAACAGTATGGGATTATTAATTTAACATTTTCGTTTTGTTTTCTAGATAGATAAAGATTTATGGATTATATTACTAGTAAGTAATAAAATTTCTATTGATTATGCAGTAAATAATAAAATTGTTTATTATATACAGAGGATTACTGTTTCAATAATGAATCCAAAAAACGAACTGATTATTTGTGATCATTGTCGCTAAATAAAGATAACGTCATAACTAATAACTATTATAGTTTTAATTCAAATCCTTAGATATATATTTTTTTGAGAATTTTGGATAACAAGCAGCTTAGCAGAGAGATACAGCATGTTACTTCAATACTTTGTTATTGTTCCTGTAATCTTACATAATAGTGTGGGGACAGTGGCGCAGCGACGCTCGCGCATGGCAAAGCGCATTGCTCAT
Organism: Hesperia comma; assembly: GCA_905404135.1. Lineage (NCBI taxonomy): Eukaryota > Metazoa > Arthropoda > Insecta > Lepidoptera > Hesperiidae > Hesperia > Hesperia comma. Next base: position 9,819,353 of record FR990034.1, read on the forward strand.
AAATTATCTTCGATCCGAGATAGGGAGATAGTCGAGGAAAGCGGATAGGGCGAACAATTTGCCCCGAGGGCAGAATATATGTTGGCTGCTGTCTACCTATGCTTACTCGACAGTGTGCTATGTATTTTGAATATTTTTACGATTTAATTATTTTATGTTAAGCTGGTGGTCCTCTCTGTTAATGGTAAATTATATTTATTTAAGCGTCCGTTCAAAAATAAATATTTTGGATTTTCAATTCACGTTGCAATAATTGGAATTCACGTTGCAATAATTCGCTAATTCAAGACTACGTAAAATAATGGATTTCCCCAAGGTAACGCCTGATACTGTTAACTATACTTACCATATTATTCTACAACTCATCTTAAACATAAGTTTGTTATAATACCAGCAACAGAGTTATTATTGTCAGTAAATTATATAACGCGTCTGTCGTACAACGAACAAAAAATTTAACAAAACACTTTCTAGTGTTATCTGTTCCTTTGTGAATATTGCGAATGCATTGTGTATATTAGCATTAGTCTCTTAGTCTCGTATCAATGACGAGTTAAACTCTGGTACTTTCGATTTCACTTGACTTGATTAATCTTTTTCTTCCCAAAATAGTCCGCATGAATGGAAGTCCTCAACGACGCTTACATTAAAGAACTTCTTAGTTGGTAACACGCTCAACTTACAAGATGTCTTAACGTTACGGACGAAGAATCAAATCAGCTTGCAGCGTATATTTTGTTTTGTACACAATGGGAGCTAAGATTTTACCGATACAGGTTGTGTAGTCGTGTCATCGTATCGCTTTTCGTTATTCATATCACATTGTTGTAATAGGAGAGTGTGACATAACAATGCTTTACTTGGTTGTCGTTGGCTGTGCCCAAGCACACGTCATGTACGAGTACACCTGAATATTTCCTAGTCACTCGTGGTGTTACGTTGCCAGTTGCGACCGACGGCATGTTCCCGCCTACACAGCCACACACGTTACATACATATTTCGAGAATTGGGTATTGATTTTGAAATTTCTCGATCATAACTAAATTATGAATTATGAAACCAGTATTTCAGAATTTAGGAATTCAAATCAAATTTCCAATCGAATAATCGATGTAAACTGGTTGAGTTGAGAAGTGTGAAGGTTAGTTAGCATGAATGTTTGTTATGTTAGCTTTAAGAAAACGGAGTTTAAAAAAACCGCGAATAGTAGATTTTAAAGTTTTAAAATGTTATAATATAACCTATGTACCTACTTTTACTTTTAAGAATAAAAGTACTAGATAGGTAGTTATGTTTGTCGCTGATAAGACAAGGATACTAGAAACCAAAAAGAGATTCGTTCCGTGTTTCTGCGGAGGAGATTCGGGTTACCAAGCGAATATCTTTGTATTTACATAAGATATTTTCATTTCACTTTGTAGTCGGAATGTTAGACTTCGAACAAGCCAGCTAGATTATATTTCACGAGGAGATAAACATATCTTTGTTTTATCGTCACAAATAATATATAATTGCAAGGTTCTGATGTTCAGTTTACGAGATCATAATTCACTTTAGTACTACGTTTGCCAATGCAAGATTGTGTCATATCGATTACCATAACCAGTAATGGAAGTTGTTTGAGAATATTTAACGTTTATCATTAGCGTTGTGTATTGTCTTTGGAATTATGATCCATTTAATTACCTTCATGTATCTGATTAATGATCTGTAAGTTTTTCTTGATTAATTATTATTATGTACGAATGAAATGATGAAGTGAAATATAATAATGAAATCAATACGCAATGTGAAGTTATTATTTTATTGTATAATCTCATTTGAAAATATAAGTCAGCAGGTTAATACCTAATAGTAGGGAGTTTTAGATTTCAATGTATTCTTAATTTAGATATTATCTCTGTTATTTACGATTCATGGACGGTTTAGAATTCCCGTTCTCGTATTAATAAGCGGTCATTAGATAGGCTTAATCAGTAAATCAAAATTAAATAAGCTCCAGGCGAGTTGAAACTGAAACCAGTACAAATCGGAAATCACGGATCAGGTGCGATTGATTCGATGCAGTGGAACGTTGTTATTGTTACGAGCAGAGTTGGGCAAAATTTATTCGAATGACGAATAACGAATGAGTTATTTTTTCTAAAATTATTCGCGAATAATAAATAATTTCCTTTATTCAAAGGAAAATTATTCGAATGACGAATATTTATTATTCGTTATTCGAATAAAGATAAAAATAAAACAAAAGAATAATATTTTTCAAATCAAATATGTATTTATTCGTATAATTGTCAAAAATTTACAGTTGTGATTATATCTTTACAATATTAAATTTGTTTTCATCGTTACTCTTTCTTCAAACATCTTGTCAGACAATCTACTTAATCATGATGGCATAAGAAAAAACGCGTTCTACGGATGCACATATTTTTTTTATATAGTCTGAAGGGTAGACGTAAGAGCATACGAGCCACTTGATGGTGAGTGGTCATCGTGGCCCATCGACACCAGCAACACCAGGGGAATCACCAGTGCAACGCCGACTCTGAAGGAGAACCCTTTTTACACCCTTCTTGAAGAGCCCCATGTCAAAGCGCTCTGGGAATACCTCAGAAGGAAGCTCATTCCACAGCTTGCAAGTTATTTTTTAACCACAACTGATAAGAAAGTAGGCTATCTCACTTACTTAACTACAAATTCATAATGTAAATTCATAATTCAACCCGTCTTGTAAACAATATCTTTACCTGCTGCCTGGAATAAAAACTCCAGAAAACAGGTAGATAGTAGACATTATGCTAATTATACCAAATCGCTTTAACCGTTTTTAATGTAATAACACAAAAGAACCGCAAAACACTTGGTAATGTGATGTAAGTAAGTAACTTAAGTAAGGTGTAAAATTATTTAGTTTAGAATAACGAATAATGTCACGAATAAATTATTCGAATTTGATTTAGTTACGAATAAATTATTCGCGAATAATTTTAATGCGAATAAAATTTTATTCGAATAATGCCCAATTCTGGTTACGAGTAACTCCACAGTGTAGAAATTTTAAATGGAGTATACAATACAATACAATACAATAACTTTTTATTCACCTCCACACAAAAATTACAAATTTGTACATAAGTATTATGTTGGTAATTTGTTATGCGGGAGATCTGGTGTTCAAACTAAGCCAAAGCCTGTATTTTGCTACACCAGGAATCCCCTTTAGACATGAAACATAATAATAATACCTTATGTTATTTATAAATGTACTCTTAAAATTAAAATTAAGAAGGGTTATATAAATAATTTACTTTCGGTTAGACAAACATACTTACGCACAAGTGAGTATGTTTGTCGAGGTGCCTGTGTGTGTGTCACCTACGGTAGTTTGTGTCTGTTTGTGTGCGTGTGTGTGTGTGTGTGCGTGTGTCCGTTCGTCCGTTTGTGTTTTGTGCATGTAAGTGTTTGTATTTATGTGTGTTTATGTAATGTAAGCGTGTGTGCTCTAATCTTTAGTAATATAGTAGGGTATTTATGATTTCAGTGATGTTTTATTTTTCAACCATTCACTGCAATTATGTTTATTTTTGTATTAATTTTTCTGTTTCTTTGTAATTATTACATATGGTATTTGTGGTAATACCATATGTAATAATTGACTGAACCAATGCTTCATACGTTAATTGATTATTTTCAAATCTGCTACATGCCGAAGTTGTTTAAAAAAGTAACTTAGTTTTCTTATTCTTTGTGAGACGGAATGAACGTGTTTTTTAAAGGACAGATTATTATCTATGATAATTCCTGAATATTTAATGTGGTCAGTTGCTTTAATACTAGGACAGTTACAGACTTGAGATGAAAGATTACATTTGTGAGCAATTATTTGAGTGGAAAAGAGTGGATTCATCTCGAGTTTGTTTTGAATTGAAAATTGTTTTTTCTTCATTTAGTGTTAGACGATTTGAAAGTAACCAGTCGCATACTTTGTTGAATCTATTTTGGGCCAGACGGTAAACTTCAGTCCACGTATCTGCATAAAAAGTAAGGGTTGTATCATCTGTATAGGACATGATTTTGCAGTTATATTAAGAGCGTGGGGCCCAGAATACTGCCTTGCGGCACGCCGTACTCGACAAGTCATCGCTAACATGATCTCCTATTTTCACATGCTGAAATCTGTTAGGTAATCGGACATTAGGGAAAGTGGAGCTGCTCTTATACCGAGATGGGTATGAGAGATGCTTTTGTATGAGGTGGGAAATAGAAACTGTGTCGAAAGCTTTTTTTAAGTCAAGGAAGATAGTTAGGCATTTAAACTTAGTGTCATGGACCGCATCATCAGCAGAGCGACCAGTTCTAAAACCATATTTAGCTTTTGATAACAAATTATATTTTTCTAGATACTTTATTAATCTCGCATTCACTAAACGTTCAAATATTTTTGAAAAGGATGATAGAATAGCAATTGGTATATAGTTATTGACACAGTCTCTATCTCCCGCCTTATGTATAGGAGTACCTCTTGCAGTTTTAGTGCATTAGGGAAAATACCCGTATCGAAACAGCGGTTAATTAAATTGTCAGTACGGGTGCAATTAGAAGGGAGATATTCTTGAGCGTGTTTGCATTAATTGAGTCCCACCCAGGAGAAGAGTCAGATTTTAAATTCATAATTGTCTTAACAACTTCTTCCCTATCTGTCGGTAATAAAACAAAGGAGTTGGAGGGTGTGTTAGAAACGGTTTATTAACGTCTTGATTAGAGTTTAGTAGTTCCAACGGTAATCGTTTTGGTGAATTAGTGTTTGTTATTGTTTTGATGGTAGACCATAGTTTCTTAGGATTATTTTTGCTTTCTAATAGTTTTTGTTTTTCATACTGGTTTTTAAGGATTTTAAGTAATTTATTACACATGTTACGATATCTTTTATATGTACATTTTAATACTTCATCATTTTGATTTGATTTTAATCTCCTATGCATTCTGTCTCTCGTGCGGATACATCGTAGCATACCGGGTGTAATCCAAGGCTTTATTATTATCTTATTTCTAGGTATTATAATTATACTTAATTGAGCTGTTCAATATTAGTGTTCTAATAATATCTATAAGATTGTTCATTGCTTTATTAAGATCAGATTCATTATATATTGGGGCAAAATTAATGCAGCTACATCTGCTACATTCTTGTTTAAGTTTTTCTATGTCCACTCTGTCATCATTCTATGTTTAGGTATTGTTAGTTTTGTAGTACTTGTATTGAGGGAAAAAAATACTGCTTCGTGATCGGTAATAGAAGTATGGAGGACAAGTGTATGCGCACTCAATTTAGTTTTTAAAATTACGTGATCTAGACATGAGTTATTTCTGGTGGCAATGTTTATTGCAGGGAGTAGACCATGATAAGCTATGATGTCTTTGTATGAAATGGAGTCGGGATTATTACTTAGTAGGTCAATATTAATATCGCCCACGATTATAATATTTTTAAATGATGAGACGGATTTTAACAGGCTGTGCAGCGAATTTATGAAATTATCTATTTTGAGAAAACATGGTGGTCTATATATCCCAATTAAAATTGTTTCAGTATCTATTTTTACAGTTAAGCAGTTAGCATCTAAAATATTGGGTTCCTCAACAGTACAATGGCTTAAGTTATTGCTGATATATATAACACCACCATCATTTTGATTGTAGTTGTCGTTTGTTCTATAAGAACTGAAACCATCGAGTGTTGGCATGTGTCATCACAGTCGTAACTGTTCTGTTGTTGAGCTGTTACTAATACAAAAGTGGGGGGAAATATGAGAGACTTTTCATCGTAATTAATTACAATAAACGCATTAGGTATATTAATAGTCGAATCATCGATATGTATTTTGTACCTTTTTGCCGTCATGCCGATCTGAATCTAATTGTATAACTAAGTGTATATGTTGCAATTTTATAGTGCCAAGTACTGTACAGTGCATCTATGTCTCGTATAACAAAACCCGATCTGTTTATGGTTACAATTTGATTCGCTATCAGGGTCCACGAGCATGAAGTCACACGAAGTGGACATCACGAAAGTTTTGCTTCATTCCATTGAAAACTGGTAACGACACTGTTTTTAAGTGTTCGGAGTGAGTGTGGTATTCGAAAGTCACCTCTGAATGTTGTCACATGACAAACAATAAGCAAGAGTCGTTGCGGTTTGCGACATGCCCTATCGTAGATTGCAAAACCATTGTAACTAGATATTAAACTTACGCGATTGTGTTTTTGGTGTCGTAAAATGCACATACATTATTTATATCAATGATATTACTGTAGGTCATACGAGCAATGGGAATTGGACATGTGTTACATCACATAGTAAGTTTCGATGATTGATATATGTACCTGAAACATTATAAGTAATGTTTGATTCAATATTTCAAATGCTGTACGACATCGTGGTCAAGTGATTTCACACAAAAATTATAAATGCGCTCAAAATAGTTTCTCGTTTTTCTTTTCCATCATAGTTCGGCTAGTAAATGCTGCATTAAAATAAATTCTTGTGAATTGTTTGTGAATGTTTCTTTCTTTGTTTTTTTGCCATTAAAAGTTACAGTTACAATATTTATTGATATTTCCTTTGGCATAATTGATCATGGAGTCTAATGAAAGACAGATGGCGGTGTTGTAATAAAAACTAGAACAACAGGCAAGTGGACAACCTTGCATCTATGCGGTCGAGAAGAACTTGATCGCTAAGGATATTTTTATGCGAGGCATCTTGTCAATAGGCTACGGAAGTTTTTGTCCTACTGTGGATATTTTATTGCCGTTCTAAGCATTCCAAAGGTTTTCGATGTAGTTCAATTATTTTTTTAATTTCAAGATCGAGTGGCATTGCTGTAATTCAAAAGGTTCTTCATTGATGTCCATTTATAGGAAAAACCTTGAATTCTGAATGTTCGCAGTAATTAAAAAAAATGTTTTACAATTTCGTTACTTATGTGTTCATTACTGGAGATAGTTTTATTGTGGTTTTATCAGAGTTCATAGGTAGTTAAATTTGTTCGCAAATTCTTGTAATCATCTGTCTGCAATTTCGTTTCAGATCGTTACATGACTGTTATTTATAGGTATTGCATGTCATAATAATTATGTAGACAGCACTGTTATCACCCTGAAAATTATGAGGTTGGTCATGGTTCCAGTTCAAAACAAATATCGAAAATCGGAGACAGGAAGAACATGTGACTATTCAAAAGAAATCCGTTTTAAGATATTAATATTTGTCCATGGTATGTACTTGTTTAGTTTAGTGCTACAGGCTGACTTACAACCAGATGGACTGCATTCCCTTTTCTATTTCCATAGAAACTCGCTTATGCAGTTGTTTGCTAACATCTGATGTACCTTAATATATTACAATAGTAACATCTGCTGTTCACCGCTACATTTTACGAATGCATCTGCCAACTACTACTCATTGGGAAATACCTTACTTCTTTAGGTGAACAGCTGATTGAAAATTTGCTGTTTTAGCGCATGTCTCCGACCTATTAAACGACAGAAATAAATTATAATTAGAGGATAATAATGCCATGAATTTTACACTTTACCGTTTTGTATGTTCTGGCCATCTTTGTAGGTTAATTTGCAATAATATGACTTGTTTACCTCAAATTTTTATATCTGAAATTATTTTGAACGTTTTGGAATTTTGTGTGGTCCGCGATTCTTCAGTCGTAGAAAGCACCAAATGAAAAAAAAAAACATTAATTGTGGTTTTTAAATTAACTTTTTAAACTTAAATCAGTGTTCCAGAAACGAAGCAATGTAATTAGAACAGAATGAAGACGTTACGATTGTTAAAGTCCAGTCGGTTGTGAATTTAAGCAATCGTGTGAAATGATTGCGGCCTCAATACGATATGGATCTTTGTTCGGTTCTAATTTTCATTACAAGGTGGGCACTTTCATCTATTCTCTTTTTTCCACTGGTTTTATTCGGAATGCTCTCTCATGTATTGTTTTTGGCCTTTTTATATTTCACTACTTTCCGGACCTGTTAACTACTATCTGCTTGTTTAGTAGTATTGATTATTTCGTCACTATTTTGTTAAAGACGATTTCTCATTCATCATTTCCATTGATGGGATATTTGAATGGAAGATGTAAGTCGCAGTCTTCACATTTATAAGCTCTCTAACTGTTATGATCATAAAATTTTGTCAGTCTAAGCGACCTTATTTCATGCATACCTAAATTTATTGATTTTGTGAAGGTGTAGTTTACCATCATTTATTTCCTTTAACATAAAGTTTTCTAACGTGTTAATAACATAGTATTCAGGTGAACGTAAGCTTATTACTTGACGTTGACTGACTGGTTGCAATATTTAGACGTGTGGTTGGCCGTAGTAACCATCCCCTCGGCTAAATGCTGTGGTTATAGTGCCTCTGTTTAGATCAGACAAGAAAACCTGTCCATCAAGTTTTCTAGTGTGATATCCTTGTAATAGGGTCTGTATTATACGATCGAGGTTCCAGTGAACTAACAAGGTTGTGTCGATATTTGATTTATTTAAAAAAACTTTTATAGTGATACTGCGATTTAGATCGATAATATCTAAATATTATAGTAATAACTTTGGTAACTGGATTATTTGTACTTGTAAGTAGCTGCACTTTTTGAACGACTTTATTACTTCAGAATTAAAATGAATGATCTTATTACAGTAGTATGTATTTTAGTCTGCTGAAAGTAGTATTTTAGTTCACAAAATACCATTAAGGTTATTATGTTTATAGATTACCTTTTCGCATCTTTCAACTCAACTTAAATAATACAAGTTTTTTTTTATGATAATGACTTGGTAAGTTCGGAGGACGTCATATCGAGATTAACGAGCGGATACATGGCCTGTAACCAACTGATGATCAAGACGATTCTAATTATACCTCAATATGTCAAAATACGTTGTCAAATTAGGACAGGAATAAAGTACATACATACATTTATGTATAGGAACAAATGAACTGAAATCATAGCCTTCTATTTGCTTCGCCACAGTCGGATAAAAACAGCCATGTACTGTCGTTTACTTAGTGGGACGTTGGTAAGTGCAGTGAAGAGTACCCAAGAATGTATGCTTATGACATTTATGATTTCTATGTTATCGCTCAATTTCTTTAGACGGAAGCACTTATGCTTCTCACGCGAGCAGTTTAACGGTTCCGAGTATCACGATGCTGCTATTTGAATTTCAAGAAGCTATTGTTATTACATAATGTGCGACTGCGATTGACTGCATCTGATTGTACTGAGAAGTCAGTTTTTGATACCTATCTCGTGAATGCTGTGTTTATAAATCGACAAACCTCATTAAGGTATCACGAGCTAGATCAAAATATTTTATCTTGTAAAATTCTTAGAAAAACAATTAGTCTCTGGATGCTTCATTCAGTATAGATTCCCTTTCGTTCCAAGAAATAGATCATATAAGAGAAAAAGGATATAACATGTTATGAAATACCGGTCGAGATGTAAAGCCTTGCCCCTTACACGCACACCGGCGTGGCGGTCACTGGTAATTACAGAAACCCTGTCATTTAGTTCTTATTACACAGTCGTCGAAGGATCGCCGACGGGAATGGCTGGAATCGTGACTCCTATAATCTTATCTTTTTTCCCTTATACACCATCGTCCAGCTTATGTACCTAATGATCATCCATCAATTGCGCCTTACTAGTATGTTGTATGTGGTAATGAATGGACGTCGCAATAATCGATACGTTCAACACGATGTTTATCTGTGGCTCCAGATTGAGCGAGTCACCATTCATAATTACTTATATTCTCACGTCAGTCACTGTCTTTCCGTAATTAGATAAGTGACCCAAATAAATCCTACACCTTATAAGTGCTGTTTTAGTAGTATTTTGAGGTGGATAATTAGGTTCTTGTCAACTGACGGCGTTAATGCCTTCTGAAAGTTCACTAGCTCTCGGTTTCTTGTTTATGGTTCGTGTGAAATGTAATAATGTTAGTTAATGACGCTTTTGCTTTATCTTATTTCTTGAATAGGATGATCAGTAACTTAATATACAGGGATATTTATAAATTTTATATGGTTTATGGTTGGGTTTCTCCTTACATTGTGTTGAGAAAACTCATAAAATACCAAGACATGTGCTAGTAATATTAACAAATCAGGCACGAATTATTTTACCTTTAAAAACTGTTTACATTTATTTATGTCTCGTGAAAGCTAGGGCATTTCTTAAGAAAAAAAAATACTTTGTTAATTCAAATGCGAGGCATGATAACTTTAAACAAAATTTGAACTCAGTACCTACCTTAAAAAATAATAGAAGACTACAATTAAAATGCAATTATTGTGAGCGTTTTGAGAGACGAAAATCTCTACTAAATATCTTTATTCAATTAACACCTTTAAACATGTTACTTAATGTTGAAATGAATGTTAAAACAATGGCGGGTTCATTGAAATGTGAATATGATCAGTGTTGCCATTCAAATGCAAGTGTCGACGAAGAAATCGTATTAAATTGTCTCGTTAGAAAATTGCCAAATTATAGGTACTGTCGATTTAACTTAACATTTTAAAATATGAACTTGAAAAAGTTTAAAATTGTGTTCAATATTCTAATTATAATAATTCATGATGATCAATAGATGTATTCAAACATTTTACAGTTATGTATAATGAAGTATTTGAGAGATTAATGACTATCAAGTTGACAAATAACTGTGTCGGTTATGTTATGTTTCGGGAATACTTAATCAGACGGACATATGTGACAAATCTTGTGAAAGATACTTGTTTTATATTTTGACATCGACCATCCAATTTGATATGTAACTGAATTTTGTTTAAATCTGTTGAAAAAACTTTTCAGTGTCATAGTTAAATACACTTTATAGTGGTTCTAGTTATTGTTGTACGTTGTTTTAACGTATTCTCCTTTTTATCTTTTACATTTGCATTCACCTTCATTTACTATATAGTGATTCTGTGAATGCAGGAATAAAGAAATATATCAGCTATTAACACTTGCTCCATTCTCACAGATATGAGCTAGGCAGTTTCTAGAGTGCGGTCTGAAATATGCACACGCCTTAATTAGACTTGTTGTTCAACCACAACCCGGTTGCATGGTTGCACGGCGAGAATGAAAATAGCCAAGTGGATATAGATTACAAAAACTAGTGTGCCGGTCAATTCAGTGTGGGAACGCTGATCATAGTGAATATTTAATAACTATAATTTAAATAAATTTTAATAATTATTTAACTTTATTTTTAGTACTATCAGAAATCGACCATTGCTGTCGAGTGGTTGAGCTCAACAATACGAATAGGCTTCGTTCCTGTGTTTTCTTTACACAAAAAAGTTTACAGAATTAATAGACTAACCGCTAATTATATATTTTTAATTATATATTTATATTCGCAATCTGTGTATCGCTCCAGTGCTTATCAATCTAGCAGATGGTAGTTGCTTCAGCTCAGTTGTTGGATATCCTGTCTACCAGGTGACACGTTCCGTTACGATCTCCAGTCGGGATAAGCACTTGTGTCACTAGATCTTAGATATTTATGATGTCTTAATTGTGAGTTCGTACTCCAGCAATCTTAATGCCAATCATGGCATCATCAAATCATGGAATCTTAGTGCAAATTTGTTGTTGGCTTAGATATTCTAGTAAAGAGAGAATTAGAGGAACGTCATAACGTGGAATGAAAAACTTAAAAAGGTACAGATATTCCCATTCGCCTTGAGATGCTTTGGCATCATTGTGAACATTTATTTCTCGAATGTATGGAAAGGGCCAGATAAAATCTTGCAGAGAATATAATCTTGAACTGCAAATTACTAATGGAAAAGTAAATGTAAAATGAACTTTTTGTAGTGTAATATACTATGCAAATTAAATGCACCTAAGACCGGTCTTCGATACGCATCGGTACTTTCAATTATGTTTTATAGTTATCGTTGGTATACAAGTTCACATTTCTTGTCTTACATTTTTATGTTGTTGGATAGTAAGGTACCTTTAATAGCTGCATATAAGTCACTCAATAATTTTGAGATAAAAAGGATTCAGCACCGGTTATTTACATCGTCTCAAAATAATCTTCTTAGTTGCTGTTAACGTTACTGCTATAACGTCAATATTTACAAGCGAATGGAATTAGAAAGAAAAAAAAATTGCTGCAGCTGAAATTAAGCCTTTAGTACTATACCTACCTGTATAAGTAAGAATTACGATTAAAGAACCTTTAAGAACACAGATTATTTCTTACAGGTGTTGGTTGTATAGTAGGTGTTGGTAGTATAGTTTTTAAAATTATATCAGTTTGCGCTAGTGTCGCCGAGTTTACTTAAAATACCTTGTCGCTTTTAAGTTTAAAGGAATGCTGACTTTACCAAGTAGCAATGCCGCTTAAGTTTTACTAGGTCGCCTGGCTTTATTTTCTGTCGTTAAGTCAGTTTTCTTATGTGGTATTTTATGAGCACCTATTAAAACTTACGTTTGTAGTTTTCACGTGGCATATGTTTACAACAGCAAAAGGGCACTTAGTTTTATTATACTGTTACGATGTTATTTTAAGCGAAAGATTTCACTGGATTTAATCAGGTTTCCATGGTTAATCTCTATGCGGTTAATTTCGTTATCCGTGCGGTAGCCAATATCACTCCCGCTCGATTAAAACAACCGCGTAATCGATTGCGTGCATATATGAATTTCTTGAAAGCCTTGTCCAGATGACATGCCCATGTATGTAAAGATGTAAACGTATGAGCTTATTCGCAACTTAGTAGCGCTGCCAAGTAGAAAATTCGTACAGGTGTTCTCGAGTTGCAGTCGATAACGTCCACTTTAAGTTAGCCGTGTAAAAGTTTGAAGTCCACATCGTTGAGTTTAGATGCGTCGCGTGGTCGAGCACCGTGGCGCCTCAGTTTGCTGGCGCTGCCCGCGCAGCTCACTCGTTTGTTACTCAACGCGCTGTTGTCATCGAAAATCGACTGGTCGATACGAATTTGGAACGTTTTCGACCGGTAAAGTCGGTTGAACTGTCGCTTTTAAATAGCGAGTGCCTCTTGCGACCGGCTAAATTTCGCATTGCGAATTCCAAGGTGACGTTGCTTCATTCTGTTACGCTAGAGTCTTAACAGATAACTGTGAGGAAACGTGTGTAAGCTCTCCGTGTGGTGCAGTCAAGTATGTGCTGAGTGCAGTGAAAAAGGCATGTTTTTGTGAAGAGTGATATTTCTGTTATGTTTCGATACTGATACGTTTCACTGGACGCGAGACAAAAGTACTTGTGTCATTGTTCATGTGACTTCGGGAGTATCGATACACAGTGCATTTCCTCTGTCCATACGTTGATTTATGGTAAGTTATTCAGTTCTGTTACCGTGTAAAGCAAATTCTAATTTTAGCTTTGATCTATCAACCATAAATCCTTGTTTAGGATTTGTGTTTTCATTACTTTGTTTGCACTTATTGATTAACGTTGCATGGATGATAAAAGCAGTCGTTATGCCATTGCATTTAAGTTTCGAAAAATCCCCGATAAGGTAAAATGTTCATGCCCTTATGAATCCATACGTTCCATTTAGACTCTGTTGCGAAATATACACGTCAAAATATTTTTATCAACGATCATAGCTAGTTAGTTTGGTTAGTATGTGTTGTAAGTTAAGAAAAAACCTGTGACAGTGACATTGAGTCTAAATAAAAAGAAAGTGACTTTTACGTCATGGCACGGTCACGGATATTCATCATGTCCAAAAGCGGAGAATGTAAAAGCTTCCAATAGATTTAAAATTAATTACTAACAGATAGTATGAGTCGACATTTTCAAATGTACTTCCGATTGTGGGTCAAAGCGTTTATTAATTGCGAGCGAACAAGTGGGGCCGCCATTGTATGCGATTTGCGAATTGATCAAAATTGGAACTTACCGATATCCATTCACTTTTAAATCTAAATAAGCGCTTGGTGCGAAGGAAAACTTAAGTTTGTATAGATTTTTTTATTTTGTTATGTGTTAAATAAACTTTTGTGAACGAGGTCAACTTCAAATTGACGACTATTTACGGCGAATAGCTGCCGTAGGTGGGTATATTTACTTTTGGGGATAATTACTTAATACCGTACTGTAGTATGCCTTAATTGAGAAGTTCCAGTTTCCAATTGTCTAAAAAGGTAAAGTACGGTCATCTATTACACCATAATATTGATGTATAGAATGTTTGAAATCAGATAATTCAGAAGCATTCATTCGTCTACCATTGATAAAGATTCCTTGTTATCAGCCATTGCGTTATGTATGATTTTGAAAACATCTTTAAAACTTACACTTTTCATTAAGATGAACCAAATCTGTCTTTATTTTTAATTTAAGTACATCTATGTTCATCATCTTTTCTCTATTTTTGAATTTTCTATTTGTTTCCCTTTGTAAAAAAGATACGGTATTTTTGGAATCCCCAACTAAAAGGTTTTTTCTCATTTATTTATCTTTCTAGTTATTCAGAATTACCAGTAAGGAGCTAAGGAGCAGATTTGTGGTCGATGTAACAGTTAGTTTTTGTTAGATCTGACTGAGCGTTTGGAGAGTCTGACCTAGGACCGGAATGCAGACTCGCTACATCGGTGTTTGCGCTTTGTACCTTGAACTTCGGTTTCAATTTATGTATTAAATGTCGATAAAATATCAATAAATACTTGCATAATTCTACCTAAAGCACCTAAATATTTAAATATAATAGTGCAAGAAATTTGTCAATTAGTTTATTGGCAGATATTGACATTCAAAATGTTACATTTAGAGGAAATTTAAGGAAAAATTTGGAGTGTATATTACGATCGATACATACAGTATTTAAAAATACTAATAAAATCTGGTAATAAAAACGACCGATCACTTGTGTGGCCAAAAGCCGATTTGTAGGCTACATATATGCATAACCACATTCAGACATAAATAAACAAAATTAATCCTGCAATCATCATGGTTTTTCAAAATCTATCCAGAAAATAATGTTTAACCCATCAATTCATCGTAAAATACTCTTATTTCAACGGACGTCACATTGGGGAAGAAATAAATGTTGACTTGACCACACCGAAATAAAAAAACGTCAAATATAACATAAAATGTCAGAAATCTGCAATCGTCAAAATGTGGAGTGACAAGAAAGTTATGTCCTATAACAACATTAACTTACAGATTTTAAATTTGTCAAATCTTAAATTATTTTTATCAATCAAAATGAAGGATAATTGAGGCAAACGTTTATCTGATAAACGTTACTAATTCGGGAATTTTAACTGACCTTTATCGTATATCTAATTAACCCACGAATTCTCATTCATCGACGAATCTTAAAAAGTTAATCTTCTCTAATTGCTCTCTCCTAATCAGTCCTGCCTTAATCGCACCGATGTTTTTTGTATAATCACTCACTATTATTTTTAACATCAAGATTAACTTCCGACCCACATCACTTAGCTGCTCGCAGCGTGCCTGTCAATAGTCGTCAATTGTTTGTTGTCCCACCTTGACCTCAACGCCACGACCTCAAATAAATATCCACTAGTCAGCAATCACGATTTTAACAATTTCAACAATTCGCGGGAAGATTCACGCTCAACTTTCGATGGTACACTTGGCGTTAAATAAATTGTTTGAAGTGGGAAAGTAAATAGGTATACAAGCGTAGAAAGGTTTTTATGTCAATGCTTACGCTTTCGATAGTGTTGTTTAATAGAGGCGTGAAAACTACAAGAATTTCGATCTTATCATTGCATTGTAGCTTATTACTGAAGGGGTTTAATCACACAATAAAGATATTTCACACAATGGTGACACTGTTAAATATTATTACTTACTTTATGAAAAGAAATACTTACTGTTACTAAAAATTACACTTTGATATGCCTACATAGAACGTTATATCTATGGTTCGTAAAAAATAAAGATTTTTTTAAAAGTAATTATACGTAAATCCTTGTTTTAGTTACGTAAATGAATGGTATTTAACACAGGAAATTCTGTACTATCATAAAATTAAGATGCGTTGCTGGATTTTATAATAAGTTCGCCGCTGCTTCTTACCTGTTTAATTCGAATTGAGTTGCGACACGGAAATCGTAAATCTTTATACAAAAAATACATTAAGCAGTCCGTAACTCTGTGGTTTTCGTTTGTTTTTCATTCTTGGCTCGCCGGAATCATCATCTTCATTTTCATACTATATTTCGTATTTCAATGTTAATGACATTTATAATCCGATTTGGTTGGGATTTAATAGAATTTTAATACGCATAATTTTTTTATAAATTTATTTACTTATATTTATAAGATTAAAGCCATAAACAATGGCTTTCCGTTTCCGCTAGTGAATACTTACTGAAAGATTCTTAGTAGTCTTTGAAAGATAATCTTGATGCTGTTAATGTATGAATTTATAAAATGCGTTACATTTAGCAATTAAATTGTTACTTGAAACCGCGCGCGGGCATTATTTGTGAACACTAGGAAAATGTTTGGGGCGAAGGAAGGGCGACAAGTTTTAAGTTTTAATAGATGTCTTAAGTTTTAAAGATAGAACTAATAACTATAACTAGCATATTAACGCAGACAGAATTGCTCTATTTATAAAAAAAACATTGCCATTAAGTTTTTATGAAAATGCAATTGGTTCCACTTTAGGACCGTGGGATTCAGCTGTCAGAATGACAAACTAAATATCGATCTATATTACACACTCAGCGTTAAAGAGACGGTACTTTGAAAAAATGGCGGCAAAGAGAATAAAAATATATTAAATGACGCTTAGTTTGTGAAGGTAGTTACGCAATAGATTCTATTCTTTTGTAATTCGAATCTTTGGTTTCCGTTATTGATGGACCTGGCCGGCGATTTGATACGGGCTAAGTCAACATAAAACAAAATCTGAATATTGGAGAGTGGATTCCAGTTACTTAATACGAAGCGTAACAGTCTGTAGAGCGAGACGAAAGATTTTCATACTAATTACATTATTAATGTTTGCGCAAGAAAGGATGCCGTTTGTAATAAAATACAAGGTATTGACTCGGCCATTTTCAGAAATCGGTCGATCCCGAATCTCTGGATTAGTTAAATGCGTGTATAACAAGGAACGCTACACGATGGCTAGGCAAACATGTTCTGTAGAAACATAGATGGATAGAATGGATAATTACAGCATCATAATATATTTGCAAAGAATCATGGCAAGTTTCATACATTGAATTGTACAAAAAAAAATTAAAAACTCGAGAGCCTGGAATGAGTTGTAATATTTATTTCTTATTTTTATCAACACTTGTATATATATAAAATATTTTTAAACCTCGGGGTTATATAATCAAAAATGATATAATTTTCTTCACTTTCTTGCCATTATAAAAATACGCCATTTGTACGCTAACTGTCAAAATGACATAAGAAATGATAATAATGACATGACAATCTAATCAAAACGCTCGCAGCCAATGACAATGTGACATGTGGCAATGTCAATGTCTACGACACAGAGTAAGTAATTGTTCCAACAGATTACAAATCAATCGAAATCACAGATTAAACGCTTATATAACAAGACAGAATCTACTTCAAAATGTTCGTCCAGAAATGGTAAACTATGTAAATAAGAAAATGATTTTAGAATCCCCGGGTTTTAAAAATATTTTGAATGGTTCAGGATAATACTTGAAGTCTAATTAAACAATTACAAGTTATTTCAAATTCTCGAGAATTATTATTTTTTTTGTACAAAATCTGCCATGATTCTTTTAGAATTTGGGCATTGCTAACAAAAAACCCAAATCAACCTAGTAACGACAATTCACTACTGAGACAAATAATTACTTTCCAGGGTAGGCGAACTATTTCCTGGAAGTTATTATACGAATGAGCCATCGTGTCGATTGTCTTATAATGGTGTTACTTCAATCCCTTGACCACGCCGTGCCCGTGAGTCATGCAATACGTAGTCATAATCACGATGTAAGTGATGCGAATGCGACGCGCGACGCCAGCGCCGCTGAGGTCGGTGGCGGAAAGTTCAATAGTCTGGCCCTTTTCCGGTGCGTGTGCGCAGATAGTGTAAGTTGGGTTTTGATGATGATGATGGTAAAAATATGGACGATATTAACTGGTTTGATTGTAATAGATTTTATGAAAACCATGAGGATTGTGGCATACTTTTTTATATCTTTGTCAATCAATGATATTATAATATATGAAGTACTTAGTTCGCCCAAAAATATTTGCTGTATAAATTACGTAGTTTTCTTCCAACAATACTACGTGACGTGAATTTATTAAATTGAACGTTTGGTTGGTGAGGCATAGGTTAAATATGTTGACATTGTCATTGTCGTTGGTTGTACCGATAAAAATGATAATACACAGAAAAACGGAGCAAATAAACCAGTTTTCAATACAAAATATAAAAAAGGAATCGTTACTGTCGCTGCCCTTATTGTATTGTAATTGTTTGACACCGACGCAATTTGTATCGATGCTAAAAATATAACACAAAACCTGGTTGCATTGCATGTAAATACTTACAAACATAATATTTTGGTGACAATAATTTATTGTTCGATGAATATATTGAATCTCATGGTAGAATTTCATGTTATAAGTCGTAAAGAGACCATAGTCTTAAACAAATCCATCCGTAGTAACTGGACCAATTTAACTCGTAGCAATTTGTTTCACTGTAGATTTAGTATTAGTTGTCTTGCCTCAAGCGAAGCGTACAAAAGTTGTATGACCATTCAATTTCAAAATTAATTTATTACTAAGTCTATTTTAAGAGATAAAACAGTTCCTATAACGAAATGTGAAATGAAATAGTTTTGTCATGCAATATTGTCTTAATCACTGTAGCTATGCCGTTTCGAATGGACGACAGGAGATAGACAACTTCCACTGTTGTATTGACAGAGTCGTGAATGATGATTTATTCCCCAGTACCGAGTCTGACTTCACTCAATTAGTTCTTACGCGATGTATTGAACAGGCTGTCACTGCTTCAGTCTACGACATAGTTGAAATGGTTGGCTAATGACTTCAGTTTCTAGATAAGTATGTTCGGGAGTCTAATTATGTAACTTTTGCATTTACCACCGATTAGCAAATTGAGGTAGACTGTTAAAGTGTCAACTGCAAATTTTCCACGCTATTTACGACAAATTGCTCTTAAGCCAGGTTTTGTAATTTATTAATTGCGACCTAATTTGATAACATACCAGTAGAAAGGATATTTAAAAAGATTTGTAGTGGTACTACTCTAAATGGTTTATTGATAATTTGTTAAGTTCATAATAATTTATACAACAATTCTTAATGACTGGCGGAAAAACTTGATTGTCTCAACTTTATACATCGTTAGTTATGTCAAGCTAAAAATATGACATATGAACAACAACAGACCGGATTTATTGTGCACAATTTACATAACAACGTTAAAAAATGAAATGCCACGCAAAGACACGTTACACCCATGCGTACAGAGCTAATTCATTCCATATAAGTAGTGCAGCGGACATCCGCCATGCCATATGATTGCAATAGCTATAAACTGAATCATCTGATACGCGTGACCACCATATCTAGGCACCTCCGGCTTTTCATTCATATATCATCTCGAAACGTGAGCGTTTGGTAAGGAACCTTTCATCGGAAATGCAAATTACCTACTTGGAACTTGGAACCGTTACTAAAACAATAGAAACATGAAGTTCGCTGTATGTTGTTATAGAAGTAAAATAGACTTGGTAACTTGAATTACCTACAAAAAAACTTAACTAAATTATGTAACCAGTTAGTGAATTTAACTTTGTAGTGAAAAGTTGGTAGGCCTTGGTAGCAAGTTGGTTTGTTTTAAGCCGTAGATAAAAGTCGGAATACAATTAAAAATGGAACTAAAAATGAAGACAAAAACCATCAAACTTCTTTGTTTTGTTGTCAAGGATAAAGCACTTTACTTGGTGATTTTTCTTAGACTATCAGTATACTTAGCTTAATAAAAACTGTATCGAGACAACTTAAATAAGTCCTAGATGCACATCATACTTACTGAAGGTTTATGACGTATGGACGGAGAGATTCCTCAGGGCATACTACGAACCGAGAGATTATGTTGTCACCAATTTTTCGAAAACAAGACGTAAACTCATTACACCCCAATATTCAAGTGTCATTACTGCATGAGAAAGTAAAAGAAAAGTAAGTATGTATCAAGATATCATGGTTATCATTTCAAAGAGTATTTCCATATAAAAATGATACTGTGTTTCTTCATTGAGTAGCTAAACAAAAGATTTCAATAGTCAAATGCTGTTCGCTTATTGTTCATGTTTTTAAAATCCGGTTATTAGTCCAAGGAAGTAGAAAGTAAATGTTTATTTATATTTTATTGGTTTACAAAACTTATAAAACCACAGAACAATACTGGTTTCTGTTAGAATTGATGGTTTTAGTTGATATCTGAATCAAGCTATTTTTTTAGATTCTACAGTGTAGATCTAGGTGAAGTATGGACTTAAAACGTGTTTAAAAAAGACTTCTTATGTTGTTTCTCAATACATTTGTATTTTATCTGTACTGCGGTCTCCACTCCTGGGTCAAAACGATTTCTCGGAGCAGTGAGCATAATGACTCAATCAGGCTAATGTCGGCTAGGGTCAAATTGCTTACCACCGAAGCACTTTCTTTCATGATTTATGAGGACCACACTTCTAAGCACTGTTTATCTCGTATCTACTAACATAGAATTGTTTGATATTTACGAAATAATCGCCGAAATATCAATTGAATATGAACTCCACGTACGTTCTTCGTTACAAACCCTACAGTTCAGATTAGCATTTTCTCACATTCCTTCAACAAATAGAAAAAAAGGTCGAGCATAAAGCTGAGTGTTTTTTTTTCGATTACAGCTTAAATTTTTCATCATTACTTTAAATTCTTTTAAATATCGTTCAGTCACGTCACCTTCTTAGTATGTCTCCTGAAATTGATAGGTATGATAAAAAAATAAGAAGTTACTTTCTCAAGTGAAGTTGATTGTCTGAGCCCTTGCGCTTCACGTAATTTCCTTTGAAGATAAACAATTTACTTCTGGCTTCCTAGTAATTAGTTTGTCATAACATTTACTTCATTTACGGGTAAGCTCGCAAACATTAATTCGTTAGGTAATAGAAGTAATATTAATTATGTGTGATTTAAGTATCTTTTTCCTTAATTATGCTAATTTCAATGTTAAATTCTGATTAATTATTTTTAACTCAATGATCAATTTTTTGTTTCTTTAAATAACGTAATTAAAATCGTAGTCATCTCTTGCAGTCACGTCACTAATAAGCAAGTTATACTTGCTACCCATACCAACTGATACATACATACAATTAGGAACCTACACTGGAAATTCATATTCAATCATTCCAATTTTGCAACAGCATTAATTTTGATACAAAAAGTCAATTGGGTAATTTTCTCTTAAAATGTCCGTGGGGTGTCTTATCTTCGACATAATATTTCGATCTACCCTTCATTAACTACGAAATTACGGAAAATAGTGCGAGGGAGCATTCCTAGGGTGGAATTTCAAATTCGAAATGTAATATTGCTTCAAGCTTCAACGATAATTTTTTTTTCTTTGAATAAAAAAAAGAAAAAAAAGTATTTCATTTTAATCTTATCATTAAATAAATGTGGTTTAATTTTACTGATAAATAGTTGAAATGACATTATACGACTCTCGATATAAAAATTGGCTTTAAGGATACTTAACATTAAAGTTTCACAAAAAAGAACAGTTTATTCCTAACTGTATCGGAATTCGGAAGGTATAAATGTGAAAATTATTTTTTACAAACCGTTAAAACTTGTTTTCTGCCCATGTTTCGATTTGAGTGCATTTGGGATTTAATAATATTTTTTAAGTTGTATCTTAGTTCTGATCAAAAATTATACTCTAAGCAGCCAGTTATATTTCCTTCTTTTCTTCCTTTTTTGACTTGAAACGCGTCGTCAATGCCTTTGTAGTTGCTGATGTTGATGGGCAACAGTGACCATCGCTTGTTTGTCGGCTATAAACATAAAAAAAACTTAAAATGAATGAAGCTACAACTTGTTATGTCATAGCATCTTCAGGCAATGTATTTAATGGAAGTGTTTATGGAAACAAGCCCTTCATAATAACAAGCGAACTAGAAAAGCGATAAGAGGTGAGGCCGGGGATCGGTGATTGAAATTAATGGCTGATCGGATATATTCCATTAGGGGTCCCACATGCACGCTACGCGTCTATTATGGTTAGTGGTAAGGTTAGGATTGAACAAAACGATAAAGGCGTGGATATTGTATTGTACTTATGTTATTTAAGCATTGTCGAAAACTTAAGTCAGTAGATAATTATAGGACCAGTACCCCTATTATGAGTTGTTGTAGTAAACGCAAAGGACGTTACTATTGATGCTATCGTGAAAACGCTGCTTTAATAGTAAATGCGCATAACTCTATTATCTACAGTACTTGCGGTCATGTTTTACTTACAATTTGGTATTACGAGTCACAAATTTGACAGATGCTATAGTAAATTACGTTACCCGTAGTAGTTACGGCACTCACGCTATTTTCTAAGGTGAAAAGTCACTATCGAAATTAAATGTCATTAAATATTGCTGTATATTTAAACAAAATCATGGCTAGGCACTATTTTGCTTGGCAAATGATTCACGCAACCGAACGCAGAGATGAAAATAATGAAATTTTGAACTTGCGAGATCAACAAAATATTTAGCAACCTTTGATGTTTTAAATGTCTAGATTGAGCGTCGCCCTACAATGAAAACAAAAAAAAAACAAGGCAACATTATCAAGCATGTGTGCGTGCAGACGATGTTTTACCCGTTCGTCTATTGTCTATGTGTGCGTAATGTGTGCGTAATGATATTGTTAGGAGAAGAGTGACGTATTTCCTGTCAGTATGAAGCTATGAAGTCTATATAAGCGTTGGCGAGCTCAGTCTGCGGGCAATTCACGTCGAGTTCACTTGGCAAGGGGAACCACTGCTCGTTTGAATGGTTAAACTAAATATCCTGTCATTTAAATTTGCGTGTAATTAATTGTTAAATGTGATTTTTATTTTGCGTTCACTTCTAGTTGCTAAAAATATAAAAATTGTGGCTAACAGTTAGCCACAATTTTTTGACACGTTTTCGCGGATTCGATGTCCCATCTAGATATTTAAAACATCAAAGTTAGCAACACTTTGACACCACAGTTTGACACTGAATGCGACTGACGCAGAACGCTAATGTAATTAAATTGAAAAGGTACCAAACCGCCATTAATTCCACTCTTCTTTCACATTTCCTAATTTAGTCGGGTTATAGAGCATCCATAGACTTGTTTTTTTAATTTCACAAATGTTGGCTCGCTGGCCAGGGTCTCGTTCTATCCTTGTTGACATCATAATAAAAGAATGAGAGAGGTATTACTCATGGATGCCAACATAACGTAACGGAAACTGTACCGTCTCACGTCTTTACGATACCCGCTGTAGTTTCATTTCCAAAACTCATAATAGCTCATAATGTAACTACAGTATTAGACTATTCGATCGTAACCGCTAGAGGCGCTGTACGGATTCTCATACAAATTCTAAACGTTAACTGCAATAGTTACGTCCTTTACGTTTACTACAACAACTCTTAATAGAGGCACTGATACGAGAAAATCAGAATTAATACCATAAAGTAACAACGACAAAAGACAAAAGAACATTCATTAAGAAAAATAGTATGAAGAAAAATATTGCATAATAAGGAAATGTTAAATTACTGGCTCCGTTTTATGTTTCAGAAACTGCAATGCAATAAACATTTATGATAATTCAGTAATTTAACGTGAGATTATCACATTTTCATACAATTATTGTTCCGCTGTCTGTCAAATGTTCATACAGGTTTCTTAGCACGACTCCAACGAAGGAAGTCACTTCTGAAGACTGAGAATGACAGCGACGCCTAATGTCCGTTTCCGACAAAACTCGACAGAGATTCCTTGACACCTTGTTTTAAAAGCGTCTTCATCCGCTTACTGTGTAATTTAGAAATATAGGCTTTATGTAACCATTGAGTGATAGGGTTATTTAAATATACTTAAGCAATAATTATTTAATGTTTTATTCTATTTCATGACATTAAGGAAATTAAAATTGACTGCTGCTTCCTATAGATAAGATTTAAATTGTGTTAAAATCTTAAATACTTCGTAGTCACAATCATTTTACTGATTATGTGAACGATTAATACATAACTCGTGATTGTAATTAACGCAGTTTTGTATATTTATAATTCGAGCTGCCTCTTAACTCTTAAGACTGCTAAATATGTCTAAGTGATTACGACTTACAAAGATTATTATCATTAAACTTGTGTCTATACATTTAGTTAGTTCTGTTACACGCATGAGGGCACTGCTGATTTTCTGCCTTGTCCACACTGCTTCCTGTCCTGTCAATCTTGTCCATTACTGCCGTTTGGCTTTAGTCGCGTTTAGTGTTTGGGCTTGATTAATTTGTAGTGACGAGAACTTTACACCTATATGTTCAATTAAGCGCCATCTGGCGAGTAGTTTTTGAGTTATCTCTGCTTATCGAGGTTGAAGTCTGTTATTTTTTTTGTAAAAAGCAATAATTATTTTATGTCTGTCTGCCACCTGTGGTATGAACCGCAGCACTATTATAAAATCATTTTATAACATTTTTGTCGCATTAGATCCTATAATACATATACGTGGTTAATGAAATTGAATTTGGTTAATAACTTTAAAAAATTTGATTTGATCAATATTTCTCGACATGTATGCTCCATAAAGCATTTAAGCAAACATATATTTGATCCGAAACTTATGGCAAGACCTTTATCGATAACGTGAAATGACAAAAGATATTTAAATTAAACTAAGTTAATAATTGGGCTTACTAATTATCTTTGCGACTTTCGACGTTCACTGCTGGACAAACGCCTCTCCTAAGGCTCTAGACAGACGGACCGCATTTCAACTGCAATCCAACCGCAAATTGCAGTTCAGGTGCAGTTTGAATGCAGTTGACACGACTGCAATAGAACTGCAAACTAAACGCGCAACCAAACCAAACTGCAATTGAACTGCAATCGGACTGCGCGTTTGGTTTGCATGTCATGTACTATTGCAGTCGTGTCAACTGCATTCAAACTGCACCTGAACTGCAATTTGCCGTTGGATTGCAGTTGAAATGCGGTCCGTCTGTCTAGAGCTCTAGAGCCTAATTGTCACCACTCTGACTGATCTCGAGCGCTCTGAATCTGAATCTAGTGGCCTCCTGCTGTTTTGGTCGTCTGAAGAGCGATCTGTGGTGCATTTGTCAGTGGCGTGGTCGACATTCGAAGGCTTTTCTACCTCATCGCTCTTCTGTCTTTCGAACCATGTGGCCTGCCCATTGCCACTTCAATGGCTTACTCTGAAAGCAATATATGTATATAGCTTTCGTTCAACTTTACACTTTATATTGTAAGTCCTTGACCTTGCACACCTATTGTTGCATGATCATTCACGTTGTGGAACAAAAAAATATCTCATATGCAGGCTGCCGTAAAAAGTAATTGGCATATTCACTACGGTCGGCGTTGCGTGTCGTCGGCTTTGCAGTAAGAATAGAAAATGAGATAAGAGACAATTTCCGCCTCGCTGCAAGATATACGACTGTTTTCTACGTTCTAGAAATTGATTGAGGAAAGTTAGGTAAGTGGTAGTACTTAATGAACTTGTGCAGTTCTTCTTGTTATTTAAATATTTCGCTTAATTACTGTATAATCATAAATGTTACACAGATATTCTTCTGTGTTTATGATGAAAGCCAATATTTGCTATTCATGGTCAGATTAGCACATTACTTAGTATTATGTATGCTAATATATTTGAAATGTAAAACAGTTATTGATGTTTCTCTCTAGGTCATGAGAAGTTTTATGATTTTAAATAATTTTAGTTTCATGATAGAAATGTTATTTTTATTTGAAAGCATTGTAAGCTAATGAATTTTTATAGTTAATTAAATGAATACCTAGTTGTATTGTAACTTGCCTTCCACTATTTAGCTGCCCATGAAAGGCATGGGGCTTTCCTCTGAATGAGCAGGTGATAGTGTACTTCCCCACGTTATTAAGTGATGTGAGAATGTCGCTTGTCAGTTATATCTAAAGATGACATGAGGGATTGATAGCTTTACCATATTTTTGGCCGCTTGGACTAGTTACATGAAATTTTGTTTAGCCGTCCGGATATTGCCATCCATGTCCTCAGATTAATAGAACCAGTCCATGTCCGAAGTGGAACTGGGTCAATCATTTTGTGATTGATAGTAGCTGAAAGGCAATGAGCGCATTTCCTTCCTTACTACGTTATCGAGATTTTAATGCTCCGTGAGTTTATCCAGCTCACTTGAATAAAGTTATGATTTCAATAGATATACATAACTTACTTTTGACAAAAAATAACAGTCTTCAAATTCGATAACGTCTCTTTAACTCAAACTCACGTGTCAAATGTCGTTCAAAATTATATGTGATCAGAACACAGGTACCAGCTTTTTATCAATAAAAGGGTTATTAAAATAGGTTTACCCAGTACTGATAGCACACACAAAAATACAGTCAAATAGAAAGTCTCCTCTTGACAGAGAGGTAGTTAGTACTAGTTAGTATAATGTTCGTTATGTGCGTAACGTAACGTAAAGTAAGAGATGAAAGCTTGTTTGAAAATCAGTCTTTAAAATTCCACGCAAGTAACACCTCGTTATGAATGATTGTATTAACCAGGTCGAAGGGTATACAGAAACATGTGGTAACAGTGAAATAATGGCGGTGGCGTCCTATTGTGTGACCCAGTTAAGTACTTAATATTTGTAAACGTTTTTCCATCTAACGACAAATACACAGGTGTCACGCTTGAAGGTCACTGTTACAACAATATAGGACACGACAAGACTAATGTTACACGCAACTATCTGAAGTAGTCAAGTAATATGTACATTTAGGTAGGTATTAGTTATGATGTATCTAATGCTAGGAACCTGGCCTCGTTGTGCAGTGTGCTGCTTTAAAACTATAAGTAAGTTTTACAAGAATTACCTCGTATCACTCCTACCGTATAATAATTGTTTTAAGAACAATTTTGTGTTCCGGATAGGAAGGTGTGGAGCCGGTTACACTTTGTTAGAGGCGACCATCTCAGTCCTATAGGGTAGCAACGCATCTGTGACCGAATTAGAATGAGACTCATACTAACAAT
Source organism: Hesperia comma (assembly GCA_905404135.1). Taxonomy (NCBI): domain Eukaryota; kingdom Metazoa; phylum Arthropoda; class Insecta; order Lepidoptera; family Hesperiidae; genus Hesperia; species Hesperia comma. The sequence goes on from FR990034.1 coordinate 9,846,756, forward strand.
AACTAACTGGACTAGGTATTGCTAACATTAACTAACAGGACTAATTATCACTAACAGTCCCTGTCCTCACACTTATTAACAAACTAACTAACTAATATTCTAACACCTTCTACTAACTGGACTAACCACCGAGTCCCTTTGAGTCTAGTTCTAGGTCGGTCACAGTTGTTATGGGCGGCAGCGGAAGGGTGGTGCTGCATGCTCGTTTGCTATCTTAATTCCATAAAAAAGAAAAAAAATAGGAACCTGGCCTCGTTGTGTAGTGTGCTGCTTTAAAACTCTATTTATTAACTTTTACAAGTATTACATCAATGTAATTTCAAATAGGTAAATACCTATCATAAAAACGCAATATATAACTGTACTGGTTTACTTTATGAATCGTATTGAACGTTACTTTTATCGATAAGACCTTTTATTGGGTACGGACAGCGGGTACGGATAATAAATACATTTGGTTTGACTTACAGCGCTGCGCCGTGATGTTGACAGCATTAAAATGCAAATTGATAGACCATCGCAACCCTAATCTATCCCACAGTTGGGAACAGGTCTCTCACAATGTGAGGTATTGCCACGAGCCAAAATAATTAAGTATGTAATACCAAAGTTGAGCTAAGGAACGAACAATTTAGCTAACGGGGTGTTCTACGTGAGCGACGAATACGACGCGACGCTACGCAATACGACGCGATGATACACGCGACAATGACAACATCGCGTTTTGTCGCAGACTGTCACATAGGACGCAAGTAGGGAGACCGTAGATTTGATCGCGATCGTCGCGTTTGAAACGTCGCGTCGCGCCGTTTTCGTCGCTCACGTATGGTAGGGGAGCCGACGATGCTAAATGTGTACTTACTCGAGCGTCACAGAGACCTATTGGGTTGCAAAGGTTAGATGATAAGGAGAAAAAAATGTTATATAATGTATACCTTTTCATCGGTGGGGGAAGCGGCTATAGATCTTTAAATATGTAAAAAAAAACTGCCGCATGGACATACTCGAGCGCGTCAGATATTGATACCATCAATGGCCTACGTGTTTTTAATAATGTATGTATGTTAATCTGACCGTTTGCATGGTGGGGGTGATCGTACGTAAGGGTTGAAAATTAAAAAAAAAAAAATTAATCGAGCGCGTCAGATTTTCTAAGGGGGTGTTAAGTGCACCAAAAAAAAGCTCTAATTCAATAATCTGACGATTTGGATGTGACGCAAACTCGCAGCCATTATACTAATATGCAAAAAAAAATCGCCATTTTGAAATACTCAAGCGCGTCAGATTAAGATATATATGGTTCATCTTTATGTCCTAGACTTGCTGTCTCTTAATCTGACGAATATCTAGAGGGATTTCCCTAATCTGACAAAAAAATAAATAAATCATTGAACTTAATTAATAGAAAAGCTCAGGAAATAGCATGCAAATAAAAAAGTGTATGTTTTTAAGTAGAATACTTTTATTTACATAATATAAGGGCCGTAATATCAATCATAGTTTAAACTATCCTTCAGAGTTTAGTCACGGATTATTTTTTAAGATCAACGGTAGATAATCGATTAAGTCCAGTTTACCTATATTATTTAAATTCTCCCGAAGGTTGGTTTAAACCTTCTTGTGGGATTAAACTTTCGTTTAATTTGACGTTTCTTCAAGATAGTTTTTGAGTTATTTTTAATAATTTGTGTTTAGGGTCGCTACCTCATAACTTTTTACTGAGAATTTAAACTTTCATCCTCCCATCCTTTTTTTAATCGAAAGCTCGTCCTTTGTTTTCGTATAAATTTGAGCGAAAATTGACGGGTACTTTTTGATTTTGGTTTATCTCTACTTATCGATTTTGGAGTCGGTAATTTTTTGTTAAAAGTTAGTTATTTATAATTAGGTAATTGATCAATCAATCATCATCTTCATCGGAAGAATCATCTTCCTCTTCTGGCTCGATTTCATCCTCAGATTGCGTATCTGTAACAAAAATCATTAAAATATTTAACAATATTATTTATAAAAAACGCATTTTTTTGATTATCGGAGAAAATACATACCTAATTCTGGAGTATCCTCAAGAATATCAGGTGTTGTGACTATATCTTCATACGCTTTCGGCAATTGATCACCAGCAAACCAGACCATTTCGTACTTTCCGTCGACAACTTTCCATCCATAGTCAGTTGGTATAAGATCAGTAATTTTTGCACTATGGGCATTACTCCACAAGCATGCTATAAATCTTGTGCGTAACACTTGCTGGAGTAACTCCGATTGACATGGTGGCAAGTTGCACGCATCGTAATTCCGGACACTCAAGGAGAAGGGTTGTGATGTGTCTTTTATCTTGTACGTCTTATTGAAAATAACAATCCTGGCTAGATTGACATCGTCTAATTTTTGCAACCCATACAAGTGGCAAGTAAAAGACTGTATGATGTTAAAGGAATCTTGCACATTATGCTCCTTTGATCCCAAATCCAGAAATGCTTCTTGGAAAATTTCTGAATTCATCAGAAATTGCAAAGGTTTCTTTTTCCCTCGTCGGTACAATGCTGGGTTGAAATCACAACCAGTGAACGCATGCAAAGCTGGAAGTGCCTTCGAAATTTTTGGGCCTAATCTTTTGTAGAGAGCGGATACGTCGATGTATCGGCGTGCATTGCCAACTCCAAGATCCATCCAAACATCTACTCTTGCTTGCAGGTGTTCCATATTTGCTAACATGATGACTACTATATCAGTATCAGAAGTTCTGATAGTAATAGTAGAATCTTCATTTTGTTTGCAAGCGAGAAATGCTATCTTCGTATCCGCTTCTTCATGATCAGGGCACGACAACTCATAATTAATAATTCGTGTTACTTTATTATCAGTAACAGAATATTCATAACACAAATCATGTATTAAGTAAATTATCTTACTACCGATAATCGATGCCATCTCCTGATCAGCCCAATGATCGATCAAAAATTTGACAATAGCATCCTTAAACTTTATATTTTTCAAATCTTTCGTAAAATCTGTTGTCCTTATTTGTTGAGGGCCGGAAATGTGGAATTCCTTGTCATTTACACTACCTCGAAGATAATGTTCATAATCTTTGATAGAGGGTGTGAAGTAGCGGTCAAATACAATCGCAATTCTACTTGCAGCGTTATTGACAAGGCATTGTAATATCTTCTTTGAAACGTTTCCAAAACAACGGGGCATTTCTTTAAAAGTATTAAAAAAAAAGAAGCCATCTACAATTACAAGGTCAATTTGGGATGGCGGTTGCTCCATATCTTCGACTTGTTTCTCTAACTCATGAATTAGTACTGACTTATTAGTCTTGTTTACAGAACCATCTATATGGCACAGTGATAACGGCATAGGAGTTATAGGAAAACAAAGTACTTTCTCCAAATCTATACTCGTGTCAAGAGATAGAGCTAATAACCGACCGAATAAATCCCGCTGCAATTTAACTTCGTGCACTTTTCCACCAATTTTCATTTTTCTTTTCTTCTTGAGGCTTGCAAAAGTCAGCACCGTATTTTTTTTTAATTGCCGGTGAAACCTGTCTGAATTTAAATTGCATTCCATTATGAATTGATCTCGCCGAAATGTTCCTCCAGACACTGTCTGTAGTAAACAGTTTGTAATTTCTAGAGGGGCAGCTTGCCCTGTTGAAATGTTAAACAACAGATCCTTATCAATTGCAGGAGAGAATGGATTGATGGTCTGCAGGACACTGTCTGAAAAAGCTTCAATTTGGATTTGTTGTTTTTTCATTCTAGCTGGATGTAGATCAGCAGCAATATCATGGTAGTTTTTGTCAAGCCCTGCACGAGTAAGTACATGAGATATGATTCTTGTTCGCGCTCCATGATTTTTAGCCCAACGTTGCCTAGCAGAAATTGAATTTGTGAGGTTAACAATTCCAGTAAGACGACGAGCAGCATCACCATTTATCGTCTGCTCTAATGTCAAATCCACAGGAATACGTGAGAAAGGCTTGATGGTTCTTCTGATTCCAAACGAACCCTTAGCCATTTCAGTTCGGAGGCCTGGATGTGTATTATCTACATGTTGCAATAAATTAATGTAGTACACTAGCCATCGACTATAGTTTGGTTGATTGTAATAGAAGAATAAGCTGACGATTTTTGCAATGGTATATATGTACAAGTCTAAATCTCCAACTCTAATACTTTTAATGAATAAGTGGTAAATATTTATGAAATCGATGTACATTGCGTAAAATTGCGCCGTTTTTCCGTGCTTGCCATCTAATGTGTCTTTTGTATATTCCTCATAAGATTGAATGAGACGTTGTGTTTCTGCATGTTGAACTTGAGGAGAGACATCTTTATGAGCCGAAAATGTGGCGAGATATTCTAATACTGATTCGCCAACTGTCAATTCTTTGTTTTCCAAAAATGCTTCGAAATGTAACTGTTGCAATGCCAACGCCACAAGAGAATGTAACCGTTTACATCTGTTATAATTTTTTCCGCCAATAAAACCGGGAACTGAACCATTGGCAATCAATTCACATTCAGTCATGATATTGCTTAGTCCACAATCTTCAATAAAGGTGCCAACTGCCTTGAAAAAAGCCATTTCAATATGAAAGGCCCCTAAATGAATAAAAATATTGTCAAATCTAGGAGATTCTTGAGCTTGAATACAATAACTAGTACGAGCAATAGCTAGATCATAGGTGACCTGAATGTAGGGAGCTTGACATTCCTTTGCAATATCCTGACTCAATTCTAGAGTTTTCAAGACAGTTGAATTGTTGGTAGGAGATTCATTAATTGGGGTAAGATATGAAACTTTTTGAACTCGTGAATTGTCAATCAAAATCGTGCTGTAAAATCCTACCCACATTGGAACATCCGATATTTTATACTTATGTAATAACATCCACGTAATGTCCAGCTGTTTCGACATACTAAAATTGTCTGGAGCTTTATTAAGCTCAGAGAGGTCTAGCTGACTCCAGGTGGTAATTTTTAATTTCTTGGTAAATGGATGCATTTCAAAAGTAACTTCTTCAAAAGCCCTGCGTTTTCGTTTTTTTGTTCTTGTGGTGGTAATGGATAATTCTGAAAAACTACCATGCACAGTCTCATCGACACCAGGGCTATGTACATCAGGGCTAGAAGTTTCCACAGACACCAGATCCGGATTCTGCCCGATATCCTGAAAAATTATTCCCACCGTATCATGCAGAGTATCTTTCCCATTGAGGGTTTCTACGAAGCGATCAAAATTATCAAATGCGACACCAGTATTCAAGTCCGGGCGACGTTGAATATCTTCCGGACATACGTGATCACTAGTTACCGTCGAAAATGTCAGCTCAGTCTCTAGCTCTTCTAAAGTTGTGTAAGAGCAACAGTGCCCATATTTTGAAAGAATATTAACAATTTTTTTACTGTTGCATAAGCTCTTTACTGCCAGACCTAGTGTGATGTGCTTTGAAGTTTTAATTTTGTGACCGAAAGCTGCGTAAATCAAATCTTGTCCAATGGAAAAAATAGAAAGTTCTTTCTTGTTTTTTCTATTTTCACGTGCTTTTTGGGATAAATGACAAACATCACCACAAATGAATGATTCCAAAAAACAAGTAAGAAGCTCTGGCACGTAATCGCATTCTCCCATTATCAAATCTTCAGCCGTACAATTTTCAGGCAATTCTCTTTTGGTTGAGTTGAGGATTTCTTCACGAAGTTGTGTTGCAACTGAACGAATGGTTTCTTTTACTGCCATCGTTTTAAATAAATCCTTGTAGGTTATAAGAGTGGCGGAAAATGGAGCAAGAAACTTTTTATTTTCAGCGTAAATAATTCTAATTTTTTTGTTAAAAGTTTCCATTAATTTTCTTTCCAAGTGACGGTCGGAGAACGAAGAAATAGTGATTGAATTAGACAATAAACTGCATTGCTTCTCCAGCAATATTTGATATTCTTTTTTTACGTAATCAAAAAACAAGCATTCATTATTCTTGACTACTCTGTCTTCAAGCATATCACAAAGAATAGTATACGCAGTATTGGAAACCTTTTTTTTCATTAGAAACTCTTTATTTTCCACCTTATAAATTTCTCGTAAGTATTGATCCTTACAACATTTATGGTAAGAAATTTTGGAATCATCAGAGAAAGAACTAAGCTTTTCCAACATTGGTATATCATTTTGTTCCGTAGCCGTGTTTTTTATACTCTCTATAGATTTTAATCTGTTGACAGCTAAGCGAACTTCACGACCATGATGCCGTTTACGTTGTTTTTCGCAAATGAAGCACGTTTGTGATGCTGAATCATTATGAGCCTGCCGCTCATCTGTGTTGAATGAATGATTTACATCCTCAAAGCCTTCTTGTATGTTGCTAGATTCTTCCGCTCTGAATTTTTTTAATAATAATAATATAAGAAAACTGATAAGTATAACATAAAATGAAAATATTGGTAAAAAAAATGATTATTTCATATCTTATAACGGTATTAATAGTTCTGTCGATGCAAAAAATAATTAATGTTGTTTTAAAATAATATTTGTTTTTTGTCTAAAAAAATAACTAAACAATTTTATTTATTCAATGAAATTACTTTTATATTAAATGAAATAAATTAGCACTTACTCGTCTGTCGATGTGCCAGCAGCCTCAGCAGACGTGGAATCAACGGTGGCACGAGATTCGGAGCACTCTCCAGAAACAGGAGCATGTGATTCGGAAATATTTCCCGAAACTTCCGATACGTTTTGACTTTCCACTACATTTTGAGGCACTTTTAGTGCTGTAAATAATTTATAGCACCGTGCGTGATACACTTCATTGATGGATAGTTCGACGTTATCATATGATGTTCGAGGTTTTCGGAGAACCGGCTTGCTCCGACGATACTCCAAAATATTTGAACATTTAGTTAATGTTTGTGATGTAAACTGTTTTGTTTTTTGTAATGAGGATACCCCACAAAATACACACTTTAAATTAATATTAATACTCATTTTGAATATTTATAACTTTAAATAATAACAAAATAGGCGTCATGGCAACAGAAAGAGACAGAGTGGATACGGAGTAAGAGAGTAGGCAATAGATAGAGAAAGATTGAGAGAATAAATAACCATCATATCAGTTGCAAGCATTAAACTTTAATGACAAATTTTTGTTATTTCGGCTCGTGGAAATCGTCAGATTATATATTTTTCGTTATCCTTGAATCATTTCCTTCAAAATAAATAAAAAATTAGCCACGCTCGAGAATGTCAAGATGGCGTTTTTTTTAACAACTTTGTAGCCCTCCCCTTTCATTGCGTCATTCTCAAATTGTCAGATTAGTGGAATACACACTTTTTAGAATGTAATTAACTCACCGTACCTTAATCTGACGCGCTCGAGAATGTCTGATGATCAATTTTTTTTTACTAATCTGATCCTTTATTCTTGAGGCGCGGCCTCATATATGGGGCTCATATTTGGTGGAGCTACTTAACTGGGTGCCAGGTACCTCCTGTACCTTAATCTGACGCGCTCGAGTAAATCCAAGAATCCCCTCTTGGGCTCCCCAGCTATAGGACACCGCCTAAGTGACCGGTTATGTCGCCATGGAGATGAATAAGAAATAACAAATATTTGTCTCAATATCTCTCGTGACAGACTTTATCTTACTCAATTTGATATTAAACATGATTAAACCCTAATCATCATTGTATTGGTACTGCACGCCAAAAGTCGAATAAGCTTTACGTGCAAGTAGCACCACAGTGTGACTCTTGACACCTCGATTCAATTGCAAACAGATTACGCAGGAGGTATATATGTCACGATGTTACGTGTCGTGTCGTACGACATATTATATTAGGTATAAATATACCTTTGCTTAAGGTATGCGCACATTACATCAGTTTGACTCCAGTTACATTCGATTCAATTCACCGAAATCGGTACATATCAAAAATTTATATGAGTTTATTTTTTGTTGTTCGTGCTCTACACCACTTTTTACGGTATCGTCAATTCATTTCTAAGTCTTATCGTCAATTAAAATAACAATAAACCCATTTAGTACTGTCACTGCCGTTGCAGTTTCAACTTGTTTATCTGTGTCATCTGTGTCGACTATTCAGTTCAAGATTACCTAATGATTTTAGTTTTAACGTGGGTAGTGTGGGTCCAGCAAACTCTCAGTTATTTTACGTGTACGGGCAAATTTTTGGTCACACTGTCACTGGAGTTGACCTTAGATCCGATATACCTATCTCGCGTAGTAGCACAGTTCTTTCAAGTAAAAGTGTTTTGAGTTGAGAGTTTAACCGTAATGAAAACGATGTAACATTCATATTTCAATGCTTTTCTGTGACTTGAATAAAGTGGAGTTAGAGAGTCGAGTTCATTTAGTGTGCGCAGACCTTTATTCCGGTTAGACCAACTTTCCACCGAAAGCGAGTTGAGAACGCAGTGTGAACAGGAAGATATTAATTACTATCTTCAGGTTTTCCAAAGTAATGTATAAGATTATTCACGTGGTCGCAGACACAGTTTTGTTTGCTAACAGTAGCTTGCAAGGCTTTTGCATTAGAACAATGATTGAACTGTGATAATCTTCATTCTTCAAGAATATTATTAATCTGTTGAAACTTTTCATACAAAAAATTATTTTTGTGTTTAACCTAACATTGTTAATGTCACTTTAAATTAAATATTAAAACGATAGGGCCAATCATAGACTAACCAAACTATGATTTGAGACGTGTTCATCGGTCACAGTTATCACGGATGGCAAAAGAAGCTAGAACTTATAAGAAAACTTAGTTTTCTGGCAATTTTTACAATTATATACAAGATTTTTCGTTGATTATATCCTTGAAAAGTGTGTACTTAAAAATCGACACAGAGTATGAGGGCCAGATATAGGCTCATGATAATGGTTAACTTTGTGAAATGATTTCTTGCATCGTTTTGTTTAAAATATAACAAGCAATTTGGGTGTTGTTAGTCGTTTTAGATTGTTTATCGTTTATTTTGTCAGTGTTTCTGTGATACCGGATAAATGATTGCTAAATAATATTGTTGCATTTGTTTATAACTGAATTGTTTTGTAACAATACATATTTGGACAAATCTTATAATAATATCAAATAAATATTTATAGCTAGTCAAAATAAGCACTGGCAATGAATTTCATAATGCATTATTGATGGAAAAAAGTAAACGAACAAAATAGCTTTAGATTTTTTTATTATCTATGATTTAACTTGGCTATGAAATAAGAAATAATAACTTTATCATTAGGTAGCACAGTCCGTAGCAGTGGTTAAGCCATTTCGAAAGGCTTCGGAGCATAAAATCTCCGACACTAAATGTTTCTGACACTTCAGTTTGCCAGTAACCCCTTCATCAACCCGCCCTGGAGTAGCAAGATTGTATCTCTTCAGCTCAGAGGTGAGAGGCAATTAAATTAAAGCCATAAATATTTCTACATGCAGTAGGCATGTAGATATTGTATCGAAACCGTGTCAATACTTCTATGCATAACAGCAATGTAATGCTAACTGTGAGAATTTCTCAAGTGTGAAATGTTATTGTAATAGGTAACCGATGGTTGCATGATTCGTTTTACTAGACCAACAGCTGCTATCGATGCGATTGATTAGTGGTTACCGGTTTGCGTGACTTGGGAAAGCCTGGGAATACTGAGAGGAAATAGAAGGAAACTAGGTATGTAAACATTTATTGGCATCGAAATGATTCGTAGAGGAATATTGATGTTGTTTTTATATGTGTGAAAAATGGTATAAAGACTATAAAGTATAACGCAGAACGGCTTGAACACGATTTATTATGATACAGGTAGGTATAAATGATTATGTATTTTGAACGCTGATATTAGAGGGCTCGACGACGTTGCGTATATAAAAAGAAATGACTAGTTTTTCTCGGCTGTGCTTATTTGTTCCGTGTTATTGCCCTATTATACTTCCCAATATGACACTGTGTGTTTGAGGACAACAAATTGGTAGTGACCTTGTTTGCCGAGCGAAGGATAATTATGTAATAATTATTCTTCATGCGTTTTTATTTAAATTTATTGGGCAACGAATTCATTAAAACATTTTCCTGAGCTTGACTGACAGATATTTTAACGCGAATCCCAAACGTAACAAGCGCCAGATTTCCTCTCTAATTCGCTCGTATTTCCCATGGGATAAGTTACATTCTTTTGCGCGGTAATGACCTTATTTCCATTACGAACCTACAAGTAGGTACGACATCATAACCACTGCAAAGTACCTAACTTCTATCAGGACAACTTTTAATTACTCAAGAATTTATTTATGCATTTAAGTTTCCTTTATTGAGTATCAACGTCTGAGCAATTTCCATAACAATGAAGGCGTAGTCGCAAACCGTAGATAATGTATTGTATTAATTTCCTCGTAATCCTAGAAAATACTGGACAGTAACTTGACATTAGCTCGCAAAGTTCACGATAGTACTGCTGCGATTTCGTGCTCGAAAGTTGTGCATAATTGTATCCGTATATAACTTTGTTTTGACCCTATGTTGACCATAAAAGGGCACACCTCGGACCACTCACTGCACTCAATTGTCACTTGGAGGTCGTGGAAACCGTGACCGTTTCGGTCTCCATTCAAACGTCTGAGCGGTTGTCCGGACTGTTTTCGCTTTAAGTCCTATGACGGAATTTATCTCTGTAAGTGATGCTCTATTATGGGATCCTGGTTTCGACTCCTGGCTAGGTTTTCCTCAAGCGATGACTTAAGTTGACTTTTCAGACATTTCTAGGTATAGTGATGAACAAATTTCGAATGAAAATGTCGTTATAATGGTTTGAATTAAAATATGTCTACCTATAAAAGTAAATAACTTGTGTCCCAAATAAAATGTTAATTGTCGGAACGGGGCTTTGTGTTGTCTTTTTTGTGTATGTGTACATATTCATATATCCAAGACTTCCATTATAGTTGGTATGTATAGCGGGAGCTGCTTAAGAGCCTATCCTTGGTAATTCAGATAAAAGTAATTCAGGTAAAATTCAGATACGGAAATATGAATGTGATCAATTATTCGTAACTATCTAAATAATGACATCTCGTTAAAGTCATTAGAAAATAATACGAGAATGCTTATAACAGTTCACTTAATATCAATCATACTCGTATCAATAAAAATAATTGCCTTGATAAATATTTCTGTCTGTCGACCTTGATATGTAAGGTAACCTGAAAATACCAACGGAATGTGTAATGCTGATATCGTTATCAGTAATATCGGTACTAAATAAATTACGCTAGACTAGAATTAGATGAACTCCAACGAAAAATATGAAGGATGAAGTTCTGTTTTTTACTGGTTATTGTTTCCTTCACGTCAGTGACTTCAGATAGGTATTACTTACTAGGTACATTATAAGATTTAAAAAAAATGTCACGTCTCATGTACTCCACTGTGTTCCAGTGTTTCGTAAAGTAAATGTTGTAATATATTTTTGAACTTAATTTACTTCATTTATAATGCATAATATTATACCTACTGTATGTTCTTCTGTAAACTGAGTTAATAAGTGGTGACCGAAATTTTAAAATATATGGTGTAGTATTTTCAAAAGCAATGTAATTTTAACGTTTTAACTATGTTTCCATTATTTTCTGTGATCTACAATTCTACAGATCAGAATACAGATAATTAACGATATGAATATAAATAAATACAGCTCGTTTGCGGATAATTGACGTAATGCAATTCTGTTTGTAGCGGCTACTGCAGTGCGATTCAATTCGAATCATTTAACTAGAAATACGAGTATTGTGCAATGGGCATGCAGTCTATAGGTATCTTACTTGCCAGTCGGGGTATTAATAACCCCAGTACCGCTGGAATGGACCTACATTTTATGATGTTCTCGCTTTTGGTTCTAGCTCGGGTATTTGATTAATGTTGTTCGGTTTAACCGAGGTTACTCAAATGCGCGCACACGTTTGTAAATTGTACGAATGTTTGCTTGAATCTTTTTTTCGTATAAGCGTATCTTTTAAGCGTATAAATGTCACTTGCTACAAACGGTGAAGGAAATCATCGTGAGGAAATCTGCATGCCGGAGGGTTCGCAAAACTCAAAGGTGTGTGAAATCCGCCAATCCGCACTTGGGCAGCGAGGTGGACTATGGCCTTAACCTTCTCGTTCTGAGAAGAGACCCGTGCTCAATAGTGGCCATGATGGGTTGAGATGATGATGATGATGATGATTGCTTGAATCTATGGGAAACTACGCGAATGTTCGAGGTTCGCGCGCTTTGATGCGCGGCCAAAAACCATCACAGCATTGACAGCTTGGAATTGGAAAGCCAGGAATGTGTCAAAAACTTCGCGAACACTAAACTTGTGGGCTCGTGTATTATAAATAAATAAATAAATAAAAAAAAATATTCGCGCGAATGTGACTACCCTGCCCTAGATTGGGCATGTTTTGCAATGTTGCTAATTTCCTTAGTATTTTATCGTCGTATTAACTGCTTTTAACATTGTAATGAGTCACAAGTGTTGTATTGACTTGTTATCGGTAATTCCTTTACCTTGTTATGGTTCATAGTTCGTTAGTCAATGGTATTAGGCATTACTTTGCGGAAATCCTTTGTATTAGGTATTAGGTGACCAATTTGTTAGTCTACTCTGCAACAATATGCGAAAACAATGTGTTTATTGTATTAAAAGTTATATATGCACGTATTAAATTAAGTTGATTGAATGATTTTCAGTTAGCCAACGCCTTGGTTGGTGGTGCCTCTGGATATTTTTATCCGTGGGCGGTTATGATTACTGAGACTTAGGTATAAAAAGAATAGAATAAGTGGGTTTCATTGTCAAACACAGCTTAATTGTTTAACTAAAAGCTAGTTGTGACTTCACTTGTTATTCGTATCGCATAGTTTCCTACGTGTTACTATTTCAGAAGCATGACTTGAGGTGCAACATTAATTTAGTAATCTTATTTTTATTATGTTATTACTGCGTTTACACTACAATTATATAGGCAGAGTTGAATGAAAAAAAAACATCAACAAAGACAAATATGGAAAAATAGATTGCTTTAATAAAATTTAATTGAAACAATGTTTACCATAACCGTAGCAATGAATAATATTCCAATTAACTGATTGCGTCTTACTGCAGTTAATTAATTGAGATGAGGTACAACGTACAATGCTTAAGTAGGTATTCATAATAAATTATACCTACATTAATTAATCGCGGAATATGACAGACAGGTGCAATCTTATCTTATATGTGTTACGTTAATTAATATCATCCTGCTACATAGTGTTTATGGGTTGCCGCAGCCCTTAATCAAAGCAAAGGAATTTCGCTTATGATTTATGTGAAGGTCTGATGAGCTGTATATGTAATTAAAGCGAGGCGAGGGAACTTGACTTGTAAATTATAGTACACTAAGTGAATTGCTCTGTGTCATGGACGTCTTTGGCAGATAGGTATAGTACTTCTATTGATGATGTTGGACTAGGAAGAAACTAACCATTAGAGGAAACTCGTGCTCAGTAGTGAACCTTTAATGGGTTGTAGCCAGTCAAGTATATTTCTTAGCCAGATTGTCCTAAAGAAAATTAGCGTTGATGAAGTATTCGTACGCGTTATGCCGTTAAATTATCAAAGCACCAACCAATATGTAACAATAACTAATACTATTACTAAATGAACATTCCTTACTGGATGGTCATACGTAGGTAATAGGTATGTACTTACTATCAACTCACATACTTATGAACACAGTCTGTTATTCGATTATTTTGTGTGTCGCTAACAGTCGTAATAAACGAAAGCGGAAGGTGCTGTATGCTAGCTTGCTATCTTAAATCCATAATTTTTTTTATTGCTCGTATAGAACTTTAATATACGTATTATTTACCACAGGTGTAATGAAATGGTGCCATTTCATGTATTCTCAACCTTTTTTTTATTTCAGGTAAGCGGTTCATTGCGTCCGTAAATACTTAATGGGGCAGCGAAATTGAGGGTTACACGCACGCCTAAGCCCGAATTAGGGTAAGTTTACAAAGGAAGTGGAGGCAAAAGTTACGCTCTTTTTTTGTTCGATGATTGCGGAAATCACGTCAGGTGTTGTGCTAAAAGGTGATGTCATGCTTTATTTGCTCACCAGTAAACGAATAGACCTGATGGTAAACGGTCACCGTAGGTCATGGACACCAGTAAAGTCAGAGACATCTCCGATGCGTTGTCTGACGTCCAAGAAAATGAAAGAGAGAAGAAAGAAAATGCTTACTCTGAAGCCGCCCATTGGAACACGTTTGGTGATTGACTTAAGCATTAGGGTCGGGCCACATTGATCGACGGCGATCGACGGTTTGCCCATACAAAAAGAGCGTAAAGTATGGAAAGCCGTACGCGTCCTTTCGCATCGACGAGCCGAACGGCTTTCCATACTTTACGCTCTTTTTGTATGGACAAACCGTCGATCGCCGTCGATCAATGTGGCCCGACCCTAAGGGTGGTAGTTAGCGAGCTGGGTATCAGCACTACCACCAAAACTAGAGCATGCTCGGGATAAACTGATAAAATGAAAAGTCCAGCATCCATCCACACATAAGTCTCCAAGGCTTTCAGGCCAGTCTATTCTTTTTTTGACCTAAAAACTTATCTTTATAGAGCCACTTGTTATCGTTATTGAAGAAGCGTCTTAGGTCGAGTACACATAAAATCTTAGGAAAAATTTAGGATAAGTACACATTATGTCAACGATAGCATGCATTGTAGTGTTGTGACTTGTGACACGTTCTTACGTTAACACGTGATGTTTAATACAAATTGCATTGTTGCACAATAAAGTTTCATAACGAAGAAGTTATTTATTAATTCTAAAACAATTAAATTATCACGTCTGTGAGTGTAAAAAAGCATTTGAGGCGCGTTTAAACTTGAGCTCTAAATGTGTACATTAGTCAATGTGTCAATAGGACGAAACGAAGGTACTAATTTTTCGGCTTCTACCTACTCATTAATGGCCCACTACTGAGCACGGTATCTTCGATTATAAGTTATAACCTCAGCATTAAGAAGGTCTTGAGTGTGCTTCACAACGTTTCTCAAGTGCGGATTGATGAAGGGGTTAGTTGCCAATCCAAATATCGAAAGTTTTCAGGCCGCATGCCGCCCGAAGACTATATCGAGGCTTATCTATCTGCTTATCTATCGATAACAATCGTTACTAACGGCTTTACGTGCCCTCTGAAACATAAAAGCGCTCCAATAATTTTTGCCACTAGCGGTTTCCCATCCAACCAACTGCCCCCACAGTTGCTTAACTTTGTCTTCATCTCTTGGGATCGCCGTAAGCCGCCGGGCTATGAGCGCTTCGAATTCTACTAGATAGGTAGGTATAGGTAGGTACGTATAGCAATTTCAAAGTACTTTCATTAACCGTAGCCATATGGAGTAAATGCTATATGAAGACAAAAACGGTTAACTCAACCGTTGGTAACTATGGTAACCAGTTATTAACTTGCGGATGACATAACTCGAGACGTGGTATAACATTTTTATACGTTTGCACTGAGCTGCGGAAGTCTCGTCAGGTGCGCTCTCGAAGTTGGCAGTTCACTTGTGACGTCACTGAACGGTACTGCCATCACTGCGCTATATCCGACGGCGACGGATCGTCACTAGGGTTGTCACTTGTACGCTTAATTATTTTTTTTTAGATCTATCCTTAACAGCATAATAGTTAAATATTTTTGCAGCATGTTATGCACAAGTCGATTAATCATCGCTATCTGTCCTTACGATCGACTGAAAACGACAGTTGGTAATAATTAGGTACTCCTCTGTCGTTATACTATCGGTCTGAAGCGATTGAGTTTAGTGTACCTACTATTTTGTAATGCGTACGCCTTAGTAACTTTAATGAGATATTCTCAATTAATAAGATACGTTAGGTAATGATTTTGTGAAGATATGTACCGTATTTCTTCTAGCCTATAAACAAGTTTAAAAAAGCGACAGTAGTAAAAACTTTCGATGTAATAGATTATTATATAAATAGGCTAATTATTTTGACTGTGTATTGGAGTTAAAATTTATTGATTTACAGCTGTTTTAACACGAAACTCATCATCATTAGGTATTACATAAGTCACCACCGTGTACAAGTCGTCTGTACAGCAATTAAGTCCGGCTGAGATAAACACTAACTGTACCTAGTCGAACCACCGTACCGATTACTAACAATTAATCCTGAACACGTTTCGTTCAGCGAAATGTTTCTCGCACGCCTCGTTAGTACATTTGTTACAACTATGAATCGTTTGTATTTGAGTCTATTATATACTCTACAACTATTAATAACTAACATTCTCCAAAAAATAACCTACTTCAAAGTCGAGATAACTCAAAAACCACTCGTTAGATGACCTATTTGTCGCTTATTTTTTATCTGATCACACGGCAGTCATTCGTGTTATTACATTTCGAACAGTGAGAGAATTATCGAAATCGGTTCACCCAGTACGAAGTTCTGGGGTAACAGATAAGAAGAAAAAATATATATGTAGACGAATTGAGAACCTCATTCTTTTTTGAAGCCGGTTAGAAACATTCCCATATTAAGCAAAATGATGTGAGATTAAATGATACTTTAATGCAAGACTTACTGTACCTACTTATAATACATACCCATATAATTTCGTTGGTTTATCCCAAAATAAACTCTGAAACCTTTAATCGGAATAAATTAGAATGCCTTGGGTGTTCTAGTCCGACAAACGACGTCCGACCTCGACCTACAGTACAATCTACAAAGACACTTATAAGTATATATTAATCATTTTGACATGATATTTTAAAGTATTGTTTGAAAATAGATTACTTTGATGGAGTTATTCCGTCGAAATCATTTCTTCATTTCGTTACCACCTTCATTTCTCATCTTCTTTGTCCATTACAGTTCAGTAGGTCAAGCTGACATCTTTGCTTGCATGATTAACAAAGACACCATGTATCGTGTGCTTAGTTACAAATATAGGAAGTACTTTGAAGTTTGTACTTGTTGGGTTTCTCCCCGTATTCCTATGTTTGTATAACATTGACAACAACAATTGACTGTGTGCTCAGAATTTGCATGCCCTAATCTTCTTATTGCAATTCAACTATATCTTCCTAATTTCGGGAGATGGCTTTTATGAAACATCTCTGCAGCAAAATATTGCAGTGAGCGATTATTTCCAATTAGTTCTAAACACGTCCTCAGCGACTAGTTCTTGGAACAGTTAGTTAGTGTTAGTGATACCTTACTTAGTCACAGGTACCTTAAACTTATCCGTCTCATCATTGCATTATAATACTTCCTGTACTTCTCTAGTAATATAGATAAGTAGGTTCATGAGATAAAGATAAATTTAGATAAAGATAGAGTACGATATAACTAACTTTCCTCATAAGATAAGATTATCGGTATTATTGTGACTGAAGTATATTTATTTGTAGTCAATAAGTATAAATAGTGTGATATCGTGATTCGCGATGAAAACGGATGTTGAAAAAAAATCGCCGATAATAGCAGTTATCGTATTCATCTTAAGAAAGAAGAAATGGGAGTGATAAGAATCTTGTCTTCTCTAAACTGTTATCATGCTAGCAATCGTGATGTTGTCTAGTCAATACATTTTAACGAGCGCGTCAAATATTTGCATAGGATATTGGATCGTATCTCCAAACTAACAAACTGCAAAACTATACGAACATTCCTATGCGAGAAAATTTCCAGCGAATAAATTACTTAGGGTCCTTATCGAAAACTTTACCTTACTTATTAGTTACTTCCTAAACTATATAGGTACAAGCTCTTGAACTTTCGCATTCTTAAATCAATAGGTGTCACTTTAATATATTAGTTACTTGTTCCAGACAACAACAACAGCTTTCGTTATGAAAATATCGGGAAAGTTCATGTGATGTTTGCTTTCACTGACGAAGAAAATTGTCTCGTTATCTTAATAATTACACTCGCCATTGGCGGGAGTCATCAATGGATATTAGAACTTTGATAATTTACTACAAACCTTTCACATGGAAACTTATAGCGTAGAAGTGATGTTGAAAATGGTACAAGAAATATAGTTTACTGGGTTGGAAACGAGTTTAGAAATTATAATTTATGTTTGTGTTCTTCGGTTTTTATCCAACGTTTGAGATAAGTATCACTTGATTGACGTAGATTGATATCACAATATAATTGTGGTTTTCCCAAGATACTTTTTTAAGTGGAAAGTAAGTAACAACATAATTATTATTATGAAATATTTTATATGATATAAATAATAGAAATTATAGAAATTGTAATATTTGAGTTCGAGATGGATTAAAATAATATTAAGGTATTTCAGTTGTTATGGAATTTTGCTTCATGATTTATTTTGTTATACACTTTTTTGCAAAATACTAAAGTTTGCATTGTAATATTATGTGAAAATCTACAGCGCAAGTTTAATTTCAGTCTGAATTGGCCCTATTTGAAACCGTTTCCTTTCATTGATTTATCTGAAATCTGAATAACCTTTCGTGTCGTGCTGATGTTACATAACACAAATATGTCAGCGAGTCTATCGTTACATAAATTATAAAAATGGAGCTCTACCGCCACAGCATTCCGGCGTGGTCGAGTGTAATCTATCGCGGTGATCGAGTCGTGGCGACGGCGAAAGTGAGGCCGGTTTTAAATAATTTTCGTGAGGATATTGTTCACAGCACGAGTTCGCGATGTTGTCTGTATCTGGTTAAGGGTTATCAATTTTAGACCTGCATGCTATTTTACTATGTAACCTAACGTACACGTATAACTGTGTAAAGTTTAATGTAGCTTTTTCTTTGTATCTTTTGTTGTTTGCAGTTAACTCTTAACTTTGTTTCTGCACTCTTTTCATACAAGTATTTTATGGCTTAATTGCTGTACCTTTAAGTTCATCTAACTTTATTAAAGTTCATCCATCCTTTGAGTTCATCTTCGTTTCATTAATATACAGTGGAATTATCATCATCAGGATATCTCATCTACCTAATGGATAAAGACATACCTATATTAAAAAAATCAAGTTAAATAAAATAATTCAGATAATTCCATATAGGTAAAACAAAATGATTGTCAACCCTACTCCAGAAGCGTTTTATTTTCGCACGCCCATTCAATTTGAGACATAATTGCCTAAAGTTTAACTACCGCTCAAAGATTATGTTATGACATTTTAATAGGAATTCATCTCTAATAGTAAAGATGGAATAAAATTGTTAGCCTAATGATGTAGGTAAGTGGCGCTTAATAATAATTGGACTTGTGTACACTCGTGTTTGTAAATCTACGGTAAATAAAATTATTATCTGCAGTTTGACAATCAAAGTGCACCAGATGGATCGTCAAGTATATTTCTGTGTTTAATAAATTTTAGCAACATTACATAAAAAAATTATTTCGATACAATCGCATGGCCCGAGTTTACTTTCCTCGCCTATTGAACGCTGTGCTGTGCGGCTCCGAAAGGGCTCGGGTACGACTTTCGTTTTCATTGTAACGTTCGATACAAGATGCTCCAATTTTATAATTTAAATTTGATTATAGACAAATTAAGTACCAGCTGGTTTTGTGTTATTTTTAAAGATGGTTGAAGTAAATGAAGGCTTTGGTGGTCATCTGGCTGACAAAATAGAATGCGATAGCGCACGAATAAAGAAGGTACGACTTGCTAGGATAACCAATTTAGTTCGAGACGTTATACGTATGTGATATATTGTGTTGTATCGTACCACAGATGACACTACGGAGGCCTGGCACTAGTTCACATTTGGCGTTATTAGATGAAAGAAAACCTTTTGGTTTCTTTCATTGGTTGGTATAGAAGTTAACTCCCCATAAGAACTCTAAGCACCAGTAAAAAAAATGCTGCTTGATTGTGGCGTTAATATTAAAACTGAGATTATGATTATTTCGACAAAAGTCGACTCATTGAAGTATTAATTAATGTATCGGACTATCGGTACATAAAGTAGATATGTATACTAGGTATACATACCTACCTATTAAATACAATAAAATGTTCTCATGAAAATATTTTTGTTAGACATACCTATCAGTAATATAAAAGCTAACAATGATACGACTACGTGTAAGTGATAAAAGCTGCGATCAATCAAATATGATATTTCATGACGTACCATTTCATAATAAGTAATGTATAGTTAGAACCGTTTGTTGCGATTGTTGTAGCGGTAACGTTAGTATAAATAACAGTAACAACATTTTCGACATCGGCATCTATAAGTCAAACGGTGAACGTACGCGAAAATAAACGGGTCGATGGGCGTGGCATTAAAAACCAACTATAACTCCGTTTGCGTTCGATCTGAATTTCGTTACATTGCATGACATACAAATGCCATCTTTCCGGCTGTGCGATTAAGGTGGACTTAAGATTGACGATGGGATCTAAAAATGTCTTAAGTAAATTTTGCTTACAAGCTGAATTGAACCGTGAGTACAGGTGATTAGTTTGGTTTTGGCGGGGAGCGGCAATTTCGTATGCGCGGCGAATCAAGTTATAGTCTTACGGCGGGTACAAAGGGGACTAAATGGGGCTTTCGAGAACTTATCAATCAAACAAGGGATCCATTGTAGTGATTGATATTACCGATAAATCATTCACCGGTCCGGTCCAATCTATTTTCCGGTCTGAAAGTGAAATTTAGCGAGCTGAATGATTTCGACTGATCGACCGATCGCGCCTCGCGTGCTAATTGTTCTCTCGTACGCTATTAAGTTGTGTACACACAGGCACATCGAGTGGTTTTGTGTAATTAAATGTGTTCGTCCGTGCGTGTCATAACATCCGTCTGCGATTTGATGACACGGAGCGAGCTTCGCTTCACAGATTCGCGATAATGGTTTGAGCTTTCAAACGTATACAATGTAGTGATAATAATAGTAGCAATATAGTGCTTTTGTGCACGCATTATCTATCTATATCTATCATTGTACTTTTGGTGGGCCAAAAAACGGGCCAAGTCATGCATTTTGACTAAAATGTTGATAACTTTTTTACATTGCCTCGTTTTGGCAATATTTTACAAGAAAATGTTTTTGGTGGGATTTCTTGTTTTAGGTACGTAATAAACAAGTAATACATATTGGATTAATAGTACATTCACAGTGAAAAACGCCTTCGATCAATTTGCTATTCCGTTTTTGTAATAACCACCACAATGTGCACGCCACTTAACTTAGTAGTATGGTGGTACCATGGTCGCCCCAGGCAACGCGTCTTGAGCCAAAGTCGTCTATCGTTGGTTGTGCTGAATGTATCATTACAAGATCGCCTTTTAGTTAATGACATACAATTTTCTGCCTATACTTACCATTGCAGGGAAATGTAAGCGTTTTAGATTATTGATTTTTTGTTTTGATTATTGTCACAAAGTTATTGTGCGTGTATTTTGTAAACAATTGTGCGTGTATTTTGTTATTATCTGTATTAACCTTTTACATTAGTAACTTAATCAACTCACGCGACAACAATCTATGAACTGAATATATTATTAAAATCAGTTTAATGCATCTTTTCTTCAATAAAGAGTAGAATCCACGGATGCTATTGCAGCTATTGCTTAGGGCGGCTAATTATAAAATAAACATAGTTCAAATATTTCGTTTTGTGAAGTTTGGAAACAAGAACGTATCAGAACCGATTATCATTATGACAACTTCACTTAACCCAATAATGAAATAATGGAATCTCCGAATTAAGTCGTCCCTCTAACCCAGTATCGGCCACTTTCTACCAATATAGATAAAGCGTGGTATCTGTCCAAACACCATGGTACAATCGCGTGGAATTATTAAGATTGGCGTTAGTGGCACGATGATTCGGACCGTCTCACGTCTGATTCGGTTCGCAATTTAGATTTATTTCTGGTGCGATGTAATCGATTGTACTAGTAGTAGTACGTTCCTTCACTATATTTTGCTTTTATGTTGACTGCGAGACTTGGCAAGAACATCACGCGTTGTGCCGTGCGTTCGTTATTGTGTTTCTTGTTACTTACTGTTACTTACTGTAGTAATTCGGTTTTCTTTTCTTCCAAACCGAGTTGTTGTGCAATGTTTTGAAAGTCGGTCTCCAGTTTGAGGAGTTTAATTACAATTTTACATTCTGTTCTAATCTTTAGGTATTTTTGATTTGACATGAAGACAATGTCTGTCGATATATGGTCATCATCTCCTAACGACGACATTTCTCTTCTATAGAAACAACGCTACACACAAGCCTCGCACTAGGATTCCCTGGGTCATGGGTGCACAAGGTAATCCACCGAGACCGACAACCCAGGTCCCGTTGAACGGCGCGGCGATCCGGCACTAACCATTGCGCCACATGGTCAGAATGTTTGGATATGTAAAATTACATTTATGAATATCGACTTACAACAACGCTCTCAATAACTGCATTCGTTATTTAAAATACAGAATAAGCCCAGTGAGACTGTTTATTTGTATGCAAGACCCTGGATATACTCAGTGCTATTGGAATTGTTATTCAAATGAAATAGTTGGAACCGTTGTAGCTAGCTCGGCCCAGTGCCCGAGTGCACGAGACCAAATAGTTTCTGTGTTTCCCACGAATTCTAGATAAATGGTCGCAGTAATCGTGCTATTAATTTAACCTTTGTTTTGTTTGTTCGATTCGTTGTAAGACTAATGTGACTATTCAATTTCGATTTAATGAGACTGCATTAAATGATAGTAAATTGTTTTACGTATTCATTATTTGCTCCTTCTGCATTATGAGGCGTTACTTTGCGGAACTTGATATTACAGATTAAAGATTATCCTACCTTACAATAATCCGCGAGAAAACTCGTATGATAATATATTTTCACGGTATATTTCATGTGTTTATTAAGTGAAATAACAGACCAGTTAATTGATAGACCTAATATTTAATACCTACGTAAAAGGTACCTAAGACTGTCGGCACCTAACGCGTTTCTGGCTAAGTAGGAGACAGGACATTCGCCATTCAAAACATTACTCTTTGCTTTAATGCATAGCGCCTACTATTGCTGCTTGCCTCTGTCACCTCTATAACCGAAACATGAAACATTGACGATTGATCCTACATGGAGGGAGGTATTCTTGATAGGGTAAAAAAATCTTTCACCCTACACGTGAACCGTCCACAACTTTCTCTGTGGGTTGTTTTGTTTAAGCGAAATATTTAATGTATTGTGGATATTGACACCTTGTTCTAAAATCGGGACAATTCAGCTCAAATCGGAACATTATGGTCACGTTAAGTATAACTATGGTTACTTTGGTATTAATAAACTACATCGTTTAACTCGCATAGGCACCGGCTAACCGGTGTCGTAATATTTGCTGACACGAATTTTCTCACGACAACCTCTATAGAATCTACTCGACCACAAACTCGAAGTGAATGCAATTCGGCACGGTTTGTTTATATGTTTTTACGATAAGTAATTCTCGTTCCGTTCACACAACAATACGGTTCAAATATTGATGTTATGGTAAGAGTTTTTTAAGTGGCAACAACGGCCTGGTTTGAATACAGCTGTTTGAGACGAGATTTTTCGTCGGTTTGCTTTTTGTAGTGTTTCCACTTCGCTGAATAATTCGCGGGTTTTTGTTGTTATGTGGAAACTGTAACGTTATCGGTCGGTTCGTAATGTAAACATAGCATATTATTAAAGTGGTAATTAGTGAATAATTGCTATTAATAAGTACGTTTTACTAATCCTGTAATTCTAGATAATTATGCTCTTCAGGTTCACATCGAAAAAAAAACAATAGGTTGATTTTTTTCATAAAAGGCAACGTTTATCGTACAATATCCAGTAAATACTTTTGATGAACTGGTCTTATAAAACAACTGCATGAAATGCATAATAAAATTAAGTTTACAATGTGTCTGCCCAGTTTTTACCTGTAACTTACGTAGACTTGTTATATATCTGCGTTGTAACGTAGGCTGACCAATAGTGGGCGATACTCACACGCCGGAAGCTGTTCCAATGAGGAGCATCGACTGGGAGTAGGTGGAAATGCGTAATTATATACCGGTCATCTGCTGACTCAGGTTATGTAACAAAACAATATAGGTTAGGTTTGTACAATGTACATTTCATACTTAGTGCCCATATATGGAGATTCTATGCGGTTATGTTATAATGTATGTAAGTCTTTTCAAAAACGATAACTGATTTCTATTCTTTTTTATAAATTGCCGATAAATAATTACCATAGTCATCTGAAGATACACTTGGACTCCGCCACTCTTGGATATCTGTAAGAATAAATCACTGATGTGCTGTAGAAACTTAGGAAATTAAAAAAACAAAAATTGATACAGGTACTGGCTGAGCTAACTTCAAGGGATCGACCGACACTTTTTCATTTATTTGAATTCCTAAAGGATGGTTCCCTAAGTGTCCTCCAACCTACAACAGGTAGATAGTACCTTTGCGGGGTCTACCTGGAAGTGACTGCTGCTTTAACTAAGTTTGAAGATTGTGAACGGAATCTACATAAATGGATGTGAAACAGATGACAATAGGTACGGCAATAAAAGATGACTATTATAGAAGCCACTCTGAAATTGATTCGGAAAGAGAATTAACTCTAGTAAAAGTATACAAGAAATTTTCTCGTACGCATCCAGTAGTAACCGTTGATATTTCGTGTATATAATATGCGCGTCCGTCAATTTACTCACGGATGTACGTGACCTACCTGCTTTTATTAATACGACTTAAATCCTACATCCTCTCGGTAGCAGTTGATTATAAATGGCAGTTAACCTAGTGTACCATATTGTACTACTTGGTGTGTTTGTGATCGTATATTATAAACGACTTGACCGATTCAAGTGTCGTGCCGATGCTTCTTAGCTAGAAATTAGAAGCGATGATTGAGATGGCGATGTTTAGGTGAATCATTATCTTCACCTATGCTGCAGTTAAGTTCAAGGTTATGTGATCTGAGTGTTTGTGATGTGTGTGGATGTCACCTATGACACAAGCTAATGAGCTAACTAAATGTGAGACTTATGAGTAAAGTGTTTTACTGGTTTATAACTCAAAGCAATGTTTCAGTAACTTACGTAATAGGAAATAGTCGATTGGACCACCCAGGATTCATTCAGAAGTGCTCGCTAGTGTAGGTAATTAGGTATACTCTCACTCGGAGTATATCCGTTCATACTGCTCTTAGCCCGTAGCCTGTGGCCGTTCACAAATAAATCATTACCAACTAATCTGCGCAGTGAATAAACGTAATTTATAGCGCGCTCCGAACACATTCACTGCACTCATGGGAATAATCCTCTGTTCCTTTTAGTTTATCTATGGCTCTAGTGTTATTCCAGCGCAGGAGTATATTAATAGGTGTCAGTGTACGATACAGGAAGGAACTATGAAAACATTCTATCAAAATATAATTGAAATACTTTTATCGTTTTATCCATGTAGATCAATATAGAATGTCGACGTATTGAAATTTCTTTCTTGTAATAAAGAAGAGAGAAGAAGAAAGAAAGTTCTTCCTACTATTTCAATATGTCGATAATGTCTTTGGTGTTACTGATGTCTACGAGCGACGGGGACTACATACCTAAAATCATGTGACTCGTCAGTCGTCCGTTACTTTGTCTGCTATTTGTACAAAAAACGTGTGCTGGCACACATGTACAAAGTGAAACTTCTTTACCACATAAGTATCGTTTTTTCGTATTCATTTAAAGTTGTTTTATTTCATTTGAATGCAACAACTACGCCGTATAAATTGGATGTAGTGCCATACCTTATCACATCATATCATACTGTATTTGTATGCACTGGTAAGTTCTTCAGCAGAGATGTTTAAAATAAGAAAACAGTGCACTACCGACCATATAAGTTTCAATTTTAAAAGTCCTGAACAGTTTGGATTATTATTTAAAAGGGTGTGCTCGTGACTAGAAAACAATTTATTTTACGCCATATATGTGTGTTATGGCAGGCGCTTGTGTTATGTTATGACAGTTGAAATTAGGTCTATTAGAAGTTATTTGACAAAATTTAGAAATAATGTATCTGTATTCAAATCGTGCAGTGATACGGAAATAAATAGTTTTATGGCGTACTGCTCGTAAAAGAGAGTGACTTTTTATTAGTTTTACTGTTAGCAGGTCGCCGTAACTCATAGATCTGGTATTCGTGATTGAAACTCCAATATCCTGTCCTCTACTTGGCATACGTTTTATAGGAGCTAATAGATGGAATGGTAGATTTAATAAAGACATCTTGTATAGGTAGCTGGTGTGTAGTGTAGTATTTATTGTGATTAATTTAAACTGAAGTTGTATTGACTGCAATTAAGTTAGGAATGCGCTGATTGATTATCGAAATAAATAAAACGATTTCAGTTTTCTAATAATTTCATAAGTTGAGAGTTGAATTTCAGTTTGGAGAGTAGCAGTTTATTTACCTAATTAAATTTATTCTAATTATTATATTTCTAAGATCTACTAAATAAGTAAGCGAAATAGGAAACAATAGGTACATATACCTAAGCGAATTCAATTTGCATTGTTTGTGAAATTATGTTCTTTGTACCTACATAGCCCCGGTATCCATATCGATAATACGATCTCGTATTACTAATTCGTTTATCACGCTCTCTGCAACGAAAGTGTGTTTCTATACTTACCGTGTATTGGTTTTAGGTCGCCGCGTCTAAACTTTGTGTTGATACTGAACACATAAATTTTTATGACCTTCCGTCACTTTTATGGTAACTGCCCTACGATTTATGACAATGAGTCAGTATTTAAAAGTTTCGTGCTGTTGTGTTAAAAGTATCTTAGTGGATTAAAGGAAAGGTGCGAAGGAGGGAATGCGTTATTGTTATGGAGGATTTTATATCCCTTCTAAAATGTCAGACAGGAGCAGGATATCGGAATTGATGATTTGAAGAAGTGAGACGAGGTTAGGTAAGGTGAAGTGAGGAATAATGACATGAGGAGGGCGCTTTAAGTCTTGTATTTTTGTTGGGTAGTACTTAGTAGGGAGCGTTAAAGCTGTGTAGGGCATCCCAAGTTGATTTTTTTACCTGGACAGCATTCCACATGGGTTATTGACTGTAGACTACCAACCGGAAAAGATGCCTCAATGTGCTCCACATAATATAGGACGGAAGTGGTCAAAAAATTGCTGCCGCTAACGGTGGCCCATCTAAGAACTCTGCCGGATGTTGCATAACCAGGTTGATCTAACGAACTATTTTGTAATTCGTTTTCGCTGTCGGACTTCGAGCATTTAAATTTTAACTCAGCGTGTGAGCGACTGAGTGAGTGTATCATCATCTCAACGCAGCATGGCTCTCTACTGAGCATGGATCTCAGAATGAGAGGGTTAAGGCCTTAGTCCATCATCCAATTGAAGGCCGAATTCTTAACCGCTGTGACTGCTACGGTTAGAATAGGCACTAACACCTATTTAGGTAATGATTACGACAAAACACGCTGAGATTATGAATGGCGTTTTCTCCGTTCCCTATTTGTTCTCTACACCTTTCCTAAGTTTTCTCCGGAGAGTAATCTGTAAGGTACGTGATATGGCGTATTAGAGACCATTTCGCGCTAACGACCCAGCTTTGATGTTGAATTGTGGTAGCGAAAACCTCGTGATACTTGGTAAGCTGGTAATAACCCTTCAAATGTTCAATCATCATAAATCTATTGCTCATTCTCTCGCAAATCGAATGTTTTATTTGGAACCATGACACTGAAAAAAGATTAAATAAATGCATTGTTCTCTACAATGGGATTGTAGGGTTCCTAATGATTGTAGGGATTCTAATGTGGTAGTTGCTGATTTTAATCGACAAAGATAATATTATATATTGTCTATTATTATGTGGTATTCCAATGACGGTTTTAAAGTTTTCACAATTTTACATGACTGTTTACTATTAGTTAGTTTGTAGTAAGCAAGTTATTAAGCTGATAGGTGCTTATAGACCGCGCCCCAACAATCGTGTTCATTGTGGGCGATCATCAATGAATGTTTTAACGCTTCATCGAACATGGTCACGTGCTAAGGGCATTTACCGGCGATTTTACGATACTCTCTTAATGATACGGTCTTTGTATAGTGATACATCTGATAATATTAAATTATAACAATTTCATAATATAATGAGGGACTAGTTACTGAATATTGTCGTTTATTACTTATCTTTCACTAAATTATAATTCTTCCTTATATCCGTATAAAAGAAGACTATGAAGTTTCATAAAGCGATAAAAAATACGGTATTACTTGTCTCTTTCATTCTTCTGTATTCTTTCTAGCCCGACAGTGTGCTAAACCCTGGTTATTGATGCCCATTGCAAGTGACCACATACCATCTTGGCTTATCTGTTCGTTTGCCGCTTATTAGCATCAGAAATATGCCTGTCAATTTTGAAAAGGCATTGAATGAATAGAAACTAGGAACTCGGTAACACAAGTAATCTGAACGTCCTCTATCATATTAAGTACTTTTGCCTATTCAGGCAGAACTGCGGTCGGCCAATTAGAATTCTGCCTTCGTTTACATTGAATCTTAATTAATGACAGGGGAAAGTGATGGAATAATATTGCTTTACCGATCACTTCACTTCCTTTGGTTAGTTGTAAGTATCTGTAATATCCAGACGCAGCGTAATTGGTTTTCGACATATTGATTTATCTAGTTCAATTTATAAATGGTTAAGCTTTCCTGTTTTCTTTGGTAAACTTGTGAAGCAACAGGTACCTTGCTTTCTTTTGCTTCGAATTCAAATGACGTGATTTTAATTGGCGGTTTTACCTTATTCTTTAGAGTTGTAACTGTTGTAAGTGTTGAGTTGAGAGCTCTGTCCCTGTTGGGACCAAAAAGCTTACTTTGGAAACAAGCAATGAGTCAGTAGCTTTAAGATCTCTATTTGAGTTAGCCGGGTCATACTATTCAGGTTGATCATGGATCGATCCGGCAACCATGTATAGTGCGAAGTTTAACTATCTGGCTACATACTTATTTAGACGTTTCGATAGTCAAGTCACCTGATGTTAAGGTGTTTCAAATAACCTTAAACCGATTCCACGTTGGTAGACAGGTGGATGGACATAGTGTTAGAATACCTATATGTCATGTCGCTCATTTGGTATTGACCCTGCCTGCTAAGCGAGGGGTCGATTCCCAGTTGGGGCAGTGTAGGTGTGCGTGATGCCTTATTTGTTTTGTCCAAGCCACCAGGAAATTAGAAACGGAGGCATGAGTGTGTAATCGTTTGGTTATTGTAGTACTCCACATGTGTAAAGATACGTATATTGGCTCGTTCCATGCCAGTCAGCACGAGTGACGTCCGCTCTCGCTGCCACGCTCTCTGTAACTGTCACCCTGGTCCCTGCTACCCGCATGCCAGAGAAAACATCATATCCTTACCACAGACCAACATACACTACAGTTATAATAAACAATATTCTATAGCTACGATTCCGATGATTAAAGTAATAGATACTTACGTAAAATAGACATTAGCTAGATGCTTGTTAATGTGAAATTTAATATGTGTAATGTACTTTCATATCATTAAATTCGATCGATCGATCCGGATCGAGCAACTGATATATCCGTTTCTGGCAAGATAATAATATGAAGAAAGTTACTGCAAGTTTTTAAATGTCAATCGATCAACTTCGATAAATATTTTTTAAATCATGACAGAATGTTTAGTAGGATGACAAAACATTGTCAACTGCGAAACCCTGTCTTTGTCTGCGTAGCTAGCGGTTCCAAGTTTGATTCCCGTCTAGAGCAATTTTTAACAGACTTTAAAAAAAGAAGGAGGTTCTCAATTCAACCGTATATTACTATATGCTTTGTATTACAAAGTTTGTAAGCAAAAAAACATCTTTCTTTCATTCTAATTTAAATTAAAAACAGTTTATCAACATAGGAAATTACGCACATTGCTAGACTCACAATAGTAGAAATACAAAGCGTAGGCAAAACTAAAGGTTGTTCACATTCACAGTATGACCATTATACAGATGACTGCTTGAAGTGCCCGTTTTACTATTAGGTACTATTATCGTGTACGATTCTTCGAAAGGAACGCCTTGGAACAGGAAGTGTACCATGATAAGCACCTGCCCAGCTCCCCGGGTCTTTGCCTCATCATTACGTTGTGTGTGGTTAGCCAGATAAGAACTGTTCGTATCTGTATGTAAATATATGGTATTAGGTATCTGTAAATAGTGGTGTTTGGAGACGATAAAAATTTCTAGTAGACATAGTATTGCAAATCCAATCATCTTATAGCTTAATTACTGCAGGTAAAGCTCTTTGCAGGTGAATGAGTATGAATGACGTTATTTCGATTAGTTGACGCTAATAAACTCATTTACATATTGCATTGCACTACTGATTTGATCTGAATATTTAATGTATAGTTATGTGATAGTGCACGTAATGAAACCTTTGCAACTGCTTGTAAGAATTATAAATGACGATTTTATTGATTGCCTGATAACTATCCAGGCTTAGCGATGGAAACCTGTGGATTATTACACATGAAATTTTACATTTAAATTGAAATGTTTGTTTGTATGTAAGTTCATATGAAAATTTGCAAGCTGAATTAGAAATAGGTACTTGCACATTGAAATTTTCATTTTGATCCGATGAAACTGCTATTTTATGATCTATTATTCTATTACGTTTAATATCTTTCGCAATCCGAGATCAGAGCCAAGCCCAGCCGTGGGATAATTATGGTTTGCGTTGATGATGATGACGGTGATCTTGTATGCATCTACCTCTACAGATCGATCAGTTACAGTTTTAATATACCAATGTATGGATCAAATATTAAGCGCTCAGAGCCCGGCGGCTTGCGTCGATCCCAAGTGATCGACAAAGTCAAGCACCTGTGGGCGCGGTCGGTAGTCGGATGGGTGACCGCTAGTGGCAAAATTTCCTGAGCGCTTCCGTGCTTCGGAGGGCATGTAAAGCCGCCGGTCCCGGTTGTTATCGATAGATAGCAGTAGTTAAGCCATGTCGGAAGGCCTTCGGGCGGCTTGAACACTTCCAACACTGGGTTCGCCACTAACATCTCCACCAATCCGCATTGGAGCAGCGTGGTGGAGTATCCTCTAGGCCTCCTCAACAATGAGGAGAGACCCGTGCTCAGTAGTGGGCCATTAATGGGTTGTAGCAAGCCCATGGGTCAAATATTTACTTCCTTCAGTAGTAGTCTATAGTTAAGTCATCGAGAATATGGAATTGCCACTCACCGCCAAAACCAAACTTATTACCTGTGCTCATAGTCCAATTTAGCGTATAATCAAAATTTACAGGGCATTTTTGGGTTCTGCCGTCAATTGTGTACCATGCAATTATAAGGAATTATAGATCGAACGCGAACGGAGTAGTGTAGTGTCCATTCACAAATATTGTTTCTTGAAAGCTTATTATGTGACCAAAATGGTGCTAATCGTGACCGGTCCGGTTAATGATGTATCGTGTAGGTGTTTTTGAGACCGTTCACATAATCGCTTTATATTGATAATAGGTGCCGGATAGCCAAAATTACCGCCGCGTGGGTGATATTGCATCGATGTTGCGGGGACAAGTGGGAGTTGAATTATTTTCTGAAGTATAACATTTTTTTCGCCGGCTTTCTTTACGTGATTTTTGAATGAGTGACGTAACTCGCGTGACGCGAGCAAGACGCGAGCGTGTTTGACAGCGCTCGCCAAAGCTAAGGCGGTGTCCTACGTGAGCGACGAAAACGACGCGACGCGACGCGACGTTGCGCGATCAAATCAGCGGTATCCCTACTTGCGTCCTATGTGACAGTATGCGACAACACGCGACGTAGTCATTGTCGCGTGTAGCATCACGTTGTGTTGCGTAGCGTCGCGTCGTATTCGTCGCTCACGTAGGACACCCCGTAATCTTGGAAAGTGTTCTTTTGATCGGAACGTCACTGCAACTGCACTGCAATCGAACTTGTTAGCTTATGTGAATTAGGCTGCTGGACTGCAGTCAGGGGTAACAGGTTCGAATCCCGATAGGAGCAGATGTTTATGAGACGGATTAATGTTTATTCACGGGTTTTAGTGATATGAATCCTACTTAGTTAAAAGTCTTTTAGCCGTTTTGTTTCTTTGTTATTCATATATTTTTACAAACTAAATAAAACGCAAAAGTCGGTCGTTAAAAATAAACTTGGAAGGTTGAATTAGAAATATTTTATTCAGATAGCAGTAGCACCCAAAAATACAGTAGAAGTACTTTAAAGGGTAAGAAGTAACTCGTACATCAGTTGTCATGAACGAGTGTCCCAATCCTTCTATTTGTTTACAGATAACACATCAACAAGCTCCACACCCACATAGGTACACTATCAGATTCAAAATGCACATGTACATAACTTTAATTTCAAAGTGTCTAAAACGATTGCGTGGCTTAAAGTGCGCCTTCGACACGCTCGCTCCGCACCTCACCAAAGTTGTCCCCTGAAGTACTTTAATGTTTACTATCTTAGCCGACAAAGCTTTAAAGCTCAGCAAGCACTAACTAGTAATTGCTAGTACAGTTACTGCGTTAAGGACCTAAACTTTACATTCAAGTTAATTGAACTTTACTATCGGACAATTAATTTCAGTGCCCTGCAAAGCATCTGATACGATAAGGGTGTGTGTTCACTAAAAGGTTTATTATGTTTAATTTTTTATTAATTTTATTATTTAATCCTCTATGCGCGTGATGGTTTGTACATTTTACAAATCTTTGCATGAATATGTTGAAAAAACTACGCGAAGTTCCGAATGCACGTTTTGTTTTGCGACCAAAAAACAGCCTACGAAAACCACGAATGTGTCAAAATTTCGTATAATCAAATGATTTGTAATGTTCGTCCTAGATTTGTGAATTCGTGTAATCGCGTGAATTTGAGTGATCGCCCAACAACTAGGAGAATTAGACCAAATAATTCGTTTCCGTTTTATGCTTACATCTCTATAAAGTTGTAGTAAAAATGTATTAAAATTAATGTACATTATTGATGTAAAAGGAATTGAAGTACACAAGAGACAAACAAAAAAATCAGGGACCTTCCTACATAAGGAACCGGGAACACTTACGCAGAAGAGCTGTATATCCTTCTCATACTGGAGTGATTTCCAATTTAAATTAATAGTCTATCTTGAATTGGCATTGCGGGCCATTGCGTCATAATAATTAAGGTGTGTTTTGTCGCTGTATAACGATATTGTAAACGAGTGTAAGTTAAATGTTATTTCTATGATAGCTTTATTGTAGTTGAATTGCAGTTGGTGTGTAAGTGCCCTTAGTAAGTTTAGTATTAGAGGCGGTATTTTATCACCGTTGCCATTAATTTCAATTGACTCCGTAATTGCAAGGTTACCTGTGGTGCAGTGTCTTTGGGTGGCAATTGATTCTTATAATCAATTGTTGATCTTTGCTTTCATTTTTTGGATGCTTGCTTACATCATACTTGGAATGGTAATAATATAAACGACGGGTTTGTAGTGCTTTTGGTAGTGAAATTGCCTGCTGGGTGAAGAGTCCTGGTTTAAATACAGATATTATGTGTGTGACATTTAAATATTTGTCGGTGTATAAATGTTAAATCGTGTTTTTCAAACGTCACATGTATTTTCGTGGTAACACAGAGAATGCTTGTGTACACCCCACACTAGCGCGAGGTGTACGCGCGAGAGGTATGATTTAGTAAAAAAATAAAAGAAGTTTTTAAATTAAAAGACTGCGTAAATAGCGCGCTCTTAAATCATAATCATTTTAGCTTTGCTGTTAAAAAAGGACTTCTTGAATGTTGGCTAAAATGGACTTCTTTTAAATTACCCCAAACCATATTTAGTCTGTATTAATTGCCACTAACGTAAACAAGTTTACCAGATCTTTTTAAGGTATGTGTACCTAACTTATTTCTCAGAAACATAGTGCGGTTCCGGCGCGACCAATGTTAGATTTCTATTAGCTTTCTATGAACATTTATGGGGTCAACACCTGTTTACTTATTAATTGTGTGACTCGGTCACTCCGGCGCTATGTGTCTTGTGTAAAAATGGTCTCGTTAAGGTTTTGATTGTAGACAAGTAGAGTTAAATTGTTTCGATTTTACAAAAATGGCCATGTGGACATATTTACTATTAAAATATTTTTTGTACAGGTTATATTTATTGTTGCAGTGGTAGAGTGATTTTGGAATTATTGTTTTTAGGTGCTATGTGGGGCGTTTGCTTAATGTTAACCGGCAGTAGCAGTGTTAGTTATAGAACTATGAGGGGTTTCAAGTAGTTTGAAAGCAGTATTTTATTGTATTGAGTTATTTTTAAAAAAATTTGAAATCTTATAATCTATTGGTCGCTTGATTTCCATAACGTTTTCAATGAAGTGTGAAATCTGTCACTGTGTACCATATGGTACATACCAACATGATGGTATGGTATATTATACCATCATGGTGGACTATGGTCTGTGCGCCTCAAAAAAGATTAGTGACCTGTTTTTTTGTAAATTGCACAGAAAAGATTTACCGAAGTTCATGAACTTGGAAATCAATGAAATTAATGTTTTGTTCCGCATTGCGTTCCTGGCCTTCACGATTCACTTACGTTCGCAACTTGACCCAGTGCACTGAGTTGTTCATGACGAATGACATTGTTTATCTTAACCTATTAGATACACGTTACGTGTAGGACGACCCTGTAGCGTAGTTGGTAATGACCCCGTCTGAAGGGATTGAAAGTTTGATTGATTCGTTGATATTTGTTTGGAAGGATGGTGCTGCGTTAGTTGGCTATAAATCCATAAAAATTGTATGATTATCAAAATATGTTAAATAGCTTTGAGCGTAGTTTTTTAAGGTTTTAGTTTTTGTGCGTAGCAAAGACTGATGAAGCTGACGGGCCATCTGATGGTTATTGGTTATCAAGTGATTATCGTCCCTTATGGCCGCATTATAATATATCACGTACTCTTAAAGTAACCACTCCTTTTCCAATTCTACTGGAATAACTTGCGTAGATACGCTCCTACGGCTTAACGAATTCTACCAGGTCAGTTTGATCAATATCGTTAATTCTTAGGTCTTTGTTCTTGAGATGTTTTCAGTACGTTAAGTATGTACCTAAGGTTATTTATTGTGTTATCTTAGTGTAACGGTACTTTTAGTGTACATACGTGACTGCATGTCTGTGTTTGGAAAATTTATGGTTGCGCTTTTATTGCTGCAAGGGGTGATGAATATTTAAAGGGGTAGCCGCGCTCGTAAAATGTTCAAAGTCGCCCATACGTATCCGAAGTATTACTCTCTGGGGCGTTGTAATGTTTTCAAGTGGCTTTTGCGGTTTTACTATGTAATTTTTTCGTCTTTTTTATTGCCTTGTGTGGTCCTTTTACTCCCTTTATGGTGTTCCTACTCTGACAGTTAGATATTTCTTTATTTATTATCGTCAGTTATAGAATATCTACCTGTTTTCTTATAATTAAAAACTAATTACCGCATTGTTTTCGCCGTTTAATACACTTTCAGGTATTAACTAAGTTATAATTATATCGAACCTTTAACATAATTGCTATCTGTAGTCGGAACGTTTCAGACAAGGAAAGTTGTAATAAACCCAATAAATCTGATCAAACGGTTAGTCATCAGCGCGGGAACGATCTGAACTTTAACCGGCGCTTGTTGGGTGTTACGGCAATAAACCTCGGTCCGACCGGTCGATACTCGATAAGCTAGACCGATATACTTTACTCACGGTATCTAGTGCTAGTGCTAGGTAACAATAGTATTAGCTAAGGGTGAAGGAAGGAAAGAAATACGTGTCTTATATGTATTTAAATAATTACATTGTAGGTAATTCGCTTTCGT
Source organism: Hesperia comma (assembly GCA_905404135.1). Lineage (NCBI taxonomy): Eukaryota > Metazoa > Arthropoda > Insecta > Lepidoptera > Hesperiidae > Hesperia > Hesperia comma. The sequence goes on from FR990034.1 coordinate 9,882,785, forward strand.
GCTGACAGACTTGTCGAGCGATCTGCAAGTATCAAGTACGATACCATCTCATTAGGTACGGAGTGTGAATGCGAATCAGTCATTTAAATTTTGTCTAGGAGCGTTTTTTTTTTGTTTACGTAGTATCGTGTTAAATCACATATTCTCGGTCTTGCTTTACCGTAAATAAGGCTCCGAATTACTGAAACGCTTAAGGAAGTTTTGCCTCCTTTGGTCCATCCATCGACCTATCAAGCTTTGAAAGGAAGTTTTGCCACCCATCCATCGACCTACTAACTTAATCCGCTGTTGCTCATCTCATTCGATTTATTTAGATCCTTGCAAGTGAGCGTAAAAAACACAAGTAGGTATGCATATTTAGAACGATCGCGCTTTGATTATTTCCAAGTTGATGCATATGCATACGGAAATGCGAAGAGGTAGACGCCCGTAGTTAAGATACATATTTATCAGCGTGGGAGGCTTGACGTTTAACCAATGGTTAACAGGTATTACAGCGATAACCATCGGGGCGACAGGTTAACCGGGTCGTCCGCGGCTCGGGGCGGTTGTCGGTTGTTGGTTACTGGTTGACGCAAAGGCGCGGTTAAACAGCCTTATAACTTATAACCTGATTCAGTTGGAGGAAACAATTGATTCATACTATAATTACAATACTACAGTACTTTGTAGAATTATGTAACCTACCATCGTAGTAGAGAAAGTATTAAAAAAGCGCGAGTAAATAAAAAATCGTGATTTTATAAATAGATTGTTTTCGTTCATTTTTGTTGCGTTAAAAATATTAATTTTGTTATTATAAACGGGGAATTGCATCGTTAACATGTGTTATTTCCGTTAGAAGCCATAAAAATGCGTCTCGCCTCGCAATTTAATGCGATGGATCTTTGCAGCGTTTATGATGTAATCTGCAATGAAATTACTCGTAAAAGATATAAAATAATTTAGCTTCTTCTTACCACATACTGTACACATGCCCTTTTTTATGGATGTAGAAATTGAATGATCATAAAGACTATGTGGTTTATGCTATCACCATTTTTTACATATGCCACTAATAAAGGCTTAAATGCATTGCAAAATAGGTGGCTGAAGGAGGGGAAGATCATAGTACTTAGTATTATTATTTTTATAGCCTAGTGCTATGAGCTTAATTTTTACCCCGTAAGAGCCTAGTTGTAACCTCACAGGGGGCTCGAGAAAGGATCTTTCCTCTTTGCAATTTCTTCTCAGTTGAGACTCTACAGATTCGCTTCTCTGTCCGTGAGAAACTGTGATCGCTATGGCCGACAGTAGGAACAACATGTTGTCAGATATTACTTACACGCAACACTTTCTCGGGTTGCAATGTTTTTGTGGCTTACTTTGGAAATGTTTAATAGCTGTAGCAGTCTTTGAGATACAAATTATTACAGACAAATTGAGGTAAGAGTATTGTCAGTATTGTCACGTTTAGGTAAATAGGTGTTACAAGACTGAATGATACACGCAATTGCATTATCATTTGCTACTGACGCCTTTGAGACTTCCGATTGTAGAACTCAATCATAAATTACTATATTGCAATCGACCAAGTCATAAAGTCATTTGATATTAAATATCATCTACTGATATTTAACCAGAAAATATTGCGAGTTATGCCAACTAGGAAATCGTACAGCAAACGTTTGTCATTTATAAGGGAAGAGTGACAATAGTATTCTGGTAAGGAGGGCACTTATAACTTACAATAAATGTTCTTATGTGTAAGAGTTAAATGTTAATAGCGTTTATTTTGTAAGGCTTCCTGATCAGGTGTAAGGTATAAGAGAAAGCGGCAAAAGATTAACAATTTTCTGCTGTTTCGAGGAAATTAAAAATAGTGGAAGAATGATTAGTAATTATGATACAATTAATTACGACATCAGACATAACACCGGAAATAAAATAATGAGTATTATTTCCCTTCTTATATCAAAAGCATCACATTAACGACAGGTTTAATGAATACCAACACTTTTGTTATTTTCATACAGAATATCCGGTTTTTTTGGTACAAATGTGCATCAGTTCGCCCAGGGCGGTGTCATTGTCTACTATTATAATAGGCACTTGAATTGACGTGAGTATAATAAATGCCTGTGCGGCGGCTTTCGTTGATCCTAAGTGAGCGATCTTGTTATGACATTTAAGCGTTTCCTTGCCTCTGAAGGGACGTAAGGCAGCCTGTCTCTATTTTTCATTAGGCAGTACTTGTTAGGTCGAAGGCCTGTTTCAAAACTCCCCTCAATAAGGTAAGCCACTATTCCCTACACAAATTCGGATTGGAGTAGCGAGGTGATGTGTGCTCTAGGTCTTATCAGTTATGAAAGAGACCCGTGTTCTGTAGTAGGCCAATAATGGTTAGAAGCCATGTGTACGTTACATATGAGTGTTATGTGTGCAACTATCACATTCGTGTAACGCATCAATTACGCTGTCGGACAGGTTGATTGATTCAATTATATGTGTTGTTTATTTCTATGCAACGTATGGTTGTCATCGGTGTGTTAACATTATTAATAGCGATAGCTACGTTTATGAAACGTTTTGTTATCGTTTTGTACGTTATTAATGTTACAATTTTGAAGTTAAATATTTGGCACCTTATTGAATAAAGATGCCATGATTTTTGTGACATTTTATTATGGGAAGATATTACGCTTAATTTTTTATTCGGTCAATGAGTAAGGTATACTGAACAGAAAATATTATGAACACGTACATACATAGATATTTCCTTGCAGTTCTCAAACTAAATATTTGTAGAGACATTTTTTTCTTATTTCGCAATATTTCATTACAAGGAACACCTTAATAAATAGTAAGTAAATTTCAATAAAATAAACTGAATAGATTAGGTTATACAGTGACAATCGCGACGTTCTCTGACATGAGGCAATTTGCAAGCAAGTGTTTAGATAACCTGCAAACCTGCCGATATCACGTTGCAGTGGAAAGCACTCGCCGCGAGTCTACCGCCCACGCATCGTGTAATAGTTTGTTGAAATCAATAATTTAATATGCTCATTTACTTAACGCTCTTATCTGCGACGTTGTTCGCGAGTAATAGCTGATTGTTGTCTTTGTTTTACAAGGGAGATACGTATCGGTTTGTAATAAGTACGATGGTTTAATTCCATCGTACGTTCGATTTTTAGGAGTAATGTAACAGTATCACTACTTTATATGAGTATTGCGCGGCAAAAAACTAAAAAGAAATTACCTACAACATACAGACATTCTTACTTTAAATTTAGCAACAGGTTGTCAGTTGTTCAGTTGTCCTAGTCATATTGGTAGATACATCATAGCAACACCATTTTTATGTAGTACCGGACTATGTATTTGATGCCGACTCTCGTCGATGATGAGCCGTAGTCTTTGACTGTGTGCTTTAGATATAAATATTTTTCTAATCGTCATAGCCAAATTCAACTCAGCTGGTGTGGAATGTGGAAAGGATGTGAACTAATTGTTTGTATAAGAGATGTAGTGCCTTTGAGAGAACTTTAACTATAAAAGAAGCCATAAAACGATGTCATTGCGTGCCATGTGCGAGAGGCGTAAAAAACCTTTACACCGCTTGATATAACTCCTTGGCCCGTGCGCAAAGGTCGAATGCCGAGGCTCATTTTTGAGCCCGTGCTACTGGAGTGACGTCATACAACAGCTGGCGGAGTGATTGTGTGTGACGTCATTGTATTGTAGTACGAGGATCTCTCGGCTCAATTGTTTACACTACTGTTTCAGGGTCTTACGTTGATGTTTGTAAATTATAACTGCGCTTCTATAACAGCCAAGCTTACATCATGCCTGACAGAATTTCATGTAATCGTTGTTGTGAAGTTTCATTAAATGCAAAGCTGATTTCAATTGAATTTATTCAAGAGTGATATAATGAAAATTGTGATATAGTAGACAACCTTGAGCATAGACGAGCTAACACCGGTGAGGTAAGAGAAACGCAAGCTCTGTAAATTCATGTAACTAGCGTAACTGAGACTACGTATTATCGTGTTTAGTTAGCTCTAGATAATATAGTTCTTTGTTTAGAGCTTTAGAGGATTTGTTTCCGTTTACATGTTTTTGTTTTGTAAGTATAAGTACATTATTTTCCCTTCTGTTTTCACAAGTATTGCACCTAATACTTTGATGTCAAATTATGTACATTGTCATCATTATTCATACGCACCCGTAATATTTAGTCTTCATTACTGTTCGTATTACAGTCGTCATTGCTGGGTAATCTCTTTCCAGTAACATGACTCCTTTTATTGGATCGTCGCTTAAAGATGATGGCCAAGAATGGATTACTTTACCTGAGTCCCGAGAATGTGATATTGCCGCTCCCCGCTAAAAACTAATTTATTACATGTGCTCACGGTTAAATTTGGATGTTAAGCAAAATTTACTTTAGATATTTTAAATTGGCGTCAATCTATCTCTCTTGCGTTACTGAGTGATTGACTGACAGACAACGCACAGCCGAAAATACTGAACGGAAGAAGCTAAAATTTGGCATGTATGGTCCTGGGGGAGTGTACGGCAGCACTAAGAAAGGATTTTTGGAAATTCCACCCCGAAGGGGGTGAAATAGGTGGATGAAGTTTCTACGAATTCCACGCGGGCGAAGCCTGCGGGCGGAAGCTAGTATACAATAAACTATTAAGTACTCTTAACGTCATAACTTTCAATATTATTATTGAAAGTCATATAGTTTGGTCATTAACACAGGATAACAGCCTTGTTGTGATCGTGCACGTAGTATTTACTGAAGTCTTGATTCCAAACAAGGTTCTTTATTACGTAAATGTGCACCAAATTTAATCGTGTACTCACTTAAACACTAGGCTGACTATAAAATGAAGGCTCCAATTTATGTAATGGAACGTTAAAGTTCCAAATGCAATTGCGAAGATGGCGAATGCGTGTTCAACGATCGTCGCCATTGCAAATACATTGTTGAATGTAGCATTTACGTCTTCCGTGATTTGTTTGGCGTTAGAATTAATGTTGATTGCGAATTTATTTGCACGTAATTCGTCTGATAGAATCTTTCATACAAACACTTTGTTCATAGCGAATTTGACTGACAGCATTCGTTATGAACCATGTTCTATTGAATACAATTTCTTTGTAATTGCAATTATGCAATACGATGTATTGCCTGATAAGTTATTTTCTATAATGTCGAGTCAAATTTGTAAGTGGGTTATATTACTCTACTTTCATTAATGAGATGCAATTTCGGATTGTAGAGCTATCTATACCTATAGCGGGAAAAGGTTTAAATAAAGATAAGTAGGTCACAGATAGTCGATAGACCATGGACACAGTTAACCTCATAATAAGAATCCCACAATGCCAATTGGTTCCACTGTTGGTGATTAATTCTACGAACGTTAATTGTCACGTTGCAAGTCTCCGTAAATCAACGGCTGACGACAATGGTAAACTAGATCGGGTATTGATCGATGCGACAGCCATGATTACATCTTTGTATGTAAATATGACTGTTCGAAGATTTATTGACGTAAATGCGACTACAGTATGGACGGTAAACTAGAACAAGTAGTGCTATTGTATGGTTATTAATATCATCTGATATGAGTATCTTTACTTCAAATATAAAAACATTTTTAACCCTTTAAGATACACATCCTACTAATATTATAAATGTGAAAGTTTGTGTATTTGTTTGTTACTCCTTCACGCAAAAACTACTGAACCGATTTTCATGAAATTTGGCACACACATAGAGGGCAACTTAGATTAACATATAGGATATTTTTTATCCCAGAAATCCCGCGGGATCGGAATTTACGCGGGAAAACCTTCTTCGCGTATGGGGTATAAATAGCTTCTAAACAAACATTAATATAAAACTAACAAGTCTGTCTTCCCGGAAATCCCGCGGGATCTGGAGTTACGCGGAATAAACTCCTGCGCGTAGTTGCGGGCTTAAATTTTTATGCGACCTTTACTAGGAGATTGAGGAAGTTTTGAAGCAACATATAGGGTACTGTTTATCCCTGAATTCCCGCGGGATTAGGATTCACGCGGTAAAAACTCATACCCGGGAATGAGGTCGTGGGTTCAGATGTTTATGGGACTTTCAGTGGGAGGTAGAGGAGGTTATGGAGCATTATATAAGCTACTTTTTGTTCCGGACTTCCCGCGGGATCGAGATTTACGCGGGAAAAGCTTCCATGAGCGAATGAAGTCGCGGGCTCATTAATATCTATATATCGGGATATCTATACATATATCGGGAATCGAACCGGCTTTTTTTCTCATGATCAACTTTATGTTGCTTTTTCGAGGGTCACCATCGCTTTAGCTGGTCTTTATGTTTTGGCACCCGAATGAAAAACTACCAATGTAGTTTAAAAATATAATAGTTTGGAATGAAAAAACCCCGACTTTTTATCGATTTTCTCAAGATCTACATAACGGATTTTTGTACGGTATGACTAAAACGTAGTAAAAAATCAACTGTTCTTAAGATGTGTGGAGTGTGTCTTAATATGTGTGGGGTCGGGATTAACGCAGGAATAACTTTGTGACACACTGAGTTCCACGCGGGCGGAGCCGCGGGCAACAGCTAGTAGATTGTAAATTCATCGTCTTAGATATACTGGACTGGAAAATAAAAGCTGATTCAATAACTAAATATTGTTTAAGTACAGGTATTCTCAGTCAATAATATTAAAAAAAAACACACTCACAATTTATAGTATGTCATTGCTTAATAAATCTCTTATTGATGAATGGAAGCCCGATCATCACTTTCTTGTATCATGAACCTAGTATTACATGTCATCATTTACTCTTATGCCGTGTGAAACACTTCGTGTGAATTTAAAGACAATCGTAAATAAGATAATACGGAGTGACAATAATAAGTATTTACATTGTCAGTTGACTGCACATTCTTGTACGGTGTGCATGACAGATTATGGGTCGTTTAGTTTTTGCATATTCATGTGAGCTTTCATTCTTACGGTTTCTGCTATTTGAAAAAGTATTAACGCTTCATTTGGGGTCTTAATATTTCCAAAATTTAAAACATTTAAAACGTGGTTTTCAAATGCCTCATTGGTTGTAAAGTCCACTACTAACATGATTTGTTAAAGATATTGCTTTTAGCTCGTTTTGGTCACTCTCAAGAGTAACTCAAAGATCGACGCTTTCGCAAAGTCACGTCCTATTACTTTATGGGAGGTAATAGTCGCAATTCGAGTAAGAAAAATTTACATGTCTTACGTCAAAATGTGAATGCTCATTCGTATTCCGGTATTCTTTCGCTAACGGTCCAATAAGTAGGCAAAGAATGAAATATAAATAAATGTGTAGTAGCAACGCCGAAACGGTTTTATATCGCTTGTAGATAGCCATTTGACCACCGAAATAAAATATTTTATTTGGACTTCCTGTTAAATTTTAAATACAATTTTAGCGCAAATAACAGTTCTTTAATTTTTGAATGCATTTGACCCCGAATCTCAGTCCTACTTCTCAACATTATACACTTAATCTGTTTATGAATGTCTTCATGTCAAAATATTTTAATTATCGTCAGTAAGTGATCTTATATTTACTTAAACAATGCCCAGTTTCCGTAAAACAATTAAAACTCATCATTCCGAACCAGGGGCCGTGACCCTTGGGAAAATTCTTTCGAATTCATATCCGTAGCATAACGGGCGCATCTTCGACTTAACCGCACAATGATACAAACGTTCAGCTACTAGAATCCGTACCGTGGTAAATTAACGCTACTCGCTCTGAAAACTCTGTTAAATATGAACTACTCTGTTGTTAGCTGACTATGCCAGCGGTGTCCGATATCCTTTATGACATTCGCCGTTTGAAGATGCGCTTTGAGGCCAAACCTGTTGCAATCTGATACTAGCCATGCCGTTTCTTTACCTTCATTAAAAAAAGGTATCAAGTTCTCTTACGTCGCTGTGTAAACATTGTCTTTGGTGCTAAATATGCTACATTTTCTTTTACTCCGATCATTTCTATTTAACTGTACATCTTTAGTATTTATTTTTGTGATGAAAAAAGTTGCTTCTTTTGCCTTGCCTTTTACATTATATTTTTCAAGTAAGCTTCTCTTCGAGGTTAGCCACAATTTATCGTTATAGTGGCTTATAGTATTACAGTAATCCATAACCCTTTTAGCTAATAATAAGAAGGCTTTATATATTTACTGTTTTTAAACTACAGTAAGATTATACAGATTGATTGTTTTAGTGTTATAAATAACATTATGTCGTGAATCACGATACGGCTCTGTTGTTATGAAATAGCTGTGGCCAGTGATTCATGCATCTAAGTCTGCTACCTATTGCATATGCTTGTGATGGTTTATGGCCAGTACTACAGATTCCCATTTCTACAGATTCCCAGTTCTACAGATTTCCATTTCTACAGATTCTATACGAAGTGTATGTTGATCATTTAAAATAATGAAGAATCAGTATTCTTAATTTCTTCTGGGAATAAATTGTATAAGGAGGTGCAAGTTTCTCTTAAATTACGCAAATACATTATTCAAATGGGCTTGTGTTTATACAAGGCGGAATAGCTTTGTTTCATCCATGAATGTTTTATTGGGTCAGTGTTTAAAGGGCGCTGAGAGAAAGCAATTCTCATTGGATGATGTTGAAGGGGCAAAGCATGAAATCACCATGAAATAAATTTCAAAGCTGTCGAGGTGGCTACAGAACATCTTTTATGTGAAGTGTCGTTAAACTCTGATGAATGTTCGGGACTATGATGTCCGTCTTGTTTCTCCAATTGTCTGTTCATTGGGAATTTCTGTTTAATGGAAACAATTAGAGAGATTTTTAACACTTAGTTTCCCGGTGACGGATTTAACGGCCGCTGCTCTCAAGTAGATCTATAATTTATACATAGATTACAATCATTTTATGCCGCTCAAATCGAAACTACTTACTATAGCTATAACTAGAAGAAGCAATCATTTGTGTTATATTAACGCTTTAAATCATTGAAGTATCTAATATTTCTCTTACTACTAGTTGTATCTTAACCGATAATTAAATATTAGTTAAAAATAAAAACTAGTTAGTATCTTAATATAGATTGAATCACGTCGATTTCTCTGTGTACCGTAACTTAACACTACATCTCACATAGTGATATACGTGATTGATTTTCTTGAAGCATTCAACTGCCAACATATTGATGACGAACGGTGCAAAAACATGACTCACATTGCAAAGTTGTCAAGTTAGTGTGAACGGAATGATAATAAGCATGAACACGTGTAGAATCGATAGGTGTGGTTGCTATGAGAGGTTGTTCATTAAATGATTCAACAACGAATTTGGTAACGGGCGTTCGAGTGCCCGAGTCCCAACGACTTGAAATAAGCTTTTCTGGACGTGACTGTGTTAATTATAAATTATTAAGATCATGAAATCTTGTGAATTACATCTGTTGATGTTATTTTCTCATCTTGTATCGGTTAAAAGGCTATCCTTATAGCGTGTATGCCTTATAGTGTGTTAGTTGCTTTGAGTGTCAGTTGAGTACTTGCGCATTCTTGCATAATGTTATTACTGTCGTCGAGTAACTTCGTTACTAGAATGCATATGATGTAGCTAAAATTATGTCTTTGTTATCTCGCTAGTTGAATGTGGGAACCATTTTAAATTATTGATAATATATTTTAGTTGAGGTCGATGTACAATATTTTTTACGACTCAGTGTCATATTTCGCAAATGAATCATGATTTAAATCTAGATCTAAAGATTGTATTGGTGCGATAGTATGAATTCTTTGGATGCAATCAATATCAGGTTTAAATTTCTAATAAGAAGGCGTAACGATTTTTCTAAGTTTTAAATTTTAGTCTCGTACTGAACGTATCGAATTATCTTATACTTTTTCCAAAGAGAAACGTGTAGCGATAATATTTCTGTCTTAAGATAATCTCTACATTTTTATGTTATTTTTTGGAGTAGTCATAGCATATTACATCTTCTGTCTTATTAAAGTTTTTAATGAAAGTGAGATCAATGTATAGGTCTTTATGTTCATGTCATGGCAGATACAATCATATTAACAAATGAAAGTTTAATCATCTAATAAACTGTTGGGTCATAATGTTAATATGATGTTGTATTAGTTCTTAATGCTTGAGATGCATTTGTTGTACAATGGTCTAATGAAACTTTATTAGCAATCAAAAAGACCGTGTCGTCATGGTTCACGTATCTAATTTGAAGCTGAATAGTAGGATTGTTGTCGAGTCAACACGTACAATAGTTGTAACATCTTCATGCTCTAATCGACCTGTTTTGTTGTTAGAATGTCGTTGCTCGTTCTATGCGAATGGTCACTCGTTCAAATGGATGTTTAATTACTTAATGTTACTTTGATAGATTGGATCTATAAAGACGTTCAAATCTCTTATGTTGCAACTGTCATGTGTATTATGTGAAAGCTTAGCTCTATTGGCATTGTTAAGATTTTAGTAGGTATTTTAATTGCAATAATTTGTTGGTAATTTGTCGTTTCGATTCTGAGCAGTATAGACTATGGTTGTTTTATTTTCTTTACTAGCAACTGACGGCGGCTACGCTCGCATGAGTTATTAATTACCGTAATATCGTAACGGAAATTAGGCAACGTAAAAGCGATAATATAAATCAGTCCCTATCTCGTGAAAATATCCGAATCTTCCTGTGCCGCCTTCTCTTGCGTAATAAAAGGAACCTTTGTCCACAATCTATATATATAAAAGCGAAAGGTCACTGACTGACTGACTCACTCATCACAAAATCTCAGAAACCGCTGAACGTATTGAGATGAAATTTGGCAGGGTAGTAGTTTATAGTTAGAAGGGATCCGCTAAGAACGGATTTTTTTATATTCCACCCCTAAGGGGGTCTAATAGGGGTTCAAAGTTTGTATGAAAGTCCGTCAATTGTAAACCAGGTGTTATGAAAATTGGTGTTTAGAATTATGAAAAAAAATAATGAAAAACCTGTATCAAAGTTTTTTAAAAAATCATCCCTAAATGGGTAAAATAGGGGTTGAAAAGTTATAAAAAAAGTTTGTCTCTTTGTACACGCTTATCTCCGGATCGGCTGAACGGATTTTAATGGAACTTTTACTGAGAGATTCGGAAGGTTTTGAAGCAACATATAGGCTACTTTTTATCCAGAAATTCCCGCGGGATCAGGATTTACGCGGGAAAAACTCTTATGCGCCAAATCGCGGGCTTATATTTTTATGGGACTTTCACTGGGAGATAGAGGAGATTGTTAACCAACATACTTATAGGCTACTTTTTATCCCGCAATTCCCGCGGGATCAGGATACACGCGGGAAAAACACCTTCGCGCCAAGTCGCGGGCTTAGATTTTTTTATTTATGGGACTATTACTGGGAGATAAAGGAGGTTATGGAGCAACATATATTTTTATCCCGGAATTCCCGCGGGATCGACGTTCACGCGGGAAAAGCTCCTATTCGCGAATGAACTCGCGAGCTCAAATGGGGCTTTTACTGGGAGGTAGTGGAAGTTGTGGAATGTTATATATAAGCCACTATTTATCCTAGAATTCTCGCGGGATCGGGATTCACGCAGGAAAAACTTTGTGACATACTGAGTTCCACGCGGGCGGAGCCGCGGGCGGAAAGCTAGTACATATATATTTCCAGGCTCATTATGATGGGAAGATGAATTGTTTATTATCAATCAGTTCATGCATTTCGTTTTATAAATACAGATCAAGATACTTTGACAAAATAAAATAATAATAATAGTTTAATATACTTATCCTTCCTACTGTTCATGAATATAAACGACTCATAACATCATGAACATTGTTTCATTATGTTAGTTAGCAATTTTAATGTAGCAAAAATTTGTTCAATGAAAATTCTAATCACTTCCTTAATAAAGCTCAAATACGTCATCACGAACATCTAAATAAAACATCTAAATAAGATTATTTTGTTCGTGGAACGAACGGCGTGAATACCGTAACAGATAAACCCTAATTTTCTTGACGCTGCGGAAATAATTATTTGTGATCTTCGCTTTTGAAGAATAACTGGTCCCACCTTTGCGGTATCGGCACTATTTGCATATAAAAGAGATTTGTAAGTTCTAACGTCTACAAGCTGATTAAAATTCGACAGTGGTTGCGTGTTTAACGGCGCCGCGTCGATCGTCACGCGATTTGGCGACGAGTCGCCGAAATACCAGTAATTGTAAACAATACAGCAATTCTAATGTCTATGTCTTCTGTACTACCGTTACTGCGTGAGAACTGTACAAAGACTAGTATTTTAGTTATTTGTATTTGTCTTTTTGCAATTCGTCTGCAGGCCTTAAAATCCTTAAATAATTCAGTCACGTTTACTTAGTCTTAGAAGGTATTGCATAATTAATTACTGAACAATAAACATATGTGAATAAATGGTAAATCGTATTGCATAATATTATTATAAATACGAATCTGTTTTAATTGCGTGTAAAGAATTGATCACAATTAAAACTTTTTTAAACATTTATTTAAAGCTGTTCAAAGTAAGCGTTATTTAAAATTAAAATTAAGACTAAGACTAAGACTAAGACAACTAATTAATACTTGCCTTTTAATTGTAAATTAATTTGTTCATCGATTAAACATTTTCAGGAAAACTATTCGTGCCTGCGACGTAAATTTATAACATTTCAAATTATTTATAGAACTGACTGTAAAATGATTTACTACCTGGTGACGTGAGCCAATGTTTTCGGTTGTGAAGTTTGCGTGTTCACGGGTTTGGGGTTAAAATGTAAATATGGTGCGGGAATCACGACATGGCGTCGTCCACCTTGTTAGTTGTAAAATTTTAACTAAAGTTACTTAAAATTTTACAACACTATCATTTATCAACACTAGTTGATGGAGGACATAATATTTCCCGAGTAACTTTATCTCTTTTTTTATATAATTAAGATAGCAAATGAGCATGCCGCACCACCCTTCCGCTGCCTCCCATAACAACCGTGACCGACCTAGAACTAGACTCAAAGGGTTCTGGTTAGTCCAGTTAACGCATTGTTGGATCATCGAATCTAGTGTATTGGAGCTGTAAGCATCCCACGTAATTGGACTTTGCTTATATTTGAAGCAGTTATAATTCTATGTTAAAAAATTAAACTTTTTATATCCAATGTTTTAGTAATTAACCGCCAAATAGAACAATTTTATATATATTTTTTACAACGAACAAACATGAATAAAATAAAGTTACCTATCACTTGTGTTATTCCGCTGTTTGTTGTACTCGTAAATATTACGACAGATAATTAATTGATGTTGCCATACACACCGGCTGCACCTGCATCGGTTCATCGCAGAACAAAAGAGTTATTTGATTAATGTGTCAAAAACTTCTTAGATCTATTATATGAGGCCAAGGGCAAAAATACAATTTTGGTGTTGTATAATGCATGCAACTAAAAACTCTATTATTTCATTATTTGTAAATAAACTTGCAATCAATCATATTTGTGTAAGACAGCAACCTTTGGTAAAATTGTGGGCAGATTCAAACCGAATTACGCTATATTTTTCTTGCCTTTAATTAGTTAAGATAGTGGTTCAATTTTATTTTTATTAACATCTGTAGTTTATTTAATTTTTTATGCATGATGACATTAACATAGATTACGTATCCGTAATTAGTAGGTTACTGCGCTCAGTTGCCCGCTGGTTATTATGTGTCTTGGCAATTAAATTCAAATATTGGGGACTTGGATTTGGGCTGCTACATATTTATGTTTTTGGCTTTACTTGTTAATCAGACAGGATATTAAACCTTTTTAACCTATTCATTAAACAAATGATATTTTCCTATTGTCCATACGCCCTCTACCTACCACGTCGCTCATTGTTAAACGAAAGTAAACATCGCTTACTCAGATCAAACAATTATCAAGACAAACAATCTTTAGTCAATATTCATCTTTACCACATTATCTTAAGTTACAAAATCCAATGAGAATAAGCTATATTAGATAATCGTAAAGTTTTTGTTGAATGGATCGGTCAGGTTGTGCTGTACAACGCTTAAAGCCATACTCGGTGCGATATTTATTGAACAAATATTATTTCTAGTAAACATTCGAGTTTCGTGTTTTGACAATGTGGATAGAAAGTGAAATCAGTTGTTAGGAGAGTTTCAATTGAACTGGGCCCTTGGGTGTAGGGAGGCAGTTATGCAAATCAATAGTCTGCTCACGAACATTGTAAGATGACAAGGCTAACAGTGGGAAAGCCCGTAATTAGATGTTGTATCGCTGCATTGGTCTAGACATTTAAATGCATTTTCATTTAAAATATCTTTAGTGTGCTGTTTGATTAATCGCTTTCAAGTTGTTTAACTTCCTTTGTTATTTGTAATAAGGCGTTCGTTGCATGGTATGTTATAAATACTACCTAACAGGCCTTCTTTGGAATACTTATGAATTTGCGCATCCCAGGTTTACTGAAGGAGACTTTATTGCTTTGAGTTTACTTCAGTTGTAATTCGAATATGCGCCAGTAACAATTTATTAATCTCATATTCCATTCCAAGCTTCATTTAACTGCTTTAAATTAAATATTCGCAATTGTGGATTTTGAGCAATTTTAAAATAACAAGTATAGTTTTTGTGTTTATTAAGATCTTGCACCTTGTAGGTATAGCCCGCATTGCCACACAGTGTTGCGTGTGAGAATTTACGATTAAAACTTTAGTAAGCTATTCCGAACGAGGCGTTTCGTGGCTTAAAGTTCGTATTGAATTTTGACGTGTTCTTCGTTCAGGTATATTATCAATTTTAGTATCTTCGGTTACACGACGTATTAAGGTGTTCTGACTTAATTGGTTTGACCAAATTTATATCGTGTCTCTATATCTACAGATCTAATTAACATTTTTATTTAAAATGTAAATCGTAAATTACAAATGTAGCTGTAGCGGTAACAATATTTTTAAGCTTCTCTATGGAATAATCTGTTGATGTCTTAATGGCAAGTTGGACTTTAATCTAATCTAAATAATTGTTTTTGACAATTTTATTTCATGAACTGAAAATATTGTGACACATCTGGTTAAACTTAAACCACTCCGTCTGTCATGAACTGCCTATGTTACTACATTCATTCATTTGCTAATATAATATTTACTTATTCAATTCAGTGCCCTATATATACATATAAGTAACTATTTACTTAATACTTTTTAAAAGTGATTTTTTTATAGTTTTACTTTCTACACGAGCCTAAAAATTCATGTAGTTCGGCAGGTACATTCTCAGTTGCTTTTGGCAATTTACTGCTTGCGTCTGCAAATTATAATTTATTGATAGTCTTAGCTTCGAGCTGTCTTGATTAAAAATCTTAAGAATAATCTTTTAGTGATTTGCCTTTCCCCTTCGTTCGTTCACCATGATACAGATAGCCGTGTAATTAACGTGAAAGAATTATTTATTTCTACATAGTTAAATACATTGTAATTAAGTAGGTATTTAGATTTTGTTTTAGGCTACAGACTTTCAAAGTAGGTACCTGGTGATAAGTGGTCATCATCGTCTATGGACACGTTACTTTATTATTACACGGAGGAAAATATTACGGAGGATTTCATTAGTTATCCATAGAAGCAGATCGTTGTTTGAAGCTAAATAAATTCAAGGTGCATTTACATCCTAACTTGACATTCCACTTCCTTACTTTTTAAACATCGATTATTTATCAACTACAGGAACGTATTGATAATTGAATGTTCTTATTTTTGGTGTTCATTAAAGGTTAATGAATAGAACTAACCTTAAAATTCTGTATCAAACACGATCATCTGTTCTACTTGCTTGTAATTACAAACCCGTGGAACAGTTTCATTGAGACAAAATTTCTACCGCCTTGTGTTCAAATTATCTTTAATTCCAATCTCTGTATAAGCTAATAATGTTTCGATACATTGATATGAATGAGATTTTATCTGTTCAAAAGAAAACGACTTTGACAAATAGAGGTACCTATGGCTGTCTTATTTCGAGCACTGTGCGTCGTTATGGCGTAATGTATTGGCTGAAAGCGAAAGTAATTGGTAATTATGTTTGGATGAAGTTCAACTTTTAACCCATGTAAAGCACGTTGCTCTTTAGACACGCCATATATTGAATAATTGGATGATATTTATCGTGCCTAATTTAAAATTCATAGCGATGATTGATTACTTTACGATTAGGGAAAGGAAATGGATATTTAGAGATCGCAATGGAGGGATAGTTAAATCGAGCGTGACATAAATTTATGCATGCGTGCTTCTCATGCGCCTAAACACCATTAAGAATTGTAATATTTATAAATGAGCTTGTTAAAGAAACGTGAATCTTTGCATTCTATTATATTGCATAGGTACTATTATATTTGCATACTATACTTGCGTAGACTCACTATTAGTCGCGATTATGTGCATTTACTTTACCCAAAGATGAATTTCCAATAACTATGCTCATTGGTGATATTGTATTTAAATTGTAAATGCGACTAGGTATTGCAAGGTATTGCATGTTATCACGTTCATGAAAGTCCTTTTATGTAGCTACCTATTCAATGGTGTTTTAATGATTTTTACAACTTTATAAAGTTATAGCTTCTACTTGTAACACTTTAGTAATCCTACTTCCTACTAATATTATAAATGCGAAAGTTTGTAAGGATGTATGTGAGTGAGTGTGTGTGTGTGTGTGTGTTTGTTGCTCTTTCACGCAAAAACTACTGAATGGATTTTCATGAAACTTTGCAGTAATATAGCTTAGACATCGGAATAACATAATTTGTTAAAATTTATAGAGATTTTTGAAGGGACTGGTTACCCGAAGCGAAGCGAGGGCGGGTTTACTAGTATGATAAAATAAGTAAAAAGGCACAAAAACTCGGTCCCATTTATTTCGCTTTTTAAGTATCATAAATTTGACCTTGTCTTTACAAATCCCGTTTTATAATTTAAGTGATTTGGGTGAGCGACTCTTCCTTGAACACATTAGGAAGTCAGTAATCTTCGGAGCAATTTCAACCAAAATGGAGTCAATTATTATTCCCTACATTCCTCTTAACAAAAACTCAGTTTTTGTGACCACCATCGGTACAGGATTCGTCTTGCTTTACAAGTGTTTCGTGACTGCGTAGATTATTGTTAAAGGGTGATTCGGGAGAAACTGTTCTATAGTTGTAACTTTTTGTACTGTTTTATTTTGGATTCCTAAATGTATCTTCCGTGGTTTTAATTTAACCTGATAAATTTAAGGATAAGAGCTACTTAGTATTTCATTTCAGTTTGCGATTATTAGAGGCCGTTATTACTGAAAATATCCGGGCTTATAGTCGGCACAATCATAAGATTCCGATATGACGTCTGTCATTCATGAACACAAACTAACCTTGTATGGACGTCTTCAACTTACTTATTACGGAAATATATATTTTTTCGATGTGATATTCGAACCGCTGCGCGCTGGTAATGTTACTATGAAGCGAAGATATTTCGTAGTGAATGATAGGTTACTTTGGATAGATTATGTAATGCACTATTTACTGTGCATATACAGTATACAGTTTATATTTATTATCAATGCAGCTTTATAAGTAGGTACATAATGTACTTGTGAATCCGCCTCCTCTTCGTTTTGAAATAGTAGATTGTATGACAAGGGTGCAAAGTAATATTCACATAATGTAATGTTCACAAAATATACCTTCCGAAGTCAATGGTTCTATCAAGTTTAAACTAAGAACAAAACAAATGTCACGTATTTATAATCGGATAAAGATGGCAATAAAAGTTGTCAGATCGATCTGCAAGCGAAACTAGCCTTTATCACCTATGAATCTGCAAACGGTATTCAACCTTAGGGTGGTAAACCAATTCTTTGGCCGACACGTAGGTACACATAGTAGGTACACATAGTAAGTACACGTAGGTAAATACTAGAAATTCTGGCGAAATATGTAAACCATCCCTGCTTGTTTTTTATTTGTGTTATTTAAAATTGTATAAATCATTTCATTTTAATCAGTTTATCATCATACCTATATCATATCATCATAAATTGTATAAAATTGAACAAATATTTAAGACGTCATTACAATGTTTTATAAGGAGGCTTGTTTCATAGTTATGTGACCGTTTGAGACAATTTATGAATCAACCATGATCGATACATTACTATAATCGAAAGTATGTGCTACCATGTCACACCCAAAATACAAATAGTTATAGGTTGTTGTACTCCACTATTGTCACTGTGATGACAGCCGTCATATCGGAATCCTGAAATTGTGCCGACTATAAGTTGTATGACTTGTTTTTATAATACACTAGTAAATCCGCCCTCGCTTCGCTTCGGGGAACCAGTCCCTTCAAAAATCTCTATAAATTTTAACAAATTATGTTATTCCGATGTCTAAGCTATATTTCTGCAAAGTTTCATGAAAATCCGTTCAGTAGTTTTTGCGTGAAAGAGCAACAAACCCACACACACTCACTCACATACATCCTTACAAACTTTCGCATTTATAATATTAGTAGGAAGTAGGATTAGTAGGATAGGAT
This sequence comes from Hesperia comma, assembly GCA_905404135.1. Taxonomy (NCBI): domain Eukaryota; kingdom Metazoa; phylum Arthropoda; class Insecta; order Lepidoptera; family Hesperiidae; genus Hesperia; species Hesperia comma. The sequence goes on from FR990034.1 coordinate 9,901,449, forward strand.
ATCTACAAATTACTGTTGCAATGAAAGGCAATAAACACGTGCAATGACAAATCTGTCGGGACCTTCTAATATAAAATGAACCTATGGACACAGCTGTGAATTCAAATTCAAAATGTTTGTTTTCAAAGTTAAACAAAACAAGATGAGTAGTAAAACTAACTTTGGACAAAGCAATGATCCTGAAACACCTGTATACAAGACCGGTTTAGAGTTACCGTGATATCCTTTTGATCTCACTGTAATTACGTGGTTGTAGCCGAGGACTGGATCTCTGTTGGTTGTGAATGAAACTATTCCATTTATTAATATGCGCTTGGCCATTTCTACTTTATCATTTGAAGTAATGTTTCGATAGCTCCTGCTAGGTACTTGTAATTAAAATGGTAAAGACTGGATAATATAAATCAGTGCCAAGGTGAAAAATATTTGAGTAGCTTAGCCAATTAAACGATCACAATAATAAGTTAGACTCGCTAGACATAATATAACTTTCAATTCTATTACTATTAGCTGAGATTTAATAATGCCTTTTTTGGGTAGGTACGAAATGCCACTTGTTATGAGAGCAGAGTTGATAAGAGTTAAGTGGAGTGACGATTGCTGAAATAGATAAAGTTAGCACTTTTTTTACATAACTGCGTATTGCACAAGTTATATTATATTTTCGGATTATATCAATCAAGGTTGAGATGGCTTAACATTGCAGATTATACTTTCTTGAATTTGCAATCAGAGTTTTTCTTAGTATCCGCAAATGTCTCACAGTTAAACAAATCTCATATTTTGATGTCTTGTATGTAATAAAAGGTGTTAGTTACATGCTACTGATGTCCAAGAATAACGTCCGTGCCCCCAGATAAAAGTTCGTGAGGAGCTAATGGTGCATTGGTTTTATATCGATTATCTTTCAATATATTAACGTAAAAGATGAATGTTCTCCTGACAGCTGTTTATTAAATCTAAAATTGGTTGTTGCAAACGCTATGATTGACTTACATAAGTCTGCAGAACCTTTCGATACAATACTGTTAGACAATTACCTTCTTCGTGAAATACCTTAATATCTATCGTTATGTTACGATGCTGGCGGTAGCGTATATAATTTGATTCGTGATGTTTTAATTTGTTTAAACTTGTTTTGAAATAACATTACGAGTGTGTAATTTATTGTGATGAGAATGTTCATATCTTATATGTATGTTCTTTTTATTTTGCAAACATTTCGTTTGCATTATTTTCGAGACTGCATTTCCTACATTCTAGGCTTCCGCTGTCCTAGATGAAAGTTTCATTTGTCATATTTATAGCAATGGATGAAAGAAATTTCTTTTTGTTTTATTTATCACGACAAAGTTGTTATGAAATGAGCCTAGGATTAAAAAGTGTTTATAATAATTATGTGAACGATACTCTCCTTAATGAGAACATGCCATCTATTCAAGCGTTTCAATTAGTACAACAATGAATAAACAATAAATATTGTATCCACATTACTTAGATGAAGGAAAATAATAAGTAGGTAATGCATTGAACCAAGCCTTATTAAGTTATGAAATTCTAAGAAGAAGCACTATGGTCATACAACGGTTATTAATGGAATTTGCTCTCAAGGATTAATATACCTCTTTAAGGCTTTATCTAACTAACGGTGCGTATAAAGATATTATAGTTCATCGACTAAGAAATGCTATTTGAATAAACGATATATCTTAAAGTTCTGTTACTGAGTGACTGACTGACAGACTATGCACAGCAGAAACTACTGAACGCAAGAAGCTGAAATTTGGCGTGTATGTTCCATGGAGAGTGTAGGGTAGCACTAAGAGAGGATTTTTGAAAATCCCCCCTCCCCAAATAATTAAAAAGGGATACACTGAAACGAAGATCCCACACGAATGGAGTCGCCAGGGAACAGCTAGTAATGTCATAAAAATGTAAATCGTACATACTTCGAAAATTACTATTGTTTTTAACAAAATTCACTTCGGGAAATCATATAACCTAGCATTATAATCTAGCTGTGGGGAACCTATGCCCGCATTCGAATAAATATATGGACGAGATTCATTCAGAAACAGAAGCGCAGAATATGAAATTTTGAGAATTAAATACGTACCTACGTAATAAAATTTGATTTGAGCTTGGTGTAAGTAAAATTCTTTAAGCATTCCAAGTGCCAGAGCCATACATTCTGGAGTCAACATGGAATCCTGTCGGGTGAGTATGTCGTTGTCAGCCGCTTACAAACGAGGCAGGATGTTGCATTTTCGCGTAGCATTTGTCATGTAGTCTACAATTATTGTGTACGGTATCTCGTCTGTCTGATCTAATCAGTGGCAAGCTAACACACGTTTCTTGGACAGGGACACTACTGACATGGCATTTAAAACATCTTTGAAATAGCAAGCGTAGTGGATAATTCGCCACCTGAAAGGAATTTTGATCATTAATTTTTACTGGTGTATAATTTTATCAATGTGTATGATCAAGTCTATTTTATGCTTATTATCTCTGTTGAATATTGCTTTACATCTTGATTTAATGATACGGACATAATACACACTTCGTAATGAGTTTTTTTCACTTTTATGTGACCTCTAAACACTTCAACATGTATAACATTGATTAGATTCATGATTTATCATTGTTAATTTAATTTTAATCTTTACTACGGGTGTTCATTTGAAACATAAATACATGCAAATATCTAATAGACATGTTTGCAATTTATATTCTTCTGAGACATTGACTAAAAGCTAATGACTTTTTTATGGCGTAAAATATTGCTTTATCATCTAGTTCGAGACATAAAAAGATGTAAAGAGATGATATTGTGGGTCGACAGTGTCCCGTGTTAGTAGGTGAGAATGATTGATGTCTGTGCTCAATTCTTCATTAATAAACTAATATTTGCTATTTTCCGCAACATGTATCTCTTGACTATTATGCTCATCCAATCCTACTTCCGAATGTTCGTTAATGGTTTGGGTATTGTTAAGCTTCTTGTTTCACTTCTCTTCCACTCATACGACGCGATTGTTCGCTTGATGGTGGGTACGGTATCTAAATTTTAAATTAATTTTCAAAGCAATTATATCGTTATTCACTTTTTTGTTAGGCGAAAGTTTCGGCACTGATGTTCGTTGTATTGTTTGTCTTATGATTTCGCACGGTAATCGCGGTAAATGTTGTGGGATGTAATTTACTTTCTTCGTGCTACGAATCCAATAAGTCATTTATCACCTTGAATTGTTGTTTGCATATGACTTTAGTCTTCCTGTTTTGTTGTTCTATTGCTTCGTCTTGTGTTAAATCGTCGTTTGTTTCTCGTAATTTTAGTAGTAAACTTTAAATATTTGTTTGAATCAAATCGTTTTCCCACGAAGCATTACTCGAATAACTTGCATTAAATTGAACCGTTCGTGTTCAAACTTTGCCGTAATTCAATACAAGTTATTGTGTAATAATATATTTTATTATAATTCCAATATAATTTGCATTTACAAGTAGAAATATCTCGTTTCATTACCATCGCAATGGTATTTTACTCTCGTTAATGTCGGTTGACAGTGGCTCGCCACACGACGCTGCTTTACCATTATCTTAACCATAAATTTAAAGTGCAGTTACCGTTACTGTAGACATTATTGTGTCGTATAATATCTCGTGGGGTCAATTTGATCCACTCGGAGCGATCCGTGGGTTATTAGAAAGTAAACGATTGCTAAACGCGAAACATGCTTTCCGTAATACGGATCAACATTGAGTGTGATCGTGCATAAACCAAATTGAACTAGAGTGCAGTTGTCTAAGCAATCTTATTATTATCACCGGTTACACAGATATCATCTATGTATAATAAGTTAGATATAGATGCGATTACACGATGGTATTACGTAATACATTTTGATTTTTAATAATTATGGTGTCATTATTATATGAATTGTTATGTACTTATACTTGCGCAAGATCAATAGGCAATTTATATCTATTATCTCTATTGAATTAAGAGTGAGTAAATCTCTACACACAAAAAATTAAATGCACTCGCTTTTAATTTTTTGTGTGTAGTTTTTTTGCATTTACTTTTTATGTGTTGGAAAAAACTGGGTAGGAGTACTTACCGTACTGTGTGTTCACGTATTGATGTTATGTGTGAGTATCTTCCATCTTAGACTTCGTTAACTTTTACAAGATTTATTTATTTACTATAACTTTGTTATATTGAAGCCAATTTATCACTTACGCCCCGAACTTGAACGATATATATTCTTATAGATAGTATTCTTTTGGAATTGTTTCTATTAAAAGAAACACATCTAGCACAGCATTACTGGGAATTATTTTCTGAATTACTTCGATTACCTGCTGGTGATACTGCTGAAATAGACGTCTACACAAATATGACATCACAAATATCCACGTTTCGTTAATAAATATTTATTAATTACATAAATGTTTTCTCCCATCGAGAATCAAACATGGGAAGGTTCTACTGGCAGCAGGGTTACAGCGGCATCATTAGTTTAGAACCAACTTTTTCAACATCATCAAAATCAACACATAATTTTGAATTATACTCGGCGACTCAGAGTAAATTATATTTTTGGTTCATAAAAGAGTCATTATCATTATTTCTCTTGTCATCAATCAACGTTAGTAATAGCAAAACGTTCGGTACCTTTCTTTCGAGTCATCTTCGTAGAACTTTTTCTTCTTTATTTTTTTAGTCTGTGTTATTATTAGATGTGCCACTACCGGTACTTCGGAGTCGTCGGATGCCATCTCTCGTTGTACGTCCTGGTTCCGAAGTGAGAATATAACAACTCTAATTTATTATTATGGTCGATCGCTCGGCAATTTATCTGGCCCGTAACGATTCATAATCGGTAAGCGATCGATCTATTGAATAGGATCGATTTTCTGTCGCTTGCGCAGTGCAAATTGTCGTAATTTATTGAAGCTTGCCTACTAAATTCCAACGATAGCGCAGATGCTGGCGATACGTTTAAGGGATAAACTGGCCAGAAGTTGTACTTGTAGTAGAATAAATGCTTCTAATGTTCTTGAGGCGGGAGTGTCTATGTTAAATATATTATTGTACTTTAAAATAACGAAAATAGCAAGAGCAAACGCAGTATTATAAAAAGTTCACTTTTTAGAGGCGACCATCTCAGTCCTCAGGGGTAGAAATGCATCTGTGACCGAATTGGACTCACACTAATCATTACTAACTGGACAATACTAATATTAACTAACAGGACTAACTATCACTAACAGTCCCTGTCTTATTAACAAACACTTATTAACAAACTAACCAACTAACATTCTAACACCATCTACTAATTGGACTAACCACCCTAGTCCCTAAATTGGGTCTTTTTCTAAGTCGGTCACAATTGCCATGGGCGGCAGCGGAAGGGTGGTGCTGCATGCTCGTTTGCTACCTTAATTCAATAAAAATAAAGTTGAAGCTTTGGGATTTGTTTAAAGATTCATTACTGTTTAAATCAATATCTGAGTCAGCCCCAACTGACTTGTCATGTTCCGGCTGGGAGCTTAAGGGCCAGTTTTTCTTTCTTTTGCCTCTTCTTTTTTCTTGACAACTCATCATTGCTGCCTTTTTTGATGCTGATGTCCATGGGTGATTTTGACCACTCACTATCACGCGACTTATTTGCTGGTTTATCTGCTAAAAATATAAAAAGATATAAAAAAGGTGTGACTCTTATCTGCTTTTGATGTATCCTTTTTATTTTAACGGGACCCTTCTCAAATTTCAGTGGTTAAAGTTTACTCTGAAGTTTAACCAAAACGTTGTGTACTTATATGTCAGTACAGTACTTCTATCTTTCCGAGCCCTTCAGTTTCTCTTTGACCTAGTAAGCTAAAACTTTGCTAGTAGTACACCACACGTTTATGGCAAAGAAATCGGAGCCGGATTTCACCGCCGTGAGGGGCGTTATTGCCTATTGTAAACAACGTTATGTTTTATTAACGACGTAGACAAATATGATAAGTATCTTGAGTTCTTGACCAACTGTACTTCGCATTATCGCACTACCCTCCGGCCGGTGGTCGTGTCGTGGCTCGACGATTTGTCTTGTAAATCGGCAAATTGGCGTGAAACGATAAAAGAAAATTACGCTACACCTTTCTTGGCTTTCCATTTCAGTCGCGCCCTTCGGAGAAAACAATTGATTCTTGTTTCGGTGAAAGCGAAATGTTCGATCGGTGCGAGACTGTTACTCATATGCCGATTGAAAATTTCTACATGGTTTTGCTTTTGATCGAATTTTCTGAGAAAATTAAACAATGTGAGATGAGAAACATTAAAGAAATGAACATTTACAGACTCTTCGCACACTTGATAAAAACACTATAAAGTATTATTTTGTCTGTTAGATAAATGTGACCTTGCTTTGCAGGCAGTGTATGGTTCCTATAGAGTTCAGATTCTACGGAAAAGTATTGAACTGAAGCAATATGCAACAATCTTACAAAAACAATCGAAAGCGGGTGGGTAGGAAGTTCGCAAATGTCATCGATAATGGTACAATTTCCATACGTAATGCGGTATCGTGATTCGTGACTACACTTGATATGGCAATAAATTATCAGAGATCTTCACGTGTTTATGACATTACTGAGCGCCATGTCCGGAGTGAGATTTCGAAGCTATTAACAATACATGTTGGTTTGGTGAAAACGCTTAACACTCTCTAATGTCTCGAATTCATTTGAAACTTCGAAACTTGCAACTATCTCTTATGTTATCTTCATTTGGTTAAAGGCTTGCTAAGTCATCTCTAATTTTGAGTGAAAACTTAGTCCAAACAGTAGACAGATCCATTACTCAATCGTCTAGGTTTAAGACACAATGCTACTCTTCGTTCGGCCCTTTCTTTCTCAGAACTCTCTTCAAGTATATTGATTATTCTTGTATGTTTCAACTATTGACCTATTTATTTCTTTGTTTCCAGGACCGGCCCGGGAGAGCGCAGAAATCACGACGAGAAAGAGGAAAAGGGACACCCAAGACGCAAAATGTGACCACCGACAGTTCCACCAAAACACCCAAACCACGCTCCATATTCATGAGTCTTATCTCAAGATTACATGATTGACACACCTTTATATTTATTAAACTATAACTTTAATATTAACGAATCTAGTCGCTGTAGTTCTTTTAAACACGAAGCAATTTATACTTTATATTACTAAGAGAGTAACGAGGAGAATAGAACGGCTCAATAAGTACAAAGAGAAGAGACAGTACAAAGGCTTACGGGACACGCTAAAGTTGATTTAACAGTAAATTGATTTTATTAGAAGTACCCGAAGAATCAAGTCACCATGTCTACAAGTAAGTATCCTTGGCGTTTTGTTACTTTCATAAATAGAGTTTGTTATTAAAAGAAAGTTTACTTGCAACTTTTGCTATAACTTACAATGTCAGTTTTTGTTTACGACCTTACCGCAAATGGTATGTTGCCGCGGTGGTAGGTACACTAAGAATAATACATGGTTCTACCATTCTAGGATGGGGCTTATACTAATGGGTTGACGACGTTGACGTTGTTTAAATCAATGGGTGAGCAAACCCATTTTATACATCAGTCATTTCTTGTAACTTAGCCCAGAGTCCAGCGCTTTCAACTACTACTTAAGCATTACATCGGAAACTATAATACCTTTAAGTGCCTTCTGAACAGTCAAAAACACCTATCTAAATAGATGTAGGTGTAGACAGCTCTTTAAACTTATCAAAGCGCATGCTGTATCTCAACTCGCTTAAAATTATTAAACGACTGTATCCAAAATATCTAGGAAATTTTCATATGATTATCAATGTTCATAAACTTCATTTGATATTTTCCAGGTTTCGAACACTCAGCAATGAAGAGCAGCTTTTCGCTGTCGTCTTTGCGTAGCGCCCCCGCGCCACCAGGGGGCGTTGGAGACCAGCTCGAACGGCCATACCACAGCCTCACAAAGAAAAGGTAATTAGTAGGATCTGTAGGTGAATGTTAGCGGCAAAAATTTTTTGAGCACTTCTGTGCTTCAAAGCGCACGTTGAATTATCGCTATAAAACTCGTAAAGCCGGGTTGTAGACCTTCGGGCGGGCGGCATAAAAATTTCCGATAGAGCGGCTACTAATCAATCTAATCACGGAGGACATCTGTGCCCCCTCAATACGCTTGGGCCTCTACAGGCATCAGGAGAGCTCAGTGCTCAGTAGTGAAATATTAATGGGTTCAAGTCATACAGAACCTTTGCCAATTAAGCTGAAAGCTCAGTCTATCTAAAAAGCACCAGATGGCAGTGGAACCTTTTTTTTCATTTGTTAGGACTTCGGTGTATTCATTCATTTTTCTCTCTATTCTTTTGGTCGCCGACTCTGCAGCAATGCTTTGAATACTGATATTCTGAGCGACGGCGACCACTTACCATCAAATCAAGTGGCTCTCCCCTGGCAATTCCGCACTTATTGGTGACCGCGATGCAACCGCTTTAGGAAAGAGCCGTGTCGTGACTCCTTTTTTTGGCCTGCAAATTGTCTCTGAATACATACTGATATCCTGGGTGCCGATTCTGCTAATTTAAACGCTTCAGTAGTGTCTCGCCTGAACAGTTTTTTCAAACTATTCAATCGAGACGCCATTGAGGAATTTATAAATTAGCAGAATCAGTGTCCTGGGCGACTGACCACTTACCATCAAGTGGTTCTCCCTTTGCATCTCCACACGTAACACTGAACACCTGATGTAATGGTTCCAGGAAAGAGCCGTGTCGCGAGGCGTGGCGCCGCAGCTGGGGCTCGGCGGCGAGCGGCGGCAGCGCCGGCGACGACCTGTGGCCGCTGCTGCAGCACCACTACGACTATATCATGGACAACCAGATCATCGATTCATGCAAGGTATGCTTTTGGAGGATCAGTGATCGGTTACGCTTACGGTTATGTTGGAATGTAAATGTTAAACGTTTTAAAAACAACCCTCGCAAGTACCTACCAACTTTGTGCCCCTGTGATTATGGTTCACTGTAGATTGTGAGGCGAGAGTTTAAAATGCCTTATATAAAGTTTGCCTGCAAATTATACTGTTTTAAAAAGGATTCTTTCGATGTGTCTGATCCTCCAAATTTTAAAATTCAATATGGGAGTTATTGCAAAACATAATGTTCTTAATGTGTGGCTATGGGAGAAAAGACTCTATCAAATAAAAGAAAATCGGTGGAAGAATAGTTCAGAAATCGTTAGACATCATCAAAATAAAGTAGAGATCTCCAGGGTTAATTGACGCATTTTAATGAGGACATAAGCATAATATCTTTTTGAAGACTTCTACATTATGTAGGTATGTGAGGGATAGAAGTCTGTCACAATTGAGTTTTTATTTCCTTTGTATTAGGAAAACTAGTTATGGCTAATCGGGTCATCGATTTGTGTGAGGTTAGCTTCTCAAGGGAACTAATAAAATTGAGAGGAGCTATTGTTAAAATGTCGTTTAAACTTTAAAGGTTGTGTATGTAGGTATAGGAGCGTTAATAATTTGTTTCATTTTAGACTGCAACGAATTGTGCCAAACCTAAATCCGAAACTATTACTAAGTATAAAATAATTGTATCTATTATTGTTGTGTAAAATGTTAAATTTAATAAGTAAGTATTTCTCATAATTACAACGTGTGTAGGTACGTAGTTAATGTGTGAAGATTCTTTAAGGAAATCAAGACGAATTTAGCTAGAGCTGTTTAGCATAAAATTACAAACCTGTTTTGACTATTTACGCTCTAATGCGTAGCGGACACGTTTATTAGTTTTAATTTACTACAAAAATATGCAGCGTAATTTAAAATTGAGGATAAAAAATATAAATAGTTTTGAAAAACTAAAAACACGCCTATATAATTCTAATTGAAGTGTTGAGGAGTATTCTGGTCTTGGGCATTGGCCTGATACTGCCCTTGTGCACATTATCAACTTGATCAGACTTTTTGAAGTTCGTGAAAATTATGCTGAAAGTTTCCGTTACGTACTTTCATACATAGACATACAGATGAACAGTTAGAGTTCAAGATAATAAAAGTGTGTTAATAATTAAGAAAACGTGTCTATTTAAAATTCTGTTTTATGGCATTGATGATTAAATTAACATAATTTTACACTGTATGCATTGAAGTGGTTAGTCGCTATATAGAATGTGACTCAGAATATATTTTTCACCAGGCAAAATATGGCAAAGGTATTCATAAGGTTTATACCTTATATTTCTCTAAAGGAGACATGTCGTCATTCTAGGAATTAATCTGTTATCGAATTCGTCGGTGTTCTAGGCTACAGATACCTAATAAGGGGTGTCCACTGTCCATCTTCATAAGATTCGATACGCTCCAGGTGAATGCACCCATTAACGTAACACTACTGTTACATTTAAGTTCCTCCTAATCGTTGTTGGGTTACATATCGTCTTCTTAATATATTTGATGATCGTTCTTAATGTTCAACCTACCTATAATTTTCAAGTAAGTTGCCTAGCAACTTCAAAGAGAAGGTTGAACTTGACCTAGAAAGTTTGACGACCGTTGGACCCTTTTCTGTTTACGATCGAAAATTATTGTATGTCCATATTGCAGGAAGCAAACGGCGAATTGACGATGCACAATTCGTCCGCGTTGCACAGTGGGCCGCGCCTGTTGAATCCGACGTCCAGTTTCAATCGCCAGTGGTCGCTCAGCCAGCTCATATCGGAGTTCAGCGAGCTGTGCCAGTGGCTCACGCACGTCCAGGAGGAGATCTATTCTAGTCCAGAGAACTTGGCCAGCAGAAAGTTGAGGATGGTGAGTTTTGGGGCTAGTTTTACCAGAGATGTGCGATGTAGGCAATGACAATATTGTTTACTGTTTAGCATTTGAGTACATATTGTACTGGCTCAGTTGTCATGGGTGGCAGCGGATGATACCTTCATGCTGTCTTAGAAAAGGGCTATTGGAGCGTGACATTATTCCCTTATAAAAAGCTAAGAGATGTCTACGCGATGTGTGAGAGGAGTTTGCACGAGGTTTGCGAGATGTCCGAGATTTTGAATACAAATAGAGAACTCACGATTTTTATCTTGCGTGACCATGATACGTGTAACTGCATATCGGTACAACAATACACACTCGTGAGAGTTCATTTGCATTTAAATGTTTAGTGTCCGCGATGATATAAGTTTAACGACCTCGCTCATCTGGTGAATACTTAGCTCATATCTAGTCATCTCTCTTTTAGTTTGTTCCGGGTACTTAAACGAAAAAGTATACCTATTATGTTAAGACAAGGGTGTGATAGGCAACCAACAATAAGGAATTAGTGTAAGTAGCCGTTAAAACGACGAGCCACCTGATGGCAAGTGATCACTGCCAGCCATTGAACGTTGACATCAGAGGGTACATAACCAGAATCTCAAGCTATCAAGAACCCAAGTTGTTTGGCGGCTGGCATAAGCAAAATTACGTCAGCCGAAATCGATCCAAGCATATTGTTTAGAATCCTTTGACCTTATGTACGTAAGACTGATAACATCTCATAGTGTATTCTTAAATAAGCTAACAGAAATGAAGTTTTATTGAAGTGATTGTGATGGGTACACTTATTTGTTTCAGAGCCGAATGTCAGAACTGGCGACAGTAGAACCACGTCGCGTGAAATTCATCGAGCAAGCCTCGGCCATTCTTGAGCGTATTCCCGAAGCTAGTGCCGAGGTGGGACGGAGTTTTTCGTTATTAAAACTTCTATGTATTTATCCAGGTATAGGCGACGTACCTACGGCGATCATCAACATTTGCATCGAGAACATTCCGCCGTTATGAATGACGAGGTTTTGCGTCGGTGTTCATTCACTGTTAGAGACGATGTTTCCACATGTAGGATCCTACTTACGGGAATTCTCTTTTTAACTTATACAGTCTTCAAGAGCGCAGTGAAGTTAGTGAACTTATCGTCTACCATTTACTTATTTTTCGTACAAAAAATGTACTGATAATAACCGGGACCGATGGATATAGGTGCCCTCCGAAGCACAGAAAGGAATGAGAATATTTTATCACTATCGATTACCTACCACCCAAACTAGTTACCGATAGCAGACCTGGTATCATAGTAATATCACAAATCATACACAGGTACTGATGTAAAGTTTCATACACTGCGTGCTCGAGCGACGCACACATATATATTATGTAGACAAAATGGTTCAACTTCAAAATGGTTCTATATTTCGTGTCGGTAAAGGTCTCTATGTGTGCGTTGCTCGAGCCCGCATTGTTTCCAGAGCTTTACATCTTTACTATTACTTGAGTCGCTGAGCATAATGCAATTGCCAGACATAATATTACCTATGCGTACAGTTCAGCTTAGCTTGTAAGCAAAATTTACAAAGAGCATTTTTAGTTCCCGCCGTCAATCTGAAATGTACCCTAACTGCATGGGCGAAAAGTTGGCATTTGTATGCTACGTAATTCTCATCATAAACTTGATGGTCGTGTCCAGGTGAGCTGGCGCATGGAGCACTTGAACGTGAAGTGGGACAGCCTCCGGCTGCTGCTCAGCCCCGACCAGCAGCACAGGGACGGTGACTGCTCCGATACTGTTGGTGAGTGCCGGCAGGCATATAATATTACATAGCGCACATCTTTCACTCTCATAATTTCTACTGATTAGAATTACGCCCCCTGTAGAATTGTTATGGTCGCGCGTACGTTGGACTACTGTACCTATAAAGTGCAGTAGCAATAATTTGCTATATTATTTACAGTCTGAAGTTACTACAACTGACAGCATTTTGAACCTTATAGACTGGAATAAAACGTGAAAATGTGCAAAAACACAAAACATGGGGGCTTGACTACCTGAATGACGCATTGGTTAACATGCTGCATCGCCATTCCAAGGGTCCTAGGTTTAATTTTGAGTGAGACGAAACCCCACTTTAACCCCAATTTAAAATTATTTATTTTATGCAGGTACTTATCGCGTCATTTGAATCACTCGCCTGAATGAGTCATGTAGTATGGCTATGGCTACAACCCGGGCACTCTCCTCATTGTTGAGGAGGCCTAGAGCATTTTCCACCACGCTACTCCAATGGGCAGGGGTTCGTGGCCCACCCAGTAGATATCGGAAGTTTTCAAGCCGCCCGAAGGCCTTCCGACACGGCTTAACGACTGATATCTATCGATAACAACCGGGACCGACGTGTCTTCAAAAGCACGGAAGCGCTCAAGAAATTTTGCCACTAGCGGTTACCCATCCGACTACCAACCGCGTAGTTGCTTAAAGCTATCGATCACTTGGGATCGATGTAAGCCGTCGGGCTATGAGTGTTTCTACCTCTACATCTACTACTATGAGTACACCCCTGACCCCAAACTAACCACTTGTTCCCCACCAGAGCCGGCGCACGAGCTGCGCTGCCTGCGGCGCTGGCTGCACGTGATGGAGGGCCGGCTGCCGCCGCCGTCGCTGGCCGCCGCGCGCGCCGCGCCCTACCACGAGCTGCGCCGGAAGCTGCGCGAGCATCAGGTACGTGGTGATAGTTGTTGGTGGATGAGCGATTTAAAATAAAAAATCGGCCAAGTGCGAGTTGGACTCGCGCGCACGAAGGGTTCCATTATGTATAAAATGTTCCATTATGTATAAAAACACCAAAAAAATCTGGTCTGTTGTATGGGCGCCCACTTAAACATTTATTTTATTCTGTTTTTTTTTTAGTATTTGTTGTTGTAGCGGCAACAGAAATACATCTTCTGTGAAAATTTCAACTGTGTAACTATTACGGTTCATGAGATACAGCCTGGTTACAGACGGACGGACGGACGGACAGCGAAGTCTCAGTAATAGGGTCCCGTTTTACCCTTTGGGTACGGAACCCTAAAAAAGAAGTCGAGGAGGAGGTTCGAAATTCAAATGTATTTTTTTTGTGTTTGTTACCTCTGAATTTTTTACTGAGTGAAAGTTTCAAGTGTCAACCTATCACTTTTTAAATGATAAAAGATTTAAAAGAAGAAGAAGAAAAGAACGGAGGAAGAAAAGACGGACTGCAACAGTTGTAATCCAGTTGTGTCCGTCCAGACTTCGTGGTGAATTGATGCGGTTCGGTCAAGTGTGCGAGTGAAAAAAGTGAAATTATAATGATAGACTGGGATCTTGGTACAATCGGACTTCCTGCAGAAGAGGAAGAGCACGTGGCGAATGTAGACACATTCCGCTGCGCCGCGCGTCTTCTCGCTGTGTCGTGCGACGTCTCGCTGCGCAGCGAGGCGTCGTGTTGCCAACGATTTTACGATGCACCTTGCGCTATTGAGATGCGTCTCGCGGCGGCGCGCGGCGCAGCGCGAAATCACTGGCCTCTTCCAGTATCGTTGCGTCGCGTCGCGTCTCGGTGTGAGCTGACCCTTATTGCTATACAAATAAGGACGGGATAACTTTGTTTTAAATCGTTGGCAATGCACGCCATCTATGGGCTCATCTCTAAACTACAAGGAACGCGTCGTGAACTGTGTCGTGGTACTTCATTTTAACAAGAGATGGCGCAACGCAACGTTGATTGTACAAATTGTCGTTTTGTATTTTGCTGCCTATCCGTATGCAGCAAAATACAGGCACGGTAGGGCACGGTAGTGCCCCCGCCAAGTCGAGCGATCGAAAGAAAAGTGCGAGCGATAGAAAAGTGTACTTATATCCGGCTCCACACCTTGCTATTCGGAACACAGCTGTTGTTGTGAAACAATTATTACACGGTTGAAATGGTACTAAAAGTACCTTGGCGGACGGTGGTCCTTTTGCAGATGAATTCTAGGCTCTTACCAACTAAACCGATAAACAATAAATTGCGTTTGTCAGGATTTTGGCATATAAATCATTATATTATTATTCTTTTTAAGAACAGACGAGTGAAGTAAAATGTAGACATTATTTTCTTTTCACATGATTATATTTTCTGATATAATTTAATTTTCCTAAATAATTTGTCAAATAAACATACCTACCTAGTTCTAATACATATATCTAAATAAGTCACAAGTCTTTATAACACATCATTTAGTTTGCTAGTTTGGATATTCACAAAACATTAAAAATAATCGTTTAAATCTTATCAGTAATGACCGTTAATTAGCAATTATCTTGGTAATATTAATATTGATCGTATAATTAAGTGCGTATATCAGTATTAAATCTCCGTCATCTATCATCACAAAATATCGTATCAGTTTTCGTCCGTTGTCTACGTATCTTTGTTAATAATTATGCTCTTCAGCATTGTCTTTTCCACACAATTCAACCAAGTTTTCTCCTTGAATTGCCTATTTCCTCATGTACCGTCATATTGAATTTGAATTTAATTAATACTGAACCTGTTTTAAGAGCAAAGGCCCTGGGTTTGATTCCTCGCTATTGGAGATATTTGTGCGACATAAATTTTAACACTCCAGTCAGGGATAATTGTATGAATTCGAGTTTTGAAAAGTGCATGCATACGTGTGTAATTAATTATGCGATTCAAAGTATGTGTGTGAGAGAGTGCGTTTATTTATGTATTCAATATTCTTCTAACAGCGTTTGTCTGTTCAAATGGACTTTATATATATACAAGACAAGACAACAATAACAATCAGTAGACCCCCTAATTGACAACGCTACGCTTAGAATGGATATATAAGACTGTCAACACTGTCTACAAATAAAGCTAAATTTACTCTAACTGCCGACGCGTAGGCGTAAGTATCCACAATAAATTCTGTCGAATAAATCGAGATCGCGGGATAAACTATTCAAATAGCGCTATTATTATCTATTAGGAGATTCTCACGTTATTTATTTTGGCTAAACTGGTGATCCTAGCCGAAAATACAAATAGATGGGATTCTATGACTGGTTGATTTTGTTTTGGTATGTTTGAAATGAGGACAAATTGAAATACAACGACAAAATGGTATTGGATGAATAGTGGCCTCTGACCACTTCGTAGTCAAATAGGCAACTATCTTGCTACGGGTTCCGGGTTCGATTTCCGGCCGAGACTGATATTTATGTTAAATATTTGTTCTCAGGTCGTGAGTGTAAGTGACGTTTTATTTGTTTTGTTTATCTCACCCACGACACAGGGAATTCTAGTATGGGAGTATGAGTAATGGCTCGTCTCGTCATTGAGAAGAAATAAAGCATAGGTATATAGGTATATAGGCTATCTTATTTTGGGACGGGACGGGACCGACGTCTTTTCTTTTGCTCTTTAAAACAGAAACACTGAAGAACATTTTTACTAAGAGCGTTCATACATCCACCTGCTAACCAATCGCTATCGCTTAACTACGTATGTCGATCACTTAGGATCGACGCAAGCCGCCGAGCCATTAGTGGCTTATCTCCCTACTGAAGTAAAAAAATTCAAAAACATTGAACGTTTAAATGTTGCCCCCTTAAAGCTTTATTGGCTTCATCCCAATAATGGCAAACTACTGAGCACGGGTCTCTCCTCTTTCCTGAGGAGGCCTAGAAGGTATCTAATCTAATCCACTATGATACTCCATTGCGGACTCGTAGCACACATTCGCATTTATAATGTTAGTATGTAGGTATAGTAGTGTAGATAATATTGATATTAATGAAGTTCCGCAAACTAACTTCTAACAATAAACCTGTGTGCTCAACCTGAAACTATACTTTCTATGGTTGTAAATCTTATCTTACCCAACAAAATACAAGTACATACACGTGTATGTTGGTGAGTTACGATTGGATTTCTCCAATCCGCGTGCGTTTAAACGTATGCATTGTGGTCTGACAAGACGGTCGTGAACCCGCCGAGGATGATAAACGCACTATAAATCAAATAGTTGCATTGTGCACGTTGCGTGTGCCTACACATCTTTACCTTAGATATTCCTAATACAAATATCGGTGTTCTATTGGTTTAACGTCTTAGTTTAGTACCGGTTCGGTTAGTGATTTCGGTATCGGTCTTGCGTAGTAGCGGTACCGATTTCGGTATCACTTGAAGGGTTAATGTGCAATTTTTTTCGTCAGTGTTTTTCAACAGTTACAACAAGTTACATGCGTTTAAGTTTTTTTTTATTAATGAATTCTTAAATTTTATTATCCTCGTATTTGAATTTTCTGCGGGCGGAATGGGTGACACAAATAAGACATTACTAACATAAAATCGGAGAACAATTACATATTCATGTCACATTTATATCTTCTCCTATCGAGAATCGAATCCGGGACTCAAAGCAAGACTTCGCTGGCATACTCGTAGTTGCTACCAACTAGGCCACGGGGTCAAATGAATTGTCCGTAAAGTAATTCGATTCGCGTTAGACCTCTTTCTATCTCAATGACGCACTCATCTTTGTTTCTGGCTGTCTGTTTGAACGCTTGTAAGTAGACTACCGCACAGGTTCGTTTCTAAGAATAGTTTTAGAGAATAAGCTTTTTATGTTGGGATAAACTTATTAAAATCTACAAAATGTATGGAAAAACTAATAAGTACCTAAGTAATGACCATTATTTTTGATGCTACTGTCTATAAATAGAAATATATTTAATTGTCTGTTGTTTCAAAATCACGTTTTGTCAAAAGCTTATACCTAGTTATTTCAATGATACTAAAACAAACTTTGTCCAAGTTTTGCTCGCATGTCTGTCTGTCTTAGTTTCGATAGGATAATCTCTGCAAAGCTCACGCCGCCATACAAATCAATCCGCTTTCTTTGTTGTAATAAAAACATTGAGACATTGATATGAAACCTAAACCAGTTCTGTAACCCGCCTACCCGCCCCTCCCTCCCCTCACGTACAACCGAAGGTGAAAAAAGGGCATTGGGGCAATTTGCCGTTTGCTTCAGTTTGTGAAATGGAATTTATGAGTAATGGTTTGACCCAAAACTTATATAAGTTCTCAAGAAACGGTATCTCGCGTCGTATCCACATCGAGATAACGAATTGTTTCGTTGTTTCATTGCATTTATTAATGGGTAAACAGGGCGTTGCGTAAGCTGCAGTTTTTTATAGATTTAAGGTAGCAAACTATTTCTTCCGTTGCCGCTCATGACAAATGTACCCGATCTAGAACAAGACTCAGATGTGGAGTAGAAATGTTAGTCTTGTTAACAGACACAATTATTAAGAACGTTGGTTGGTGGTCGGTCAGTACGTAGTAGGAACTCTTAGTGGTTCTTTGTAGTTTAGTTAATAACAGTCCAGTTCTTAAGATGGCCTCGTTCATGTATAGTGACAAATGCTTTGCTACCCTGGAAGACTTAGATGGTTACCCCTAAAAAAAATCATTAGAAATACTAAGTAGGTACCGTGGCGATCGGTAGTCGTACCCAGGGCCAACTATATGCTCTACGTCCTATTTAAGGTGATAGGAAAAACATGCCTTAGCATTCCCTCTGGAGGACTAAAAGTTATGGGTTATCAGTAAATATCCATACCGAGCCATCCATGTATGATATACGTACATAATATAAGGATTCAACGTAAAACATATAATTATGTGCGCTTATTATAAACGCTTGGTTACTTCTCTTGTGAAACAGCCTTTGTGTTGTCATCTTAAGGTTATGAATGTCAACTCACTAACAAGATGTTCGGGCTGCAAGCATAATACATACATATATTATTATATCCGCAACTTTGTTGCTACTGAGGGGCTTGATTTCGACTCGCAAAATGGCAGAAGTTCAGACAGGCCACCAAGAATGTATTGACAGTCAACGTTTTGCTTAGGTACTGCATTGAGAAGTTATGCAAGTGTTAATTTATGATATGATATGAATTACTATCGATTTTTTTTCGTTTACTGAAGCCAATGGTCACACGATCTACATGGTATGAGTATGACCAATCAACAAAGTTTCTATTCCTTGCTTCCGAAGCGAGAAGTTCCTGTTACTCCTGATCCTGAGTACCGTTCAGGGCATTTATGTAGCAGATAAATGTTTGTCATGGTGTTTATAGTTGTTACCCATGCGACATTCCCTATGTCCTTAGTGCAGGGGTTAAAGTGTGCACGACTTGATGGTGGAAGTTGGCCCTGACGTGTCCCTCCCGAGCATTGTCTACAAGATGCTCGGGAGCAAAATGAGTTGGAGAGCGATGGCCTCCTTTTGTGAGGATGTCATCTCGAAGAAGGAGGCTGCGGAGCGCGAAAGGGAGATGGATCCCGCCGCATCCATGCTTCGTCGTAGGAGGAGAGGTGGGAGAAGGAGGCTTTTCAACCTCCAAAACCCTCCTGATGGGGGTCGGCCGGCGTTCGATGCGGGGGCATCGTCGTCGGCATTGCACCGACCTTCATTTTCTTCGGGCAGGGGCAGTCAAGTTCTCCCGGTTGCCCTTGCAGACCCCACTGATAGGGGTCCACTTAGGTGCCACTATTAAGTGAGCAGTTCGCCGGAGAGGTCTCGGTAGTTAAGGCTATGCTGTTTCCCGAGGCCTTTCCACTCAGGCGTTAGGGAGAACCCAGGGGTTTTTAGTGGGTACACGGGTGTCTTCTCTGGAGTCCCACATAACCCAACCGTCCCCCCGACGGGTGGGTATGCATAAAGCATTTTCCCCTGGACAAAAAAAAAAAAAAAAAGGGGTTAAAGTGTGTAAGAGTTTATAATTACAATTTGTTTATTTTGACATAGTAAAAATCAGAGCTGCAAGCCACAACTTATATACCAGTAATTTTCATCCCCAAATCCGATTAACAGTTACTAAATATTGACACTAAATGCCTAATACAAAGTCGCGAGTACCTTATTTACATAGTTGAAAGTTCTCCGTAATAACAAGCGCGCTTACGCGTTAAAATACACGTAAGTACTATATGGAGATTAACAATGTCGATAGCCATGGGATTTAAACAGACAACGTCACACCATGACCCCGGTTACATGCGAGGAAATACGCCCATGAGCGTAAAATCGCGGGTTTTACGCACAATCTGCACTTTCTTTGGTTATGAATCTTAAAATAAAGTACCGGGAAGTCTTATGTAAGTACACCATGAAACGGCGCACCATGGTCTATAAAATATACATTACAAGACTTGCAAGCCCATTAGTTTGATGGTAGATAAATTCATGGAAGCTATAAGTTCGTTACCATGTATAAGGTGTCTATAGATGCATGTAGTACTAGACGTATGCTAATGGACAGTTATTTTAAATCGCCCGATACTATGTGCAGGTAGGTATTAAAGTAAGTTTTTACCCATATGTGCGGTCTTTGTAAAAGCTACGTTAGAAGTTATGATGAAAGGTGTAGATTTGCAATTAATTTATTGTATCTCAGATTGGTTAGTATTTCATCACTAAAATTTACTGAGGTGTAGTATAATTGAAACTTCCTCAAACATGTGGATGGGCATACGAGCAGCAATATGACTCACATCAGAATAGCCTATTTACAGAGTCTCAGAGTAGTTACCTGCTTTAGTGAGAATTTCTATACTTTTAAACCTTCAACCTACTTGTCCTAGTTACGTAGATCTAGGTTAATAGCTTTCCGACTCCTTATCACTCATTTGACCATTAAACAAAAACTATAAAACGTAATAGTTGTGAAGCATAACAAAATTTAATGTAGGCAATCGCAGCTTGTTGTATAGGCAACCGGTAAAGCGGTATCGATGTTCCGAATCGTTCGACGCAATATCGATTTCAGATCGTCGTACACGGCATTAGGATCGCTTTCCAGTAATTATATCGTCAAAATCTAATGCGGTGTTTGCGTTAGGAAAACAAACAGGCCGCTGGTTGGTTCGCGGTTAAGTGATTAATGAATTTATCGATGTGTAAGATCAGAGTCGGAACGTTCCGCTTGTATCGCGGTAGCCGGTAGCTTTCGCTCCCTCGGGCGTTTGCCGGTTGATTCTAACTTAGATTTAGGGTCTGTGCATATGGCTTTACTATATTATTGCAATATACCTATATTGTACAAAAGGACAATTTCTCTTGAGGTAACCTTGATCGATTGTGGATTAGAAGCAACAGATTTAAAAGATTTTTTAAGCTATTGCATAGCTTTTATCGCGGGCCTTGGGCGCGGGGACCGAATGCAAAAATTTCGTAACGAAAATTTATTACACCCTACACACAGACATAGTTACTATGTCTATGCACCCACACATCGATAAATACCAGAACTTTTAACTGAGTTAACTAACTTTTACTTTATAACGGCTAAACCGATTTGGCTAATTTTAGTCTTGAAATATTCGTGGAAGTTCAGGGAAGGTTGCAGCGATGAGAAAATATGAAAAATTGCGAGCAAAATACTAAAAATGAAAATTTTAATTTCCCATACAAATCTTACCTGTCAAACATTTGATTTTCGCCCCGTCGGTTCGGTGTTTTAAGAATAATTACATGTAGATCTGGATTAAATAAGGCGTTGGAATCGACAACATGTATTCATAATAGTCGAATTATCGCGTATTTAGATTTAAAACATACAAAATAATTGCATGACATAAAATAATGACACTATATTAATGACTTGAGGGTGATAGAGATAGTGCCATACAGGCAAGGCAAACTGTAAGGCACTGTCTCTGTCACCCACACGTCATTCACGCGCCAAAAGATCGTTGTAGGACTTAAATGTCAAATGTCAATTTTCTTTTTAAAAAGAATTATTTTGTCAACTGAAATAGTTCTTATGCTTTTGTTCAGAATATTTAAATCTTCTTTGCACAAATTAATGCATTATCCGTTTCTAATAAAGATTAAAATGTCTTGCACCTAAAATGTGACGTTATGATGTACGTATTCTTAATTGCGGCTACAAACTCACGCCGAGAACCCCCGAGAACACCCGAGAAGCGTGAATGTGATCGGTTTCTCGCAGTCTCGTTCTCGGGCTCGCCTGTGCTCGGATCGGTGTCGGTATTTTTGCCCGCTTCAAAGGGTTTCTCGGGCGAGAAAAGAGAACCGTATTCACATTCTCGTTCGGTCTCAGTGGGACCGTTGTGTGTTTTTGTATTTAAAATTTACATTTCTAGTTAAAATTATCTACTGTCTGTGGTTACCAATTATTATTATTATTTTAGTACTTATATTAATTTAAGATTTTAAACTTTTATCATCGCGGACACTTAACATTTTAACTGTAACGGGTACTCACGATATTTATTATTTATGCCGATATTTCGACCCAATTGCATGGATCATGGTCACGGCGAGACTGCGGTGGCGGGGGGAAACTATTGACAGCTGACACACGAAAACACTATTGACAGATAAGCCTGTCAACCTTACGTCTTGTCCGTTTGACGTCCTTTGTCACCATATCACGACACACGACACTAACGACATCTTCGCGCACTGACTTTGAACTTACTGTTTTTGTCGAACACATACCGACCACTGGATTCCACGTTTGAGCTAATTTAAACCCATCTTCCCTGTTAAAATTATTCGGGTGTTTCTTGATCTCTATGGCCTCTCGTACTAATCGTGGAATGTATTGGCGCTCAACTGAGATTACTTGAGGACTATGTAGCTCAATCCAGTGGTTAGCACCGGCTTGGACGAGATGTTCTGCTATATTCTGTTATATTAATTTATTTCTTATTTTAGTATTCACAAGATTATAGTATATTAATGCACACAAAACCAAAGCCGCTGCACTGACGTCCATTCCGGATGACGATCGAGGATGCGAATGAGAAGGTCGCATGAGTGTAGATGCTTTCTCGGTTCTCGCGCAAATTAGCGGCAAGATTTCTCTTCGAGACTTCTCGCGTGAGTCTGTTGGCGGTATAACAATTAGGCTTACGTCATTATTATGCGTCTCTTTCAGTAATATTGCCTATGAAACACTGCCAAACAGTGAATATCTGTACTCGTATAATTTGTGTACAAAGTGTTTTAAATATGAATAAACAAAGTGCATTTATTAATGAAGAAAGTCACGAAAAAATAGTGAAAGAAAATGAGTTAGTACTCTATATACATTCATTTTATTATTATTATCACAAATGCAGTATTATTTTTTGTTTTGTTAATTTATATATAATGTTATGCAATAGCTTTACCGCGGCAGTCTCCGAGTGCCACACGTCTTTTTTTTATTTCGAAACATTCGAAGGCTTCCTATAACATTTTACTGCTATTGGTATATCTCATAATATTTTTATGAGCTTTTATTACAAGACTAGTTCCTCTTACTCTACGAACATGAAATGTTGTTAGTTTATTGCTTTAGTTCAATTAAATATTATTGCTATCGTTTACGCGTTATCGTTTACCTTTCTTATAACTTCATAATCTGTGCGATTTTATACTAAAACCATTTCGCCCAACCAATTAGCTCACGTCTTAAGTGTCTGCGCACCCTAATCCTATAATTAACGCGTGTCAGTGCGTTCCAGTGTAATAATTAGCGCTGCCCGAGGTGATACAAGTGTTTCTAACACATTAGAAACACTTGTATCGAACATGTTCTCACCTATCGGCCCTAGGTGGTCGTTCGCTACCTCGCACGCACCTTCCTTGTAGCTGAGTTATCGCTGAACATGATATTCTTGATCGCAAATTTCAAATTGTTACCAAAGCATGGTATTGGGATATTTAAGAGTACGGTATAGTTTATCGAGAGACATTTATTTAATCATTATAGCTTCAATAGTCTTCCAAATTTTGAGTCAAACAAATATATAAAAAATAAAGAGTGAACAGCCTAGATATGTTACGTGACTGATCATATTCAAACTTGTATGTTTTGTTTCAAATCAAATGAAAACCAGTTGTTTATATCAAGTGTAGATAGATTTATTTTGGCCAACAGACGAATGGCTACATGTCTGACAGCGTCACTGATACCGTATCTCTGATAACGTGAGCTGATGTACCAAATTGTACTACAATGTTCTATAGGACGTGATGGCATCCGAGCTAATTCTGATCGGAATCAGTCCCGACCGAGTGATGTTGCCGCTGCAAGTAATGGTGCTGACGGAGAAAGTTCACATGCCGAATATTGTACCGTCTCAGCAGAGGTCTCACGGTTGGCGCGTGGCGCCTGGACAGTGAACACGCCCCCTAAATTATTGTTCTTGTTTGTGTAATCATAATACGGATTAAGAATTATATAGGTACTAATCCGTGTTAGGATTTATGATGGATCAGTATTCTATTACGATTATCTACATTAGTATTATTTTTTAAGATATAAAGGTTTTTTTTGTAAGTGATAAAATCAAAAACTAGGTACTGCGCCTTTAAAAATCTTACACCAATAATAATAGGTAGATTGTATGCGAGTAACATAGGCTAAACCTAAAAAAATGTGATTTTCAGGAAGAACCTTTTACGTCTTACCCTATTACTCGAGATAAAGGTTTAAGTTTTTTGAAGCGAAGCGAAACGAAGGCGATTTAGAAGTCGTTACTAGTCTCGAATTTTGACAAGTAATAAACTTGTGAAAATTCACAAGTATTTGTGTAAGTTGTTTCACATGTAACTACTGTTTCAAGATTTATCATTTACTAGCTTTCCGCCCGCGGCTCCGCCCGCGTGGAATTTTGTTAGGTATATAGCGTATTTTTACTGAACTCGACAGTGCTTTTCTTTAGACTTATTTTAGAAAAAAAGATTTTTCAGGCTGAAATCTTATTACAACTTCAATTTAATATCGAACAAAATCGCCCATGTAGTTTAATATTTGCTGCTTTCCCTTCATAAGAAAGTCCAACTCGCTCTTGGCTTGGAAGCTATTTTTCAGGAATTTGCATTTTACGATCCCGTGGAATTGTCCTAAGTAAATTTCCCGTCTCGTATAAATATTTGGAGTACTAAATCTCTATTTAATTTTACACCTACCATATATTTTTAAGGTGATATTGAAAAAATACTGAAGCACATTTTTTAATTTTAACAAAGAGACTGGACATTCATTTTCAAGTCCCCTTGGAAACTAACGAAAAAAACACAAATTTTCACCCCGTATTTTTAGGGGTTGGAGGGTTAATTCGAAAAAACACTTGATTTTTTATTTACAACAAAGAGTATTTACCTATTTTCAGCTTTCTATCTTGAAAATTTTATTAAGTCCCATACAATCTTTCACCCCCCTTTTAAAGGGGTTGAGGGTTAATTATCAAAAAAATCTGATACACGTATTCATTAATTTGAAGTAAGCAACCAAAATTCAAATTTCCAAGTCACTAACTTCAATGTTGTAGAATTTTCATATAATAGTTTTCACCCCTTTCATCCCCTTCGGAGTGGAATTTCCAAAAATCCTCTCTTGGTCCCCTACACTCCCCAAGGAACATACAATACATGGCAAATTTCATGTTTCTAACTTAGAAAATGACGGACTTCCATATAAACTTTCAACCCCTATTTTACCCCCTTAGGGGTAGAATTTCCAGAAACGCTTAAATACGTATCTATTAATTTTTAATCAGTAGCCCAAAAATAAAGTTTCATGTTTCTAACTTAAAAAATGACAGTCTTCCATACAAACTTCACCCTCCCATTTCACCCCCTTAGAGGTTGAATTTCATAAAATCCCGTCTTAGTGAGCACTTACATCCTTAAAAGAACCCGCATGCAAAATTTCACACTCCTAGCACTTGTAGTTTCTGAGATTTTGTGATGAGTGAGTCAGTCAGTCAGTGACCTTTCGCTTTTATATATATAGATTTACAAATGTTACCACTATTTTCACACTATACACACTATTTTCACACTTTTTTCAGGCCTTGTGTGACCAATTCTGAACAGTCGAAAGGTATTTACCAAAATTAATTCTTAGAATAATTAATGGAGTTATATTCCAAAACCCGTAAACAAAGTAACTAAGTCGTCTAGTAACATGATTATAGTTGCTTGTGGGTATTCGTAACACTGAAAGAGTCACCGACGTGTTGGATTCCGGGAAAAAGGAGAAACACTATATTAATGTCCACCTTCAAAGTATTAATATCGTGCTTTCACTATAAGTAATGTAATGACAATTTAAAGGTTTAAAAGCTATGATTTTTGTAAAAGTTAATTTCTCCACATCTCAGGGTACCTACTCGGAAATAAAGTTATTAAAGTTACGTAATATATTTGCAAGTAAATATAAAAAGCCAGCTATAAGGTGTGCTTTTAATCATTCTCCTTACATTTTCGGAACGCAATAACGTTTTTCACTGTAACAGTTTGCATGTAATTACATCGTTCTTGTGCGTATGCGAGTGTCTTCGGTAATGATACTTAGCTTTCCAAGTAAAGGGAACACCACAATGTCAGAAATATGAATGGTGAAAGAATAAGTAAGCGATACAATATAGTATAATGTTCCTTCAGCAAGTGTTCATAATTTACTGAGTTGGGCAGATATTTTTGTGACAGTAAATATGAGTTTTCTCAGACTAATAGAAAACTGCTATGCCCATACATAAACATACCCCAGCACAAAGATTCCCTATGTTGCGGGTGACATGGAAAACACGTAAGATATCAGTAACATCAATGACCCACGGACAGACATCTCTCACATCAATATCTATCCCGACAGGAATCGTATCCGGGACCCGTCACTTTGCAACCAGGGTTAACGAACTAAGCTACGGGTTTGCCATAACAACATAAACAATTTACCTTTTACGCATATCTTCTGAAACTGCTAAATCATTACCGTCTCTCCATAATCAGAAGTGGTAGCGTATTGACAATCCATTGCATAATCCAGGCATCTTAGGGTCAGATCAGATGTAAGAGAACGGTGTGAGCGATAAATTCATTTCGTGATGACGTGCGATGCCATTTAACCCCTGTTGGCTACCAGATTGCGACGCATAGATTTATATCCTGTTCCAACCAACCAATTCGTTCCTTTTGTTTTAATAAACAATAATAATAGAAATGCAATGTAGTTTTGTTACATGGACTTACTACTGAGCACGGGTCTCCATGTCATTGAGGAAGGCTAGAGTGTACTCCACCTCACTACTCCAGTGCAGATTGTTGAAGTGATTAGTGGCCCATCAAAGTATCGGAAGTGTTTAAGCCAACCGAAGCCCGTAGTTATAACCAGCACATACAGCTTTATGTGCCCTCTGAAACACGGAAACCCTCAAGAAATTTTCCTTTCTACGTAGGTTAAATTAATGACGTAATTTTCTGGAATTTTTTTAGTATTTGGATAAGTCGGGGTCATTAGGTACCTATTACTATTGTTAGAAAAGTTCTTATCACTTATAGGATGTTTTATTCATCATAAAGACCGTTTGGAGTCCGATGTAGGGCGCGGCCAGTAGGTTTCTTGCGATGACGTGCGATTTTATCACGCAGCAACTGACTGCAATTTCTAGGTAATCTGTATCCGGTAACGTGAGCTTTTTCTGCTCACAACTACGAGTACACAAGCTGCTTGGGCGTGCTGGCTGTTATCGAATAAACTTGTCTTTTTTATGTAAATAGTTGACAAACGAGTAGATTACCTTATTGTAAGTTGTAGTCGCATCATCATGTATTGCACGCCAAAAAAGAATGATTCGCTTGTGCCTTTCGGGGAAATTAATTAGTTATTTCTGTCCTCCTTCTTGCGCTGCAATACTTAATTCGAACATGTTTCTGTATTTCTAATGTCCGGCGGCAACGATGATCACTTACCATCGGATCGATAGTTTACTTGTTTGTCGACTATATAAAGAAAAATGTTAGGACTGCGCCGGAAGTATCTTAAGATGTCACAAGTGTCATTGCAAGTATTCTAGCTTCAGTTTTGTTGAATTCAGTCAGCAACAAGTCAGACTCGCTCACAGTCAGGTGTGGGCTAGCAGTCAATATTTCACTCGCGGTGCGCGATAACATCAGAATGTAGCCGCTGCGTTGGTAATTGTAATACCTACTTATATACTAGTACAAATGTGGTTATGGCATTGTTTTTAATATTTCCTATTTTGTCGTAATAAGTTGCCGTGGTCGTGTATTTGTGTATCAAGTAATTTCGTCAAACTCTCTCCTGGGAATTATGGCATACGGTGAGAGTAAAATTTGCATTGTTAAAGTTGTTTGGTAATTAACGTAATTGTCTTTATTAACGCTTCTCTTTATTGACACTACCATAACTGTTAATTGAAGCAAGGTGAGGTGCCTTTAGCAACCTTGTGTTTAGATAAGTAATCGGTAAAAAGCGAATCGGGATCAAGGGTTCTGTCTAACAATGACCGCAAATATCACTGTTCTGTTTGAGATGATATTTAATGCTATACCTACGTCAGGCATAATGCTTATTATTAAATTGAAATAAAAACTCTATGATCTATGAAGTAAATAAAGTTGTGTTTATACATGAGCAATACGTTTATGAAAATATTTTGCCTCAACCGCCATCGTACAAACAGCGACAACTAGACTCCAAGACATATCAGTAGTAGGAGGAAACCCATTACATCCCCTTTATATGGCGAGGGCTCGTACAATTGTAATACATTGCTATTCGTTTCGCAATACCGTTGGCCGAGGGGTCAGAAGTCAGAGGTTACAATGGATATTTGTTCAGCATGCCATTATGTGTGGTCCCTGCCTCCGTCGCCTGAGGGCTCGAGCTGCAATTATGTAAGTTAATTGTACTTGCTTAAAATCGTGGTACGAGAAGCCAGAAATGTATTTTGGTATTTAGTTTAATAGTTTAATTAGTGTACGGAGAAATGTTTTATGAAGTTTAATGTCAAAAACAACATTTACTGTGCAGAAAATTTTAAATTTCAATGTTTTAGATCATATGATAGAAATTTATCATCAGCCAGCAAGTAATGGATATTTATAGTTTTTCAGATGATGATAAATTTATTTTGAATTATGATACAATATGAAAGGATATTACGGCAAGTTTCTTGGAAACTCGGTGGTCTTTGACTAGATGCCTCAAAATATATTCAGGGCATTTCTGCACTGTTTTAAAGCAATAGCCTAGGGCGATCCGGGCAAGCATTGTTGGATATTTTTGCTACATTACACTATCTCACTTACCTATCCTAAAGCTACTTTCGCGTAGCTTTCTAAATCTGCAAAAAGATTAGCCTGCCCACAAATAACAACGTTAGAGTAACGAAAAAGTGCCATTTCATTCCACACTTCAGCTTTTATAAGTACATCGTTAGTGGACGGGAAGGAAAGACCACGAAACGGAAAAGGCAACTAACTTCACGGAAATCAGATGGTTTAATACGAATAAACTGACATTAGCTAAACTAAAACCGGAACATAATCGTAAAAATATCATCAAGGAAATAAACGAAGTAATAAATAATTAATCGATTTGTATCATTAGGATGCTTATGACACATAACGCTACAAATTATTTATTGATTTTTGAGATAAAACACAAAACTAATGTGGCATACGACAGGCAATAATCTAGTAGGACATTTAAATACAAACGATGTTGTCAAACGGAAACGATTAGAGCATTTCTTATCGTCGAACTTTTACCCGAATCCCCAAACCAGCTCTAAAGTACTTTCGCTAAAGCTCTCATGTCTGGTTACACATACAAATGACCGCGTCATATATCGGCATAATCGTGTCGTAAATCTACTACGAACCTAATTTTAATCTTGTCCAAACATACGTCAATAAGTATCAATAAGTTATTCAAACGTTAGTTGTGCAAATAACCATTAGTTCCGGAACAGTCAATGGCCAATCATAATTTACTAATTCCAACAACCTGATTAGGTGTCGATTAGGATGCAATAGCGTGCTAAAGAGCACGAGAGATAAATTACGGTCATATTATTATTGATACACATGACGCCTAAGAAATTACACTTCTTGCACGATTAGTTTCGTATGCTTCTGAAATTGCCAATAGACATGACTAATAACTAGCTACTAAAGTGTAGTTGTTGTACTTTTACTACAGTTCTAACATTATTTTCTATAATCATTATTACTTCTTCGAAAAACTTTACGAAATAAAAAATTAATATTTTACGATACTTTAGAATTAGAAGTAAAAATATATTTAATATCACGGAAAATACGAAGCCGCAGCTATAAGTTAATAAGGAAATTTCGTTAAGGACCAATTCAATCAAAATTCATTGTAATCGAAATTCGTAAGCTGTTGCCAACGTGATTTTTTGTTGACTAATAAATCCATAAAACCGTTACAATAATTGAGCTTCCGTATGTGCAGATGGTCATGAAATGATGGCTTGTACCTACGGCTCAATTATCGCCGAGTGAGCTCGTATCTTCATCGGATCGCAGCGGGTGAAGGGTCGCGTTACCCGTGAGCTACCCGCCACGCGCGGTGGAAGTTAAATATCCTCACGGTAGATGGAAATTTTCGCTTAATACTAGAACTTTCTCTTGAAAGCAGATTTTGCCTGGAACCTTGTTTCATAACGTTTGGCCGGATTTCCTCGTTGATGTTTCCAGAAATTATATCGGTTGATATCTTTTTAGATTTATCTTATCGTTTGTATTATACGCAATCTGTTTTGAGCGATCTGTAATTTTTGCAGTACCTATTACTTTTATCAATTATTATTATTAAGAAACATGATTTAGTATTTAGTTTTTAGCACAAAAATCCTCGACCAGACGACGTACCTAATTGTGTAATTTTGAAAGTTGGTGCAGCTATTCCGTTATAAGCTAACATTTCTACTAAAATACCCAACTTTGGGGTTGATCCAGCGCAGAGGGGAAGCATCCCTTTTTTAGTTTTTTATTTCTTTTCGGTTATACAATTAATAATATATCGTCAATTCCTTCTGCATTAACATTATGGCACATTCATTTTACTGCTGAATCCTCATCAACTCGCAATTTGTTTTCCACTAACAATATTATAGAATTCGCTTCACTTAATCTTAGATGCTTAATATTATGTTGCACTATCTTCAGATATATTTTTCTGTTCCGTTTCATTCTAATTGGGCACTAAATTTCATGTCACCGGATTTGCGTCCAGTAGTTTAAAGCTTCCTGAGATGTTTACTGTCGGTTTCACTGCCATAACTCCAGCCGCGCCCTATCTTCGGAGAGATTTGTTACTTTCCGCACAGCCTCACAACACAACCTTCTAACGTCGACATAATTAAGCCGCTTGTTAATTCCCACTTACAACTTTAGATCGAGCGCGGTTTAGTCTTTGTACTTGGTTGCGAAAGAAACCTTACCCCGATTACTTCATTGTTTTCAAAATCAGAAAATTTTGCCGATACAAGGTTGTTTGATAAATCGTTAAAACGAAAACGACTATTGGCTTGTCATCTTTCATATATATTTTACTAGCTTTAGCCCGCAGCTTCGCCCGCGTGGAATTCGTTTATATCGCGAACCGGGGATGTGGGGGAGGGGGTACGTCATCAACTATCTTCATGGGAAAATTCATCAAAATCGTTGTTTTCATACAAACTTTCATCCCCTATTTCAAGCTTTTAGGGGTTGATTTTTGATTGATTCTGGGTCTTCAACTATTTTCATTCCGAATTTCATCCAAATCGGACCGGTGCCGGTGGTTTAGCCGTGAAAATGTCACAGACAGACAGACAGACTTTCGCATTTATAATATTAGTGTAGATTAATTAATTCAAAACTTATGAAACATTATTTCCTCATAAGACGTGTTTTTTGGTTTAGAAAAAGTACAAAATATGCACGTATTAAGTATATGAGCGGCTGTTATTCTCTCACCCAGTTTAAAGTCTTAGCATGTCCTGTTACGAGACATAGCAAACAAATTATTGTTTCTATTAAATCTAATAAACAAACACTCTCGTGCAGTCTCATATAGTACACTGATTATCGCTTGTTCTGTTTTAACTTAAATCTAAATTACTTCCATTTCTTAGTAATATGCACCTAACTTCCAGTTAAGCTAAGACAGTCCCGATAATATCAACATGTACATATTTGGTGCTATCGTTTTAATGGCCGCACTACTCGCTTAGCGTTTTAGATCGGATTGAATTAATTACACTTTCACGCGCTTTACACTTCACTTTATTACCTATTTCGTTAATTGTTTATCTTTTGTTAACTGAATCACGAATCATTTCTTTGGCAACCGCACAAACACAGTTAAGTAGTAAAAACTTTATTGATCATTGATCCTCTTTCTCATTATATTACAATGTAATAGTGCAATGTGTGTTGCTTTCTCCGTGTTGAACTCCGTCTATTCATACAAGTCCTCTTTTAGGTACAGATTTATGAAGAAACACATTATACTATATCTCCTATTTATCCGATATTCCTATCTGTTGCCTAACATTGATAGATTGTTACGATAATAGCTGTCCCTTTTGTTTTAACATTCAGATAATGTCCCGATAAAAATCGATGTGTATATTTAAGGAAAATAATTTAGCAAAAGAGTAACCGACTGAAGTGTTATCGTCAGTCATATTGACTTCTCATGTC
Organism: Hesperia comma; assembly: GCA_905404135.1. Taxonomy (NCBI): domain Eukaryota; kingdom Metazoa; phylum Arthropoda; class Insecta; order Lepidoptera; family Hesperiidae; genus Hesperia; species Hesperia comma. Next base: position 9,933,867 of record FR990034.1, read on the forward strand.
TTAAATCATTTAGATATTATTGATGTATTCTTCAAGTTAACACTATTCCTCTTGTTGCTTCCCTGTTCTCCTAGTAACTTATGTGTTGCTTATATGTTCCACCGGCTTTATGTTCTTATTTAGTAATCTTATACACGTATGTCATGTTGTTCATTTGATGTATTCATTCGAGTTTTTACAGCGGCTCTCATTGGTGGTGGGTGCACTGGATATTTTCAGCACTTGTTATTTATCTCGGGCGTGCATTATCAGCGGCGGGCATAAATCCCGCGCAGTCGAGTTCGCGTTGCTATCGCGATCGACGTTAGCTCGCTCGTATTTCAAAGCGTTATGTAATTGTGGCACGTGCGCGAAATGTCTTATAAGAACTGGCTGTAATTTTATTGACACACAGACACATATGCTGGGTAGGCTAGGATTAATTTGCATATTATGTGCGTGGGGACACACATGCAAGTTTAAGGAAAAAGTTTTTCTTTTATAAATATACTTTAGTCTTTAATTGAAACAGTAGCAAATTTCGTCACATGCATGACATTTATGAGACCCCTACCTCCTAAGTGTGATGTCACTTTTTTCAATTTAATGTATAAAAAAAATATTGAATTAAAACATTTTTAGATGTCACGTCACGAAATTTACAACCCCTCCCACCCCCAGATTTTTCCCGTTGGCTCCCATTCCCATTCTCACCAGACCCCGATATAACAATAAATAACAATAAAGGTTATTTACTTAAATAAACAAATAAGTAATATAAAATCATGTTATATGTCTTATTTTCATAAACATACATTTGCTAAATTAACGAGAGTGAAAGGAATCAACTTTAATAAAATAATCTTTCAAGTGCAAAATCAGCCTATTTGAAATAACTACTTAAAAATTTGCTAAATTATCAACAGTGTAAGTAATTAGGTCACAGACAAATAGACAAAAATTGTATAAAATCGTTATTTTAGGTTTTCTTGCGTTAATAAACAACCCCAGTAAAAAAATCTCATATACCCATCTTCTAATTACAGACAGCGACCAGCTACAGATTTATTATGAGTATTGATGTTTTTTTTTCTCGGGAACTACGAGACATTGACGAGACGAGTGACATTGTGGATAATAATTTACTAATTTTTGCTGTTAGGCTGAAACGGCAGTAGCTACGCCCCTGCAAAAATCATTATCATACTTTAAAGCACTTTTTCTATCGACTGTACACGTTGAAAAAAGAAGGTAAAAGTAATAACAAATTACAAATCAAATTAATCGCTTTCGGGGTCTAGTGGGACGGGTGAGAACGGGAATGGAAGCCAACGGGAAAAACCCCCACGCCCTTGTCATACAATGTCACACTTGTAAATGTGACGTGTGACGTAATTTATGGATGGCCCCTTATTAAAATATTGTATACCTACATTTAACATTTTGAAAATAATAACATCGAATTATTTATTATCTTTGGGTAAAATTGAGGATAAAATGTTTTCATGACTTTACCACATTACCATACATTTTACGTGGCATTTTACGTAGGTACGTACTACCGAATCACTCAAAATTAATAATCAGTCGAATTGGGCAAATATTGCACCGTTTTCCCTGTACTAATATATCGTAACCGTTCGTTTCGACAACTTGAAAACTAAAATTGATTTACTAGAAACGTTTAATCCATTGCAGCTTTCAATAAATGTCTGTATTCAATCGATAGATCGTGCTCGTGCCATTATTGATTTTATGACGTTTGGGCAACAATAAGTCGCAGATAAATAATACTTGGCACTGGCGACTTTGTTCGGCTCGAAACTAAAACGGTTTTATTAGGCCGCCTTCACAATTCGCCCGCAACCAACCATTACTGTCAGAGCTTGCAATTATTCCACAGTTCCTTCCTCGTGGAACCTCTAATTCACGCTTGATTTTCGTTTTTGTTTTACATTTATTATAGCTTTATAAATTACTGCAAATCCGCAGGCGTTGCGTTCAGTTAAAGCAAAGCATTCGCTAGTTTAGTTAGTTACGCTTGTGTTCTCACTTCAATACTGTTTTATTTGTATACAAAACTCATTTTTCGGTGTTGCAGATAATTAGGGTCGAAACAATTGTGCGCAATTCAACGCTGCGGATTTGTCAAGCCAAATTGGTATTGACAGTGAAATTAACAAGTAAATAACGTTGCGGTACAACGATTTGTCCGTTCACAGATACATTGAACCCGACTTCTGCCCTATATCAATGCGTAGCAAGGTCGGACCCTTTTAATCCCGATATCCGGTGTGTGCACTATTTTGCCCGTTTCCTGTCCCGCCTTCATTAATTCACATTTACGACTTATTACGCTGAGATGTAATGACAAGAAGTTCCGGTAACAATTAAGCGGGCTACGGTTCGTTGAGTTTTTTTTGTATTTTTTAATAGACATTTTAAATGTGTCTATGCTTGAACTATAGTACGCTTTCGTTTCGTTTCGGGACTCTTGTTCTTTACATTTACAAGTATTAAAAGTGTTATCCCATTTTTACATATTTTTTATTGGCGTGGTGTAGAGCCTAGTGTTCGCACGGGGTAGTATCACCGCCCACCAAGGTACTCAGTACCATTTCTACCGTCATAATAATTGTTTTAAGAGAAGACATTTTTTTAACATTTAACTATTAACTGATTACTTTAAGAGAAGAAATTGTTTTAAAACAAGACTCACACTAATCATTACTAACTGGACAATACTAATATTTACTAACAGGACTAACTATCACTAACAGTCCCTGTCCTCACACTTATTAACAAACTAACCAACTAACATTCTAACACCATCTACTACGAGTAACTGGACTAACCACCCTAGTCCCTAAATTGGGTCTTGTTCTAAGTCGGTCACAAATGCCATGGGCGGTAGCGGAAGGGGTGTGCTGCATACTCGTTTGCTACCTTAATTCCATAAAAAAAAGCCTAGAGCTAATTAATCATCATGAAACAAATTTTTCAATTCGAGTCTGTAGTTCTTGCGATTACCACTTTCAAACAAAGAAACAAACTGTTCAGTTTATAATATTAGTATAGATTAAGGGATTTTCTTAAAAAAAAAAAATTGTTTTTACAGTGTAACAGACTCTTACAGTTCAAAGGGAATTAAAGTAATAGGTACTTACACAATGTAAATATTTTTTTCCATTGCAACTTTCATTCATTATTGTATTTTAGTTGGACGCAAATGTCACGCGGTTGTGCTCCGCTGACTTTGTAGTAACGGTTTTGTGTTTCGAAAGTGATGAGGATGACTATTACAATTTTGTCCGTTAGTCTGGTATACTATAAATTTATATGTATTTATATATTTTACAATAGACTACGGGCCCATGCCGAAAATGGGGGGGTCATACGAACCACCAGGTGATGTATATAGGACGATATAAGAGCACAAAATAATTAGATTCAGCACTATGCCGTCACTTGTAAGCTGTCCAACTGAGTGCTGGTGAGAATTCAAAAGTGCAGGTAGAGGGAGTACATTTTGGTCATATGATTCTGTACGGCATTTTCACCATCGATAGATCCATGAAAAATAATAAGAAAGCGCGCAGTCCCGTAAAAAAATGCTGAGCCACAAAGTCGGTAAATTTTTTTGATTTTTTGAAAATTCCAGGGTAAATTTAGTCATTTGATCCTGTACGGCATCAGTTTCATGCTGTTTCAATACAGCTTCTAATCCATTATTCCGCAACGCCGTACAAAAATCATGCGACAAGGGGAAAAAATCGAGGGTTGAAACCCCCTCTATTTCCGTGGTCTGGGGGGTGATTTGAAAAAGTACGGCTTCGGTTCCAAAACATTATCTAGCACTCAAAAGTACTATTAAAAATAATGCCGTCAAAAAGTTATTGTTCATTTGAATGTATATTAATAATTACCTTAATTTCATGGTATACTTGATTTAAAAAGCTGTAATGTCATTTGACACTGTACGGCAACTTTTTTTTTAACATGATATTGTAAAATATAATTGTTACATAGTATTGCCGTTCAAAAGAAACTGTTCTAAAAAAAGTTATAGAGAAATACAAAAACTGAAATTTGTTAAATTATTGCAGAAGTTTAAATATTCATAGATTAATAGAATATAGCAATTTCCTACATTTTTCCCTTGTTCTAAATAGTATTAAGATACATAAATTAGGAAAAAATGATGCCGTACATTTTAATGCAGACCATATCTTTTAGGCTGATGAAAATGACGCTACTTTATGGCCATCTAATACTGTACGGTATTAACATATTTTTGAAGAGAACAATATTGATAATATGATAAAATCATTATGCCGTTTAACTGAAATGAAAGGGTGTGTATATAATATACTTTTTGGTTAAATAATATATATAGTTCAAACATTATTGATACATATATTATACAGGGTTATTGAAAATTAGCGCATCACCTTTTGCAGGCAGCTTCACTACATCAATCCCAACAACATCTGTTCTACGACTTATCGTAGTGATGTGAATAAATAAAACAACATTTTTTTAGAAAAATTAGGTATATTTAAAGATGATAATACAAAATAATATTTTTATTTAAATTATTCAGTATCGGAATCAGCCGCTGAGTTGTTATCGGAATCAACGTCTTCATCGACGTCCGAATCATCTTCTCTATCATTTTCTGAAACATGAATAAGTTTTTGTCAGAATCAAAGTCTTACGTACAGATAAAAGGTGTAAAGATTTATTTATTTACCTATGACGTCATCAATTTCTTCGCCTGATTCCTCATCCGCTTCCGTTATGTCACTGACTTTTTGAGGGCATTCCTCGCCGTGGAACCAGTCGAAATCGTACCGACCGTCATTGAAAATCCATCCATACCTTATTGGTAACAAGGTCGACGGTATTTGCTTGTAGGCATTACACCAAATCTGTGCTATGTAGGTACATCTCTTCATGTGTTGTTTTAACTCCCGGAAACAAGGGGGAAACGACGTTGCTTCCAATTTCATAGATGTCTTTTTGAAAGCTTCATTACAGCTTTTCGGTGTATAAATCCTATCGAATATGATACACCTTGCTTCGTTGACTGTTTTTCTTGCTTTTACGTTGTATAAAACGCATACATATTCTTGCAGAATATTGAAAGTTTGTTCCATGAGTAGTGGATCTGTAACAAACGTATTATGCCCTATTTCAATAAATGCGTCTTGGAACTTCACAGATTTCTCCAATACTTTCAATGGTCTGGTTTTACCCTTCCTATAAAATGCGGGATTGAAGTCGCATCCAGTAAAAGCATGGAATGCAGCCAACGAAGAACAGAGCTTTTCGCCCAAGTCTCTGTACACAGCACAAACGTCAATGTTTTTCACGTGATTACCGGTTCCGAATTGCATCCATATTTTGCGATCGACAATGAACTGATTCTCGCCCACATTTACTAGCATTTGTTTCATATTAGCTAATAATATGACGAGAATATCTGTGTCAGAACACTTGATCAAAATGTTCGTACTTGACCCAACAGCGCAAACATGATAAACTATTTTTGTGTCAGCTTCTTCATGAGCACTGCAGGTATACTTTTCAGATATTTCTCTAACGACAGATTCTCCCGATTTTCTATAAGAATGACACAGCTGATAATTTAGAAACACTTTCTGTGTAGGCTTAATCAACGTAGCTTTGTCTCGAGTCGACCAATCATTGATGAGAAACTGGACAAATGCTTGCTTGAATTTTATGTTCTTTAATTCGGCTATGAAATTTACCGGACGTTTCGTTTGAGGTCCTTCAATAACGAAATCATCATTTCTTAAATTATCTCGTATAGAATGCTCGTAATCTTTTATGCTTGGTGTTGGGTAAGTATCAAAGATCACGTGGATTTCCCTAGCCACGTGATTTGTTAGATTACGGAGCAAATTATAACTTATAGCGCCAAAGGTAGAAGGTATGTCTCGAAGAGTATATAGATAAAAAAATCCATCAATAATCACGACATCCAATTCCTTAGGAATAATGTCAACAATTTTTTCTCTATCTATCAAAGGTTTTACCAGCTTCGATTTATCTGTTTTATTGATGGTTCCATCCATATGACATAACGATAGTGGAACAGGGGTCAGAGGGTACTCCAGAACCTTTTCAATATCAACATTTTGTTGTAGACATACACCTAACAATCTTCCAAATAAATCCCTCTGTAGTTTAACCTCAGTCACCTTTCCACCTTGACGTTTTACTATTTTCTTGGCTTTGAAAGTATGAATAACATTTCTCCGGATAGCTTGTTCAAAACGATGTGGATTTGATGCACATTGTTCTAAAAATTTTTTCCTCTGCTCTTCTCCGATTTTTACAACATTCATTAGAAATTCATGGACTTCATGACTTGCAGACTGTCCATTACTAATATTATATAACAAGTTATCTTTTAATGAAGACGAAAATGGATTCAAACGATTGTTAATACTGTCTTCAAACTGTTGCATTTGTAGTTGACTTTTTTCTATTTTGTTTTTCCTCAAATCATTAGTAAACTCTTCTCGTTTTTTCATTAGCACTTCGGCGAGTACGTGAGAGATAATCTCCGTTCGTAGGGCATGGCTTTTGCACCACCTTTGCCGAGCAGATATTGAGTTTTTCATACATGCAATGCCAGTTGATCGTTTAGCAGCATCAGCGTTGATCGTACTTTCAACAGTAAAGTCTACTTCTCGCTTGGAAAAAGGCTTCTTAGTTCTTTTTATGCCTACTACGACATTCAATCCGGGATGCGATTGTTCCACATTTTCCAAATTGCAATGGTATAAAGTGAGGTACCTTGCATAGTTTTGATGATTGAAGGCAAAGAACAGATTGGCAATGAGTGGAAGAGTATATTTGTATAAATCGATATCACCTGTGCGAATACTTCGGTCAAAAAGTAAGTAGTTGTTAACCATTTCAATATAAGTAAGATAGAATTTCGGTGTACATCCATGATCACCATTTAACGTTTTTCTACGGAAATCGTCATATTTACATAATAAATTTATAAAATCAACATTATCTATCGTAGGATATGTAACTAATTTTCCATCAATGTCTTTACCTTTCCTATTTTGAAAAGCTTTCATAAATTCTAAACACTCATCGCTAACTATTACATTTTCTTTCTCTATGAAGAATTTGAAATGCATTATTTCAATAGCAACAGACATAAGAGGATGTAAGCGTTTACATCTGTTGAAGTGCTTCCCCAAAAGAAATGAGTTTACAGATCCGCTTGCCAATAAACCAGAGTCAATTAAAATTTCCGATAAACCACAATTTTCAATGTATTTACCAATCGCTTTAAACTGCGACATTGCTATGTGGAAAGGTCCCAAGTGAACAAAAATGCGTTTCAATGGTGAGTCCTTATTTCTTCTCAGCTCAGAATTTTGTATTTTTAATGATTTACTAGCTATGGCCAAATCATAATGTACCTGCGCGTATTGTTGTCCGCATTCTTCAGCACCTTTCAAACTCCGCATCATAGTTTCATGAACCACGTAATTTTTGGTAGGTGATTCATTGATAGGGGTTAAATAAAATACATCTTGAGTAATACTTTTATCATTGGCAATTAGAGCGTTAAATCCCACCCACATTGGTGTAGATATATTTAAAGCATGGCTTATCATCCATACTCTATCTAACTTTTTAGCTTCTTCCAAATTAGTAGGTGCATTATCGTTTGCCAGCAATTGGAGAGTGCCTTCAAACTTTGGAGTTTGTGTAAGTGATTGAATAACGAGAGTATCGGCTTCGTAGTGTCTGCGGAATCGTTTTCTACGAGGCTGGTTACTTCCAATACTATCGTTACTTTCTTCAGAAGATATGTCAACTTGTGGAGCATGATCTTGAAACGAAATTCCCACCGTATCGTGCATAGTGTCTTTACCATCACATGTTTCTACATATCGATCAAAATTATCGAAAGCAAAACCACTATTGAGAGATGGTTGCAATACCATATCAGCAGGGCATACCTTATCTGTTTCCGATATTGTATAAGTTGCTTCTGTCTCCAATTCTAATACTTTCGAGTACGAAATGCAATGTCCGTAGGAATGTAAGAGGCGTAGAAGCTTTACACTACTACTCAAACTTTTGACTGTTATTCCTAGAGTTATATGTTTGGATGTCTTAACTCTTCCTCTGTGAATAGCATAAATAACATCAGAAGCAAAAGACTTAGCGAAGACCAACTTTTTCGGGTCTTTTATTTTATCCATGTCACCTCCAGTTAACAAAAGAGTATAATAAAAATTAAATTAAAAATTAAAAAAACCCCCGACACAAACATTTAAAAAGTAAAAAATAATATCTCTAAAAATAATACGTCGCGTTGGGGGACCGCTCCTAACTACTCATTATCTACGATTTTTTTCATAAGTATCACATGCCTATTTACCCAAGACTTATCATATTTTATCAATATTTTTTTGTGTTAAAGTTAGAAGTAAATGGAGCGGTCCCCCAACGCAACGTATTATTTTTAGAGATATTATTTTTTACTTTTTAAATGTTTGTGTCGGGGGTTTTTTTAATTTTTAATTTAATTTTTATTTTATACTTTTTATAGGTAAGAATATTCTCGATTAAGTCATAAATATTCTCTTACTGTGCCCTTTCATTTGAGACCCCACACGAGTATATTTGCATACATTCGGCTATTCTTCCCCGCTTTTACCCCCCATAACTTTTAAACGGCTCAACCGATTTTCATAAAACATATTTTAAAATATGCGCCCGTAAGTTCCCTTTAATACAAAAAAACTAAATTGAAATCGCTTCATCCGTTTGGGAGCTATGATGCCACAAAGAGACAGAATGAAAATTCTTCCCCCCTTTCAGCCCCAATAACTTTTAAACGGCTCAACCGATTCTCATCAAACATATCTAAAAATACGCGCCCGTAAGTCCCCTTTAATACAAAGAAAACTAAATTGAAATCGCTTCATCCGTTCGGGAGCTATGATGCCACAAAGAGACAGAATGAAAATTCTTCTCCCCTTTCAGCCCCAATAACTTTTAAACGGCTCAACCGATTTTCATCAAACATATCTAAAAACACGCGCCCGTAAGTCCCCTTTAATACAAAGAAAACTAAATTGAAATCGCTTCATCCGTTCGGGAGCTATGATGCCACAGACAGACAGACAGACACACACACACACACACAGACACGTCAAACTTATAACACCCCTCTTTTTGCGTCGGGGGTTAAAAACGTAATAGAGCATTTGGAATTTCACATTCACCTTTGATGAGTTTTGGCGCAGTTACATTATCACTGATTGGATTTTTTTCAACTCCTAGAACAATCTTGCGCAGGAATAACGCTGAAGTATTAATGGTGTTTTCTTCATTCACGTACGTCATATCAACATTTTCTAGAGTTGCACTAGCAGAGACAACGAGTTTGCATCCATGATTGTAAATAATGATGACAGTGTCCTTGAAATTTTCTAAAATTTCACCCTGTATATTGGAGGAGTCAAAACACTTAGGTAACTCCTCATTATCATACTCTTCCAATAAAAATTGTCTGAATAAATTGAGCAAGAAGGAATATTGGAAAATGCGCATATTTTCTACGATTTCTTCCTGAATAAACGTAAACAGTTTCTTACGAGCTCGCTCTTGTTTTTGTCTCCTTAAGTGCCAATCAGTATTTTCTTTTCTTTGCCTACAGTTATTTAAATATTGAATTTTACAAACCCTATGATATGGTATAGGTACTGACATCTCTTGACATTGGTCAATCCTTTGTAAAATCGCTAAATCATATTTTTCCGTAGCTAAATCTATAATGATACGAAATGGTTCGTAATTTTCGTTCGCTTTAGTAAAGCTACATGCCATGAGCTGGCGGTTATGTCGTTTGCGTACTTGCGTACAAAATACACAAGCAGTTGGACCTTGTTGAAAAGATACGTGCTCTTCAGGTTCTTCGTTATTTCCGCTGAAAAAAATTATTTATTCTGATTATCATAGTCAAATTGTCACAATACATGTAATTTTAGTTAATAGAACAACAAAAAAATTTGAATTTTTTTCAATAATGTATATTTTACTTGATATTTATTGTCAGATTATATAAAAAAATTGCTATATCGAAAATACAAAGATATAAATGTGATGAACCATGGATTATTCTCGTTGGCATAGGGATCAACAACTTTTTCAATTTTTCGTTTGCCGGATAAGTTTGTCAATTGTTTATAGCACTTTTGATGGTATCCTTTTTCCCCAAGATTTTTGGGTAATTGAATTGAAGCAACATCCATAGATCTTCTGGAGGCGTTAGACTGTTGCTTACTCCTAATCTCAATTGCTTCGATGCAATTTTTTAAAATTGCGCTGGACAAACATTTGATCCGGTTATCAATCGGATCACCTGGCAAATCACAAATAAAACAAATACGTTCTTGCTCTTTTTCTTGAACATTTCCTTCACTTTCACTAATATTTTCATTCTCCTCGAGGTCTGACATGATCGGAGTGCTCACAACACGTATAGTAAACCCAACTTAAGATTGAAATGAAAGAGGCGCTGTCGGACGCATTTGACATTCATTTGACAAATCATTGCACACTAGTAACTGACAGATGAATGACCACAACGTACTTATGAATGACTTTTTAACATGGCGGCGTTAGTTTCCATTTTTGCCATTTCAGAGATAAGTTGGGCGCACAGGCGCACTGTAAACAACAGCTGGTTTTAATTTCCGCACAGTGTTGCCAGAGCTCGACTATCTCAGTACCCGCGTGACTAGTCTCAATTAACCGTTTTTACCCGACAGAGGGCTAGGCTTTACCCGAATTCTACCCAACCTCAGATAACGAGTGCCATCTAATAAAATATTATTTTTTCGCGCCAAATTACAAAAACATTTACTTGAAATTATATTTCAAACGATCTTAAATTGATATATTCCTCTAGAAATATCAAAATTAAATTTTAATTTGATGTTTTCAAATAATCAAAAAGATACATAAATAATTTAAATCAATAAATTATGTAGTTGAATTTATACTACACAATAAAATTTTAATTATTTAATTTTGTATTACCCGGTTTTCCCCATTTTTTAAGATTACCCGCAAAGAGTAAAATTACCCGAAAAACGGGAAATTACCCGCATATTGGCAGCACTGTCCCCGCATCAACTCCGAAACGTTACCGAAGCGTCCGTCTCACACAACTATGGAAAGAACAGTACACACATACTAATCGAACTACTGCTACTAATCGCACACAGTACTGTATGGGCAGCTGTATAGATAATATGCCTACAAATCCTAAACGTCGTAACAGAACGTCCCTCCGTAAGCGATATATATTTAAATTATATTTATTTAATATTTTATAAATTATTGCATTAAGTACAAATAAACTATCTTAATGCCGTATAAAAAATATCGTCATGAATTTCACCTTACATTTCGTTATATGGATTTTTCCTTGAGTTTTTTTTCCCTACAAACCTTTGGACCAACGAAAATGTACGGCATGTAAAAAAATATTATCTGTGCATAAAATACTTTCAAAATAAATTAATTTTATGTTGTTTCAAATCACCCCCCAGACCACGGAAATAGAGGGGGTTGCAACTCTCGATTTTTTCCCCTTGTCGCATGTTTTTTGTACGGCGTTGCGGAATAATGGATTAGAAGCTGTATTGAAACAGTATGAAACTGATGCCGTACAGGATCAAATGACCAAATTTACCCTGGAATTTTCAAAAAATCAAAAAAATTTACCGACTTTGTGGCTCAGCATTTTTTTACGGGACTGCGCGCTTTCTTATTATTTTTCATGGATCTATCGATGGTGAAAATGCCGTACAGAATCATATGACCAAAATGTACTCCCTCTACCTGCACTTTTGAATTCTCACCAGCACTCAGTTGGACAGCTTACAAGTGACGGCATAGTGCTGAATCTTATTATTTTGTGCTCTTATATCGTCCTATATACATCACCTGGTGGTTCGTATGACCCCCCCATTATCGGCATGGGCCCGTAGTCTACAACGCTTTAGTTAAGTTACTTAAACTTCATGATGTCCTTTTTTCGAAACATGTTGTACCAAAATTCTTACAATTTTGTTGGTTATTCTGATACAAAAATATATTTATTTTACAATGTGTTAAAATTAAGTTACTTTAACTTTATTGTATGCTTTGTTTTTAAACATTTTGTACAAAAAGTTTAAATTGCACCAAATGCATTGATTACGTATTTGAGGCACGTACATGCACGCCACTGTGACTGGTTTATTGTAGCTTTTAGAGCTTTTAGATTGTGTCTCTATTTTAGCTGCTGGCTCCTTTACAAATGTCTATTTGCTTATTGCACCTTGCCCGTTGACCTTAACATCATTGCTTTCACCCTTACTTCGAGTGCTGTTGCCTGTCTGTCTTCAATCTAACCAACTCCATTATTATAAAGCCATAAATAGGTCTTTGATCTCTGTTAACAGAACTGCATAAGTAATAAAACTACCCGGCTTTTACCATATTTCATCAACGTCTAACATTTTCTTAATTCGCAATTTTTAGAAGGATTAAGATAACTTCCATGATTTTTATCTAAATTGTACAAGATTTAGTTTTCGTAATAACTGTTTAGTTTAAAAACAGTAAAACATTTAAAGGACCTGTTGAGAATAAAATTACTGTTATGATAATATCTTTAATACCTTTACTCAACTGAACTGTGTGGTGTAGAATGCTAGTTACGGAGAAGTTAAGAGATTTTTTTATTACTTACTTTTTAATTTAATGATTTTGTTGTATTTTTCAATTTCAACTGTAGGAGTAGATTGAGAGCCTGTATCTTCATTGTTCTTGTTTTTTTTAAATTCATTATTGCTTTGCTTGGTACGGTAACTGTGTAAATGTCTTGAAGTGAAAATGCTGTCGTTGTAAATACATTCACTTCATGACGTTGGGACTTCGTGACGGAGTCGCAATTGCTCTCATTATCAGTCGCGCGATCGTCGCCTTGTTTCCTCCTGCCACTATGGTTTTCAGAATTAAATGGACAAGTTTTATCATTTGTAAGTTAATCAGCTTTCATAACACATCCAAGACGCATGATACGCAAGACATCCTAGCGTCGCATCAGAATGCCCCCAAACACTCGAGTATTTGTCAGTACTAATGTCTATTGAAGTAATTTTCTTTTAAATTCAACCTATAAGCTAAATTATCCAAAGCTCGTGAATTAAGTAGATAATTGAACAATAAAATTAGCACAGTATGGAAATATAAGATTCAAATGAGTCTTCAGTAAATATTCAGGTCTCCTGCATATTTTTAAGCTCAAATAATATCCTCATCATTTCCTGAAAAATAAAAAGAGTAATAAACAGAGTTACGAAATAAAAATATTATTATAAAAACAAAAAACCCGACTGCTTACAAAAGAACTCAAAAGAAAAAAAACAAGTGTCACAATATTAACATAAAATACTTCATTCTGCAGCATGCGGTGACAAACGTAGTACTTGTGATAAATCTTTTTTTACCCGTAGGTAACAGTATTGTTTGTCCCCGCCTTCAGCACCATGAAGTATTTTATGTTGATATTGTGACACTTGTTTTTTTCTTTTGAGTTCTTTTGTAAGCAGTCGGGTTTTTTGTTTTTATAATAATATTTTTATTTCAGACTTTTTAGTGTTTTCACCGAAAAATTCTACTTTTTGGGATGGTTTTTGAAAAGGTCTTTTCACGATCTTTCATTTGATACCCATATTGCTAAGATGACAAAAAACTCAAGATTATCCCCTCTTTTTCTTCCACTTTCGGGCGCCATTTTGAAAATTCATATAGCCTATGACACTTTCACAGTTCTGACGAATTCAACGATACTTCATATGTCTAAATCCTTTCAACCGTTTGGGCTGTGGGGCAACACAAATAAATGGACATACATACAAACAAAAACATACATACATACATACACTCGAAAAACATAACCCTCCTTCTGACGCAGTCGGGTAAAAAGGAAATAGCAATTAATTTTAAATTTAAATCATTGGCATCTTCTGAAATTACTTGTAAATCTTAATCTCAAGTTTCAGTGTTGTCAGTTTTTGATATTGTTTTATTGAGCAATATTTAATAACGTGTAACTTTACTTAACATTTATATTTATTCTTAAATGACTTGGGTTATACTACTTTGAACTTCTATATTTCTTAATATGGTTTACTTCCAGATGATGTTACGAAATCCAATTGTAAATTTATCTATCAGTATTTGATTGCAGTCTCAACTATCAGTACTCTAATATTTAAGTGCTTCATCGGCCGCTCTGTGAAATGTTTAATCTCAGCTTTCCAAGCTAATTTGTCTTAACGACTTATTAAGACTGATCGTGACTGTTTAAGGGTTATATTGCATTTGACGACAGCTGTTAAAGTTTCTCTTTGTTAGTAATTTAGTAGATTACCTTACTAATAGAAACTAAGATTGTACAAATAAATCGAATAGTCTTCATAATTATTTTGTTTGATTTTCCAGTTTGTAATTAAATGCAATGTATCGAGTAGGTCTATGTGCGTATAATGATTTTGAATGTATCTTTGACGTAACTTGTGATATGGTGCCTCATTTAAATCTATCATGGTTTAATTTCTCTTCATTCCTAAAATGAGATAGTAATGAAAATTAAGGGTTTTGTTCCTTAATACAGTATTTGCTTCCTTGTTAGTTAATGATAGCTTAATTCGTTACAGTTTGAATCGTTATTAAACGTTCTGAAGGCAATTTAACTCTATATAGAAATCTGTGCATTGGACTTCCGTCTATGATTACAAACTTGTGTATGTAATTTAGGTATGCATTATTAGTTAAGAAATTGGTTTGAATAATTACCCAAGAATTTTAGAGCGTTATGCATTGCTTTTACGTTCTAAATAATTGAGTAGGTAGGTACTGCAATTTATCTGTTACTTATACACATATTTTTATGGCATTAAGACACCAAACACCATATAGCACAATCTCTTGCTGCCCCACATGACAACTGTGACTGACCCAGACAAAAAATAGATACTCAGTTAGCAGCCATTGGGATTCGAGCAGTGATTGATTTGCTGAGTTAGTCTTCATAATTGTTGTTGGTCTTGTAATTATTGCAAGTAAGAGCCCTGTTCAAATTGGGTCATAGATGTGTTGTAAAGTGACCCTTAAGGATCTTAGATGGTCGTCACTAAAAATGTGTAACCGAATAACATGATTGTCGATAAAAACATAATTTCTGTTAACACAATTCTTACAATTAATTTTTCTTTCTTTAAATTTTAAATCTTAATCTTAAAATTTTTTTTTTTTCGTGTTTATTCTATTGTTCACATTAACTATTTAGGTACTAGTTTGTTCTCGCTAGGTATAATAAGGTATTTCTAATGTTGTGTCATTGAGTAGTAAACAAGATACTATCAACTAAATTATAGTAAAAATCTCATTTGTCTAACTTGCCACTGGTGCGCACACAGTCGTATTAGACGCTTGTTTATTTTCATTGCATGAACGTGTTTGAAATATGGAACTAAACATTAGTATGCTGAATGCGTAAGCTCAAACGTAAGACTTTCACGACCAAGCGAACAAGTGCTTTAGCGTAATACAGTTACGCGAGCTTTTTAAGATTGTGAGGATAAAATCAGGCGAGCTTTGCTTACGTCGAGGTCGGCGTCGTGAAAAGTGAGTTATTATTGTCGGTTTGTACCTAATTTTTCATTTGCACTTCCATGGATTTCTAGCATGGTGGTTCTTTTTTTGATATAGTATTCATCATCGGATAAAACTTAATGTTGTTAATAATATTCTTTGTTAAAAAAAAGTCTACTCCTTAGCAGGTACAGTTTTTCATTTATAACATTTAAGTAAATTTGGATTCTCTTGTGTGTATAGTAAAATAGGATACATTTTATCCAAAATATATCATCTTTGGAAATATTCGATCGCTATTTGTTATGCCAATATTATGTACTTACTGTACTATTAACTCCAATTTTAAAATGGCCATATTTTTATAGACGATAAAAAACGTTGGCTTAAAATACCGTAATACATAGTTCAAATTATTAACGTGTCTAACTTTACTCTACAGTCTTTTAATTGACATCGTAGTTACATATTTTAATATAAAGATATCGTGTTTTTAATGTTTTAATTAGTATTGACATGTTGTAGTTAATTATGAGATAGCAAATGATCGTTATCGGTGTCCTGCTGCGATTAATGAAAGGAGTTTTGTTAGTTATGTACCTACTAAGATAATATAATTATTTCATATTTGACTTTGGCTGGTAACACAGTTGTAACCGCTGATGTAAATGACAAAGTTGACTATTTCTGCAACTAGGGACTTATGGATTAAAGTCTTATTATATTATAAATATGGAATTTACTTTACATTATTTAACATCAACCAAGTCAATGACGAAAATAAGGATGAATCCATCGCCTTAAATACTTTATTATATTTTTGCTTACGGAACGTCAAGATCTCTTAAGTCTTGTATCTCATAAGAAATATTTAGTTTAGTGCATGCACGATTATTATTTCTAAGTTCATGTTTTTGCACAGTTGTTGCATCATTGTCTTCGTATGTTTCTATCTCGGCCATCTGATTGCATTTAAGCTACTTCTGATATTTCTATGACATTTTAGCAAAAATATTTGCATTTCGTCTGGGGTTTCACTCAAGATTACCGTTAGGTATTTTAATCGTTGTTGCTGCACGTTGGTAAGCGGTTTCATTGAAAATATGGCAAAGATTCTTCTCTCCTGCTCCTTAATTTTACATTTCTAGGCGTATGCTTATCTTTGAACAAATTGTATTTCTGTCTATCTAAAGTATATAATTATTTATCCATAGGTAAAATCAAATGCTAACAGTGTGCATGCAATCTATTAATACTATGATCCGTTTATCCGTTTGTAAGACTGAACGAACAGGAAAGCGGTTTACCTTAGTGCATAATTCAACCTAACCTCCATGTGAGGTGTTGTCGAGAGTTGGTTTATGGCGCTATATGTCGAGAGTTCTCGAGAGTTATTCTGCTATTGTGCTCGTTTCTCTCGGTGTTTGTTTCGCAACCGGGATGTTTATTCCATATTGTGACGTTTCCCTATCCCTTTGCTGTAATCGGTAGCAATAGTTTCTTTTGGAAACGATGAAAGTTACCTATAGCTTTTATTTCAAAATCAGTATAGATCGTGTTTTTGATGTTTGGTCTCGAATTGGTGGCTACATTTGTTACTATCCAGACCATTTGCACTTGTTTTCTCTATGTAACTATGTACGTTAGAGGATTATTTAATTAGCAAGACATTTATTGTATGAAATCCAATAAGGCTGATTATTGTCAAATTAAATTTTAGGTTTCCTGTTCCGGGCTTTTTTACAAATAGTTATGGATATTCTAAACGGCCTTTACCTTGTCACTTTTTACGTTTTACTAGATGAATCGATTTATAAAAATTATTCTTACATTCGAAAGCTAATATTCGTCGTCTAGTCCCATAAAAACGACATCTGACTTCAACTGCAACGTGGATGATGTTTTCAATTTAGGTACTACGTCTTGTTGATGATGAAGTCGTTTTTTTTGCTAAATTTTAAGAAGCTGGTGACTGTTTTCACATGTGTAATATTTGACACAAAGCTAGTAGGTATTGAATTTAAGCGCTATAATAAGACACGGCGGGGCCATTTATCGTGATCCACGTGAACCTCACGAGTTCGCAAATCATCCGGATCGTGTTGGGTAACAAATGACGTGATTATTGCTCCCGACACCTAGTGTGAAATACGTGACAGCGGAATTATGGTACGTCAATATGTCGGATCATTTGTTCCTAAAATATGGCGTTCACGTAACACCGTGTCATGGTTTTTGTGGCGGCTTTCTGCTCACGATATCTGTACTTGAAAGTACTGACTTTGGTGAATTATTTATTGAGGGATTGTTCAATGTTCGATACAGATGTTTCCAGATTGTTTACATACTTCACTTGTCTTAGTTTACTTCATGGTAAAAAAAATTAAGTGAAAATATACTTACAGAGGAAAAATGACGTAAGCATAAACTTAACATTATGAACATTATGTTGTTTTATACTACTTCCTGTGACTAATCGATTATTGTCATAAAGAGACCTAAAATACCTAATTAATGATTGGCAAACAAATAGCCTAACCAATATGAAATCTCAAGTCAAGGTAGACAGGTTTAATAAATAACGTATGCTGTAATAAATTCTCGTTGTCCGTGAGCGCCTTGACGGATGCCTCGCGACCAGCCTCGTCTTTGAACTGGAAGGCGCCACACCATGTATCAATATGGCATGTTTCCTTAAGAACGTCATTTAGTAAAGACATACGTGAGTTTCGCTTGTAATAGAAGCTGGCGATATACTTAATAGAATATTTAGATTTTAACTATAACACTTACTGGCTGTGTTGCGTATTTCATTTGATTTGGACATCATAGACAATCGATTACCTTGTAAAAACAGCTATGTCATAATGGTCTTCCTAACACATTATGTTTCTATCATGAGTTAATAAAATATCTAACAAAGAAAAAGCGTAACCGAAATGATGTGACATTTATGTATTCTCAAACAAATCTACAATTTATTATGCTCTCCACATTGTTCATACTCAGTTGAATATCAAAATGATCGTGAGCATTCTAAAATAATAGCTTTCATTATTTGTTGCAGGTATGTTTCATAACTGACCTTAGCTGTTGCGAAATAAGGGTAAGTAGTTAAATGACTTAAGCGCTACCAGTTACAAAGACAAGTTACTACAATTTGAAAAGTTGCTACCTGCTACCTATTAATATATAAATTTTAAGAGCGGGTCAGCTCAGTGATTTAATATTGGTTTTTGTTTTCTAAGTTACATGCGTAAATAAATGATTACTTGTTTTAAAGGTTATGACATAACGGATAGAACCTGTTTGCCAACCAAATAATACAATGGTGTAGTTAATAATGGCCAAAATTCGTAGTTGTTCCTGTAGTATAATTTTGATTCTGGAAACCAAATTGAAATAGAAGAAACTGAAAAAGACAAATGAATTTTGTTATTCAACTGCAGAGCAGATGTTGAACTATCGAACAGCTGCTGATTCACGATCGATAACAAACTGGAATATGTTTGGGAGTCGTTCTACCGTGATGTATGTGAAGTGGGTGAAGTAAATTGAGCATATTTAGACGATAATATACAGTGTGGTAATGTTGGTGTGTGCGAAGAATTAATTTATCATTCTTAAGCAATTAGAAAGCTTTTAAATGTGGAACCTAATTCCCATTAAATTGACCTTTACACAGTCCACGATATTACGTATCTCATTGTGTAATTATTGTTGTTAAATTAAGCATAAGTTATTTAATCATCAATAGCAAATTTATATCACTTTTAAAATTCAATACACGAGGCCGTCAAACGGTTTGGGTGATTAGATTTGTAATGTATAAATTAAATTCCTTTATTGAGTGTTGTAATGTGACGAGAGTTGATGAATGTTAATCATGTTTTAACATTATATTGGCTTTTATATATTTCCGCTCATTATGTTATGAAATTTAGATTTGTCCATCGAAACACTGTATAATTGTCGAACAATGAATGCATTGTGTTCGATATTGTTTCGATCGTGTTGAGATTATACCATTTCTTTCTGTTCGTCATCGCTGACGTGAGATTATGTAATGCATGAAAGATGCATTATCGTCCGTACTTATGTATTTATTCATTTTATTATCTACATATTAAATTGAGTTTAATTTTATTACAGTTTATAAGAAGAACAAAAATTATGCTTTGATCTCCCTCTATCGTGTAAATCAAGTTAGCACCCAATGTACATATTCACAAACAATAGATACTTGAGTGCCATCCACGTAGTATTTATTATATTATTTCTTGGAACCGCTGCAATATTCACAATTTATTTAATACTGTGGAACTATTTTTCCTGGTTGTCTTCAAATACAGTTAATAAAGACTTAATTAATTCATCTTTATGATTTAAATATTAGTTTAGTTGGACTTGAACAGTTAATAATTGAATCGTTCGATTAAATTCCAGTCCTGATAACTTGTAGTGAAGTATTGATAGTATAATCCTGTTTGAATTTTCGAAAGTACTTGTCTCTGTCACCATAAATTGCGAATATAATAAACGCGCCGCTTGTTCGTCTTGTACAGGAAGAACGGCGTGGGTTCCACACTATGTAATTATACCATCTTCCTTCCTATGTTTGTTTCCGCGTTTAGAGTCACTTTAGTATTATTGGGAATATCTATTACTAGAGAACCGCCCGCGCTTCGCTTCGGGACCCGTAGGTAACAGCCGCATAGGTCCCGCTCCCGTAGGAATTTAGGCTAAAAAGTAGCCTATTACTCGCTCTCTTCACTCCACCCTGTCTGAGGTGTGTGGAGCCCTCGGGACAGTTAGTTCCCCTTTGGGGGTGTCTCTCGCGGCCCGTTAAAACGGGCCGGTCCTTGGGTTGGGCCCTAAGGCCGTTGGTTGTCCATCTGTGGTTAACCAATAGGTCAAGTCCGGTGAGTGGTGGCCTTTTTACAGGCCACAGAGTCTTAAACGGGATGGGGTTCATCTTCGCGCCGCCCAGGCGATCGAGGCCCTACCGGTTGAATCCCGCTGGTGGGAAGCCCAGCAGGAGCCGATCAGCGCCAGGCGACGACTTACGAAGCCCCAGTATCAGTCAGTGCTAGGCCCGTCCCGCGCAACCAGCAAGTCGCGCGGGAAGGCCCAGCGGTCCGGTGGACGGGTGTGGAGCGGCGCCAGGTCCTGCAGATGCGGGAACTGCGACGCGTCGACACGCCCGAACATGTTGCGTGCCAATCTCTCGATGAAGTCGTCCAGGCTCTCGACTCGAAGGTCCCTCTGGATGACGGCGTTCCTGACGTACCTCGGCGCACCAGTCAGCCGGCGGAGCGCAATCGCCTGAACCGCGCGCATCCTCTTACGCTGCGGTTCGCTGGCGAGCGCGTATCACGCCGGTGCCGCGTACGTGAGGCGGGATCTGATGTAGGTCTTGTAGACCCCGAGCTTCAGTCCGAGAGGGAGGCTCGAGGAGACCACTGGTTTCTGCCATAGCGCTTCTGGAATTCGCGACGGCTTTCGTAACCTGTGGCTTCATCGAGAGTCTTCCGTCGATTTTGCCCCCAGGTATTTGGCCTGTGGGGCCCATTGGATATCTTGTCCATGAAGCTCCAGAGTAGGGTCTCACTTGTTGAGGTATCCTCCTATGTTCACGGCCTGCGTCTTCCCGACATTCACCGACAGTCTCCACAGACGGTGTAGCCGTGCTGTTCAGCGGCATCAAAAAGTAGCCTTCCACTTCTGTTGGCAGCTAGGCTATTCCACCCCGGATGCTTGCAGTTCCAGTCGCCCGCGCCCACCACCGGTGTCGGCGAGTCCAGCAACTTGCGGACATCAGCCAACAGGATAGTGCCAGCGGGCGGGCGGTACACTGAATACAGCCGGAGCGGGGAGTTCTCGAGGCAGAGCTAAAGTAGCCTATTACATTTGCCTATGACTTAAGTAAATTACATGTAGTATTTGATAGCGTAATTCAGAACTTGCAAATGAATTTTATTAACGCCATCTATTAACAACTCCGAAAATAAATATCTAGCAACTAACAAAACATCGATCTTCCCATGGGAATGGGATGTTTTTCCGCGGTAAAAAGTAGCCTACGTCACTCTCCACCCTCCTAACTATCCCCACACACATAAATCTTACCATATAATAGCTTTGTTGCGACGTGAAAGCGTCACAAACAAACAAACAAACAAACACACTTTCACATTTATAATATTAGTAAGGATGTGTTCATTATGAGTTACAAAAACAATGTAACGGTTCAAGCTTTTTGTTTACTAAAAGTTTTCGGTTATGTAAATGCTACTTAACTACTTAACGCCTTTTATTCTGAGAGGAAGCCCTGCAGTTAATTGATTGATGATGAAAGTCTTAAATATTGCGTTTTTAAAGAGTTGTTGCATGTTATGCAACTGGGTTTATGTTGTTATATCTACGTAATAGATTGAAGATTTTGTTTTTGCTGTATCGTTAAGAAAAACGTTGGTTTATTTTCAAAGGTGCTCATTATAGTATAGGATTACCTACTATAAACGTAAATCAAGAAGTGTTTTCGTAGAAATTTTTATTGTAAAATTTGAGGTTGTTAAAGAGACGTGAGAAGGAGATAATATATACTTAGTTGCAGTCCTATGGACTATGGTCTTATCCCATCTCGTTAGAAGAAGAGTCTCTTGACTTGGGGCTGTAAGTGGCGAGTATGGGATAGGTATATTCAAACATCTCCCAGCTATGACACGGGAATCAAACCGATGTTTATCCGCCCTCGTTTAGGACCGGATGCATAATCCCTAATGTATGCAATTAGAAGCTGGTGAAAGTCATGAGCTCGAAGCGGTTTTGTTCTGTATTTTTTAAGTTGTTTTAGTTTCAAATTAAATAAATTGATTTAACGATTGTCATAATTCAGTATATCGCTTTACAATGTGCTATTATTTAACAGATTGATTTTAATAAGTATCTTCAATTCAAGGCTAAAAAAGTAGGCTACAAAATAATCGTAGGCTAAATAACTGAATTATGCTATTAGTTTTATATACTTAACAGACTAATTCATTTCCACAACAGACGTATAAATCTATGTAGGTTTTTCTGTTCTATTGTCTTTGAATTTGACAAACTTACTGAAAAATTTATTTGAACGGAAATAATAGAACCAAAAGGTACCATATTTCTATTCTCCTGGGTAGCATCAATTAAACAATAGTTCAAAGAAATAATGGTGTACGTGGAAACGTGTATTATTAAATCGCTTAAAGCTTACATTTTAAACATCGATACGATTGATCGTTGACGCGTTGGTCCGTGACGCTAGTCAAACATTGCCTGATGCAGCATATCGATCGCGTTCGGTTTCCGGGAGTGGCAGGTAACGTTTAAATAAATAAGTAGACATTAACATTGGAACTGCCTGAGTCGCGAATGGCATGGGCATATATTGAAAATGATTCTCCCAGAGGCCTAGAAAATACATTTATCCATCACTATTTTTGCCATATTTTTAAGGGTTACTATGGGTTCAACCCTTTTTGTCTGCAGACTTGCAGAGCATGGGTATTACCTGATAACTGAGGAGGCCGAGAACATAATCGCGCAGGTAGGTTCTGACTACTGGTATTTCCCTCTTAATGTTCAAATACGTCTTTCGAAGCCTGAAACGAAACCGTGTCATCTGTTGAGATTGTCGTTTAACACTTTTCTCAACTCTGTAGATCCTTTCATATTATTTAACGACAACCTCTAAACGCTGCCTCAGGTCGTAAAGTCAAGGTAAGTTTTTCCGGTGTTATGTACGTCCTCAAGGTTATTGTGTGTAGACAAACATCTCTGGAGGAAACGTGTGTGTTTCTCTCGGGAGCTGTCACACATTCGTGATTCGCTCACGTTTCGTCTGTTTGCATCGGGTCACTAATGTCAAACGGTTCGAACTTTCCTCGTTTGGAATTAGACTGAAATTACCAATATAGTCGCACGCTCAGATTTAAGATACGTAATGCACCCTTCAGGGCGATATTATCCAATCAATCTACGGTTCAAGTGATTAGCAGCTTTCACGTTCAAACTTCCGATCTAATGTAGGTACTCTGCCTGGATGTCAACATTGAATAGGTCATGTTGTTTGTTGAACGAAAACTATCGGCAATATTTTTTTGTTTAGTCTTTACCCTACTGTTTGTCTACTTATCCTTCAGTGCTGCAGTAAGTGGCAAAAAATAGTTCTTTGGATAGAAAATATAACATCGATTTCTGGTAACAAGTTTTTACAAAGCGTAATATTACTTTTTTGCATTACCTAACATATTAATTAAAATTCGTAACCAGTAGTATAGTAATTTATGTGCTTTAATGATTTGCTTACGGCCTGCATTTTAAATAGTTCTGAAATCATTTAACGGTACTAATAGCATATTAATATTTATAAATTCTAGACATTTTTGTAACATTCTTCGGCAATGTTCTTCAATCATTTATTTGTAATACGTAATTGTGGTGAAACTTCTGATTTTTTAAAGTATCAAAATTACGCTTTGTTGTAAAATGAATTTTTTTTGGATCCAATTAATCCGACCTAATATCCTTGGAACAGCAATCCGACATGACATCCATTGGACCATTCTGGTCGTAACTACACTTATTTTTGGAGCTGGACAATAATATGTAATTGTGGATACAGGCCATTCTTAAGAAGTTGCCTTTAACGAAGCTTAAAATTATGGTTGAAAAAAAAGATTGGAACACTAAAAACACGGCCTAGAAAACTAATTGAATCATAAATGCAAAGCGAGAAACAGTCACTGTGCTATTAACCGTTGAGGAGTTCCCTTGTTTGGAGCCAGTTGCATTTTCATCAGACCCCAGTGCAAATTTTCAAGTAAATCAAGACTTCTTGAAATTGATAAAAATAAGACTGCAGATTTCGTTACATAAAAATCAAAATGAAACGCTTTGCGAAAATCACTACTTACCTGCTTCTATTCGTATCTAACACTAAACTGCGTCGACTTAACTTCGTGATCCAAGCTTACTCATTACTAGAGATGCAGTGCATGTGATGCAAGACCGCCCACCGCTGCGCCCACGTGCATCCACTAATGACGATGCGCCATTAAACATTGCATCTGTTTGGTAACCGCGAATTTATCGACATTAGACTCTAACACTGCACAATAAGACCTCCAATACGCGATTGGGAGTTGAATGGTTCCTGTGAGCCAACACTAATCATCTCCGATTATTGGGTTTGGAGACGTGTATGACTTAATGTGTGGCGCCCTAGCGCTTCACGACGCGACGTTTGATGAGAAATATGATTTTTTGTAAATTCGTGAAATAAGTAATTCGTAAAATAAGTATCACTTTCTTTAAGTGAAAGGTTACTGTGCAAGAATAGTTGTTATTTATTTAAAAGCATGTCAAAATATTTTTCACGAATTAAACTTCTGGTTTTAATGATCCAGTGACCAAGTTTGGTTGCTTCCTTCTCAGTTTCTCGTCGGTAATATAATTTTGCAGATGTTTATCGACGGTCAGGTCCTCTGGCTTTGTTTTTAACATAAAGAAGAACTTTTATGTCATTTTTCCTTTCAAATTGTAATTTACAATTTGAAAGGAAAAATGACATAAAAGAAATGTATTTCTGAGACGTGGTTTAATGCTTGTGTACCGATTAAATGTGATCAATTGGATGCATGCCCTTCATTTATACGTAACTTTGCTTTCTAGTGAGTGAGTAGCATCGCCCAAAATGATCGTCCCATTGCATTGTTAACACGTATTGTATGCAACTATTGTAATTCCGATCAGAATTACCTATTAATTGCCATCTATTGGAATACAAAGAAACATTTTGATTTATTCAAAGTTCTAGGAGACGATGTGAGATGTGACACGATCGCAACGTCGGGCATTTGAGAAAGTTGCAATTTTCCATATGGTTGATCTGTAATACCGTTCGCACCACAGATCATGTGTCATGTAGAAATGACCTAATACATATTGTATGTCGTAGACGTGGTCTAACTTCACTTGTAAATACTTTACCGAGGAAGCTGTTGAGACTATTGACGTATGTTTTAAGGAAGTTTCAGATGTATACTTACCTAGGCATTAAAATAAAAAACTTCGTTTCAAAACGTTTACCCAATTATTATAGAGCATAATAAAGAAATACGCCTCAAAATAAACATTTTGATTTTATGTCAGTCCTGAAATAAATATAATTATGTTACTTAAATATCTGTCCCAGCCGGGAATGAACCTGACAATCTTAAATATTGTGTGCAATACGATCCACCTTATAAGAAAGCCGCTCGGGAAAGGGCTATTTCCACACTTACACATTACAATTACACGACACTTTCAACAGTCATATAATCAATAGCCTTTTATTATTCGATGGCATTCGATGCTATTCCTTGTCATGGCTATGTTCTAACAAGGTTAATTATAAGTAAATTCCTGATCCATTTTACTTGTGGTGGCTTATACATATACAATAATACATTTATACAAGCGTTACAGCTACTTACACTTGTGGCACAAGTGTAAGGGCTTATTTACATGATGTCTTTTTCTTGCACATGCAAGAGCAATAATTGAATGCAATTAAGAACGTGCAATATTTGCTATTCAAAATTTATAAGTAGCTGTTTACACGCAGATTATTATATGCGATTACTGCATGCAAGTTTTGTTGTCTCAATATTTCTCGCCGCTTAAGACCAGGTACGATCAAACACCTTCACGCTCTGCACTCATATGAGCTTGCAAATGTAGAGTGAATTCAATTGAATACAAGAATCGCTTAAAAAATAATGATATGTGCTGTTTACATCAAGGCAAAACTTGAAATGCCAGTTGTCAAGAAGATCAAGAATGTTATGAGTTGTTTAGATGATGCAAGTAATTTATTGCTTCAATTTTATTGTATGCGACAGGCAAGAAACTGGTATCATGTAGGTAAATGAGCCCAAGGTAACACAGCATAAGACTGTGCTTACACCGAGACGCACCATGTCTACCAAACATTCGCTCTATGCTCCGTAGTGCATCTATCCGCAATACGGAAACGCCTACGCGTTGCGTTTGGCTCGAGGAAGCGAAGAGTAATTGTAACTCGATATAAATGAACAGATAACGTCCATTACACTGTTTAAGGAAGGATAGTTGGTTTCCCTCTGCCGTTATTGTGTTTTATCTTAATCGAAATTAATAATGAGCATGATGTATTGTTCGGTCGGACTAATCAGACGTGGATAATAAAGGAGATGTTTCAAAATGTATGGAGCCCCGGCCACCACTTTGTACACCATACTCAAAAATGGAGAAGCACAATTAAAACAGTTTTCAATCATCCAATTCCTTTAAATTGCTTTAGTTTTGTGGTATAACACAAAAATGTACGCTTAAAATTGCAACACAAAAACAAAAGTCTGTCATGGCGGTAAGCTGTCATCACACGTCATGTTGGTTAATTTGATAGAAGTTTGACATATGTACCTACAATTCTGTCATTTAAAGTGACAGTAGACAGTTCGCGATCTATGATCAATGACAACTTAGCAAGACGCCATGTTGAAAATTGATAAAAATGAATTATAAATACAAAATTTGTACCAGAAAAGTATGCATTTAAGAAATTTATCTTTATTTTTCCCAAATTCCATGAATTTTTCTCGATTTTTCGAGGTACTGTACATATTGTGGGCCGGATTTGAAACATCTCCTTTAGATCTTTAAAAGTTTGTGGCGAAATCAATATTTATCGACTTTGATGTCATTAATTTCTTTCTTTTTTTGTTGATGTGGTAATAGTAAACACGCAGGCTTGTTGGTGGTACCTTAGTGGAGCAACCTCAATATGAAACATTATTTGACGTCTGTTTGTTTGATTTATTCGTGGATAGGGTTGACGAAATAAGACCGAAATATTACCATGTAATATACCAAAAGCAGGTCAATATAAGTATATTCACAGTACTTTTTGATAATATGACACTTATATGTAGCAAATTCGTGATATAATAATTCAATGTGTAATGTTTTTAAAAAGTTACGTTATTTTAGTACTGAATGATTCGTGAGTATTAAATTTGATGTCACAAACGAGCTCTCGTCGCCGGTGGCTCCTGATGACGAACCTCGGAATCGGTTCGAAACTAGTCGGGCGAATCCGAAAAAATAATACGTGAGGTAAGCCCCGTGATATACGTAAAATGAAGTTACGTTATCTTTATCGGAAAACTAATTAGGTGATTTCCTCCCTTCGTTAGCCTTCTATACCACCTTTGGAAATAGTGACAGAATATCTACATTAATGATTTTGTCTCCGATTGGGCAGTAACGCATTTGTGACTCCTTTAGTATTATGAATATCTATGAGCAGGGCAGGCTCATAAATATTCGGGCAGGGTAGGCTTTTTGGGCGGGTTAAATGCTGCTCTGTTAATCGGGCATTAAAATAAAAAAATCTTGTGTCGTTGAAAGTGAAATGTAAATGAGGCTTTTTTGCTACTGACCTGCACTCAGTGTGGAGATAACTATTACTGGTTGTTGTACGTTTACATCATACTATAACATTCGACGTGAAATAATTGTATAGGACGTATGCGACAGGTTTTTTTCGCGTAAGCTTCACACGTTCACTTTCCATTAAAATCGAGATTCATTGCGCAATAGATGAAATTTTCAATCTTTTTGTCGTTAAAAATCAATTATTTCCACTGTTAACTACCGTAGCGATCGCGAAGATCTTCTAAGAATCGTTCTCCAACCCGTTAAAAGTGTTGAGATCAATCTTTGTTTTATATTACGAACTCAAAGTCAGCAACTATTTATATATACCTGGTTGAAAAATACAAATATGAGATTTGATACTAAAGTACAGCAAATTCAAAATCCTCAATTCCCATCTTTCTGTGTACTACGTACCTACGTAATCTTTCAACCAATATCTTTCAATTCATATCCCTCGCATATTTTCTTAAATTTTAAAGAATTCAAACGAATATTTTCAATTCAAATTTGTTCGTCAATTTTCTTGAAAAGATTTTTATAGCTTCTTTATTCTCTCTTTTATTCGTTCAAAAATCTTCTTACTCTTTGAACTTTAGGGAGTGTACAGCTAAATAGATAACTTTGCAAAACACTCGTTGTCTTATGTCCATTTTATTAATAAATTGACAGTGATTGATGATTCAAAATGGTACGATAAAATGTATATTTGCACGTTGCACGTATCATGTAACCGTATTGATATTTGTAACTTAGAATTAATTAATTTCTCTCGTAATGACTTGTTAATTGTTTCTCAAAATGTTTACATAATCTATGAGGTCCAGAAGAAGGTAAAACAAATCTTCGCGAACTATAAGTAACCCTAAGAAATAACTATATTATGTCTATAATCATAAACGTACTACATTTTATGACGGTGCAATGAAATAAATTCTTTCTTTGCTCTTAATTTTACGTTTTCTTCACAATGAACATTCGCGGTATCAGATCGATAGGTGTCATTAGATAAAGATTAAAAAAGAGAAATGTCCCTGATGCGACACGCTTCGCGAGTCCGTAGGGCCGAGAGAAAGTCAGTACCATCTTCCTAAATCAGCCCACCGCATTGTACTCTCGGTCCAGATTTCGACTCAAGCATCAATCTTTTGTACAAAGATGTTTTGCTCTCATTGTTAGAAAGTACATGATTTTGAATGTATATCTATTATGTCTTTGTTATTTTGTAACCTTAAAGTACCTCTGTCTTTAGTACTCTTTCCATTGCTGCTTTGTTCGTCTGCAAATTAGTTCCGGGGAAAGGTCACTTTAAGAGTTACTAATGCTTTATGGAAATGTTGCTTTTTGTTTCTGCTAAACGTTTAATAGAAAGAAATTAATTTTCATGACAGTGTATCTAGTTCGTAGTAAATCAAGAGAATTAAAAAACGGACCTATAGGGATTGAAGAAGAAAATCTTATGGAGATTATGAAGTCAACATTCACATCAAGACTGGTGTTTTAAATTGTAGTGTACTATTTGCACATATAAGAGTAGAAAAAGCTAGGAGAAAATGTAAAAATAAGTAAAATTATTCGATCCGCAGACGCCGCCTTTTGTTCCGGAGTCATCATCACTTCCTTGATATGGCTGACATATTGTTGAGGAAAGTACACTCATGTCAGGTATCAAATTACCTACTTCTTTGTCTTCGTCATGCTCTGTTCCCAGAATTATTCTCTTGCGGGTAATGTTAGAACACTCTTTAAACACTTAAATATTAGATCATCTACCACTTGGAAGATTCTACAAAACTGATAATATTAGAAGTATTAAAGCAATTTAAAATACTAAAGTGATTGATAGTTGTTTTAATTAATTGTTGAAAGTTGAATCTCCTTCCCGCCATTGATTTAATAAATTGATAAAGTATGTAGACGACAAAAATAAGTAGGCCTATATTTCAAAAGATCCTTTCCAGATATGCATCTGTGAACATTACGGAAGTAATGAACGATTATGAAATGTATTATGTGTTGCCGACGTTTACACCAGTTACTCGACTGGTGGTCTGATTAAAACTAAATCTAAATCTTTAATTAGACGTAGATATGACGATATTTCATAACTCGGCCAGAAAGGATTATGTAAATTGTGGATTGAAAATGATTTTATAATAAACTCTACGATGATACAATTGCAAAGTAGGTTTCGGGACGTCATATTTGATATGCGATATGATCGATACGAGATCTCTTTAGATAACGTTACTGAATTGAGGCCAACTTTGGATGAGCGGAGCCACTTATAGCAATAATGCTGCGAGGGCGTGTCGCAAGACCTGGCTAAATTCTATAAGTTAAAAATTTCACATCATTCAACATTAATTGCTGGAGAGAATTCCTAGGGCTCAATCAAGAAATTATTTATGTTCTGAATTAATATTCGATATATTATGACCTAAGTCTGGTATAATATTTATTATAAAGATTATGTGATGTCTTTTCAATGGTTTCAAATGTTCGTTAATTCGATTTAAAATTCTGTAAATACATATTTGAAGATAAGTACGACTTAGATGATGAAAGTGAAGTTGTAGAAAATAATGAGACAAAAAGTTCTTAAGTCGAAACATTTTTGGACTGTGTTGCTAATTTATTTTTGATGACATTTACTAGAAATTTTGTAGGAGGCGAAACGAAACATTTTGTCACTTTTTTTGTGGAAAATTTGTAATAATACATTTCCTAAATAGGAATTTATGTACTAACATTGTTTTCGTATTTTAAATCGTTAAGGCTGAATGATGAATTTAATGAAATAAAAATGAATGATGAATTTACCACAACAGCAACAAAGTACTTATAGTAGGGAAGTGTACGGCAAGAACTACGATATGGTTACGGATAAGTTTGGATTTGGAAAATGATGTTAAAGTTAGTCAAATAGATCTAATAATTTAATGATATAAAATCTATTACCTCCACGAATTAAGTTGGATCGGGTCCAAATAATCATCGATATAAAGTAATAAGCATTTGAAAATTTTAGTTCCAACATTGGGTTTAACAACAAAGGAGTTTTGAAATTACATATTCTTCATAGATTCCAGATATAAGTTTGCACAACACCAGCTGTGTCAGTATGAACATTCCCTGTATCGACCTTGCTATATTATTTGTGAGGTTTCTAGATTATCTTGTTTAATCGGTCATCGTGAACATAACTTGCGCATTCTGTCTTCAGACGTTTTGTTAATGTTGGTAATGTAATGATTATTATATTCGTCGTTTCACAATTCACTGACTTTTGATAATTCTTCTATATGTTTACCTAATTTTCTGGGTGTATTAATTTGTAATTCTGGAAATGATAGCTAGCATGTGTTGAGTGATTGGAAGTTAACTTTCGATCTAATTTCAGAGACACCTTGAGCCAGTACTTATTAACTTTTATTTATGACCGTCTCTGGGCATGCGTTAAATTTAACTAAACTTCCGAGAATCCTTGATCACTCATCGTCATCGTTGCTGTTGAATGTACTTCCAAATATTGTTGTCTCGCGTATCTGGTTCTGCCCGACCGCTTTTGCTGATTACCAAAATAGAAGCCTAATTGATACAAAATTTCGGCAAAAGAAAAAGTCCTGCTAAATACACAAAAAAATATTATCATTCCGTTTCTCTCTGACTCGTTCGGAAACTATTCATGTCGCTGTAAAGTGTAACCTGCGATAAGACGTCCACAATGCGAGAACGTGCCCCGTCTCTTTCCCTCGTTATATATTTTTACCAAGTGAGGGAGATGGAGAGGAGAGCGCCCGCGTGGCCGTTGATGTTCAGTTCGAAACCGAACGGAACAGAACAGACAGTTTGCAAGTCGCCGGCTTAGCGCATGGCCGACTCACGCAGACAGTCCGTAACGCTCAAATCGTGAATTTTGTTTTGAACTGTTTTTAAACATTGTTTTAACCTATAAGACAGTGCCTTATAATTGGATGTGCTAGTGTTTGCATGGAATAAGTGACATTGAATAGTTTACAATTATTAAAACGTGACTTTAGGAAGTTTTTGAAGCATCTTGTGTCCTTTTGGTATAAAACTGCATTTAACTTAACATTCTTAGTTTTTGTTTTCTCGGGGCTTTGTTAACTGTGTTGTGTTGATGCACGTTTCGCCCCGTATATTGGCACGAGCCACTAATAATAATAGTGTACCAAAACCAGTTTGCGAGTGCGGTTCGTTCGGTTGTGGTTATCCTGGGTTACATATGCGGGCGTCTTTCTTGTGAACGAAATCTGAAGCATCTGCGTTTATTACTCCACCCAAGGCTATGTCTGGTTTCAACTTACTTGCATAACTATTGTTTATATAGGTACACAAAACCGCCAGCAATGCGTTGTTCAAATAATCTCCTGTAATGAAATTTGATCTCCTGATCGTACTGATAAATTTTTGACTATGAAAACACAATTGCTAGACAACCATTTTCTAGTCTAACCATTCGCTACACTGATTTACCTTGACCGTTTAACGCTATCAATGCAGTCTGCAACTTTCGGTTTCGAGGTTAATCGAATCCTGCACATGCCTTGTAGAGCTTTGCTCACTATCATAATTAGCATATCTAGTCGACCGAGACATTACTATTAGACCACATGGTGCGATCGAATATTTAGGGTTTTAATGTTGTAACATTCGTCGATATGTAGTCTGGTATCTTTATTGCCAACAACTACTTTTTCGACCCTTTACATCCACTTGAGCGGCGTCGCTTTATTGAAACCACTTAACTTGTTGAGGCCTTTTTTAATTGCATTACATCCGCACGAAAGCTATTTCAACACTGTATTCATTACGCTATAAAATTTCAAGATTATCTTATTGGTGTCCGTCCACTGTGATCTTGCTAAAATTGGTTCTCTTGAATAGTTTTCGTTCGTGTTTTCTTACAACTTGTTGCACGCTTGGTTACATTTCTCGAACGTGACTTCATAGCCAAGTTTTTACGCGTATATTGGTTCGAACTCTCTTATCTAACTTAAACTTGCAATCTAGTTTTAAATTACCCAATTCTCCTTTAGCGATTGTCTCAGTTTTTGCGCTTGTATTATAATCTTTCCGGGGTTCGTTTAATCCGCGTCTTCCTCTTGACTCACGTTAAGTGTTTAAAATTGAGCACACGTATGCGTTTATGTCGCTTGCGCAATTGAAGAGGGGCGAGAGTCCAAATTATTGTTGTAAAATTATTACAAACCTAACGAACGAGTAGGTAATAAAGTTTAATGAACGTTATCAATTGAAGGTGTGTCTTTATTTTTTGTTTGTTTGTTTTGTATTTTTTCTTTATTTTTTATCTTGCCTTTATTTTAGTGTAAATATTTTATTACCTGCACAGTAAACCTTTCAATACCAAAAGTAATATAATATAAATAGCTTATTATTATTCTATTACACATTTGTGTCAGGTACGCTAACCTTGACAAGCACTGCAAACAATGCAATTTTATCAATGCAGATATCGTGTGATTAAACAGAATTTTAATTTTATTACATGGTTTATCGCACTATCTTCGGTATCACGCTCAAATAGGCACGCTTTCGCTTTGTGTTCAATGGCTTTTAATAAAACATAAAGAAAGACGTCCCGTAAGACCCGCATGGGGATACTTCAACGAGAAACAGCCATAAAACCCAGTCCAATAAAATATAGAACATGTTTTATAGCCCAGGAATGTTTTGGTAGTATTGAGTTTTAACTGGTTTACCTCAATGCATGCATTTGAGAATTTGATACCAAAAGGATACGTTCTTGATTTTCAGACGAACAGTCCGAATTATTTTTAATAAGTGATAACATAAGTGCTCTTATCTGTAAATGAATGTACAAATATACAAACAACGAAATCGTATTTTGCTACGTGTTTTTATACTGAAGTCGCTACCAGTGAGGCTTTTCCACGGATTTATTGGCAACATTCTACGAAATTAGTGCGATGATACAAATAATTGGGTGAGTTTGAATCTGATTTTCTTTTTTTTATTTATTTACTGACCATAAACTATTTCAACACATTATCTATAAATAGAAATAAAAAAATATAGGGGAAACAACTAAAGAAAACTGTAAAGGTTCATGGAATAGTGGATACAGATTTTTATAAATAAATTCTTGCAGTTCCCAGTACTGTTACTTATCTAAAACGATGACTGAATGCAATCATAATGATTTTATGATCACAGTGATCACAGTGCCGTAGGATTTGAACCTGGACGACCCGGTTAGGAGGCTGGAATCACGAAATAGTGGCTGGAATCTTAAACGTTGGGCTATCACCGCTTTTATAAATAGTTAAAATTATTAAAGGAGATGTTTCAAATCCGGCCCACAATATGTACAGTACCTCGAAAAATCGAGAAAAATTCATGGAATTTGGGAAAAATAAAGATAAATTGCTTAAATGCATACTTTTCTGGTACAAATTTTGTATTTACAATTCATTTTTATCAATTTTCAACATGGCGTCTTGCCAAGTTGTCATTGATCATAGATCGCGAACTGTCTACTGTCACTTTAAATGACAGATTTGTAGGTACATATGTCAAACTTCTATCAAATTAACCAACATGACGTGTGATGACAGCTTACCGCCATGACAGACTTTTGTTTTGTGTTGCAATTTTAAGTGTACATTTTTGTGTTATACCACAAAAGTAAAGCAATTTAAAGGAATTGGATCATTGAAAACTGTTTTAATTGTGTTTCTCCATTTTTGAGTATGGTGTACAAAGAGGTGGCCGGGGCTGCATACATTTTGAAACATCTCCTTTTGTTTGATATATAAGCTCTGAACAGTTACGTAGTTAGTTTAGTAATCGTGGGTAATAGTGATGTATAGTAATTGTGTTTTCCAATTGTCCATGCCATCAGCAAGATAAAAAATGTCACTGCGGGAGAAAAAGTGCGTTAGCGTTAATTAATTTCTACTAATGGGGATACACCTAATATGGACTTTATAGTTTATATAGTGAATAAATCCTATAAATTCCACGTTGCAGAAATTGTTACCAGTTGTGTTACTACTTTTATAAGTGTTGTTCTCATGGAGTGATTTCAAATAGCCATAATAAAAACACCCCTAGCATCACACGTGCCATAAACTAATTTATTGGGCTATTTGCCATTCTGTCGATTAAGATGATTGGTCGTTGCCCCACTGGCCGTGTTATTTACTACGTTTGTTATCTGAATGTGTGTTTCATTATAAATATGTATTTGCTTGCAGATTATCATATTTGAACTATATTTAGTTTCCCAGATGTCTTTAGTTAGACTTAATACAACTGAAATCATATTTGTCAAAGTTAAGTATATATCAAAGTTATGTTTATTTTTAAGCGACTTCAAAAAAGAAGGTTCTCAGTTTGACCTGTATGTATATATGTATGTATATTTGTGCGCGATTATCTCGCGTTTGGTTAAATCGATTTTGATGCGGTTTTCAGCATAGTATTTCTCAGACTTAGGAGAAGGATTTAGGTATATTAACCACGTTTAACTGAACCGATTTTTACTTTTCGGCGCTAAAGTCGGTTCTATTTTGTTAAAAGTTATTTTGAAATCCAATGTTGTTACTATTTTATTCCATTTATTTATATTAGCGAAAGTAGGATGCAAAAACTAGTTGATATAAATAAAAGTGAAATCACTTTCTTTCATATCCTAATGAGTGCATGTTTTTTTGTCTACGATCTTTCTTGATGCAAGGTGCTTTACAGTTTTACAGGTTTCGTAATGGACAGTTAGAAATTAAACTGGTAAAAGCGGTATAGTCGAAATTATCGTCCATCATTTTTATTAACTAGTCCAAACATCAAATAAGTTTAAGATAACAAGAAATTAGTGTTTTATTTAGTTCTTATTTCTTTTATTTCTTGATAGTACCTAGTCATAACACAAGTCATAAATTAGCAAGCATACTTGTAAATACTCGTACATGCAAGGTCTTTGCTTGTCGTAACTTATTTTTCTTACGTAGGTGATACCTATCCAGTACCATGGTAGGGTCTGGTGACCCCGTCTGTGAAGCGAGATGTCCAAGGTTTGATTCTTGGCCGGGACAGTTATGAGAGACAAATATTTGCTCTCGGAT
Source organism: Hesperia comma (assembly GCA_905404135.1). Lineage (NCBI taxonomy): Eukaryota > Metazoa > Arthropoda > Insecta > Lepidoptera > Hesperiidae > Hesperia > Hesperia comma. The sequence goes on from FR990034.1 coordinate 9,970,205, forward strand.
CGTGGGTGTGGGTGTGTTATTTATGTTGTCTATACCACCCGCGACACAGGGACACAACGATCCTAATGCAGCGTTTGTTATTTATTTTAAACCAGCTGAGCCCGCTACTTTGTTCGCGCATAGGAGTTTTTCCTGCGTGAATCCTGATCTCGCGGGAATTCTGGGACAAACAGTATGTTGCCGGTATGTTGCTCCACGACCCCAGTATCTCCCACGTATCTCCCAATGAAATTCCCAAATTCCCATAAAAATCCGTTCCGCCGTTCGGGAGATTAGCCCGGACAAACAGACAGACAGACAAAATTTTTAAAATCGTTTGTTTGTGTTTTAGTATCATGTAAAAATAATATACCTGTCTGTATATTTATATGCACTGGAATAAACACTGTTATTTTGAAATCACAGACAGACCCTTCAATTTAATTTATATATTATGTCGATTAATGCATACAATCGAAGGAAGATTGAAGTCCTCCTTCAATATTGTCATAAATGTTGATGGCCGCAGTGACCACTAAATACTAGATGGACTGCACGATGAATTGCTACTTCTATAAAAAACATTCAACAGTTTCGGAGTCCGGCTCGTCGCGCTCCAATTGTGAGCAACTCTTAATTGCGATTTGTTTTGGAATGCCGCATGTTCTGTGTGAAAGGCCTTTGTATCATTGCGTTGAATGTTCGAATTTAAGATCGACTTTTGTACTAAGTAGAGTAAGTGACCCCTTTACGGGTTATCAGTGATTTAGTATAATGACTCCTGCCTTCTGCTTCAGCTTGGAGGCTCATGATTTTTTTAAAACTTTTGCTTTATTAGGCTTTAAAGCCTAAGATTTTTCCGGCGAAATAACACCGCTCGTCAAGATAGTTAATATAATTTCTACCGTGTTACAATAGCAATTGTTTCGGTTACAAAGGTGTGGATCGGGTAAAACTTCCTAAAGGCGAATTTCTTATTTCGAAAATTTAGAAATTAAGAAATAACAACACATCACAATACACAATATATAGGAAGAGTTAATAACAACTACTGTCTGCACTTTTTCTAACAACAATCAAGTCTAAATTGCATACTTCCTACCCCCAGTCTTCATACCTAATAATGAACTAACCTTCTAAAACCATTTGCATGACTTACCATCCTGGTCGCGATTCGGTCTCGAGTCGGTCGCAGCTGTCATAGACAACATCGAATGGGTGGTGCAGCATACTCGTTTGATATCTTAATTCCATTAAGACACCTAACAATTTAATCATAAGGCGAGTGATGGAAATGAATTAAGTGACCAAGTGCAAGATATTATCTCCTATTCAACATTATCAATTTATTGAACAATACATGAATAAGGAACTAATAGTAGGTACTTGCGTTTTATTGTAGACGTGTATATTTGCAGTGGCCTGTTACAGTTGTCATCAGGTAGATCGCGTTCCATCCATCCTTTGTGCCTCCGTTTCTAGACATGGTCCTTCCCGAACTTGTGCTAATTTCACCAATTCTGAGTCTTCTGAATCCAGTGGATGCTCGCTCGATTCTTCAATTCGTCAATCCTGTTCGTGGGTCAACAGTCAACAGATTCCTTAATAAATAGCTTGTCATGTTCCACAAGCTTTTTTGTATGAGTAAGTGTGTGGGTTTGGGTCAAATCTTGATCATGACTTCGCACTTACTTTACTGAAGGTTGTGTAGTCTAGCTGGAATGTCCGAGTGGTCAGTGTCACCTGCTCAAAGATAGTGACGTTTAGAACTTCTAAATTCCAAAGTAAATTGAGTCTTAATTGAGAATTTTAAAACTTTTTCTCTGTGTTATAACTACCTACAAGTCGTTATGTGTCTAGTCATTTAAAAAGCACGGTAAAATCCAGTCAATTGTTTTAAAATAATTGAAAAGATTCAAAATTAGACTATGACATATTTTGTACTATAAACTAATATTGTTTCAACGTGAAAGGGAGGAAGAAGTTGTAGGTAGTTTACAGTGAGTTGGGTGACAGTTTTACCATTACACTCTTTATTAGATATCCACATGTAATCAAGGTGACAACTGCTTTCAAATACACTCCCACGATGTACGTGTTGTTAATTTCAAAATATTTAGACGTAATTACGCAATAACGAGAACTAATCAATGTCGTGTGTAGAAAATGATAATAATTGATTAGTTGTAAATCCTGTTTCTTTTGACGTCTAACAGTTTGCGCCTTGACAGCATGTTTTATAGGCTATTCAGTAGAGAGGAGACCTACCGATAGTGGATTATGATGATGAGTCTCTTAATTATGGCTGGCAAAAGTCGAAAGTGGTGAACAGTCTTGTAAGCAATTCATATCGTTATTAACGTCTATTAATTGCGGCTAACCTTATTAATAATTTATCATAATGCTGTTAATAACAAGCTAGCGGCTTTTGAACCTTATTTAAATAATTTATTGAGTGGTCGTAGGCACAAGTGGTTGTAACAAGCGGCGCCCGCGCTGTTCGATCGATCACTCCGGTTGAGTAAGGCCTGATGATTCACCTCTGGATTTTCTTACTATCCTTGCGTACTGAGTCTTCGTTTATGATAACAACAGATTATTTCTGTCTTGGATCATTGCGGAAACTAAACATTTTAAATGCAAATAGATACTCTCGATTTTGAATTGTTCCACCGATATTGCGATTCATGATCCATCATCATATGATGTAATTAAAAATTGCGAGTATCTATTAGCATTTAAAATGATAAAAACAGAGCTTAAAGCATTTAAAGATGTTATAAAAAAGAGATACCAAACGTTTGATGATAACACCTGTCAACTCCAAGCATCCAGTACTATTAATGAAGCTAATTAAAACGTAATTCTTTGAACAAGTGAGCTTAATTATCTAGTCATTAATAGTGATGCATCTCTTTAATTAAATTTCTATTTCAAGCCTCAACTTAAAGATACGTACAGGCATTCAGTAACAAATGAATAAATATCGTAAAAAGATCTTTACCGTAAAGGTTAAGGTTATACCGTTAACTGTGGACTGAATGATAAAAAACGAGTGAGTGAGAGAGACGAAAAGGATGTTACGATATAAAAGTTACTAATTACTTTATAAAAATTGGTTGCCTGTAAAGTCGGTATACGGGCGAAAGTTTTACGTGACAACGACTTTGAGTGGTAAAATAATTTTAATGTGAATATTCATTCGTATAGTAGGAAGAAGGATGAAATAATAGTAACAATTTAAAACATTTATTTATACAAAGAATTATATTTAAAACATTGTAACACCATCCGCCATCTAGCGCTGCTAACCGTTAGACCATTAACCATTAGTCACAACTAAGTGAGGTAACAAACCAGATTACTCTACTTCTTCAGAGATGGCGCTGTACCATTTTCTGAAACACGCCAACGTGTGTACGCCGTAGCTACCATAAGTAATGTTAAGGAGGAAGGGACGCGTGCCTTTCACTTTTTATGTCTGTCTCTCTCGCACTTAGGCGGGCTAACCATGCCCGAGTGGAAGGGACGCGTGCCTCTCACTCGCTCTCATTGTAAGCGCATAACGTGAGCGGAGCTACTAACGCAGTTTCTTGAAGTGCCACCCGGCAAACCAATTTATAAGACGTTATCACGTCAAAAATAACAAAAGATATGAGTAAAGGAGTTATTTTGGTGCTAAATATATATTTTTAATTCTTTTATCGAAAATATTAACAAATCTAAATCATCTGGATTTAAAGAACTACGTGCAATATTACTTATATGTTTATGATTAAGTTATAATCAGCCTTTACTGGAAGTAATGATGAGATCAATTGTATCGAATTGCTAAGTTATTGTAGAATATAAAGACATAATAGATTCTTTCAATACCTATTTATTCTATTCACTATTAACATGCTCGATAGTTAATTAATTTAAAATCTATTTATACCGTTACAATATTGGTACCGTTGACTAATCATCGTTCATTACTGCCGATATATAAGCTAAAAGGGTACAAAGCGCAAATATAGTCTGTTCGCAAACTAAGAGTTCAACAATGACCCCCGAAAGTGGAATCAAACGAAATGTAATCTAAAATTACCGTTATACGTTGCAGTCGGCTGATATTCGGACTAGGTCAGTTTTTGTGAGGACGCCACGGGCCAAACTCGACTAATTTAGCTGTATTATGATGGTTTGCATGTAGACAGATCATTGTTAATCGCCAGCTACGACGAGTATGCTAATCTTATACTGGGAAGTGTCTCTACCTTTGTGTTTAAAAAGTCATTCGGTACATTGACTGATAGGATGATTATCTACTGCTAGTCAATTAATTATTATGTTAATGTTTTTTGCTCATATGGTCTTGCATATAGATTTAATACATCTTTGTTTGTTAAAGACGTTTGAAGATCCATTGTGATTATTATAATCGTAATTTGAAGTTTTAGGCTATAATTATGAATGAGTGAAATGTTATGAATATTTTTTATTTACTGACGTAAAAATTTTAATTTCGTTTAAACTGAAATGGGTATGGCCTACTTACTCATAGTTCAAATGGTTTCTCTTTTTTTCTTCAGTTTTTACTTCCGTTAATTCGCTTTTAGAAAATTTTACAGTTGTGAAAGTTGCAAGAAAAACTTTATTAAGTAATTTTGTAGTACAGCGATCTACTCCGATTTCTTCCGCCATTGTAACGAATTATACATGGCAATAAAGTTTTGTTTTAATGACTTTAATATCCACGTAAAGACGTCGATCATGTAATACGTAAATGTATTATTGAGCAATCGTTGAATTGTGTGTTTTTAAGACTCGTCAGTAAAGATGTGGTAATATTGAGAATACCATTGATGGCACACAATCCGTTCCCTAAATTGTGAAATCGTAATGCATTTTAACCGCGAGCTTTAGGGTGCGGTTCCACTGAGGCGGAGCGGAGCGGAGCAGTGCGCGCTTCACCAATCACATGCCTTGAAAATCACGCGAGGCGCAATGAGCTGGGATCTCAAGCCATGTGATTGGTGAATCGCGCACTGCTCCGCTCCGCTCCGCCTCAGTGGAACCGCACCCTTAAGTTTGAAAAACGAAAGCGAGATATCGAGGCTTTCAAAATTTGGAGTATTTCTTCTGTGTCAATACTGAATTTATCTTCACAATTTTTTCATTCAACATTATTTTATAAGAATGTTGAATTATAAGAAGGATACAATAGATTTGGTTTGACACATGGTACCTGAAATGTCCAAAGTATAAAGCACGATGCAATGAAAACATCTATTAATCGGCAAACTTGGTTTGCAGGACAGTGTACCAGCAATAATAAGTAATTATAATTTGCAATTATTTTCATTGACGTCAAACACATACAAATATAACCATGATAATATCAGCTGAAAAACAATCGATTTATAACAAAATGTCCTCCAATAAACAAACGTGTCATATTTGCATCATTACCGATTTAATATAGTGTAATTACGTGTATGTTGCACCAAAATTATTTAATATGTATGTTTATTAATATTTTTATTTCGTATTAAATTGTAGTTTATCTAGATTTGTAAATTGTAATTTAAAAATTGCTCTATATTTATCGTATTTATTCTATCAAACACAACTTAGGTATGTATCTACCATTTACATGTATAACTTTTTGCTTTTCTTTACTTTATACTCTTGCTTCCTCCTCTTAACTCATTTTTAAAGCCATCAACACAAAATGCACCTGAGCTCTCACCTAAATAAGACGTCAAGCTCGCATCAGCTATTTTTGTTCGTCGCTCTCGTTGTTCGTCTACCCGTACATAAATCTATCCTGTCGATGTTGCGGCTAATAGGGTTAGACTGCGACAACTTAATAGTTTCCTCTTTTTACCGAACCACTTTATTCGTGTTTCCTGCTCTTGGTCTTATAATTATTATCGTCATCTATTTTCCGGTTGTACTTAGTTATTATAGGAAATTTTACTGTTTAAAGGCATTTTATGTGTTTTTCGTGTATGTGCGGCTTTAAAGCGTTTCGATTAAGTATGTCCGTATGAATGAGTGAACCGATTTGAGTGCAGTTTTTTTATCGAAAGTGGCATTTTTTCACAATAAAATTAATTATTCGGGTAAAATGGAATTACTACCTAGGTATAATTATATTACGAAGATCGGTTCGGGCGTTTGATGGTCATTTAAGCTCATTAGAGGATTTTTTACTTGGGGGGGTTTTTAAATTCAAATTTACCGTTGCTTTGTAATCATCTTGTATTGAAGAGGGATAATGTCCATATTTCAACCCGGAAAAACACGTCTGTATCATGAATAGGACGCTGGCGCCACAGCCTGTGGGACTATTAATAGAGGTGACCACACCCGAGTTGTATTTATTGCGTTTATGGGAAACTAGTTACGTGTTAACGTCCCTTTAGTTATTTAAATAAGACATAAACAGTGCAATGTTTATCCAATAAAATCTCCAGGGTATGGACTTCACAACACCATTGTTTGGTGGATTTACTTAAATGACGATTTAGTGATTTATTTTTAATTTCTAAATGTATAAATCAAAGTGTAATCCACTTTCTTACCGTGAGATAGGAGTGTTAATAACACTCGCAACGTTCTTAAATTGTTAACTGAGGTGCTTTATCAACAATGCTGTGCCTGATTTAATTTATGAATTGAAATCAACGTTAAATCTACACTTTGTATACGCTATTTATCACGGCACAATTTTCCATGCAAATTGGATAATAGGCGGGTCCGGTATCGCTTTCTGTCACCATGCATCTTCTAACGGTTTATCTGGTTATCTCGTTGGATTGCACGTCATATCCTAAGCGCCTCGGGCCGAGTACAATAATACAACTTCAGATTTAATAAATAAAACACAGCTTTCGAGAGAGGCACGCTAAAGTGTTGGGGGCAGAAAAGCTTAGTCATTATTTTGTTAACGTTTCAGTGAAAACACTTGGAAATCCGTGGCGAAATTGCTGGTTGTGGATTTATGGCACGCGAACTTGGAACGTTCGTTGTCAGAAGTCTATGTTTACGAATTTAAAACTTTATTACTGCATTACATATTGTAATTTGTCAGGGAAGCTCTGAACTGTTCAACTAGAATGCATTTGATAAATCTTGAAAACATTTATGGTTCTTGCTTAAGGGTCGGTGGTCATCAATATTAATGAAGTGTTCCATGTCAGTTCTAAGTAGTAGCTAAATAACTGGGAAATTAATAAGGCTCGGACTATCGGCTGTTGAGTCGGTAAATACTAGATTGACAACATAACTGAAGTATATCTCTATCATTATACTGTGCTCGTTTTGCATCAGTTGAATGAAAAATCAACCGCTGCGGTAAATCTTACTCTACGATTATTATGTGTATGTTTGACTATATGATTATTTATGTGACGTAGAAGTTGATAGTGTCTAAAACGCATAAGCTGACAGCGCGAAATGAATTATTTGTTCAGTGGGGTAATAAAATGCAATGCTTTCTAGCGGCGGTACAATCAACATTTGCGAAACAAAGTGTTTTATAGACCATTTCATTGGATATTAAAGTCTTCCGGCGCGTTATCGGCGTTACCCAGCATACAATATGGCTAGCCAAGACAAATCGTCTAGCCCATTGCACTGACACAACAACACGCAATTTCTCTCGATCGTTTCAGGAGATAGACCCTTGTAAGAATAGCATAATGTAAAATGCCTGCGGCTCTAGTTGCGTGACCGGCACACGCCTTTTTTCCTTATTGAGGTACTGAATACATTGGTGGTCGATAGGATCATTTCAATGCATAGAGTGGTTTGATGGAATTGGATCTTGGCATCGCTAGCTGTACCAGGTACGAAATTTATGTGGGTACGGTATTAGAATTTGATTGATAAATCGCAAGAAAATTAGATTTCTGCCACTCAGTTATTGGGCTATCTCTAAGGGAGTTTTGGAGTTTAAAAAGACAATATAGCTGTTAAGATGAAGAATTCAAATAAAGGATAGACAAGTAGACGTATTCTAATGAAGGAAAGTTTATTGAAACTCTTCGTTTCGATAAACATACCGAGCAAGTGGAGGTTCAGTACGTTAATTATTGTAAAATATATTGGCAATATAAATTCAAGTGTCGTGCGAAGCTCGCCGTATGTTCCGTTAAGATTTGAAAGCAAGATGTGGATTTTAACGATCATTGTTGCCCGTAAGTGAGGGTAATTATGTGAAGGCAACTTGTGTAAATTACAGCTGCGTTTTAAATCAAATAAGAGACGCTGAGCATCAAACGGATCTTGCCTCTCAGGAAATAGTCAGCATTATCTCGCAATTATTTCAATCATTGCTTTTTAATCTCTTCTTCGTAACACTTATCAGTTCCAACGCTGGACTTGGTTCTACACACACAATGAGACCTTAGTCCACTATTTTGGCCAAGTGCGTGTTGGTAGACTTCATACACTTCGAAAACTGTATGTAGGACTCTCAGATATTTGGTTTTCTCGGGATTTCCTACTTTGCTAGCGATAATTAATTTCTTACTATAGAAATTACCTATATTTGAATATTATATTTGAAAATTACACGTACTAACTAGACGCACGTAAGCCTTTTATATTGATTTGATTTGTTTTATTTAAATAATAATAATTATAAATTGTACTAAGAGTAATAAAATATAAATAACCTTTAGCATAACTGGAATATTTTGTTGAGTTTTATGTAATTTTGTTTCTGATTTGTCTTAGTTTTTATGTAAATCTTTATTCACACAATCAAGAAACATAACAGTAAGACATCAATTATCCCGAACGTTGTCTGTGATGTCGTAACTGCGTTTATTAGAATGTCTTTCTATAATACAATTAATCTTTTGATTGCGACTTGAATGCTTTAATCGTGATTTCAACGGCAAAATCTAATTAGTTCTTATCCGATAACATTTGAATAGAGCAGTCTCTCATAGTCGTAATCTATTCAGTCCTGTGTGTAATGCCTAATTAGACGGTTAGTTCTCTTAAGTTTGAATGCATCGTTATTGTGAGGTTCAGGTCGCGTGGGTTGTGTGTCGCCCCGTGAAAAGCGAGTATTTATCTACAGCAATTGTTTCGTGTGACAGTCGTTGACACTGCGCGCCGTTACGACACCACGCTTTCAGATACTATGAATTTCGTCGTCCGCTGTGTCAAAATGTTGATGTGGTGCATTAAGAGCTCCATTAACTAAACATTCAAAATTTAAGTTAAGATCGCAACGTTGGTATTATGTTATTCGCTTAACATTTACTAATGTCATTACTGTCATTAGTGTTCTTTAGGTGGATATGCTTCACTGTGTGCTTGAATGTAGAAAGAAGTTATTTAAAAATAAGTAGTAAGTAGTGTAGTAGTAAGTAAGTGTAGTAGTAAGTAAAGTTAGTTATTAAATAATTATATTAATATTAATATGTGTAGGTAAGTTTATGTAAATCTAGCGTAAAATTAGGAACATGGATCCACTGCATACAAAATTAAGTAAATATTCAAACATTTAGTTTAATTTAATATTTTAAAGTTGTCTAAACATAATAAGGGCGAGGCGAGCACCTTAATGTTGCTGGGCATTTGTCACGCTTCAGCAGCTACACACAATTAGACACAAGTGTCGTTGTGTCAAGTGTGATGTATTTGTACAAGTTACCGGAGAGTAGCGGTTCAAAATCAAATACGATTTGATCTTAACGGTAATACGTATTCTTATAGGATCCACTGTCATCTTTGTAGAAATTCAGAGAATTATTTATTGGGCAAAACTGTATTTTTTGTAACTTTTATTTTTAAATTGTCTATCTTCTTACCTGCTATAGTTAAACTTATTGAAGTGAAACTTCTTTATCGGCGTTGGAAAATAATTTTCGTCACATTTTTCGGTTACGCTTTGACATGGCTTTGACGCGTTACGCTTTGACGTATCACATTTTTCTGTTACGCGCCATGTTAAGATTATGTTGATTACTTTGGAGGTAGATATTTTGGTAATGTATCCAATTATTACTTTGTTATTGACTTCTGGGACTATTTATAAATTTTAAATGTTACCTTTTTTAATGTTTCCTGTATTCCTTCTTTATTTTTATTGATACATTTCTGTAACTTTAAATACGATTTCTTTTGATTGTTTACTTTGATGACATTATTTGTCAATGTAACTCTGACGTCTCTTTAGTTTGTTTTTTATCCAAATTATTTATAACCAGCCAGGTATGTTTGACTTGTTTGTGGCACTATAACGGTACCTAATTTTGGGATCTTATTATTGGACTCAAGACGGCGACTATTGGACAATAAACGGCGTAATGTTTGTATTTAGTTTTTAAGTGTATTTTTATTTTTATTGTTATTATATTATTTATTTTGCCCCTCTTACGGTTGGTTCAGACGAAGTAGTACTTTTTTATTTAGAAAAAGTATTTCGGAGCAAAATTACTAAAGTGGTAGTTTCATTGAAATAAACACGAACAAAACAAACACCATACAATTGTGTTTAAAATAACAAAACCAAGACAACCACAGACCTCTATCTATTCACAATCTTATTAGAAAAAACCTACATTTTCTTTTTACGATTCTAATAAGATTGTGATTTTTATCTATTTGTAAGTTTACAATCTTATTAGAATACAATCAAAACAAAATATTCGCTTGACATTGACATGACATAATATGCACAGACTAGCTAAAGATTAATGTTTCGTTATACGGTATGCAACGACTAGTCTTTTTGGTAAAATATTTAAGAAGTTTCACTTAATACGTGTGTACACTAGTACACGCACACATTTTTTGTAGTTAGTTTATAGCAGGTAAATCTAATATACTTATCATTGTTTTGCATATTAGTACTCGCTTTGCATAGTAGAATTCAAAGTATCTATTTTATATGTATACACGAGTTTATGATTAAGGTGTAAAAAAGTTACTTCAATATATTTTTATTATGTTACTCCTTTATATCGTTTTAAATATGTTTATTACAATGTTACTGAGATCACTTGTCAACGTATTAAGCTCACACCGCTTCCTCTCATATTTTAAATCTATCATCTTGTAACAGTAGAAGCATATTCGTTAATTTAACCGTCAGTCAAACCAGCCTTTTGTAATCCGACCTCTAAATACGCTCCGATAGCTAACGAACCTTCCTCACTATATTTAACCAATGCTTGAACCGGCCCGTTGTTTTTGTTCATAATGAGAATCAGTTTCACGCCGGAGCATGATATTCAGTTTCATTAATAGGATGATTGACTGAATAATTTCCTGTCGTTTATTATTTTAGGTGTATAAACGGATCGCCGCCTGATTTAATTTAACCTATATACAAACTAAGTCTGTTTTTTTGTTTGCTTGTAGAAAATATCTTACTGAATAGTGTATGCCTACCTAATGTTAATCTGATATTAAGCGGCAATATCAGTACTACGAGGGTATTGAGAGATTTACTGGATATAATGTATTACCAATGATATATGTGTCCAATGATTTTTAAATATCATTACACTCATGGTTTAATATATCCAGCCTTCCTTATATCAGTGCATGTGTAGATACTTCGTTGAAGTGTATTGTTTGTTGATGGCAACTTTGTTGGATCGTTGATGTTCGCAATAATATCTATGAGTATTAGGATTCTATACAGTTAGGATGTTGATCTCTTTATTATACCTATTTATTATCATGAATTATACATTTACACAAAAAAAATACAAATTATTGTTTTATCTTAACAGTATTTTACTTTTTGTTTCAGGTAAGCGAATTCATTTATTGATGAGTGGGTGAGAGGAATTACGTCTTGATAGATAAGGTTAAGATTTAATCGGTGAGTAATTTTAATTATGTTTTTGTCTCCACTAAGTGGCACCTGTAGATTACATATTGTTTTATTTTTGGATTTTATACTATCGCTGTGATACACATTCTGACTGAAGTTCTGACTGATTCATAAACGTAGAGTTTGAAACGCAAAGAACATATAAAATTTAGCACCACCATAATGTAATGTTTTTTTAAGCTATTGCATAGCTTCTATCGTGGGCCTTGAGCGCGGAGACCGAATGCAGAAATTCCGTAACGGAAAAAAACCTAACACCCCCTACTCGTGACATCTATCGATAAATACCAAAACTTTTAACTGAGTTAACTAACTTTTACTTTATAACGGCTAAACCGATTTGGCTAATTTTAGTCTTGAAATATTCGTGGAAGTTCAGGGAAGGTTGCAGCGATGAGAAAATATGGAAAAATTGCGAGGAAAATACTAAAAATGAAAATTTTAATTTCCCATACAAATCTTACCTGTCAAAAATTTGATTTCGGCCCCGTCGCGTCGGTTCAGTATTTTAAGAATAATTACATGTAGATCTGGATTAAATAAGGCGTTGGAATCGACAACATGTATTCATAATAGTCGAATTATCGCGTATTTAGATTTAAAACATGCAAAATAACATAGACATATAGACATACATGACATAAAATAATGACACTATAATGACATTTGGTTGTTGTATTGCGTGCGTTCAGAAATATATTTTGTATAGTTTGCTTTACTCTTCATCATATTATGTCAAATCGCCCCGTGAGATGTCCGCCCATTATGACGTAACGATTTTATTAATATCACAAATGCAGTATTATTTTTTGTTTTGTTAATTTATATAATGCTATGCAATAACTTTACCGCGGCAGTCTCCGAGTGCCACACGTCTTTTTTTATATTAGCATACCCGTGACCAGTTGTGCTATACAAGTCTTCGAACGTGTTACAAAATCTTTATCATCACACCTATTCGAAAAAGACGACTTGGTTCGGACTTACGGGGTTCCAAAGTTGATGTTTTCTATTCAGCGGGCGGGAATGAATTTTCATACAACTTTTCCTGCCCGACTAGATCTTTTCCGTCCTATTTTGAATTTAGAACATTTTAGTATTTTGCGCTAAAGAAATCGAACGCAAATATTGTTTGAATAAAGAATGTCTGGTACGACGCGAGGGCCCCGCCAGCTGAATAATAAAAAAAAATCAAATTAAGATTTCGTGCATTTTTACGTATTATTTTCTATTATATATATATATTATTTTCTCATAGTGGGTGATGAAAAGTAGAGTGTATCACTCGGGTGCAAGTATATTTTTGGCTCGGGCGACGTACTTTGAATCCCTCGCTACGTTCGGGATTCTACTAAAGAATCCCTCGCTACGCTCGGGATTCTACTCTAGAATCCCTCACTTCGCTCTGGATTCAAAAAACGCCCTCGCCGAAAAAATATTACTTTGCACCCTTGTCATACAATCTACTATTTTCTGTGTATAATAGTAAGTACTAAAACTTGGATATTCCTCCATATTTCTGTACGACGTACTTACTGGTAAGGCATTTCTTACCGGATTCAAGTCCCGGTCCGATCGGGTTCAGTAGGTTTGCGATCGTATTTCCGCTATGCACTGTGGCATTTGTTATAGATAACTTATTTTTAATGGGCTTAGTTTCCAAGTCTTAATCGATGCCGCATTTAGATTATACGTACAAACTGGATTATTTTTCTATGTAGAAAAAGTAAATCAGTATGTAACGCGTAATTTAATTAACATACTATTCCGATTTCATCTACTGATTTGGCATAGTCATGTAGGCAGTTATTGAATTATTAATCATTAATCCTTTTTATCGAAACATCTGTATGTTTTTACTGTTTGCCATACAGGCCTCTCCCACGGGGGCGTGAGAACCGTGATATCGTTGAAACAAGATCGCCTTCACTGCACCCGCGACGTTTTATTGTTTGTTTGCTTGCCCCCGTGTAACTAACTGGATGTTGATTTGTTTTTATCGCTAAGATTTATCTTTTGTAATCGTTGATGCGTTGGTAATTTTACCATCTGAAGGATTAATTTCATAATTTAGTTAAGAATATTATTATGTTGGGTAACTTATTTACAAATGACTCATTTGCACACTGAAGTGATTTGCGTTTGCGATATAGCCGCAAAATTAAAATGATATTTAAAGTTTCGTGCTATTTGTTTCATTTTTTGCTGATTTTGACTTGGTTTTGGTAAATATACTAATTATTAGTCTGTTGGTCAAAAGTTTTAATATTGTGATCATGCAGTGATTTATAAATACTTATAACAATTTCATAAATAGAATATTATACAGCCTCTAATTATCTATTTTTTTTAGCTACCATATTTCCCTTTGTCAAGTGTCTAATGTACCATCCCAAATATCTACGTCATATGCGTTTGATACGGTACCGCTTGGCTCTTTATTTAGTAAGTAGCTAATGAGGGAAGTTTGGGAGGGTCTCGATCGCGCACGTGTCACGCCCGCTTCCGCTGTCTGCATGTTCAATGTACTGTTTCGTTCCGATTTCTGTTCTTGTATTTTGTGTTCTGGTTTTTTACGTTACTTCGTTATCAAGTGCATTTGTATTGTCAAGTGTTTTATTATCACATTTTTTTACATTAGTATTACAAAAAATATCTACTATGTAAGTATTTTATGATTGTATCGTAACAATAACTATTACTTTATAATTATTCTAATTTCAATTGGTAGCAAGTCTCTAGACGGTGGACGGAATCTAAGTAATAGTGTGTTCGATAATTATTAATGAGTTGCATTAAATCAATCGGCCGAGGGAAAATCAACATAAACGCGATATCAATCAATCCTATGTACAGCTCGAACCGCATCGAATGCAACTTTCCTAACTTTTGTTTTCGATTCATTATTCAAGAAAACGTCCACTCTTACTCAATCGGCCACTGTCGGTGCTCGCCAATGCAAATTACCAACACCTGGTGTTTGTAAGAATAGATCATAGAAGCAATCAATCACAGTCCCACCTTTCAATTTTGTAGTATTAGTAATAATTTTCTCTCTGTATAAAGTGCGCTTTTGAACGCACCCACTCATTATCCATTATGCGATTGCGAGGCAGCGTTGCAGCGCAAGGCGTAATAGATATCGATGTCCTTTTGTACCCCGCCACCGGTTCAATGGTATTGTACGGTGGTTCCAGACAAAACGGATTATGATTTTGTGTTTTTTACGATGGTGCAATGGACCAAGCCTTGCCGAAAGCCAGAGAGTGTTTAAATGGTGAATTTAAATTTGTGTTCTCAATCTGGGTGTGTGTGACCTGTGTTTCCGTGTTATCCACGACACAGAACATCCCAGTTTGGAGCTTGTTTTGAGCGTTGAGTGGTTATTTATTTAATTGACTTACTTATTATTTCTCAGCGTGACTTACATTTATCTAGATAGACTCAGCGATGTGTCAGAGTTGCGGACTTTTGATCTACAGGAAACATGAAATGTTGATCGTTTCCGTCTAACTATCAAATGTCTATAAACATACGATTTCGCTTTCTATTATCTGGTTTATTATCTTTATGTGTTTGATTACTGGTTTTTACTAAGCGGTAGCATAATTTACATTCTGCGATTAAATACTTCAACATATGTTTATTTTGCTTAACCGGCGATTAAAAACTATTTCCGGTTGAAAGTTTGCGTCAGTAATTTATTCATCTGTAGTAATAACTAATAGTTATCTAGTTATTGGACCAATTTTTTTTGTATCATAGAATTCATTATGATTTTAATAACGTGTCAACAAATGTTACAGTTTTTTGGATTATTCAGTACAAATAATTTATTTAAAATAAATCCGCAATCCGCACTGGAGCAGCGTGGTGGACTTTGCTTTAGTGGGCTATTAATGGTTTTAAGCTTATATCTATTTTTTATTTGTTGCAAACTTAAATGTTTTTAGATTTGTGGTAAGAAGTTACTTGATTGACGACGTTAACTTAATAGTGTTTATTGTAAATAACTTGTAGTGCGAGTGAGTATTGTACCGAAAAACGTAAATTATTCGGAAGAAAGCGGCCGGTATGAATTATTGATTGTAGCGATGACTGCGAGTCACGCCATTGAAGTTTCGACAATATTCTTAACGCTCCGCCCGAAGTGTTTGAATTGAAAATGTTGGACACAGTATGTTCATGGAACGTATTGATTTCGATTGAATAAAAAGTCGGTAGGTATGAAACTAAAAATAATTTTATATTGTAGCCGGATATGGCTATATCGATAGGAAATTTAAAAATGTTGTCATAAAATGGGTCTGAAAAGCATCGTGACTAGTGGAATCCTTTTTTGTGCCGCATTGTATTGCGATCTACGGAAGGCTGTGGAATTAATAGCCATCACGTAGTTTGTAAGGCTATGCAGGTTTTTGAACTATTTTCAATGTTCTGTTTCATTTTGTATCAACAACATATAAAAGATGTAATATCCTACATTTAAAAACAATTTTTCAATTAAATAAAAAATTTGTTCGAATTTAGTAAATTTAGTTAAACACACTTCTCGAGAGTGAAACGACGCCATCGTTTAATCAATCCGGTAGCTTAAATAATATAAGAAAAAGCGATAAAAAATCTTCCAAAGAGTTTTCCTGCGTCTATTTTATCACTATTTTCTCTATTGTACTATAAACTATTAATATGTAGTTATAAAATTATAATTTTGTAGTTTACAATAATTATAGGTAATAAAGTTGGATGAAAATGAACATAAAAAGGATATTTTCATTAAATCAGTTAATTAAAATCAAATAGATAATCTTTTATCGCTTGCTGGAATAATTCGTATTGTCTCGCCTGGGATAGGTTTGTATTTGGCCAAAACTAATCAGCAATTGAAGGTCACCCGACGATTAGTTGCGCTGCCATTGTTGTGTTCAAATTACACACTGAAATGGTATATTTTAACAAATTTAAGTTTTTTTTAACTTTGAAACCTGGCAATGTATCATGAAAAAGTAAGCGTTAAATTAGTTTGCTGGAAATGGAAGTATGTCAAGATTCTTATAAAAAACACGAAGTCTTTTGCACTTATTAGGTATACGAAACATAATATCTGAAATACCAGTAGTTCGATTTTAAGAACCTGTGTCCTTCGCTTGCACAATGGTTGTATTTAAATGTCGGAAGTACGAGTAGGTTATCTCGAATACACAAATTAACTTTACATAAGCCCGATCAGATAATAAGAATGTTAAACCCCGTACCGTAACCTAGTTTGTATTGAACTGATCCTGTCTGCGTAGTTAACACTGGGTTTGATTCTCTTTTGGGGTAGGTAGATATGTATTTGTTAACCCATTAATGACTTACCGTCTATCCCTTTGTCATTGCGGAGACCTAGAGTATACTCCACCAAGATGTTCCAGTGTGAAATGGTCGCGTATGTGACAGAATGGTCACATATTATGCGATAGTATTTTCTCGGTCATGGGCGATGGTGACATTCGTACCCACTATGTAGAGAAAATGTCTCGAAGAAGAGGTAGGTGTCTTGTGCTAGGGTATGGGCGTTGATATTCATATGTACCTATGCGTTAATATCACGAAAATGTGCAAACGTTACCATGTTTCGGAGCAATAAAAGAAAGAAAGTGAAAAGAAAGTGATGGTGGATTTCAATTTTTCAAAAAGCACGTACGAGCGCATATGCTTTAGCTCGGTGACGAAATATTTTACTATTACGTGATATGACGCCAATTGTAAATCGATTTGCCACTATTCGAGTTACGATTACTTACGGTTGTACGTGTCGGCCATTTTGGCTGAAGGTGAACGACCTGGGTGGATTAATCATGACGCGAGATGCGGGAGGCTTAAGCTAGGGCTGAAAGTATTGTGTGTAAATTTTGCACGGTTAAAATTGAGT
This sequence comes from Hesperia comma, assembly GCA_905404135.1. Lineage (NCBI taxonomy): Eukaryota > Metazoa > Arthropoda > Insecta > Lepidoptera > Hesperiidae > Hesperia > Hesperia comma. The sequence continues at coordinate 9,987,955 of FR990034.1, forward strand.
TTTTTTTGGATAAAAAATGTTAACTTGAATTTTTGTTAGCATTAGGGTGTTAGCCGAATAGATAGTGGCCTTGCATGCAAAGCAAAGCTCACGTTCGATTTCCGGCCGCGGCGGACGTTTATGTGACACACAAATTAATGTGTGTTCAATCATCCGTCCCTCCACATTCTGTAGATAAGTTATTAAGTACCTAAAGAATTAACAATTAACATCATAACAGTGTACTTTTCTGGCTGATTCTAGGCAACTGATTTGAGGATGATGGATTATTGAGAACGGAAATAAGCGTTTCATGATAACTTGTTAATATTTTTACTAATATTACTAAGTAAGATACAGAACTTGTAACTTAATCTTGCTGTTAATAACCACCACCTGCAATATAACGCGAGTAATGATAAACATTACAGGACCACCTAACATAGTAACAGCCCTGGGGTACAGAACACAAAGATTTATGCAACGTTTCAATTGATCTCGGCCTTGGGAGTCTGTAAGTCGGTATGTAACGCGCTACAAATCTTTCTCATCGCCTACACATGTATCACTGGGTTCAAGGCGTATGCGTTTTTTTAATACGTTTGTTTCATCGGCTTTTGTTTTGAAACCAAACATAAGTCTGGCAATTCAATGGTAACATTAGGAGACCACAATGGCATCGTAGATTTTACACGGCTCACAAGAATAGTTACTTTTGACTATTGTATTGAAATTTAAGTCAGTTTGGAAGAATATATGTTGTAGGACCAGGTACCTTTTATAATTTGTAAGTTCTTAATATTAATTTTCATTTCGATGAATTAGAAATATGCATTTATTATAATTCAATACTTCAGATTTTCGGTGTTCAAGCAGATGCAATTTGTTTGATTTGTTATGCAATAATTTGGATAACGTAACAGTACTTTCATTATTCTCTAAGTAACAACGGTGTTAACAGTGCATTAACTCATGTATATAAACAAATTCATATAATTCAGTTTCTTAACATTAACATCCGTAGGAATTAGGAAATTTCCTCATGAATCACTGCGAATGAATAATGTGTGCACTGCCGCATCGGTGTTGAGAAGTTACTGCCTCTTGAACCATTTTCTATGGTAATCTTGTTGTAAGTAAATCATAAAGTCATAAACATTTATTTCATATTGTAGCGTTGTTCTAGTCGTCATAATGTAACTACAGTAGGTAGTATTCGACAATTACACTAATTTGTGTTTTATATTTTAATGTTTTGCCATACTACTTACATTCTTTCTCTCTTTCTTCTCTTTTCAATCTCTTCACTCGGTGACTAACAGCTTTTAAATTTTTTCAATGTGCCATTTTTTCTTTTCTTTGTTTTTTCATTGTCCCATTTTAAACTTCCGTTTTAAGTCATTCAATTTTAAACTAACTTAGTCATTTTATTTGTTGAACATTTCTATTACGTTAAAATCGATTTTTCAGCTGCTTAGTTCTGTATATTGACCCCGTAGACAAGAATAATGCCATAAAAATAGAACACAATAGCAGGTTTCATTACGTGAGTGAAGGGAGCGCCAAACAGCCAGCTCTGTGGAGACCTCATGCCATCGGGGGGTAATTATTGCTCCTTAATTATTTACTTTGGACGGAAAATCAATATAAGAATTGATTTTTGTAGTTATAGTTGAGGTATGAATACAAATATGTTTTGTTTTATACAATTATATTGACTTCGGAATACGTTTTTCTGCGGTCTTTTCACGTTGAACATCGAAATTAAACTTGTCATCTTGCAAATGGAATAAATTATTAAATTGTTAGATAATCACTGATAAAGTGTGAAAATTGATTTGCTCTTCGCCAAACACAAATCTTATGACATATGTATATAGTTTCCATTTCACGTGTACTTGTTATTATGTAGTATCGTGACAATTTGTGTGGTGACCCAGAAAGCGAAAAAGCCTCCCTGTAATTGTAAATCAACGTCGGCATTCGGCAAGTACTCAATAAGGGCGCTACCTTGGGGCGTGGTACTCACCGTTACGAAATGTGACTAGGAGGAGAAAAATATTTTATGGATCATTTTTACGTCTTCCAACTTAATTATTCATTATGGCTCACGATTAACTCCGTAAACTGTCTGATTTAATTTGCATTTTGTGTCATTTTAGTGTGTCAATTTAATATTTAAAGTCGACGTGACCGCAAAATTTGAACATTATTTTAAAATACGTTGAAAGAATTGTTGTGTATACAGAAATATTTGTGTTTCATCGTTTGAAATTCTTTGTCATGGACTCGTAAAAAATTTAATCCATTTAAAGAAGTGTTGACCATTCGTACATTAGTACGTGCTCCTTAGTAAACTATGTTAAATAAACGTGCTCTAAGGAATTGCACGCAACTCGTAAGGGCACGCGAAACCCCTATTCACACGGCACGCACGGTTCCCGAAACAGGAATGCTATAACTTTCGTGATAACGTGTTCCATATAAATGTCTAGAGTTGATAAAATACGTACAAAGCTTTGTACAGTCAAAAACCAAATACTTATTAACTAAGCGTACGTTCCTCGTTCCACGTATTTTGTTCCATTTCTTCTTCTACGCTTTAAAGATTATTTCACTAATTTCATATTATTTAATTCTATGTACCTTACTAATCAATAGTTGTCTTCTGCTTCTGACAATAACTCATATTTATTTTAATTTCTACTTAATGATTAACGTCATTTACATTCTTTCAAAATTAACAGTCATCAATCGTAGCATCGTTAAGGGTGCGGTTCCACTGAGGCGGAGCGGAGCGGAGCTGTGCGCGATTCACCAATCACATGGCTTGAAATCCACACGAGGCACATTGAGCTGGGATTTCAAGCCATGTGATTGGTGAATCGCGCACAGCTCCGCTCCGCTCCGCCTCAGTGGAACCGCACCCTAAAGGTTACATTTTATGTCATAATACAAAACGTAATCCTAGCTTTCTTATAATATTTGTAAGCAAATTCCAAGTATATTGTGAAGGGTGAAAGGACTTCACTGGTACTGTATAATTGTAAATACGTTTATCATGTAACTCTGTGTATACGTTCGTAGCGTGATATTGTGGGCGTGTCTCTACATACGAAACACGCAAGTCCACGTGCGATACACAGGTGTGGGCCGTAGGTGCGTTTGGTGCGGAGTTTAAGCGAGAGCGATTTTAAAGTAAACCTCAGTCCAAATATTGAAAACGCTGACAATTTTACTGAAGTGATTCAAGGTGTAAAGAAGAGTTAAGGTGTAAGGAGTCAAGAAGTTTAGTTGTAAATACACATTTGTAACAATATTTTAGTTTAATTAATTTCGATTGTTTTTAATATATTATGTTTCCCAATAAAATAGATTGCAATCATGTTTATGGGATTATAAATTAGCATTTTTGTTCATTAACAGCTTTGCGCCATTCGACCTTGAATTATTTTATCAACGAATTAAAATTGACACTGCGAATAATTGCAATGCATTTTGTTTGTTTGCATTTGTAAGGATCGTTGGTACTTTGTGTACACATCCGATGCTATGATTAGCTTATTAGCGATTATGTGCCCTTCAGTGCGGTTTTTGCGTTTTGTGCTGCGCTATGGTTAAGTATAGTGCACGATGTAATTACACCCTGTACCAACTGTAGCTCTTTGAGAACATCTGCTGGTCGCAATGTAACTACATATTATTATGTAACTACACTATTTTGTACTTAATATAAATTGTCTAGAACTGCCGACAAAGTGCTTTTTAGTATTGTAGAGAACGTTAACATAAGTAATCAAAGACGAGATAGAGATAACGAATAACGTTTATCCAAACAGCAAACTAAACGTACAACATGACCTGTATGTTAATAACAACATTTTTAAAGCTCATTCTAAATGTACTAGTAAAATTTGGGGTACTTCCCTATTTCATTCATTCGTTTATACTGACACATCCACCCACAACTCACAAGACGTAATCTTTCGAGTTATGAGTCTGTTGACTCCGGTAAAAATAGTTCATTGTGGACAATTACCGCTGCGTTGTTATTTGTCTCAGACATTTTAAAGACTTTGTACATTAATATTAATTTTCTTTTGAATTTTTTTCTCATCATTATTATTATCCGTTACATATCGTTGTAATTATTAGCTGATTGTGAGTGCGATATCCGGATAGGATGGATAACGTTACACATAAATGTTTGATTTGGAATATTTTTTTGTAATATGTATTTATTAGCGTCATTCTAATATAGAAATTACTAATCCAGGAGTGTTAATGTACGCATGTTTTTTATATACTTGTGAAATTCTTGGATTTTCTATCCAAGCTTTTAATTTTGCTTACATGTGCCCTAACTCCTTAAACTTAACACAGTTAATATTATACATAAATTACGCTCTTTCAATATTCATGAAACCCTCTTTTAAAATGATTACCTCATGTGATTGCCGTTACAGTGTTGGTTTACTTAATTTATTGTATAATTTTCATGTTACACATTTTTTATAGCATGGGCAACGGTATTATTTATTTTTGTAACGTTAATAATGGGTCTAAAATTATCGCTATCTACGATTATTTAAACCATACAAACAGTTCAACCCTTACGTTGTTCATGTCAAATTAACGCCACGCTTTTCAAATTATCCGCTTTATCCAAATTGTAATCTAAATATATCGCTTTTTAATTTATTTATAATGGCTTTCGTTCCTAATGATCCTATTGGAATAGTATTTGAAATCGCAAGTTAGCAAAAACTATCCCCCGTACAACAGCAATACATGAAAAAAATGTATAATTAAAAATAGTGTTAAGTTACATATACTATTTCTTAATGTAATAAATCTACTGTGTTACCTGTTGTATCTTCGCAATTAATAAAGTAAATAATATGTGGTTAAATCCCCTTAGAGGACATAAAGTCAAAACTTGGTTAGGTTTCAAAATGTCATTCTTAAGTAGATTGAGTTTGATTTTAATATTTAGATGTATCCTGTATCTTTCTTTGCCACTGAAATATTTTACTACTTTCAGATCTAAGGATACTACTAGATCGTACGACGTTTCAAAAATGGAAATATGAAAAGCCTTTTGTGAAATTGAAGGAACCCACCCACATTGACGTAGACAATGTGATTTGTAACAGTAAATGAACAATACTAATCGCCATTGTATTCGAATGTTAAAGCTTTAATCAAAGATTGTACTCGCGTGCGATGCTACTATAAACTAGTTCACTTAGGGGCAACACTCAGGTCGTTCACCCTGACCTTTTCAACCTTGCTACTTCAACTTAAAGGACTCGTTCACCATAGGTCTCTTGAAGGACTTATTTGAATGAAAAAGACTACTTTATGACCACGTCATAAGAACTATCTTCATGAATGGTATGCGATGTCAAATTAAAAACATCATAAATCTAAACACTCAACGTTTCTAGTAATTAGAGAGCTCCAGTGGTCGTTGTTCCTTTTAAGTAATAAATTGATGAAGTTATTGTCGTTAATCATTTACTTACTTTTACCAAGCGTTTCTTCTTTTAGATATTGATGGTCTTTAAGTCTTAAATCTGCTTTCTTTGTATTTCCGTGACTAAGGGTAATTTTTAGTCGATTCACTATGTCGTAACGTTACATTATTATTACACGCATTCCTTTTTTTGTAAAGATTGGAATGTTTGTGATTATGATCTAAGTATAAAATCGTATGCTTTCTTAATCATGTTTTTTTTCAATAGTACTAATTGTAAGTAGGTAAATTATATCAGACATGCATACAATTAACTGTGCTAATTAAGGAAAATTTTATTTTTACATTTATTGATTTTTGATATCGATGCTGTCATCATCTCTTCGGAAATCAATTCCACGAGCAAGGCGCTAAGAATTTATATATTTCTCATTTGGTTGACATCAAAGCGTAAATTTGAATACATGTGATGTAACCCAGCTACGTCCGTCCGCGTGTCCCTGGGAGGAAGCGTTAATGGGCGCTAGCTTCCTTTCTAGGAATAGTCGTGTTCTCCCATCTGTTTTGTTTGTTTACCTATTCTCATGATCTTTTTGGCTCTGTCGTTTTTATTTAGCACCTCTTGGCTATTTCATTTACATATTTCTTGATAATTGCATAAAAGGTTTTTTCAAGTTAGATTCTATTTAGGTTTTCAGTGTGCATTTGTGCTATAAATTTTGATGTAAAAATTTATGCGATATAAGAAATAGAAAGCAGTAATCGAAATAAAAATAAAGGAAAGGTAATTCCGGGAGGTAGGGGATAATCTTATTCCTAATTTCATGCAATGTAAAATTTTGTCTGTTGTCAACGCATATTTTAGATCTATTGAGAAAGCAACAATGAACTGTATGATTCTCGTACGTTCTTTACTGGATCCACAGTCGAATGCTCTCTGCCGAATTGCATTCGAGTGTAGCGAACATGCGTGTAATTGCAGTGGCACTTATTTATAACTGACCCGTTTTCCTTAGAAACAGGATGCTATGCGAAGACTGCAAAACCTATTTCTAGATCATCTGACATATTGTTTGTAATGGAATAAAAGTATTAAGAGTTTAGTATGCTGCTCAAGTTTTATTTAGACATTATACTTTATTGAAGGTTACCGCACCACGGCTTCTCGCTTCGAAGTCTTTTGGTATCACGCGGTTCTGTACCTAAAACGTATTTAGCTCAATGTTCTTTACAATATAAAATCTTCAGTGCCATTGCAGTTTTAGCTTTTGTCTGAAGACTGAGAAGTACAGAGTAATCATTTATTTATTGCATTCGAAAGTAAATATCGAGGTAAATACGCACCAGTATGCTTACGTGACTCCACTCATGTGACAAAATAATCTCAAGCCTCTAATAGTATTACATCGTTCGATTTGAGATTGTGCATACATCATTGCATCATAACAAAACCTTGCTGATTTTGCATTGCTGATGAGAAGTAACTCAGCGAAATCAATTCTCGTAATTGAAATTTACGTAACAACATGGTTTATAATGTATCTGTCCTGACCTGGGAACTATAATTAATTTTAAGCATTTAAAAACATCTCATATGATATGACTAACGTTTTACAAAAAAATTACTGACTTCAAAATCGATGATTAGATATTACTCAACACTTACCTGTAAGATGATGCTCAAATTTTATGGGACCATACGCGAAGCGCTAGCTTTCTGTTAAAAATCATTGCAAGTTGCAAGCCGTGTGCAATGTACTAGTGAAATGATTACTGTTTTTCCAAATTAGTTTCGTGTAATCAAAAGTTCATAAAAATGTAAACGAAATAGCAGTACTTTCATTTATTGCAGTGATACCCATGCCAGATAGAGAGCTCTAATTTGTCCGTCAGTCACGACGTAGAGGCCGAGCACCCTCTGAATCGTATCTCGCGGAATCGCAACCTCTCCGCAGTGGCCACAATGGCTAAACAAATAGCGCACGCTATGCACTTAGTTCGCAGTTTGAGTAATCATACCTCGTTGTTATGTTTTCCTGGTACTACATTAACTAATAATTGGTTATGGATTTTATCATTAAGTCACAACTTGGAGCAATCGTTCATAGTGTACAGTTGTTTTCGTTTTAACATACTAGCATTGTGTCCAAAATCAAAGGTCTATTATATAGATCTTACTAGCGACCCGCCCCGGCTTCGCACGGGTAGATATAACATATTATATAGCCTATGTCACTCACTGAAAAAATAATTAAAATCGATCTAGTAGTTTTGATTTATTCATTACTGCCCGTGGCCCGCACGCGTTAAATTTGGAGTAAAACAATTCCCCTTTCCCTATACCATGAAGATTTCCTGCTATCTTTGGAATATCTAAATTCATACCTACATTACTTATTTACTTCGCTACGTCCCGCAATTAAAATCTGTAATATCTTCGAAAATATTCATTTAAATCTTGTGTTGTAAATGACCATATAGATCTATATTAAATCAACAATGTATTTAAGCTTTAATTGGATAAGGATTAATGCTATATTGGTTAAAATCGCTTCGAAAATTAGCCATTATTTGTCGTAAAAAGTAAATGACAAAAAAATGTTATTGTGGGATATCCATAACAGATAGACATATACCATCGCGGAGTTTCAGGGTTCAGCCTGCGTTTGCAATGTAAGCGGAAAAAATCGATAATTAACGACATCACATTAAAAACCTCAAAAATAACAGTATTTCTCTACTATTTAATGGATGTTATTATACATATAAACCTTCCTCTTGAATCACTCTATCTAATAAAAAAAACCGCATTATAATCCGTTGCGTAGTTTTAAAGATTTAAGCATACAAGGGACATAGGGACAGAGAAAGCGACTTTGTTTTATACTATGTAGTGATGATAAAATTATCGATAACCACTAATTCTTCTTTATGTCAAATTTTGCATTGGAATGAATGAATGGTGTGTAGAGTGAGTGGTCAAAGATGTTTTTCGGTCAACAAGATTAATGGTCACTGTAACAGTTGTAAGTAGAAAGAGATATGTAGAACATGTTAAACATACACGCTCCACTAAATTATTAATGGATATAAATATTATGTTTGTGTTTGTAGCTTCCAGCTAACAATTATGTTGTGATCTCGATTCTTGGCTTAATTATGATTGGTTGCGTTTCTGTGATAACATGTCAAATATAATTCAGTGGTTAGAAACAGTAAGAGCCTCGTTACAATTTGATTTATGTATTATGTTGATTTGAATATTTTGGGTTATCGACCTTAATTGAAGCGGCGATTTCCTCTGATATGAGACACTTATTTATAGTATTGAATTTACAAGTAGATATACTCCATCTGATGAACTGTTCAATTCAAACTTAAAGGCACTGCTATCAATCTCTAAACATTGCGTTCTGACTAGCAACATTTGTTTGTGTTCAAAGTCCCACACTGATCAAAAACTGATTAATTCTTCATACAAGGCTGTGTCAATATTAGGGTTTTTGTTGTTATCCACAGTGTCAGCTTACCTGATACAAGTGATAATGATTTCACTTCAGTATACACTATCAAAACCTTTATTTTTGATAGTGATACTTTCAAAAGTAATTACAATAGTGAATTTCTTATTGTGCTATTTATACTCTAACCAGCTTGTCTTGTAATTTGATTGATATGTGAAATGAAAGCTGATTTGGATTATCTCTTGTTTAATTTGCATCTTTCTCTTGTCAGAATTTTTAAAACGCTTAGGGCTTTTAATTTAATGTATGTGTTGGAGATTGCCACAACAGAGGTTTCATATATGATATATGTATGCAACAAAGCGAATGGGAACCCTTCACATATTTGATAGTAGTGGGCGTTGTTTTCCATTGTTGTTTAAATTGTTCCTGTTCATTGACAATATCAGATACAGTGCTCTGTTTATTTTTGCGTCTTCAGGTGAGCTTGTAGCTTGTGATTTTTTCCTTGATGCTAACGATAGTACAGTCTCCATTGAACACTACCCAACTACCCAGGTATAATCGTAACATGCGTACCTAAATAAAATAGGGAAACGATATTTTAATCAAAACATCGAATACGGTTATCTGTATTATGAACGTGATTACGCGATACACTATCAGTGAAGCCGTCCGCGCCATGCTATGAGTGTCTACATGCACGTATTCCATATTGTCCATTAATCAATATCGTAGCCATAGAATTGGTGTTTGTTAGAAACGACGTTGTTTATTAAATAGCAACCCAAGAGACACTGTTCAAGTGGGGTTATATTATTTCGCGTACAGATTTAAAAGAACTTTAATATTGTGTGTGTAGTGTGTAGATTGCACAATGTGTGTGAATGATTTCATGAATTTAAATAAGTATAAATATGTAGTTTTCTGTCGTGGTTCATGATACTTTAGTCATCCCTCGAGTTTGAAGGGATGGAAACATGAAACTTCAATTGGGGTCGCCTAATATTCCATCAGTCCAATTCACAAAAATGGTAATCTTTGCGTTCTACAGTAAGTATAGATGTAACAGATAATTCCGAAGAAAAATCGGGAGGTTATTAAATGGCTTTGGAACACAGAACAAAAAGCCTGCCAGTTCTATTTAATAATCGTTTTGATGAAAAGGTTTCGGTCAGTAGTGCCATGGAGAGAGAGTGCTATATTAGATATCAATTTATCACTCAGGTATCAGTCTTATCACATGCAGGAATACCAGCACTTTCAAGTTTCTGATAATGTCATGCTAGCTTCACCGACACTTTTTCTGTTATTAGGTCACAGCTATTTACATATTTTCATAAATGTGTTTTCCATTTAGTACCCTGTCTCATTTTCAGTTTAAAGGGACCTTTTACAACATAATATTAAGTAATTGAAAAACTAGTGCGCGTAACTACGAGGGGTCAGGGATTAGGAGATATCATAATTGAAGTGTTATTATCAAAGTGGTGAAATATGCAGTGCGCTCAAGTCTACTTTTTCTTTGCTCGTTAACATCAACGAAATTTCATTTGTCTAACAAGGTATGCTATTCTTGTTTTTTTCTGAACTCTACTTCCTGCAATTAAAACACCTATTGTAAGAGTGTGCATTTAAAATAAATTCGCAATATTGACACAATTGCATACTCAATTCAAAAACTTCGAACATCGTTTGCCGTTGTTTGCAGATTAAATTCAGATACTTTTCTATATTGTAATGATTGGATTAATATAAATAAATCTATTACTAAGATAGTCTTCCTTATGTAAAATTCCTTCCTTATCTTTAAACCAAGGGATTAAATTACAACAATGCAGTATACATACGCGTAATATTCTAATGCAAACGTTACTTGGAATCAATACGACTAAACGTAGTGAGTAAGCAAACGTACACTTATGTCGAAGACAGGACGCTTCAGTCGTCAAATCCTCACCAAACTGTGGGAGGGAAGCCATATGTAGACGTTATTGATATTATTATTTGCTAGTTTTTGTAAGCGGTCGCGCGATCAAACTTATTTTAAGGAGTGACGTACTCTTTTAAATCTTCTAGAATATTCTCGAAAGTATGTGTTTGAACAGTTTGATCAAATCCTTCAAGTATTTATTTAAGTTTAGTGTTTACTTAATAGTTAAAAAATAAAAAGAAATGATAATTTGATTGCAGAGTTAATATTGAAATAATAAATGGATTGCCACAAAATAGAAAGTTATTTATGTAATATTAACAAAGTCGAATCCTTTGCAGGCTTATCAAAAGTGATATATTGATATTACTCATATCTCAGATTACTTGTCATATGACATAGAGTTATTATAGAGACTGAGACAGCGATAAAATAATACAATTCTACTCTGTTGTATTATGTAGACTGAGATCCACAATCTCTAATTGTGGTATGTGAGAAAGTGAATCTGAAATTCAACTAATATTTAATATCTTTGATTACAGGTAAGGAGTACTTTCTATCATTCAAGCTACCAGCAAATATGACAAGGTAATCATTATCGTAATAATCACTAAAGAGAAGAGTTTTTTTATGTAAGTAACCAATGAGCAGACGGGCCATCAGATAGTCCATAGTCAACATCGTCCATAGAATAAGTGACATCAAAAGCGTCACAGATGCATTGTTTACCAATACTCTCTGTGACTATTTAATTCCTGTTAAATGATATTACAACTGAAACACACAATATTTCATGGTCTAATTTAGAAGAAGAGTGTTAGCTAGTTTATTTATTTATTTAGTCTTTATTGAATTCTCTAACAATCAACCTTCAGGATGTGCAGAGAATTAGAGAATTAGGGAGAGATAAAAAATTATACCCCCATATTTAAGTTCTTCTGGTTGAACTAGAATATAATAATAAATCGGCCCTTGAGTGATAAGATGCATTGATGTGTAGGCGATTTAATGTATTTTTAAAAATCCAAACGATTGTAACTGAAGTTAATCCTAAGAAATTGAATCCCCATCAATCAGTATAGTATCTCCGAATTTGTTATATGCCAAACAATTACTCACTCTAGAAGCTCGGACAGGTTAGAATGAGATAAACGTCATTTAACATAATACCAATCGAAATTGAACGCTACGGCCAGCTGCTTTAGAATAGACATTGAATTGACTCGGAGACCTGAAAACAGAAGCGAAGCTCGTGTCCAATTACAATAATAATGAATCGTCGCATGCGTCAGCGGTCTTTGAATAAAGATCGCCACTCACACCGTAGCATAATCATTGTGCTGTCTTACATAAATCGTTGATCAAAAATCTTCTCTATCATTTCGCTAACTAGACAGTTTAATAATTGATGTAACTATTAGCGCTATTCGGTTTTACGTAATCGTGATAATCAATCTTAAAAGATATTGTAGTATGACGGAATGACAATCATCTCATTTCATATAGCTTTCTCGATACTGTCTTTGTTAATATATTTGTTAAATAACAGTTACGCAGGTGTACCAATTGATGATAAGTTGTCTGCGCTACAATAGTCATAGAAAATTGCTTATAACTGAATTATTAACAAGACAATGAGAGCTCCGTAAAATATGACGGATTATTCCAGATGACACCTGATAGATCATCATCATGTGTATAGTAAACCCAACTTAAGACTGAAACGAAAGAGGCGCTGTCGGACGCATATGACATTCATTTGACCAATCATTGCACACTAGTAACTGACAGATGAATGAACACAACGTACTTATGAATGACTTTTCGTTAGTTCCAATTTTTGCCATATCAGAGATAAGTTGGGCGGACATTATCAATTAGATTATAGTAAAAAAGAGGAGGTTAAGAGCCCAGGGATGGCCAGAAGAGACCTGGTGCCATTGCCTCGTCCTTTGCCCAACTGAACGAACCACGATTCATACAAATTCATAGGTAATCTTACAGGATAATAATAATACAGGGTAATAATAAAGGTGACTACAATATTATCTATCTATTGCCATATTCATGAGGTCTGAAAGATTCATTTGCTTTCTTCCTTCAAACTTTTAATTAACAAATATTCCAATACATCGGTGTCATTGTATCCGCTACTGTATCAGTAAGGAGCTCGTAAGCTCGTTGTAATGTTTTATTCCGCTATCTAGATGCGCCTAGAGCGATGACCCCGAGGCAAGAGTCGGAAGAGACGTAATGATATCATTAATAGCAGTGTTAATAACATTAATTTAATTCCACTGAATATATTTCATAACTAACAGTAATATATCATTAATAAAATGAATCTTTTGAAAGTTGTTTCGAGTAACAAAGAGTCATTATTTATTGTTGTAACGCAATAATGTTGTTACAGAAGAAGATAATTATTATCAAGGTTAGATTTTACAACTTAAGCCGCGACAGTGTTTCAACAATAATTTTATATACCTAAGTAGACAACCTCAAAATGTTATTCATAATTATGACAATAGTGGTATTATCTTATCGATGATCATTATCTATATTCTATATTTAGCTATTTCTGGAATTATGTTTTTTTGTGATAGTTGCATTTTATTTTACGTTTATTTCATTAGTTTTTGAGAATTTTAGCCAGTGACTGTATTACATGTTATAATATTAGCGTTTTTTGCTTCATTAGCGCCGCAGTCTCATGGTTAATATGTTATCAACTAGACAAATACAATAACGAAATAAAGTAACCGTTATATTCTGATATATCTTCTTAGATCCTAACGTGTTGGCGATTTCTCTCATGATGAATTGCCTACATTATTTGATCGTATCGGGTGACGCTGATGCCATCATTGTGTGGGAAGTATTTTCTAAGTAAAAACTGAATACCGTTTCACTATACTAAGTCGTCGCCATAAACTATAATTTCATTTTGGTTACATAAGTTATTTTTGTGTTATTGATATAATGAATGGACGCGGTCCATCAATGGTGTTCGGTTGCCACTGATTTACGGGCATTTCTAATTATTTTGAATACAAATCATTTTCTTGTGATATATGTATACCCACTACTGAGCTTTGGAGTTTCTCTTTTTTTAAACTTCTCCGTTTCCTCAAGATCTTTTCTTACATTCTATTTTATTGTATTGCATGTGGCGCGGTTTTTTAAATATTTAACTATTGGATTTCTTGTTTTAAATTACCTTTCGCTCTTTTTTCGCGATATTGTTTAAAGGTAATATATAAACAAATATATGCTCTGCTGTAGGTACCTAAGTGTAGACTGATGAAACAGTCATACTTTTATACCGGTACGTACTGTGATTATAAAACGATAAAGTCAGTGCTTAACAATTTAAACATTGGGTTGAAAACCATCAACGTTATGACCGTTCACTCTTTTTATCCTGTCCTTATTTTTACATACATTTTGAAACATTTTTTTTAGGAAATATAATTAAGAAGTTAAAGTTGTACCATGAATTTACTTTTTTCACTTATTTTATTTTTTCATCAATATCAATGCTTTCCTATACACTTCATAATTCATAGATAGTCATATGTATATTATGTATAATGTAGTCATATAATCATTCTGCGTACAAAAACATTTTTCGTTATTTCTCAGTTCCGTTCAATAATTTTTTATCATACAAAATATTAAACCATAACCATTCTTTTGTGTATAAGTTCCGATCTCTACGAAAGAGAGAGGATTCATTAAACGATATGAGTGGTACATAGCGATAATAACATGCATTCGGGCTATCTTGTTCTGTGGAAATCGTCAAGTAATTATTCGGTAGTAATTGTTCGGATTTCGTAGTAGCCCTCCAGATTTAGGTGACTAAATTTAGGATGGTGTAATAAGCCTATAACTCTGCCATCATAATGCAGCATTATAATGGTAGACGTAAGCCAGTGAAATAATTATTTTGCATAACTACTTTCAATAAAGACTCGACGTTTATATGTAAAAACTTCCAGAAACAATTATGTATATTGCTTGATGATTTCATTGACTATAGTTCTTAGGCAATCTTACATGTAATTTTATTGTTATTGTTCTTAATTTGAGGTCTGGCTGCATGTATTTTGTTGAAATGCTTGCTTTATATTCATTTAATTCTTAATTCATGCTTCGTTTTTTGTTGAAATTGGCATAAAGTTCTAATTGATCATAAGATTTAAATATCTGAATGAAGATAGTCGTCTGAGAAGTTGAGGGACTTTACATGGAATGCATTGTAAATAGCAATTGATCGGGTAGATTTGTTTTTATAATATTTTTTATTGCGTGAACACTTGTAACGAATTCTCTCACAGGGCCTAGTTGACCCAATTTTTGTTCCATTTCGTAACATTGTGTCGAAGAGCCGCACAAAAATAGTAACCGGTACGTTTTCCACGTAAACTTACAGCACTTTGGTTTGCTAGTTTAAATTTTATTGCATAAATATAATAGTTCAAATCGTCTGTAAAAGCTTATAGGATTGGACAGTTATATTATTATCACTGCAAACTAAAATTATTTCGTCATATCCATGATTTATTTAGCTAGGTAATAGGTGTCATTCTAGTAATTAAAAGGGCGCTTTCAATTTAGCCGCTTCGTGTCGTACGGCTGCCGCGCGTTTCTCGTTGCGGTTGTTATACGACGCACGGGCGGTCGTTTGTTTTCATACAAAGTGTACGGTGCGGCAGCAGTGCGGTCGTCGTAAACGCAAACGTACGACAACCGCGCTGCTGCCGCACCGTACACTTTGTATGAAAATAAACGACCGTCCGTATGTCGTACGACAAACGTAGCGATTCCGCACTGCAGCCGTACGAAATGACTTAATGAAATTTTAAGCTTATGTAGCCGCGTTAAACTTATTAAATCTAGCTGTGAATCACACGAGTGTCATACAAACGTTTATTTTCATGCTTCGTGATAAAAGAACACAAACGTTTCTTGTAGCTTCTACTAGCTTCATAACTATTGGCTCTTCAATAATGAATCAGTCAGTCTGTCAGATATAATTATAGTTTGTTAAGGGTTTGATAAAAATACAACCCAGATTATTATTAGGCAGTATTGCTAACACAAGACTGTTACAGAATTTATTTCCGTACATTGCAGCCCCCTCCGACTAAAGTACGTTCTACTAAATCCTAATTAGAACATTGTTCTGATTCGAGAGTTATTTATTATTTTTTGTGACCGCAACGAGTAATCTCACGAATAAATAGTCGTCCTTGAGAACAATCTTCACGCTTCCACTCCATTTCTAAGTAATTGTTAGTAAATATTTTATGTTAAAACTTTGAACAAATATACAGTTAACGCGAATTTGTGTACGAAGTTTGCACAACGTTTTTCATACACAGGTTTGTATAAACTACCGCAATCCGGTAGTGTTTGAACTGGTTATTTTAACGCGCCAGCCGAATTTAATGGATTTGCAATAACGATCGAGTTACTCCGAAATTCAATCATGCTCGATGGATTGAATGCGCAGATAACACAGTCTTGTGATCCATTTGATGATAGCTTTTTTTAATATAACACATGTTGAAGACAAAATGTGGTGACCTTAATTATTTTAGCCACACGTCTGTCTCATCTGATAAATTGCTTATCATACGGTATTCATATTATGGTTATTGATTGCATCGAAGAATATCGTAGTATTGCATGTCAATATATTGTCCATCATAGAAGCATCAATCATCGTTGAATTTTTCTTTAAAAACGTTCAAAGAAATCAATACAGTAGAAAGTGTTTAACCTGCGAAAACCTATTCACGTGCGTATGGATGGCATTTTGTTCTTAAAGCTTAGCAATCAAACATTGCTATTTTTGAGATAACGTAAGACTGTATTTTGTAGTTGATCGCTTTAATCGCCGGCAGTGGAACAACGGCCATAAATAAATACATACATAAACATACATCTCCTTTGTATACATTTGTACGTTTCTTTAGAGGGCAAAAAGGCCGAGAAAAAGTTACTTCGTCGCCGGTGGTGGTACAACTGCCTAATAGGAACAAATTCGTTAGCTCTTTTTTAAAGTAGGGCAAATCTATAACTATGGCTCTGCGTGAGTTAATCTTCGAAGGGGTCCAAGGCCGCTGGAACAGATCCAGAATTTTTCTTGTCTAGTTCATAATGAACTTCATTTAAGACGCACTTCGCTTTATTGCTCACGACGTATGATGGGATCACCATTATTTTTATATTTCAAATGACGTACTATGTTGGTTACTCATACCTTTGCTGTGTGGTTCCTGTTTTATTAGACTCATAGTTTCAGGGTTTTAAACTATTGTTACACAAAGCTATAACTAACGTCTTTCTGCGGGCAATATTTGTATTTGCATCTTATTCATAATTCTCAATTTGCGTTGTCGATGTCATATCCTCATTCATGATTAAGTTTATAACAATGATCCCTGTCAATACCTGAAAAATTATACACCAAGATTAAAATTACTAAATTTTTATCTTTGTGAAAAGAAACGAAACTATACAATGTCAAATTCTTTTTCCATAACAGATGACAGATTACATGAGTGGACAAGTGTTGCATATCTGTGACTTCCAAACCGTCACAATCACAAGTTCTATTATCACTGTAACGTTATCTTCCTGCAGATGTTCGCATATTAGTTGGTACCAAATATTATAAGGCTGTTACAGACAAATCCACATACAAATTAAAAATCGTTTGAATTTTCTTGTCTGCTATTATTTTATCAAACAAATATTTATTAATTATCGCCAAGGCTACAGTCGTGGCAAACTAAACAAACGCTGTTACAAGATGAATATATGCTGTGAATAAGCTTTTACACTCGCCCATTCAAGTATTATCATTTCATATTGAGTCTCTCTCGCTTATAAGACATTACCCGAGTGTTATCACCAAGTGGTTATTCGTATATTAAAGCCGCTTGAAAAGGAAATTTACAACAATTAAGTGCCTTTGAATCTTCTTAACGCCTCGGGTCATCTGGTTTTCCATACGAGGGTCGGGCTCGCTTTAGTAATTAATATCGTTAGTGTTCAATATATCTTCGCTTACGTTTAAATGGTCTTTATAAACTCTCACTTCTGTAACCTTTTAGGTGAGTTATGGACGCGAATTTTAAACAAAAACTACCCTATCGTATTATTATGACGACAGTGTTTCTGTGAAAATATAAGCGACCTTATATGTTTCGGGTTTCTGAATTAAAATTTTGAGATATAATTGTGCTGTTAACTTAAATGGATTGAATTTCTTTTGTTTAGGTTCCTCACTCACTGATGCTAATAAAGCCTCTTTTCTTTCCGAATGCCCGAAATGGACTGAAATGGTTTGTTTAAAGGAAAAGTTATTCCGATCTAAGACTTGTTGCCAACGAGTTTTTAATTTAGGGTACTAAGCTGATACTACTGATAACCAACATACAAGGAGTCGCCCTTGTATCAGATATCAAACCCTTGATTCAGGAAACCTTCACGGATGCAACAACGTATACCTTAACTTTCCAGCATCCTGAGCTTGTTACTCAGAAATCGGTTTCCCACAAAATGCGTGTGATTTTCTTGAACTTTAAGCGTCCTTCGATGCTTTCGAAAGTGTCAACGTGTCTCCGGTTGGGCCCATGCGTGGGTGAAAGTGGCCCAGCGGCCCACTACTGCCAATTATAATCCAATAAGTATTTTCGTAAAACAGCGATAGGCTTCTGTCACCGCCGTTAGTTAATTTGTTTGGTTTGTCGACTGTGGCAATAATTTTACACTAGAATAAATATAAAACACAAGTTTTAGATTTGATGATTACTTCTGCTAATTTATGCTAGTGACAAGCCTCGCAGCTGTTGGGGTCAGGTTTTTTAATTTACGGAAAAAAAATTATTGTTTGATCCTGATGTCGTATTGTTTGTTATGATTCATTATCAGGGTTTTTTGTTTTAACTCATGATGCACTATAGGACACTGAGTCTCTTTTACTTAGGCCTCTAAATTCGTCCACTTGGAGCACACCTGTAACTATGTGGTTGTCAGTCTAAACAACGCCATGATGACTTAATGACTTGGCTTCAATTCTTTAATGACCCCCCATTAACAACCAGTCTCCCCTCGTCATGGAGGAGGCCTCAAAAAAGCGACTTAAATATCCACTCACTAAAAATATAGGTACATTAAAAAAAGATAAATTAATTTAGAATGACCTTAATGCTTGATGGTATTCTCCACCAACCATATAGTCATTCATGTCAAGTACGATTAACACAATATAAGTGGTCTTGCACCGGAAACAGAGAAAACACAGCAGCCGCGTATCAGCTGAAACATCACGGCAATTAAATGATGTAATAGTTAATGTGCCATGTTTGTGTCTGGAGTGTTTGATTGTATCTCGTCACGAGGAAATGTTTCGCTAATGTACTATGAAATGACGGTTATCTAGGCTTAACTGTAGGCCCTACCGTCGCTTTCCCTCAGTTTTAGATGAAGCAGTCGGCTGAGGACCGGAAATTTGTATTTTCCGTTTTGCTATGATACGTGCGGTATGTATCGGCTTAAAATTGCGTATCGTGGATGCACTTAGTACGCAAAATATAATTTTAAACATATCCCAAGGTCAAAAACCTTAAAAGGTTTAAAGTAAACGATGGCGAAAAATTCTCATGTTCGTGTAATTTGTAGGTAGGTACTTCATGCACGTCTTGCAAATAAATGAGTAGGTAAGTAAAAACATTCAGGACTGTTGTTGCTTACTTTGTAACAAAGCTCTATACAACATTGCCGAAATAAATTCTGTATTTGATGATTTAAAACAAAATATATTTTTATGGCTCCGTAACTTAGTTGGTGTTGACTTGTAGCACATACTAAGGGTCCGAGTAATTTACATTCGTAAGTTACAAATAAATATTTATTCTCGTATCAAGGTTCTCGCACACTGAGCATAATATCATTTGCGGCGATGGGAGTGTTATTTCAGGGGTATAAGTGTTCGAGTGTTTGTTATCACGAGGTTTGCAAATTGTAATTCAAGTGTTTGCGGTTTCGATGCAAAAACGCGGCCGAGCTAAACTTTCATCAGCATGTTATAGGACAGTGACACTTCATAGAACCATTTCCTATGTAATTATCACAGGCGACCACAGTGCATCTCGAGTTACATCGCAAATCGAGTTCTTCCACATTGCTCTGTCCAGTCCGCGACTCGATACCTCATACGACACACTGATGATACCGGTAATATGAACCACATGCAAAACCGTTATTTTCATTAAAGCACATATTTCTATCTATACGAGTATATGTAATATGTAATGTAGATTTTATTTCTGCACGCAAATTAGCATCTTTATAAGTTCGTCATTTAACAACTAAACTTAACGTCAGGCTTTTCCACTCTACTCCAGTGCAGTGAAGGGGAAGGGATTGATGAAAGGTACAAAAATCCAGGATCAAAATTTTTGCTGTCGCCCGAAGGTCTCCGACATGGATTAACGACTTCTATCTATCCATAACGACCGGGACTATCGACTTTAAGTACACTCCGAAATTCCGAAGTACGGAAGTGCCAAAGAAATTCTACCATTTGGTCACCCGTCTAACTACCGATCGCGCGTGCAGTTGCTTTTTATTCCCTGCATTTACCAAGTGCAGATTGACAATACCAAGCGACGTTTGACCGTCTCAATTGCGTAGATAATCGGAGTAGACTGCGTAGTAATGTGTGACTACAGTCATACTATGTTATCCTCGCTTCAGTCCTGACTGATCCGAAAGCTGCGCGCGTTGTTTACAACACTGCACAGTTAAGGAAGAAAGTCAATGTCGAACTGCTCGGTTTATAGGACACAGATACGCGTGACACAAAGAGGTTTGCGCCGAGAATGACTGTACAATTATTTTGAGCAGACAGCCGCGCTGGGTTTTGCATTAACTAATAAACTTCCGCCGGGCGCTTAATTCACAATGGCCCGACAGTTTCTCTCTCTTTGTTTACGTTATCTACTGACGTTAATTTTATGGATTTAGAATTTTAATGAGCGTTCCATGTAAACTTTATTACCAATTTTGTTCAGATATGTTTATTAGCTTCCCAAGTATGCAAAAATATTTATGGTAGTGTGATATCAAATTCTGCACGAACCCCCACGAAAGCAGCTTGATGTAATACACTCTATGCTTCCTCAATGATGAGGAAAGATCCGTGTTATGTAGCGGCTATAAATGGATTAATGCGAATATCAAATTAGCGGTGAAGTCTGCAGGTTAATGTGGGAGATTTAGATAAGGGTCAAATTAGCAGATAGACCAGTTTTGGTTTCGAAACTAGGTACTAATGTTGTATTGTCCAACTCATAGCATCCAATTTACGTAGGACGTTTCGTGTGGGTGCAGCACCACTTCTTATCTGATAACTGCCGGGAAGCAAGTTCAAAGTTCTTTCGCGTTTTGATTAGAACTTGATTCTGAAGTAGCAGCAATTGCAAATGAAACCTTTTATGGGTCCCCGAGACGATCAAGTGCGCTTGACAAGTCTACGTGATTGAAGCGAATATTGATCGTTTACGGCGTTGACTTGACGCATTCCTTAAAGCGATCTACGGCTTGACCAGAATTGACAGAAATTTTGATTGACGCCGCTTGATGCACCTACGCTTGATGCGACTTTAAACTTGAACCTATAAAAAAATAAAAATACCCCATCGCCTCTTTCTTGTTTTTTTTCCTTAATAGATACCGCTAGAGTTATAGCAAGGAATGCCATATCTGCGTTAGAAACCATTTTTGTTTTTGCGACCACAACTTTCATGGGCACAGGGCTGCATGCGACTATAAGGCACACGCACTTGACGGGACTTGATGGCACCTTCAATAGGTGTCAAGTCCCTCGTCAAGTGAAACCGTCAATCACGTGAGACTTGTCCAGTGCGCTTGATCGTCTCGGGGACATCTTTCAAATAAAGAAACGAAGTGGGATCTAGGGACTTTTTAAATTCTCTTATTAGCACTACACCGTTCAGCCTCTCATATTGTGTCCAACTGGCTTTAAATAAAATGGTATGGCAACTCTTTTCTTAAAAATTTGGTGGCTGGCTTAAAATTAAATCCTATCGTGACTTTTTTCTTAGAAATTTGACGATCAAAAGCGTATTTGCAAGACTCGATTGCCCGAAGCATATCAAATGATACAGGATTCTATTTTACCCAGAGCCGTAAGATTATGACTTTGCTTACTTATATTATTTTACTGCATCCAGCTAAATCAATATATTATATCAGACGAAACCCACCAAACAAAACTCAAACAGGTACACGACATAATTTACGCGGCAGCAGTAATAAAGCCCCATTCACCATTCAATAGTACAGAAGATGGTAATATCTACAAATCAGATGATCAAATTTCACTTTAACACAATATGGTTTTGATGCACGTCTTTTTATGTAATGTATTAAGGCAATTTGATATTTACACGTAGGCGCTCGTCGCGAATAATTTGTGTTAGCACTTTTTTTGCACTGACCTATTGAATAACTGTTTACACTTTGCCATCATTACTTTTTATTGTATTGACGCATCAATCAATTACAATCACAAGGCGTTTACATATCTTGTTGTGCAATAAACAAAAATAAAACGGCAAAACGTAGCTCGTTAAGTGTTACTTCCGTGCTTGTGATAAACTTTGATTTTATTCAGGTAGCTCGTATAGATACTAAGTGTTCGACAGAGTTAAATGTAACGGAGTATGCTTTCGGGCTAGAGTTGGATGCTTTACTGCTTATTGCAAAACTTGGGGGCGTCCTGTGCTTCAGAGGGCATGCAAAAAAGTGGAAAGGAAAGCTGAATTAGATCTAGTTCCTCTTACTGTACAGACTTCAGTGAGTAGGTTAAGCTTGGGAGTTTCTTGCCGGCTCCTCACTCACCACTCACCACTCACCGTAGGGATTTGTTGAAGCGATGGCGTAATTTGGCTTTCGAAAAGTGTTTAAAAAAACATACTTCATATAAACGCCATTCATTCATTCTTGCTTAACATTTTGCATGTCTTAAGTTCCGATGACAATGCAAGTTTACGACAAGCATGACCGGATACAACGTTCAAGATTGGCTCCAGCTACACACATCAAAAGTGTCTAGGGATCAACATATATTTTTGCAATAACTTTTCTCCTGATTGATATTAATTAAAATTTTCTTTAAGGATTCATCAAATAAAGTGTTTTCGTTTGTCACAGTAACGATAAACCAAGTCACCTTTGCATTAATAAAGAAATTTGCCATTTTCCTAATAAAGGGATTTTTGACATTTGAACCACTAACATTAAAGTTCGAAAAAAAGACTGAAATAACAGTTTTCTTTAAAATTTTATTGGGTAACTTAAACAATTAATAATCCGTGTTTCTACCGCGAACACTAACAACACAAGAACATCGGTTTGGCATACTCAAAATGAGTTCATCCAAATCACGCTGTGGAATGGCCGCCCATGTTCGTTGCAACAACAAAAAAAGGTCTTCTTGCCACTGGATACCCTCCATATTCGGCAGAGCTCTTCTCTGTAGCATATCCCATGCATGCTCAATCGGGTTCAAGTCTGGCGACTGAGCAGGCCAGGGCAGGACATTGATGTTAGCTGCGGCGAGAGTCTGTCTTACAACTCTTGCGGTGTGCGGTCGTGCATTATCATGCATTAACTGAAATAAGGGACCGATTTGCACTTGTAGAGGAACGATGACGTCTGATACAATCGTCTCAGCATAAATTTGAGCGTTGAGGTTGCCTCTGATCCAAATCAACTCAGTTCTTCCGCCGATCCAAATACCCGCCCATACCATGATGGTTCCACCACTATAAGGATGGACTTCCTGGCAGGATTTTAATCGCTGTTGGCGTCCAGGGGTTCTCCAGTGTCGTATACGTCTTGTATCCGGTCTCATACCAAAACGAGACTCATCAGAAAAGCACACGAAACGCCATTGTTCTTCTGCCGAAATCCGCATAAAAATGCTTGATCCCTAGACACTTTTGATGTGTGTACATGCAAGAGAAAATGTCATTTGTAAACAGCACCCTGATGATATTGCCTTGAATTTATAATTCAAAATGTTTAATCTAAAAGGAGTGTGTCTTGCAGTGTACGGAACTCCTACAGATTCAATTACTTTTTTCATCGAACACACACAAGACAGAGTGTGATTGATCTCCGACCCCGGCGCATCGAAGTGTCATAAGGCTGTCTTGTTAAATGTGCGTAAGTGAAAATTGTTGTCGGGTCATTTAGTCTGAACGACGTATAATCGTTTTAAAAATTATGTTACGTTTTGACTTTAATTTTGAAATTAATGTTACAGGTGATTGATTACGATTTTAAAATTTGCCGACTGCCGACTGATCCATCTATGTCTGAATATGATGCTAATGTTGTATGCAAATGTGTTTGGTTGAAGCAAATGTACATTTTAATAGAAGGGAAATTTTGGAAGTTTAGGGTCTACTGAAAACTTTTCGGTGATTTAAGTCTGATAGACGAAGCTAATGTTGAACTCTCATAGAGCCCTAAACAATCCTACTAATATTATAAATGCGAAAGTTTGTAAGGATGTATTTGAGTGTGTGTGTGGGTTTGTTACTCTTTCACGCAAAAACTACTGAACGGATTTTCTTGAAACTTTGCAGTAATATAGCTTAGACATCGGAATAACATAATTTGTTAAAATTTATAGAGATTTTTGAAGGGACTGGTTCCCCGAAGCGAAGCGAGGGCGGATTTACTAGTTTTCAATAGATTTTTTAATTGTTAATGCTTGACTACAATCCCACCTGATAGTACATGGCGATATTGTCTTGGATGGTAAATTTGTATTGACCTCTTTTCTTAAACACCTCTACATGCAATTCGGGGCGTGTCATAGTAAGTATTAATGAGGTCTAATGACACATTGGCAGTGGGCGTGCGGTGTGTTACTGGTCGTGGATCTAGTGGGCGCCAGGTTACGAAGGTTTGATTGACGTTCCCTTGTCTCATTGTGCTCTCAGTACCTTTGCCTATAATGAGATGCGTCGTCGGTTATCGGTGATTGAATGATTAAAATTCCCTTTGATGTTAACATGACATATTGTGACGGTTATGAATGACGCCAACGCGTGTTCGATTTATGAGTCATGTTGAACTACGAGTGTGAATCTACGAGACGTTGGCTCGACGTATGAGTTGTGTAAACGCAAGATTGATGACGTTATTGGCTGGAAGAAATTGCCGGTAGGTACGTTTCAATATTTTTAAAACAATAACTAGCGATACGTCCTAGTTTTGCACGGATGCAATGTAGGTACTCGTTGGTGTTACTCGTAGATAATGCAGCATTCTAATTGTGACAGAATTTTTGAAATTGGGTTAAATTTTTTTTTTCATTATTCGTCGTGGGAAAACGATTGAAATACCTACAAATCTTTATTCTTTACTTTTACTTTCGTTTTTAACATGCTTTTATATGCTTACGATATAAGATAAGAATTTGATGCAACCTTTCAATCATAAAGTCACTTAGTTTTAGACGTGTGAAGAAGTTGAACTTTTCAATCTAAATTAATAACAGATTCTATATTTTATATTATTTATAATTAAACAATTTTAACAGGATTACCATTATAAGCTTTTATGGTTATTAGTAACTTTTGCGTATAATTAAAACTGACGTTATATATATAATTTATTATCTGTATAGTTGGGAATAGCATGTTATTTTTAATTATAATTATTAATTAAAACCGGCCTCAGTTTCCCACAGCGTTTAAAGTAATTTATGTATTCAGATCTTTATCGTTTTAGTCATTTTTCATTTAGATATATCGCAAAAAAATGAAGTCCTCTTCAATCATACAGATAGAAATGTCTGTGTTTTCCTTTCATATATCCGTTCATTTCCTGGTTGCAAGACAGTTAATATATTCAATTCGATGCGGCTCTTTCATCTTAATAACCGTGAGTATATTAGTCTTATAATCGTGTTAGTAGAATTAATTAATGACGACCGCCCGTGAGTTATTGAAAAAAATAATATTATCATGATGTGAAAGTGAGAGTACTACTCATATTATTATTGTATTACGAAATAAATTGAAGTGTAAAGGCAACATCCGTTCGCGGTCGCTTTCATATCCTTTTCGTAATATCGCGTAATATTACTTTTTCGATATTTTTAATTATCACACCGTCGGTCATCGTATTGAAATTGTTCCCCTTTGGCCATAAAATTATCGCTAAAGACAATTAAGTTTATTATACGTTATTTCGTGACGCATGGAAACTTTAAGAAAAATTTATTGCACCGAAAATAATAAAAAGAAGAATAAATGGAGAAAATTTGTGTCCGTAATTATTGAGAAGGTGATGGGAAATTCATACTTCGTAATCACATTGTGAAAATATAATAAATTCATATTATAATAAATTCATATATTATCCAATTACAGTGAATAAACTACTGTCAACCTGCTGAGCTAATGGTCCATAATAATAAATTTAAGCTAATTAATAAAAAACCAGTTAAGTACCTTCAAAACACATGCCGCTATCTAAAACCTCGACACATTAAATTTATGGCTGTTTAAGAAATTTGCTCTAGATTAAAACGTTGATACTCTTAAATGATTTTATTTGGTTATTCTTTAGTATCGGGCTGCACGATTTCCTGGACAAATTTGGCTTTAATCAATAGATATTGATGCCCCGAATCATAATCTAATTGCTTTTTGTGCGGAAATGCATCGTTTTTTTTATCTTAATTTAAAGTTTTTAAGGTTATGTATAAAATTTTAAGACAAATATTGAGCGTATTTGGGTGATTTTGGCTTTAACTGATAGATATTGATGACTCCAATCATAATATAATCGCATTTTGTGCGGAAATCCGTCGTTTTATTTTAATTTTATTTTTTAGTTTTTATTTTTTTAAACATAACACAAATATTGAGCAGTTTACAGATCTACCTTCAAAGTTTAAAAATAAATCTTAAAAACGAGGGTATCCGTGATTTTTACGTTGTGCTATGTCAACTATAAATTCGTGCCGGCAATATAATAGGCTATAAAAAAAATGTCGAGGGAACCCCGCTGTGCGGGGTTCCCCTTTTTTTCTTGAATTAAATTGTCAACCTAACGAACCTAACCCAACCCGTCTGTTTGAAAAGTTTCTTTTTGTTTCTTTAGAGGCGGGGGGCTTTGCCCCCCGCCACCCCCTATTCGGGGGCTTCGCCCCCGAAACCCCCCCGCCTTCCCTCCTTTTTAACGGATCTATAGCTCAATATTTGTCTTCAAATTTTATACATAACCTTAAAAACTTAAAATTAAGATTAAAAAAAATATATGCATTTCCGCACAAAAAGCAATTAGATTATGATTCGGGGCATCAATACCTATTGATTAAAGCCAAATTTGTCCAGGAAATCGTGCAGCCCGATACTAAAGCCAACCCTTTTATTTCTTGTTTATTGACAGTAAATACGTTTTACCGCTAATTGATCGGCGGCATTTTATTTATAGCGCAGGATGTAGATGATTACCAAATAATGTTTTAATTCCACTTTCATGGGTAAGTCGCCTATCTATCCAAAAAATCTGTGTGAGACACTAAAGTGGCAGGTTTTTTGATTTACTTACGTAAATATTATTGTACCTATATATTTTTGCCTTGACATAAATACAATCGAAAAGATCTACTGATGGCTAATAATAGACGTTAAATTGGACTATTCCTTCGAGTCCAGATATAAACCGAATATTCGCAACAAACAAAGAACCCTAAAATATCACATGTCTGGTTCAACCAGGATTCAAACCTGGGACCCTATGTGACCTGTATGACTCTATATGACTCAACCGTGCTATATGACCCTCTGTCGCTCTCTTGCTCAGGCCCATTGCAATAATAAACAGATGACATCAGATAAGCGTAATATACAAGTCTGGTTCGCACTTCGTCAGTCCCATAACAAACTTTGACGGGGTACAACGTTCAAGTTATTGAACCGTGAAATGTTAAACAAGCGAGCGAGCGACAGATTAGAAAGCGGGGTTCAAAAGCGAGCTTGATTGCAGATATCAATCTGTGTGTGAGGAACAAAGCAGTATCAACGCGTATTTTCACTAAAACTTTCACGGACTCGACGTTGTCACCGCAAATTATTCAATTCTGAGCATTCTGATGTGTCGTATGGGAGGCGAGAGGCGATGGACTTGAGGGGTCAGTTTTCTGAACGATAGGAAAATATCGGGAGGTGTTCAAACTGTTCAAAGTCGAGGCTTTACCAAAAACAAATTAATTAATGGAAAAAATAAATATATGCTGTCATAATAAATAAGTGGCAAATAAATGCGAAATAATAAAAGTCACTGTGCTGTTAACTGCTGAGCTTACTTAGTCTGGAGACAAATCCGAGCATATTCGATAAAATCCGGGCATGCTCGTCATAAAGCTTTTATTTTATATTTTCTTCGTTTTTGTCTCTCTCTCTGTTTCTCTGTTTAAATGTATCAGCAAATTCTCTAATCAATAATAAAAAATTAATCCATAAAAATATTCGCTTAACAAATAGCCTTCGCCTACTCGCAGTTTATGCGACTAGCACCTCCACAAAGATCCCACCATTCTGACCGCTCGACATAATCACAAAATGATCATGCATGGCGCAGCGAACACGATAATTTAAGTTTTTAGGTCAGACATGATTTAGTTGACAGTATCTATTCAATTGTGTTCAAACAATGTAAAATGTTACTACGTCGCGTGAACTGCTGTTTATTATGATTTGGGTTTGAGATAGGTAGATTGATTGCATTAGGTAATTATCAGAAAGGGCAGGCTCAACATATAATGACATGGATACTTACGATAAGTTTGTACGCTCATATTGCGCCCGTTTTCACGACCCTTTTGCATGTGTCGTGTCGTGGCCACGGCTGATCGCAATGACCTGGAAAATTTTTGACATGATGACAGTCGCTATTTAATACTAAACATGAATATAGTGAATATCTTAAATCTTGAGAAAATGTGAGCGATCCATGATGATAAATATTTAAAAGCATAAAGTGACGCTCTAGAAAGGAATCGAATCTGGAACGCTTTACAGTAGTTGAAGCGAATTGAGTTACAATTACAAAGTCGTCTTTATGTATAACGACAAGATTTACCAGAGCAAGATACTGAATCCGATAAAATTATGCATTACGTTACCAATTAAATAATATTATGCTACTGAAACTGGTCACACAATTATATAAACACAGTTGTGTCAATGAATGGCGAGTCGTTGGATCCAAGAATCAAGAAGCCTTACCTCAGTAGGTATGTTAATCTGTTAAAGGTCATCATATTGTAATTAAATAATAACTTTCGTAACTATTGTGCTGATATCTTACTATAAAAGATGAATTATTAACATTTTTATTAAATCATTATTATCATGCCTACACCAAAAGTGTATGTGTACCTATAATTATTGTACCTATATATCATTGCAATTTGAACTTTATTGCTTTACAGTTAGCGATTATCCCATGTGCATTGAAAACGTATCTGTAAATTAATAACCTTAGATCGGTTGTACGACTTACAAAAGATCTTAGGTCCTAGGCCATTCGTAAAATTAAAGAACTTCATACGAAACAGACACCCACGATTATTCTTTTTTTTTCAATTGATAAGTGCATTAATTGATTACATTAATCGATCAATGCTTTAGTCTGTATAGTGTATCATTGTATATCTAGGTGTATTGTGGTGAATATATGGTTTGCAATGCATTAATTTACTGCAATGGAAGTTTGAGAGAAAATAACGATAGAAATCTTTAAAATTTTCTTTATCTTCTTCGTATTATTTTGATAATCACAAAATCTATATCTTTGGTCAAGTTGGCTTTAATGGTTTGTAAGAAAAAAAACATATTTGTTATCGTATGTAAGGAGTGTTCTAAAAACGAATTTGTAGAGAAACGCGATAAAATAAATGGTTGATTCAAAATTTTAGCGTTTTTGAATACACAATGAACATGAAATGTTACGAGAGAATCTTCCTCTCATTAATTATATCTAGGCATAATTTATTAGATGGTAGACGGCAATGAACTCTAACAAATATCATATACCTACTCTATGCATGCACAAAACAAATTGGCCACTGACCTTGTTCAATTGTCATTAATCAGAAATGGCTATTCATAAATTTAAACAAATGAAAAGAATTCCTTTTAAATGCCGACTATAAGCATCATTCCATTTTTAAATTCAATATTTGAAATCAGAACACCAGGTGCTACGGTCATTTTTTTGCGACCATTTTAAGGTGTTCTACCACCTGCAAGGACCGGATGCATCTGTGTCCTTACAACCTTATTTGTGCAGCTTTGGAACACCTTGTTACAAGTTAATAAGAAACATTTTGCCACTTGACACTTTATAGGCGGTTCTGTACCATTTATTTGTTCTCCGGTTATGCTTGTTAATATACCTTCGAGTCAGCTGATCGATTTGTACTAATTAAATGTAAAAGTCGGTTTTTTGTGCGTGAATAAGACCGCTATACCCCGAGAGTAGGTACTGAAATGTCCACCTGAGATATAAGCTAATCCAACAATTCTTGCTTTATTTCTGCAACGCATTGTAGGTAACATTAATTTTCATAAAATATGTATGAAATTGGGTACAGCTGTAACGTAATATTATAAGCGTAAATATTATGTCATTAGCGTGTCGTATGTGAGGTCTTTTTACCTAATTAATGTAATTTTTGTTGTTCCTGGTCTGTTGTCTATAAAAAAATGTATTAATGTTATGATATCTGCGATTGTAATCTTATTAATTAGATTTGTTAATCAATTTTTAACGACAATAAAAAGCCTTATGAAAACCAACCATGTGACAGCTTCTATTAACATTATATCGAATCTTAAATCAGTTCATCCATCTAGTACACGTTGCATATGTGCAAACGATGCTTTATAAAGAGATAATTAGCAGAATTTTTCATTAATTCCCCACCGTTTCTACACGTGAGGAATATCAATGAGAGAGTCGTGACAACTTGGTGAATAAATCGTGAAAGTACTGACGACTTACCACGTTTTGAGTCCTTGTTTACTGGAAGAATTTTTCGTGCGTGTTGCACCGGTACTGAAAATGTTTACCAAAAACACGCGTAATTCGATAATGATGTCTGGTCGTGATCGAAGTTATGGAATTTCTCTTTTCGTGCACAAAAGAGAGTTCTTAATTAACTGTGTCTTATGATAAAAAGTTGACCCTGAGGGTGTTGGCACGAAATTGTTGTTGTATAGCCTTCGGCTAGGCTTTTGCATTTTCAAATTAAGATAATTATTAGTGCAACTAAAATTCTTCTCACATAAAAATGTGTGAAGTCTGAAAAAGTATAAAAATAATGATTTTATTTATTAAGGCAACCCCAATTAATCGCAAAACAACTGATTAAAACGTGCGATTAAGACTACAAACTTCATGAATACTATGAACGTTTCAAACTTTTTAGTCGTGTAAGTTTTTAGTGATGGGTGCGTTATATCATGAGAAACTGTCGCAAAAAATTCATTAAAATTAATAGTTGAGACAGGTGAGTAAAGCAAGAATTGCACTAATTTAGACATGTCGGTAGAGAAAGCGATATCATTTCTATGATTGTGTGAAGACAGTGCAATTAAAGATATAGTCGGCGCGGAGCTCGCGGCTACATCGTCGATACTGTGGCATTCCCTTTTTAGATACCCAACCAATTGCACTGGTAGGAATTATGGAAATATCCCCGCAATTAGATTAATGTAGTACCAGCACGATATAAACGAACGAACGGAAATTTATTTAGAAAAGAATAACAACAACGGTACACACTCAAAACCCAAAACTAGGATTTCCAGTGTCGTGGGTGCCATGGATAACACACAAACACAGATAACACATTTTAAACTTATTATTCAAATTTCCGCTTCGCTGGGTATCGAATCCAGGACCCTGTGAACAACAGTCGCGTATGGTAAACATTGCGCGATACGGGGCGACATATTTCGGGATGTTTTGTCAAATAAGATTGGTGCTTGCTTACTGTATTTATGAGATGTACCTACCTTTTTTGTGTCTTCAATGGTTTTAAGTAGAATGATGCTGTCTACAGTAGGATGATTCAGAATGGCGTAACTTTAAGATGATTACATATAATGTTGATGTGCATTTTTCTTAGTATCACGTTAATTAAAATACCGTCACTTCGTTGAATAACCTGCAGAAAATGCCTGCCTGTGGACTTGTCTTAACTGCTAATCTGAACCCGCTAAAGAATTTTGGAATAAATTCACAGCTCATTTGCCGGTAGGCAGATTTGAAACCATTCACAAGTGTGTTAGTATTACTGACTCTATTTTCAAACACGCGAAGCACACAAAACAAATTAAATGATCCCTCTGGCAGTATAAGTCCTGAAAATTGTATATCATAACCAGTTTATAAGTTACTAAAACATTGGTTTGTTAATTTTTAACCACTGGTTGCTAATCTACTTTCCAACGTTCGTGTGTAGTGTTTTGTAAAGTAATCGCGGTGAAAGATACCCGTTAAATTGATATCGAGTTCAACACGGCTCGACGGGTGTGGAGATCTGACACAGCACCGTTTAGACTTTAGATGATTAAACAAGTGATGATGATCTGTGTTGGCTGTTGGTCATTCAATTACACATCATCATCAGCACATCATAATAAATACATTATGTTCACATACTAGGATTTTCTGCGGTTAGGCTGTCGAGTTTAACAGTTAAAAGGCTTACAAATTTCTTGAGCGCTTCCATGCTTCGGAGTCGGACGGCATATAAAGCCGTGGTCGGGTCGGTCGGCATAGAAACAAATTCACATTGGAGCAGCGTAGTGACTCTAGGCCTCCTCAATTATACAGACCCGTGCTCTATAGTCTATAACTCTATAATTTAGTAGCTTAAAAAACCTTATTTTTGTTTTCCCACTGCCCAAAGGTTGACTGGCAGAGAATGCTTTTAGGATTAAGTCCGCCTTTTGCTTTTATACTCTGTATAGTGCAAAAAAGATTAAATAAATAAATAAATAAATTTTTTCTTCACATAGTCAGCGATTGAACAGTAGGTAATTAAAGTATAAAAATGCTCATAAGATAAGATACATTTCTTATAATAGTTATTATACAATAGTATACACATTTGCAATGCGTGGCGATTAACTAGCAAAAAAAACTCATTACCACCGAGTATTTATTTAATGTTAAAAATGCATTTTTGCGTTAGGTTAAGTTTATGATCTCAAATAAAAATAAACGGCAAGGCCTCATTAGTTGAGCGGTCAGGTATGATGTTGTAAAAAAGTTCTTTGTCAGTGAGTCAAACTGTGAGAATTGGAGTTCACAAGTACAATAATGTACAATAAAAATGAATATTTACCTCCGTTTTGTTTGACCTAGCCGCGGTGTAGAACGACAATGGGATAGTTAGGTACATGTTTTATTATCAGCGATAACTTAAGAAATATATGGGTTTCTGTAGCAAAATTACGTATCGGTCGTTATAGAAACATTGCACCTCACATTAATCACGTCGCAAGTACGAGAAGTTGACAAACAGAATGTGTGATTACAATATTGTCTAGGACACTAGATTCGTTTAAACCCTTTCACTATTAATTTGATTTGTTCGCCCGTTGATAAATGATTACAAACAAAAAACTATGTAACTTAGAGGTTTGTCTCCTCGTTTTTCAGCTAATTACATAAAAATCCACGTAAAACAGTAGCCATGTCACCTTGTCACGATGAGACAAGTCCCTAAGCGACACAATCGGCCGTTCCAGGGCCGTATATCACAAAACGCGTTGATGAACAGCTAACATAGAAGCAGATAAGCATAGAGTGAATTTCAACACAGATATCATCAACGAGCGATTACGGGTTAACTGGGACGTGACGTGTTAATTCACTGTGTACGGTGTTCAGTTTTGCGGTGTACATCGTAGTGTTAGATGAGTACTTGATGCACTCATTTTGTACACAATGGCTGTGTCTGATGAACGCCTACAAGTTCCGCAAAATGAACTAGCTTATAATGTATAGTTGGATAACCTGTTGTTGAGCGGAAGTTGTTTTAGACGATACTCTGCTTCAAAGAGTACCTACGTTAAGGTTTTGGTTTGGCTTGTAATTGGTTAGAAGCAATCGTTAAATTATATCGTAGGTTTTAATTATGTATCAATTCTACGATTCAAAATTTTACAGTGTTCTAATAAAGATGGGTGTATTTATATTTATCTATGCTTTAAAATGATCAATATACTTTTTTGCCATTGACTTTACAGTTCAGACTACGTCTCATAATTTTTAAAGGGACTGTAAAAAGCGAACATAACTCAACGGCTCGAAGCTTAAACGTTTTCCTTTAGGTTCGCTCGGGTGAACTTCACGCCATACCTTTTAGCTATTACGTTTTTGTTGGTCGACATACATAATAATTTGCGGGCATTTATAAGCCGACGCGTCAGTCGGCTGTCCGTCTCTCTAATTGGAAATATAGATTATGATGGGTTGCGCACGAGCATAAGGCTGTGCGAAGTGCGAGAGGTTAAATGCTATTGTTATTGTTTTTATTGTTAAGAGATGCAACGTTACTTCACGTGACTTGTATGGGTTCGTTTTACGCCTTCGATGAGTTAGCCCATTGGTGTTAATAAATTTTATATCGACATCAAAAGTCGAGGAAGTCGATGAAAGTGTAATCCCTAGTGCGATGGGACTACGGGGAATTAAAATTACCCGTGGACCCGGCAATGGGTCAACTCACCGAGACCACGGGTAAACACCCTTGATTCTACTCGTGTATGTTTTGATCTAAGGTTGTATTCATAAATTATTCACTATCAGATGCATTAAAGTGTCGTTAAATAAGTCTTAAGTTGTATACTGCCTTTCGATATTTTTATGGTAAATCTATCATTTATCTATCATTACCGTATCTACTTATCATAAAACGAGGCAATTATTCGTGAGTGGTCACTGTCGCCTGTGGATATTGGTAACACCAAAGTTATCGCCGAAGCGTTGTCGGCAGAGATAGAAGATACTACTGATTCTCAAGTCTTAACGCAACAAGTTGTTTGGCGGTTAACTCGAGCTACGAAGGGCATGATATCTAGTCCGGTACATCATGGAGAATACACAAATCATATTATACAAAATGGACCCAAAAATTGTAAATTATTTGGTAAATAAACATTTTCTCCATCATAACTCAAATCCTGAACCAAATCCACAATTGCCTTGGGCGGCAGTGGAAGGGTGTTTTTTCATACTTGCTACCTTAATGCTTTAAAATGCCGTCGCAGGCATGATTTCATCCGACATGACTCTTACAAGTTCATTAGCTCGTCTGAAATAAGCTTATAATTTAACAGTTAATACACTAATCGCTTTTACCTCATTTCTCTATAGCACGCTGGTAAAGATATGTTAGTGTAATTAATGGTAAACTGTATTTATTGTCTATTATTGTCCATTAATAAATTGCTTCTGTAATTGAGGGAGAGAAATTAATGAGCTTCGGCATTCACAGCGTTTAATTAGGTGAGGTGTTAAACGGATGCTCACGTCCTCAGTTGCCCTTCTCCGTAGAGAGGAGTTGTTGAGATGTAGTTTCCTTTCTTGTTAACACTAAAATTTATGTATTTTTTGTGTAAACGACGTGGAATAAGTGCTTTGAAGTTGGCGACTTCATTAGTTCCATTAATTGAAGGTTCTAGTGTTACGTCCCTACCTAATTATCTCAGGAAAATGTAAAGTGGAAATAGTTGCTTTACTAACTTGATTATTATTAAATTAGTACTGGATTCAAATCGTTTAAGTACTTTATTGAAGCGTCCATAGCCAAGTTTTAATTCTTGGTTTGGATTTTCACATTATGTTTGCCATCGTCTGTAGTCTTTTGTCACTCCGGTATGGTATTTTGTTTGTTAAAATATGTTTTAAACAAAGGTTCACATTCACAGTTAGCAGGACTTTCTCAATAAACGGATACCACACGTACGATCATTTAACTCATAAATCAATATTCAGATTTATGAAACTTTTGCAAATGTCAACAGTTCTGTCGAAATGTTGTGACATTTAGTTACTTTCTTTGAACTTACACTTTCGTTGAAGTAAAACCTCGTGAATTATTCATATTGTGCCAAACATGGTTGAAAACACACACGACTATCATTCCACATGATACCCGTAAATCAAATATACAATTTTCGATACCTACATTTGCATTAGAAACTTTGTATCCGCTTTACAGTTTCAAATGTCAGCAATGAGAAGAAAGGTGTTTGCAACATTTTATTTGATGGCTTTCACGAACCCCTACATTTGTTATTTAATCCCAAGGAATTCCGAACTTAGGGTAGCATTGGTGTTGTTTTACTTCAGTCGGTTCAAAAATAAACGAGAAAATATTTCAATTTAAAGAACTCAGTTTATAGATGTTTTGTAATTGTATACTTACTTAGTCATTGTTTCCCAAAGCAGAACAAAGACTGTAATCTTAGTTGTCGAAACGATATAATTATGAGAAGATTTGATACAGGCATCCGAGCATATTACCTACCTATCATCGATGTTATTCGAATTCTAACAAATGCGTCGCTGATTTATGATCCGATCGGAAATATAAAGCGTGTCGCGACACCGCATCACATCCAAGTAAATAGACGATAGGTCCCACCCATTGGAAATGCATTTACGGTGAAAGTTATTGCAGCCGACGAACGAGGTGTTATCTTCACTGGTCAGTGGAAATGATGAGAGTTTTTACAAACAACTTGTCCCATAAACGTTGTGCAGAATTACGTGAACAGGAACGGCGGTGGTCTTTGAGCCGTACAAGTAAGTAATTGACGGTAAACTGGCACAGGTGATATTTGTTGCGGATATCAATAATTTTTAGAGCACTTCTTGCACGGTTTTAATGTATCAGTCAGATGTAAAGTTGAATTTTCACACGGTTACTTGGGAAGCTATAAAAATGTAATTATTAACCTATAAACTGAGAGTATATCTTACACATATAGGATATTATAAATTATGTAGATACTTATTTAGTTTTCGGCGTCTTCTTCAGCGACGATAACCTCTTACCTCTTACTCAGATTGTGTATATGAACAATTACCTTTTTCGCGAAAATTTATTCTTCCTTCTTTTCTGTACCTGAGTTTAAAAGCAAAATATTGAACTTCATAGCCTCTTAACTCTTAGCATCAGGTGGGATTGTTGTATAGCATTGACTTATTTTACCAATTTTGAAGTTGCTTGACTGTAAAAGCATTATAAATAATTATTATACTTGAGTTCACCCTTTGGTACATTCAAATACACTCAGTTGCGTAAATCTCAAGTACTGCACGGTTATCAACTGACGAGCCGTCAGCGTCGATCGATAGATTAGATTATATGTATACTCCCGATTATATATTATATTATATACACGGTATGCAAATAGAGGTAAAGATTACACCGCCACTCACGTAGGTATATGTACATATTGCACAATGCAAATCTAGTTAGGTAGTTAGTGTGATTTCCATAGTGCACAACTGCGTGCATATTACTGCAACTATTGATATAACAAGAATAAATCAGAATTTTAAATGGATTATATAACATATTGAGAATCCATTTTCACTCTTGATCGTCTTGTTTATCTGCAGTCTTGCCGTGACCATGATCCATGCATAATGTGGGTCGAAATATAGGTAAAATTTTGGCAAATTGAGATCTCGCCATGCGAGAAAATATGGCTGGGTGACGGCCGAGCCCCTGAGTGATCGTCATCGAAGCTTTTTATATTATACGCGGGCGTTGTAGAGATCTTCGATTGTGCGGTTCAAGCTGCGTGAGCGTGACGTCACTGTATGAGTTGTGTGCCATGTCGCCCCAAAACAATTCAATATCGTGAATAAGTTTAAAATCCTTTATTCTACAGGATATAAGTATTTGGATGCATTCAGACTTCAGACCACAGGTTAACAAAAGTTTAGACTTTTGCAAAAGGCAAACAGAGTTCAATTCAAGTAGATGATTTTTAGAACTTTATTTAAAACTGAAACCTTTTACGTTACCTAGATCACGTAGCCTCCATTTTCTATACAAAAACAACGGATTTATCGTGAAAGGCACAATTTTTTTCTGAAACTCAATAGCAGTTACTGGAGTGCGTGATTCGTTCACTCAAGGTATGTAACTAAATACCCATCGGGTTTTCACCTCGAAAAAACCGATTCCCGGTTTTATTGAAGTACTCAGTACTTGCGGGAGAACTCTTACAAGCAATTTCAAGGTAAACCCGTTCGATCATTCAATTGACATGACTTATGGTAAGTTTATTGCGCGCTGTTAATTTATTTTTGCTTCTTTCTACCAATTTACCATTTGTTCCGTTTAATAAAGCCGTCTTCATAAAGACATTAGCTGACAACGAGTCAGAGTTGTAAAAGAAATAATGATTTTAATGGTAGCTGGCGGTCGCGTTATCTATCGTATTTTAACCTTTATTCTCTTTATTTTTTCTTTTTAGTAAGTGGCTATGCGGATATAGATTGTTATATTGTTGATGTAAAAGTTAAATTAAGTTTGATTGTTTCATCAACAATAAACGATATTACGAAGACATTCGACACAATATCTATTCTTTTAGACAGAAACACATTAGCGGTAGCGCCGCGCCGCCGCCTTTCAACAGATATAAAAGCTTACTTTTATTTTCGTTCGGAAATGCTTCCTTATTACGGCTTTTGCCATGATGTGGTAATAAAACACTTGGCATTATTGCCACTTCACAAATTGCCCTGTTGACGATGACGTAACCCGCTCACAATGGCTATTTTGTGTTTTTTACACTTGCAACACAGTCAAGGCAACGTTAACGACCCGCGGTACGTTCAGACCAGACAAAAAATGTTACCCTTTTAAAGACAAGTTATTCATCTACAACGCAGGTGTTGCCAGTTTTTGCGCACGTGATAAATTTGTGGCAATGAATCTTTTCTTAACAGTACAGGTAGATTATACAATTGGACAAGAGTACATTGTCATTTTTATATGGAATAAGACAGCAAAGCAGCTCGAATTAAGACAACAAAGTATCTTTCGTTAGGAATTTTAGGATACTATGTTTTGCCTTCAGGTGTCTAACCTCAATAAAAAACATTCGGTTGTTGCTTAAACTCTGTTCCGCGTAGAGTGTAATAGCCGCGAAATCTCTAAACATCGCGAATGATGCCGACCTGCCCCCCAATTCTGCTATTTTATTTTAAGCCGAAACGGATCTGAAACGCATTGGAATCTACTTTTGGTATTCTACTAACAATTGGTCAAAACGAAATCGAAACGCATTGGTTACGCAGCCGAAGCGGTTTGGTTATCGTATTCTGGTAAGAACACGTAGCGTTCCGTTAGCGGTTCAGCTTTGATTTCGTATTCTGATAAGTTTTTGACAGTTGGTAAGGCCGAAACGCTACGGTTCTGCGTTGGTTGAAATGTCAAAAATAGCGGTTTTACATCGGCAGCGAATGAGTAGCTTTTGATAATATTGCGATTAAGTTTTGATCGAAGGTACCACCTTGATTTGATTTAAATTCCTTTTCGCGTGTTGATTGTGAGCTAAAACTTTTTGGGAACTTAAAATTCATTGTATTATCATTGTTTTACAACAGTTATCATTTAAGTTTTTTTGTACCTATATCCAAGTAGTCATAGTCATACGTTCTTACGTACATTATTCTTGCAGAAATAATTTTTTATTTATTCAAGAACTTGGTAGGTACATTATTATAACAATTATAATTATCTTGCCAAACTGTAAGAACAGTTTATTGGCAAGGTGCATGCACAGATTTCCACACATTTGTACCCTATCTAAAAGTAATCTTTAAGTAAACCTTAAACAATTAAAGAAGTTAAGCAAGTACCTACTGTCTAAATATGTATACCTCATGAAGAAGAACCCTAATATACACCTAGTACAAGATCTATTATATAATAATATATTTAATTTGACTTTAATAATATACTTTTTAGCTTTGTTTTAAATATATTTAAACTAATTTTATCCTTCAGTCTGATGTCATCTATTTTATGGTATATTTTAGGAACCAAATATTTACTTGTTCTTTCCCCATAATAATTTATAGCCCTTGGTTGCATATATTTACTCGGTTTATTATGCCTACTATTATATCTCCTTTCAACTTCAATTTTGTATTCCTCACTAAGATATTGTTGATGTGCAACCATTTATGTTATCTTTTTGGTAACTGGTAATATTTTACAATGTTGAAATAACTGTTCATAGTCCCCCCTGAGAGCATCTTTTGTTTTATTTATTTATTATGTATCTATCAGACATTTCAGCAATCTAATTTGAAGTTTTTTAATTTCCTGCAAATATGAATCAAAGGTACGACCATAAACACTTAATCCCTGCTTAATCCATAGCTAATTAGTGAGTCAGCAAGTGCATAATATACTGTATACATGGTATGCTTACTCAACACGCTTTGTAAATGATAAAATTTACACAGTATACTTCTGAGATTGTTACAAACACTATTTATGTGCAATTTCCAACTGAATTTTGTATCCACTATCAATCCCAAATATTTAAAATTGTCAACATACTGCAACTTATTACAAGAACATCCCATTTTATTGTTGTGTAAGCATTCATATGTGTGTCCTATAATGTGGACATTATTACTAACATAATTCATTGCCATCCTGTTATATGGAGAGCATATATGCATGCATTTTGTTTTGCTAAAATTGATTATAATTCCGTTATCATGTGCCCATTTAGTTATGTTCTCAAAATCACACTGCAAGTTTTGTTGAATTTCATGAATATCTTTCGAAGAATACATTAAACACATATCATCCGCATACATTTATATGCTTTACATGATTTTAATACGTTTGTTACACTATTCACATGCATTATGTACCCTACTGGCCCATACACCGATCCTGTGGGTACCCCTTGTGTGACATGATCCTCCAGCCCTGTCTCACCAGCGACAACAGTGTGTATGGTTCTGTTTGAGAGGTAACTTCTGAACCACTCTTTGGTGGGCACTCTTTGGTGAGCTCTTATTTAGCTTGGGATATGATGTTGAGGCAGTTTTTATTAAATTTTTTATCGACGACAGAAGCTTGAAATTAAGATGAGTAAAAGAAAGTAATTGTACAAGATAAAATTCAAATTTGAATTGTGGACTATAGCCCGAACCTCTTCGTCTTTTCGTCTGAGCAATAGGATGTAGAACGTATTAAATAAAAAATATTAATAATATCATTTTATTTCAGGCATACCTTACACATATACCTTAACGACTAACATACATACACATTATAATAACTTAAAACTAAGTCACTTAATTTCGGCGAAGTGAGACGCGTCTCCGGGGACTGCTGGTGGTCACCGACATCCACGGAATTTTCGGAAAACGACCCCCTTCGGCCACAACTTCTCTTTTAGGAAGGTCGACAATCCCTCGGTTGGTACACGCACTGCAAAAGAGCTGAAATTTACAGCGTTGCGCGAAACCAACTTCTCAGCCTGCACTCGAATCTTCGTTTTCTTCTCCAAATATATATTCCCATATATGTTCCGATAATTTTTACTTATCTTATTGCACTGTGAAATTCGCCCGCCGGCGCTTCGTGAAATCAAAACAAACAGCAAACTTGTCATAATATTATGTCAACTGTCAGTCTGTCAAGTTGAAACTTTCACTTTTCGTGGAATAAACTTTTTTTTTTACACTGAGCAAAGATACACATGTCATACAGCCAAAAATCTTTGAAATGTATCAATACAAAAGTAGCAATGTACGCGCAACTGAATTTTTTCGAGTTGCCACACCATAAGCCATTCATATGCGGCTCTAAAACCAACCGTTTCCGTTTCGTTTGCGTTTCAGCTGCCAACGTAAAGTTAGTGGAATACCATTTGCCATTACAAACGCAACTGTAACGAAGCCGAAACGCAGCCGATCCGTATCGGTTAACAAATAGCAGAATTGAGCAGCTGTCTCGTATCGGAGCTGAAGCTATTATTATATCGTTTTTATACCATAACATAGTTATAGGTATTCGTGCCGTACAAAGCAATTTGTTAGAAGCCTCCCAAATACTTGATCATTCTAACTTGCTATAAATTATGTGTGCAATTATATTGCTATGCTATGTATCTAGAGTACGATGTCTTAAATCTAAGTTGGCTAGTTGTTTAAAGATACGATCTTTTTATTAGGTACTTCTGAATTCAATCTTTAGAGCTCCAATGATTCTCTGATAACTTTTAAACTATCTTCAATGTTATCAAAATCTACAGTACCTATCATCATTAATGCCGCTGTTATCAACCACAACATAATTTCTAGCGATGGCTAAATAATAAATGTCCTTATTGTTAAGTTATTGTTATTTGTTGAATATTTTATATGCTTAGATATATAATGATCTTTTGACTTTTGATAATGTAATAATTATGATTTGTACACCTTATGTTGTACATAAGGGGTACAAATCATAATTATTCAATTCAATTAGTGTACTAATTGCTATGTAATAATATACTATATTATAATAATAATAAACTATGTAATAATTATGATTTGTACACCTTATGTTGTACATAAGGTGTACAAATCATAATTATTACATAATCATACCATAAATTCTTACCATAAAACATGTATTTTTTCTATCTCCATTTTAAATGTTACCTTTTCTTGTTACAGGTAAGCAGCTGTTCATACTTCTAATGTTAACCTTATCTGAATTTGAGTAAGTTTTATCTTCTGATTTACTAGAAAACCCCTTATCATCGTCATAACTCGCGTTTGAAGTTACAAATACAAGCGTTAGTATACGCATTTACATATTATAGGACCTGTTAGTTATTAAAATGCCTATCAAATGTAAAAAATACAAACAACTTTAGCATGAGTCAGAAGGGTTGAAAATTCGTTCATAGTACATAGTTTAGATGTTATCTATGCTGTATAAATGACGTAACCAATTTATATAAGAGGTTGCTAATCATTAGCTCTTGGTAATGAAAAAGATAGGGGTGCAAAATGATTAATAGCCATGAACGTATTGTGTTGAGTAGAGCCCCTTAGCTACGGTAATTCTGATAGTAATATTGATTGTGCGTGCTCACTATATTTTTGAGCCAATAAACAGTATGTAGTTAAATAGTAAACTCGTGAACAGCGATAGTAATTTAAAGAAATAATACAATTAAAAGAGTATATTTGAGAAACCTATTTCAAAACCAACCCATTCAACCCACAAATTCAAATTGACGTAAACTATCTAGATGTAAAAATAAGCACCACAATATTCGCTGGGCATAAACTTTCAAATGTTTGTTTATAACCTTTTCCATCTAATTTTTTTATTTTGATATGAGCCGCAACTTTGACGTCTGTCCCGCTACCGTTGACCACAAACATGGCGCGATGGCGTGTCGGTGAGAAGGTATCTTGCAAGCTAAAACCGCGACAAACAGAAATCGGAGCGATCTGTTTCATTATGTTTTCTTTTGTGTCTTTCACTGCGAACAAGGTCGTCATGCGGTCCATTTGCCCGACCTCACTCCAGATCCGCCGGCGACCTAGTCGGTGACCGCCTTAAAGCTACGATTAGCTCCAACGATCACTAATTGAATGGTCTATTCATTACCCCGCCACGCTTTCACTGTCATTCATTGCTTTGTTTACGTTTTTTGGATTATC
Source organism: Hesperia comma (assembly GCA_905404135.1). Lineage (NCBI taxonomy): Eukaryota > Metazoa > Arthropoda > Insecta > Lepidoptera > Hesperiidae > Hesperia > Hesperia comma. The sequence continues at coordinate 10,031,693 of FR990034.1, forward strand.
TTTGTTCATGGTTTCTTAGCATTAGCTTGCTCTAATATACCTAAGTTAGTAAACGACTTAAAATATTAAAACTTTTAAAAATTACTGGAAATACGCACCAGTATTTCACTTTGTTTTCGAAATGATCCCAAGAGCCATTTTTGGAAGTCTAGATCTTAATTGTATAGTGATGTGGAGAATAACATACTCTCAGTGCATAATTGATTTATAGATTCCTACAATATACGAGTATTACGATTGTTCGAGGCGAGCTATGTAAATGAATGTAATAGACAATAAATAAACTTGCTTTAAAGAGAACATAGTGTGAAATAAAACTCAAGATCAAAATTCTTTTGACTTGAATAAAAACTTACAAAATTTCTAAACAAATAAATAACTCATTTAGTGTGTACAAAACCACACAAGAGCGGCTTTTCATCGAATTGAGAAATTTAAAAATCACCCTAGAGCCCTTGACGTTCATAAAGCGTGGGCTTGTTTCCGTACATTAAACTATTATTAGTTTCGAGACCCTCGTCCTCGTCCGGCATCACAACCTCATTGTTTGTTGGTCCATCTGTTCGCCCATTACTGGCAACGTTTGACAGATGCTGTTTCAATGCCTGTATGCTCGCCACATTATTTGGCTTTTTGTTTAGTTTCAACAAATTTCGATTCTGTGTACATTCAATGACATGCTGGGTTGAAGTAGTTGTTTATGGAACCTCGGAATTATTAGTAAAGGTGCATGAAATTGTTGAGGAGATTCCATGTAAACGACATAATGATTTTTAAAGGTCTGGAATTTTTCATCCTAGAATCACAGTTTTGTAACACTGATTTCTATTTCTTCATCCCCTTTTATAAATGTCTTGATGATTTCCAAATAGATTTCCTAAAATAAAATGAATGCAAAGGGCAGTCGACGAGTGGTATTTGAAATGAAAATGTCATTCAGGTTGAATATATATCGTCGGTACAAAATTCAACTAGCCAAAGTGTAATTTTGGCAGTTTTGACATACATACATTGGACATCAATATTTTTTACATAACCCATATTGTGGCAAAATATTGTATCTGTGGCAATAGTATACAAATTCCTTAACTTGAATTGATTTTAAGAAATCCCTGATTTACAACGATACATACTTTTTTTATTAAAATCCTACCCTTCCTGAACATTTTGACATTTGCAGATTGGCGAGTTGACTTTTGTACCGACGATATAAGCACGAAGATGTCTGGGTTCTTGATTTAAGTAAATCTAAATACCATTAGGGTAACGTTTATGATCTTTGCTATTATGCAATACTTTTGCTGCAGACTTTCAGCAAATTATAAATTTGAATTGTGCCGTAGGAGAGTGTTGATAACTATTAAAATATCTTTAGTTTTATTTTCTTAAATGCACTAACTAAGATGAAAATTTCAGATTTATGAAAGTAAAGAATTCTCGATATAATATAATATATAATATAAGCTTCCCGTATAAGCTATACTATTTCGTAAAGATCACGCTACAGATTTATAAAGGAGAGAGAATCACTGTAAACAATCTTCATTGGATACGGGTTGGGGCGGATGTCGGACCCCAGTATGCATTTTATATTATACTGTCGTAGTGGTAGCATAGTGTAGGTTTAATCCTGCAGCTACTTTTTCATTTTGTGTTTTTTCATTAATTGATACATTAAAAAATCTTCCTGATAAGGTTTAAAGTTTTTTGTGTCGGATATAGTTCCTTTGAAATTTATTGAATTGTGGTCCTTGATCTTGAATATTGCCCGAAGTGCCTTATGTTTGCATTAATTGTTTTTTTGTTGTAATGTTCTGTAATCTATGTTTTTAATTAATATAACAAACTTAGAAGCGCGTCTTGTGCACAGAAGGTTTAATTATCTTTTTAAGGCAAGTCATCATAACTGTTGATTCTAGGAAAATATCTTTTAATACCGCAGGAGAGGCCATGCCTTTTTGGGTGATATAATTGTTCCTTAGTAAGAGTTTCTTTGCATAAAAAACTTTATTAAAAAGTTGAATTTGCACATTGAAATGTTGCATAAACATTTGATCTCCAAGCTTACTGTTGATCGAACACATATTTTATGTTTACCGAAATATTACTATTCCTGTGTTATCTTGTTTCCTTTTTGATGTTTGAAATTCGTATGATGAGTTTAAATTTCCGTTTTCGATCTGGATGTGTGTTCTGGTCTTGCGTGTTCTCCATGGCACCCACGACACAGGGAATCCTAGTGTGGGACTATTAGTGTGTAGCGTTATTTATAAAAAAATCAAACCGAACATAGCTGTTATTTATTTTAGTCTCTTTACCCGTATTGTTTTTTTATTTCCTGCTAACATGTTGCTTATATCGAATCATTTACACTCATATTTCTACGGGTACGTGTTATGATTAATTAAAATTAAGGTTTTTATTCATGACTATAATGACTTCTGGTAATTAAAGTATGTTAATGCTTAATATTTCATTTACACGTTTCTCTTTTAGTCATCTTATGGTCTCGCACGGAACTAATGTTTGTAATATGTCTGGTACTGTCTTCCGCCAGGTTCAATTAAGAACAAATCACAAGTGAGAAATAACTATTTGCTACATTAAGAAAAACAACGTGCATTAAATTAAATTGCTTATAACTAGTTGAATTATTGAAACCATCGATCATTGAGCTGGTACTCATGATTGGTTGTTTGCATTAGATTCATCTGCTTCTATTATCGAAACTTATTGAATTTTTACCGTATCAAGTTTTCAAATACTGTGTGAATTAAAAGTTAAATTAACAACAGTTCTTTTTATTTAGATGTAATGATTTGTGTCACTAACGAGTAAGAAACTTAAACATCATAATTTACACTATCCAATCAGTCGTATCCCTAGGATTAAAATTGTCACTGGTGGCGTGAACACACGATTGAGTTACTTAACACCTCTGGAAACTACCATTTGTCTGTTAAATTATATATACCTTGCGCAGCCTGAATCCAAATCTGGGACCTCTGACTTTGTAGTTATGATAGTTCAGAAAGCGATCTTTGGAAACACTATAGTTACGACAATAATAGTAAGCACTTGAGAAAAATAATTTGTATGTGCATTGACATGTTCAAACAACTTACATTACAATACGGTAAAGATCTATGATGTGTCAACTGATAAAAATAAGTACTGCCTCGGCTATACGCCACTTACAGTTTCGAATCGGTCATAAATATTCCTGTTTGCTCTGCCTTGAACCTAATCTGTGGGGAGTCAATAAACGTATCTTGTTTCCGCTCTATTTGGGGGTTAGTCGGGTAGCTGGCGGGTTGGGTAAACACTCACTTGTTGATATGAGGGCCGCATATGTTAGATATAGCGTGGATTTACTACTTTATTAGAGTGTCCTGGTCGTATTTTAAATGAGCCGAACATGTTTGGTTTGAACTGATTTTGCCGAGACTCTTTGCTGGCAAAGGTACTTTAATACCCTAATGTAATAGACTCGTCATATAGATACTGAATCATAATTGGTTGTCTGAATATTAAAATACACCTGGAAATTGTAACTTTGGATTTAAAATATATTTGATAAATATATTTTATAAATTGAACCTTGAAGCCAAAATCAGAAATCTTAGTCATTCCGAGCCTATTTTGGTCGTTTCAAGTAGCCTCCTTCCAAAATTAGCCATAGCTTTTAACGTTAAAAAGACACGGGAAGTTATTGTGAAGAGAAAAGATCAAGAGACTTTTGTTTATAAGAGCATTTAATATCAATTGCGAAGCGTCGAAGCGCAACAGATAGCTGGTAGCGGCTAGTAACTAGTAACTCAAACCTCAAACACACAGATACAATACCGCGAAACCATAATGAAGGAGTACGGTACTTCGCTGGGAACGAACGCTATGGTGGGCATGGCTCCAGTAGCAGTCTTATTGTAGAAACGTGGTATTAACCGCTCTGGCTAATTTGTAACGGCGATTAAAGTTGAAGGGTTTACGGCGTAATTTCGCTGTGGATAATTGAAACTACTGCTGTAATTTGGAAGCTAATATTCATATTTGTTATTCATGTAAGCTTTAAAAGAAATTAAAAGTTTGCCATCTCGGAATCAAATTACTGTAATCTATCCGGCATCGAGCTTTTAAACCAAATGACAATATTATTCCATCCATACTATCTTTAATCATGTTTTTATTTTCTTTCTTATCTTTTTGTTATCTATTAACATATTACGATCCAGTGTTTAATGTCTAAATAAACACCTTTCAATAAAAACAATTTGTGGAAATAAAGCGACAAACGGGCATACAGCACCACTCTCAACAATGTTGCCGACCAAAAGAAACAGACTGAGATTCCAATCACAACTCGGATGGTTAGTCGAGTAGAAATGGTACTTGTACTGGGTACATTGGAAGGGGAAGGTGGTACAGTCCCATCTGAGCTATAAGCTCTAGCACCTATTAAAATTTAAGGAACCAGACAAGGATAAAACATTTCTTAATTATTATAGTCACTCAATAAAGTTGTTTGTTATTTCTAAGTTGTAATTACGTGGCAATGTTGTGGCAGATATTAATCTCCCTCGCATGACTTCATCACGATGTTGTTCCCGAAATGGTTAGTTCAAGGCCACTTACTCATCGTCTGCTGTAGGCTGCAATCTATTTGTGCCAAACAAAAAGTTAAGTTGTGATACCCCCACTACCTGAAATTCACTAATTTACTGCTGAATGACTTTTTATTAGTGTTTTCTTTATTTTATGTTTTATAAGTGTATTTTCTTTTTAATGTGGTGTATTATTTATTTATAGGATTACTTCTATCCTTTTAAGATTGTATTTTACTGATTAATTTATTACCATATTTCTGATTTTACTGCATGATGTTACTGTTCAAACGACAATTACAATTGTGAAAAAGCTGTTGTCACTCATGTATTTTAAATGGCAGTGAGTCTATAGTAGTCATCCAGATTAGAAAGTTTTTACGATATGAATGTGACGCAAACACAGTTCGAATTTCAAAACAATATGGTTGTAATACCCGCCGTAACGCTCATCCCATTAACTTGATTAATAGTTAAAACACCAAAATAAAGTCAAATGTGAAATGTAAAAGTTTTGAAATAATTAAAGTGTGAAATTATTAAAACCTTAATCAGTGATATAAAATATATTCTTTGACGCAGCATGAAGCAAAATAAATTATATAAACTAAAGCATAACAAAATTGCTTAAATAAAGCCTGAAGGGCTGTCAAAGGCAACGTCGAACACAAACAAAAATAATGAGAATACGCCTGTAGGTATACCTGCATTCGTGGAACTCAAGGTCAGACGGTCACAAGAAACTCGAGAAAGAAATTTACAAGCCGCAAGCCCAAAGGGCATTTCAAACCAGTGTTCCGACCAATAAATTCATATCGATGTCGACATGATAGTTTGCATATCAATATCATTTGAAAGTGAGCATAAAATTTTCTCAGATTGATCGTTAAAAGCTCTGTTATACAACTATGAGGTTATAAACTATTAAAGTTAAGCGATATCAGATTCAATATCTTGTTTACGGGTTGTGTTTATTGAGTTGTTTTTGTCGTACTGTAGTCAAACAACTAATATGATGCTTACATACTCACAATAAATAAGGAATAAAATTTCGTATCATGGAAACAAAATATCTAAAATTAAAGTAAAAAATATCGTCATTAAGTTAATTATAAATGATAATCGTAGCATCCCTGTCATAGCCTACTACATTATCAAATTCAATTCACATTTCCAAAGCATTACATTCAGGTAATTCTAAATTGCAATTAGTTTAAGTTTCTGCTCTATTTCGTTCAGTATCTAACTCATGGTGTCAGTATCGCATGTTACTTTAAAAAGAGTAAAAACAGTTTTGAATTGCCTTTGTTCTGCCTCTGAACTACTGTGTCTATTACGAGTACAAAAATAAACATTGCATAGCCAATAACAAGTCGTTAGAACTTCACGATTGGGGTAATATCGGATTTTACGCTCTACATCAATATGCACGCGTTTCCGCATCCTCCCATTTGTCAAGGAAGGAAAGTACGAAGTTATTAACTGCTAGCATTCAATTTAGTGGTGCATAAGATAATTTTACTGTCACAGGTGATTCCAGTCTGTCTCTAGATAATTGTTTCCGGATAACGTGATACATAAATCGAATGAAGCGTGAATTCAAATCTTAATTCTAATACCCCGTTGGATTTATCGATGGCGCGACAATAATTGATTCGTGTTCTGTCTTTGGGAAGCGATAACTCGATACTCGCTTTGAAAATATTAATTAACATTACTTGATGGGATTTTATTAATTCTGGTTACGATTGTGTAAACATATTTTTTATTTTAGATATTACAGCATTTTAATTACGGGATAAAAAATTTCATTTTAGAATGTATTTCCTAAAATTTAAGTAAAAGCAAAAAGTCGATTTGAAGAATTCAATTAACTTAAGGCGATAAAATACAAACAATTGGACAAAATTAAAAGAAGTGACGTAAACTCGTGACAATCATATCTGCTAGAGACAAAAGCGTAGTTTTAGCAAACTGAGTCCCAGATAACTGTTCACGGTTGCTCTTTGGCCAATTTGCGTCGATTAACCTAAACCTCTTTTCCTGTATGGCCCTAAATTGCAGGTGAATTTCGCTCATCTTGTGATTTTCGACTTTCTCTTTCATGGTAGCATCGATGGATTGAGGTAGCTGACATTTATATGACAGTTACATGTTTATTGCTCTGTGGATTACCTAACTAATCTGTAAAGCCTGGTTTAAGTAGTTTAATCTACATTGATATTTTAACACGATCACAGAAGCACCTATTGCTCCTGGTACTGTTCGTATACGTTATTGAATCAAGAAAAGTTTTAAAATAATCACGGGGTTTATAGATACACTGGATAGTTTAAACTTCGGTAATTTTTTTTTGTAATGCACCAGTAATAAAAATTTAATGTTTTTAGCTTATTATATTTCCATTGACCCTTTGTTATTGATTTGTATGTTCTACGTCGCGTTCTTTTCATGAATTTGTAGTTATTCATTAATCTCTGAAGCTCTTTCAAAGTAATAAAAGTTTTAATTTTTTTTTAACAAATACTCATAATATGTTTTTACAAGTTATAATATGCTCAAACTTGTCTGTCGAAGCAAGTTATGTTTCCAAGTTCAAATTTCATTGCAAGTCACACCGTTACTCATAGCAGATGTATGCACCACTGAGGCGTAACAATTATCGCTTGAAACATTCTTACTTCCACTGCGCAATGCTAACAGCAATTTTCACATCATAACGGTATTATCGCGTAACCAATAACATTTGTTAGATGCTTCCACACACTGAATACCTAAATTTTTTTAGAGAATCTAAAAGAATTTCATTGACGCACTTCTCTATAACTTCTTTTTGAATATTCGGTTTTGTTGAGAACCACTAACGCTAACAGGTCGTTTTCCATATAAACTCTCATGTATATCAATACATCCACAACCTTAATCAGGTAAAACTTAAATTCCATTGAGCATTTTAGTTCCTCAAATTACGGTATGAATACGAGTAGTATGCTTTCCATGTCATAAAAAACCCATTAGGAATACTCCAATACAAACCAATAAACTTTCGGTTCTAGGTAGTTTGTAAGCTACTATAATATCTAAGCGAAAATGCGTTACAAAAGTCAACAATAAACTGAAGTATTAATACAAAATTACATGTCGAATAATGTCCAACTTTGCGCATGAAACCAACACTGTTATTACTTGGCAGGAATAGGAAACGAACAATGAAGGTTAGCAACGTGAAAGTGTGAGCTAATACAACGTCTGTCGATGTAACGCAACGTAATAATGTGACATTCGGACTGATTGGTAGTTTTAAGAACAATATACACTGGTTCGTGGTATACTTGATCAGAGATTTGATGGGAATTAATAGTAAATTCTTATCTACAAAGTTCTTTAACCACAAGATCATTCACAACGCTCATAACATAAGCTTAATGACCAGTGGTAATTAAGAATATTCAATTTTGAAATTATCATCTCATACATTGTCTTTTAACAACGTTAAAAATTTTCCGCCATTTCCTAATGTACTTGTAACAATTTTTTCGCAATGAGTCAAATAAAACAACTTTCCGGCACCCCTACAAATGCTTGGAGCCGTTAAAACTGTGTTCTTGCTACGTTATCGACTTGTAATTTGAGACTTAGTATCGTGTTATATCTTTCTCTCCAGTTGGTACTCCGCACAAGCTGTTCAGTACCACCCAATAATAAACTACAGCAACAATATAGGCACCAAAGCAGTCGTAAATATTTTTGCAATGCTTTAACGAACCACCGCACCGGTTTGTTATATTCTGTCGTCCATTTCTCAAGCTAATGCACTTGGCCTTAATTCATAGTGTGCCTACTGGGGTTGGCCGATGTCCGGTTTTCACTCAGACACTCAGATATTTCCTTGGTCAATTCTATTGAAAGATAGTTCTGAAATGTTAGGCATTTGAGCTAACTCCATTTCCATAGAATGGATGAAAAGTAAAGAATCATTTAGCTATTTTAATTAAACGGAACGAACGTTTATCGGCGGTCGACCAAAATATTTCAATAGAAGTTTCTTTTGCTAATACTACTTTGGTCACCGATTTGACTTCATGTGTTGCAATAAAATAGCAGTGAATATTTAATGTATTTGACAATTATTTTTAGTAGATTCTTTTATGTCTATTAACTGATTTCAGCCATACGCAGTAAATACAGTATATGTGATCTTATCTCTAAATCTAAAGTTATGATAATATTTATAAACAAACCTAAAAGTTATTATTTCCGACAATTTTAAAAGTATTGAGTAACAATAATTTATTTATTATCGACGAAAACAGCAGTGTTAGAAGCTTAGTTAAATTAGCTCTGCTAATAAATAATACATACCGCTGTTCGTTCCCACATAAGCAGTTAAGCAGGGTTTATTGACCGTCGATCGAAGTATTATCTGACAACACATTATCAACGCCTCCACCAACCCTCCCCCCGGAGATAGATACTAATCAAACAACGTACTCGCTTATGGAAAAAATACATATTTGTTTTTTATCTATCATCATCACTCTACTGGAAGTTAGCTGAGCAGTCGTACGCACTTTACTATGATTTGGATTATCATGGTCTCATGCTGCTTTCATGTTAAGAGTTCATCGCGACTTGTTATTTAATGCCTTCTTGAAAGTTCTTTGAGTCGTGTATAAGGATGGTCGTTACTTTCATTAAAAATTCTCCTTTGTATGCGTATTTTACAATATATTTAACGATATTCGTTGAATTTGCAACAAGTACAGTAATTATATTTAAAATATTTGTTCAACTGTATAACCGTGAACAGGGTTGTAATAAAGGTGCAGACAAGTATGAAATCATATTTATCCGCCACACTTAACATGATTTCTCCTGCGTTTTATCACAATGAAATAGGAAATTCAATATGCACTGTTTAGTCTAAGATTACTTGCGTACACCGAGGAGAGTAATTTCACGGATATGATCTCATGCATGCCAAATCATCATCTATTTCAGAGATATAAATTGATTTCAATTAGTGTTCCAGTGACTTACAAATTAGAGGAGCAATTCATGTTTGTGCTACAAATTGAACTATCAAAGGCAAAGTTTCATGTGTATCTCTATATGTACGAATTCAATTATCCGTATTTCATAATACATACATCAAGTCACTATATTAATATTGATAATATGATAAATAAGTACCTTACAACATTATGAGCACTCGTATTGCATCAAGTTTGTGCACAATGTAAGATTCTATTGTTATTTTTGTGTTACCATCAAGTAGTTACTTCCACTTCCTTTGTATAATTCTTTCCGCATACTTATTTTTGCAACCCAATTTCACAATTAAAACATAAACACACTACATGTTTACGAGCTAACCAAACAAATAGAAAAGCTGAGCGATAAGAAAGAGGATGTAATTTGTTTCGCAATAATTTCCTACCTAAGACTTCCCATATCTTTAACAGACTTGCATTTGCATACTATTTAATAAATACAACTGTAGTCAGTACCTCGCCGGCTAATGTTTATAGACTGAGCGAGGTGTCTTGACAACATTCAACAAAAGCTGTGTAAATAAGATCATTCGGTGCAATTTAATACCTCGTTAAAATCAAGCCAGTGGCTGGAATACTAATTAACTGTAAACCGGTTTACGATATTGTCAGCGCACGCAATTTTCTCACTGTCGCCAGCAGTGCCAGCACGTGGTCAGGCCGAAAGATAACTATTCTTCTTAACTAATATTATAAGGAAGGAACATTTGTATGTTTGTGACGAATATACTCAAAAATTACTGGACCAATTTTGAAGATTCTTTCATTATTTGAATGCTACATTATCGCAAAGTAACATAGGCTATAATTTTTTATACCTACATTGTATCAGTTTGAAGCTTGATCGGATCGCTAATCGAATATAATATAGCATGTTTACTGGATAATATTAACAAACTAAGTCTTCTTTCTTTGTCATTTCATTGAACAGTTTTATTCGTGTTATTTTATATACTTACTGTAGACTACTTTTACTGCGTTCGTTAATAATTTCCGCGCTTGGTTTTAAGCAACAATTACGTATAATTAGTGGCACTACGGACTGCAGCATTCTGCAGAATTCTATATTGTAGTTCGATACAGATTTTGCCATTTACAGGTAAACTCACCGAGGTGAATATAACTAATGAACAACAAATAAACAAACACGAAACCAATTAGAAATTTAATACACGACCGTAATTAACCTTATTTTGCTAGTCAACAGTTATAATGAGCGTTTATTGTATTATTAAATGAAAAATTTGTCACATTAAACTTTTAACTTGCGATGTAGTTAAACATAATGTGAAACTTGACATATAAACTGCAATTGACCATGAACTTGGTACAAATGAAGACTGATATTGTGGTAAGCGAATAATTATTGGCAATGTGTAAAATCAAATAAAGAATGACCGTGCTTAGCAGTGAACATAGTGGTTAAAGCCAGCTTTTAAGACAAAGTTATTTAGAATCAAGCATGAAATATAAACTTAAGTGAATAAAAAAAACATTTGTATAATTCACAATGTGTTCGCAAACCAACATCCATAAAATAGGTCAATGGCATTTGCTCCTAATGTCAGCGGGGTGTTGAGACTATAAAATTAATAGAGCTGAATGTATGACTCATTTAAACTAGCGAGTGATCTCATTGAAAGATACATCGCCTGCGCTGTAGGCACGCTTACCTTTTATTTCCTTGTATGAAACGAACGAACGAATTTTTTGTGTCGAATACATTAATTACATTATTGTTATTCGAACAAAAACTAACTTTCCTTGAAACTGTTAACTAAGTACTTGAATAGCTACTGATGATTTGACCATTGTTTGTTCAAGATCAAATAATATTAGGCACATATAAAAACTCTTGTTAAAAATATACTCAGTTAATACTAATGTAATGATGTCAGAAATCAATTTGAAGCGAATAGTTAACAACGATCTTGTATTCATGATTCGCAAGGTCACCTCTTACGTGTTTTTTCGCGCATTGACCTTAGTCTATGAATGCAACAGGAAGTGATGGTTAAATGGATTCACATACTTGGTTTCTTTAATTTGGAAGTAATTTTTGAGGTGAGTATTTTAACAACATCAATCATCTTCTACTAACTGGCCTAGCACACGTTTAGCTTATTTTTAGTAATGAGTTAAATATTGCGAGTTTATTGAATTCGTTAATAGTTGGAATGGACTGAAGTCTTTATATAAATAAAAGCTCACACACTTATGCCTGCACTACGGCTCCCAATGTCACGACCATCATGGACAACATAGATATAATTACTACCCCACCCAAAACCCGAGACCAAACATTAATTTTTCCCATAAATAGCAGCTTTCGCTGGGAACCCTCGCGTCGTAGCATCGATACAAGCTAGGTTACGGAGACGTCAATTAGGCCTTACAAGTCATTAAGCAGTTATAAGTCCTCTAGCACACGAATACCTTGACGATAATGTACAAATCTATGCAAAGGTGACCTCAAAAATTTCAAAACATCTAGGGAGAAATTAGCCCATTTTGTAAAGCAACACTGAAAAACAAAAAGTTTTGTTGTAAAAAGAATAATATTACAGAATGTATAAAAAGTGGACATTGATGTACTTACATCCGCAATCTTTGGCCTCATGACACTTTCTCAGCTTCCGTTTGGCCTAGATCGCAAGTTCCCAAGCTCGAGCCATCTGGATGGAGGAAAAACTCCATTAAAGATAATTTGATAGTGTTTTTTGAATCCGGGATCCGAATCCACTCACTAATATGGATTCCTATCAAACATCCTGATTTTTTGTTTAGACCCTTCGACACCTGGGCCCCAATTCTGCTAATTTATAACGCTTCAATAGTGTCTCGATTGAATTGTTTGCCAAATTCTGTATACGAAATTGAAGAGTCTGACACATATTTGGCACATTTCGTTTACAGAATTGAATAAATCGACACATTTAAGTACGTTCTATGTACAAAATTTAATAGTTTTCGACGTTATTTCGGCACATTCTTTATTCAAAATGTGGCAGACAATTCAATCGAGATACTATTGAAGCGTTATAAATTAGCAGAATTGGGGCCCTGGTAGTGGTATTAGAAAACTTTTTCTCTTAGTATTTGATATTTTGATTTGATATCATGAAAGTATCTTCCAAAATAGAAGGGAATGGGAAAAATATGTAAATTCAAAATTAAAAAAAAACGAAATAAGATACCGGTTGTTTGGGATATTATGGGAAATTAAAATATATATTCTTGTTTGATTAGATTAGTTAGAACATAATATAATAGACACCATAACAAAAAGGTACTTATTTCGTGATATTTTATTTATGGTCTTGGTTTATAACGTTCTGTTAAAGAAGTCTGGAAAATAATATCTGACAATATTGACTTAGCGCAATCTAGTTTGATCATTTGTAACTCTTGTTAGTTCCGATAATTTGTTTAAACCTACCTTTTTGCATTTTTAAAATATTCTTATCGTATCGTCAGTAAACGTTAACAAAAAATCTATTGGAAGTAATTTAATGTACCTACTTAGTCTACTTTAATAGGCTTAGGTAAACAAATAAGGAAAACATCAGCGATCCGTATTACGGAAGCACTAGTTTTATTAAAGCACATGCTTGATGCAGACCTCCCACATGCCGAACGAGACAGCATAATCGTGATTATGTATCGCGGTGCAGAAGTCGGTTAAAGTTGTGATCATTGCGCCTTGCGTCTGCGTTACGTGTACGTTGCTTTTACATTTCACGAGAAACTTTTGCTTTTTGTCCTTTTCAGTAATACTAACAATGCAATTCAAGCACTTAGAAACTGATTTTATGTTTAAGTGTTTCAATTATGAAAAAATAGTAAATGTAGATTGTTACTTCGAATGTCTTTGTAGAATTATGTAATGCATCGTACGTGTGAGAGCACATCTGGTAGGTTAGATATTATAGAGAAGATGAGTATTTAAATGAAAAAGATAATAAGAAATGACCAGGTTTACAAACAGTTTCGGCAACAGTAATAATTTATTGTAAATCATCTGCTGAGCTATGCTGAGGACTACATTAAAATTTATTCTGAATTTTTTTTTTATTTATTTATATAAAATGAATGAAAAGCCGCAATTGAGCTGCATTCGCAAACAGTTTTGTTCGGAAGCCCACCCTAACACGGCACATTAAACGGACGTTGAAACAGACAGAATAACTCAATTTGTCTTTTACGCCGTAAGTGGCGTCATGATTTAGAATCTCGAATACGCCCACCGGTGCTGCAGAAGGGAACTACTAAATCTCTGAAATGGTTACACCGACTACTGGCGAATTAGCGTCAACGTCTGACTGGCCAACGGTAATTGTGGAAATTTGTAACGCTTCCGTGAAAATGTGGATATATTGTGCTCGGCAATTCCACAATTAGATATTGCTACACGACTTGTAATAAACAAATCGCTTGCAATTGCGAGCTAACTTTAATCATATCGCCGGCGTTCTTTGATGCTTAAATGTACTTGAAATTAGCGAAATAGAAAATAGTCGCTAATTCTTAATTTAGGAAGTTTTAGGAGGAAGTTGAAGAAAAAAGGGATCATGAACGCTCATGATGTAAGAAAGTGAAGGTAGGATTTTCTAAATCCTTCAAAATATGATTTAACAGTCTAGTACATAATTTAGCGTGTTATTTTGCTACTGTCGTAAACTTTAACTAATTATTTGAATTATCAGGAATGTTTTATGGGCACGATCTAGCGAGCTCAAGCCCTAAGCTAAGGCATCAAGTAACACTGAAATAAGATACGCTTAAGCAATCAAAGCTTATGCTTTCTCTACGATTTATTCATACGGCACGAACTTGTCGTTTTCACTGATGAATTATTGTTATGAGTCGTTTGAACAAGCTGTCATTGACAGTTCTAACATGGAAGCAGTCTTTAACACTGAGCGAAGTTTTGATTTTGATTCCTTGCTTAGGGACCCTAGTGTCTATCTCGCAATTGTTTATGATTACAACTGTCTATAGATAATGTCTCACTAGATCACTAGACATTATTATTCACTTGATAAGACATTTTCAAAGATATGTGTTAATATATCATTACGATATTTTAACAATATAACTTGCAAGGGCAAAATTTAATGTTTATAAACGCTGGTTGAGTGCGATAGTTTATAAAAAAGATAATGCTTCTCATTCTTAGCTATAACATTTACATTTCAGGAAGTCAATTTACGAAATTTAGAACATAAAAGGAGCCGTTTGAAAAAAGAGTTTGCATACACCAAAAAAGCAGATCGGTAACTGATAGATCGAAATTCCGCCTTCTTTGTTATAGATTCGCAGAAGTTCGTAAAAAATATATTTCAAGAGTCATGTTTAAAACGCGTTTGGCACTGAGCTTTCAACATGATTTATCGAAATTCACTTTCAATTAGTCGGTTACTTTAGTCACTGTCAGAATTTATGTGCTTACAGTATCAGTTATCTTAAACGTTTTAGATATATCTTGGTTCGTATGTAAACTTCCTTTCAATTTAAAGCTAAGTATCGCAGTGTTATAAATTATTATTCAGAGTGCCACATCTGTACCATAAATCTGTTTCATTTTTTGGCGGATGTTTACTTGACTTAAGCTTAAAATTTTGTCTTTGGCGGCAGGAAATAATGCCGCTGCCGCTATAGGATTAATTGTACTTTCTATGGTATTTTATACGTTAGAAACTTTAAAAAAATACATAAACAATATTTGAGAACAACATAATCAACATTTGCATATAATACTGGGACTTTAGTCTTTTACGAAAGAAAAATACACTGTAAAATGTTTTTCCTTAAGAAGGTACTTATGTGGATATCATTCGTCATTCGTTAAATTATGAATCTTTGAAGAGGATGATGAATTAGTGTATCGATCCAGCACGTGGGCAGTTACTATAAGCGTTCGCGAAGATCGTAAATGCATTAGTAAATAATGCGTAGGCGTCGCGTCGCTTGATTGGGTATAATTTTACTTTTAGACGAGGTGAACAACCTGGTTTGTATACGAAATGCTAATGTTCTGGTCTGAGACGTGTTGCTACTTGCCAATTCTATTGCTGACCTTTTAACTGTGTCATTAGGTTCCGCAGTGGGAGTAAGTACTGTGACAATTTGATGCATTGATTCACAATCTTGTTTTGCTGTCGGTACCGTTAAAATGTTTTGCGTATGGAAAGATATCCTACTAATATTATATTAAGTAAATGCGAAAGTTTGTAAGGATGTATGTGAGTGTGTGTGTGTGGGTTTGTTACTCTTTCACGCAAAAACTACTGAACGGATTTTCATGAAACTTTGCAGTAATATAGCTTACACATCGGAATAACATAATTTGTTAAAATTTATAGAGATTTTTGAAGGGACTGGTTTCCCGAAGCGAAGCGAGGGCGAATTTACTAGTTGAGATTTTAATGCATTCAAAATAAAGTATATTGTTATTGCAGTCACGAGTTTGTAAAATTTTGAGATATTATGGCATTTTGTTGAGAAATTGCCATGACACTTATAATATTTTTCTTATTATTTTACAATTTACTAAATTCACTTAAAACTTTAGTGTACATTTTAACCCACTGTTTTTAGCATTCAATGTGCACGGTTTTACCTATATGAAGATGTTTTAGCACTGAATGATTCCTGAGTAGGTATCTGAGTATATTTTAAGTGCATATCCCGGAACATTGAATAATGTTGCAATTTACATTGGTCTTAATTAATAATTAATGTAAATTCTATCTTCGATATGACATCGGGTTCTATTTGGTACATAATATAAATAGATTGAGGGCGATTTAGTTGACAAATTTTAGGAACCAATTCACTATAACCTAATACAATCTGATAAATGCATTATAATGTGCTTCATTCACCTTGAATTTAAACCAACCTCCTTTTCCTACGGTGTACCCTGTACAACTATGGACGAGACTAAATCAAAGCTCCTATAAGAGGTCAGTTACCATACAGTTTATTTATAATTATTTGTGGTCGAGTATTTACCTACTTTTTTATCGATCGTTCGTTACGTTTCTTAATTTATATCTGGTAAAAATTTATATGGAAGTTTTTGATAAACGCTTTATTATGATTATTCGTGGTGGAAGGAAGAGGTACTCAAGTGGAATCAGATGGTAAGGCGCACTAACTTAGAATAAACCTATTCATGACTTGAAGGCTAAGTCAGATTAAGATCATAACCGTCAGAAATTAAAATAACTTTGATGATAATAAATAGTTATGGTTCAGTTAATTACATGCTATTAATAATTCACGCCTATTGATGTACCTATATAATTTAATACTTCGCGGTTAACGCCCAAGGTCTGCCTTGAAATCGAAATACCAAAAGGCTATTTACAACGATCTACTTGCATTAGACACCAGCAATTATTTTAAATTGTGCAGTGTTTTGTTCTGTGACTGTGTGTTAATCTGTAAGTCCAATTTAGTAGGCAAATTACTATTTCCCTTCAAGCTCTGGGCTTGAAGGTCTCTCGATCTCGATCTCGATCGAAGATCTTTATCTTATCCTTAAATGATAATCTTAATGCGTTTAAAATTAGATGCTGTGTAATTTTAGCTCACAATTTAACAAGATATATCTAAATATATACTGTTCAACTAGTTGCAGATTCAGACATTCCGTTTCTTAAACAACTATTTATTCTCTAATGATATTAGTATTCTTGAAGTTATGTGAGCTACAGACGTTTCTTCAATTTACGATATAATTACACTTTCATTTTTTAATGATGTTTCATTTACTCATTCTCTTTTTTCATTTGCAAGCTGTAATTCTTTTACACCTCAATTTTGCAATCCGATGCTACCGGCTGTAATACACTTAATTGTGGGTTGCGCAATCGGTCTCCGGTTAGATTACTGGTGTTTTGCATTTCTTCGATGCACTCTATTATTACTTCATTATCACTGTCGTACCGACGTACTTCAGTCATTTATCAAGTGGATGATGTGATAATTTTACCATTTGACAAATGATCGATCACGGTTTGTGATTCTGTGATACATATGTAGCGGTTATACGAAATCTTTAAGTTATCAGTCAGGTGTGAAATGTGACTATTGAATGCACGAAACATAGATTAAGCGGAAGTGTGATACGTCAAAATTATTACTGAAACCGGTGTCGCCAAACGCACACAAACAAACGGTGGTCAGTTACTCCCACGAAATATAGGTTACTCCCATTTTGCTCAAGAGTAGTTTTAATTGGTCGCATATATGTAAAGCTTAAATACCCTAAATTGTACAAACTTTAATGCAAAAACACATCTTGACTCTGAGCAATAGAGTTGGCTTTTCTATAAAGAAAGTAACGTATTTGCGACATTTTGTATTGACCAGGTGGCAAGTGATATTTGTGAAAAATATAATTTGATCTTTATTTGTAAGCAGTAAGGTTAAATTTTCAATGATTTGTCAACCATAATTCCCGTTATCGTTTAGTGATTTGACACAAGCGTGATTTTATCGATAAATTGGTTGGACCTATTTTAAATGCAATTTGCGATTCCTGGTGTTTATAATTGGGGTGGCTCCAGCTTTTGTTATATAGGGTGTAGTATTAAGTGCGCATAACCGGAAAACCATTTCTTCAGACGGACAATCTAACAAACTTGCAGTCTTTCATTAAGAAACCTACTTTGAAATCGCAAATAATAATTGCTTTTTACAAAAAAAAAATAACCGACTTCAATCTTGATAAGTAGAGATAACTCAAAAACTACTCGCCATATGGCGCTCAATTCAACATGTAAGTGTAAAGTTCTCGTCGCTACAAATTAATCAAGCCCAAACACTAAATAACTGCAGTAAATCGTTGAGGAGTTCCCTCGACTGTCTTTCGGCTTCATCAGATCGACTCCAGATCTTCATGAAATAGTAGCGCTTTAATGTACTTATGATAACATGAACAAACACACTAGTTGTCCATACAATTTTCAAAAGTTCCCCTCGATTTCCCTGAGATGCCATCATCAGATCCTGGTTTCCTTATCAGGGGACCCCACTGCGCATATCTACTTTACAACAAAAAAAGAATTATCAAAATCGGCCCATAAACGACGAAATAATCGCTGAACGTACATAAAAAAAGCATATACCTATACGGTCGAATTGAGAACCTCCTTCTTTTTTGAAGTCGGTTAATGATCACATTTGTTTGCATATGTAGTAACGCGACGGCATTACTTGTTATATTATATATCGCAACGTCAGGCGTTTCTGAGTTTGCAAATAGGTGTTATTTATTATTATTTAACTTAATTTATTATATTGTTTATTCATTAACACGCCCCTGTTTGTTAGCGCATAACATATCTTTATTTATATAATTTATCTAAGCAGGTTAAAATTTTAAAGATGTTACATTACAATTGCTCACTATTGTAACAATAACTAATAAAATGTCGATGTCGATAAACTTTTTTCGCATCACCTACGGAGACGTGAATAGGTACCTCTAGAGGTAAATGAACCATGTAGATGACACGTGTAAGCTAAGCTAAGCTAAAGCAAGCTTTATTGCCCATTCCTTAAGGTTGATTTCAGATTAAAATATCTATTGGGTTTTAAGTAATTGAAATTAAATTACGATAATAAGATTTATTGCAAAAACTTCACTTACCGGTGATATGAAACACCTCCATTCTTAACATTTCTTGTTTTACTATTATTTTTACACTGCAAAACGGAACAACAAACCATAATTTCTTTGAAATACCGTAAAACAAATAGTGACACGAGACGTCCGTTCTTGAACCGGATGACAGCGATGACTGAAGGCAAGTATGGACCACAATCCATACTAGTGGCGCGCGGGCCACGCCTACATCGCATCTCCTCTCTATATTTGCTCCATGATTGAATGTGCCAAGTGATCCTACTTAGTAACACAATTAATAAATATGATTTACTGTCTCAATCTAACGATACCCACATCAATCATTGAATAATATTAACTAACCGTTTCTCTGTTGTAATACGAACGCTTTATATGATAAGTGGTGTTTTTGAAGTAACTTGTTTTGATTAAACAAAGGTTCTTTAGAGTCAATTCAAAGTTATCAATAGGCGATAAAGATTTTTTCAAACTGTTGCTTTAACAAATTAATACTATTTAGCACTCTGCATTGCCGTATTGTTTGTGCTATAAATGCCTGCGCACCTGGTTCAATGCAACCAGTGTTCCTGGACTCGGTTCCTTGTTTAAACTCAATGTCAGGCTTACATTTCCTCTTTGCTTAGAACACGAATTGAGTAAACACTGCTAAATCAGCCATGGAATCGGAAATGGAACGGGTGTGGTGTTCAAACAATGGTGCATAGGTGGTAAAGTTTCTTGAACCCTCGTTCGTTCGCTTACTCCAGCACAATAGTATGGTACTGTTTTGTAAAGTGTTCAGTTAAATTTCGAAATGTTGGCTCTAACAATGAATTGTGATTTCTTTGTTACAGGTAAGAATGCTGTTACATCATTCTTCATTATTCCGAAAACGGGAGGGTAACTAATTACAACTAATGTTATTATTTTATTGTAATGCTCTCATCAACTGTTACATTGCAATATTTGCATAGAATATTTAAAGCCTAATTAAGGAAAGCCTAGCTAAAGAATATTAGATTTTGGACTCGGTGATAACTTGTGATTTGCCCTTTTAATTCGAGGTATGTTATGAAAAAAATGTTAATTAATAGAATCCAGGGAATCAATGTTAATTAGATTGATCCGATTGGTGAAAAAGTTGAAACGTCAATTTCGATTTAAACGCAATTTGTTCATAACATGATTCTTCTGGGAATCAAACAGTACCTACATATATTTAAATTTTCCTGTACTCATGCCTACAGAGGGAAATATTACATAGCGGTATACATTTATCACATTGAAGGCAATGGAAAGCCAATTTCCTCTTATTTCAATGTAAAACTGGACACCAGACGGACGTACAATGTACCTAACCTAACCTAGCTGTAATTTTATTCATATCGAAGTAACAGTGTTATGAAACTGTCCACTACTCTCTGTTTTATATTTTATCTTATTGAGGATCGTAATGAAGACTTATTTTATCCTACAACTTTACTTCTCGTTAAAAGTCAACTAAATGAATTACAGTTTGACCCTGGATAATATCATCTCAAAAAATCTTAATTTATGTACGATTTCCTTATAAATCACTTGAAAATACACTTAATAATATAAACGTACAATTTAAATTAAATTTACAAAGATTAAACTTATACATATTGGATATTTTACACTTACCTAAACATATTATTTCCATTAAAGGCTAGCTAATTTCCTTGTCGTTAACATTACTTGCCTCATATATCACTCACATGAACATAACAGCCTCTTGTAACTGCGATTATTATTTTATTTCCGTTATGCGACAAATGTCGCTCAACTAGCTCAAATACCGTTCGTTTCTCACGATGCAATGGTACACACACATGATTCATCTTGCACGTCTATGGACTAAAGGCTTGATGAATACGTACAGGTCCTTTTGTGGCGCCGTTCTTTTGATTGCTACGGAACATTTCATAAGCTGGAGCGATTGTATTTGTGCGACGATTGATTTTTGTACTATTATTTATGAAGTGCTCTTCATTAGCAATTCCGTTCGCATTAAGTCCAGGAATAATCTTGATGTTACATAATGAGAAGGCTTTATTATTTATTATCCAGAATTTAAAGGTAGAATTTTTAAGGTATTTATAAACCTGAAAATTTTTCGCTGTCGTAAAGTATTTATCATTATCAGATTAACATACGATAAGATTAATAACAAGTATCAATAATCTGACTTGACAATATGCGGCAAAAATCATGATTAATTATGATTAAGATCCACCCTGTCACTTTTTGTACATATATCTGTTGACCTTTTATCATATTATCATCATGATTTTAATAAAGCGTACATTTACCTACTATTATTAAACATTAATTGCTCATCGTACATATGTATACCTTCAACGTAATCGTTATTGCCTGTGGCTGAGGGCTCGTTGCACGTTTCCCAATGTGCAGCTGCGTGGTTCGTTCGCACGTGTTGCTAACACAATGCTCGATCACACGCCTACCCGATCGCAGCTGAGTAAAGCCGTAAGCGACTCGGTGCTAGATAATAAACAGATTAGTTAGCTTACACCATTGAGACTTGTTTCAGTGCGTAAAGCAACTACTAAAGCTCTAGGAGACAGTGTTTTGAATGTAATTCGTGCACCCAAGGTAGGCGGGATATCAATATAGAACTGACCCTTCTGACTGAACCCAAGACAATGAGTTTAGAAATGGTTGCAAACTTACGACTATTAACATTTCTGATGACTTACATAAACTACGAAATTTTGCAATACAGGTAAACTATTATGCCGTACTCGTATGTAGAAAACACGATACTACAGTTTTCGTTACATAATTTTAGCCTTTGATCGGTGACTATCGTGACACAGGTACCCTTTGTTGCATATCCGGAGTTGGCACAAGGCGTGGTTGACCACTCAAGTGTGTCGAGACAATGGCAGGTTGCTTTGCCCAAATTGCCGGTGTTGCACCATAATCTCAGGCAATTTTTGATCGCTTAGAAAAAGATAATTTCAGCTGCAAAGGCCTGCATTAATTACTGGTTACAAATAATTACAAAATTGCTGGTAGGATGTAATAGCTAGATTCGCTCTATGGCTAAGGGAAAGATTCAACGATTTATTGAGTTTTATACTTAAAATTTATACTTTTAGATTTATAGGAAAAGAACAAACATAAATGCGCAAAATAAACATGTTGAGACGGAGAAATTAAAATTTTGAGCTACAAATTCGGTGGCCTTAGCGCACATACTACTACCACAGCTATTACTAGGCAAGTCATTAACGTGATTTGCGGCGAGACTGCAGTCTGAACAAACGTATTGTGGTGTGACTGCGCCTTACTTATTCGTGATGCTAAGATACGGATGCGGATATACCGATCACACAGTTACTGTTTCACCTCACTACTGTATTCCGTCACCGGAGAAAGGAACGGTCAAACAATATGGAAATCATTGATTTTGCGGTCCATGACATGTCTATTGCGTAGGGGTCTTAAAGCATATGGATGAATAAGTATTAGGTACTTTTAAGAATTAGTAGATCAAAATTTTGATATTCCCTTAACAAATGTGACCGTTTGTTTTATAATATCATTTTTTTATGTCGTTTACCAAGCTTATGTCAATATTTAAAGTAAATACTATTCATATGTTTACTCCAAAATTTTTATACAAAGATTTTATCGCGAATTTGATATTACATTTAATATTTGTATACTTGTACCTAGTGCGTAAGATGATGACGGACTGTTGAAACCATCTCTTAATTCCGATGAATCACTGTATATTTCGTAACGCTAACTTCAATTTGTGGTTTGTTCGCAATTTAGTTGAAGCTTAGATATTACGCTGGGAAGGAATACAGATTTTAAAATAATTTATGTAATGCATGAACAAAATCTTCGGCCAAATTTTACAAAACAATTTTATCGAAAACGTGCAGGATTATAATCACAAGACATTTTGATGTTGATTTCGTTACCCTGTGATATTTTGAAATCAGACTCATAAAATTAATATGAAAAAATTACATGGTATTAAAGGTCTTTACTCGGTTACTAATGGCCATTATAATTTTAGCTTTATCCAGAACTAGACTCAGCTAGAACTAGCTAGGTGTTCTTGCATAATTGTAATTATAACTTCCTCGTTTGTTATAGTGTCCACTTTCCAATCTGTTCTCTATCATCCTGTATTACTCTCACAATGATTATTATCGATACTCTATCATTTTTCATCATGCAACAAAAGTTATCACATCATGATCGTCGATTTCACGGCTCCGTTCCGTCACGGATCATTTCAATGCCCTTGTTTTGGAACGTACGTTACGTCAGGTGAGTTTGCGTTGAAAAGTTCTATTTCTAAGATTCGCTATGCTCCTCTTTTCGTTAATGCAATATTGCAAAGGCTCGATACGCTACCTATCAGAGTCATTATCCACGCACTGGTATCGAGATTCTGTTGCGTAACCTACACTTATCCACTTAATATAATTGCTACCACTTCTTTATTTTGCGATTGTACGTTTCTTATTGCAATTAAACTAATTGTTAGATTTAATACTAAGTATCGTACGTTGCTAACAGTGTACACTCGATACACGTTTCGTGTAAGTAGATAGTACCTATTTAATGCGCATTTTATATTCGTTTTACTCAGTTACAATTATATTGTGAATTCGTGATATCCTTTCCCTTGCAACAATTCTTTGTTGTTCCTGACGACCCGTTTTCTTTCTTTGTCAACAGGTTTTACAGTTCGTCCATCTGTTACTAGATGGCGCTGTACCTAAAGCTGACTCACGCTAACGACTGTACGATGGCCGTTCTATAAGACAGGCAGTGTTCAAAGTTTTAGTTAACTTTGCGCAGAGGCAATATCGTAACCAATGAGGTTAATCCGAGGTGCGATTATTGCTAGTTGAAAACTTTACCAATACCCCGCCTTGTGGTCGTGAAATACCGACCGCTATGGCAATTTTTGAACGGCCGTGAAGGCCATCATAAATATTTTTAGATGACCTACCCATCTACTCGTAATATACTGCAATTTGTTTCCTTTTCTATGTTTTGAAAGAACGATTTTTTTATTATAATTATTTATTGGCAACCTTGCGCGTGTATTTAAAAATGTTAATGTTATGGCTCACTAATCATCTATTCTAGTCTTATTTTTAAGGTGAACTTCTTATTTGCCAATTTAAATAGACAATAATAGTGATATTACGTGTATGTGTGCTAATTCACGTCAATTACATCGTGTATGCGTGTTGTTGAGAGGCTGTGGGAAATGGATTGACGGTTCTGTAGATTTATAGGATAGTTTTCCAGGTATAGAAATACTGTGTCGTGTGTGTATATGATCTTGGTTGGAAAACTCACAACCTATTTATGTACCTAGAAGCTTTTAGTTCTTAGATTCTCAATGCTCATCGTTAATCAATATAATGATCATGATAGCTAGCGAATTTCCATTGCTATGCTGCGAAAATATACTGCCAGCAGCTTTAATAGCGAAGCAAAGGGACCTAGCTATACACATTTATTTTATTTCAATTTAAATAAAATTATAATACACAATTAAATTGTTGTAGGTACCTATTGTTAAAAATATATCCGTGGAAACAAATCTGATTGTGACATGAATTGATGGACGTAATACTATACTAACATAGATAAATGGATATAACAAATAGAATTATTTGTATCTAAAAAAAAACAATGTATTTGTATGCTAGTAAAGCCTTTCTAAAAAGACAGACATCCATTGACAGCCGGAAACGTGAAATTAACGCGATCTCCTTTGTCAATCATTAATAGCTAATAGTTATCATTCGCAATTAAATTGCTTCTGTTTGTTATAACAAAATTGGTTTGCGAAAGTCGGCTCATGCCGTTTGTTGGTTAATGTTTTTTTTATAAGCAGTATACTTCAGCATTACAGACTATGACGTTAAATTTAAATGCTTTTGTCAAATTAACTTAAATAACATCAACATGTCAATCAATATTGCGTATATTGAATTCAGTTTTAAATTTTTTCTTTTTTACAGATGTAATGCTCCAATCCTAAGAAACTATAAAATACATATGACTTAGATAAACAATTTATTTTAAGATTTATTTTGCAGGCACATCACATTTAAACATTTTAAATATCGACGGATGGATGAATAATGACGAAAATGTTTAATCAGCTTTAAGTAACAATTTCATAATTGCTACGTTACGGATGAAATTGAGGCAATATTAACTCATTAAACGGAAGTACATGTCAAATTTTATTTTTTCTTCGCAATCTCATTCTGAATTGATTGTGTTACAACAATTATAGAAAGCAATTAGGAACATACCGGTTACGGAACTAAATAGTTATTTATCACTAGTTTTGCGGTCACTGCTTCGACCGGGTGGGAGGTGGCAAACAATTATCCCAAGCGAACAAATTCACAGGATAAAAATTATCCTGTGTCCTATCCTGGTTTAAAAACAGCAGTTCCTATTTTCATTTTATTAAATTTTACGCATTACGCCTGAAAATACAACAAACAGATGTTACAAAAACAGGAATGTAAAATTAGGAAGAAACCTCAAAAAATAGACGAGAATGTTATCAAAGCAACGAACAGTCGAATACTTTCGTGTCCGGTATTTATATGTCATAAAATGTAAATGTCATTTAAACGACTGATGAAGAAGTCAAAATGGAGATAACCGTCGAAACGTCTTCAGTTACTCAACAATCGCAAGATTTAAAAGGTGCCGTGAAATGTATGTTTAATGCGACTATAATCTTTATGCCGCACTAAAATGAGACGTTGAATTGAACCCGTCTTGCCAAACATGGTGATACTTAAGTCGGTCATGACATGATACGAGATTCAAGCTCGAATACTCTAGTAGTACGCTGATTGGATCTCTCGATTTGTAATGAGAGTGTAAAATATTTGTTATTGTTGCTATCGTTTTATTTTAATTATTTTAGTCGACAAATTCGCTGATACATATAAACGCTCGATTCACACATATCAGTGAAGTCACCGTTCCGTCACAGTATCGGCAAATATTTCATACATTCTCGGCATTATAAGCACTGACACTGCACTGACAATGCCGAGAAATGCCGAGAATGTATGAAAGATTTGCAGGTACAGTGACGGAACGGTGACTTCACTGATATGTGTGAATCGAGCAAAACTCATTAAGACTGTAATGTAATGATTATTCAGTTTTTTGAGGCCTAAAAATTTTTAACATGGCCAAACTTTACAGAATGTATTTTTCCACTTATGTAGTTGTTGAATGTAGGTTTTGATTTAAATGTTTGTTGATGCGTTTTTTAGTATTTATGTTCACACAATATTTCTTTTTATAAACAAGATTAATTATTATGATTTGGCCCTGTGTTTAGGCTACTTATTATTGGGCATGCTTCGTAGTAATTGAAGTTGCCTGAAACATGCGCCGCTAGTAATGTATGTTTATTGATTTCTTGGTCAAGCTATAAAATCTCAACCCGAAATTGTATTACGAAACGACTACCAAATATTTATTTGTAGATTTTTCATCCCGCCATCTGTTCGGTCACGACTATGTCTGTAACGTGATCACAGGCGCATGTGTTAACACACGAGTCCGTCAATATCTCGTTCGATCTGCTAATGCATATTCGATAAGACCTCCTTATTCATCGTGCCCGAGTAGTGTCGTGTCCCCAGTGAATGAGAGTCGTGATCTTTCGTAAGATCTTACGGTATGACCATACGGGAATTCAATGGTTTGGCAAAAATAACTATTTATTATTACATCATTCAATTCACAGATGTAAAAGCATTTCACATTATAAGTGTCTAAAAGCTCTTTCTTGTAACACTTGTGATCTGACATGTGTTTATTTTGATGTTACTTAAGTGTATTAAAAAAAATCAGCTCATATGCATTGAAGTACAATAATGTAGCTCTCGTGTAAGTTTATACAAACTTCAATTCAATTGATAGTACAATGGTATGTTAAACTTTTTACCTCTCTTAGCTTGTATGTCCACCAGGTCTCCAGTTTGTTTGATATTGACAAAGTTTCATGAATCAACATTTATTCGGAAAATTATATTTCCACGTGTCATTTCACATTGTCAACCTACTTAATTTTAATTTTAGAAACCTTCAGCACCGTTATCATCACTATGTCATCATTACTAGTAAATATTAAAGATGTTTGCGCTGTCGTTTAAAATCTGGTTAAGTATTTAACTAATAAATTCTAGTTGAGGTCCCACTCACTATTTATACGTTACTTTCGCTCGTGTTTGGGAATTGAATTTATTTATGACTGCTCTATGATCAGTATCATCAGTATGATTTGTATTTTCTTTTAGATCATCTTCTGACGTGACATCTTTTATATAAAATTTTGAATTAAGGTTCTCTTCGACTTTTTGTCTGATAATGTTTCCACATTTCATTACGCTGAACGGTCTTAAGATTTAGACCCACTTATTGAAGAAATATCAATCTTGAAGATCGCGACGGGTTTATGGCTGTAAATGAATTCTTTTTTATCACATAATCGATTTATTGGCGACGGCCTGTTGCTGCAATCATGACGCCGACGGATCAACGGTAAATTGATAGGTTCCGATACTACTGTAATATAACAGGTTAATAGTAAGAAAATTGTGCGTAAGTCGGTCCGGTCTGCACGTTAATCCTCTTATGCAGTGATGGTGACCCATGACTTAATTACGTTTCTTAATCATATTTATAACTATTCGTACTTATGTATATTAATTTGATCAGTCCACGTACTTTTAATTTTACAGTTATTTTCAGTTTTGTATTCCGTTATTCACAATATCATATAATTTTTATCAAAATATTTATATCATAATTTATATCATGAGTATACATCTGTGGCACTTATTATACTTATTATTTATTTTGGTTTTGACATAAAATCTTGACAAATTCATGGTTGGTTTACGATATTCTTGGGATTTATTTGGTTTGGTTTCTGATGAACTTTATTCCAATAATGAAAGAAGCAGTGATAACACATCAATAAAAATCAGATAAACTCTATCAGAAGACAAATCTTTATTGCCCGAACGGTGTGGATGATAGATAAAAATAGTACAGAGTACCTTATTTATATATCTTATCGTCTATTTAACAAGTATTACAATTTTTTTTCTCAAATTGTCCTAAACTCGTGTATTTCTTGTTTAACCTATTCTCTAACGTTATTTCGCTCAGAAATATTCAGGTCAATAGTAACTTCGTGTGCAAATTTGAAGTGGTTCATCGTCATCTATATTCGAATCTCAATACAAAATAATTGTTACAGAGAGCAATTCAAGGTTCTACAAAAAGATTATTGGGTCCCATAACGACTGCGACTAATTTGAACCCGTTCATCTTTGCGATCTGTTTTTTTGTTTTGACTTCCTCAATTTGTGCAACGAGCGGCCTTAACTGGATTCCAATTTTTTTGTTTACGCTCTCATTAAATCCTCCTCTCGTCGGTACTTACGTTTATGGTGCTCGCAATCAATTCCTCACGACTGCTCGCCATGGGAAGCGTTTGAATGACGCAATCGACTTTTTTAATCGGCTCTCGTAAGGATTCTTTTGAACGTGGAAGTTTCGTGATCCGAAGTTTGGTTAATTAGGTACCGATTACGAATTTTGTTATCGAGATAATAGAGGTAACAAGATTTTCGTGCTTTTCAGGTCACGTATGCCTAAGTGAAAAAATATCTGTGGTACAAAGGTACTTTCAGCTACGAATAAGTAACTACGGTTCATTTGCGGATTACTTACGATCATTGTGTTTATTTCCCGATCATTCAATTTTGTCTCGGTCCAAGTTCTTGAAATAATACAGCGGACTATTGGTATTTAGATCACCTCGTACTTCATCGTATCCAGTGGTTTGCTGAAATGTGGACAAGCGCATATTTTCTGGACATTCGGCTATTTTCGTCTCCAGTTCGGCTAATTCCGTCGTCGGCGGCCGATGACTCCGCCGGCATGCACTGGCGCCGGACCTTGACGTGAAGTTGACTGTTCGAAATCGCCTCTATTTGTTTTACAGCAAAGGCTATTATGAACATTACCTGATAAAAGAAATTGCATTACATTTACATTTCTAATTCCATTCAACTTAACATTTATTCGAATTTGATATAGCTTACTTGTGCCAGGCAGAAATGCAGCGTAAGTTATATCAAATAGTAGCAACGTTGTATCGCCTTCTTATGCTCCTTGACTATGGGCTATAAGTATTGTAATTTTCAATTACAGATCTGGAAGTAAGCAGTTATCCAATTCACTCCGGTTCACACTATTAACAAGTGCAGGGATAGAACTATACCCTTCAGTAGTTCAATCTTAATAGGACGAATTTTATACGTCTATATTTTTTAACTGATATCAGTATTTGATCATAACCTTTATACATTAGATAATATAAATGCTTATTCACTTGTATTCTCGCACTACGATTCCCCGTGGAGTAAGACAATACAAATAAGACATAGATACCACCCATGACTTGAGTATTTATATTTATTTGTCATCGATCCTCTGTCAACAAGGTTTACCAAAGTGTATCTAATTCCATTATTATTAACTTAAATTTATCCTAAATCAGTTCAATATGCACTGTTTACATTTTATCTAATGAACCAAAAATGTCTTCTTTATAACCAAAAGGCGTATCCAGGTGCCATCCTAAGAGCTCTAACAAAACGTGTTATATCTCCTCATATCTATAAACAAAGGTATTGTGTACTGAGCCTTATACCACTCGAGACACGTTTTTTAGTCTTTAGCACTGACACATTAAGGTTGAAAATTGAAAGACACGGATACAGTATATAGAATGGCGTACGCACTTAGACAAGTGCTCGGGCAAGTGCGTACTCGAAATGTTCTTGCAATACTATGCATCAGCTATACTCTAAGTGTGTTCCGCGGAACCCTAGGGTTCCGCGATACCTCTGTAGGAGTTCCGCAAGAATTTAGAAAAAAAAACAAAACACCTCTCTCTGGTCGAACGTTTTGAGTCCGCGGCCGCGCGTAGCTATATTTATTTAGGTATTTATTTATTTGTATTTATAGAAACATGTGTTACCTAGAATAGCTGGTACAATATCTCATAAGTTTGGTATCAACATGTATACTTATAGGCTGCGTTCCCAGTAGGCAAACAGTTAGCGGCCGACTGAGTTTGCGGCGTATCGGTTTAGTACGCCATTCCATATATTTTAAATGGAGTGTTCACAGTTTGCTAGTTTTGCGCTAAAATTAGTTATGGATGAAGCGGTCAAAATAATTAATTTTATCAAATCACGACCTCTACAATCCCGATTGTTTTCATTATTGTGTGAAGATTATGGCAGCAAACATAAAACACTGCTGTTTCATACAGAAGTGCGATGGCTGTCTCGGGGTAAAACTTTAACAAGGCTATTTGAACTTAGAGCCGAGTTACAAATGTTTTTTTCAGCAGATACTTCTTTTAATTTGAAGGACCGTTTGTATGATAAAACTTGGTTGTTCCGATTGTCTTTTATGGCGGATATCTTTCAAAAACTGAACGAATTGAATTTATCATTGCAAGGTAAACAGACAACAGTGTTTCAGGCCTATAACAAAATAACTGCCTTCAAAAGAAAATTAGATTTTTGGATTATTTGCGTTGGTAAGAAAGAAATAGAAAGCTTTACGTCACTCAGTGAGTTTGTTAGCGATAACGACTCAGAAATGTTTCAAGATGATGTGTTTGAAGAATGGGTCCAATATCTCAGTTCGAAGCGCGCATCTTTTGAAAAGTATTTTCCCCAAGAACAGAATACAAAAATGAAACTGAATTCATGGATTCATAATCCTTTTTTACCCAACTTGCAAAAGCCCGAAAGTATGTCAAACGAGATATATGAATCTCTTTTAGAAATGTCATCAGACACAAGTATGGAGTCACTGTTCAAAACGACGCCTCTCAACGATTTTTGGTGCAAAATCCGTGATGAATATCCAATGCTTGGCAAAATGGCTCTGAATATTCTTCTCCCGTTCCCAACAACATACATATTTGTGCGAAACAGGATTCTCAACCTATGCAGCCACGAAAACAAAATATCGGAATAGACTGGACGCCGAACATGATATGAGTCTTCAATTGTCTTCTATCAAACCTGATATCAACCAATTGATGAAAAATAAAAAACAGTTTCATACCTCCCATTAGTTAGATTTTTTCTTTTTCAATAGAATAGGTATATTCTATTGTTGTATTTGCCATGTGGTAAAGTAAGTAATAATTAGTACCTAACTGTTACATTGTACTTTTATTATGCTTGTTAATAAATAATACACTTTTAAAAACTATTGTTTTATTGTAGGGTTCCATCAAGTAGTTTGCTTCCCAAAAGGGTTCCGTCACCAAAAAAGTTTGAGAACCACTGCTATGCATAATGAACGACTCACGGCTTACTCACGCCGGTGAAGGGTGTGTAGTTATTGCCTTATTATTTTATAAATTTTATGCCGCCAATGCCGCCATTCTGATAGTTTGTGCAACCGGGATGGATGTCTCTTGAATGCAATTTGTCTGTTCAGTGAATGTGTAACAAAGCCATAGCTCTCAAACTAATGACACATTAACTATAGTTTTAATTAAGAAACGCCTGCTACAGAATAATAATTGATTTAGACATTGTTAGTGTTTGTGCATGTAAGGACTAGATATCTGTTCTAAAGCGAAAAAAGCCAAATTCCATCGAAATTGGTTCAATCGATAAAGCGTTAAAAATTAGGAGGCAGATATACTTTCGCATTCATAATATTAGTATGGATATAATAGTATGGAAGTAGTTATAAAGTACACAAGCGGATTTGAATGTTGGTCTCATTTGCGAATTATAAATAAATGAGTACTACTTTAATAACCAACTAAAAAATATAATATAATGTGACAGCCCTGGCGTACCTCGCTAAACAAAAAAACAATAGGGGCCATAAATATGCCAGGCGAAACAATAGAACAATGGACGGCCGTCTCGAAAGTACGCACGCGCACGACGCTTCGACCATTACGGCAATAGTCATACGGGCGAAAGTCGGTTGCAAGGAACGTTCTCGAATCTTGTTCGGAGCGGGTCCGCGGAATTAGCGAGAAAGTTCTGGATTGGCGTGAATGGTGCGTGAGGGGTATAAAAAGGAGCGATCGGCCAACCGCAGACATTCTAGTTTCGGAAGCGAAACCAGGAAGATACCAGCGATACCTACGAGCGATACCAGTGCGAAGTGAAGTGATTTCTACGAGCGATACAGTGTTCAACGAGTGTGTTTACGAGTACCTACGTGCATAGAGTTGTGGTGTGTACTGTGTACAGTGTGTAATTGTGTATCTACGAGTACAATAAAGTCTTTGTGGTACATTTTGGCATTTTCTCGAACCCAGTACTCCTGACACGTAACAATTGGTGTCAGAAGTGGGATGCCTGTAGTACCGCAAAGTGAAGAAGGGATTCGTACGCGACGGCAGACGGCATTGGATGCCGCGCGGATGGAGTCACCGGGTCGTGACCGCACGGAAACGGAGACCACCGCTGGACCACCGACTACATCAGCTGCATCACTATCGACACCGAGTGCATTCGATATGACCGCCCTACTAGCAGCCATGGAAGGCATACAGCGGAGCCAGCACAAAGCAATGGAGAGTCTGCGCGAAGACATGAAGAGTCAGCGCGAAGCCATACAGCGGAGCCAGCGCGAAGCAATGGAGAGCCTGCGCGAAGACATGAAGAGCCAGCGCAAAACCATGGAGGCAATCGACGCAAAGCTGGATGGTTTCCAGGGAGATTTGAACGTTGTGAAGGAGGACCTAGAATTGGTCAAGGAGCGTACATCCGAACACGACCAAGCCCTCAAAAACCATGACGCGTTACTCAACTCCCACGAAACAAGGCTTGTGGATTTGGACAACAAGCTGCAAAAAATAAAGATTATGAGCACGGCAGCAACCAGTTCATCTCCTGGGGCCCCGAAATTTAAGGTCCCAAGTTTCGACGGCACGACCTCGTGGACGGCGTTCAAGCACCAGTTCGAGGTAGTTGCAAGTGGAAATGGCTGGGAAGACGAGCACTCGTTGGCAGCACTTACCTTAGCTCTTCGAGGGGAGGCACTGCTGGTCCTTGAGAACCTGCCCGCCGAGCGACGCACCTTGGAGTCGCTATTTAAGGCATTGGAAGCTCGATACGGGGAGAAGCACCTTGAGCATGTATATCGTGCGCAGCTCAAAGACCGGTCACAGAGGTCGAGCGAAGGACTGCAACAATGGGCTACGGAGATCGAGCGCCTCGTACGCCGAGCCTATGCGTCGAGTTCCACACCCGTCGAAGACAAAGTATTAGAGGCCTTCGTCAGCGGCATAAGGGATCCCGAAGTGAGAGCAACGGTGCGCTTGGGTCATCACGCAACCTTGGAAGCAGCTTTAGCGCACGCCCTTGAAGTAGAAGCGGTACGAAGTGACTATAAAGGTTATAAGGTGCGCGAAGTGGTGGCAGCGATTCAACCTCGTACTGGGCCTATCTGCTACGGATGCGGTGAACGAGGCCATATAAGGATTAATTGCCGGACTCGGAAGCAACGGAAATCGGTGTCGACCGCTACCCAAGTCGACACCCAGGAGCCGTTAAACTAAGAGGCGCCAGCGCCGCGGGGCGGGCACTGGCTGGACTTCGTCGAGCCCCTACTGTATTGGTATCACAAGCTTGTGACGGGAACAGCCTCGTAACTACTGGAGAAATAAATGGCATACCCTGTCGCTTTACTATTGACACGGGAGCATCGAAATCCATCGTTCGACCGGAACTACTCAAGCGGACTATCATGTGGGAAAATGGACGACCATCATGCAAACTGCAGACAGCGACAGGCCAGCCAGTGACCGTCCTAGGAGTTACGGAAGCAAGACTGAAACTCGGAAGTGACATTTACACGCAGTCTGTTTTAGTAGCGAATATAAGTGACGACTGCATTATCGGACTGGACTTTCTACGGACACACCACTGTATAGTTGATATAGCCAGAGGAGTGTTAAGCTTTAAGGATCAAGAAGTCTTCTTGGACGGTTCATGTTCAGGAGCAGTGTACTGTTTGAGGACAGTGAAGTTAGCACCCAGATCGGAAACCTTGGTCAAGGTTAGGTTTCCCGAAAAGATACAGATGGATCGATGTGTCGTAGTGGAAGACTATGGAGATCACCCCAGTTGGATCACGGCAAGGACACTGCTCATGACCAAACGTGACGCCAAGTTAAAGGTCATCAATCTTAGTAGCACGCCGATACATCTCGCGAAGAATACGGTTATCGGCCGATGTGAAGCCGTGGACAGCTTGAGGAAGGTCCAAGAATACTCGGAAAAACCTGGATCAACGGATCACATGACATCTTTGCTGGAGGCGACAAGGAGGAATTTGAGCACTGAAGAATACACTCAGGCAGCAAAGTTGTTGATGGACTACAAGGACATCTTTACCAGAGGAGATAGCGACCTTGGAAGAACAAATCTTGTCACTCACCCAATAGATACCGGCAATACTTCACCGATCAAACAAAGACCGAGACGAGTACCATTGGCAAAGGAACACGAAGTTGCAGAAATGATCAAGGACATGGTGCGCAGCAAGGTGATCGAGCCGTCAACTAGCCCTTGGTGTTCACCTGTGGTACTCGTGAAAAAGAAAGATGGCAGTACTAGATTCTGTGTCGACTACAGGATGCTTAACACCGTTACCAAGAAGGACAGCTACCCTCTGCCTCGGATTGACGACACGTTGGATATGCTTGGTGGAATGAAGTGGTTTTCGACGGTCGACCTGAAGAGTGGTTACTGGCAAGTAGAAGTCCGGCCAGAAGACAAAGAGAAGACCGCCTTTACCACCGGAACCGGAAATGGCTTGTGGCAGTTTCGCGTAATGCCTTTTGGATTATGTAACGCTCCTGCCACTTTTGAGCGTCTCATGGAGCGAGTGTTGGTGGGACTTTTGGGGGACGCTTGTCTGGTATACCTCGATGACGTCATAGTCATGGGACGAAACTTCGTGGAACACAAGCGAAATCTGGAGAAGGTATTCAGACGATTCCGTGAGTCCAACCTAAAGCTCAATCCGAAGAAATGTGACTTCTTCAAGAAGGAAGTATCATTTTTGGGACACATCATATCGGACGAAGGTGTTCGAACTGATCCAGACAAGATAAGAGCTGTTCAAGAATGGCCGACACCAAAGAACAAGACCGATGTAAGAGCGTTCTTGGGGTTATGTGCCTATTACCGTCGGTTTGTGAAGAACTTCTCAGAGATAGCCAAGCCATTACACCGTCTCACGGAGGACAAGAGAATCTTCAGTTGGGATTCCGATTGCGAAGATGCGTTTGTTCGCTTAAAGGAACGTTTGTGCTCGGCTCCGATTCTTGGCTATCCCAGAAGGGAAGGGAGATTCATAGTGGACACGGACGCTAGCAATACTGGCATCGGAGGAGTATTATCCCAAGACCAGGACGGCCAGCAGGTGGTCATTGCGTACTTTAGCAAGACCCTTTCGAAACCGGAAAGAAATTATTGTGTGACTCGGCGAGAATTACTGGCTGTGGTGAAGACCCTTCAGCACTTCAACAAGTATTTGTTGGGACGCGAGTTCACAATAAGGACGGACCACGCTGCTCTGAGGTGGCTTCTGCAATTCAAGAACCCGGAAGGCCAGGTCGCGAGGTGGATCGAACAGCTTCAAGAGTTCAACTTCGTAATAGAGCATCGCAACGGAAGAGCTCATTCGAATGCCGACGCCCTGTCACGACGCCCATGCTCCGAAGAATGTCGACATTGCATCAAGCATGAGGCCAAAGAAGAGGTCAGGGTGATAAGGATGCAGGACCTAGACGAGTCTTGGGGAACGGAGCAAGTAAGCCAAGCTCAGAAGGAAGACAAAGACCTCAGCCTGATCATGGAATGGAAAGCCAAAGGACAGAGGCCCCTGTGGAGTGATGTGTCAGCCTCGAGCGCAACGACTAAGGCATACTGGGCTCAGTGGGACAGCCTTATATTGGAGAATGGCGTGCTTTACCGGAGCTGGGAATCACTCAACGGAAAGGAAAAAACCCTGCAAATGATTATTCCCAGGAGTAAAGTGGCTGATTTGCTGAAGCTCGTACATGATGGCACTTCTGGTGGGCATCTCGGCATCAAAAAGACCCTCGTAAAGATACGAGAACGCTTTTATTGGGTGCGGTGTCGAGAGGACGTTGAAGATTGGTGCAGGAAGTGTACCGTGTGCGCTTCAGTGAAAGGGCCCCGCACTAGAACCAAGGGAAAACTACAGCTGTATAACGTCGGAGCCCCTTGGGAAAGAATCGCCATAGACGTTGCTGGCCCATTCCCTCAGTCTGAAGACGGGAATAGATTCATCATCGTGGTTCAAGACTACTTCAGCAAATGGCCGGAAGCGTTTGCAACTCCGAACCAAGAGGCGAAGACCGTGGCCAAGAAACTTGTCGAGGAGGTAGTATGCCGCTTTGGTGTACCATTGGAGTTACACAGCGACCAAGGCAGGAACTTCGAGTCGACGTTATTCCAGGAGATGTGTGATCTTTTGGGAATAAATAAGACACGTACCACACCGGCGCATCCTCAATCTGACGGCATGGTGGAGAGATTCAACCAAACGTTGGAAAATCACTTGGCCAAGGTCGTCGAGGAACATCAGCGAGACTGGGATCGGTACATTCCTCTGTTCCTGATGTCATATCGGTCTGCCATACACGAGTCCACGGGATTTACACCCGCTAAAGTAAACTTCGGAAGAGAAATGCGTCTGCCGTTGGATTTGCTGACCGGTACACCGCCAGATGCCCCGAAATCAACCGTTGAATACATCTCGGACTTACGGACCCAATTGGACGAGACACATGATTTTGTGAGGGAGCAGTGTTTGAAGACAAGCGAAAAAATGAAAACCCGGTACGATCGCGATGCCCGGAAACATGGTTTCAAGGAGGGAGATTCCGTATGGTTGCACAATCCACTGCGGAAGAAAGGGAAGTCTCCGAAGCTACAAGCACGATGGGAAGGCCCTTACACAGTTGTCACGAGGATTAATGACGTGACCTACCGAATCAGACAGGGGGACAGAAGAAAGCCGAAGATCGTGCATGTGGACAGATTGGCACCGTTTCATGGATCGAATAATGCTCGGGACGAGCATGACTAAGAGGGGGGCAATGTGACAGCCCTGGCGTACCTCGCTAAACAAAAAAACAATGCGAAACAATAGAACAATGGACGGCCGTCTCGAAAGTACGCACGCGCACGACGCTTCGACCATTACGGCAATAGTCATACGGGCGAAAGTCGGTTGCAAGGAACGTTCTCGAATCTTGTTCGGAGCGGGTCCGCGGAATTAGCGAGAAAGTTCTGGATTGGCGTGAATGGTGCGTGAGGGGTATAAAAAGGAGCGATCGGCCAACCGCAGACATTCTAGTTTCGGAAGCGAAACCAGGAAGATACCAGCGATACCTACGAGCGATACCAGTGCGAAGTGAAGTGATTTCTACGAGCGATACAGTGTTCAACGAGTGTGTTTACGAGTACCTACGTGCATAGAGTTGTGGTGTGTACTGTGTACAGTGTGTAATTGTGTATCTACGAGTACAATAAAGTCTTTGTGGTACATTTTGGCATTTTCTCGAACCCAGTACTCCTGACACGTAACAATAACAAACAGCATTTGATAACCGAACTCGCGTTGTCACAATCGTTGAAACATTCCTACCTGAATTAAATAATTTATTATATAAATTACATTGTAATAAACGACCTTAAGTGTAAATTACTTATGTTACATTACTCGAGTAACAAGCGTTAAATAACATAGAATTTATTTGCAAGGTCACTCGCAACAATAGAATGTAAATCATGTCTGAAAACTTGAGATTTGAAATCAAATAACGACTTAAATAGGTATTGATTATTACCCGATCCGCAGGGCTCGTGTTTACAACATGGCCTGTAGAATTAATGATATTAACGGATTAGAAACCATTACATTAGTGTAATGTACATATAAATAGTGTACATATAAGTTGAAACGTTTGATGGTGAGTGGTTATCTTCGCAGTGGCAATAGGCTGACCATATTTTTAAAAGGACTGATAACCGTTCTGGACGAAAGGTTCCTGAATGAACGCCCCGTCTCGGAAATAGGAGCGCAGACCTTAAGACCTAAAGAACACAGCGGGCACCTACTACATTCAGAAGGCTCAAGGCCGGTCAGAGAAGTGGTTTGATGGCAAATAGTCACTGGCTCCCAGTAATACCAAAAGCATTACCGATCAGACAAGAAAGAAGAGAGGCGAAAGAACACAAACCCTCAGCCAGAACACGACAAGTTGTTTAGCGGCTGACTCAAGCAAGATGGTGGAAGTAATCCAGACAGGCTTCACACAAATAAAAGAAAGATAATAATAACCGTAATGTTAAATCTCTAATCGCAATGGCTGATGATTTAAAAAATACCAATGACCAATGACCAGTATCCTTTGTTATCGTATCCTTTGTTATCCCTATTAAAATGCCAGTAATTGGAGAACGATCTCAAAAGAGTAGAAATGAAACATGTAGTAAAGATGGAATAAAAATTAATTTTGTAAACGTAAAGAACAAGTCTCCATAAGCGAAGCGAGGGCGTCCACAAGTGTCTTATAAAATATCCACTACAAACTTGAGTAGCTTGAAGTCTTTATTAGTCTAGTTTGTTGAACAATTTTTAAAGAGTCGTGATGTCGTGACTGCGCCTAGAGA
The DNA here is from genome assembly GCA_905404135.1 of Hesperia comma. NCBI lineage: Eukaryota > Metazoa > Arthropoda > Insecta > Lepidoptera > Hesperiidae > Hesperia > Hesperia comma. Next base: position 10,070,853 of record FR990034.1, read on the forward strand.
CCTATTAGCTCCTTCGTTATATAACCTTGACGTATCAACACAATCTTATCAACGAGAGAGCTTCAACGCACTTCAACGCTCTTGACAGACCACGAACTATCAATTTATCTATCTACAATTTAAAGCTCACCACTCTGTGTAGCTGAAAGCGAATTAATTAAACAATTCCTACTTTATTACTATCTGTATAGAGTTACAGAGGAAGGTATAGGTATTAAATTATATACAGAAGCACGATAAATTGTGTAAGCCGAGGCGGGCGGTTGCAATTTGTGGTACCTGAATAAATCTTTAATGGACGTCAGATCTATTAGATACAAAATTCAACACTCAAATTTTATCTGAGGTAAGAAGCACGGTAGGTATGATTTAACCTTATAGGTAGACGAATCTTTAAACACCGCTTCTAAGTTAGGTACGACAATCCAAGCGTCAATCTGAATTACTAAAGTGTGGTCCTTATTTCAGTTATAACGAAGGATGATTATATGAGATTTATCACTGTACTTTAAATTAAGTACTGAACATAATATAGTCTAACGTTCATTTAATAGGAACATAAAAATATTATTTTCGTAATACACGTCGTCGGTGATTTACTTGATGTTGGACAATTAAAGATGATGCCCAGTTGCTTAAAGGATGAGAGCATAATTACATATACATATGTATGCTATGTGACAAAAGGGGGGGAAACTCATTTCTAGATATGTATTTAAATAATACACCCAGGTTATGTCACAATATTTAAATACTGTTATACCCGATGTATATAGTTTGTTTTCTACATAACAAATGCATATGAACTTGCAAATAAGATACGAATTCGTGTTGGCACCGAGGCATCACGTTTGCAAATCGGCATATCACGAAATCGAATCTCGAAATGCCACGAGCACGCGCGCGTCGAGCCTTGACTTCACACCTCTTGGTATTTAAAATCACAATCAATTGTCTACATCGTGTCGTGTTGAGTTGACAAAAAGTCGTACATTAAGGATTATGAGCCACTTAATAGTGTTGAGCTACGGTAGGTTCAGAGCTTTTCTTCTTTCATCTGTCTTGATTGGCCGACTACGTATTGATGATCCCTTTGATTTTGCACAGTTCCATGTGCTATGGTGACGATTTAACAATATGATGCTTGTCTACTCATTTGTCGACTATTTAATAAAAAGTGCGCTTTGTAACAAATCATGCCTTAATGACGTTATTCTTCTATCAAAAATAATTGCGCTTCGTAGCACTCTCAAAGGTGATATTGCAAAGGCAGAGTAGGTACATTTCATTGCCATTAATTCCATGACGTATTACGTCCATGTTAAATTTCAGCATTATTTATTACTAGAATTATAGATAGATAGAGACAACTTTTTACGATTCGCTGGACAATCCCACATAGTTAGTACCTAAATATGCAATACTTCAGGTAACAATACAACGGATACTTTCGAACTTTAGTCAAATTCACACGCTCAGTATTATTGAAGGTGGGAAATAGAAAATTACAGAAATAAAAGGGTTAAAACGCAAAATCATAGGTCATAATAAACTTTCACTTAGCAATTATCTCCGCTTAACAATTAGACCGTCTAACCAATACAGATGCAGATTGAATTACCTCAGCAATAATACTAACAACAAAACATTCAATTTATCGATATCACGAACCTTTGTCTCTAATCTGTTTACATTATCCTGTAACAATAAACAATACTCATGTTAACAATAAACAATAACTTGTAAACAAGGTCTGAACAATACTCGTTTCATGACTTTTGTGTTTGAACGACCACGTAGAGAAGTTGTAAATAACCCTGATTGCGAAGGAGGGTGTTCCGGATATAATTCCGGTGAAAACAAATAATATGTCACAGATTGATAATTTTGTTCTAATATCGACTGTCTTTTTCATATCAGTTAAGTTTGTGAACGTGTTTTAGGTTAAAAATATCGAAAATTATAACATCATTTAAAATAAAAGTCATAATTAAATATCATCGTGGAATAATAAATAATTATCACAGATGGGATTAGTATATCTTTGTCAATGGTCGTTCGAGGATAATCTTGATAATAAAGATATGATTCATATGTATTTTCGCGATATGGGAAAATCATATTTCGAGAATTTTACCTCTGCCAGTTTCAATCTTATTGGTAAATTTTAAACTTAATAATTTCTGACTTTTTTAGTAATATCTTTTTCGGATTTTACTTTTTTTAAACCTTAACATACAGCTGTTATCATTCGAATTCTTCAAATTTATTAATAGTAAATGGCTACAATAAAAAGAGTACAATCATTTCCAATACAGCTAACATCTACGTAATATAACCCATAGAGATATATATGTACATTTTAACATGCCTAATAATGAAATCGATATGAGAAGTGGAGACCAAAATTATCTGTAATCGTTTACTACTAACCGAAAGTCAATACGCAGTAATACGATCGATTAAGTCGCAGTTACGCCGACGCATTATTCAAATTTTCCTCGTAACGGCTCCCAAAATGGCTACCTAAGGCTAATGTTACAATAACATTGAAAAAAGGGCCATAATTGGATGCAGAAGGCTGTCTACAAAACTATTACCTTCCAAAGCAATTACTTTATATGACAATTTTGATCAGTATCTAAGTAAATCGTCGAATATTATGGATTACGTAACATGTTCTAAGACGAAGAATGTACAAGGCGTCGAAATTTATAAATTACGTAACATGTTCTACCTAAAGCAAAACGATATAAGGCTATTATAATTTAAAAAAGGTAAAGTTTGCAGATTTATCGGTACCTATAACTAGTGATCAATGTGTGTATTCATTTTCAAAAATTCTTTGTGAACATTGCTTATCACACAACGATGTTTCAGTAAGTGGTTAAAGGTAACAATCGTCTTTTTGCAACATGAAAAAAAGACTCCAAATACGATGAAATGATGTTAAAATTAGTAATGTCTCTTAAATAAGGGTATCAACTACTAATGGTGCAGCTAAAGCATAAGCAGCTAATAGCATATTACACGAAGCGAAGCGAGGGCGGACTACTAGTTCGTGATAAATAGAATTAGCATTATTTAACTGATTTATCTTTCGACCTCAACGTAACAGACAAAAGGAATGGTTAAGCGTTTGTAGGCCCTGATAATGCAAATGATCTAAGACAGCCACACGGCGTGTCCGAGGACCTGTTTTGCCTTTATCTCAATCCTGACGGAGAGTAAGCACCTCACAATCTAAACAGAGAACAATCAGATACAACAAATTTATTCAATTACCGTATTGTGATTGCGTTAATATCCGAACGCAACGATAATTCGTCCGTACCGATGACGTTTTCTCAACCGTAATCGAATCTATAATGATGTAATGATAGCAACGATCTCGATAAAATGTAATTTGATAGGCAATCGTTGCGTTTATCTGTGCGATGGCAATTTGTACGAATGCATCGTTGTTGCAGGCAATATTTGATACTCCGTTACGGAATAAGTAAGTCGCATTACGGTTTGAAATCGATTTGAGATGTTTTGGTTTTTCGTTGTTTGCTACATTCTGTTAAATTTTTTGATTATGGAATCAATCTAAAATTGAAATATTTTAAATTCATTCAAATGATTGAAAGTTCGAAAAGCTACTGAGAATAGAAATGTTGCCAATACTCAAGAGTAACTTGAATGACTGATAAAATATAATCTTTAGCGTTATACTTACAATAGGTATATGTTTTGATCAAGCCATTTCATAAACTTCGCCGACCCTAATAAGTTTTCCAACCAAATTATTTTTACGTACAAAGCGTTTGTAAGTTAAAGTTTGAAAATATTTCACACCATAACAACTTTCATAGTCATCAAACAAATTACTGTTGATGTACTTTTACCATTTGATGTTCGTTTGCGGTTGAATATTTTAACACATTTGTTATTTTCACGGCCGTCATTCTTGTCACTTTAATTTTGTTTATCTTAACAGCGCACATCTACATATAGAGGAGTGCTTTATAAATTCTTAAAACATGGTCTGTATTATCTACTTCATTTATCTTCATGTGCTTATTAAGCTACTTTTATAAAGATCAACATCTTACTTAGAATCATCACTATTTTCGTACCACATATATTTTACTTGATATATTACCGTAATATTCTTCTACTCTGTTCAGCTATTAGATTTGTTTTCCTGACTAAATCATATTTGCCATTTTTGAACTAATACAAATCCGAATTAGCTAAGGTAAAGGTAAATTAATTAAGCAAGAAAACACAAATTTAAATCGTTTTAAATTGTAGTTTAAATGGTTTTGTGATAACAAACACAATCCTATGATAGTCCACATCAAAAGGAAATCTTCAATTGATACAGTTCTTCAAACTACTTGTAATAATAAGACTTGGACGTCGACAGTTTTCATTTTACTTTATTGTATTGTATAAAATACATTCACTCTTCAATCTCTAACCACTCTTCCCTTTACAAAGTGACTGAATTGTCGCCTTGTTCAGTGCTGAGCATTTCGCAATTATTTATTATGTTGTTTACTGTCGAATGAGCACCGTGGATAATATCGGCCGCTATTGTTACAGAGGAGCGCAACTACCGTAGCGTGCCGGAACGTGCCACTATCCGCCCTTTGTTGTTCAGCTTGTTCTTTTATTTTTCAAATCCTAAATGGCTTTGACTGCAGTGTCAACGTTCATTGTTGCTGTTGATTGGCTGGACGCGCATAGCTTTCTTGTGACCCGCTAACGTTTTTGTGTGGAGTCGAATCATATTTTTTTATCACCCGGTACGTAATAGAGCCGCGTTCAATGGTTTCCCAAACCTTGTATGGAATAACGAGTTGTTTTGAAATTGTTATCGATTTTTATCTATTCGACATGGGTGCTAGTGTATTATTTACGAGACACGCTGTCGATGTATCTTCGAAAGTATTTTAATTTGAATTTTTCCATAAGTCGTGATTGTAATATATTGGATGTCCTTTTGTTCATCGCGTGACCATAGTTCTTTTCATGTATAATAAATATTTGATTTTATTTCCTGTTCCCACAAGATGGTTTCTTAATCATTACTCATTTTTCGAAGAACTCATACCTACGTCGCGTTTTGAGCTAATCCTTCTTTAATTCCACAGAATATGAATGGCTAGTTACAAGAAAGTTCATTTATTCAAGAAAAAATATGTACATTTCTGTATCCATTTTTAACGTATTGAACACACACGTCAGGTTATTGACAAAATACCTCCATGAACGCCGAGGCTGCACCACGGTTTTTTCCCGCAGCGGTAACCACGAAACGCATACATTATCAGAAACCGCTAATGGGGCCGCTTGTATTGCTTTCCTTGAGTCACAAAATTACGTGTTTAGAAACCGCGGCAGTTTAGCCGTAATGTGGCTTCTGCCAAATAAATTGTTTTGAATTTGAATTTACTGATTATTTTGTTTTTGTCACCAGGTATTGCAAAGGGACGTGGAATGCCACGGGCGAATCGTGAGCTCGGTGGTGCGGCTGTGCGGCGGCGGCGACGCGGCGCGCGCGCTCGAGCGGCGCTGGCATCTGCTGTACCTGCGCGCGATCGAGTGGCAGTGCCATCTGGAGGCGTGTCTCGCCAAGACTGATAATCAGGTGATTGTTTCGAAGATCTATCTTTTCTTTTTTTGTCTTCTTGTTAAACTGGAGGTCTGTCTTTACAAGACTTATAATCAGGTAATGGCTTCTCTCTCGTCCTTTATTCTCCTCTTGCCAATTTTGTTCTCTTGTTGAACTGGAGGTCTGTCTCGCAATGACTGATAACCCGGTAATGGCTTCTCTCAAGTCCTTTATTCTCTTCTTGTCCTATATTCTCTTCTTGCTAACTTTGTTCTCTTCTTGTCGAACTGGAAGTCTATTTCGCCAAAACTGATAATACTACATTTTATTCGGTTCTCTATTGTCGAAAAACACATCGATGGTGCCTTTCATGATGCTGATGGCAATAGATGACGATAACAACTTACCATATGGCAGTTCATTTGCTTGTATGCGGGCTATTTACGTAAAATCATTAGAGGCTAAGGCTCGAATCTCTTGTGGTCAATACGGCATCACGCTTGTTTAATGTAGTTTTGTGAGGGGCAACCAAAGTGTTTGGAGTTTTAGGCACTACTCACACAACGCTATTTATGCGACTCCTGTCAGTGAAAATTGTCAGATACATACGAGTTTTGGATTGCGTTGCAGTCGCGTAGCTAGCTCATAAATAGCGTTGTATGAGAAGTGCCTCATGCTCACCGATCCTTCGAAGAGATTTAACGACTGTTACTTTACCTACCGCCTAGTGATGGAGATATACATTCTTCGAAATCTTGGAAGTGTTGAAGTTATTCAGCAGTTAATCAGCCAACCGCACTTGAAATTCCTTAACTCGGTTGATCCATTGCGATCGATACAGGCTGTCGGCTATGACCTTTTGTTGGTACTGCTGTGAAGGTTATTTATTATCAAGGATTGGCGTGCTACATTCCAGATCGAACCGTAATTAATTAATTTCCCTTAAAAAGGTCCCGTACAAACGTCGAAGTATGAATACTAGTGGAAATATCGAATAATGAAATGTTAAAATTAGAATTGAATTTCCATGGAAAAATACTGAGAGATGGTGAAGAAATTAACTCAACATTTCCCTCCAAGATTTAAATATTTTAAGTGTCATAATATTTTTAGTCCAATTTTTTATTCAACACGTCCAATTCAATGCTTGGAATAACTATTAAATTGCCGGCGCAGCCAATTTTGGTTATCTCAAAACATTATCTTCAACTAACAATGGTTCCTCTCACGACAAAAACATGACTGTGCTGTTATAAGAATACTTTAATATTTTGATAAAATTAGTTGAATTCATCCATCGATCTACTTTTGTAGGTCCATTGGCCATTGCCCTCTTGTGACTCTAAAGACATTAGGATGATGCGAGATTCAACTGTAAACAGTTTTGATTGTTATCAATATTGAACTTGAAATATTATTAGAAGTTGTCGAATAAGTATGCCAGGTAGTAGACCTGATGATATCACTCCTATCCGTGAGCATGACGGACTAAGTATAAGAATGAAATCAATGTACTGCCAAACTATACACTTCCTGATAAGACTTACACTGGTACCCGTGTGAAAAATATTTCACGGAAGCACTATGGGTGGTGGCTAGGAAGTTACGAAACCCTGTCACTAATACCACATCTTGATACATAATACATAGACATACATAATACAGAGACCCGTGACCTCTAACAAGAGAGATCTGATACCATAGCCTCGTCAGTTGTCTGCCGGTTCAAAAAAGAAGACATTGTGCACAGTGATGCTCCCATTACTTAACTACAACACTAATTTGATAGTTACATACAAATTATTGGCAATATCAAATCTGCTTCCGCAATACACATTCGTATTCTGACACCAACCAGACATTAGAGTGACCGCAATTTGTTACGCAATTCACGATTTTTACTTGAAACTTGCGACGGAGCGACCACAAGACAAGAGTGAGGAAAGTTATTGATGGTTGCACAAAAAGAAGCTAATTATCACAGTCGCTGGCGCCAACAATCGCAAAAACTTAACCCGTTGGCTGACAGCGAAGTCATTTGCAATGGTAGATAGTTGTTGAGTTTGTGTACAAAATGCACAAAATGTTAGTATGTATTGTGCAATTTTGCACAAGTTCCTCAGTCATAAAATGCAATTTATTCCTTTAAGCGTTGAGTTATTTAAATTCTATAAGTAGGTATTTTTGATATCGTTAACAATTAAATATTTATAGGTACTATGTATCACGTAAATTCTACTGAGAATATTAAATTTATTTCAAAAGTTGTATAGAAATATCATATCCGGTACTGTAAAATGTTATTAAAATACCAAATTAGATCAGCAAAGTTTGCAAGGCTATTGTAAATCACGAGTACGTATTCAATACCTAAATTACTATGAATTTTGCACAAAAACTTGGTATTCTATAACAACGGGGTCGCGGACCGTGACGGAGAAGCATTTTGTGGTCTTTCAAAAAACTAGCCGTTGCCATTGAGAGGTTACTTGGACGCTGTACAATTACATAGGTATAGGGAGCGTGCACACGGCGCCTGGTGCCAGCCGTACATTGTTTCGGGACTTGGATCAGTCTGCGTTGAAGAATCGTGTAAACACCTTAGTTATTACTATGTAAAAAACGCAACAACAACGCTCGCGTTAACGCATCACTCAAGTAACGCGCCGTGTGGACGCTCCCTTAGCAGTTTCGCACGATTCGTCGCCGTCAACAATAGCGCAATCAATTCAACCACCCGTTGCTCCCTGTTTGCAAACATGACCCCAAGTGGCGGCAAAACGGCCTTTTTCTTCTAAAGGGGTTGACAATACTTAAGGGTTAGCCACGTGCGCGCTCTCCAATAAATTCTATTAATGCGCCGCAACTACGATTTATGTTGTGATTTGTGGTCGCTAGGATACATTAAATCTAATTCGATTTGTGTACATGCGACCATCCCGCTTTATTTGAGGGTTAATTTATTCATTAACGGCGGCCATATATTTTGAGGATTTTTAAAACGACTTTACTCTCTCATAAATTAATTTATTTAAGTGCTCTTGGAGGCAACGAATTAAATTAAAGTTTAATATATTACTAGTCGTTTGAAGCGTTTGTAATTTACGTGTTACTTCGGTTATTTTGGTATCTACTTACGAGAGTCCATTTGGAAAATGCAGTCCAATAACCTTTTTTTTTGGTTAATAGTTTATGTATTTTGGTTAATAGGAAAATTCCATCCGTAATGAAGTAATGACCATGAAATATAACTTGGTCGGATTCGATATTCGCTTGTAAATGTTTGTATGGGCGCTTATCAGAGAATGCTCAGAATTACTTAGGCATTCTAGTGGTTGTAATACTTGTAATACATGATAATAAAAACTATGATTGTGAGGTTTTTTCATAATTGTAACTGCCCTGGCATCGCTTCAGAAAATCTGCCCCTGATTAGATGCTAAGCCAAATACTCATCATCATACTGAACTGCTGAGTGAATCCTCCGTACAATTCAGTCTTAATTAAACCGCTTCGTTAGTACTGACAGCATTGGATGCTTCATGCTATTAAACTATTATCAGAATTATATGTAAGCATCTCGTATAAATCGTGTGCACCGTTATTTTTCCCGTCTCATGAAATCGGTAGACGAGTGGTACACTCGTACCGCTAGACGATTTGTGTTTACGAGATTACGATTTACTTAGATAACCGCTTGGCGGGCCGGCGGTATTGCTGTTAATACATTTTTAATGGGAATCATGTGACGGATGTACGTAGCTTGAGATAGTCTACAGTGGAGCTTCTTCTAGGATTATCGGGAGTGGGATGGTTACTCCAATGATAAAGAATGTTAGGTTGCTAGTTAATTAGTAAATTATCTTATAGGTATTCTTTGTTAAGCTTAAACTATTTCAATACCAAACATCTGAGTCAGTTCAGCGGATTAAGTGTGAAAAGGTTTTCGATATTTTCGGTTTATAATTTTAGCAGAAATTAAAAAAATCGTAATTAATACCAGAATACTAAATAATACACTAATATAATAGGTATATGTATAATAAAGTGTCCCATACATATTGAAACCCATAGCAATTGAACACTTCTCTATTTGATGCATTTCTATCACAACAAAGCGCGATCCGACAAACCAATAACCATCTCGCTCCAACATTCCAGAACTGCGTACCGGCGGAGGTGGTGAGCGACAGCGACGACGAGCCGGCGCTCAAGCAGCCGCGGCTCAGCCGGCGCGGGTCGCCGCGGCGCCAGCGCACGCCCGTCAACGCGTGGCACCGCGACGGGTCTACGGACAGCCGACAGTCCGCGTCTGAGGTAGGTTTCGTAAATATTTAAATAAATATCAACAGGATAGGATAATCTCTTCCGTTACGAAATGACTGACTAACTGACAACGCACAGCTGAGAGTACTTAACCTCTCATCAAAGTCAAAGTCAAAGTGTTTATTTGCTAGAACATAGTATAAAAGTTATTACAATTGATTCCAACCGTATGCTCTGCCTAGGGAGGCGTGCAAATATTATTCTGTCCTTACTGTAGACATTTGATAATAATATTATTAAATAAACTAAGTCAGAAGATAACAATGTCAATATTACATCCAGTCAAACTAATTAAATAATATTATAAAATCTTGATATGATAACTGATATTAAATTAAGTATACATTTTAAAACAATCGAAAATAACAATGTCAATATTTATACATAATATTAGATCCAGTCAAACTTAATTAAATAATATTGTAAAATCTTCATATGTTAACAGATAATAAATTAAGTATACATTTTAAAACATTGATTATTTGCCTAAGTATTCCCTAACGCTATAAAAACAATGATCTAATAGCCACTTCGATAGCTTTGACTTAAACAAAGGAAGTGTCATTTTCTTAAAGTCTACTGGTAACATAGAGATAGGAATATACTTAGATAGAGACGCCCTAATCCTTAACCTCATATAAAATTAGCTGGTTGGTGTGTAGCAGGCCGGCCATTTTTTATTCACCCTTACAAATGACATCTTATGTCAAACAAAATGGTTAATAAACATAAACCCAAAACTATAAAATATATTAAAATAGGCATTGATAGGAGGTGTTATGGTGTCTTTTAAGCAAAACAAAAACATTAAAACACAGTGAGGTGTGGTATACTACAATGCGGAGCCAGGAAAAATAAATTACACCCAAAATTAACAAGTTATAGTAGGTAGGTACCTATCAGTTTTCGTTGTTTGTTGAATATCTGAATGATATTGATATATTATGTTTTTGCTGCATGAAGATCTGTGCGAGGATTATGTAGGCCTGTTAATGTTTTGTTGGGTTTTACATCATTATTTTATATATTTGAGTAGCCGGTTTGTTTACATTTCAATGACACTTAGGGTAGAAAGTGTTAAAATATCGATATTCGATATATCGATAATTTAAAATGACGCTGAAGAAAGTTGAAATAATTGTTTTTATTCAATAGATTACCTTCAAATAAATCGTTAAAAAAGAAGTGGCTAGAAATAATTGTTCCAGAAAACATAAACCCTCGTCTTGTTGAAGTCTTTTTTTGTAAAAAGCAATTATAATTATTCCTCTGTTATCTTATCCGCCCAAAGCTTATCTTGAATAATTCGCTAGTTAGCGATACGATCGCTTTTTGTGCCCAATTAATAAATATGCTATAATACTTTTATTTGTATTTTTGTAATTATGCTGTACATTATATAGCCTTAAACAAATAAATTAAAATTTGTGTACATAAACACATGTTTTTTATTTACATTTCGGTCCCATTTCCACAATATTAATGCACTAAGGGTTATTACACAATCATGGGTGATCAGAAGAAAATTGTCAGTCATATCACACAGCAGTACTATCTTCACCCTTAGCTTTTATTGAATAAACTCTAAAATTAAATTCATCGTAGTGCTACATATGACTTATTTATTTATGTAAGTATCTATCGCGATTTTTCTGGATTCAGCGGGTACATTCAGAATCAGCAAAAGTGGCATTGTTTAGGAGTAGGCGGACTGGTTAATGGAAGGATTGATTTTTAATATTGGATATAAAACTTAACATAACTTCAAGCCTGTATATACCTAGTTATATGTATACAATACAGCCAAATAGAGATATAAGTATTTTATTGTCGATGGTTAAACTTCGGTTATGGAACTCTATTTTGATAATTTTACATTATGCATATAATAAATAAAGGCCTTAACTACCTAAATTTCCTAACTGGAACAAGACAAATAGTTTGGCGGCTGTGTTAAGCAAGAGGGTGGTACCTAATTAACTGGCAGAGTTTAAAACACTATCGCTGAGATCGTCTAAAAAGGGGGATCAGTCGTTGTGTCCTCGTTTGTTGTTCAGCAGATCATCATGATAGCTGGTTTTTACAAAAAATTTTTGGTTGACATGACATGACAAGTTCATCGCAGTAGGTATCAAAATTAATATTAATATCGCTGAGAAGACGAACGACATGACATTGTATTATTTCTGTTATATCGTTAGTCATTAAACTAAATATCGATAGTGTTTCCGTCCACGTAGTGCGCACAACACTAGTAGAATCGGCCATACTTTATTCACTAAAATTTTGACAGATATTGTCAGGCTCGCTATTTTTGCTTTAGTGTCTAATCCATAGTCCTTATAGATCAATGACTGGTAATTTATTATAAATGTCAATCACCGAATAAAACGCATTTTTCTTTACAATCCATAATCGGCATGGCGGTACATAGAGATGGTGATTATTAAATTTCCTGGCTCTAGAATCAACAACGTCGTGGTATCGTTGGAAATATTCTGGATGTTGTTTAGCCATTAAACACGCTTCTAAAATGTACATACATGGCAGTGGCAGGATACCTAGTTTTTTAAATAATGGCCGACAACTATCTAATGGCCCTGCCCCACAGGTTGCTCTTATTGCTTTTTTCTGAATTTTAAATGCTTTTATGTTATCCACTGAATTCCCCCACAGTAGAAGACCATAGGATAAAAGTGATGCAACATATCCATGATACGCACTAAGTGCTGCTTCTTGTGATATTGTCATTCTTAATCGTCTAATCGCATAAGTAAAACGGTTTAATTTGTTACATAATGATAGTATATGGCTTTTCCAACTACAGTTTTCGTCAATAACTATACCTAAATACTTTATTTCATTAACTATCTCTACTTCTTCCTGGCAGAATTTGATAGAAAGCGGAATTTTGATTGCCTTGCTGGTTTTAAATTGAATTATTTTTGTTTTATTTATGTTTATTTTAAGGCTATTGTCATCAAGCCAATTTATCACATTTAATAAAGTTTTTTGTACTTCAATTTTTAACGACATGGGATTGTTGCTTTGTATGATTACCGTAGTATCATCTGCAAATAATATTGATTTATGTGTAGTCACATTTGGAAGTTCATTAATATAAATAAGAAACAGAAAGGGCCCAAGTATGCTACCTTGCGGAACTCCATTTCTGTTGTCTTTGTACTTTGAGTGACTGGTTACCTTTCGTCCACTTACAATTTTTGATACCTCAGTACACTGCTTTCTATCTGTCAGATAACTTTTTATCCAATTTAATGCTTGTCCACGGATGCCATATTTATCTAGTTTATCTAACAATTTCGTATGACTTACAAAATCAAAAGCGCGCGTCATATCTAGAAATAAAGCGGCTATGTATGCTTTGTCATTTAAAGCTTTAGATATTTCTTTTATTAAGTTGAAACAAGCAAGCGTCGTTGATCTATTTTTAATGAATCCAAATTGCTCTTCTTTTAGTATTTTATGTTTTACTACAAAGTTATTTAAGCGGCTTAGCATAGCTTTTTCAAAAACTTTTGACAAAATCGGTAAGAGAGCCACAGGTCTATAGTTACTAACATCGCTAGGATTATTCTTTTTGTATAAAGGTTTTATGATCGATAATTTTAGTATATCTGGGAAATCACCATTTATAAACGTTGTATTTATAATGTGACATAATGGCTTACAAATGTACTTAGAGCTTGCCTTAATAATTTTTGTTGTTATACCATCATGACCTACTGCGTTGGTGTTATTTAGAGATTTGATAATATTGCATATTTCTTTTTCATCTGTTGGTGATAAAAATATAGACTTACAATTAGTGTGTATTTGAGGTTTGTTGTAATTATATTTCGTCAATGAATTATTATTATTATTACCATTATTATTATTATTATTATTATTATTATTATTATTATTATTATTATTATTATTATTATTATTATTATTATTATTATTATTATTATTATTATTATTATTATTATTATTATTATTATTATTATTATTATTATTATTATTATTATTATTATTATTATTATTATTATTATTATTATTATTATTATTATTATTATTATTATTATTATTATTATTATTATTATTATTATTATTATTATTATTATTATTATTATTATTATTATTATTATTATTATTATTATTATTATTATTATTATTATTATTATTATTATTATTATTATTATTATTATTATTATTATTATTATTATTATTATTATTATTATTATTATTATTATTATTATTATTATTATTATTATTATTATTATTATTATTATTATTATTATTATTATTATTATATTATTATTATTATTATTATTATTATTATTATTATTATTATTATTATTATTATTATTATTATTATTATTATTATTATTATTATTATTATTATTATTATTATTATTATTATTATTATTATTATTATTATTATTATTATTATTATTATTATTATTATTATTATTATTATTATTATTATTATTATTATTATTATTATTATTATTATTATTATTATTATTATTATTATTATTATTATTATTATTATTATTATTATTATTATTATTATTATTATTATTATTATTATTATTATTATTATTATTATTATTATTATTATTATTATTATTATTATTATTATTATTATTATTATTATTATTATTATTATTATTATTATTATTATTATTATTATTATTATTATTATTATTATTATTATTATTATTATTATTATTATTATTATTATTATTATTATTATTATTATTATTATTATTATTATTATTATTATTATTATTATTATTATTATTATTATTATTATTATTATTATTATTATTATTATTATTATTATTATTATTATTATTATTATTATTATTATTATTATTATTATTATTATTATTATTATTATTATTATTATTATTATTATTATTATTATTATTATTATTATTATTATTATTATTATTATCATCATTGTTATTATTATTATTACTAAATATTTGGCTTGTATCCGATTGATTTGTCAAGTTAATAAAAAAATTATTAAAAATTTCACTAATGTCATTAGCTTCATGATAGGTTTTTTTCTCATGAATAATAATATCCGGGTATGTTTTTCGAGTATCAGTATCAGTAATGTTGTTTTGTATTATATTCCATGTAGCTTTGCATTTATTTTTATGACAGTCTATGTATTTTTTATGTTTAATTTTTTTTGCAGCATAGACACATTTTTTTAATAATATGTTGTAGTTCTTATATTTACACGCGTTTTCTTTTTTGTTACATTTAGAATGTTTGTGAACCAGATAGAGAATTCTTTTATGAACAGAAGATTTTTTTATCCCTTTTGATATCCAATTAATTTTTTTCTTTTGATTAGATCTCTTTAATATTATATTTGGAAAGCATAAATTATAAAAAAGCAGAAATGTCTCATGAAAATTGTTAAATTTATCTTGTAATGTTTCTTTTTCGTAAACATCAGCAAAAGATAGTGCAGATAAACATTTAATGAATTTTTTTATGTTTTCCTTGCTGAAATCGCGCATCGATTCATACCAAAATACAGGTTCATTTTTTCTTTTCAGCTCAAGAGTTAAAGTCTGGGCGGTTTCATGGTCAGAGAGTGCCAAATAATGTACATTAACGTCAACTTTGGTAATATTACTTATGATTAGGTCTAAACATGCCTGCTGTCTAGTCGGTATGTTAATGTGGCAAGTCAAATTATAGTTTTCTAAAATTGATTTAAGATCGTGAGTTTTGTTATTGTCCTTTATAATGTCAATATTTAAATCCCCGCAGAGTACTATTTTCTTCAGAGATCTTTTGTTACAGATTTGGTGTAGTAATTGTTCCAATTTTTCAAAAAATACCTGTATGTCACTGTTTGGGACTCTATATATACAAATAATAATTAAATGTAATGATGGAATCTCAGTTCCACAGCATTCAAAAAAATGGTTACATGCTAAATCGTGTATAATAGGGATTTGTTTATAATCCAATTGTTTTTTCAGAAGTATACAAGTCCCTCCCCTTTTTTGGTTACGTGAAAATGCTACCACTAATTTAAATGTTGGGATTTTTAACAAACATTCTGTGCCTTTCTCTATGAATGTTTCACTTAGACATATTACATTAATCTGTAAATTTTTTTGTTCTAAAAGATCCGTTATTGCAAGCTCAATTTCCTCAGATTTATTGATTGCTCCGGCTATATTTTGATGTAATATTGTAAATTTATGTATTGGTTGACGAACGTCTTTTTTGCTGTTGAAACCTGTTATGTTTTGATGGAGTAATAACAAATTTTCTTGACTATTTTTCACGAAAAAACGAAGGTTCGTTTGAATTTTTCATAATAGAAGTTGTTGTTGTGCTGTTTTTTTTTAAGGGAAAGTAATCTATTATTAATTTTTGTTTATTTTTCACGGTGTTATTGTTTGTTTCAGTTTTTGTATTACATTTTCGAGTACTAGTGAGTTGGAGGCATTTTTTTAAAGAGTCAAGGTTTAAATAGGTTTTTTCGTAGTCAATATAGTCAATATTATGATTAATTTTCTTGCTAATGTCAAGTAGATAATTCCCAAAAAATGATTTAAATTGTATAAAATGACAATTATTGTATAAATTACACAGTAGACGCAATTTCGAGTTCAATAATTTCTCATTAAGGTATCTATTTCGTATAACCTGTAAAATAAGTACATCACAATTTTTAAGATTTTTCAAGGCTGCGCTTAGTTCTGCTATGATTTTGACAGGATTGGTATCATTTTCACCCACACAAATTATAACTTTATCTGTTTGAGCGGGCTGAGCAGTGTAGCATCCTTTTAAAACTTCTTCAGTGCTGGCAAATGGTTTTGTAAATGATGATATGGTGTATTTTTCATAATTGGAATTCTCCCTCGATTTAAGCAGCTGTAGACCTAGACCAACGCACTGTTGTGTACCATAGATGTGGATTGTTTTATTGCTACTAGTTTCTTTTTGGTTGGTGTCGGTCTGCTCAGTTGTATTTGTTTGTTTTATGGGTGAGATTTGTTTGTGGGTTTCTTCAGAAATAATAAAAGGAATAATCTTATTTTGTGGCTGATTTTCTTGGCTAAATATTACAGGACTATTTTCCTGTGTCGACTGCTTATTTAAATTAGAGCTGGTTAACTTTTGTTTCTTTTTCTTAATTATTCTTACAGGACTTGGGGATGATACCGCTTTTAAAGTGTTCATTTTTAATTCTTGCTGTGAAAGTTTTGATAAAAGCTCTTTTTTCTCTAGGCTTAAATTTTCTATTTCTATGTGAGCACTCTCTAGCTGGAGACTTAATTCTTGAATTTTTTGTTTTAACTCTAATACTTCATCGCTGAATCTAGTAGACAGATCTGGCAGACTTCTTCTTAAGCTTGAGTCAAGGGACTCGTATGAGTTGTCTTCGTGATCAGAGATCGATTGAATAGGGAAATCAATCGTATGTGATACATAATTTCTTTGCCTTAGGGTCACGTTTTCATGCGTGGAACAGTTAAGATTATTATTATGACTTGAAACTGAAGCTATCTCTTTAATGTTCAGATTTGGAGATGGGGAGTTCTTAGCACTTGTGATGGAGTTATCTTCAGCTAGTTTGGTCAGGCAATTGCTACATTTCCAACTTTGCTTTTGTTCTTTTGTCATCACCTGATTTTTTTTCCTGAGAGTTCCCGTACAATCTAAGCATACATTAATGTGACATGTACAACATTTTAGAAAAACATTCGACTTCTGAGCGGATTTACATTTCAAGCATTTTTTCATGGCGCTCTGTTTATTTTTATCTTTGTTTGTTGACATCATGAATGCTATTCAATCAATAAGGTAGTGTCCTCTATTAGCGAATTCAGGTGCTATTACGCATCTAATGGAGTCCACTTTATATCGTAGTTTATTAGGCGTCCGTTAGATGGAGATGTTGTATTGACTGATTAGTTCTCAGGATTGTGATTGATTTGTTAAGTTCATTACTTAGCAGTTAATAAATATTCCGTTAGATGTCGTTGTAACAAATAATTTACCAACGGCTTTTATTTTGGACTTATTTGAAATTAAGAATATTTTCCTAGATAATTTTTCCACTTCACTATTGTTTAAATCATCACTAAAATGTTTATTACAATTTAAACAGTTTTTTTTGTTTATTTATGCACTGTTTATTATACTTTTGGCACAAACTTTTAGTAAACAGTACTGTTATTAAATTTTGAAATTATGACTATAATACGCAATTGTTTGAATAGATAACACTTTCACTGTTCATTTGCACATTTATACACACTTTGACGTTTGAGACTGGATCCAATAGTTAGTATTTCTATTTTTAATCAATAAAAAACACTGCGAGTTACATTACCGAGCACGCCATTTAGTGCTCACTAGCACATAGCAAGCACATCTGGCAATATCACCGCAACGCACCTGTCAGTGGTGACGTTTATAACCTAAAACTGGCACCAAGCCCTCTGCGGGCTTCTCGCGCATACAAATGCAAGAAGCTATTGGCATGCATGTCCCTACGGGAGTGCAGGAGAGTATTTTAGGAAATACCCTAAAGGCATATATATGCCTTAGGGATAAGCTGATAGATGGGGATAAGCTGAACCTATGTTATAATAATTTTAAGCTTCTTACCGGAGCCTTTACGTTACTACGTTAATGTTAGGGTGTTACCAGACCAGTCGATCGACGATCACAAACACTATCGTCATTCGATAGTGTTTGTAGATCGTAGTCGACGTCGACTTATCCGTTCCACTATCGATCAATGGCATGGATCGACGATCGATCGACTGATCTGGTAACACCCTTAATAACCATTCCTTGTATTGAGCAGTCACATAAAAACAAACCGTCTCTTCCCAAACAGGACGAACAGGAATATGCGCTAACGTACACGTGGCGCGGCTTCGGTTCGGACTGCGAGTCGGAGCTGGTGCGGCCCGGCGGCAACATGGCGGACGAGCGCCGCGTGCCCGGCGCCGGCGACGGCCGCGCGCGGACCACCGACCAGACGGTGCCGGTCAACGAGGATCGGGTTGATGGTGAGTCGTGATGTTATGTTGCCCTGGTGCGTCTTCAGGCCTCTGCCTTAAATAGGTAGATATCTGTTATTTTCCGATCTCTTAGTCTCTCTCATCCTATCCTCCCTTTTCCCTCTTTCTCTCCCCCGCTCCTTCGCCCACCGACCAGACGGTGCCGGTCAACGAGGATCAGATTGATGGTGAGTTCAAACATCACCCGAATATGCGCTAACGTACACGTGGCGCGGCTTCGGTTCGGACTGCGAGTCGGAGCTGGTGCGGCCCGGCGGCAACATGGCGGACGAGCTCCGCGTGCCCGGTGCAGGCGACGGCTGTATACGGACCACCGACCAGACGGTGCCGGTCAACGAGGATCACGTTGATGGTGAGTTGAGTCGTGAGTTATGTTGCCCTGGTACGTGTTCAGACACGGGCGCCGTAAGCTGCTGTACGCCTTGCACGCCCGTTTACGACGAACCTGTCTTCAGGTCTCTCCCTTAAATAGGTATACATCTGTTCTTTTATCGTTGTTGTAGTCTCTGTCACCCTATCCCCTTGCACCCCTGTCCTCTCCTCTCCCTTAAATATAATATAGCCCTTGCCGAATTATGAGTAAATTGAAATTCATGTCAGTTCTGTTCTCCATAGGTTGACCAAGACGAATATTTTGAGATATTTTCCTCCTTGAAGTAAATGTGACACATTTACTAAATAAAACCCATTGTTATGACGGTAGTCGATGAGTAACCTACCGGTTTAGTAATGACTAAACTACATTACTTTATACACTTAAACATTTTAATGATCTCCAAATTATCACATTTGTGTGGGAACTTAGATCCATTGTTTTTGATCTTTGCCCTGAAACAAAATAACTTGCAACAACTTCAAACATAAAAGATGTAGGATAAGCATTATTTGAAACGGTTTAAACGACCCTTTTCACTTTCATACAATGAATACAGTCTTGTGGTAATGATATTGCTGTTTACGCACACACGCATCGCATCCACATTCATAATCATCAATGAATAAGAGAATGTCAACTTTCCATTTTCTCATAAAAGAAAACAATGTAAGACCACTCTCGCTGAATGATTTGAATGTAAAAACAATACACACATTCACAACAACAGTGGAGTATTGTTCGAGAAATTGTGAATGTTTACTAACAAATAAACACTATTACACTCATCGGAAGACACACGCACAATAATATCCTTTCATTTCGCAGGCGTCCATACACACAACGACCAACACGCAGAATTAGTTCCTAAAGAAATCAAAACGCCACCAACGGTAGTCAAACGCAAGAAGCCAGTTGACACGTCAAAGTTCAACCAATCGGATCGGAAATCAAAGAATTGTGCCACATTCTACTTCAGACACCACGACACTGATTCCGATAGACAGATGATAGAGACTGACGAGAAGTCCCAAGAGGAATCTTCCGAGGAGGAATGGACTTACGTTGGTGGCGGTAAAATCGCGAACGAAGATTCTACAGATCTAATGACGTCATCCGTTGAAATCCAATGCGAGTTGCCCGTAGACGAAGAGAAACCTAAAGAAACGCCCGCGTCACCGAAACCAAAACTAGGCTCGCCGACTCCAGACCTTTTAAGAGTAGATCAAAATCAGAACGCGAGATGTAAGGATATCGAACGTTTAGTGATTCAGGCTGAGGAACTAGTTCAGAAACAGGCACAGCAACAGATGGCTAAAAAGAAAGGCACGAGAACGTTCAAACCGTTGTTCGATGATGAGGGAAAGTCAGCGAGTCGAGCTAAAATGTCCAGGATTAAGGAGTGGCTGAATCAAAGTTCCGATGGGAAAAACGACGCAAACCAGGTAAGGATTTTCAAATATCGAAGTTATTATGAACTTTTCTAACATATTTAGGGACTTAAAATAAATTGTAGAATCTGTACGACCTGTATATTGTCTTGTAATCTGTCGAGAAGAAGATTTTCTGTATTGTTCACTTTTAACTTGTATTTAAATGGTTGATAGCTAGTTACATAGCATACATTAAAAAGTAGTCATTATGCGTAAAACAACGCAGTTCAAGCGGATAAGGATATGACATTGCATGACCAACTTATGTGACTGGATCGCTATGTCAACTTAAAGCTAATACCCCGAGTATTCATGGCATAGTAAAATACGTGTGAACCTCACACAAACTTAACACACTTTTTAACCTTTACAAGTCAAGTGTCCTCAACTTTTTCTTACAAGTCACTGTTCAAACCTTCGTCGATATTTTCCAGGGCACAGAAAGCTACGACGCTTCAGGCGAATATACCACCGAGAGTGAAGTGGATACTTCGTTGACGTCCGAGGAGCGAAATCTGCATTCGTCTATGGACATGAGCACTTCGACTTGTACCGTCACACCGACCCATCAGGCCAAGGTAAAAGCAACTTTATTAACACCGTTTAAGTCACATTTTTCTTCGCTTTTTCCGTGCTATGATTTAATTTTCATGAAATCAGTACCGTGTTGATTGGCTTTCGCGTAATGCTGATCGTTCAATGTACTGTCATTCCATCTTGACACTGATGTGTACATCTCTGTTCTCTGCATTATTTGGTATTATTTATTCGTTCTTACTGGTTGTGAAAACAGGTAGGTATGTCACATGCAATTTTTTGTCACAAGGTGTCTTCGTGCACAAGTGCAAATAAATGGCACATGCTTATTATAACCCTTTTTTGCATTTTACTTTCATAATAAAACTTTCTAAACCTTCAGAACCTTCTTATGTCTGTTTTTTAGTAAAAATATCGAAGGTTAGGCTAGAAAATAAGGATCAAACTTAAAATTATTTTTTATTGACTTCAACACCATACATGTATGAATGTAATGATACATGTACTCGAAGCGTTACATAGATTAATTATAAAACTTGTAAATTAATAGGATCTCTCTCCCATAATGATTAAATATGCTTGTGCTTCTGAAAATTTTTTTCGCGCGAGCAACCGAAGTTATCGTTAGTGTTTTGAAATGTCATTTAATAGTTTATGCTCACATAATTCTTAAGTTGAAATGATAGCATAAAATGCAGTACAGTAAATGCAATAAGTGTATACTATAAGAATATCAAAAGTGCACTTTTTTACTCCGATTTTTTAAATAACGAGTTTCGGCTGGATTAAGGATTACATTACTTATATGTATATACTTATATTATATAGTTTTTTTATGATATTATAATAATTTAATATGTTAGCATTTTATTTATTTATTTATTATTTATTTATTTATTTAATAATTAGTACGGTTATACACCGATTACACTAATTAAACTAGGTACTAACTACTTACAAAAAAAAATTAAACAAGAAATGGAACAAAATTATTTCTGATTAAATTAAACTAAATAATAAAATTTTAATGATAACATAAAATAGCAAAATTATTAACGAATTATAAACAATTTTTTGTTTTCAAGTTAAATTATATAAGTGTAACTAACTGTAAAGCCTACTCAGAAATAAAATATCTGATATTTCATCGACCTGTATCTAATCTACATATTTTATTATCCTCACCAACTATCCTATCAATCCACACCGCACTTGTTTCTAACACGTCAACGCGGTAACGGCACCAGGTGCAGCTGCGCAAGAAGCGCGGCAGCAACGCGTCGCGGCCGTGGTCGGTGTCGTGCCTGTCGCAGCTAAGCGGAGCGGGCGCGTCTTTGGCGACCACGCCCACCGCTGACGCGGCCATGACGCACAACATGTCGATATTTATCTAGATACTTGTATCTAATCAACATGACATGTCTTTACTCCTAACTATCCTGTCCACCCACTACGCACTCGTTTCTAACACGGTAACGGCACCAGGTGCAGCTGCGCAAGAAGCGCGGCAGCAACGCGTCGCGGCCGTGGTCGGTGTCGTGCCTGTCGCAGCTGAGCGGAGCGGGCGCGTCGTTGGCGGCTACGCCCACCGCCGACGCGGCCATGACGCACAACATGTCGATATCGGAGTCGGCGCTCAATACGCTCGCGTCGCCGCGACGGGTCACCCCGGCTAACTCTAACTCCAAGTTGCGGGGCAGTTCTACGACTGTACAGGTGTGTAGGGTGGTGTTTGAGTTTTCACGGGTGGAGTTGGATTGGAGATTTTAACGTCATAAAAAAGGCATGATGCATCCATGTCTCTGTAAATATTCTTTATAGTTAGATGATCGTAAGTTCATTATAGATCAATATTTAACTTAATTTAACCTACAGTGACAGCTATTCTATTTTGATGAGTAATTAATGATACGTTAATAACATTTTCAAAATGTTTACTCCCTTCATGATATTAATTAGAATGATGTATTACAATTTAGCTCTACATTATATTTAAAAAAAATATTCGTTAAAAATTATACCCAACATTTTAATTCTTTTCCTTTCAATATAAAATTGGACTAATTCAATCTATGACTTCATATTTATTTTTTGCTAAATTCTCATTCAACTCTTTAGGGTCACGTGTCAAGTACGAACACAATGACCGAAGCGTGCACGTCGTGTGTCGAAGCGAACGACAAGCAGTGCTGGCTGCGGCGGAAGCGACTGAAGCTGCGTCGGCACAACACTACCACGGTCCGGAGAGAGAGATTGGTCAAGTCGTTGTCGTTCTGTGGTCGCCTGAGTCCCGAGATAGAGGATAAGAACGAGAGAAGCGCTGCCAGCGACCCCGCTACTAGTAGGAAGAATAGGTAAGATGGAAATGTGTGATATGTAGATTATACAATATTTAATTTTTTGAATAGGGGGAATTAAGGGAACTTGTCCCTTTGTCGCAATATGGCGTCGTAGTCTCTTAGTCGTATTAGTCCATTTTCCGACACATGAAAATAGTTAGTGGTGGTGCTTTAAAAATTTCTTTATGTACTTACTGATTGAAATACACCACTAAGTTTCAAGTGAAGCTTCATTCTTAAAAACCACATCCAAATCGGCTAAGCTATGTCTGCAATTAGCGCGCATAAAGGTACAGAAAAACGGAGAAATAATTTAACATTTTGTGTCAGTTTTGTTAGCACTCTGACTATAGAAATCCATAACGCGCTTGTACTCTAAAGCCATTCATCCTCAACAGGTTCGACACAACATCAACGTCAGGCAACGACAGCGACGAAGAGCTGATCAAACAGCAACTAGCTACCATCGCCCACTTGCGTCGCAGCATTGAGAGGACCCACATATCGACACAACAAGACAGTGCCATCCCCGAACAGACGGAACCTGAAGTCGTCGCGCCTAGCTTCAAACTAGGCCCTGAAGGAGGTCCAGTGAGGCCGCGGCTAGCAAGGAGTATGGAGAGGGAGAGGACCTTCCTAGCCCTCAGTCTCGGGGACCCCAGTCAGCTCTGGGACCTCAGTGTGGATAAAGATTCCGATGTAGACAAGAGCGTCACCGCCGGTACCGAAGAGCATAGTTCGTTTTCGGAGCAGGCGTGGGATTTCTATCAGGTGAGATATTTTTATTTGGAACTGGTTCTGATAGGGAATATGGATGTATAAGGAATATCTGTCTGATACGAAATTTGTTTCAAAATTGCTATAGTTATTGTTCTTCCCCAGTGAGCAAAGTATCTATATAAATCTGAAATAGCATTACATTATGAAGGTTTTTGAGAGGTTAATTTAAATACATTAGGTATATTCTTTTTGGCAACTAAAAAGTAGTTTAAAAGTTATATGCTTAAACTCTATTCATATAACACTGAACAATACCAAAGGTTCCACACAAACGACCAGTCCATACAATACCGCATCTTTGTCCAACAGGAGAAATACAACTCTGAACCGTACTCCGAAGCGCCGGACTCTGACGCCGCGCGGCGGTTGTTAGAATTCGGCGACGACTACCGAGCCTTCCTCGACTCGCAGTCCGACTGTTGCTCAAGTCTATCAGCTCAACCCGAGAACGAACAGAGTCCAAATAACACTCGCCGGAGACGACCACCCTCAGACGTGTCCAGGGAACGGAGCCTACCCAGATACAAGCGGCCGACCAGAAACTCCCCAGTCGAAACGCCGTCCAGGAAACCCAAAAAGTCCATGTCGAGCGCCGAACGCAAAAAGAACCTTCTCGATAGCTTGGAAAGGTCTAGAAATAACACGAGCATCGAGAGCAACGATGGGAACAGACGCCGGAAACCCTCCGAAGGCGAGAGGAAGAACAGCAAACGGTCACCGGAATTCGATCTTCTAAACATCCAAGCGCTCAGTCGCCGAAGACACAGCTCTAACTTAACCAGCGACGAGGTCAACAGTTCACTCGAGTACACCGAAGTGAACAACCGACCGGACATTCTCGACTCGTTGAATCGGAGACGGAAGACGGACAATAGTGAGACAGAGTTGCAGAAGGTCGCGTTGACAGAACTGCGTCGTCGTTCGACGGGCAGCGCCGATTCCGAAGGCGAGTCGTCGTCGCCGAAGCACAGTCGTCGTAACTGGGACGACTCGGAGTCGGAGAGCGAAGAGGTCCGGTCGTTGGTCCGTCGGTCCAGCTCGCAACTCGAAGCGGCCGAGGCGATGCTCGCGAGGCAGGACGCTTCGCCGGACATCCTCCGCGCGTTTGACTACGTAAGGCCTAAATTTGATCAGCCCGCTTCAGACTCTCGCTTTGACGACGCGGATGACTACCATCTCGCGCATGCTCGCTTTCGAATCACTCGGTCGTGGTCGCCCGAGCGAGAGTCGGGAGCTAGCAATATAGATTACAGTTGTGACGTCGACGACGACAAAAGGAAGCCGGCGTTGCGCGCGAGGCTTTGTCTGGCCATCGCCGCCTTCTCCGTCCTTATCATAGTGTATATCCACCTGCAATGACAGCTGGCTTGGGCTTGTGTCATGACTGTAGGGCCGGCCCTAGCTAATTTTGTATTGATGCTGAAATTAACGTCTAATCGCGTCAAACGTGACGTATAGTACCATTTTCATTTATTTATATACTTTAAGTGGCTAGGGCCGGCCTTATCTCCCGCTATAGCGGGTCTAGCTGCGATTGTCAGATTTAAATACGAATAATTGCGACTCGATAAATACCCACATTATAAACCAGTCTTGCTGGCACGTTACATATTACGAAATTATTTATTATGTTCTATCATCGATATTGTCAATCGAATTAGATTGATTGATTAACTGATTAACGCTGTAGATAAAAACAAACATCTAGTTTGTAAATTAAATCAATTCAATGCTATTATGAAAAAGAACTACTTACTTAATTTTAAGTTACACTTCAGGCCAGTTCTACCAAATGTGTACAGTAAGTGAAACGGTAGTTTTACTTTAGTGGGTACCCACATTTTTGTGCATTTCGTGTAAAGGAATATTTTTAAAGCCCTTTATTCCGTGCTGATTACAAAATAAACATGGAAATCTGTACATAGGCCCTTTATAATATATCTTAGGTACAAAGTGTGAGCATTTATAAAGATACACAAATGCAAATACGTAGACGTCTGACAAACGCAGTAATGTATCAACTGACTGTACCACGGACCACTGACAAGCCGTCAAATTGTACTAATGTTTACTAAAAACTAGCACAAGTGATAGGTTAATATTTCAAATTAGTTTGTTTGTAAATCCAATCTTACCAACAATGATTTGACAGCTGTCATATTAGTCCTTGTTACGATGTGTTTTCTTTAATTTATAATAAAATATTGCGCTACAATGGCATGGTTTCACTTTTAATGTTAATTGTAAAGTTATATTATTTTGTTTATTGTTATTTTATTAATTGCAAAAGTGAAACTGTCCCAACTTTCAAATCACATATTTATTTTGGTTTCGTCTCGAGCTCCCTGCCGTGTTTGATTTTTTATTTTATTTCTCTACTAACACGTTTGGTTTGTTTTGTGAATGTGTTTGATGTAGTTAAGTTCTATTTATACTAACTGCCTGTTTTTATTTTTTCCCTTACACTCCCCCCTCCCTTTTGGTGGTGATACCTTGGTGCTAGGTCAAATCTAACTTTTAGATATATTCCAGTAATATATTTTGTGTCTATAAGTTGAGGGTAGTTTGAAATCGTTTTGAGCGCTGCTACCTACCTGCTCAATAGAATCGGTCGCAGTGGAAACATCGAATTGACGTTTGTCAAATTGACGTATTCGTCACAGCTCACGAACAAGGGAAGCTTAGGTAGTTAAATACTTAATTTATTTTAATTTATGTTAGTCTAACAGGGGAACGTGATATCTTGTCAATGCGTGATATATTATACCGTTCAAGCGTAACTTTAACTAACCGTTAGTATTATTATAGGCATACTAATATGTGATTTGACTGAACTCCGAAGTCTCACGTTATTTATGTATACATAATTATGTTCTAATCATCATGTTGATTAGGGCTAGGCTGTTAATTGATTTCTTTTTACAAAATGTTTAAAACTAAAGTGATCTTTGTATAATTGTTTACAAGAATAAATGTGTCAGTTCGAAAATTAAATATGGAGTTTCAGTCAATTAACACCCTTCTCTATCAACATAGATACAAAGTTTAGGTTTCGAAATTCTAAATTCTGTTCTTTATGCGTTTGGGCTTTTTACTGGCTTTTCTAACGTGTGTTTGGCAATTTTGGAATAAGCTTTGGATAATTTTGAGTGATTTTTGATGGCATTACTCGATATTTTGTAAATGATTCAAAATCAAAGATACCCGCATGAGTGTTTATTTGGCTCCCAGCATGACGCCTGAGATTTTTTTGATTTTTAAAATGGTTGTAAAATTAAGGAGTGACAATGTGCTACTCCGCCTACTACGAAGGAGTTTTGCCTTAGTAAGTTTGAGTTGCGATTTTTAAAGCTTGCTGATTTTACTAAAACTAAACTGTGCACAGATCAGGATTTACACTACGCTTTCAACATTGGAATACTGATGTATTGATGATTGGCTAACATGTAACGTGCGATGTTCAACTTTATTATTTCTACGTAAGGTTGTTTGTCGACTGCGATATGTTTATATTTCACTACATCAATGTAATGTTACGCGTTGGCGCAGTAGTATGCGACAATAATCAGGCGCTTTAACGGTTAGCTTGAGTTTGAAGTTTTTTACATGAAGACATTACACATAAGTAGCTCCAACCATAAGTGAAATAATAGGTATGCGCTACAATTAGTAGTTTTGTGGTGATGACGTCATAATATACGCTATTTACGCTAGGTAATCACATTTATATTTTCAAATAAAATCAATGTATCTTGTATCTTATATCTTAGACGAGCTTAGAAAGTCCTAAGCACACCTACACCCCTTTCCAAAAAACAACCTTAACACCATACAAATAAAGTTGAACATCGCACGTCACTAGACAACTACACAACGTCACGTCCGCACGGTTATGCCCCGGCGACACGTGAGACACTCGCGAACCGTTTGTATGGAAGCGTCGAGCCGTCAGCGAAGTGTTTGTGTGTGGCAGACGGAGGTGGTGGCGCGCTGTCGGGAGAACATCGGCCTGCTGGAGGTCGCGTTGGCGGACGGCGCGCTCTCGGCCGCGCTGCAGCGGGATGTCAGAGGTTGGTGGCTTTGATTAATTATTATGTAGTAGGAATGTTAGGGAGGTATAACTATAGGGATGTGCGAGGTTGGTGGTGATTTGATTATCATCATCGCAACTCGTCATGGCTCCAAGGGTCTCCTCTCAGAACCAGGGGCGCCGTAACCCTCGGAACCAAGCGCCGATTAGCAGACTTCACACACCTTTAAACTCTTACTTAAGTAATCGTTATTGTGACACATCACAGATATCCACTGATAAAGGAACGAGAAGTTTTCAACCGTTTAGGAACGGTGCTTTGTCAACAAAAATTGGAAAGAAATCTCATTTTGACTTTTATATAAACCAGAAGGTTATAAGAGCTCTTCGTCTGTTTATTTACTTATCTTATGTAAATTGTATTTAAATCAATTTCAAAAGTATTACTTTACATTTAAAAAATCCGTAGTCTAAAATTTTATATAGTCTTGACATACTCTTAGTACAAGAAAACATAATTAAAAATCCAGTCTGTTGCCATTCGAACTTGACGGGTTCTTTTTATAATTTAAAATTCCAGATACCTTTAGAGTGTAAACGAGTTTCGTTTGGATTTTCGAGCGGAATAATTACGGGCAATTGCATTAAGTGCAGTGCAGTGGGCAGGCCGGCTCGTGTCTTGTTACTCGCAAAAATAAGATCGCTCGGTGGTCTCCGACTGCGGTTTCCTTACTCGGGTTGCTTGTAGGGTGACCAACTATGTGCTGTTAGTCAGGACTTGAAAAAAATCTGCTTTTTATCTGTTTTAAACGTTGTGTTTAATTCAATGTACGGTAAATTTGGTAGTATTAATTGTATAACATAGCGTTGAGTTAATTTGAATAATAAAAATTAATCTTTTCATTGCTGATCTCAAAGATACAAATCATTTCTTTTTTTAAGGTGTGTGTAAAAATGAAATGGTGATATTCTTCCTGACACTCTAAATATTTCATTTGTATTTATTGGTAAAATTTTAGGGACGACAATCAGTATTACCTATTTATATAAATGTAGAAATAGCGTAACAGTTAAAAACATTACTATTGGGTATGGTTTTAAGACACGTACGTAGAACGATATTAATGTTTCAGTTGTAGCTACTGTAACATGTGATACAGACAATGTCCTTGTTGTATAGCAATAAATTGCAGTACGTGTTCCCAAACAAAACTCTTTTTGACATTGTCCATGGTAACCCGAGCGAGGCTTGCGCGACCGGTTTCCGAAGGAGCCCCTTTGTTGCAATCTCGGTCGCGATCAAGGTGATTCTGTATTTGGGGCTTCGGCCCTGCGGTCAGGCCATTCGCTCGTAAATTATTTATTTCAGTATTTTGCGATATATTATTTTTTATGTTGCCAATGTTTGTAATTAATAAGATACGTTATCTTTCCGGTTTTGTATAAAATGGTGTCAACGAGACATTTTCGTTAACTGTCTGTCTGTCTGTCTGTGGCTGTACCGTGAATTCTTAGGTTTCCGATGTTTATAAAAAGTATTAACACACCATACTGGCCATGGTCCAAAGAGTTAGCTTGGAATATCAGCGAATACTGCTGTATATCACGCACGATGTAGATCGAGAGTGATCCCTTAAAACATTTTTTCCATTAATTTAAAGTAAGAATATGAAGTTTAATTGTATTTTACCGCAGCGATTTATGTAGATCATAACAGTAAATAGGGAAAAATAATAAGAAATATTATTTCATAATTATTAAGATCGGACTTATAGAGCTTGATATTTTAAAATCTGCCAATTAGTTAATTAATACAAACGTATACAGTTCAGGGTGGTAATTGATACGTAAAATGACTATGACCATAAATCCGTATCGAGAAATACTTTTTTTCCATTTATGTAGTTCAATAGATAGGTTTTTATATGTTCGTTTTAACTTATAGAAAAGCAGCAGCTCAAATAAGCCCTGTAAGCCCTTAGCTTTTTTTTATTTTGTTGAGCGAAAAAATAGAAATAAAAACCTTAATATTCGTACGCGGAAGTAATTTGGCCAAACCCCGGAAGAGGCGATACGGCGAGCGATCACACGACTCCCCGCTCGCCTGTCTATTTCTGCCAACGAAAGCGGAACATCCCGCCTACCTCGAAAGTGAGGACACCCGCTAATGACCTATTTTGTTTTAGTGATTTTGAAACAGTTTCATTATTATCTTTGGTATTTTAGAGCTTTTTCAATTTCGTAATTTTTATAGATAATCGCTTGGATTTCGCGAACAGAAAGCTATAGAGAAAACAAGTTTATTTTTGACATAGTACGTCTACCTATTTACAACTTTCGTATTCCGAACATTTTTTAAAACGTCAAAAAGTTTATCTTATCCAAGTTGCGTCAGTAAATGTATTCAAAAGGAGCTTATCTTAATACGGTAACTTTTTTACTCAATGCGTACCGCGACTTGAAATACAAAGGTATGTAATAGCGAAGCACTTAAAAACGTTTTATCTTTAAAAGAGGCAGACTAGTACCTTTTAAGCCATTTAAAACGTTAGGAGCTCAATATAAATAGATAATCTAAAAATACGTCAGTTTATACACTCCCAAGACATGTATCACTCGTGTCGTCGTTTGTATCTTTTTGGACTAGGTATGCCACGCAAACGGATAAAATTACAAAGTCAAGTTAATAATCCTCGTCACGGTCTTAAACATATTAAATTGGACAGATACAAAAATAAACTTGTATTTTTGTATTTTATTGACACTGAGTAGACGTTAAACAGCTTTAAGATAGCAATTAAGATGATATAAAGCAAAGTTTTTATCCTTGGCGACTGAGGTTCTATAAAAGGACGACGAATGTTTTTTATTGACGTTTACTTTTATTGGTGTACCATTGATGTGACACCTGTTGTTTTATGTTATTAATAGCCGAGGAATGAGATGTTACGAGTGACGACAAACTGAATCCGTTAAGTGGGTAGTTTTTGTTCCTTTGTAAACAAAAGACCTTCAATGATCAATGCCCTTGAATATAATATCAATGCCCATGTTTACTTTTCTTGCCTCCATATCAAAAAGGTGTTAAAAATATTGAAGAAGAAAATCAAGACATTAGAAACATAAATGTTTTGAAAATCTTAGTTTAGGGTTATAAAACCTACTTATTCCCAAATTAGATATACCTCCAAAATAATTGCAAGGTTTTTACCGTTGCTATGGTCTTATTTACTGTAATTTTTGTACCCGTTTCCGACAGTGCCGGAGAGCTAAAAGCTAGTTTGTTTCGTCGATGCCTAACGCTATTGGTCGCCTAGAAGTTTCTCTGCTATCAAAATAAAAATACCTGATAAAAATATTACTGACAATAACTTTTCACAAACAAGAATTCAACGCGTTACTTTTTGACAAAAAATACACGCTTTTATAGTCCCCGTTTCGCTTTCGCGATTGAGCAACCATCTGCACAACGAGAATATTGCGACTCAGTAGTTTTCTATAGAGAATTAGATGGAAATAATTGACGAAATATAGTTTTGCACAGTAGGATAATGAGCTACGTGCATTGACCCAGTAAACGAGGCCAATATTTACTTCTTGTCTTACTTGCACAGTTGCAAGAGGATTTGGTGACTCATTCCACTCTTCTATAGCCGCGTCATTCCATTTCTACGTTATTCGCATTTTAAATAGCTGACCGAGAACTGTTAACTTTTCTAACTTTATACCGCCTTATTGTTATACTGACTAATGACTTTAGTTTATTACTTGTTCTAATGAAAATGTAATTAATTAGATTAAATTTAATATGATGCTTAGCAGAATTCTTATGAGATTACTATGCAAATGTCTTGGCTGGACAACGCATGAGTCATATTTTTGGTGTTCTATATTAGGTACTATGGGTGGCGTTAACAATATTTAATAACAGCATCTTCTATAGGCGGTATGTCCGTTTGTCCGTTCCCTTTGTCCGTTGGTGGAGAAGAGATGACAACATTCGCCTGTATGTTTATTATTTGTAGAGATTTGATGAAGCGTAGTTTGAATTTAAAAAGGTGTTTGTAAATACAATTCATTTCGTTCTGAATTCACTTATTTTGTTGTTTAAAACGATCAAGGAAAACGTAGGTCTTTTTAAAGCAAACCTAAAATACAGGATACTGACTTAACATATCCGTTTGGCTATCGCTAAGGAGTGGCGTTGATTAAAAAACCTCCAAAGTGAGCGATTTGTCTTTGAGTCATGAAACCTTTCAACTGATTGTGTCCGGCTATCAGTTTTGAAACGATGCTTTCAAATATAGAAGGCAACATTTTCATTTTACATTCAGTAAGTAGATAGCTACATATAACCTACTGAGAAGTAAGAAAATTGAATGAGACATACCTTTTGTATGAATTTCGTTGTGTGTTAATATATTTAGGTATTCTGGAACCCTAATAGTTGCCTGCGAATTTCTATTTTTATGGAGTTACAGTAGCAAAGCAAGGAGGTAGCACCACTCCTTCGCTGTAGATGGTAGATCAATTAGGTACTTGTTGTTAGTTAGAGCTTCTTTAGTTGCTATCCTGGAAGAGAGATATGGTCGCTATAAAAAAGTGTAACTAGCTCATCACCTGTCTCTCCGAAACACAATTGTTGTTAAAACAATTATTATGGCGGTAGAAATGGTACTCGGTGGGCGGTGATACTTCCCTCGGATGAGCTCAAGAATTTTTTTACCTCTTTAAAATCATTTAATAAATTAAGTTAATCAATGGCTTGCTATTAGAAATCAGTACCTATCATATTAATCTGTGTAATAGTATTTTGTAATTTTATATTTCTAGTTTTAGTCTCTTTCATATTTCTAATTTGGTAATCGCTCTTTGCTATCAAAGGATAACATTTAACTGTAATAACAATTTATAACATTAAGCTAACAAAATCTGATAAACCAATAAAATTACAATCAACAAGAAACCCACTGTGTTCGAAAAATTATGCTCAGAAGTAATTTCGTCACGTGTAATATAAATATTAGTGTTCTAAGCTAGACACGATGTTAGACGTTCTAATTTTCAAGTACATTCTAAAATGTTTGACTAATATGATGCAATGCACAGACTTATGGACGCTAAGTGGGTAATGCTAGACTGGACAAAAAATTTATGTTGGCGTAAGATTGTATTTTTTTGTCGTTTTCGGTTTGAATTCCAAGAGGAATTTTCGGTAAGTGGATATTATAGAAATTATAAAAAAAATTTCCTTTTCCTTACCATATTAAATTTATTATTATTCAGTTCTGTATTATGACTAGTACCTATTACTAAACTAAAAGATATGTTGATGATTTGAGAGCCAATCAGTAGTTAGGGCGCTTTTAGTGTCATGCGGATTTGCTCACGCACGCGGGATGGCTCCGCATGCGTGAAATTTCACGCTGCGGATCATACGCAGTTTAAGTTTCAGTCTTCTGCGGGTTGACGTGCGGGTTGCGTAGACGATTAGTACAATACGGTGCGTGCGCCCCGCACGACTATAAAATGGGCACTGAAGTTGTAGGGATGGCCACGCATGCGGATGCCCCGCTGCGGGATGACGCCCCGCACGGCGTCCCGCATCCCGCGTGCGTTTTTCACGCTTTACAGTGAATTCATATATGAAATTGTTCTTTGCGGGTGCTACGCATGCGGAGCAATCCCGCGTACGTGAGCAAATCCGCATGACACTAAAAGCGCCCTTAGTACATAAGTACTTTTTAACGCAGCAACACATTCATGATGTATATGCTGTTATGTACCTGGGCGAAGTTGACCACGTTCTATCAGATGTTTTTTTACGTGGTAAGAGCCTAGAGTTCACCCGGGGAAGTACCGGCGCAGTCTACCACGGTACTTGGTGCCATTTCCACCGTCATAATAATTACTTTTACAGCAATTGTGTTCCGGATAGAAAGCTGTGGAGCCGGTTAGACTTTTTAGGGGCGACTATCTCAGTGTTTAGGGTAGCAACGCATCTATGACCGAATTAGCACGAGACTCTTTTGTCTCGTTCTGGGTTGGTCACGGTTGTCATGAGCGGCAGCGGAAGGGTGGTACTGCCTGTTCGTTTGCTACCTTAATTCCAAAGAAAAAGATGAATTTCCTGGTCATTTGTAGGCAAAACTCCTCAAAAATGTTAAACCCTTTCAGTCATTATTCGTAGCTTCAATACATTTCATTCGTGAGGGTCACTCATTCGAGTTGTCAGAGATCAGAAGTGGGATGCATTTAAGTATACCTATTTACATTGTATTTTTCCCACTGTTCTCTTAAATGGTTCGATCACGAATAAATCGACCACGGTAGGCAATGACATCATATCGTTAAGATATGTTAAGTGTTAACACAAACAGACCGTCTATGTTGCACCAATACAGTTTTGTCAGATAAAGTTCGATAATAGTGCAGTTTGGTCGTTGTTAAACATGGTGGTGTCCAATAGAATTTTAGTTGTTACTTGCAGATTTAAATATCCGTTATCCGCTCGTAAAAGTAAGTGATATCATTTTAGTATTTTACATAAGCACCTACGGAAAATTGTTGTCATAAAAATCGTTTTACAAAGGGTAGTACTTATATTTACATATTTCCATCCATTTTGCTGCTCGCTGAAATTTTGAACTCGTCTATTAAGTCGTAAAATTATGCGTTTTCCAAAGGCTTTTTATTTCATGCGTAGCAGGAATCCGTTTGTTTTTTTAAGTTTTTCGCAGAAAAAGTACTTTTATTTGCTTTGGTCGTTTTTACGCAAGAGTTACTAGAAATAAAAAATATCTAAGTCATAATATAAGGTTTCTTCA
The DNA here is from genome assembly GCA_905404135.1 of Hesperia comma. Classification (NCBI taxonomy): domain Eukaryota; kingdom Metazoa; phylum Arthropoda; class Insecta; order Lepidoptera; family Hesperiidae; genus Hesperia; species Hesperia comma. Next base: position 10,106,195 of record FR990034.1, read on the forward strand.
AAATGTTAAATTAAAAAAGCTAACTACCTGCGATGGTATAAACGGAAAAGTTACCCATCGGACCATCGCTAACTAACTACCGCTCTGGTTTGTTGTTGGTCACCGTAGTAGGTATATAAGAAGCTATGTAAAAAGTTGTTATTAGTCTCGCTAGTGCAAATCGCATTATTTTATTTAGCAGTTTGTTTTTCACATATAGCGATGCCAGTAGTTAAATATACACGTGGACAATATTAAATTATTGTTAGTTTTACTCTCAATGTCCCTTACGCAATAAAGTGCGGTACGTGTGTGCAACATGCGCGAACGCATTCTTGGCTGCGGCCGCGAATTGAATATCATGTTATTTTCAGATGATACTCGCCGCTCGCAAGGCCACCGCCGAACAATTGTACAATTATTATTTTACTAAGTGCTACAGATACAAAAGCAATTATAAAGGTGTTGACACAATAAAAATATAAATCAGTAGGTAAATACTGTTGTGAATAAGTGAACGCAGCGCATTCATACCCGCGCGTCTGTAAGTGAGGATAACTTACTGTTCATCCTGGATGGATGGATGGATGCTATTTTCACAACTGCCAAGTGACATTTTACGATGTTTTAATTTACCTTCCGTCATACATAACACTGGTAGATAGGAAGTGAACAATCTAACTGACAATTTATTGTAATTTTAGTTTTCAAAGGGCTCCAAATCTTCAATCGCGAAGCTTTTATAAATTAGCAGACTCGAGATCGTCATGTTATCATCAGTTTAAATATATTTTGGTAATTTAACTACTTTTTAATTAGAGCAAAAATACCGACGCTTTCGAATGAGATCTGAATATATTGTCAATTTTAACAAAGAATGACACAAAACGACTGTACTGTACCTATATATTATAAGATAAGTTGTATTTCTTCCAGAGACCAATTAATGCAGTCATTATGCACTCCAGTCCGACAGTAATTACTTCCAAAGCAGAAATAATGACTCGGAATGTTGTCTCAACATTGATTTAAAAGGCCTGTGGCAATTAGTTGATCGATGTAAAATTACAGATCGGGGCTACGCGTTTTTCAACAAATAGCTGTTAGAACATCATTTTTTGCTTAACAACTAACGGGTTACATATCGTAAAAGAAAATGTTGTTTTAATCATTCATTTTGACCTTGAATCCTATGGCTTAGGTGTTAAAGTATTATATTCTGCAACAAGAGTCGAGAGCCCATAAAGCTTATTAGTTCCTGTATCTTATTTTTCATTGCCTTTAATTTTTATTGTAACCCTGATAGCAAATAGGTACGTAGAAATTATTTATTTCAATATGTTCAATATTCTTTAATAAGTCTGCGTAGTTTTCAACCTTGTACGGGTACTGTGCGTGGCGAGCGACAACCGATACCGCCTCATTACTATTTACTTCATTGATTGCTGTAATGATGTCACCTCGTTAACTAAATGTGGGTTTATCCTTCGCTCACAACACAATGGATCGTCCGTGACATATGCCCAGAGGCGAATCCTTGATCTGACATGGCTTGTTCAGAATCACTTCCAAATACGAAGACGAGACCATAAAAAGATTGCTCCAAAGGTGATATCATCGTATAAACAGCGCTTTAGTATGCTTTAGTATTTGTGGACTTGATAAGTCGATATTGTATAGACGTAGGATGGTTCGGCCAGTTCGCTTTAAGCGCTTTAGGTTCTGTTCTGTGTTTTGTAAGGTGAAGTACACAGCACAGATCAGCTGAACGCCGACCGCGTCGGACGTGCTACGCCGTCCATATCTATATCGGTCCGCGAGTGATTTGTGTTTACAATTGCGATAATATTCTACGTGTGTCTAACGTTTGTGATTTTAGATTCGTCAGTAATTTATTCTATCACATCTGGCTTAGAAAGATAATTATTTTGACGTGTCGTTTTGTTAATAGGAGAAAATGAAACTGGATGCGCACGAGTGGTTAACACTTTCGCTAGTACGGGCTCGGGTTGAATTTTTATACGCTATTTATCCCGTGTACGGTTAAACTTTAAACGAAGAATTAGTGAAATAGAGATTTTGTTTCATCGTTTCACGTTAACGCTGAAATGTCTGGTAAAATATATTATTTATTCAGGCCTGACCTTCGCCAGTAGCAGCGACTAAACAGTGCACAATTATTTGCCAGTTGCGAGCATTATTCACGTGTACGTCGCAATCTCTAAATTTTAAACCAGTTATTTCTGTAACTAACAGTTTTATCTGAAATAATGTTACGTCATAAAATTTTCGTACCAATTCGAAGTTTGGCTTCAAAATTTTTTGAAATGTTATTGTTTAAAAAAAATTTGACACTTCAGATAAATCAGTCAATAGTTGACAAACGAAACAATAGAATTGACAAATGGTAGACAATAAGTAGTGAAACTGTTTTCTCTTTTATTTATTTATTTATTTATTTATTTATTTATTTTGTACACACAAATATTTTAAAAGAAACAAAATATATATAACAGTTTTGTATGTATAGATGTCAAAATTAGTTTTAAATTTGAAACAATCAACGTTAATTCACGTCCATAATTAATCATTTCGGCTATGTGCATTGCCATTATCAAGAGGTGCTTGATTAATTAATCTTTTAATGCTCCTAATTATTTGAGTTTTCACTGAATGATAAATTAACATCGTGTAATACGTTTATTTGTATTACATAAGAAGTCTTGTGATTATGTTTAATTGTTACTTTCTTCATTCTTATATTCCAATCCTAATGATTTGTGCTATTTATGAGTTTTGTTTACCATGTTTATGGCAACTGGTCTTAGACTAAAGTTAACTAATGGCTATAAAAAAAGGATTGCTCATAGTTAGAAAAATAATAGTACCTTGTGATGCCTCATTCTATTGCTTCCTGCAGTTCATTGACACAAACACCCACTGTCTCCCCGTCCCTTTCATCCATGAGTTTACAATGGTATTGTTGGTAAACAATGGTCATAGACGTGATATAATCATATAATGTAGGTACCTACTCCTACGCATGTTTGCGGTCGTGTTTGTTAACAACATAATTAAGATCGTGTGTTCATTCGAGATTATTTAAGACTTTAATAGTCAGCTTCGAATAGTTTGGATTTTAATTTATTAAACATAAATTTAGAAAGGTAGCTACACTCATTGTTTGACGCTTGTTAACGTTAATTTTAGAATTAATTTTTATAAATGCATTGATTTTTTCAGTAAGTCTGAAGTCTAGTTCTTAATGTGAAGTAGGTACTATTACGAAAACAAAGTTACCTATACTTACTATATCTTTGTAAACCGGTTATATCAGTATCGATTGTCGAGAATATCAATTGTCAAGACTAGTTTAATTGTGTGTAGCATATTATCTGGCTTGGTATAATTAGGTAACATAGGTAACTTTATATTTGCTTTCATGTTTTGGAAAATACGCGCCACGATAATATTTTAAACAAAAAATCCTCTGCGCTAAAGTTTGCCACGAAGGAAATTTTTGATTCGTTTTGAAAGGTGTCAATGGCTCCATTCACTCGCTTGATGAGTCAGACAAGGATTTAGGGCTTTCTCTTTCGTAAACATTGGTTACGGATAATATTATATAGGTAGAGTTAGTATTATACCTACTTAACTGAACCTTAGCTACGCCGCCAACGCAGATTTAAACAGATTATAATTATGAATTGTGGGAGTAATATAATCCTTCTAATATGCTTGAAACAAACGTCTATTTATTGATTCTTGTGCAGCACACATTTAAATACCACTATGTTGTACAATATCTATTGCATTACTATCAATAGATAGTCAATCTATTATTGTTAATCGGTATTAGTCGATAAAATTTGTGTTCATTTCTATTCTACCCACTACTTCGTTTTTAAACTGGTATCTGCCGAAGCGGTTCATATTGATTAAGTTGGCTCATTTACTATTGACATAAGCCTTTGGGCGTTATTATATTAGGCGACATAATCATTTTAATGTTTTGTGTAATAAGTAATTTGTAGTTTAATTAGTATTAAATTAAGGGGTTTTCAAGCGTAAATGAATGTAATACCTATCTAGATATTTTATTTTATTTACTAGGTATTTAAGGTGTGAGCTATCGGTATTTGAATTGGGTTTTTCCCGTTGGCTCCCATTCCCGTTCTCACCCGTCCCACTAGACCCCGAATTCCAATTTGACAGATAATGTCAGAAAAAATTAAATATTGCTTAAAAGTACAGTCATGAGCAAGAGTCTTAAAGTAAAAATTGTACCAGGCCGGACGGATAACTTAAATTGCCGTTCTAAGTATCCTGGGCTTGGCCTGGTTCTTGGTCAGGGTATTATAATGCCCATGGAACCTACGATACGGAATTCTAGAGAATAAAGCTATTTGTGCGTCGTTATTGAGGAAAAGAATCGGGAGTAAAATATGAGTAGTTAACAACAATATAGGTATTTTTTCTTTTCTTTTTTTTATTTAAGTAGTATAAAAACATGTTATAATCTGTCTTATTTTCATAAACATACATTTGCTAAATTAATGAGAGTGAAAGGAATTAACTATAATAAAAATATGTATGTATAAACTCATAATAAAATAATCTTTAAAGTGCAAAATCAGACTTATTTGAAATGCCTCCTTATTAATTTGCTTAATTAAACAGAATTAAAGAAGAATCATTGTTTTAGGTTCTCTTGCGTTAACAAACACCCCCAGTAAAAAAATCTCATATACCTATTTTCTAAGTACAGACAACGATCAGCTACCAGATTTATTATTAGTATTGAAGTTTTTTCTCGGGAACTATGAGTAAGTGACATTGTGGATAACATTTTACCAATTTTTAGTTACACTACACATGTTGGGAGCCCCTGTAACCCGGGGGCCCCGTATCATTGATACGGCTTAAACGGCAGTAGTACGCCCGTACAAAAATCATTATAATACTTTAAAGCACTTTTTCTATCGACTGTACACGTTGAAAAAAGAAGGTAAAAGTAATAAATCAAATTAATCGTTTTCGGGGTATAGTGGGACGGGTGAGAACGGGAATGGGAGCCAACGGGAAAAACCCTTTGAATTGAATTAAAGTTTTCAATATTTAAGTAAATAATTTAATTTTAACATCTTAAAAATAAAATTTACTACATTCATGAGCGAGTTCCTCAAAACATGACATGTGTAGTTAACTTATTTTATTACCGTGAATGTTAAGATTTCACGTTTTGTGAAAGTTGTGATTAACATTGATGTGATTACGAGGTTCTTCAGCCGTTGCAGATTTACTAACTTAATGTGAATGTGTGCGAGAGGATAATTCGTTTTTTTTGTGATCTCAAAAAAAGTTTCTTCTTCTTCGGTGATGCCTGTGGAGTTGCTGATGTTCATGTTTAACGGTGACCACCTGCCATCAGGTTGTAACCAATTAGGAACTTGGTATTTTTATTTAAGTTAAACTAATTATTTATTAATTCGTAGGAAAAAATTGGCAATTCGCGTCGCGAGTTCCAAAAAGAAACTTTAAACCTAAATAAACCGGTAATCGAGAAAGCAAAATCAATACCACCCACTTTTTCAGTTTAATAAGGATTAAAGACTGCATGCACTTTAACGAGCAAAGTACCGTTCTAGATTACCATATTATTTTGGCAGTTACACATAAATGTACATGATTTTTAACAAGAATTTACTTACTTACCGAAAATTTCTGACATTTATTTTATCAAGCAGTTTATCTGTGACCATGATCAAATATAATTGTATCAGAAACTAAATTGGCAACCCTTGTTCACTGTTGCCACCACTTGCCACATTATACTATGCAGCTATAATGAAATTGGTGGTATTTATTAAAGATTTTTAAACCAAAATTCGTATGTATACTTCAGTGATAGATAGAAACTGCTAAAAGTTACAAGCTGTTTATGCAAACAATTAAATAAATTTAGTTTATACTCGTAGTGCATAATTATTATCTTTAAATTATATAAGCGATAAAAATGTAGGTTGAACGAGATAATCAAAGCCTTATTGACCGAGACCTCTGGGATATCTATAAATCTTTATCTAAAAAAGTAAATTCAATAAATTTTGATACAGATTACTACAGACTCTGCTAATTTCCTATTATTGAAGGGGCGCTTAACAAAAACGAAGGAGTGGCTATGATATTGTCATACAGACTTATCATGTAAATTTTTTCCTTACATATGGCGTAGCGTAGGTATGACTTATTCATATCTAGGGCCTTGATATTACCTTGACAATGTATTGGACCTAATTCATATTTAGAATATTATAATAACAAGAACAGTTTGTTCAAATAGTCTGTCTAATGAAAAAGCATATACTTATTTTGTACAAAATAATTTGATAAGTAATCTTCGTGATACACAAAGCAAGATAAAAATAGACCGTATCATTATGTCTTATACTGTGTATTACACTGCATATATTATTATCAATGGTTAAAAATTCTTAAACATAAAAATATTGAAAATAATAGGATTTATTACAAAAATATTCAACCTAACTCAAATGAATTGACTCATAAGCTGTCCCAAGCGACTTTGTGTATTATAATTTATCTTCTATAATATCATAGCTTATTAATCTGCTAATAAAATATAAATATGCAACATAAGCAGATAATGAAAGTTGACTTTCAGGATTCACTTTTGCATGCATGAGTTTCTCCAAACTACCCACTCAATCAGTAGAGACTAGAGATCTACTGATCTACAAGTATAATATACAAGCTAACCGTACATGGAATCCGCCTCTGCCATTTGTCGTCGAGTTTAATTTTAATTTCCACATAATCAGTAAGTGAGATTTTGCAATGCAGCAAAGGATTAGTATTGAATTTTCATGATCATAGATATGGAAGAATAAAGTAGATTTGAAATATTTTCAACGAGAGCAATTCTTACGTTTTAACATAAACACATTTCAAAGTATTCTGTTACAATACAAAGAAAAATTAGAACACCCCAGAATCCCACGAATACCAGACAACATCAAAAAACTAGACTGAATTTTCTAAAGTAGGTAGTACATTGCACTAAAAAATTGCATTAGATGCTTCGTCGCGGCTGTTCCGTTAAAATGAGTTTTTGTAAGTGGAAATTGACAACGAGCTTTGTTAAACTGATGTTAAGGTGAAAGACCTCGGAGATCTTCATGAATGTGGAGATGTATCCAAACTTTTACGGTTACATGGTCAATTATTTTGAATCATTGTGATAGTGTTCCTATTTATAGTAAACCCAACTTAAGATTGAAACGAAAGAGGCGCTGTCGGACGCATTTGACATTCATTTGACCAATCATTGCACACTAGTAACTGACAGATGAATGAACACAACGTACTTATGAATGACTTTTCGTTAGTTCCAATTTTTGCCATTTCAGAGATAAGTTGGGCGGACTGTACTTTATTCACTAAAATTTTGACAGGCATTGTCAGGCTCGCTATTTTTGCTTTAGTGTCTAATCCATAGTCCATATAGATCAATGAGTTGGGCGGACTGTAATCATTTTGACGTAGGTCAACGTACGTCAATTAGGTTTTCATTAAAACTTACATCTTTGATACCTTCCTCAGCTTCAAAATTATTAAAGATAGTCCTTTCTGGTTTGAAATCATCACTCAATTTTGATGTATTGTTTCTTTTCGTTTAAAATAATTTAAGTTAGTTGTTAGTATTTATGATTTCAGTGCTTAAATTTAAATTAAGGAACCGAATATCTTACCGGTCTTTAACCTTACCGAATAATGAGTCGCTATTAAATTCATTATGCTTGTTAAATTAATTGTGATGATGGCAAATAACCATTTTAAACCAAAATGTAAAGTATAATACCAGAAGAAGAATGCTTTCATCAATTAATTTTTATCTTGTTAAATCCACTCCTCCGTATCGCTTCCTCATCTAATTTCTTTATCGATTCAACGTTATCGATACGTCAGAGCCATCGTTTGATCGATATTCTCATTATTGCTACCGTGTAATTATATCGAAATTACTTATTAATATCTCGTGCGTTTCATCGATGTACTGATTCCCAAGGATGCGATTATGCCTCCTATTGTGAAGGCATCTAGATATTAATTCGTTCATTAATTTAGTTTGTCAGACTGTAACGGTTAATCCGACCGGCTATTCCAGTTCATCTCGTGTACCGTTAACGGCCATATATTTCTTTTATATATCGAATTAGCTCACAGCTGGGTGTTGTATTTTTTATAGGCGATAGATAAAGATGCTAGTCAATGCTTTAATTGATGAAAGGAAATGGTCTATTGATAAAATATATTACTTTTACGGTTTAAAAGTAAAAACGTGAACATTACAATTGATGAGTCCTCTTGATTGGGTTTGGGTCTCTTCATAACGCGAATCAGACTACACTTTATCTTTTTTTAAATGTGGATTTGCGGACAGCTTCCCATCCTTAAAACTTAAGAATATAAAATATTTCACATGAAGTTCAGGCAAATTCTAGGTAAATAAAATAGTGCAAAAGCACCAATTTTTCAATAAAATCTTTTGCCGCCTGTAATTGTCAATTCAGGTACTTATTTGAGAATATTGTAAAAACGTTCAGCGATATACCAGGTTCTCTACGAGATCTAAATAACTGAAAAGAAAACACACCTTTTTGTTCTCCTTTGATTGTTAATTTATTTTGTTTATTTATTTTTTGTTTGGCTGATATACACACAAAAATTTACTTGTTTCATTTATTTTTATAGGTGTTTTACAAGAATATATTTATGTATAAAGAGTAGAAATAACTAAACAAGAAATCCACATTTCATTTTATTTTCAAATAACTGATGTGTTAGGATTTCGCCCAGTACACTAATACTCGAAAAACATTAAATAAAAACACGGTCCTCATAAAAGCATAGATGGATGCTTAATAAAACCAAAACAATGATCTTTGAGCGAAGCAATAGAAGAGAAATCGTTGGATAATAATTATTCTGAGATCATTCATCCCACACTCAACGGTCGTGCGTATTCAGTTCTCGCAGTGATAACAATCATTATGTCAATTAGAGTGCACTTTTTCACCTCAAGTGAATTGATTACGTTGACGTCAACGAGACTCGTGTCCCAGAAAGTATGTAGATGCGATAATAGGGTTACATAAAAACTTGTTGTTACCGAATAAGACGTCTCGTCTCGATTCGAGCCAGTAGCAGTTTTCACGCCTCTGACATTCGGTGTCGATGGAAAGCTGATTTTAATATCGATTCTCTTGATAGTATCGATGTTGAATATTAAGTTTAATTTTTTTTACCGACTCAATCAGGTTAATCAGTGTCAATAATCTTTCAAGGTGTTTGAAGGTGTTATAGAATCTCTAATAATAAATTATTCAATAGTGATGAGTGATTAGACAAATAAGTGTGTTAAAAATTTAGCACAATGTCGAAATTAAGTGTACCTGTTACAACAGCCACTAACAACAACAACAATGAAGAAGTTGGTAAGTTAAATGTTTATTTAAGTATTATAAATAATAAAAAAGTTTGAGTACAAATGGACAGATGAATTAATCTTGCAAGTAGTCTTCACCGTGGACATAAAGAGAAACAAAAAACGATTTGTATAAGCATGAGTAGGTCTACCCACTAATCAGCGATGATTACGAGATTACCTTTGGTTAGAGCTTTAAAAGATAAAATAGTAGAACAGTTGCGAGATTGACCAATGAATTATAGAATTATCATGATGTTAATTTTAGATGCCAGTGAGATGATATGGTAGGTGTTACAAAATGTAATGGGTATATTTCCAAACATTGTGGTTGTTTTGCTGTAGATTATAGTGGGTTGCCTACATGGTACTTTGGAGCCACACTGAGCAAAGATAATAATTTAAATGCGAACACGAACGGTGTACTTGACCTAACCACTATAGGCCTGGTCCGCCTACAATACTCGTCCTAAGTAACCCACGCCACGAACGATATTAGCATGTCAACGTTTCCTTGCTGTATTATTGCTAATTATACAATTTGCATCTCCCCTCTAATCTTTTAAGCATGATACACCGTTTCGTGCATATCCACGCCTTAGCTAAATGGTATTAACAAAATACCTACTTTAACATGCAGACAGAATTGTTATGAACAGCGTCTTTATCTTAGTTAAGCAATAATTTCCTAACATTTAATTTATATATTTTACATAATCATCACGTACTTTAATCTTAACTTCAAGTCAATATTACTCATAAGTATTACAAGGTTGTATTTGAAGCATATGAAATATCAATCGTGTTTAACAATAAACTTAAAAATAGCAAAGTTTGGGTTTTGAATACACAGAAATATTAAATTCGCTCCAAAATTAGCTGTTGCTTCGTTAGTAGGTCAAACCGAAACGGACTACTGCTTTTTTCAACCGCTTCCCTGGCCATTATCTCAAGCCGTTTGCAACAGAACTGCAGCTTACACAACAACTGGCAGAAACATTCGCGTCGAGTGGATTGACGACAGATAGATACGCCAATCGGTACATGCAAATATACTTTGCCGTGGCAAGTTTTTATGCTCGTTCCTAACTGGTTAGAGTTATTTAGCCTGCTTACGCAACTTCCTAAGTGAATTGATATTTTCCGAGTATACCATTAAACCTACGACTTATATCATCATCTGATTTGAGATTATGATTGCAGCTTTTTACAATTTAATTCGCCATTAGGCTTATGTAATGTTAATTTATGATTGTAGGCTGTGGTTTAATTGGCTTCAACTTCATTTCAACTAGCATTGAAGTATAGCGGAGCGCCTTACGTGATTCCATTCATTACGAAATTAATAACTTCACTCACGTATCACCTTAGTTCCTGTTTCGTTTTGGTAAAGAATGTTTTAATATGCGGATAACGTTGTTATCGGAATAGGTATTTGGATACCGATTCCGAGCTTATAATAAACTGCTCATATATTAATAATGTTCGCATTATTAACACGCATTTATTATTCGCATTATTAAAACGCACTAAATAAATAACTATTAATTCTACCGAGTGGTATAGAAAGTTGCAAAGTATAAATAAAATTATTCATTTTATTTTCTGCATTATCAACTGACGTTTACATTAATTGCCATTTGATAACCTTTGTTTCATAATGGACATAAATCAAGATCAATCTATTCTTGTTCAGTTTTTACTGAGTTAATATTCTCACACGTTACTGCTTGTGAAGTGTTAAACATAGCCTATTATGTTAAATTCACTTTCTAATTAATTGTCACGTCGCAGTCAGTGTAATGAACCTTAATTAGGTTTCTTTAGGAATATGTTATGTTCATTGCACATGTTCTCGGTCACGCGTTGTTTTGTCTCCGCGTGAAATCTATGTGGAAACTCAATAGTCTGCTCAATTGCAGCTACATATATCGGGGTCACCTTGCGTTCGTTACAGCGTATCTACCTGTATTGTGCAGTGCACTCTTATTTTTACTATGCACTAATCTCAGTTCCTTACGTGGCAAGGTATACTTTTGTTTGTTGGCGTTCTAGCGACAATTTGCGCTTCAGTTAACGTTACTTTTCCGTCTACTATTACGTGTAGCAATAGTGTGGGTAAAGTGATCTGAAGTTTCGTCTCCAAATCTCAATGGCAAATCGTAAATTTCCGTTGGATCTAGGATGTGAGGATTGAATTGGTTTAATTCTCACCTCGTGACAACGATTGCCCGGAGGTTATTTGGAAGTGTGATCGAATGGGCCAGTGCAGTTTCGACCTTGCCGCCTCGTTGACTCCCGCGCACAGTCGACAGAGCTCTAATGGATTGGAACTACGTCCCGCCCTACCCAGGTACCATGTGATTATCAGAATCAATCAATTTATTATGAATTCGTTATCGGTGTGCTTTTTATACTCGGAAATAGGTTTTATTTTTATTTTTGTGATTGTTAACTGCCGAATGCATTTCCCCCTTTCCTTATTCATTACTTTTCAAGGTGATTTTAAGTTATTAGAAATCGAATTTTACTGTGATGGAACCTTGGGATTGTTATTATTATATAAGTGTACGTGTTTTATTTGACTACAACTATTGACGTTGAGTGCTTTTGTTGACAACTGGACCCCCGACGTTAACAAGCTGGTTTTAAATTTTCACTGCGTAAACATTAGTAATCACCGACGCCACTGCGCATAACTTATCTTCTACTTATACGTTTTGTTTGCTTTCACCGGCAACGCATCGAGGATGTTTTGTAACCAGCTGTCCATTTCCCCATATGGGATTGAAATATTTGCCTTCGAAAGCCAAGCGTCCAATACAGAAGTATTAACTTGTATTTCCCAAGACTTCGACTATACAGCATTGTTAACTTTTTCAAGTTAATCCATTACTGCATTCACACCTCTTAAAAGTTACCGCTTTATTTTAAATTCTTCTCGCAACAATGGCAGTAACTTTCCATAATTAAGTGACAGATACCTCGCATTGTCGGACATAAGTACCACTTCTCGCAGTCGCTCGATTAAATTAGCATGTTACGTAACACTTTCAACTCTTTCAGATACGGTTTAGATTTTCAGAACATACAATATTAGATGCGTTTGGAACTATATTCCTTTGTTCGTGCCAAATCTGTTACGTAAGATGAGGCGTATTGGACTTGCAAATTATATGTTTACTGATCAGAATGTGTTACGTGTAGGTACCATTCGTTATATGATGTGTTTCGAGGGTTGGTTGACTGTTGCGTTCCAATTTACAAATTACCCGCACAGTAGATCCGCTTTGAGGTTTGATAAACAGGGCTATCGCAATCTGGAAACAATTTTAATACAGTACTTCTACTTTGAAAAAAGTTTTTATCAACTTAATAAAAAGATGAGATATTACAAAGACACCTTTTTACTCTATGACCTTTATAGTCATTATTGTATTCATAAACAGTGATATCTCCACGTTAATAATTAAATAATTTACTATTATAATTAAAGTTGAAATTCGGTATTTTTCACCCCGCTTTATCTTATTGTTTCACTAGGAAATAATTAATTAACAAATCAATTTGAATTAATAAAATACTGGAGCCTTAGTTCCCCTATAAACAAACTGTTCAAGTCGGGCAACCCTGGTGGGAAGCAGTAATAGTCCATCCAATGACGAACGGCAGCCGTGAAACAAATTGGCTTCCTCCGGAACGCAAATTGCTTATTCGGTGCTCGAAACTTGTTTTACAAATCGGTTCTTATATTGTTTTGAATACGTTGAGGTTTAAATCGTGGAGGCATAGAATATGTAAAATGCATTTGGTTCCTAATGAACATTGTTTTACGCTTGACTGACTTTTAAACAGTACCTTGTCAGTACCTCCGTTAGGTTGAATATGACATCTATAACTTGGAAATCTAAAGAAATATTCAACATTAACCTTAAGTCCTTAAAATTGATTAAAAACCCTTGCGATAGCTTCAGTCTGTTTGAAAGAAGAAACGTTGACAGATAATACAATACAATGCCTACTACTGTTGATGTTGATAATTTATAATTATCTACCACTGCTTATCCTTATCCATATCAAAGCCAATTTGATGAACAAGCAAATTCACTGATCTATTATCGCATACTTTCTCAAACATATGAAACTCTTTAACCTATTTTGGAATGATTCAAAGACGCCAATAAATAGTAACAACAAAACGCATTCAAGAGAAATAAGGCTGACTATTGTCATGAAGTGGTGCTTGATGAGAATCGCGGATAGAATCCAGACGGTCTTGAGTGACGGGAAATGTTCAGTCCATAGTTGAAAGCCGACTGTGCATCTGGAGATTCGCGAAACGGCAAGTGCATTGACTTCAGACGTAAATTAGCGGGATTATTGAGCATCAAAGCAAGTTCATGGACCCAGTGACATTTAGGACTCTATTTTAACACTAACTCCGCTCCGTATACGACGTTTTGTCGCTATCGTTTTGATTTATGAGCGCTTTACGACAACGCTTTGTTGAACTCTCTCGTTGTTAAGAACGTTATTCTCGACAAAAATTCGGTTTTGTTAGTAAAACTTATATGTTGAAACGAAATTTCTACATCGACGAACTCACTAGTAAGTAATGTAAACAAAAAATTTCATCACTCTCCTGAACAGAAGTTGCGTTTTCTTAAACAGGAAGCACTGTACTGAGTATCATTTTCATATTAGAATTTACCACAGCTACAATAAAGTACAGTAGAGTTGTGGGCTGATGTAAAGCAGAGATGGATTGGGTGGTGAAATCATGTCAGTGTTAAAGTTGAAATGAGCCAGTTGGATAACAGAAGAATTTTGAGTCGGAAAAGGAGTCGAGAGTTGCCAAATTAAAAAAATGGGCAGTGACGTCGATGATGATAGTCGTAGAAGATAGGTAACATAAATGAGTGTTTTAAAATAGTAGACAGCACGTTTTACTGTACAATTTTATAAATACATTTAATTATGCATATCAACACGACAAAAACACGTTTACCTAGTGCTATTTACTACTGTAATAAAATTACCGGTAAATTTTTCAAGGTACGGAACACTTTATCGGCCATATTGCGAATTGTAACTGTAACGTCGAGATGCATAAAATATTATTGCGGACGATATCTCCGATCGAGGTCCTTGCACAACGGGCACCTTGCTTCCTCCGACCATTAAACTATTTCAGTCACGAATCTATTTGTTATCTTGTATCGATTACCTTGGAGATAAATGTGAAATGCAACTTGAATATAGCAATTTAACTACATGAGTGTAATTATAGATAAATGGCTGGTTTGCCTTTGTTATGTAATTTGCAATTCTTAGTTATAAGGTCATTTCGATTTTCAATATCGGATTTTCATTAGAGACCATCGTTAACACGAGCCATTTTCAAACCCCATATTTACCTATTAACTGCCTATTAACTATTAATAGAAGTCATTCATAAATAATTTTAATAATTAACGGCACGTTTCGTAATCCTCAATATTAACTAACTTTATCACTGAGCTAAGGAGTTAAGTTAAGGAATATGGGTCGGTATTGTCAAATTTTGTCGAAGGTAGGTAGGCACAAAATTATTTTTTGCGTTAGTTTCACTAACTTTGGAATTTTAATATTCTTAATATTTATGGAGCATTTATTTTTAGACTCATGCCTTTAATGGTTGCTTTCCTGTGTTGGTATCAATGCTTTCTTCCTTCGCCATTTCTTTGAATACATACATTTATAATGTTTCCTCGCGTCGAGAGCGACTTTTATGTCGCTGCGCGTGTTATTTTCAACCGGCTGACATATTAAGGCACAAATGACCACTTTCTTTTTTATTGCCGACATCACTTTCTGATGTCTCGTAATATTGTCGACATCGATTCAATGGCATATCGAATAAGAAAATCGATGTCGTCATTTACTTATTCTGTCTCGAATAGGATTGCTTTAATATTTATATGGTTATGAGATATGTTGTAACTTCTATGGAACCAATTAAGTCGACATGTAATAGATTGATTCTATTGGGTGTATTCTAGTGTGTTTAATTAACTATCCTTGTTAGATTCACAATCAATTAGTAGCAGGTGGGTATCAAATGAGATTAAGCTCGTCAAACACTAATTTAATCGTATACAGAAGTCTTGGATTACAAATAAATCCAGACTAACATACGACATACGCTATTGGTTTGGACTTTGATTCAGTTTATTCGGAGTCCTAGGGTTACCGTTACCGCACCTAGGAACGCCTGAGTATTGCTATTTTATTAATATGTACCCGTGTTATTTGTGCAACGCAAGTAAATTATACCGTTTATTGACGTAAAACATAAAATTACTACTTAAATAATCACTATTGAAAGAAGAAAAATACATTTGAGTACAGAAACTAGAAAAAACCTAACATCTTCTTAACATGCGAGCAATTTTCTAAATATTAATGTTGCCTTAATTTTTTCAAGCTTTGTTCGTGAGTAGCAGTTGTTTTTAGCAGTTGCTAGTATCCAAGTAGGTACTAACTTGCGAGTATTTGGTACCGTTAAAAATACGCTCTTGTTTACATGCAATTGGTGCGTCTGGCAGTAGGTGTCTACATAGTGCCGTATGTAGGCCGAGTGCACCGTATGTTACTGGGTTAATGTATGTCAGTTCATCACTATTGGTTTGATGCCAGGGTTCATTATTACTTTTAGACGAGTACGTGACTGATTCGTGTTAGTTTAATTTTATATCTAGGTAGGTTTATTTAATTAATTTCTTGTCACCCGTTACAACTGTGGCTGACCTAGAACAATACTCAGATAGGGTCTAGCTAGGATGGTGGGTCCAGTTAGCAGATGTGAGAACATCAGTTGATTAATTTGCGATGACCCTACATTTGTACATAGAATTCTTGTAAATATTCAACCCAAGTTTTGAATAGATATAATAATAATATATCAGCCTTTCCTACAGGACCAGGGATTGTTAGTGATAGTTAATCGTTAGTAAGAGTCTCGTTTTAATTCGGTCAGAGAAGTTTTGCTACCCTTGGTCACGTCCACAAAAGTGAAACCGGATTACATTGCTGTTAAAACAATAATTACACTGTAGAAATGGTTCTCAGTATCAAGACGGGCGAAATCTAGGCCCTACTTATATAAAAATACTAAGGTCTTGCCTAGAATGCTCGGTTCCGCCCTATTTGAGGCCAAGTTTTGCAGTAATCAAGTTACTCCCGTCTTGGGGAAAGGAACCTATCCGCTGAACATGATATCGTTGTCTTAATGTCGGACAGGTTGTCTATGTAGGTTACATAGATAGTTTTCGCACAAAGGTGTTTTAAATATCTAGATTGAGCGTCGCCCTACGATGAAAACAAAAAAAACAAGGCAACATTATCAAGCATGTGTGCGTGCAGGCGATGTTTTACCCGTTCATTTATTGTCTATGTGTGCGTAATCTGTGCGTAATGATATAAAAATTGTGGCTAAAAGTTTGCCACAATTTTTTGACACGTTTTCGCGGATTCGATGTTCCATCTAGATATTTAAAACATCAAAGTTTTCGCAATAGGATGTAGTTTTTATGAACGTATCAGTCGACTACACCTTGGGTGTAAACACTAAGTACTAAGTATTTAATCCATGAAATACCTATGTAAATGTAATTCTTCCGCGTAATTTAGTCTTTTGTTTTCTGATTATCATCACTTGTTTTCATCTTGTACCGGATTAAGTAGAAATCGGATTATCTGTGCTAAAACTTTACATAATTTTGCGGCTACACACACTGTTCTATAATTTCTATAATTTTGTGGCTGTTCCACACTAGCCGAGTACTTATATCTCTATGTGTTTTCTATGTATTATTTTGCGATCACTCGTTATAAATTTTATAATTTCTAACATAAAGCCTGTTTATTTGTTCCTCTGAATGTGTATATTTTCTTTATCTGCGCAAAAATAACTTGCAACTTTTTGCGATAACTTGTCATAATTTTTATATTCTCTAACATAAAGTCTGTTCCACACTAGCCGTGTCGGCGCGATGGTCGGCTCTGCGCGCGGCTGCGATCCGGCGCGGCGGGGCTCGGCGTCTGCGCCGCGAGATGGCAGCACTGCGCGCCACTCTCGACGAGATATGCGAGCCTGGTGACTGCGCGCCACAGCCTCACTCCAGGACACAGCTTCACAGAAGAATTGAGGAACTTAAGGTAAGGCAGAATTTAAAATTTTGTGAATGTTTAGTACAATATTGTTTTTGATCAGAGGATCCACCATAAAAGATGAGGATCCACCATAGTAATGTAATTGTCAATGTACGAAAATATGTGATCAGATCTCGCAAAAATCATCCACAATCATATTTTTTTACAAAAATCACTTGGAAGCTTGAAAGTTTTATTGACGCATAATATTAGGATACTTGGCATTTTTGTCCAACCTATTTAAGTGTATGTATAATTCAGGCGTAAAAAGCAAAGACTTTTTTACATACATTTTATTTTCCAACTTCATTTTGAATTTCTTTTTATTTGAACATAATTCGTTCATAATTTGCATTTTACATTCATATTTTATCATATCGAAATGCTAAGTCGCAATCGAATTACACGACTAACCCCAAACCTCCTTTCCCATTCCAGGAGCGTCTCTCCCGGCTGCTAGAATGTAAAGTGTCGATGCTGAAGCTGACGGTGTCGGTGCGGCGCGCGCTCGGCGAGATGGAGTCCGACGACAGCGGGCTCACCGGCGACCTAGCCGCGCTGCTCGCTGCTTGGGACGACGCGCATCAACGGTCAGTAGTAAAGAAACAAGCAGGGCCCCGCTAGCTCTATGCGCGGCAGCGTGCAAAAACATTTTGCACCCCCCGTAGTTTCAATACCAACCTCAAATAGATTTACTTTTATGCCGACGCGCGACGTGGTCACTTTTCCGCAGTGTGCCACCCCCGTGCGGTGCACGCCTTGTACGCCTGCCTACAAGGCCCTGACTACGACTTTAGGAGCTGATAAATTGTATGCGACATTTTGCGGTTCAAATATGCGACATTTCGCGGTTCAAACATGCAAGTGCAACATTTTGCGGTTCGAATGTGCGACATTTTGCGGTTAAAATGCGCGACATTTTGCGGCTCAGATATTTGACTCTTTGATCTCTTATACACTAAGTTCGTGCGATATCGCTCTGAAATTGTCACAATAAAAATGTGTTGTGATTTTAGCGCAGTAAAATTCCACGAAACCCGTAAAATACCTACATCTGTGAAATTAATTTGAATAAGAAAACTGTCGCGAACTCACCAAATGGTTATAAATAAAATGACGGAGGCATTCGCTAATTAGAGAAACAAAATAAAAGTGAAGTTTAGAAAGTGGTTGTTTATCTTGCGGAAATAAATTTGTTGCGTCTGATTAGACGAAACGATTCTAAACGAGTTTACAGAAATGGCAGTATGTATTTTCCTGTTCCTGTGGAAAACCAAAGTATTTTACCTGTTCTTTCTTGTCGGCAATGCATCACTAACCGACTCGTACGTATTTTTTTGTATATTAGTTGATTTTCATTGATATTGCCGTATCCCAAGTAGGTAATAGTAGTACGATTCACTTTTTTAGAGGCGACCATCTCAGTCCTCAGGGGTAGCAACGCATCTGTGACCGAATTGGAACAAGACTCACATTAATCATTACTAACTGGACAATACTAATATTAACTAACAGGACTAACTATCACTAACAGTCCCTGTCCTCACACTTTTTAACAAACTAACCAACTAACATTCTAACACCATCTACTAATTGGACTAACCACCCTAGTCCCTAAATTGGGTCTTGTTCTAAGTCGGTCACAATTGCCATGGGCGGCAGCGGAAGGGTGGTGCTGCATGCTCGTTTGCTACCTTAATTCAATAAAAAAAGGTAATAGTAGTACGATACCCTATACGTGCAAGTCAGACTCACTTGACCGGTTTTTAATTGATACGGGTTTGAATAAAGTTTAATTATCCTTTGGAACTACCCATTCCAAGTCACGACTTTGTATGTAATTATCAGCTATGGTCAAGACATCCTAATTACCACCAGATAGACGTCCATTACTGGCATTGTTAAATAGTTAAATACTTAATTGGTCAACATGTTAATAGCACCGTATGTTTTTAAGTAATGGCTTTGATATCCGCGCAAAAAGGATATACGTTAGCTTCTTACGTAACTCAAGGTTTTTGAAAGTAAATGTTTTATAGCATTTATAATTAATTAATTAAATTACATTACAAATCTTTAGGAAAATTACCACACAAAGTGGAGGTATCTAAATTATAAATACAGCTACCTACCTATACCGCGGTCTCTCAAAAAATTTCAAATGTAAATCTTGTTTGCCACCCATAACAGTGCCACTGATTGGCTTGGGTCTCCTCTTATGATATAGGATATAAGCTGGCATCCACCACTCTGGCCAATTAGTGCCGATTGGTAGACTTTATAGATCTTAGAATGCTGAGGTGTGCGTGCAGGTATCCTCATGTTTTTCTTCATCTAAGCGAACGAAAATTATTTTCTAAATTCATCCAGTTAGGATTTCAACAGTCAATCTAATTGAATATGTGTGGCAACTTCGCACACAAGTCACATTGTACCTAACATTAGAACGAATTTGAATCACGCTATCGAAGCTTTCCACGTCGCCCTAAAACTGCTTAATACCTAAATGTAAATATTTGTGTAAAAACCTCAAAAATTATCATTTGTCGATCACATTAAACGTTTGTTACACATTTTCAAAACACAAACAGTCTACTATCATACAAACAATCTCTCATTTTCTTCTACTAATACACTGAGTTAACAGGAGCTCGTACACAACGTTCAATCAACCTGCAAATCTATCCCCAGCACATCAACGGAGCTCCTCTCACTAGAGAAGGCAGTGTGCGCGTGGACGGAGTGGGAGAGCGCGCTCCGCGAGCTACAAGGTGCCTTACGGGGGGACCTGGCGACGCTGCAGGCGCTGCGCGACCGCGGCGGCCAGGGCGACGTCGCCGCGCAGATCAGGCAGCTCGCTGCGTCGCTGGTGGAGAAGAAGAAGGTAAGAGAACTCGCTGCGTCGCTTGTTGAGCCGGAGAAGGCGGTGTGCGCGTGAACGGAGCGTCTCCCACTCCGTTCACGCGCCACTCCCACTTCCGCGCTTGGGAAATTTGGGTTGGCCACTAACTCCTCTGACAATTCGTACTGAAGCAGCGTAGTAGGGTCTTTCCAGACCTCCTCAACGATGAAGAGTCACCCATGCACAATACTGGGCCAGTAGTGCTCAAATCTGTAAAGTGATCTGCTTCGAAAATTCGATTTAAACCTCATCCCATCTATTAAAAGCTAGGTTTGCCCATAACGAGATGTATAATATGTGACACTAAACCTATATTCTATTCCAGGGGAGCTCAACGTGCGACTCGCTGTCAGACTCGGGGATCTCGGACGGCGACAGCGAGGGCGCGGGCCGCGCGCGGCGGCTGGGCGCGCTGCGCGAGCTCGCGCGCCGTTTGCAGGCCGCCTTAGCGCCCAACTCGCCCGCGCACCGGGCCATCACTAAGGTGAGGGTTTCTTTCTTCTGATTGTAGGTTTTTGTGTCCGAACAATGGACAACCCTACGTACGTATAAACAGTAGAACGAACTTCATCCCTCAGTATTCCCACATTGCTATTACATGGGGTCCTTAAAGAAGCGGGTCTATCGCTTCCTTCGAGGCCGGCAACGCGTTGGTAGCGCCCCTGGTGTTGCCAATGTCCATGGGCGACGGTGATCACTTACCATCAGGTGACCTGTCTGCTCGTTTGTCTGCTTAGCCTATAAAAAACCCGCTGGGAAGCGCGGGAGGAGGGTGGTGAATGCTCATGCATAGCAGCCGGCTGCTCTGGTTATGTGGGACTCACTGAAAATAACCTAAGTGTAAACCAACCTACCCCCTAAACACCACCCGTGGTTGGCTTTGACCTCATGACCCCGATTCGTCGGGACAGGGACAGTCGGGGCGTTAGCGGAGCTCCCTAAGGAGCAAACGCATGGAAGTTACATTAATTCGTTGGAGAGGTACTTGCGGTCACACTAGATTAAGTTAAACGCTATCGAAGAGGGTAGTTATAATTCCACCCTATTTAGCGTATTTTCGCAATTTTACTTTTAATTAATTGTTCCAATGGAAACCCGTTACTTAGGCTTTATTGAACATAAATTCTATAAACATGAAAATAAGAGTAATTGAAATTTTTGACAAGTCTATATTCTTCTTGATTCACCAAATTAGCGCAATACTTAACGCGTTAAGACGCAGGTGTGACCGTAGCGTCGTCGGCATGTTTGAACTCGGAGCGTTCGAATGCAACTGCATACAAAGTCCACCCAAATGTCTCTTTGAGCGGAGTTTTCGAACGCTTTAAAAATACGTACCTACCTGAAACGTACCTACCTGAAAAAGATGCTAATTGACTATTGTCTGTACTATGTTTTTAGGCCAAGTCTATCGGTCTCGGTATCATTTATTGACGTATAACGGTTATTTTTCCTTTTATCACAGTTAATAAAATTCTTAATACATTATCTTCAGCGTATGGAGCAGACGGAAAATGAGGTGAAGACGTTGCAAGAGTCGTGCCGTGCGCTGGTGGAGCAGAGTATCCCAGACCTCAAAATTGAGGACGATACGTAAGTTATTATTATTCGTATACCTAATGACATCTATTGTGATTTATAGCTATAATTTAACTAATTTTGTAAACAACAAACATATTCTTTCTTGCTTTGATCTCACATTTGTAAAAAAAATCCCGAAAAAAACTCACTTTACACCTCAATTCCGTTACAATTGACGGAAATGCCTTACTATAAGTTAAAAACTCATGTCAAGGACATTCTTAAGATGAAGGGTTATTATAAATTGGATGAATATTTACAAGATGAAATAGGCTGGACATGAGTTTGAAATATAGCCATTAATTAAGTAGTTATAAGTGTTATCTGTAACTGTGAGTGGGGAAAAAAGAAACTCCTTGGGAGTTTCTTGCCGCTTCTTCTAACAAGGCCACTCATTGTAGGGATTTGTGAAAGCGATGGCGTAGTTGACTTTCGAAAAGTGTTTGTAAAAACCAAGTTCGAATAAAATTATTTCATTTTCATTTCCAATTTATGCTCTTACCTTCATAACATTAATATTTTTCTTCCAGCGAGCACGCAGTAGCAGTGGCGGGTAGTAAAACGGGCGCGGGCGACCCGGACTACAGTCCGCGCAGCGGGTGGGTGTGGCGAGTACTGCGCTCCTCCATACCGATCCAACTGTGTCTCGTGGCCTTACTATTGGCCGCCTGGCTAGTGGAGCGCCCGCGCTGCTGCGACGCTCTCAACTCGCTCGCACAAACGCTCACCCCCCAACTACGCTACGTACGCGGCCCGCCCCCAGTGTGAGCCCACCTTTACGTTTTGGCGCCAATTCTGACATATGTCAAGTGTGGACTGTCAGTGTCACAGGTTAATTTTTTATGATTTGTGAGCCGTGGTGACAATGACACATGTCATATGAACTGTCAGTGTCACAGGTTAATTGCAATGATTCGTGAGCCGTGAATTTTGACACATGTTATTAATGAATTGTCAGTGTCACGGTTTATTTGATTTCTGAGTCGTTTGAGATTTAGTTCTGTTCTACAGAATGTAATGAACGGTTGATACCGGTTGGAGGTTGTTTTGATAATTGACATTACTGAAACTTAAATGGCGGTGAGAGATAATTTGCAGGTTGTTATAAGCGAGTGCTTATGCGGCCAGTTCAACTTTGATGAAACTTCAAGTTGTTCTGGTTTCTGCTTTTATCATAAAACAATGAAGGTATGTTACAATGTAACTTCTATGGAAACCTTCGAAGTGTTGTGAAGTCGACAAAACTTGTAAGAAGTTTACGTTTTGTCGATTAATCTGGAGGGTACTATGATGTTGGATTTATACGGAGAGCTTGTGGATTCTTAGTTTAGCTAAGTTTGAATGTGTGCAAAATATATTTACTTACTTGCACTGGTAGCTTATCTTCGGAAAGGAGGAAATTTGCTTTAAGCAATAATTTTTATATTGTATTTTTGAATAGTTGACTTGACATTAAGAAGTGATTTTTTTATAAAATCGTTACTAACATATCGAAAAAAGTATTGACTAACATGATAATAATTCAATTTCATTCATAGATGTATACTGTGTTTTGCATGTAAGCATTCAGAGTGATACAATGATTATTCTTTTGAAAATCATTGTGGAGAATGTTCCGAGTGAATAATGGTGTCATTTAATCATGAGTTCATTACATTTTTTATTGTGACCAGTTTTGAAGTGTTTGCACTTTTGATTGAGGTTTTTACACTCTTAAAGACCCATATCAAATTTTTAAAGAATGTAGAAGCTTGTATGCAATACGAGAGAAATTGATTTTTTATGATAGTTCTCTACTTTTACAAAACACATCATGAAGTGAATTGCATTTCTGAATTTTGTATGAATATAACATATGTATGACGTCACCTGTTAAGGTGTTCAAAAGATGTCTTTGGAGTGTTAAGAATCATTTTAGTAGGTACCATAAATCTTGAATTGCTCACAGCGAATAGTTCAAATAAAAAATGTTCCAAATAAAAAGTATGATCATCTGTATCAGATGAAGTTCAAATTAACTATGTTTTAGTATTATTTTACTAACATAACGACAAACGATAACAAGTTTGTATGTAAGCATGCCTATTTTAGTACAATTATTTTGATAGGTTACTTAAAATAGGTGAGTGTGAGCTTTGTGTGAAAGATCTGTGCGACTTCGGAGTACCTTGCTAGTTTGTAAGTAGAAGTGCTCATTCCGTTTCAATACTTAAATTTCATTGTAGTTCAATTTAGGAAAAAAAATACACATTTCAAATTATAATTTAATTTTGATTTTTAAAACACATACTTACCAAACTTAAACTCTCTGATTATGTTTTAAATTGAAATATACTTATCATATGAGACGTTTAATAATAGACTTTAAAAACTGATATTTTAATCTTTTTTGATCTTTTG
This sequence comes from Hesperia comma, assembly GCA_905404135.1. Lineage (NCBI taxonomy): Eukaryota > Metazoa > Arthropoda > Insecta > Lepidoptera > Hesperiidae > Hesperia > Hesperia comma. Next base: position 10,130,758 of record FR990034.1, read on the forward strand.
ACAAAAACTTTTAGTTTGCATAAATAACGTAAATTGTACTGCAATGATTGCATAACTTGATGTCCTTACATTAGTGACAGTTATATCTGATTGTGAATTTATATATTACTTGTTTCTTAAAATATATATTTATACATGACTTTATTATATTTCTTAATATATCATATACATATGTAACGGTATAAAGACTGATATAGTTTCAATTCTTATTTAGATAATTTTAATTTATGCCAGTGGGTGTGTTATTTCTATTTCCCTAGAAATTAAAGATTTACAGTTGAAACATCTCATGCAATATAAAATTATAATAATGTTTATTATTCTACGCATTTTTGTTAAAATATATGTATCATCATTCTTATTTATATTGTAATGTAACTGCTACAAAACATGATCAGCTTCTCAGATCATATAATTATTAATTTATGTTATCCAACATCACTCATAATTTCGTTCATCTACACAAAGTATTGGTTATGTTCTATTAGAAATGACTAATCCATATCCAATCATGACTACTTAAATTCGTTATTTATTATTGCAAGTAATAATCTACACTACTACTTATATTATAATTTATCAGATATTTACACAATTATTTTTTTTTCAAATTTTATAAAAATTATGTGACTAAAAATTTTATTATTTATTTGCCTAATTATTTTAATACAGATTTTTTCATTTAAATTACGATCTATCTTCTGTTGATAATATGCACAAAGAGATTTATTTGACCTGAGAATATTAGTTAAAAATTGTTTTCTGTATTTAATCTGGAATATGGGCTCTTTCAATTTGTGCGTTTCGTGTCGGACGGCTGCTGTGCGGAATCGATACGTTAGTCGTACGGCACACGGACGATCTTTTGTTTTTCATAGAAAGTGCACGGTGCAACAGCAGTCCGGTCGTCCAACGTTCGCGGTACTAACCCCAACACACGAAACGCATAAATTGAAAGAGTCCATGTTGTATTCAACTAGAGATGAAACAAAACCGAATTCAAAATATAATTATATTATTGGATTGTATTAATGTCAATTCATTTGATATCACTCTATTAATTATATCATTAATTTGTCAATGGAAGAAAGAATTTGATGTCATTGTTACATGTTCTTTTTTCTAAGAACCCGTAATAATAAATTCATTTCGCGGAAATTACTTATTACTAATCATAAAATAACTTTTGCATACCAGTGACTGATTATAATACATATTAATGTGTAAAGTTGTACATCATTGTTCCTCTGAAAGGGAACTATTTCAACTGAATACAAAAATAGGCCTTGTATGATTGTGGTGTGACGCATGTATGAATGTAAATTAATAGATTGTAAGAATTTCTCTGCAGTAAAATGATTTTTATTAAAATTGACAAACTCCAATTTAGAAAACTAGAACACCAAAGTATTAAACAGAGAACAGCAAGGTTTATTAAATGATCCAATGAAAATTAATAGTGGTAATGATATTTAATCGCCTTTCTGTTTTTTCTAAACCATTAACATTTTAATACTGCAGAGATAATGTAGGCAATTTATAATAACTTCATATAAGGCGATGCCTCTAGTGTGTCATATTTCTTTTAATTTTTGTACTTTAATTTTACTCTATTGGAAGATTATGGACATGCTATAAAGTGCATTTAAATATTTTGTCATGAGCAAGAGAAGAAGCATATTGAATGTAACTTGTTAACATCAAGATTGGTTTTTTGTGGTGGAAATAAAACTTTGGTTTTTTTACAATGTGTTTATTTTATCCCTTATAACCTAGTAAACGTTAATATTAAGTAACAGTCTTCTTTGTAGCACCGCTATTTTTACAGGCATTTGAAGTACCAGCAATATGAAACAACTTAAGATATTGCATAAGGCATCTTGAAGTTAATACATAATATATGAACTTTGACACTGGAAAAATAATTTTGTTGCATACAAACTTAAGTATGTTCTATATTGTCTATGGTTGTTAATCTAAGGTTGTAAAAAAGAAGAAAAGATAATGGCGTCTGAGTTCCTAAAATATAACAATGTGCATCCATGAGTTGTTTAATTATTATAACCAAATATCTTATAATACATGGCGCAGTCGAAAACAAAGAAAAGTAAAGTGTATCTCAAATCGAAATCATTAATCGTCAACTTGTATCGAAAATTTCATAAACTTCAAGATGGAAAATTCCGTGAAATTGCCTCCAAATTTTGATATACGCTCTCCGTCCGCCGCTTCTGAATGGAGATTCTGGAAATGTCTTTTTGAAGATTACCTGGTGAGTGTGGGCCAAGATGAGGCGATAGATAAAATTAAACTGTCGTTACTTAGAAATATGATGGGTCCCGAGTCGACAAAGGTTATAATGAGTCTTAAGTTGTCTAAGGAAGACTTTCAAACTTATGACAAAGTGATTAAAGCAATTGATGCATATGTCCACCCAAAATATAACGAAGTATTCGAAAGATTTAAATTTAACGCACACACACACACACACGCCAACAGTCGCGCACATTAAAATAATAATAATAATAAAAAAAATTAAAATTGGTCACCTATATATTACTTACCTAATCCTAGCGTTGTCTTGCCACCTCTAACCTTATAATATTATTAAAAAATAAAAAAACAACAATAAATGACTACCTATGTATTTCACCTCTGATTGCAAGTTAACATTCACACCTATTTGTAATAAATCCCTGTATGTATTGAATTTAATGCTTATTCTATATACATAATATATATAATACATAATAATATATGTAATACTATTAAATTGTAAATTTAAAGATAATGAGTGTTACGAAAATTTCATTATAGTAAATTGTAAAACGATGCTATTGGGCCTACCTGCTTGTGTATCATTAAATTTAGTTAAACGTGTCTATTTAGCAAATGTAAGTAATGATAAAGAAAAATTTATAAAAAAGCATATAACAGTTTTTGAAGGTATAGGAAGGTTGCCGGGAAGTGTTGATATTCCTACTAGATATACAGAGGAACATATTTGTCACCCATCGCCTAGGTTGCCATCATCGCTACTTGAGCCACTGAAAGTAGAATTAAAAAGGTTGGAAGCTAGAAATGCTATAGCAAAAGTAGAGAAGTTAAATGAAAATGCCTGTATGAATAGAATTGTAATAGTCGAAAAACCAAATGGAAGCATAAGATTATGTTTAGATCCGTTAGACTTAAACAAAATAATTGTAAAAAAGCCTAAAGTTTTGCCAACACTTGAAGATTTAACTTTTAAATTAAAAGGTAAAAGGTGGTTTTCAGTTTTAGATTTGTGTCTGAAGATTTTCATCATCTTTTGCTTTCAGAATCTGCATCGTGGAAGTGTTGCTTCGCTACTCCACTTGGGGTATATAGATATCTTGTATTACCATATGGCCTGATGAATGCTCCAGAATTATTTCAGGATACACTTGAAAATCACTTTGGGGAATTGTCAAATGTTGTGATTTGGGCTGATGATATTTTAGTAATGGGTAGTACAGAAGAAGAGCATGATAAAGCATTATCAAGTGTGATTGAGAAAGCACAAAAGCTAGGAATTATATTTAACAAAAATAAGTTTCAGTATAAGCAGACTGAAGTCAAATATGTAGGACAGGTCTTTAATGAACATGGAATGTCTGTAGATAAAAATAGAATTAAATCCCTTCTAAGCTTAAAAGAGCCAGTTAATAAGGATGAGCTAAGAAAAATGTTAGGCTCATTTAACTATGTCCGTAGGTATGTTCCTGATATGGCCAATTTGTTGTCACCACTTTGTAGGTTACTAAAGAAAGATTCAGAGTTTATGTGGTTACCGGCACATTTGCAGAACTAAAAAGAAAAGTGTGTATGGCTCCACCTCTTACTCCATTTGATACTAAAAAGAAAATAACTTTGCAATGTGATGCTTCTAAGAATGTTATTGGTTGCTGTTTATTTCAGAAAGATGAGAAAAACGTTTTAAGATTAGTAACATGTGCTTCAAGAACTATGAATGATGCAGAACTAAACTATAGCCAAACTGAAAAAGAATTGTTATCTATTTGTTACGCTGTTAAAAAGTTTCATAGATTTATATATGGTTATCAAGTAGATGTTCAAACGGACCACAAACCAATTGTATCCATAATGTTAAAGCCTATTTGTAAAATTGGATCTCCTCGTTTGAAACGGTTAAGATTAAAATTATTAATGTACAATTTAAATGTATATTATGTTCCTGGTAAATTGCTGCATTTTGCTGATATGTTGTCTAGAAATAGTCTAAATTGCACTGAAATAGATACAAAAATGTCACACATTGTTCACTTGGCAACGGCACACTTACCTATGTCACCTGAAAGAAAATATAAATTCCAAACTGAAACTAAGTCTGATTATGTTTTAAATTTGCTACATAAATATTATATGAATGGATGGCCTGAGCCAACTGTGATTCCAAAAGAATGTAAAGAATACTATAAAATTAAGGATGACATTTATTTTGAGTGTGGTTTAGCATTCTTTCAAAATAAAATAATTGTACCAGAGTCTCTTAGGTTGTATGTCTTAAATTTAGTTCACGAGGGACATCCAGGAATAAATAAAAACATTAATAAGGCAAGACAATTATTTTATTGGCCTGGCCTCGCAAAGGACATACATAAGTTTGTTCTGGAGTGTCGTACCTGTGAGAAGTTTAGACCAGCTAATTCTCATGACAAATTATTATTACATAAAATACCTAATCGCAGATTTGCTAAGGTGGGTACTGATATTTTAGATTTTGGTGGGAATTTTTTTTTGGTTATTGTGGACTATTTTTCTCACTGGTTGGAAATTTTACCTTTAAGTGACAAAACATCTAAATCTGTTATTAATACGTATCAGGAAGTTTTTACAAGATTTGGTTTTCCAGAGGAGATAATAGCTGATAACAATCCATTTAATTCCTTTGAGTGTCATCAGTATTATAAATCTAAGGATATTATGTTTACTTCAAGTAGTCCACACTATAGTAGAAGTAATGGTATGGCAGAAAAAGCTGTTCATATTAGTAAATTGATTTTAAAAAAAGCATGTAATGATTGTTTAGATTATAGAGACTATTTGTTAAATTACAATAATACTCCTCTGACAGGTTTAGAAGTTTCCCCATCTCAGATTTTAAATAGTAGAAGGGTTAGGACCCTTATACCTACAACAGATATATTGTTAAAGCCTAAAATGGAAAATAATATTTATAAATTATTACTTTTAAGACAGTCATTAAACAAACAAAATAAAGATGGAGATGAAATTGTTCATAAAACAGATAAAGATAAATATTGGAAAAAAGGAAAAATTATTGGTAAATGTAAAGAACCTAGATCTTTTTGGATAGGAAGGGAAGGAGAAACTAGTATAAGACGAAACATAAAACATTTAAAAATTTCTCATACTACAAATAAATATACTATCCCTAAATATGATTGGAATTTTGAATCTCAATACAATAATTGCACAAATGTAGCATCTCATGAACCAAACATCCTGCTGTTCAACGTCGGGAGTCTTAAATGAGACGATAAATGCTTTACGAGAGGAATTAAAATCGATGCACAATCTCTTAAGCACGATGAAAGAAGAACAAGAAGAGAATTATGTACGAATAAAGTCTGACATTAGTGAGATTAAAAGCGAAATATTAGAAATAAAAATTAAAAACATTGAAAACGAGAAAGCTATAGAAGATATGGAGAATAACTGCATAGAGATAGAGAAAAAACAACAGGGAATCATGGCAGTATCACAAAAACAAGAGAATATACTAAAGGACATATTACATAAAAATACATTTTTGGAAAAATATAATAAGTCATTGGAAGAGCGCGTAAGATCATTGGAACAAAAAGAATACGATTTAGACATTGAGTTGGCTAATATAGAATCGAAAGAGGGAGAAAACGTATCTGAGATAGTACAAAAAATTGCAAAACAATTAAAATTAGATGAACATGATATTAATAAGGCCTGGAGAATCAAAAGTAAAAATACCTATAATAAACCAAAACCAATCATAGTGTCACTACGAACAAAAGAAGCGCGAAATACGTGGCTAAAAAATAAAAAAGAAATCCTGACTAATAACACAGTACTTAATAATAATAGTGAACAACGGATATATATTAACGAGCGTATCACATATCATACAAGACAATTATTCTGGTCGGCAAAGATGCAACTAAAGGAGGAGTTCCAATTTATTTGGATCAAGAACGGAAAAATTCTGCTGAGAAAAAGCGAAGGTGAGAAGAAGGTAGAATTTGTTGGGTGTGAGAGCGATATTACTAAACTTACAAAGAAGCCGAAAACTAATAATATTGTGGAGTAATCCTATTTACGTTACTTACTTCTGCTACCTAAAATATTAATATGAATTTTCAAGATATATTGTATACAAAATATAAAGACTTACATGAATGGCAAAAAAACCTAGCTAGTAATGAAAATGCAATTAATTTTATTCATCTGAACATATGTTCACTAAAAAAGAACTTTAATGAACTTCTAGTGCTTATAAAAGGATGCTTACGATACCTAGATGTCATATGTCTAACAGAAATAAATATTAAACAGGAGGAATTGTATTACTTTGAAATAGATGGCTACAACTGTTATTCGTATACTAGAGAAAATAAAAGGGGCGGAGGAATAATAATATACGTGAAAAACACCATTCAATTCGAAACTACAAAACACTGCTCTTATACTATATCATATAGCGAACTCATGCATGGGCGGCTGCGGATGAAAAACACAGTACTGGACGTGCTCTTTATATATAAGCCCCCTCACACAAATAAAGCCAGTTTTGTAAATGAAATTGAAGCTGTAATACGCACAATACCATCTTCAAACGGTTTGGTACTCATGGGAGATTGTAATATCAATATATTAAAGTACGAGATGGACCAACATGCCAGAAAGTACTTGGACTCCCTGTCTGAGTTGGGACTGCAGTGTGGTATTCAAGATGTGACGCGCGAGGTGGTTGTTGCGGAGCGGCGAGTGACGTCCTGCATCGATCACGTCTTTGTGCGTAATACCGGCCCGAACCATCTTCACGCATATGTATTGGAATGCAAAGTGTCCGATCACTACTTAACGGGACTTGCGATAGACAGAGAACAAGACAATAATATAATGCCGCCGCGCGTAATATTAGATAACCGTGCAGTAGATCGCAAGTTGCTTAGTGTAGATTGGAGCGAACTTGAAAGTATTGATAACCCCGTCGAACAATATTGTAAACTGAGTGAGACTTTTAGCAAAATTTATCAGTCATCTACAAAAAGCGTTAACTGTAGCTTACGAGGAACACATAAGTGGGTTAATAATAAGTTAGTTCTGATGATCGCTCATAGAGATAATTTATTTAAAAAGTGGAAATCGAACCCGAAGAGTGAAACGTTACGACTAGACTATACTACGTATCGAAATAAAGTATATAAAATGATAAATTTTGCTAAAAACTCTCACAAACGTAAAAATATTACAGACTGTAACGGTGACATGCGTAAGCTTTGGGCATGTATAAATAGCTGGATGGGTAAATCATTACCTTCAACGGATTGTGTAATAGAAAAATACTTTCTAAACGATACAGTTTCGATGGAACATGTGTGTAATAATTTTTGTCAAACCTTTACAGAGGAAATTGAGAAACTTAAACTAAACCACAGTTGTAATACAAATTTTTTTGATAGGAAAAGTTATGTTAAGGTCAGTGATGTAAGTTTTAGATTTAATAAAGTTAATAAGACTGATATAAGTCAAGTAATTGACAGCATGGCCTGCAGCAAGTCTCCTGGTATGGATGGTATCAGGGTACGGGACCTAAAATCAGTAAAAGAACATATAAGTCGTATTTTAGCAAAAATGATAAATAATTGTATGCAGCAAGGAGTCTATCCAGATCCTTTAAAGACTGCAATCATTCGACCAATATTTAAGCATGGGGTACACAAAGATTATTCTAATTACAGACCAATAGCCATACTAAGCGCTATTAATAAGATATTTGAAAAAATTATTGTAAAGCAAGTAGGGACTTTCTTAGAGAAACATTCTGTATTGACACCATTTCAACATGGATTCAGAGCCAATAAAAGTACAGCGACAGCTTTGGCAGATTTTTCTGATGACGTGAACAGTGCGCTAAATAATAAACATATAGTTATAGCTTTATTTATAGATTTTAAAAAAGCCTTTGATACTTTAGACCATGGAGATTTGTTGCGGGCTATGGAAGAGTGTGGTATAAGGGGGCCAGCTAATACTTGGTTCCGAAGATATTTGGAGAACAGAAATATAGCCGTTCGGATAAGCGGGGTTGATAGTAGGCTCGGAAGAACTAGATATGGAGTACCAACTGGCTCGGTTTTTGGACCAATTGGCTACTTAATGCACGTCAATAGCATGGTCAACGTTATCAGGCATTGCAGAGTATATATGTATGCTGATGATACATGTTTAGTAATCAGTGGCAAGGATAGTAACCAGATTCAACTAAAAATACAGCAGGACTTAAATAACTTGATGAAATGGTCACATGATAACGGTATTATCATAAATATAAGTAAGACCAAATATATGTTAATTGCGTCCCCATATAACCCAACTGCGAAGATATTAAATATATCTTTAAAAGGCCATTCTTACGATTGCCTGCATGCTGAGCCAAACAACTGTCACTGCGAACAAGTAGAATGTGTAAGAAAATATAAATATCTAGGCTTGATCATAGATAGTCGGTTTACCTGGGACTTGCACGTGGAGATGGTATGCAGTAGACTACGCTCAATTTTAGGCAAGATGAGTCACATAAGATATGTAGTTAACAGAGGTATCCTATACATGTTATACTATGCACTCGCGGATGCAACAATAGGCTATGGACTAAGTACTTACGGATTAACCTTTCCCGTCCATCTTAATAAAATAAAGTCACTGCAAATTCGAATATTAAAATTATTAGTAGACTCCAAAACCAAAATTCTTTTAGACAGCAATTATGAGAAGTTATTTAAAATTTGTAAAATACTCCCAATAGAAAAAAAGGTTAGAAGTAACATTATTTTAGAGCAGCTTAGAATATCAACAACTAAAGAAATAAAGGTTTATAGGCAGCCGAAACGCAAAAACACACAAAAGAAAAATTTCCTAATTCCTAAGGTTAGTAATTACTTCGGGCGACGCACAAGGAAGTGGCTAGTACCAACGATATATAATGAATTAACTGGTGTATATAATGAAACATTATCTAAAATGCAACTTAAGACCATGCTCCGTAAGCATTATTTGTCTATGTGTCCATGAAATTACCTATACAGTTCGCCCAACTTATCTCTGAAATGGCAAAAATTGGAACTAATGCCGCCATGGTAAAAAGTCATTCATAAGTACGTTGTGGTCATTCATCTGTCAGTTACTAGTGTGCAGTGATTGGTCAAATGAATGTCAAATGCGTCCGACAGCGCCTCTTTCATTTCAATCTTAAGCTGGGTTTACTATAAGCCTTTGATGATCTAATATCTAGATTGAGAAAAAGCATGTGTGCGTGCAGTCGATATTTTTGTGTTTTGTTCTTAACGCTCGTCTATTGTGTATGTGTGCGTAATAATATAAAAATTGTGCTTGCTTGACTTTGAAATTACTATGTTTAATGTAGTAAAAATCTGTAATGTGTGTGTAGGTATAGTGTCACCAACTTGTCTCTGAAATGGCGAAGGTTGGAACTGATGCCGCCATGTTAAAAAGTCATTCATAAGTACGTTGTGATCATTTATCTGTCAGTAGCTACCTGTCGAATCGAGTGCAATGATTGGTCCAATGCGTCCGCCAGCGCCTCCCTTCATTTCAAGGTCAAGTTGGTTTTCCTGGGATCCACGAGAACGACTGCCGACAAGCTGTCTTACAGCTTGGCAGATCATAATATAGCATTTAAGTATATTGTAAATTGGATCAAATAAATAAAAAAAAAAATGTAAAACCATTAGATAATAAAGAAGCTGTCGGAAATATTTTTAAAACTACCAGGAGTGGGAGAGTAGTAAAACCTCGTATTGTTTTGGACTTGTAATTAAGTAATTTGTTTTAAATACTTAGTTGTTAATAATTGTCTACAGGGGAAGATGTTGCATACAAACTTAAGTATGTTCTATATTGTCTATGGTTGTTAATCTATGGTTGTAAAAAAGAAGAAAAGATAATGGCGTCTGAGTTCCTAAAATATAACAATGTGCATCCATGAGTTGTTTAATTATTATAACCAAATATCTTATAATACAATTTAACAATGTAAAGTTACAATGACAACTAAAATATATAGATTGTATTCGTAACCATAAACTTAAATACATATCAGTCTTATCTAACTGTTATAATTATATTACTCTCATTACAATAATATTGTTATAACACAAATTGGTTTTGTCTTTCTGTTCTCAAACTATACAAAGTTAGTTTGATTTCAATTCTTTTAAAGTATCTTTGAGAGATCTTTCAATATCTCTTTTTAGGAATCTAGCTGCTAGATTCTAGCAATAACTATTCTAATAGGGTACTTTCCGTAATGAAAAATAAACTATAAAATTTGATAAATATTAAAATTTATGCCGAAATATAACTTTAATATTTTGATTTTGAGTCATAAAAGCACATAATTATTATAATATTTAATATTAAAATTCGAAATTGATAGGCTTGCAGAAGCTGGAGAGGTTTTCTTGAAATAAGAGATCTTTCTTCAGAGTGGTCCTGAGCTGAATTGATTTATTGAGAAAATTGCACGGTTTATATACAAAATTTACAAATGTCCTTAACCAATAAAATAGCCTACATTATTTTACAATCCAATAAGATTCCGTTTTAAAAATCAGACGAAACAACATGCAAAACAAAATATTCACAAGTAACCATTGGTCTATGAATGAACGCGTACTACGATCGGTGCGTTGCTCGGCGCGCGGCTTCGCGCCATTTTCGCTGTCGACGATCATGAAGAATGAAGAAGTATTCCTTTATTCAAGACTGAAGTAGTTGATCCTGTGCTGCAGATGAAGATTTGAAGATCGTCAGTGTTCCATCCCGTCACCATGTTTCTGGCATGATACTGCGTCTTTTTCAAGATGAAATTATCATGATGCGGGACGTCATTGAGTCGCTTGCTTTTATATTAAATCCTGAGTTGTGTTGTTATTTAATATTGATCTTCCTTTCCCTTCCTGGTACTTATCCTTGGTATGGTTTTGAGGTATCAGGTACAGGTCTAGGTATGCACCGGTTGCATAGGTTTGTATAGGTAGGTATGTGCACGGTAACTAGGTAGCGCGCACTGCTCTGTTGCTATGGCAACGCAAGTTGGCGCAGGTGTGCACTGTAGGTACGTAGCTATCGCTGTGTCGCACGTCGCTACAGGAGTCCCCTCCTAGCGAAAGCGTACCGGCAGTTTTATATTTCGTCCGGCACGTGTAATCTTCAAGATTGGCCTTGGCATGCTAGGGGCTCGATCGGGTGACGTACTTGCGCTTGCGGTCGGTTCCTCGTAAGATTTCGCCTGTGACGTAGCAGTTGTTTCTGTCTCGCTCGTGTACTCTTCGGTAGTATTTTCATTGACGGTGTAGGCAGGTTTCAATCGGTCAATGGAGATAACAGGTGAACGTCGGTCGGGTAGTAAAAGCTTGAAAAGTTTTCCGTTTCGTTCTAATACTTTGTATGGACCTTCGTACGTAGGCTGTAAGGGTCGTTTTACAGCGTCGGTTCGGATGAATACGTATTCGCAAGTTTGCAAATCTTTATGAATGAAGATTGATTTCTTGTTCCCGTGTATGTTTGATTCTTGACGTGGCTTCATAGATTCGATTGTTTCGCGTAATCGGCTGACGTAATCGTAATCCATTTCGTCTGATGTCTGCGTGGTTGTGAAGAAATCGGATGGGAGTCGAATATTGTAGCCATATGTAAGTTGAGCGGCTGAAACTCCTGTGTCGGCACGGATTGCGGCGCGTAGTCCCATTAAAACTGTAGGTAACTCGCTTACCCACGTAGACTGTTGTTCTGATAAGCGAGTTTTCAGAGCAGTTTTTAAAACTCTATGGAATCTTTCGACCATCCCATTAGCTTGCGGGTGGTACGATGAAGTGCGAATCCGTTGTATACCAAATGCTTGCAGTAATTTATTGAACAGACGGCTCTCGAAATTTCGACCTTGGTCCGTTGTAATAATGGCAGGCGAACCGAACCGTGTTATCCAATGTTCGTATACTAACTTCGCGATAGACTCTGCGGAAGTTTCGTCCGTTGGAATCGCTTCACACCATTTAGTGGCGCGGTCGATCATAGTGAGTAGGTATTTATGTCCTTCGGGTGATGTAGGCAGCGGTCCGACGACATCGATGTGAACGTGTTGAAATCGATCAGCTGATGGGAACTGAGATAGACTGCTCGACGTGTGGCGTTGTACTTTACACTGTTGACAGTTCATACATTGTTTTGCCCAATTTCCTATATCAGTATTCATTGACGGCCAGAAGAATTTATTGCTTATCATTTTTCTTGTAGTGCGAATTCCGGGATGACTGACGCCATGGATAAGTTCAAACGCTTTTCTTCGAAATGCTTCCGGGAGATACGGACGGATGTTGTTTGTTGATATCTCGCAGTAAATGGATCTTGATGAAGTAGGTAAAGTAATTTTTTTGATCGATAAATTACTTTGTTGCGATAATTGTTTGATAATATCGATATCATTTTCTTGCGCCTGTGCAATTTCTTCGTAGTCGAGTGACGTCGGACAATTGATACTGTCGATCGGAGTAGGTATTCGCGATAATGCGTCTGCGACTACGTTGTCTTTTCCGCTGACGTGGCGAATGTCCGTCGTGAACTCGCTGATAAACATCAATTGTCTCGCGCGTCGTGGAGTTTCGGATGTTGACGGCGATTTTTGCAATACGAATGTGAGCGGTTTGTGGTCCGTGAAAATGATTAGAGATCGTCCTTCAAATGTTTTTCGGAAATGCTTGATACTCATATATATTGCGAGTAGTTCCCGGTCGAAAGCTGAGTATTTCTTCTGTGCGTCGGAGAATTTCTTCGAGAAGTAGCCAAGCGGTTGCCATGACGAGTTGATATATTGTTGTAATACGGATCCAGCAGATGTGTCGGAAGCGTCGGTAAATATAGCGAGTGGCGCGTCGTGTGAAGGGTGCGCTAATAACGTTGCGTTTTTAATCGCATTTTTACACGCTTCGAACGACTTTGTAGCTTCGCTATTCCATTCGATCTTAGTCTTGTCGCGTTTCTTGCAGTTATGTAGATATGAATGAAGTGGCGCTTGTAAATCGGCGGCTCTTGGTATGTGGTCACGGTAGAAGTTGATCATACCAAGGAAACGTCGAAGTTCTTCGATTGTAGTAGGTAGCGGGAAGTTTTGAATTGCTGCGACTTTGTCATCGGGCGGTCTTATTCCGGTATTGCTGACGGTGAATCCAAGGAATTTGACTTGCGTTTGACCAAACACGCATTTGGCGGGATTTATTGTTACGCCGTTTTGTTCTAATCTTTCCAGTACGGTGCGCAGATGTTTTTCGTGCGTGGTTTGATCTGGGCTTGCAATTAATAAGTCATCGATGAAAGCGTAGACGAAGTCAAGTCCTCGCAGTACTTCATGGATAAAACGTTGGAATGTTTGTCCGCTGTTACGTAGGCCTGGTACCATCTTCATAAATTCGAATAAACCCATTGGACTGATGATGGCGGTTTTTTCGATATCTTCTTCTCGGACGTTTACTTGATGGTATGCGCGGTTGAGATCGATAGTAGAAAAAATCTTCATGTTTGATAGATGGAATGTGAAATCCTTGACGCGTGGCACCGGGTATCTATCTGGTATGGTGATAGCATTCAATCGTCTGTAATTACCAACTATGCGAATATCGCCATTTTTCTTGGGTACTATGTGAAGCGGTGATGACCATGGGCTCTTGCTTGGGCGGCAAAGACCTTGCTGGATCATATTTTCGAACTCACGTCGTACGAGTTCATAGCGGTGTGGCGGTATAGGGCGAGCGCGGCTGTGGATCGGCGGCCCTTTTGTTTCGATGTAATGCTCGACTTTAGTGAGTGGAGTGAGCTTCATAGCTGTTAATCTTGTTGTTCCCGGATAGTCCGCTAAGATGTTATGATATTGTTGTGAGACGTCAATGCTTCGGATGGTTGGTTGCGTAGATTCTTGTATGAATGACTCGGTTGATAAATTTGTTCTTCCATCTATTAATTTCTTGTTCTTGATGTCGACGACGAGTTGGTGATGCGTGAGAAAGTCAGCTCCGATGATGGGCTTACTGACTTTCGCAATGATGAAAGTCCATTTGAATGGTCGTCGCAGGTTCAAATCGAGTTCTATTGTTTTTTCGCCATATGTAGGTATAACCGTATTGTTTGCTGCATAGAGTTGAAAATCGAGTGGCTGTAGTTTCTGTTTGCTAGTTGGCGGCAAGACAGAAATATTTGCTCCAGTGTCGATGAGGAATGAAATGTTGTTCTTCTTGTCGGTTATAAATAGGCGGTAATTTCTTGTGACATTAGAGTCCGCCGCGTCTAATGTTGATGAAAGTTTTCCGACTTCGTATTATTTGATTTATCGAAGTCACACGGCGATGTACATTTTCTTGCATTGTTCCCGAAGCGGCGATGGTAATAGCAATATGGCGGCGGGGGCGGGGACGACGCGTCTGTTGCGGCGTTGTTCATTGGCGCCCGCGATCGTATGATTTCTCGCTGTGGCGTCATTGAGCGACTTCGTCCGCGGTACGGTGATTTGAATGAATTGTAACTTCGATTATAATTTCTTCGATAATAATTATTGTTCTTTAATGCAGCGACTTCGAGTGATAGCTTCTTTATTTCTTCGACGAGATATTGATGTGAATTATTGTTGACATTTTTTGATTCGACGGCGGATATATGTGAGCTTGATGTATTCTCCATCATCTTGTCGGCGAGTAGGGCGAGTTCGTCGAGAGCAGTTTTGGTGCTAAATGACTCGCTGACGGCCAGGACAGATCGGACGTGTGGAGGCAGATGGTTCGTCCACATGAGTCGCAGGGTTGACTCAGGGACTTTCTCTCGTGCCAAGCTCTTCATGCGCCGTAGTAATTGCGTCGGCTTCTGGTCTCCGAGTTCGACTTCCGAGAGTAGCTTCTGCAGCTGGCGGTCATCGGAATCTTCATAGACGGAGATGAGGCGGGTCTTCAGTGTCTCGTAGTACTTCTCAGGAGCTGGCGGGTTGTACAGGAGGTCGGCGATCTGCTCTATGTCTTGACGTTCCAGCTGAGCGATGACCATTTGTGCTAGCTGGCTTGAGCTCCTGTGTAGGTCGCTGGTCGCTGCTTCAAATTGACAGAACCATAATCGGGCTCTCTCTCGCCAGAATGATGGAATGCGCATGGACAGCGCTATTCCAGCGACTTCGGCGGGCTTCTGTGGCTGCGGCTGTGGCTGTGCCTTGGTCTCTTCAGACTCCGGGTTCATTTTGATGGACGTGTGGATGAGGGCGTCGATGGATCTTGCTCGTGAAGGTGGACGAGGATAGCTTCCGGTCCGTGGGCCAGGGGTTGGTGCCGAGGAGTAGCTGCGTGGCTATGGTTCGTCGGGCAGGGGTTCCCCGTAGTGGCGTCTTGAGCAGGGATTCTCCGTGGAGAGGTTCTTCGACGTTGATCGTGTCCAGGGCCAGGGGCAGAGGTTCCCCGTTGGTTGTCCAGTGAAGGGGTTACCGTGCTCTTGAATGTCGGCGGTCACCAATGAAGATGACCGGTTCCTGAACGTCGGTGGTCACCAATGAAGAGGTTCCGTGTTCTTCAACGTCGGGTCACCAATGAAGAGGTTGCGTGTTCTTCAACGTCGGGTCACCAATGAAGAGGTGGTCTGCCAGGTCGAGAATAACCTGGCAGGTCTCTTACTTTGGAGCTGAAGGCTTGCAGAAGCTGGAGAGGTTTTCTTGAAATAAGAGATCTTTCTTCAGAGTGGTCCTGAGCTGAATTGATTTATTGAGAAAATTGCACGGTTTATATACAAAATTTACAAATGTCCTTAACCAATAAAATAGCCTACATTATTTTACAATCCAATAAGATTCCGTTTTAAAAATCAGACGAAACAACATGCAAAACAAAATATTCACAAGTAACCATTGGTCTATGAATGAACGCGTACTACGATCGGTGCGTTGCTCGGCGCGCGGCTTCGCGCCATTTTCGCTGTCGACGATCATGAAGAATGAAGAAGTATTCCTTTATTCAAGACTGAAGTAGTTGATCCTGTGCTGCAGATGAAGATTTGAAGATCGTCAGTGTTCCATCCCGTCACCATGTTTCTGGCATGATACTGCGTCTTTTTCAAGATGAAATTATCATGATGCGGGACGTCATTGAGTCGCTTGCTTTTATATTAAATCCTGAGTTGTGTTGTTATTTAATATTGATCTTCCTTTCCCTTCCTGGTACTTATCCTTGGTATGGTTTTGAGGTATCAGGTACAGGTCTAGGTATGCACCGGTTGCATAGGTTTGTATAGGTAGGTATGTGCACGGTAACTAGGTAGCGCGCACTGCTCTGTTGCTATGGCAACGCAAGTTGGCGCAGGTGT
Source organism: Hesperia comma (assembly GCA_905404135.1). NCBI lineage: Eukaryota > Metazoa > Arthropoda > Insecta > Lepidoptera > Hesperiidae > Hesperia > Hesperia comma. The sequence continues at coordinate 10,147,423 of FR990034.1, forward strand.
GCACTGTAGGTACGTAGCTATCGCTGTGTCGCACGTCGCTACACATGTAACCCAGACTTCTGTTCTGCCGAATTCCGGAATGTTAAAACATCTTTTCATCCCACCTATTCGAAAAAGACGACTTGGTTCGCACTTAAAGGGGCCCAAAGTTGGTGTTTTCTATAAGAAACTTTTAGCGGGCGGGAATGAGTTTTTCCTCCCCGTTATTTAAATAAAATTCAGTTCGGATTGTTAGAAATTCATGGTTTTGTTTTGAAAAATGAGTTCTTTAGTTAGTTTAATTAGTTAAGTTGGTTTAGTTAGTTAGTTTAGTTGGGTTAATCAGGTTAGTCAGTTTAGTTAGTTTAGTGACTGTGACAGTATTGTTCCTGAATTTAAGGCGCCTTTTATTTTCTCATAGGGGGGGATGAAAAGTAGAGTGTATCACTCGGGGGCAAATATTTTTGGCTCGGGCGACATACTTTGAATCCCTCGCTACGTTCAGGATTCTACTAAAGAATCTCTCGCTACGCTCGGGATTCTACTCTAGAATCCCTCACTTCGCTCTGGATTCAAAAAAGCGCCATCGCCGTAAAAATATTACTTTGCTCCCTTGTTATACAATCTACTATTGTAAGTATTACCTACTTGTTATATTACATAACCTTTTTTTCTATGTAAGAGCCAGGTAAACCTTATTAAGTAGTAAAAATATATTGGAAAGTGTTAAGGTTATGTTTTAACACTAAATTAAGACTTATAGGTAGTTTTTGTTCACAGTTCCACAAGAGAATCGTATGGTGGCGATGCTATTGGGTACGTGCAGCTACAAAGGACCCAAAATACAAATGTACTATAAAATGTACAATATGTCCGGAACACAAAGTGCGCTCCAAGCCATATTCTGTTACACTTATTGTAGATGAGCAAGAAGATGATGTGTTACAGGTGACTTGCCATGATTGCTCTGTATGGGCTGGTGGTTGTAAACATGCTGTTGCGTTTTTAATGTGGTGTCATCGTCGTAGCGAGGAGCCCTCATGCACTTCAGTACAATGCGTGAATTATGGTACGAGTTACGCTATGGGAGAATAACTGCTTCAAAATGTTTTGAAGTAAGCAGGTGCAAAACCACCGATGGTGCTCTGGTCGCAAGTATTCTTGGAGCAAGAACCATACAAACAACTGCAATAAAAATAGATATAAAATTGGAAGATTGTGTAAGAAAAGCTGTTGAGAATAAATTAGGCCTATTGGGTTATACATATATAAGAATAATCGACGTCGGTGAACAACACAACTGAGTTTCTGTAATAATAGTTTTATTGTTACATTTTTGACAACATAAATTCGAATACGTACATAACTGAATAACCAAAACTACTATTTAATTTACCTTACCTGTAATAATAGAAACAACATTTAATGTAATTTCTACGCGGCGTCGATAAATTATTTACATAAACCGATATAAATCTTAAACATTTCTTATAGCCATGAACATCATGTGAAAATATTTATGACATACATGACAAGACAATTCGTCATCTCATACTAAACCTATAAACTAAAAAGTATTTAATGTATCAAAGAAAAATATATTTTTCTTTACATCACCCCCCCTCCAAGAGAAAATCCATTGACCATCTTCATCATTCATCCTCTTCTATGTTTTCAAGTTCAGGGGCTGGAATGAGTTTCGAAATGTGGAATAAGTTCGATTCTGACTTTTTATGATCTGTGTTTATCCTATAAATGGAATTTGATATTTTTTCCACGATTTCATAGGGTCCAATTCTTAATTCTTCAAGTTTTTTCCTATTAAGTTTGTTTCCATTATCCACAAAAACCATGTCACCCACATTATAGTCTACGTGTTTTCTATTTTTATCGTAAATAGTCTTATTATAATTATGTGATCTAATTGTATTTTTCAGAGCTTTTTCCCTGTCCTGTTTCAAATCATATTCGGTTTTCTTAACTTTCAGTTCGTTTGGCAAAATCGAAACGTTTGTGCCGTATAGAAGATACTTTGGGGCATATCCAGTTACAGTGTGTTCCGTTTCATTATAGATTTTTACACAATTTTGTGCTACAGTTGTCCATGCTGTTTTTGTTTCATTTTCGTTTATTTTACATCTAATTTTGTTGACTAACGTTTGATTTAGTCTTTCGTTTAGACCATTTGAGAAAGGCGAATTTACGGCAGTGAAAATTATTGGAATATTCTTTTCATCCAAAAATCTTTTAAATTCTTTGGAATTTATTCCTGGATATTGGTCCGAGAGAATCATGCCAATGTGATCAGCTTCTGCGCAGTTCTTTACTAGTTTGATGAAGTCATTTGCATTTTGGGTACTTGATGTCAAAATGTATGCATACCTAGTGAAATGATCTGATAGAAGATGCAAATATCTCTTCGTTGACCTTGAACCTCCAAAGCCACCAATGGTATCAATGGAACATATCTCAAACGGTTTTGTAGCTGGACCTAAGTGGGACATTAAGCCATATTTATTTTGTCCTCTTGATTTATTCTTTATACATATTACACAAAAATCGCAAATTCTTTTGATATTCTTCGTCATGTTCTCTGCTGTATACAATGAGCTTATCATTGTTTGCATTTGTTTAATTCCTATATGACCTAGATCTGCATGTACATTCTTTATGAATTGTTTGCTGAATTTCTCTGATAGAATGATTTTTTCTCTTTTCTTTACTTTCTCGTAATAAACATTATTTTTTTCTATCAATTTATCTTTTTTACACTGTATCTTTTCATTTTTTTCTTGGTCTTTTAGGATATCTTCCAGTTTTATTATGTTGACTATTTTTAATTGTTCGTCCAGGTTCTCATTTTCATCGAATTTATCAATCATGAATCTGTCAGCAGTCTTTTTTACATTTTGTTTTTCTTTGTTTTGTTGACCTTCAATTATTTTTTCTAAAATTTTCACTATCGTATCTTCTGAATTATTAGCCAATTGTTCTTGAGTGACTTCCTCAAGAAAAATGTCCCGAAATATCATGTTACCAACTTCATCAAAGTACGTTTGTAGTATGTCTTCCGTAACTATTATCCACACGTTTCTAATTTGATTTCTTTTTTTCATAGTGTTCTTTAATGTTACGAAAGTTTTAGAGCTTATGATGTGATTATGCAGCGACACGTCCTGATATTCCTCAGGAATTAGGAAGATTTTATCATCCTGTGTAGTTATTGACGTAATAGCAATATAACTAGACTTTCCGTCTGTTCTTGGTTTTGTTTGAAACGTAAATTTCAACTTTTCCATTTTTCTGACTTTAAATGTTGTTTTATAAGAATAATCGACGTCGGTGAACAACACAACTGAGTTTCTGTAATAATAGTTTTATTGTTACATTTTTGACAACATAAATTCGAATACGTACATAACTGAATAACCAAAACTACTATTTAATTTACCTTACCTGTAATAATAGAAACAACATTTAATGTAATTTCTACGCGGCGTCGATAAATTATTTACATAAACCGATATAAATCTTAAACATTTCTTATAGCCATGAACATCATGTGAAAATATTTATGACATACATGACAAGACAATTCGTCATCTCATACTAAACCTATAAACTAAAAAGTATTTAATGTATCAAAGAAAAATATATTTTTCTTTACACATATATGTTAGAAATCCCGTGGATCACCCTTACAACCGAGCTATTTTATATTTTAATAATTTTTTAATTTTGTAGAACAAAACACGTCTTTCATTTTTAGAACTTTTATTTGAAGAGGGCACAGACAATGTTCCAATTCTATATGTCAACACTGCACTGATATTTTAATAGGGCCAAAAAATAGGAAATGTGGATTATTTATATCTATCTATTTATATTTATTTATAATAATATTGCTATTGTATAAAAACGCTTTTCACTTGTACCATCGGTCACGATGATTCGACCGAGACCGAGTAGGAATAATAACATGAATGTAACAGCGAGCTCGCATTCTCCAACTACCGTCATTAAATTACTGTTTTACCTTTTAACTACCCTACCGGATTACTACTAGCATTTATTTTATTTCCAATATTGTTCTCATGTAAGTGACTATTGTCTTAATGAGAAATAAAGATCTTTAAACCGAAAGAGAATCCTATAATTGCAGGCTCACCAGAATATGGTATTTGTCAAAAAAATTATATAATAGAAATTAAGTGCCCAATAAGCAAAAAACTGAAAAAATATATATTGAAAACGGTGCTATCACTAAACAATACTTATTATGCACAAGTGCAAATGCAAATGTATTGTACAAATTTGACGAAAATTTACTTTTGTGTAGCAAGCAGTGATTTTGAAAAAAACAATAAATTTGATATTATAGAGATTGACTATGACCATAACTATGTGTTGCAACTGCTGCACCGTATCATCTGTTTTTGGAAACAAAATATTAGATGAAGAAGATTGCTGTATAGAAGAAAGTCATGATTCTGAGTCAGAGCAAGAAAGCGACGTAGGGGAACAGGTAACCCCAGATACTCCATCTGCATTGCACCCGTTGACAGAGTCGAGCTCAGACGAGGATGTTTCATTGGCCAATTTAAGGACTTACAAATCTAAATCAGGTCTTGAGTGGCAGGCCACACCGTACAGAACTAACATCCGATGTCAAGCGTCGAACATTCGTAGTCGTATTTGTGGCCCCAAAAATGACGCTTCAGCTTGCAAAACTCCAATCTCTTGTTTTGAATTATATTTTAATGAAGAGATAATAGATATTATTACAAGATGTACAAATATATATATCGACAAAATAAAACCTAAATACCAACGCCAAAGGGATGCCAAGAATACAGACTGTATTGAAATCAGGGCAATGATTGTGATGTTACTCATGATGGGTGTAGAAAAAAGTGGTCGAAGAATATTGAAAGATTTTTGGGACAATAGGTTTGGAACTGCAGTGGAGGCTATTTACCTCACAATGTCTCAAAATCGATTTGCCTTTTTGCTAAAGTGCATTCGATTTGATGACATCCATACACGAGATTCCAGAAAGGAAACTGACAAACTCGCTCCTATCAGACAAATTTTTGACATTTTTGTGTCGAATCTACAAAAGTATTATACACCGAGTGAGTATCTTACCCTAGATGAGCAGCTTGTTGCTTTTAGAGGACGATGTGGTTTCCGGATGTTTATTCCCAACAAACCAGACAAGTATGGTCTTAAGCTTTTTGCTTTAGTAGATGTTACGTTTCCTTATGCATACAACTTGGAAATTTATGCCGGTGCTCAACCTTCTGGACCTTTTCAGGTCTCCAACAAAGTAAAAGACATTGTTCACAGAATGTTAAAGCCTCTCGAAGGCATGGGAAGTAATGTGACCATGGACAACTGGTTCACCAGTATACCGTTGTTGATGGAGCTAGAAACGAAGAAGATCACTGCTATTGGGACACTGAAAAACCTGACATTCCACTCAGTTTCAAATCATCCAAAGGTAGACCCATCAACGACTCCTTATTTGGTTTTCGAAAGAAATGCACTTTAGTGTCTTACGTACCAAAACCAAAAAAAGTAGTTTTAGTGGCATCAACTATGCACAATGATGGTACGATTGATCCTTCTACCGGTGAAGCAAGAAAGCCTGAAATCATTACTGAGTACAACAGGACAAAATGCGGTGTTGATGTTTTAGATAAAATGTGCAAGCATTTTAGTGTAGCACGAAATAGTAGACGTTGGCCCCTCACCCTTTTTTTTGACATGGTGAATATCGCCGGCATCAATGGCATGATAAATGACACAATGGTCAATCACAATTACCAGCGCATTCCTCGACGCGAGTATTTACGTTCCGTGGCTATAGAGCTAATAAAGCCTCAAATGCGACAGAGACTTATGACTAAAACCTTACCTAGGACTATCAAGGACAAGAGCATGATGTTTTTAGATATAAAAGAAAGTGACTTAGTGCCTAAAGATGAAGTTGTACCAAAGAAGAGAACCAAAACAGCCAGATGTTACGATTGCAGAAGAGCCAAAGACAGATCGACCAGAACATTTTGCCAGAAATGTCAGAACCCCGTGTGCAATGACCACAAATATTCTGTATGCCTTGCTTGTTATAATAAATATGTAACCGAGCCCAAAGAATAGTCGGATCATAAAAAAATTCTTAATTATAAGTGTCATTTTTCTTTAGTTTTATCGATGTGAAGCCAAATATTTTTTATTTTTTGATTTAGTAGGTACAGAATTGTCTATTTTTTTGTTATTTTTTGATACGTCAATAAAGACTGATTACGTATAAAAAACTGAATTATTTTATTTCTATTCCTATGTTACTAAAAAAATCATAATATTTTGGGCCACAATTGTGCCCCGCGCGTGGAATCGTGTCACTTTATTGGGCGCGTGTAATGGAGAATGGAGTGTTAACCGGGCAATAACTATATGGTTTCCCCTATATGTCGTGGCCATATCGTAGATTTGCTCACATCATGAAATGATCGATCATATCGTGAAATGGTCGCATTTCATGAAATGGTCAATTCAGTTTGGCCAGATCGTAAAATCGTCTACGTTTCACGATATCATCAACGTTCATCAACGGTCATCAACGTTTGGTCGGATCGTAAAAACGCGGAATATAGTTCGGCGACCAGCCTCAGCCGCTCCGGCTCGCCCGGGTGTCTGCGTTTTGTTACAGCGGGCGGGGGCTGCCCTCCCTCCGCGCCTCCGGGTTCTAAAAACACTCTAGAGGTAGGGCATACAAGACTACATGGAGTAGGGGTAGGCTATTTCGGTTCTGTAACCAATTCGACCTACCTACACATTGAAGAATTTGACTGAGTAGTAATGGAAATGAGTATTCTTTGTTTTATATCCAAAATCAACTCATTTTTTATGCTTCCGTTCAATGTTAATCGTTTTTAACAATTGACGTGAATTGTATTCTGCAATTAGCAATTTTTGTTGCTACTCTGTTACTCTAGGCCGAATTGACAAGAGAAACAACATTTACGCCAACGGCCGCCATCTTTACACATAAACAAAGCGCTTGCAGCGCCTCTACTGGTAATTAATGTAACTACTTTACGATATGTTCAAAATAATTTGACCATTTCATGAAAAAGCCGCGCGTTTAGTTGCCCATATCGAGAAACGATTTCTTATCATTGATCTACTCAGACCACATCATGATGTGGCCAATAGACAGTTGACCATATCATGAAATGCGACATTTCATGATACGGTCGATCATTTCATAATGTGAGCAAATCTACGATGTGGCCACGACATATATAAAACATCAATGGTTTGGAACAACACTAACATTTGGAGGACGTATCAATGTCAAATTTCTTTGTTTTAAATGAAGTTCAATATGTTTGAACCCTCTGTCCGCTAAAATACAAATTCGAGGTTCTAGCCTATCCAAAAACTTACAATGTTCCAATAAATTTCCATCACTAATCCTACCTCCATATCCAGCAGATACAAAACTAATCAGTCCATCAGGTGTACAAGCAACTAAATATTTAATTGTGTTTGTTTTTTTATATTCTGACCGTCATTGCTTGATGAACAGCTATTGTTGGCTTTTGGATTTCAATTTCTAAGCAATCTATGATGCATGTAACTTTGTGAAAGCTAATATGTGAAAAAACTAAGGCTGGACTGAAGAAGAAGCTAAAAGTAGCAAATAAATTACGGCATTCGGCCGCTTATAAACTTATTACAAAAGATTTATCCCCAGCTGCAAAGACATTTTTTGATATGCAGACGAGGGAGGCGCAAAGAGAACCCAAAGGTCGACGTTCATTTTGGATGAAAAGATTTTAGCTTTATCTTAAATAAGCCCAGCCCCAAAGCATATCGGTTGCTTAGCCAAATTTGTGTGCTTCCTAAGAAAAGGACATTAAATAAATTAATGGCAAATATATCATTATCTCCTGATCCAAATGATATTATATTCGAGCATCTCAAACAATGGGTGGAAAAAATGCCAACAAGATATAGATATTGTGTTTTAATATTTGACGAAATGGCAATTTCATCAAATTTATCACATGATAAAAAGACAGATGCTATCAAAGGTCTTGCCGATGATGGCATGTGCCGCACAAAATCATTTGCAGATCACGTCCTGGTGTTCATGATTAGAGGGATATTAAAAAAATTTAAGCAGCCCATAAGTTTCAGTTTCTGTACTGGTAGCACAAAAACATTAAATTTAAAACAACAAATAAAAATTATGATAGAGAGAATAACAGACACTGGCCTCAAAGTGATTGCAACTACATGTAACCAAGGGTCTACAAATATGGCAGCAATAAATTCTCTAATTAATGATACCAGAGCAAACTATTTGAGGCAGGGTAGTGAATTTACAGGTGGATTTTTCGAAATTTCCGATACACCCATATATGCCATATTTGATCCGCCTCACCTATTAAAGGGGATAAGAAATAATTTGTTAACAAAGAACCTCGAATACAAATTATACCAGAAAACAAAAGTGGCAAAATGGAGCCATATAGAAATGCTGTATAAAAAATGGGCCAGGCTATAAAGGCGTGCGGTTATTGCCAAAATTAACCGCACGACATGCCATTCCACATTTAATACCTAAAATGAAAGTGAAATACTGTACACAAGTAGGTATTTAGCAAAACAGTCAGTGATGGCATGGGAATAACTGCACGTAAGTAGCAATTAATGCATCATAATTTCTTTATTTAAAAACTAAGGGATAACAAATAATAATATTATAATGTTTTATTTATTTATATAACTATAAATTGGTTGATTTCATTATTACACTTCTAATTTTATTGTGCCCTACGTGCAATATGTTGTGTTGTCCGATTTTAATGTGGGTGTCTTCAAATCAAGAGTGAATAGGCTGTAACTAAGTTAATGCGCTTTACCTTCCATCACCACTTACCATCAGCTGGGATCGTAGTCAAGCATTTAACTGTTGTGTTAATTATTGTGGTGTACTATGTATTAAGAAACAAAATAATACATGTTTATCACTTTTGTTTTAGGCTATGACAGTATTCCGAGAGAGAGCACCGACACTGCGGATTTATTGATGTTTTTCGATAAATTGTTCGACTCGGTCAATGGCGATTTCAGTAAGCCGAGGAAGGGAAAAGTTTATAGGTCAGCAGTTAGACCAAAATCACCTCATTGGACATTGTGGAGACATAGCATACCAGTTCTAAAAAGTATGAAGTTTTTATGCACTAAAGGAAAAAGAGTAGTACCATCAATAACTAGTTGGATAAGAACAATAGAAGCATTCCAACAAATATGTAAAAATCTGCATAACCTCGGTCTTAGGTCTTTGCTTCTTCGCAATTTTAATCAAGACCCACTCGAAAACTTTTTTGGAGCTATTAGAGCCCATGGCCATGCTATCCTTAATGCCTAATTCAGCTGCAATTGAAGCTTCATATAAAGCTCTTATTATAACTAACATGGTGTCGCCAAAGTCAGTAGGGACCAATTGTGAAAAAGATGACTGTTACTGTTTGGAGAATTTGAAGCAGTTTCTAAACATGGACAGAGTTAGGCCCCTACCGGTGACACCATGTCAAATTAATATGGATGATTTATATATGCCACTTACAAATGTAGATGAGTTATTAAAAAGTCAAAATGCAGCTGAATTAGAAAAATGTGCAGCAGCAGCTTACTGTAGTGGGTGGGTCATAAGCATGATTTACAAAACTATAAGCAAAGACTGTGAGGACTGTAAAAGAGATTTGGAAGGTGGTAGTGCAGAAGAGTATTCACTATTAAGTAAAAAAGTAAGTATTCTTCACTACCCCAACAAAAAATTGCTGGAATGTTTCATTCACATGGAGGAGATTACAATAGAAATATTAAGAAATCATTGTGAAGCTCCTCAAATTTCCAAATATATAACTTTGGTGGTGACCACACTCATATCTTTTAATTTTATAGTCCAAGATCCCAGGGCCACCAGACGTCACGTATTTTCTGACGAAGGAAATGTGGACGATTGAGTAGTGTTAGTATGTACTAAGAACGCATGCCTACCTGCTAGCTTGCTCAGACGGCCAATTTTCAGGTATCAGGTAATCAAGGTACATAAAAACATTACTTACCTCACGTAAATTCTCCAAGCTGATTTTTACGTATATTTTAGACAATATCCTTAAAAATAAGTCGCCAATACTCCCAGACACTTTCCGTCGGCCGTATTGCTTTGCAGACGCTTTAAAGCTCCCAAATTTATTAGAGTCTCCAACGCCTGACGCATTTTAATTGCACCAATTTGCTTTACGCATCTCACGCAATGCGTACAAGTACCTACCGTATGTATGTTACTGTCTTTTGGGCTCTCTTTGAGGGCATGAGAGCATGAATAGGGACGAAACTGAAAACGTAATTCAATGCGTGATATTCAAACGGAAACGTTACTAAAGGGTATATTTTGTTTTTTAATTTGTAGTAGAATATCTACTTTTGTAAATGGCACCACCAAACGAAAATGAAGTTAGGAACAAATGGTCATAATTACGCATTGAAGACAGGTATTCAAACAGTGGCAGTTTTTTGGTCTCAAAACTTGTACGATATTTCAAAAATTTTCAGTGTTTACGTGATAAAAGTTTATTAAATACATAAAGTAACTCATATTGGACGTGGTAATTACAAAGGTAAGTCAAAATACTTAGCAATTTTTAAAAACAATAAACTTTTCCGAGTCGAAGTATTTTGTATTATCTTTTGGGGTTAAAAGGAACGGATTGTGGGCGAATAGGAAAGTCCTAGGTATGAATAAAAACTCCGACCGTTTCAATAGGTGTAGCCGCTGTTGTCCAGGTATTAAAGTAAAACTTGGTACAAGGCAATGAAATTAAACAACCACACAGTTCACGGTAAAGAGTTGTAATGAATAATAAAAGACAGTAACATACATACGGTAGGTACTTGTACGCATTGCGTGAGATGCGTAAAGCAAATTGGTGCAATTAAAATGCGTCAGGCGTTGGAGACTCTAATAAATTTGGGAGCTTTAAAGCGTCTGCAAAGCAATACGGCCGACGGAAAGTGTCTGGGAGTATTGGCGACTTATTTTTAAGGATATTGCCTAAAATATACGTAAAAATCAGCTTGGAGAATTTACGTGAGGTAAGTAATGTTTTTATGTACCTTGATTACCTGATACCTGAAAATTGGCCGTCTGAGCAAGCTAGCAGGTAGGCATGCGTTCTTAGTACATACTAACACTACTCAATCGTCCACATTTCCTTCGTCAGAAAATACGTGACGTCTGGTGGCCCTGGGATCTTGCTCTATTATTAAATGTGTAAGACATAAAGAAACATTAAGTAGCTTCATATTAGAAAAAAGCATCATATTTTTTATAAGAAACTGGTGTAAAGAAGTAGGGGATATATTATGCGGTAAATCAATTCTCTATGATGACAACGATGCTGTTAAAAAATTAGCTCATGAGCATTTTATAAATACTAAAACAAAATTAAATTGCGTGTACATGTACGCGCGTAAGAAGTTATACTTCTTTGGCATCATTAAATAATAAATATTCAACGTTAATAATTTCATAATATTTAGTATTAATTATACTAAAAAAAATTGGTTGTCTGTAAAGTCGGTTTACTGACGATAGTTGAACGTGACAACGTCTTAAGAAAATACTGATGGAATGGTAGCATAATCACTAATAGTCATCCTAAACTATCTGGCTGGTTATAAATAAAAAATTTTAGGCTCCTAACGCCATCTATCGGTGTGCACGTTGCAACTCTGAATCTTTCAGTCTCAACGTCGCTGGTATCGTTCGGTTTAGAGAAATTTTATTTAGTCGAGTAGGTATTTAGCGATAACTTTGATAGTGTTATGGTAAGTAAAATAATTTCGATAAAAAGCAAAAGCAAAACGTCAGAGTTACATTGACAAAGGCCAGAGTTGGGCATTATTCGAATAAATTTTTATCTGAATAATTATTCGAATAAAATTCTATTCGAATAATTATTCGTTATTCTAAATAATTTTACACCTTCTTAAGTTAAGTACTTACATCACATTACCAAGTGTTTTGCGGTTCCTTTGTGTTATTACATTAAAAAAATGGGTTAAGTCGATTTGGTATAATTATCATAATGTCTACTATCTACCTGTTTTCTGGAGTTTTTATTCCAGGCAACAGGTAAAGATATTTTGTTTACAAGACGGGTCGTACAAAACTTACCTAATTATGAATTTGTAGTTAAGTGAGTGAGATAGCGTACTTTCTTATCAGTTGTGGTTAAATAATTGCTTTTTACAAAAAAAATAACCGACTTCAATCTTGATAAGTAGAGATAACTCAAAAACTACTCGCCAGATGGCGCTCAATTCAACATGTAAGTGTAAAGTTCCCGTCACTACAAATTAATCAAGCCCAAACACTAGATAACTGCAGTAAATCGTTGAGGAGTTCCCTCGATTGTCTTTCGGCTTCATCAGATCGACTCCAGATCTTCATGAAATGGTAGCGCTTTAATGTACTTATGATAACATGAACAAACACACTAGTCGTCCATACAATTTTCGAAAGTTCCCTTCGATTTCTCTGAGATGCCATCATCAGATCCTGGTTTCCTTATCAGGGGACCCCACTGCGCATATCTACTTTACAACAAAAAAATAATTATCAAAATCGGCCCATAAACGACGAAATAATCGCTGAACGTACATAAAAAAAAAGCATATATACGGTCGAATTGAGAACCTCCTTCTTTTTTGAAGTCGGTTAAAATAACTTGCAAGCTGTGGAATGAGCTTCCTTCTAAGGTATTCCCAGAGCGCTTTGACATGGGTCTCTTCAAGAAGGGTGTAAATAGGATTCTCCTTCAAGGCCGGCGGTGCACTGGTGATTCCCTTGGTGTTGCTCGTGTCGATGGGCGACGATGACCACTCACCATTAGGTGGCTAGTCTGCTCTTACGGCTACCCTTCAGACTATATAAAAAAAATATGTGCATCCGTAGAACGCGTTTTTTCTTATGCCACCATGATCAAGTAGATTGTCTGACAACATGTTTGAAGAAAGAGTAATGATGAAAACAAAATTAAATATTGTAAAGAAATAATCACAACTGTAAATTCTTGACAATTATACGAATAAATACATATTTGATTTGAAAAATATTATTCTTTTGTTTTATTTTTATCTTTATTCGAATTCCTTTAATTAATTTTCCTTTGAATAAAGCAAGTTATTTATTATTCGCGAATAATTTTAGAAAAAATTATTCATTCGTTATTCATTTATTATTGAGTATGAGTGGCTAGCCGGCAACTTCATACTGCTGCGCGCGCATCGTAAAATTTCAAGCGCCTAACTTCATGCTGTTAAATTTAGGTGTCGGTGTGCGCGCGCATAACTGCCTTCAAAGGCACACTAGCTAGGCACAACAGTCACTGTTCACTGTCTGTACACTGTCTGTCACTATGCCTGTGGATATGCAGTTAGCTAGTGCTCATGAAAAAATGATACAAGATAATAAAAAAATTATTGCATCTATAATAGATACAGTTTTTTTTGTGGTACCCACGATCTGCCATTAAGAGGCAAGGACCTTCATGAAGGTCTGTTTGAAGACCTTATCAAACTTAAGATTGAATCTGGCGATAAAACTTTAAAGGAACACTCCGATTCCGGTGCAAGGAATGCAACATATATGTCACCTCAGATACAAAATGAAATTATAAATATATGTATCAGGAGATGTTATCAGAGAACATATTATTGTCGAAGTGAAAAAAGCACATGCTTATAGTATTTTGGCAGATGAGAGCTGCGACATCGCAGGCAAGGAACAACTATCAATCGGCGTCAGATTTTTTGACGAGGAAAGAATGTTAATTCGTGAAGAATTTCTAGGCTTCGTCGAGCTACTTGCAATGGACGCAAAATCGATTGCCTCCGCGATAGATAACTTTATAACGAACGTGGGCCTGGATCCAGAAAAGTATGTGGGGCAACGCTATGACGGGTGCTCGACAATGTCGGGGAAAGATGGTGGCGTTCAAAAAATATTGAGAGAAAAATATAAAAAAGGTCTGTTTTTCCACTGCGCCAGCCACAAAATAAATTTAGTCGTGCATGACTTAAATAATATCCCGGCAATACGTAACACACGCGGCACAATTAAAGAAATTATAAAATTTTTTCGAGAGTCAGCTCTACGCCGAAAGCACGTTCCAAATATACCGATGCTATGCGAAACGCGCTGGTCACAAAAATACAAGTGCATTGCTGTTTTTAAACAACATTATATTGAAATGACAACGGCCCTTTTATCATTTTCGAAAGAAAGCAACAATGCTACACGAAAAGTTGCATTTCAGCTATACTGCGCTGCTATATATTCCGAATTTATTATCACTGTTTGCCTTATTGCGAGATATTCCGCGCTGCTTCAACCAATAGTAAATGTCTTACAGTCAAAAAGCATTGACTTGCTCCAGTGTGTGAATCATATTAAAAGAATTATCAACACATTAAAAAAACACCGGGAAAATGTGGACGATCACAGCGGGAGTTGCATAGTTGAAGCTCAAGGGATCGCTGACGCTCTTGACGTCGATTTTAAAGTGCCACGCATCGCGTCAAGACAGGCACACCGAGCAAATCCTCCAGCAGAGAATGCTACCGAATTTTGGAAAAGATCACTGATTATTCCCTACATAGACTCACTAATTGTGTCGTTGGAAGAGCGTTTCTCAGATAACAACATTCCTGCATTTTCTTTGATGTCATTGCACCCACATAACATGTTGCAAATGACATTAGAAGAATTTAGGAAAAAAACAGAGGCCTTCCCATTGAGTTACTATTAATACATAATATCTCAATGGGCCTTCCGCGAGTTTTATAATTTAAGTAGTACTTTCCAAGGTGAGGCCGAACTATGGTACCATTTGTGGGAAGAAAAAAATATATCATTAAATGTTCTGGAAGAACGAAGCTGAAGTATTAAGAAGGTTCTGCCAGAACCCACGCCGGCTTCTCTTGAAGTAGTATTATATTATTTATATAATTTTTTGTAAACGTTTGGTAATACTTACCTTAATAAATATAACACCTATAATACCAATGTGTAATGTTTACTTACTGTACCTGACCTCATGGCTGGCTACGCCCATGGTCCTGAAAGGGTTAAAGTCAGCAAACGAGCCAATGGTCAATTTTTCTTATCTTACCCAGGTGTACTGATGTGTCCCTAAATCTTAATATAAGTCTTAACCTAAATCTAAATCTGAATCTAAATATTAATCTAAATATTAACCTAGATCTAAATCTAAATTTAAATCTACATCTATAACCTCCGAAATTTTAAATCTTATCATAATATTTGGTCAATAAAACCTGTAACTAACCTTCAACTGTAATCCAATAAACGTGTTGAACAAGGTATTACTTTTCTTTATTGGTACACTCCAATTGATAGATATTTATATTACACTGGCGGCCAGGACAGGACGTCAGCTAGACTAGCAATTTTATTTTTTATTACAAAATGAATCCAGCCCAAATACTAGGTAACTGCAGTAAATTGTTGAGGAGATTATTGATAAATCATGAAATGGTAGCTTTAATGTAGGTACTTATGAAAACATTAACAAACACTGGTCGTCCCTACAATTTTCGAAAGTTCCCCTCGATTTCTCTGAAATGCCATCATCAGATCCTGGTGTCCTTATCAGCGTACCCCACTGTGCATATCTACTTTCCAACAAAAAAAGAATTATCAAAATCGGCCGAAAAAATCGCTGAACAAACATAAAAAAGCATATATACGGTCGAAATGAAAACCTCCTTTTTTGCAGTCATTTAAAAATAATAACATGGCCTCGCCGTTAAAATCAAATGTTAGACGCGGAGAGTTGGAATCCATAATATGATTGAAATTAAATTTAACTTGTGATCCACACTAGATTTTCCCTTTTTTGATTATAAATAAAATAACGCTGGTTGAAATACAAAATCTAGCTTGTTTTCGTGGCTTTTTGTTAATTTAAAAACAATACGATACGATCTTGGAAAATCGAATGAGATCGATTCAATGTCATACGATTCAGATCGTGAATCGATTCACGGGGTTGCGATCCATTACGATCCAAAAAATCGATTCAAAACAAAAAATCGGGCATCCCTAGGCTAGAAGAACGCACCGTCGCTGCTGAGCTGATCTATCGTGAGTTAAACGACGACTTTGTTAAACTCTATATCCCATTTTTACAATGAATAGTACCCAAATTTGTGAAGATGAACGAGTATTTCCAAGGAACAGAAACTGCTTTACAAAGATCTATTGCAATGTTACATGACTAGAGACGTAGAGACTACGTTAATCAAACTGGAATATGCTCGATTGACCCAGAAAATTCACGATTTTTCCAACCACAAAAATATGTGGGTATTAAAATCATGCAAGAAGTTCAAAAAACCAATATCGCCCAGCAAAAAGAGCTGCTTGCTGAATTTTATACTCGTTGCCGCGACTTTCTAGTGACAGGATGCAAGAAAATTCGGAAACGTTATGATTTTTCCAATGAAATACTTCCACTCCTCAAATATCTGTCACCTGAAGAGGCTGTGCGCCACAGTAATAGAGAGAGTTTCCCGTCAATGTTGCTACCACCCAGAAACTACCACGTATAGTCAAAATTGAAAATGACCTTCAAAAAATCGATGACGAGTGGAGACTTTTACCAGAAAGGAGATGTTTCAAATCCGGCCCACAATATGTACAGTACCTCGAAAAATCGAGAAAAATTCATGGAATTTGGGAAAAATAAAGATAAATAGCTTAAATGCATACTTTTCTGGTACAAATTTTGTATTTATAATTCATTTTTATCAATTTTCAACATGGCGTCTTGCCAAGTTGTCAGTGATCATAGATCACGAACTGTCTACTGTCACTTTAAATGACAGAATTGTAGGTACATATGTCAAACTTCTATCAAATTAACCAACATGATGTGTGATGACAGCTTACCGCCATGACCGACTTTTATTTTTGTGTTGCAATTTTAAGTGTACCTACATTTTTGTGTTATACCACAAAACTAAAGCAATTTAAAGGAATTGGATGATTGAAAACTGTTTTGTGTTTCTCCATTTTTGAGTATGGTGTACAAAGAGGTGGCCGGGGCTCCATACATTTTGAAACATCTCCTTTCGAACTTAGACATCGGCACCTGGAAAGCTCACGAATTTTGCGAAAAGATCCTTAGCACAACCGACTGCAAAACTCTAGCGAAATTTGCTCTAGACGTTCTATGTCTTCCTAACAGTAATGCAGATTCTGCAAGGATATTCAGTGAACAATATGAAGACCAAGATGCGAAATAAGTTAATGACGTCGACTGTAAATAAAACTCTATTAGCAAGACAACTTATTCAAAATCAAGGGAACTGTACGAAGTTTAAGGTGTCGCGCGACATGTGTGACAAAATGAGAAGCAAGGACAAATACACACTAGATAAACATGAATCTGAAGTTATAGAAACGATAAAAAACCTTTATGGAGAAGAAACAAATGAGGAATAAACATTTTTAAATTATAGACGGCATTTTAGTATTTTTTCCCCTAAAATACGGCAAATCAGAATGTGACATACTGCAACCTAGATTTTTACGATAACAACACTGAGTCCTTCCCAATTTGAAATTGTGGTGAAAAATTACCTAATGCCTTATTGGTTTGGTTTACATTGCATGCCGATTAGGTATGGAGTGACCTTAAGAACAACACTAAACGCAAAGCAGCTCGTTGTCATCGAGATGCCAGCGGTACTGGTGGCGGGCCGGCTTCAAAAATTAAACTGTCAGACTTGGAACAACGAGTCCTAAATATAATCGGACCACAAGCAGCGACAGGCATAATTATGGTAGAAATAGGGCAATATATAGAATATGGCAGGTGGTAGAAATAGGGTTGGATGAGGTGTTTAGTTTTTTATTACACTCATCATCTGTTACTTATTTAAATGTAATAGGTAGTTTACCTAAGTATTTAAAATTTTAATCCAGAGATTTGATATCATCAATTATTTTTCAAGTTGCGACATAGTCTACCATATTATTCATAAAATATTTTAAACACAATTTCAGTTAAAGACAAAAAATTATTTACCTATGAAACGCTTATTGCAGGGATTACAGTAAACTAAAATTAATGTAAGATCTAACTAATTTATATGTCTAATATATTTATTACAGAATGATCAGCAGTCGGAAATAGCCTTACCAGTGGTGCAAGAAATCAATATGGTTGAATTAAGTTGCCAAAGGTATCTCAAAAATCTCAATTCGAAACAATGTAGTGTGTTGGCCAAAAGAAAATAAAAAGGTCACTCGTTACTAGCTATTGTGTATATTTTTCAACCCTTCAATTATTCAAAAACTGTTAGATCTCGAATCTACTTCCCTTGATCATTTATAGAAGATAAAATTTCACTTATCTCGTATAATGTTTTAAGTTTTATCAAGACTCATTTATCTATGATAAACCAATTTGTGATGACAAAACTTTTTTGGGGGGACAATTTTTTAACAAACCACACCACACTAAAACCAAATAACCTAACCAATTTAAAAACCTTATTTCAGCGTCACCAGATTGGAGTCAGCCTAGCACAAGCGCACAGGCTGCTATTTTGCGACCTGCCAGTCCTGCCCCACCTACCACATCTGCACCTACCTCTCCACCAGCACCAACACAGCATGCTTCTCCGCGACGACGGCGACGGGGCCACCAACCTCTCCTAAGAAATCACTTTCCTCCACTCAGGCCGAATTGGCAAGAATTCAATTTTTGAAATCGGATTCTGAGTGGAGGGCCCTTCGCAAATAAGAGGAAAAAAATTAAATTGAATTAGAGAAGGAGAAACTCAGATTGAGATAAATTGAGTTGCAACAACAAGCAAGGTGGCACGATTTGTTTAACCAATTTCTCTCAATCGTATCTATTATTATTTATTTATGCCAATTTTTTATTGTAAATTATGTTACAATTTAGTTTATCTTTAACATTATTCTTGTAATAATATAAAAATCCATTGTTTTATTAACCAAACGCATATTTTTAATTTTTTATACGATTTTGAACATTAATAGGTAAATAAAGAACTCTTAATTAATTTAATAATATCGAGGTGGCAACCCTTGCAGTAATATTTTGGTGGGCGAAGCCGTAAAAACTACTTCAGAAAAACTAATTAAACATTGCCCATCGTCACATTTTATAATAATAATAATAAATCTTTATTTCAGACAATATACATCCATTTACAAACTGCACAAAGCGCTGGTAGATCGGCGCCGGTAACCAGGGTTCTAATTGAATACGCCCTAACTCTTTGCGACGACTTTAAAGTTGTATTCTGTCGTAAAAGCTGGCACAAATAATGAAAATCTGTTTTGGAGAGTCGATACAATTTTTGAAATTTAGTTTCGCTGTATCTCTCTAGTGATTTATTTAATTCACGCAACTGCCAGTGTAAGACAGTTAATTCGTCATTTTCATCTCTGCGTTCGGCCGCGTGAATCATTTGCCAAGCAAAATAGTGCCTAGCCATGATTTCGTTTCAAAATACAGCAATATTTAATGATATTTAACTTCGATAGTGACTTTTCACCATAAAAAATATCGTGAGTGCCGTAACTACTACGGTTAACGTTATTTACTATAGCATCACATCACATTGATTATCATCACATCGTATTATGAAACTAACTATCAAACAGCTTGTAATTCATCCAACCCAATTAGTATAAATCGTCGCCAAACATCACCAGTCTCACCTTTAGGCCCGGCGCCCATTATCGGCATCGGTACGACTGAGGATTTTAGGTGGCAAATAGCAATATACTATAACATAATGGCAATAAAGTAGAAATTTCCGTGATATATGGTCGTAATAACAAAAATACCGCTTCGGTATGCTTGAGGCTGGTGTATCGGCAGCTTTGAGAATGCTTCGGGATGCTTAGGCATCCTTAGGCAACCTTCGGTACGCCGCCGGCGCCGAGGGAACACTCGGGGGATAGTTTGTCCTGCGGGGCGAGGGGAGGCATCCGCCATTTGCATCATTTGACTCACACAACACAATCGAGGTAATCGCTGTGTGTACCGGTTGTTTGCTGTCACATCGAATGTCATGGCGGAAGAAAAGCTTATTAATTTAGTTCGTCTACATGAGTGTTTATACAATATAAAATCGCGTCACTACAGTGACCAACACATGAAACATAATGCGTGGGAGCAAATCGCCAAAGAACTCAATAAAACGGGTGTTTACCCGTGGTCCCGTTGGTTTGTCCCGTTGACGGGACCACGGGTAATTTTAATTCCCCGTAGTCCCGTTGCACTAGGGGTTACACTTTTATCGACTTTTTCAACTTCTGATATCGATATAATGTTTGAACTTCCTTAGAATAAAATAAAAATCCATGATAACGGCATATTGGAAACGTCAAAAGAGCATTCTTTTGACTATACTAGATAGAAAAAAAACAGTTATTTACAGTATATTTTATTCAATCTTAAGCAAATGAAATTAAAATTATTTTATATGATTTTGGTGATTAAAACAATTTTTCGACAGTCAAACTACGCCATCGCTTCAACAAAGCTCTACGGTAAGTGATGTTGGAAGAAGGAGGGGTAATAAACTCCCAAGGATTTTTTTACTCTACACACAGTTACATACTACACTTATTCCTACTTAAGGCTATAATATAACAAAGCCATGTCCTAGGTGTTGCAGACTGTTTCGCTCACATAGCCTCATCATTTTCCTTCCTTACTAACTATTCTCTAACACTTATGCTTCCTTTATATGATAGCTGAAAAACTGGATGTTTTAAAACATATCTACGTGCGTGTGTGTGTGTGTGTGTGTGAGTGCCCGCGCGTGTGTATAAATTTAAGCATGACCACATCTGATTAAGATGTCTGTTAATCGCAAACGCACATACATGCACGCGCAAACAGGAACGCGACCAAAGTGGAGATGTATGATTGCATACCTTGCTTCCTCGTGGTCCCACTTCTAGGACATATTAACTTTGCACGAGGAAATTTTAATGATATACAGATGAATTTTAATGAGGTACAGATATAGAGTAGACGTGGAAAAAGGACAAAGGATACTTTTTATCGATTAAATTATCCTATATATTATAAAATTTTCTTGAAATGTTGATAACCTGATCTATATTTTTTTTAATTAAAATAAAAAAGGTTGGTGGCCAGCAGCGTCACTGAACCTTTCGATCTTTTCTCACAATGGAGAGCTTAATTTTCCCTGCATTCCCTACGGTTATTCAGACGTCGTTTCTCTCTCACGTGGACAAAGTTGCAGGCAGTAACTAGTAAATCTTAATGTGACAACCCTAGCGCAGCTACTTCGGAAACAATAAACAATAGGGGCCATAAACATGTCGAGTCAACAATAGAACAATAGCGCGCTTTCCCGTCTCAAAAGTACGCACGACGCTTCGACCATTACGGCAATAGTCACACGGGCGAAAGTCGGTTGCAAGGAACGTTCTCGAATCTTGTTCGAAGCGGGTCCGGACTTAACAGG
Organism: Hesperia comma; assembly: GCA_905404135.1. Classification (NCBI taxonomy): domain Eukaryota; kingdom Metazoa; phylum Arthropoda; class Insecta; order Lepidoptera; family Hesperiidae; genus Hesperia; species Hesperia comma. The sequence continues at coordinate 10,169,062 of FR990034.1, forward strand.
AATGTTCTGGATTGCCATGAATGGTGCGTGAGTGGTATAAAAAGGGGCGATCGGTCAAGTGCGGACATTCTAGTTTCGGAAGCGAAACCAGGAAGATACCAGCGATACCTACGAGCGATACCAGTGAGAAGTGAAGTGATTTCTACGAGCGATACAGTGTTCGACGATTGTGTTTACTAGTACCTACGTGCAGAGTGTTTTAGTGTGTACTGTGTACGTCGTGTAATTTGTGTATCTACGAGTACAATAAAAGTCTTTGTGGTACATTTTGGCATTTTCTCGAACCCAGTACTCCTGACACGTAACATTAATGAGCCATTAGTGTAATGTATGTGTACATGGGATAAGAATTCAACATTTTCAGTTTTGTTTCTTCTGTATTTTTTTCCGAAGATAGAATTTAAGTGTATTTTCTTTAATTTTAGGTTTATTTTTTTCTCTTAACTTTCAAAACTTGTTCAGTTTTTTGAAGATTTTACCGGCTTTATTTTAGCGGTTAAGTAGGTTGATCTTATAATAGTGATGTCCAAATTCTAATGTAATTAAACAAAATAGGTCGAAATCTAATTGACGGTAAAATATGGTAATTAAAATAATCTATGTACCTTCTTTAAGGAATATCCATACATGTAATACCTGTGTATGGCAGTTATTGTGTAGATATATTTAAAACATCCAGTTTTTCAGCTATCATATAAAGGAAGCATAAGTGTTAGAGAATAGTTAGTAAGGAAGGAAAATGATGAGGCTATGTGAGCGAAACAGTCTGCAACACCTTGGACATGGCTTTGTTATATTATAACCTTAAGTAGGAATAAGTGTAGTATGTAACTGTGTGTAGAGTAAAAAAATCCTTGGGAGTTTATTACCCCTCCTTCTTCCAACATCACTTACCGTAGAGCTTTGTTGAAGCGATGGCGTAGTTTGACTGTCGAAAAATTGTTTTAATCACCAAAATCATATAAAATAATTTTAATTTCATTTGCTTAAGATTGAATAAAATATACTGTAAATAACTGTTTTTTTCTATCTAGTATAGTCAAAAGAATGCTCTTTTGACGTTTCCAATATGCCGTTATCATGGATTTTTATTTTATTCTAAGGAAGTTCAAACATTATATCGATATCAGAAGTTGAAAAAGTCGATAAAAGTGTAACCCCTAGTGCAACGGGACTACGGGGAATTAAAATTACCCGTGGTCCCGTCAACGGGACAAACCAACGGGACCACGGGTAAACACCCAATAAAACACGTAAGTAAGCATCTTAAACATTTTATTTTTATTGAGTTATAATAAGTACAATCAATATGATAATGATTAATTACATTGACTTATAGATCGTTAGTATTTTATGATCTATTGACAATATTATTCTGCCAACTAACTGACCCATGTTCAGAGTTAAAATATTGTTTGAATTGATCTCTAACGACCATACCCTCGCACATGATAATATCGTTATCGCCTACTACATTGTTATCCACGGAATCTTCTAAAATATCGCTTTCCTGTAGTGGGTTTGGAAGTTCCGTCGTTGCATTGTTAATGATATAATTATGTAAAGAACAGCAGGCTAAAATGACGTTATCTATATATTTTGCTTGTACTTGCATTCTCCTCTGAAATATTTCAAACCTTGATTGAAGAATGCCAAAAGCACTTTCCACGATACGCCTTGCTCGACTTAGTCTGTAATTAAAAACTCTTTTCTCTATATTTGCCAATTGATTCGCAGGGTACGGTCTCATTATATTTTTCGTTAGTGGAAATGCTTCATCAGCAACAAAAACATAGGGTAATTCTTCAGTTATTCCTCGTAAGCTCACATTTTGAGGAATATTTAATGTGTCGTTTTGCAATTTTAGACCCAATTTTGAATGATCTAATATACCACCGTCGCTATTTCTACCATAAGCACCTACATCGACAATGACAAATCTGTATTTAGCATCTGCTACAGCCAGCAGAACGATACTAAAAAATTTTTTATAATTAAAATACATACTTCCACTATTATTTGGAGCTCGTATCTTGAAGTGCTTGCCATCCATGGCACCAATACAATTTGGAAAATTCCATATTTCATCAAAGTCTTTAGCAATTATCTTCCATTGTGCTGTTGTTGGTTTTGGCAGAACGACACGGCCAAGAATATTCCAGATTACACGGCAGGTTTCATGGACTATACAACGAACTGTACTAAATCCCATTCGGTAATTGAATGCTATAGTTTTGAAACTGACTCCTGTTATTAAAAACCTGAAAAGGAACATTATATTTTTAAATATAGCTTAGGTACCTATATTAAAAATTATTATATTATTAAAAATATTTAAATAATACCAATTTTAAAAAAATATTATAATATTGAAAATTTAGAATAAATATACCTAGGCACTTTTGATAATCATATTTTAAATCATACAACACGGATTACGAAACATTATACATAATTCTCATTATAAAAATATTTATTTATATGTTTATTATATTATTTTCAGCTCAAGAATGTCTCAAGATGTGGACGAATATCAGAAACAACTATCGAAAAGCGATGAAAAATAGAATAAGCAAAAGTGGTGATTCTGCAAAGCCACAAAGGCCTATAAAACACGAAAGAGAACTCCAATTCTTGAATACATTTTTACAAAATAGAGCGCAGGTATCTAATTTAGATTCATCTTCCGAGGAGACACAAGATTCTTTCTTGGATTCTCCTCAATCACGGCCACAATCACAAATGTCACATTCAGATTCTCAAAAGTCGCGTCCTCGATCACAAAACATAACCACAGCTGAGATATTAAAAGAATATATAGATTCTAAAAATAACGACAATGAACATCCTATAGATATATTTTTTAAATCAATGTCTGCTACGGTAAAATCTTTACCGAAAAAGTTGCAACTTCAAGTAAAAAGAGATGTATTGCTTCTTGTTAATAAGGCAGAAATCGAATATTCAGAACTATCAGAAGCACCACAGAATATTGAAACTACAAGATCTATTTATGAACCATCTACATCGAAACAAAAACCTCCTGTGAATCAACCAAACTACACCATGGACGATTTTTCTTATTACACACCCCAAGCAACATCCGTAAATAACGAGGACAACATACAATCAACATTGACATATACTCCGACACCCATACTTAGATGCCAAGACGAAAACTTTGAAACCAGTGATTACCAGAATATTGAAACCAATTATTACCAGAAATCGTAATTTTTTTTTAACATTTTATTTTTTACCTGCAGCAAAGCTAATGTGATTAAAAATAAAGATATGATTCGAATGTCAACAACAATCGCTCCACGACGACAGTCCTATGACTGGCGCAGCAAGAAATATAGATTCAGACGAAATAGTAATGCAGCCTGCGATCTGAAGTCACCATTCGAATCATACCTGTACGAGTATATGTGAATTAAAAAATAATAAATATGATTAAACTTATTAGAGTATTGTTTATTACTCACCTCAAGCACACAGACAATCTTTCTTCAACAGGTATAGGTGAGCGAAATCTTGATTGTTTTTTCTCCATGTAAGGTCGAAGCAAACGAACCAAACTTTCAAAATTTTCATAACTCATTCTATAATAATCATAAAATTTTCGAACGTCATAACGCAATTCATTGAATAAATTGTTGAATTCACCGGACATATATCGTTGCTTCCAAAGGTTGTTCACCCAAAATCTTCTTGATTGATTAGATTTCTCTTCTTCTTCAGCAAGAGTTGCTATGAACACTAGATCCCAGTCCACCATATTAAATACAATTCAGACAACTAGCTTGTAACAACTCTGAGACTGTTATGATGAGAAATACGATATTGAGACGCTTCGGCAAGCTACAAGACGGTGCGGCATCCTTAAGGACGCCTCGTCATCCCTAAGAACGTTGCAGCATGCCAAAGCATAATTGCCGATAGTGTGCGCTTGCATGAAGAATGCCGAAGGATCCTTTTCCTTGCCGATGCCGATAATGGGCGCCGGGCCTTAGAAGACATCATGTCTAATACCACAGATACACTGGAATCGGAATACGATTTTTCTTAAATCATAATAAATACGAAACAGATTACATGACTGATTTATTAAGATTATATTATAATTTAGTAAGAAAACGCTTTTTTTATTGATTTTCTTCTTTGTTGATTTTTTTTTGTTTGATTGTTATTGGTAGAAAGATTACAATATTATGGTTGCGAAAAGAAGTAAAAAATATACGATTTGTTTAAATGCGTGAACTTAATGGTTTTATTTAAATTCTGCAAAAAGGACCACTTGACGAGTTAGCAATTTTCAAAGGCTTAACGGAATGATTAGAATAAATAAGTTAACATAAATTTCTTTTCTTTCTTACCTTATAGTTAAGCCTAGCATTTCCATAGGCTCAACAGGTTTCCTGAACACGTATTTCTTCTGTATACGAGGCGCTATTTTGGTTAGTTGTTCTTCAAAACTTGATAAAGACATTCTAAAATATTCGTAAAATTTGTCATCACCACATATTTTCAGCACTTCATATTTCCTCTTAAAATTATCTCCATCATAGTTCATTATATAAAGGTATGGATTTACCCAATATTTTCTTTGATTTTGTTTTTTCTTCATTTGTCGTCGTCTTAAAAGCAACAGGAGCAGGATACGTCTTTCGCGGTCCATATTAAACCAAACTCTGTAATTTTGGTATACGCGTTGAGTGGGGTGCCGGTACACGACGCCGTGGCTCGGCACGGCGCCGCGCCATCTGCCGGCGGCGGTGCCGTACCGTTGCACGGCAAACGGCGCCGCACCGTCGACTTGGGTCCACGCCCAAGTGGGGCTTTAAAGTGTATGTTCTGAGTGGCGTTTCTGGCTTTGCTTACAAGACAGAAATCCGTAACTGGATAAGAAAATGTGGCCGTACAAGAAGAGTCAGATTTAGGCGCCTAGTCTAACGTAGTCATGCGTTTATCACGTATGATTCCAAGGCATCTAAATTTCAAAGTGTACTTCGATAACTACTTTACGCCTCTTCGTCTAATGGAATAACTGGCTAAAGAAGGAATTCTCAGCTTGGGTACCATTCGACAAAATAGAGTACCAGATTGTAAGCTATTAGCTGAAAAAAAAATTATGAAAGTAGAGGTTACTCGGAAGAATTTGTCGCAGATGTCAACAGCATCGATATTTTCAACAGTCGCGTGGAAGGACAATAAATATGTCATTCTAGCTTTCACCTTTGCCGGGTAAAAACAAGAAAGTGAAGTTCGAAGGTGGGACAAAATACACGTTAAAAATAATATGAACATATCTTTCACTAGACTTGGAAATGAAGAGTGTGAATTATGCGAAACTTATAAATCCACAAAAACAAACATCACATGATGCTACTTTCCAGCTTATAGAAGAGTGTACGGATTGTGTGAATTGGATACAACATTGCCAAAGGTATACAAAAGCACGAGAGCATTACACAAAACACAAAGGCGAACCTCAAAATAGTTCACAGGTATTTTACAGTGCAGATCTAGAAAAAGTGATCATGTTGTCGAGATTAGAAATGTTTAAAGCGGCAATTTTCTGTCAGCGCCTTATAGCGTATAACCAAACCTTTGCACTTGGGAAAATTACAAACAAATGTACACCCTTTACATTTACCTGGCATGATGGAATTGCAGGTAGAAAACAAGAAGACATAATCTGACTTCTATAATTTTCTTTTGCGTAATAGAGACATCGAGTCAGCAAAATTGATTCGAACCCCACTTCGTTGATAGTTCGTTTGAACTTTTGAGGATGTCAAATTCGTTTTCATTTCGAGCGTTTCTGTTGCACATATGACTTTATGAGGTTAGTAGTATTATTCCCCCACTAATTGTGCGTAGTGTGTAAACAGGAGAAATAAATTAAGTCCGAAACCGTTCTCACTAAAGTTTATTACAATACAACAGAATAGGTACACTACACAGATAGAAAGAAGAAGAGCGGAAGGTACAAAGAATGATAGGAAAGAAAGTCAAGCGTTAACAACACAGAAGTTAGGAAGTAACAGAAAGGCTAATAGAACACTAAGTAATTACAACAACAAGCAAGCAAAGCGTATGCGAAAGTAAGCGCGCGTAGACTACGTACGGAGTACGGAGGTCGAAACGAGACTGGCGCGCCGCTTGATCTCAAAGTGTGCCATCTTTTATACTAGTCGGTGAAAGGGTCGACTACCTGTTACACAGCTGTTTTTGTACATCTCATCAAATAGAGGACGTAGCTCGGGACACCGTGTATGCACGAGAGGATCGGGTGCGCTTTTCAGCTTGTGAGGTTAGCAATACTATAAAGCGTATGAAGCGTGGTAGATCTCCGGGGCACGATGGCCTGAGTGTTGAGCACCTACGCTATGCTGGGGTGCACCTATCCGGGGTCCTAGCCATGCTCTAAAATATCAGTATTAGCCATAGTTATCTACCGGAGGCAATGATGAAGACAGTGGTTGTGCCCCTGGTGAAAACCAGGACGGGTGATGCAGCAGACAGGTCCAATTACAGGCCCATATCCCTCGCGACGATTGTAGCTAAGGAGTTTATTTTATTATATTTACGTGATTATTTTGTAACTTTGAGTCATTTACGTACTTATAACGATAAAAGACTAAAACTGTTAAAAGTTTTCGTTATAGGCACCTAACGAACAAGCGATAAGGCAATATAACTTTAAGATAATTGTAGTAAAAGACTGTGATTTAAACATGTCATATTAGTAACTGATAAGACTGTACTAAGTCTACAAAATGTTGATTAGTTCTTAAATGTAACCTAAGTATAATGTGAGGTTCATTGTTATTAATGTATGTTGGTTTCATACTTATGCAAACTCAGCTCTGCAGCATAGCATTTATACATAATTATGTTACCGATAACTTTTTAATATTAACTTAATATGAATAAAAAAAATGTTATTTTATTTGAGAAATCAAACGACTTAATTTCCAAAACTGTCTTTGTCGAGGGAAACAACGACGCAAGTGTAAGTTCTAAAACAAAAAAAAAAATTTTACACTTTTCTGACTAGTTTAACATTATAAAAATGGGTTTATTAATGAACCAAGGGTTCCAGATATAATAAAACAGTTTAAAAATAATGATAAGCCATAAGAATGCGTCAGAATCTTCTTTTGAACTATAAAAAAATATATATTTTGATCTGGTGTAAAGTTAACTTGCATTTGTGTCACTGTCGCTACAAATGAGCGATATAATAAAAGGATTTTGTGACGATGATCACAAAGATCAAAATCCTCTGCAGACCATGTGCCGAGGTGTTTTTTAAAAATATAAACAGCCTATTTTCTATTCATTTCATGCAGGCACTACAAAAACTAATAGTTTGAAATCTCAAATAAAGGCAGTAATTCAGAAGACATTGGAAACTGGGCTCAGGGTGGTGGGAACTACCTGTGACCAAGGGTCCATTAATATGGCCGCTGTAAACTCCTCGTTGACTCATACCGGAGAAAATTATTTAAGACAGGGATAAGAATTATGACGATTTTTTTAAATCAACGGCAATCCCATATATGACTCTCCTCATCTTTTAAAAGGGATTAGAAATAATCTTTTAAGCAAAAATTTGCAATATGAATTAAATGTGTATTTTTTAGAATATATGACCCATTATTTCCTTTAAATAGTTACCGGGGCTTCTAACTTTTATCAACAATAATACAGGATTGGTTGTAGCGTTCTGCCGGTTTTCTATACACTTTTTTCCTGCCGTCATGTTTGTACAAATAGAGTAGACTCGTCGGAAAACATAACTCTTGACCAATCATTCAGACTCCAATTCTCATATTCGCGACAATAACGCAACCTTGTCTGTGGTATCTTTCTAATTTTGGTCCATTTGCAGGCCTTAATGGCTTCAAATTTGCTGCAACTAGACGCCGCCGTACCGTATCAGTACTAAGATTATTTTCTCCAGTTCGCAAATGATGATTTTTTACATCAAAAGTCGTAAGAAAGCGATTTCTCAAAATTATTCACACCATGTAGCGATCCTCTCGCGCTGTCATACACCTTGCTTGACCTGTTCCTGGTCGAAAACGATACTGATATTGAAAGGGAACGGAGGGCGTTATCAGTAAGAGCGAATATGCTGGCCCGCAGGTTTGCACGCTGCTCGAAGGACGTAAATATTAGGTTATTTAGAGCGTACTGCACAACTTTTTACACCTGCAACCTGTGGGCTAGGTGCACACAGAAAGCATATAACGCCCTCCGTGTTCAATAAAACAATGCGTTCAGGGTGCTGATGGGACTGCCCCGTTTCTGTAGCGCGTCAGGTATGTTCGCATTCTCACGAGTTGACTGTTTTTATGCCACTATGCGCAAATGCATTATTCGCATCGAACCCGAGCATTGCAAACGAGATACGAAAGATAAAAAATCGAAACAACAAAGCAAAGAAAAGGTAAAGAAACAAAAACCAACACAAAAAGTTTTCTTATGATACGAATACAGGTATAAAGTTTAAAAAAAGTTTCGTAGATCTCTGTAACAATCTTCAAACCAGTGAGAGTGAAAGTGATAGTGAGAATATTATTATAAATATGCAATATATAGTAAAAGACGCTATCGACATTGTCATGGACGAAACAGAGTCATTAGTTAAGAAAATATCGAAAAATTGTGACAGTGGTTTTTAATATTGTGACAGCCCTGGCGCATCTACTTTGCTAAACCGGAAACAATAAACAATAGAGGCCATAAACATGCCAAGCGAACAATAGGAACAATAGAGCGTGGCCGTCTCGAAACTACGCGCACGACGCTTCGACCTCACATCAATAGTCATAAGGGCGAAAGTCGGTTGCAAGGAACATACTCGAACTTTATTCGAATCGGGTCCGGAATTAGCGGGAATATTCTGGATTGGCATGAATGGTGCGTGAGTGATATAAAAAGGTACACTTTGCATCATCTAACTCAGCTATACTCTAAGTGTGTTCCGCGGAACCCTAGGGTTCCGCGATACCTCTGTAGGGGTTAATAAAGCCATGTGTATTAGACATAACAAAATGTATGCTCGATGAAAAATCTGCAAAGCATCTTTCTACTGTGCCGCTATCAAACGATACTGTTTCACGGCGAATCCATGATCTGGCAAGCTACGTCAAACAAGAACTAGTTACACGTCTACAAAAACACGATTCGCCTTGCAAATGGACGAGTCGACTGATGTCGCTGGTTTGGCTATCTTGCTGGTTATCGTGAGATATCCATATGAAAGTTCTTTAGAAGAAGACATGCTTATGTGTTCACCGCTGCTCACAAACACTACCGGGGAAGAAATTTTTAATAAATTAATATATTTTTTGAAGAAAATAATCTCAGTTGGGACAATTGCATTGACATTTGCACAGATGGGGCCAAGGCGATGACAGGTAAAACAGCAGGAGCAGTGTCACGAATAAAAAATAAAGCGCCTAATTGTAGTTCCAGCCATTGTATTCTGCATAGACAAGCACTTGCGATGAAGCAAATGCCATCAAATCTAAAATTAGTTATGGATGAAGCGGTCAAAATAATTAATTTTATCAAATCACGACCACTACAATCCCGATTGTTTTCATTATTGTGTGAAGATTATTATGGCAGCAAACATAAAACACTGCTGCTCCATACAGAAGTGCGATGGCTGTCTCGGGGTAAAACTTTAACAAGGCTATTTGAACTTAGAGCCGAGTTACAAATGTTTTTTTCAGCAGATACTTCTTTTAATTTGAAGGACCGTTTGTATGATAAAACTTGGTTGTTCCGATTGTCTTTTATGGCAGATATCTTTCAAAAACTGAACGAATTGAATTTATCATTGCAAGGTAAACAGACAACAGTGTTTCAGGCCTATAACAAAATAACTGCCTTCAAAAGAAAATTAGATTTTTGGATTATTTGCGTTGGTAAGAAAGAAATAGAAAGCTTTACGTCACTCAGTGAGTTTGTTAGCGATAACGACTCAGAAATGTTTCAAGATGATGTGTTTGAAGAATTGGTCCAATATCTCAGTTCGATGCGCGCATCTTTTGAAAAGTATTTTCCCGAAGAACAGAATACAAAAATTAAACTGAATTCATGGATTCATAATCCTTTTTTACCCAACTTGCAAAAGCCCGAAAGTATGTCAAACGAGATATATGAATCTCTTTTAGAAATGTCATCAGACACAAGTATGGAGTCACTGTTCAAAACGACGCCTCTCAACGATTTTTGGTGCAAAATCCGTGATGAATATCCAATGCTTGGCAAAATGGCTCTGAATATTCTTCTCCCGTTCCCAACAACATATTTGTGCGAAACAGGATTCTCAACCTATGCAGCCACGAAAACAAAATATCGGAATAGACTGGACGCCGAACATGATATGAGACTTCAATTGTCTTCTATCAAACCTGATATCAACCAATTGATGAAAAATAAAAAACAGTTTCATACCTCCCATTAGTTAGATTTTTCTTTTTTAATAGAATATATTCTATTATTGTATTTGCCATGTGGTAAAGTAAGTAATAATTAGTACCTAACTGTTACATTGTACTTTTATTATGCTTGTTAATAAAGAATACACTTTTAAAAACTATTGTTTTATTGTAGGGTTCCATCCAAGCTTCCCAAAAGGGTTCCGTCACCAAAAAAGTTTGAGAACCACTGATCTAACTATTTCAACCCCATGGTAACCCCCATCAGGTTGTTGTAAAGTTAGTATGCCTCTGAACTACAATCGAGCTCGAGATCATAGTATTCTGACCTCCGATTTCCTACGGCATATTCTCTCAATACCATTATTATTATTATTATAATATACCAAAGGTTTAAACTCTCCTAAGAGGTAACTATTGCACGGGCCGGAGCCAAGTGCTTATTGAGAAATGCTAATCTAAACATAGAAATTTCCTAACTATTCGGCAGGTGTTCAGTATGGTAGCTTTTTGTAACAGTGTGACTATGGATGGGTGGATATCTAAGATGTTAAGGCTTGTGTGTAATGTCTTAGGTATAATTCAAGTAGAAGAAATAATAATTGGCACTGTTTTAACAGTGCTGACCCCCCATTGTGACTTCAATTTATTATTATTATTATTATACGTTTGTTTTTCTCTCCGAAGAGGTCCTGCCTACTAGTACACGGGCGTTAGCCAAGTGTACCAGTGTAGCATTACGTTGTTACTAGTTAATATTTAAAAACTTGCGCACTATTCGGCAAGTGTTTAGTATAGCCGCCTTTTGCATTGTTTGCGATACATGTGATGGGATTTTTAGCACTTCCAGGTTTTTAGACAAAAGTTTTGGTATTACTCCAGTGGTTGATAAAACTATTGGTAATATGTGGACAGTCTGAACCTGCCATTGAGTCTGCAATTCAATGGCCAGGTCTCGGTATTTAGTAACTTTTTCCCTATTATTATAAATTATTGAGCACGGGTCTCTCCTCATTATTGAGGAGGCCTAGAGCATACTCCACCACGCTGCTCCAGTGCGGGTTGGTGGAGGTTGGTTGGTTGGTTGGTTGGTGGAGGCCCCTTTTACTTATGTAAGCTAATTTCGCTTTCGTAGATGCATAAATCGTAAGACCTCGGAGAGGCAATTTATTATAATGTCTAACTACTATCGTCCAGATCAAGGCTATTATGCCTATCAAAATTATATGCCTAACCCTTACTCCGGTCGTGGCGGAGCGCAGTGGGGAAGAGGAGGCTACAATGTTAATCCTCGACCCGAGCTGGAAGCGCCGCGCAGAGGCAGGGGAGCAGGCAGGGGAGGTTACCCTCGTCAACAGCAGCAGCCGCGCCAAGAAGTAGCGCCCGCTGCCCCCATTAAGGCGCAACCTTCGGGTGTACCACAACCTAAACACCTGTCGAAGACTTCTTCGCCCCTAACGAATGACCTATTTGGAAAGTTTTATGAACGAGATGGGTACTGAGATGCGGATGGCACCGGTGGCTAATGAAGTTAACCCCGGGCATTACGGATTTGCTCAAGTTGTTGAAGAAGATTTTAAATCAGTTACAGCCCGCTCTCACATATATGCTTGACCTTCATCGTCAGTGCGGTTCTACTCTGACTGTGGACGAGTCAGATTTCGTCACTGAATAAGATATATTTGACACCAATGATTCAAATCTGCCTTGATCTATCTTAATCTTGAGAAATATATCTTGGGATTAAGAAGATTCTGGAACGTAGAGAACAGCACGGGTTCATCTGGTCTACCGTCGTCTTCGTAAGCCTTGTGGCCAACGGTTGCGAGAGTCGAACAGCAGACACGGTCGGAGAGTACTACATCGACTGTAAGGTGTACAAGGCTAGCGACGCGCGCCTCATCAACCGCCAAGAGCTATGGAAGAAGGCGCTCGTCCGTGTTAAGTTCCAGAGAAACGCGGATTCGTCTCAGTGGAGAAAACTACAGGAGTTCGTCCGTTCGGCTGACATATTGTATCCAGAACAACCAAAATTTTACGATAAATAACCGTTGTTACACACACGAGCGATAACACCGTACATTTTTGTAAAACTCGTAACATTATTGTATGCGAATAAAGAGTATTGAACAAACTGTTGTTTTTGTTACTCATATATTTTAAACATTCTGTTGTGATGAAGTGAAGTCGAAATAGCTTCTCCTGACTGTGGTCATTGCTTGATGTATTGGTTGGTATCTTCAGTATTTTTGCCACCGTCCAAAGCGATGGCGGCGGTTTTCCGAGCGATCTGTGGTACAGAATGCTTAGAACTTGAACGAACGGGTCGATTAGAGTCGAGTCCATTATCGATTATTGGGCGTAGTATACCACTGGCGGCAGCAAGGCGTACTCACCAAGCGATTTGCCAAAAGTGGTATAGATCCCGCCAGGCAACATTCAAAGACATCAAGGTTCTCCAGCAACTGAAAATATCCAAAAACTTGAACTCACAACTACTACAAAAGCGAGATGAAAGTGAAGCTGAGATCACAAAGATTATCCTGTCCAACATCGAATATAAAAAACAATTGGCGATTTCATTCTTTAATTTCTCGGTAACGCAGGGCGCGGGGTGGTGAGGAGATGCTTTGCTAGCCGCGTCGCTTCGCGGAAATTTTGTCGCCATGGAGCCTGACAAGGGTGCGCAGCTTGCGTTTTGTGTTCGAGCGTATTACGAAAACAATTATTGCTTTTTACAAAAAAATAACCCACTTCAACATGTAGGTGTAAAGTTCTCGTCACTACAAATTAATCAAGCCCAAACACTAGATAACTACAGTTAATCGTTAAGGAGTTCCCTTGAATGTCTTTCGGCTCCATCAGATCGATTCCAGACCTTCAAAAAATTGTAGCGCTTTCATGTACTTATGAAAACATTAACAAACACACTAGTCGTCCCTACAATTTTCGAAAGTTGCTCTCGATTTCTCCGAGATGCCATCATCAGATCCTAGTGGTCCTTTTAAAAGGACCCCACTGCGTATATCTACTTTACAACAAAAAAAACCGGCCTAGTGCGAGTCGGACTCGCGCACGAAGGGTTCCGTACCAATTTGTATAAAAACGCCAAAAAAAAACTGGTCTGTTGTATGGGCGCCCACTTAAATATTTATTTTATTCTGTTTTTTAGTATTTGTTGTTGTAGCGGCAACAGAAATACATCATCTGTGAAAATTTCAACTGTGTAACTATTACGGTTCGTGAGATACAGCCTGGTGACAGACGGACGGACGGACGGACGGACGGACGGACGGACAGCGAAGTCTCAGTATAGGGTAGTATAGTATAATAGGGTCCCGTTTTACCCTTTGGGTACGGAACCCTAAAAACGAATTATCAAAATAATCCCATAAACGACGAAAAAATCGCTGAACAAACATAAAAAAAGCATATATACGGACGAATTGAGAACCTCCTTTTTTGAAGTCGGTTAAAAAATCAGTGATTACTGCACGACGGTTGTATCAACATGAACACGGTTTGCGCAATTTAAGTTAAGTTCCAAGCTTTAATACGATACGCAAATGGATACCAATGTACGAAACTACCGGATCGACAGTAACAATAAATAACGCCTCGTGGTCACACGATTTCGATAAGAACGGCCGAAATTGTGGAACAAGTTCGTGTTTCAGTTTAGCGAAATCCGCAACAGTCAACCCCTAAGAGAAGCCAGGCATTCGACATCACGAATTTGCGACGAATTTTAAAGCGTGATTTACATTTGAAGGCTTGTAAGATTCAGCTAGTCCATGAATTAAAACCAGATGATGCCAACAATCGATTTAACTTTGTCAATGTGATGCTCGACCAGTTTAATAATTTTGACAACGTGATATTCAGTTATAAGGCAAATTTTCAACTCAATGGTAACAAACAGAATTATCGGTTCTGGTCCAAGACCAATCCCCGACGCTTACACGAACATCCAATTCACAGCCCTAAGCTTGTCCTGAGGGCTGCAATAACGTCAACCATAATTAGTGGCCCACACTGTTTTGAGGACGACAGAGGGCAGGCGACGACGGTTAAGGCCAACAATTATTGCGATATGCTAAAAGATATTTTTGAGCCAGCTTTACAAGAATTGCAAGGAATTCATTTCGAGGATGTGGTTTCAACAAGATAGGGCCAAATGCCATACGGCTAGGGTGTCCATAAACCTTCTGAAAAATGTTTTCCCCGGAAAACTTATTTCCAAATGGGAAGATATTGAATGGCCACAACGCAGCCCCGATCTCACTGCAAGTAATTATTTTCTGTGGGGTTACCTCAAATCTGTAAACAAAGTAGCCCCTTAGAAATTCCAAGTGATTACTTTTAAGAAAAATTAAGAAACAATTAAGAAATTTTGGTCTTGGTTAAAAATGGCACGATTTTTTTTGTGGCTACATTTCTTAGAGTATACTTGTAATACCATTTTGTAATCTTGGTCAGATGCGTCAACTTTTTAAAAAAGTGGCCGCAGTAGTGTTCGTACTTTTTTTTACACAATGATGAGTGAAAGTAGACTGAAGGTAAAAATCTTGCAAAATTTTAAGGGAATTTGCTGAAAATAACACAAAGAATGTAAATTTTCGAAAATTTATTTTTTAATGAAAACAAAAAGTGCTGGATTTTTTTCTTAATTTTTTTTAAATAGTCATGAGCAAGTCCACCCTCCAGTTTCCGCTTATCGTTGAATTTTGGGACACGTTGTATACTATCCCAAAATTCTACTGTAAATTAATTGGCACCTAATTACCCAATTATACCTATACATGTCTTAAATATTTTTCGGGTAATGCTGAAAATGGCTGGGTTGAAAATGGACCAATATAAAAGACAATTTAACGAGATACCTGAAAAAACTTGAAACTGAATAAATCGGGATCTGGTGCAAAAAAGTAAAGGAGTATCACTTACATAAACAACTTCTGTTTCTAAAAAAACGCTGCAGATATGACCGACTCGAGTATAATGGAAGAAGACGAAGAGGAAGAGATAGAATATGAAAACAATGAAAATAAAAGGTCACGTTACCAACCAACTCCGCGAAAAAGAAAAGCCAATGACGAAGTTGAATCTGAGATTCTCCGAGCTCTAAAGGAAACAGAAAATAGACGTCTGTAATTTTTTAAGGCCATATTACCATCATTGAACAAAATGGATAATCATCAAACCAGTCGTGTTTTACAAATCTTAACAGATTTACACCAGATTCCTAATCAATATCAAACACAAAGTGGTACAATAACCACATTATTGGCGTGCGTAGGTGCGACAGGATGTTATATACCTCCATTTATTATATTCAAAGGTGTAAGAATCATACCAGAACTGACAAAAGGCTTTATGCACACCCAAGTACGATTTTCTTGAAAGGGATGGATCACGGGTGAACTATTCCTAGATTGGTTAAAATTCTTTGTTCGATGTATTCCTCGAGCAAGACCCGTTCTATTGCTAATGGACTCACACTCCAGTCCGGTTATGCCACATGTACTGGATGACGCTCGATCACAACATATAATATTGTTTACAATGCCTTCGCACACGAGTGCCATATTTCAACCACTTGATGTCAGTGTTCTTCGACTTTTGAAAGTAGCCTGGAGACTGATAATGAAAACGAAAATTCCTTGCGACACCCCAACCCCTTTACTTCACCCCTGCATTTGGAAAAAGCTTCACGCCATGAAACATACGCACTGGGTTCAATAAAGCGGGTATCTGTCTATTAAACAGAACAGCTGTGAATCAACTGGCACTTGCTCCATCAAAGTTGACAGACAAACCGTTTCCGGAATCGGCAGAGAGGCTTCATGAAGATGAACAAACCCCGCGATCTGCACATCTCGAATTGAACTTTTAGAGGAAATCGTTTACCGCGACATTTATCACGAAGACTGGAGACAGAATATGACCTTGTATGTGATCTTCATTCAGCCGGTTCTAGATTGGAAAGAAAATGATTGCCTAAAAACAGGTTGAAGTACGTCGCCGTAGTAAAAAAATATCTATCCTACTAGACGCTTAAATTGACACCTAACTCAAATCTGTTGAAGGGTGGGGACACTTTTTCCCATTGTCCTTTAATATTTATTATTGTATTCGTAACCCTTTATCCCCCGATAACTTGTTCGTCTGATTAATACCTTTCTAATGATATATAGCTCATAGTGCTATAACACAATTTAAAAATAATAATTAAAAAGCCAATTTTCCGTTCTTCTTTGATGTAGAATCTGTTAGGCTTATGTTAAAAGATAGCATTAGCATAGATTGCATACTTATACCTCTTATCTAGTACTACATAGTAAGAATTAAGAGGTTACGAAAATGTGGAGCGCCGTATACTGCCTCTAATAGAGAAACTTCAGCATGATTATTCAAAAAAGACCCATGGATTAATTCAGAATATTAGGATGAAATAATTAATCATAGTAAGGATGTCGTCATATATTCTGTAGAATTGTAATATATTGAAAAGAAAATTGCACAAAGCACTTGTCTGCTTTAAGGCAAGACGCGCTGCAAATCCACATTAACAACTTCCTTCCTAACTCAAGTAAGCAGAGACCGGTCCAAGCAAGACCAAGTAAGCAGGTCCAAGAAGACGACAATACAATATGAAGTCATTATTAAAGGAAAAAATAATGTACCTGTGGCATCAAATTCATTTATTGAAATGAAAAAATGGATTGAAATGAAATGGAATGAGACTGGAGTTATTGCCCCGGGATGGCGAAGCCCTGCCTGGGAGTGTGCCAGTGAAGGTGCGGTTTTGCAGTCCACTGACAAGGAGGGGACTCGATCCATCTCGAGGGAGTTTTGCATTGAATAAGTACATCAGTTACAAGGTACAAAAGTCACATTATTGTATACCACCCACTACGCAACTTAGCTTCCAAGGAATAGGTTTATTAATAATTAAATTAAATAATTGTAATGCATTGGTGACAACTTTAATCCAAACTTAACTTGAATATACTTAATAAACAACTGTTTGTTATTTGCC
This sequence comes from Hesperia comma, assembly GCA_905404135.1. Lineage (NCBI taxonomy): Eukaryota > Metazoa > Arthropoda > Insecta > Lepidoptera > Hesperiidae > Hesperia > Hesperia comma. Next base: position 10,186,573 of record FR990034.1, read on the forward strand.
TTGTTTAATTTTTCTCCAACAACAATAAGTCATGTTTTAGTTTTTTTTTTGTGTTACACTGAGTAGTCCAACACCCGCCTTGAGATTAGAAGTTCAATAGTTTATCCGGCTTAGTTATCCGCAGACTTAACAGGCAAGTAGCTCCTCTGGCGCCCGTGTTTCCTGGTTTATTTCATTTATTTATTTACTTAAAATTGAGGAACTACCATCTCTCAACATCCGAGACAACATATGCTTACTTGCGGGTATTTATTTAGTTAAACACATAACAAGGAGGTGTTTATCTTTATTTATCTTTATCTTTCCCATCTTTACCTTCTCTTTCCTTTATTGTTCTCTTTACAATTGTAGCATACGATACAAACAATTTTTATTTTTTTTTATTTATTTGCTACAGACAGATGGAAATATTAGATTATGTGGTGATTATAGGTTGACAGTAAACTAAGCTACAGAATTAGACACATATCCACAACCTACATCTTCATTAGATTTCGCAGGATGATAAATATGTATTTACAAACTTGGACTTGAAAAAAGCGTACACATAGGTGACTGTTACAGAAAGCACGACTACCTTATACACTCCTAAGGACCTGTAATATTTTTTTCGAATGGAATGTTGTTGGCTCTCGTGGCCGTCACAGCTTCACGCGGAGGGATAAGGCGAACCTGGAGAGGCCTCGCCGAGAAGACAAAAAATAATAATATCGCACTGCGAATGGGGTGATAGTCCCAGCTTCGCGCGGAAAAAATAGAAGTTACAATTACTTAAGTGTTGTATTAAGCCCCATATTATTCTTTGCATATTTGTCGTTGTAAAAGGATATCTTAAAGGAATTGAAGTATTTTTTATATATAATTATGACTCAAAACAAAAGAATGAAAGCGATATTTCGAAGAAACTTAAGACTGCAGGAACGTACATTTTTCCACGATCCACGAAAGTTGGCCCATTTAAAACTATGAGCTACTTTTTGAGCCAGAGAGCGGTTTTCCAATGCTGCATCGCTTATAACGAAAATTTTTATAATAAGAATCAAAACGCCCACTATCAAGACTGAATAAGAGCCAGAAAATATGATAAAAAGAAATGCTACTTAGCCTCGACTGCTTGGTGAAACGAAGTTCACGAAGGTTCGGTTAGTAATAAATATTTGCAAACTCGGTGAAGAAACATTGTAAAGAGAGCAATTTAGGTACAAAAGAGCCGTCGCCGTAAAACCCGTTCATAAAACGCAACATCAAGTGACTTAAATTCCACATTCAAGAAGATTGAAAAAACCGACGAATTGTCAGACTTCGAGTTAAGCTGAATTCGAAGGAAAGTTCACGAATTCATATTTAGAAACGAAGTTCCTACTTTGGATAAAGTATTAAAGGCAGTGATCAATGAAGAAGACTTGCCAAATTTTAAACGAACTACATTAATAGATCAATTTATCAATGAATTTTAAAAAACAATACAAAAAAAGTCGAGAAATCATATGGATACAAAAATATTTGTATGCATCTTAAACATCGAAGCATAATATGACGTGTAAGCTATTTTACGAATAATAAAAGGTATAAATTAGAATGGTGTTCTTTGTTTTGCTATACAGGGTGTCCCGTAACGAATGGATAATACGGCACCTACGTGTAGAGGGCACCATGCCGGTTCAGATAAACAAATGTTATGTTCAGTAAAAGTCCTTCCGTTTCCGAGATATTCGACATTTTCAACATTTTCAAAATTGTTCCACCCTTCGCCATTCTTTTTGGCACCAGGACTATAAATGAAGACATTTTTTGGATCTGTTTTTTGGATAGTATTCCTGGATAGATGTGCTATCGAATGTCTTCAATTATTTTTATAACCAAAGCAAAGTTTTTTTATAAATTAAGATTTAATACCAACTTAACGTTTTTTCATATTTCATTCTTGACTTTTACTCTGCCGTGGTTAAAAAAAAATGTATGGTGGCTTGAATACCAATTTCAAAAAAAACTAGCCCGTTTCACCCAGATTCTGAAATGGTATGTTACAGGGTATAATCTACCTTTAGATTTGAAATTATTTTCTTTTAAAACGAGGTAGAGCCCATTTTTATGATACTACAATTTAATTCCAAAATTTGGTTTGTTACCTTAATGAGCTTCAAAATCATCCAAATTCACTTGACTGCCCCTTATTTGTCAAGAGAGCAAAACATGTGCTCTAATTTAAGAGGTTTGAGCTTATTTTACTTCATTACCTACTTAATACTAAAACCCCTTGAAATGTTACTTTCAGCAAATAAATAAAGCAATCAAATGATAATTTCCGTTGATAAGTATTTTTAACTGACTTCAAAAACAGGAGGAGGTTTTCAATTCGTATCATGTGTTTTTTCTTATGTGTGTTACCTCAGAACTTCGTACTGAGTGAACCGATTTCGATAATTCTTTTGCCATTCGAAAAATAGAGACTGCTGTCTAATCCCTGGTACCTAGTGCCTGTCATGTGGTCCGTTATAAATTTGAACGCCACCTGGCGAGTGGTTTTTGAGTTATCTCGATTTTAAATTATTTCGGTTATTTTTTAGTTAATAGTTATTTTTTAAGAGTGTTCAAAGGTTATTTGCTCTTTTCGCTATTAGAGGGTAAGAGGCTATTTGCTCTCTTTATTCTGGTGGTACCAGAGTTACCAGACTTAGTCATATTCTAGTGGTATAAGGCTTCAAAATTATTATTTTGACCAATAATCGTGAATCAAGAGAATTTGAATGGTTTTGAAGCTTTCTTAAGGTAACAAACCAATAAACTTGTAGTATCATAAAATGGGGTCTACCTCCTTTTCAAAGAAAATAATTCAAAATCTAAAGGTGGATTATACCCTGTAACATACTATTTCGAAATCTGGGTTAAATGGGCTAATTTTTTTTGAAATTGGTATTCAAGCCACCATACATTTTTTTTTAACCACGGCAGAGTAAAAGTCAAGAATGAAATATGAAAAAACGTTAAGTTGGTATTAAATCTTAATTTATAAAAAAAACTTTGCTTTGGTTATAAAAATAATTGAAGACATTCGATAGCACATCTATCCAGGAATACTATCCAAAAAACAGATCCAAAAAATGTCTTCATTTATAGTCCTGGCGCCAAAAAGAATGGCGAAGGGTGGAACAATTTTGAAAATGTTGAAAATGTCGAATATCTCGGAAACGGAAGGACTTTTACTGAACATAACATTTGTTTATCTGAACCGGCATGGTGCCCTCTACGCGTAGGTGCCGTATTATCCATTCGTTACGGGACACCCTGTATATGAATATCTTTCTCATTTATTAGGCATTTATTTAGATTAACACGCTCGGGATTTTTATATCTCCGGCATTCATTTTTCCCAGGAAAAACATGAAAGCAGAACTAATGGACCATACACCAACTGCCGCTGTTGGTTTGCCCTAAAAAGAGATGCACTCAATACGTTCTACAATCAAGAGTTACATTTCTGGTTAAGGAATCATCCAGGAAGAACTGTCATAAACTTCCAAGTGGCTAAAGCATCCAAACTAGTCCTGTGGCGGTCGTGTTTGACCGAGTCCAATCCAAATGACCGAAACTTAACCAGTGCCTGATCGAATCGTTCATTTCTTCTTCAAGATCTCGATCATTTGTAATTATCACATTTGCCCAACCGGAAGATCAAAGGATTTTTTTTAAACTTTACGAACAAGTATCGTAATGGACTACTTGGAGGGAAATGGCCACATTGGAATTAGGAACACCTGGGCGAGAAGTAACTCTTCGTCTTGAAGGTCAAGAGAAAATGTTTTTGGGTAAAACTTGAAAACATTTTACTTTTACCATTTTGACTATACTTCTAATGAATTATATTTTCACGTTATATTTTCCGGATCAAAGGATTCCTATTTTTTTAAATGAATTAGAATATATTGGGTTCAAAAATTTATATTAGGTTCAAGAATGTCAAACGAAGAAAACAAAGCAGACAGAAATTCAGATGTTAGGAATTCTACCGCAACCAACCCAGTTGAGGCGGGGCGTTCAAACGCTGGTTTCTTGTCAAATGTACAAATTAAGGCAGAGCAACGATTATAAGGGTGTTCAATATCCTATGGGTTCCAATCAGACGTTATTTCAAATTCTGCGCCACCAGAGTTTATGTCCAACGATCACACAGATTTAATTCCAACCATATCAGATATTTCTCCATTGCCTAAATCATCACAAACAAAACGAGTGAACCATAGAAAAGGTAAATATGGAATGTTAAATGCATCTCCAGATATAGCACAGTTAAAAGCTATTGTTGGTGACAAAAAAAAACTGCCAACTTGAGAAAGTCCACTCGAAAAAGCACAAAAAGGGTCGTATTAGCATATTAATTTTTATTCAATAAACTTAAATAATAACTTACGTGGTCGAGACTAGTGTGCGTTATAATAGTAACATTTATTGATTACAATATAATATTGTGGTATCTATGTCCACAAACTATAAAATGGCTTCCTGTTCCTACAGACTCTGTACTAATAACTCAAGAAACACAAATTCAATGGAATTACATTTCATGTGTAAGCACTGAATTATTACTTGATTTTTCTCTAAAACGACAACAAATTACTGTTTAAAAGTGGTGCTCACCACTTGTTCTTTTGACACGGAGTGGACAGTTATTTTTTTGCAGTCAAATATAATACTGATCATAAAATAAGGTTGAACCTTTCCATACCTCGCCAATGGCAGTTCTAGGGGTCAAATTAATTTCGAAAATAACATGAAAGATAAGCATTGCTAGTGTCTATACCTATAAATATGCATTTTATTTTTTATCACTATTTTTTCCATTACTAAATTATTATTTCTAATATAAATGGAATAAATGGATTTTGAATTATTTCTTCTTATACTTAGGTTCCCTAGAGATGTACTTATTAAAGAAAAATGGATTAAAACGATTCAAGAACACAATTTGACGACAACTGGCTGCCTAGACCATTTAATCGTGTTTATTCAGCACATTTTACTGAAGATAAATTTTACTTGACTCCCAAAGGCCTAAGAAAATAACAGAACTTGCTAAGCTAAGCTAAGCTACAACCCACTAATGGCCCACTACTGAGCACGGGTCTCTCCTCATTACTGAGGAGGCCTAGAGCATACTCCACCACGCTGCCCCAATGCAGGTTGGTGGAGGGGCTAGTGGCCAACCCAGCGTCGAAAGTTTTCAAGCCGCCCGAAGGCCTCCGACATGGCTTAACGACTGCTATCAATCGATAACAACCGGGACCGACGGCTTTACGTGCCCTCTGAAGCACTGAAGCGGTCAAGAAATTTTTGCCACTAAAAGCCCGGGTATCACAGAAGTTTAAAAATTGACATGGATAATAAGTTACATGTTCATCAGGAAAGAACCTTCAGCATAATCACTAGGACCAATGTAAGAGGCTCTCATTTATGTTGAAGACTCAACCAGACCCCACTTTAGTAGTTGAGGTTGCCTATTGCCCTGTTAAAATTGAATATGTTCATGTGTGCTCAGCATGCAATGAGTACCCGTTTGTGGTCATCAGCACCTTTGACATAGTCAATTCTGGAAACATGCAGTTCAAAAGCAATTGTTCATTCTACCTCAATGAAATATCATGTGCTCCCGGTGCTCAAAGAATACAAATAATGGAGTTAGTTGATACATGTGAAATTTCATTTCAAGGAACAAATAACAGTTTAACATTTGCCATCCCATATGAATTTAGGGGAGAAGTGTACAAGATGGGGTTAATATCCTTCAAATCTGAGGAAACATTAAAGAACTTGCACTGCCATCTTTTCAGGTAGGTACTTAAACTTTTATAGGGCAATGATTTTACTTATTATATATAACTATTACTATATGCTTAAAATGATTCCTAATTGTGTCTGCTAACAAAAAAAGCAGTAACCATGTAATGAAAGTATTATTTCTTTAAGGTATCCATCCAGCCCAAAAATGAAAGGGAAGCTACGCCACTTTCCGATGTGATTGTGTCTGATAATGAACCTATATTCGACACCCCCAAAGAAATTTACTTAAACATCAAGTAACAATGGAGGTTACTAAAAAAGTCAGAACTGAGCTGCAAGCACTAAGACAAAGAGTAAAGATGTTAAAATCATCAAATACAAAAGCTTAAAAGAAATTGTGAAGAAGTTAAAGGGAATATCAAAAGTGGCAAAGCAACGTGAAGACAAAGTAGTACACACAGACAAAGATAGTAAAGAGCTGCTGGAATTCTTATGTCATAAAGTAAGTCATTACATAATTTCTCCTGCTGTACGAAAATTTGCGTTGACATTAAATTATTACTCGGCAACAGCATACAAATATGTTAGTGGTAAAAATAATGTGTTACCTCACCCCAGAACATTCTTGATAATTAATAGTAAATGTCAGCCACAATAAGTATCCACAAACAAGGAAAATGAAGAAAAATGAGTAATGTCCACATGCGACCTTTTAAGAAGGAATAAAAACTGCAAAAAACATAAAAAAAGGAATCAATTCATTATAGACGAATAAAGCGCTATGATATTTTGGCTATAGGCGGAGAGGAAAAGCTGATTGTGCCACTGACGGAAGAGAATGGAGATATTCAGTATTACGTTTGTTACGACGACTTATTTAATATTTTCGAAGAAACACATATTAGTATTACAGTTGGACATGGTGGAAGGACAAGGATGCTAAAATAATGTAACCGCAAGTGTAAAAACATAACAATTGAGGCTATGATGACATATTTGAAGCTATGCTAACCTTGTCAAAAAAACAGAAGACCTTGAAAAAGGGCATTGTCATCAAGCCTATACTTCGTAGTGAGATGAACTCACACTGTCAAATTGAACTCATAGAATAACAAAGTAAACCTGACAGAAATTATAAATTCAGGTTGGTTTATCAAGACCATCTTACAAGTAATCCTTGGTGCAGTTCAAACCAAACACACAGCAGAAGTTGCATATCATCTCTTTGATATATTCAGGACTTTTGGAGCACCGAACATTCTTCATTCCGAAAATGGTCGCGGACTTTGTAACCAAGTAATTGGAAAAATGCTCTATGTGGCTCAGCTAGCCAGCCAGCTATTTGGCCAAAATATTTAGCCCAAGCTCGAGCCCTGAAAAAAGTTTAATGATTGATGATCCAACAATATTAAAAAGATGGTGTGGAAAAGCTGGCAATTTATAAAAAAATAGTTACACACTCAAATTAACTTTAACACGTTCACTGTGTAGCTAAAATTATGGAGATAACCCCGTACGTGCAAATGCAAATTTATGATAATTTGTTGCGTTAGGTATAAAAATAATAGAATATAACATTTTTTTTTATTTTTAAACCCCCCTTAATATAAATAATAATACTTTGACGAATGACCCATCCGTGGGTCATGCACGTATGAGCTCTTTACTTCATGCCCCTGCCATGGGGCATGCACGTATGAGCTCTTTACTTCATGCCCTTGCCATGGGGCATGCACGTATGAGTTCTTGTTTTTATGCCCCAAATATATGACATGCGTTATTTACGTCTGTCAATGTCAAATCTCAAGTCAATTTGTGTCATTAACACAATATTGATTTATAAAGACCTGAACAGCTCCCAAAATAAAATGACAGTGCTGAAAGGCCACGAATCAATTATTAAACGGCTACTGACCATTCAGGTTCCTGCGCCTTCTGGGTCACTAACAACACGCTCATCTAGGTCCATCCTATCAATGGAATCCGCTGGAACTACTAGATCCAACCATGTCCTAACAAAAATTCCGAGACGTGATCCAAAAAGAATCTTTAGGAGACATTGCACTGGTTGCTATAAAGTTTTGGTTGAAGAAGGCCGTACACCAGCGGAGGCAGCTCGCAAGACAAAAAAGACGGATATGGAGTGTCTAGTGTCTAGCGTGCCAAAAAGCTTTTTGTCTGAATTGTTTTAACAGTTGTCATTAATAAAATATACACTAGATTAACACATTATTGTTTTATTTTTACCTAAAATATATGCACTTTTGATAGTGGGATCCTGGCAACCCTTATTTAAAAGTCCTCCCGGTTATCACGGCATCATTTTCCTTAGTTTTCAGCTCACACGTGTAAGCCGATAAATTTGGATAAACTCACACGTGTTTAGAAATACAAGCCTATTAACTTGTATGGTACTCATGCCCCATCGATGGGGCATGCACGTACGATGAGCAACTCAAAATGCCCCACCGATGGGGCATGCACAGTGAACGTGTTAACAAAGACAAATGAAGTTTCACAATCAATTGTAGACATTTATATTTAGTTTTTTATAAATATTATCTTTAATATGTACAGATATTGTTCAATAACATTGATATTGAGAAACCTGTATAAAAGTTTTGATTCTTGTATGAAGCTTAAAACTACATTTAAATTTGCGTCTTAGTTAATTAACATTCTGCAATACCCTGCACTTATAGTGCTATTATCAAAGAGGACTATAAGCGTAATATGCTTTTTCTATTACTATTTTTTCTATTAAAATATGTGCCGTCATGTTCCGCCCTAAGTGAAACGTAAAATACCACGAGGTAAAGCTAGCATTCATTCATCTGCCTTTATAAGGAAATCTGATCCTTGAAACATAACTTTAGGATTAATCACTAAGTAACATTACTTGGTCCTGGATAGGAAAACCTATGATAGGTTACCGTCATATCCTCAGCTCGTGTTCTACCGCATTTCGCACATTTTCTATGGCTAGCCGCACACACGCAATATTATTGGCAAACTAAAATTGTCAATAATAATTATCAATATAAGGTCCCGCATACTGCAAAATATTATTGCCAATATAAACTAACAACAACTGGTTCAATCCTGTATAGATCCTCGAACTGCGCGGAAGTGTTTTGTGAAATGGACAGAAAGAAAAAAGCTGCATTCTTGTTTATCATACTATCTTTGCTAGAAAACAAAAACTAATCGAAAAAGAAACGATGGATTAAAGACTGGATGCGAAAAAAAAGCCAATTAAGTCATTTTCAATTAATAAAGGAACTAAGACTCATCGAAAAAGATGACTTTAAAAATTATTTTAGAATGACAGACAGCAGTTATCAAAAATTATTGACTTTAATATCACCTTACTTAAAAAAACAAGACACTCATATGAGAAAATCTTTAACACCCGAAGAAAAGTTGGCAGTTACTCTCCGCTTTTTAGCAACAGGCAGAAGTTTTGAAATAATAATAAGGGATAACTATTGCAATTACTTTTGTAAAAATGTGTAAGACATGTTGTGTGCCTGATCATTATACTAAATAAAATAAATAATAGATCATACTAACCTGCCTTTGAATTACCGGTTGTTCATCGTTTGATAAAAAAGTAGTTCATAGTAAGTCCAGTTAGATGGAACGTAAATGTCATCGGTTCCTTTACCAGAAGATTTTGATTTTGCAACCTTTTTCAATTCTTTCCTAAAATTAGTCCTCAAAGAATTCAACTTCTTCTTTACATCTTCTCTTGTGCTTGCTGGTTTGATCTTTTTATAAATGTCGAGTAACTTGTCTAGCGCAATATTCCTTTTCATTTTATCGCGATAATCATTTGACGATGTATTCCAAAGTTCTGGACACGTTTCCCATAGTCTAATAAATTCTTTTAAATATCCTTTATCAGTTGGAGGAACTCTATCGAAGCTGTCTTCATCTTCCATTTTTCAAAAAATCTCATGTGCCTCCTCGTTGAAAGCTCCCGATCAACTAAAATATTGCAATACCATTCGCAAACACACAATAATATTGACAATACCCTGCCTCCCCCTGATATTGAAAATATTATTTCAAAATTTCTGGAAATCCGCAATAATATTGAACAATATGACAATACAATCCGAACACGCGCAATATTATTGAAAATACTCTTAATATTGACAATAATATTGCGTGTGTGCGGCTAGCCTATGATTAACCGACATTATTACACAAATGATGACTCAAGCTTAATAAATCGGTGGCCATAAGCCGCGCCGCCTGACGTTTTGGGAACGTACAACGTGTATACGTTTACGTTACTCGATATTACTCGGACTCGGATTTTTAATTAAATGGAGTAAAATGACATTTCGAGTGTTGCCACTTTTTAATGAAATAAAAATAGTGCTGGGGCAAAAATATCTCGTTATTCAACTTATTTAATTCAGTTAAATAATAATTATTTTCTTAATTTCAAATTATCAAAAGACTCGTAGTTACCGCTCTAAACATAACATTACTATACGGTAAATAGATTGTAAGGTTTATAATATAAAGAAACAACATATTTAGTTGAAATTTGTTTTCTATTGGTAAAATCATCTTCACTATACGCTAAATTAATTAAAAATCTATCGTAAGTAAGAAGGCGAATGAGCACAAATTGATACTATTAGTTTCGCAAGAGTTTATTTTAAATTTCAATTTATAATATCGTTTATTACCGGTATTATTAACAGTTATATCGTTTTTAAGAACTAAAGACAATCACTATGATTTCAAAGTTGACAATATTATTTAAAGAAATGACATTTCGATGTGTCAGTTTACTTCGTATAATTAAAAATCCGAGTATAGGTACTCTAGTCTAGTCTATGCGTACAAGTACAACCTCAGCTCAGAGCACTCATGCTGGGTCTACATTAGCGGGCGAAGATTCGTATCGTGTTGGCGCGACAAAAACATCGTGTTCGGGCATAGGCGATGCTCTTGTCTACATTAAGGCGGACGAAGATTCGTGTCGAGTTCACGCGATTAATCGTGCCGGATTGTGCTGACTCCTGAGCTCCTGACTGACTGAATCCTGCTCCTGACTGAATCGATTTCTTAATTTTATTGAGATGGGCTCTGTAGTATGCCATCAATGAATCTTCTTTCTTCTTCATTTCTTCTTCTATGGTAGGCCAACTGAGCTTATTTTTAATTCGAATCGACGCATTATGCACCATGTGTTTCTTTTTATGGTCAGGGTCACTAGGATTCCATATGATACTCTCCGTTTCATAAAATTTAATGAACTCTAACACTTTTTCGTTACTCCACTCCATAGTGTACAAAAAATACAGACACGTCCGTCTTGCTTCAAATTCTGGAAAACACTGAATTGACGTAGGTGTAGCCACTCAAGCGAATATTGTCGCGACAAATCCCTTTGATCCGCGCCAGTTTACCGACAGCTCCCCGATACTACATCGTCTTCGCCTGAATAATACGCGATGACACGATGTACCCGGCCACATTCATCGCGTTAACTCGAATATTCGCCGTAGCCCGCTAATGTAGACCCAGCATCAGAGATGATAAACCACAGAACACTATTACTCCTAGCGGAGTGATAAACTATGTATAGTAAACCCAACTTAAGATTGAAACGAAAGAGGCGCTGTCGGACGCATTTGACATTCATTTGACCAATCCTTGCACACTAGTAACTGACAGATGAATGACCACAAGTACCACAACCAACCATTGATCTATAATCTATAAGGACTATATTCCTATCTCTATGCAACCAACGTACTTATGAATGACTTTTCGTTAGTTCCAATTTTTGCCATTTCAGAGATAAGTTGGGCGCACTGTAAGTTCAACGTGGTACGTCATGGTGCAACAGTCACAGAATACTAATTTATAATTATACTACACCTATCACAAAATAAGACCACAAAATAAGGATAGTATATTTAAAATTTTCAACTAGACTAGAGTATCACGCATTTCAAAATATATTATTGTTTATGAGGGCTACAACAGACGTCCGATTTTTCTCTACGATAGTCGGTTCCGATAGTCTGATCAGACAATCGGAAGGCACTCGTGCCATACATTTTGTTTTGTTTACAATACACGTCCGATTCGAGTGTTCCGATGCGGCCCGAATTGCGAGTTGCGAGCCGGTTCGTCTGAACTCTGAATCGTACCCAAAATCGTACCTATCTATCGCAGCCCTGAGAACCACGTAAGTATCTATCCTGATTTTGTGCACGTATGCAAGAATTTTGTATAATATGACAACACCGTGATGTTTATGTGGTTACAATGGACTTAATATATATTAATATTATATACCTCAATGGACTTAATATATATGACGGCGCAGTGAAAAGGAGGTCCTTATATCTGGACGAGTTTGACAACTGACGTAACACCGCGTGCTAAAGAACCATTCACGACATGGCGACAGCAAGAAGAGGAGCTGTCATCAGGTTGTGAGGGCTCCTTACGTGTGCTGGTGGAACGTCGTGATATGAAGATACAATCCGTGATATTCTGTTAAATCCGTTATAGTTGTTGAATGGAATTATAAAATGTACTATGTCTAAAGGACTTCGTTTGTATTCAAGACCTGGTCTCCTTATCGATACCTCATGTATTTGTACTCAAGATAGCCGGCATCCTTTCTACATATATTAAGTCCATTAATATATATTAAGTCCATTGTGGTTTGTGGTTACAAAGTTACAAAACCATGGAGGATAGAACTAAGGAGGGTCATCTGTGTATATGAAAAGTGTCCAGTTGTATGCGCTAAATAACAGTTCCAAAATCCTCCACTGGTGGCGCTGGTGGATTCACAGGGTATGGTATTATTAACTACTTTACATGGAGGATATCCTCCATGCTACTTTAGTCGATAATGACATTAAATTTTTTAACTCGGCATACTTCAATTCAATCAATTCATCTACGATTGCTACATTCATACCATACCCTGTGAATCCACCAGCGCCACCAGTGGAGGATTTTGGAACTGTTATTTAGCGCATACAACTGGACACTTTTTCAACTTTTCTCCCATATAAGATGACTCTCCTTAGTTCTATCCTCCATGTACAAAACATGGTCATGGAGTCATAGACTATTTAATTGAATATAGATAAAACCAAAACCCTACTACCTACTAACTACAAGATTTCATTTCCGGTTAGGGATGTTTCGATACCCCCAAAGTATTGATACCTATTCATATGAGTAGTACTCAAATCGATTTTCGATACTAATCATATGAGTACCCATAAAGTATCGATATTTACTCATATCGATACTTTTAATAAAAATTTTAAAAGAAATTTAAAAAGTTTATTATTAATAGTATTCTGACATCTAATAAATTAATTTAAGGAAATGAAATGAAAAAATATAACCCATTATATCAATGTGTCCCTAGGAAAAAGTGCGTTCCAGTATTTTTAAAGAAAAGTAAGGATGCCTTCATGAAAAAAAATGTTGCAATGACGTTATTAAACTAAAAAATCGATAAAATTGTATGAAGCTTGTATGACTAAAAAGATCGTATACGGAGCGTACGATTTCAGGTCATGATCGTACACAGCATTTGTGTTAAAAAAGTCGTACAAATACGATTTAAATCGTACGGTTGGCAACACTGGCGGCGGGTCGTTGGTCTCGCTTCTGCGTGAGTGAGAGCGAGAAAAGTTTATTTAATTTTGGCACAAGACTAAGAGAGAGAGGACATTTTATTGGATTAGTTCATTAGGATACGTTCGAATTACCAATCATTCCATTTATTCCATTCATTCATTCTTTATAGTACTCTATAACTATTCGATAATACAATACAATGCGATTCGATACCAAGTAGATATTTTCCTATTCTGAGTAAGTATCGCAAGATTCATTCGATACCAAAAGTACTTGGTATCGAAACAAAAGTATCGAGTACTTACTCGTATTACTTGTATCGAAAGATCCCTTGATCCCTATTTCGCTATTTCCGGTTGCGTTGCGTTGCGTTGCGTTACGTTACGTTACGTACGTCCGTCGTAAATGTATGTAGCACGTGTGTTTATTATTTCTAAATGTTAAAGATAGTTTCAGTTGAAGTATAATGCAAAAAGTTTAGAACTGAATAAGTTTAAGGAAGGTTATTTATTATATATTCTTGGAAGTTACTATTAAAAAAGGTGAGTTTCTGTTTCGTAACAAGCGATTATTGATCTCTATCGGCGCCGCCATATTGTTTGGTTTTAGGCCGCTTGGTTTCTACGTTTAATATTATTATGTGTTAGTTAATTATTTTACAGTAACTTTTCTTGTCTATCTTATTTATATAATTTGTTTTGTTTTTGCTTTGAATATAAATTACTTACTATAAACATAGAAACGTGGTTTGCTCGTCCAGCGCCGCCATACTAGAAAGGGTTTCCCTATAAAAATAGGTAACCTGAAAATACGCGTAATTTTGTGAAGGTAATAAGTGCAAAATCTATTTTGAGGGCAATTAAGATATTTTAGTCGCCATAACGTACAACATGTTGGTCTAGTTTGTTTTTATACCGATTCTGTAGGTAGGTAGCTATTTGCGGCTGGAGCGGCTACTTGTGATAATTCGTACTTTCGAGAAAATCTAGATAGCCAGCCCCCTGGTTTTGTGTATTTCTTTTATTTATTACTGTAATGTAATTCTAGGTACCTATGTATTTTTGTAAGCATTTGTGTTCTCGTAATCGATTTATTGACATAACTCATATAATCCTGCCCCCCACGGTTCTTAGTACCATTCCTACCGTGTAATAATTGTTTTAAGAACAATTGTGTTCCGGATAGGAAGGTGTGGAGCCGGTTACACTTTTTCAGCCCTCAGGGGTAGCAACGCATCTGTGACCGAATTAGAACGGGACTCAGAGTCTAGTTCTAGGTCGGTCACAGTTGTCATGGGCGGCAGCGGAAGGTGGTGCTGCATGCTCGTTTGCTATCTTAATTCCATTAAAAAAAATCAATCTTCAATCAATTAAGTCATCAGTCATATATCCGAGCTACTTGCATAGTAGGTAACTATGATTCAAATGCCGGATTCAATAAAAAGCTGGACAGGCCGGACACCCAATTAAAAAGCCCAACAAGGGAATTCTTTGTGAAAAGAAGCCTTAGTAATGTATTTTTTTATTGTTTCAGACAAATAAAATGGTGGGCTCACGCGTTTATGTCGGCGGATTGCCCTTTGGCGTAAGAGACAGAGACTTGGAGAAATTCTTTAAAGGTTTTGGTAGGATTCGGGATATTCTGATCAAGAATGGATATGGGTTTGTGGTGAGTTTGTTTATATGTATATCAAATTATATTGTTGCCTAAATTTAAGAACCTAAAAACAGTACTATTAGGTGTCACTTATAGTTCAAGAGAGAACAATTATCATATTTTGGTTTGTTACTAATTGCTTATTGGTTGGGTATCATATGGTGTTACTATACACTAAATGGGGTGGTAAGTATATCTTTACTGCCTCCAAACTGAGTACCAAATGTATTTGCTTTGTTACTTTGTCATCAGTGTGCAGCCATCTGCCAAAATACATTGCACAACATACATTACATACATTGCAACACTATGCTTCTTAAATTGTATCTATTTACACTTAATAATACTCAAGTATAATATGTGTTACATAAGGACTTATGTTTAAAGCATTTTCTACCGTCAAACTTGCATGCCAGCCCTCGGCTAGCTTTGAATATCATACGAGTCATGTGTTTCATTCATTTACATTTAGACAACTTTTGATACAATACAATATACTTTATTGTGCACACAGAAAGAAATTATACAACATAGTGTAGATTAATATTATAAACACTATGGGAGGTCTTATCGCTGTAGTAGAGGTTTCTTCCAGACAATCTTAGAGGACAGAGGACACAGACATTAAAAAATTTTTGGTACAACTGCAAAACTTAAAAGCCAATAGTTTATATCAATAATAGTACCATACCTTACCACTTCTACTTCTAAACTACCTTACTTATGGCTTTGATCTAACATTTAATAATAAGGCGATATCCTGTATTATGACATGACAACAAAAAAAAAGTAGTTTTATGGGTTAATTTTCATCTTAACTAAAAAAAAATCAATGAAAAATATTGAATTACGTTTTTGAATCCTTTTTTGTTCTTCTATGAAAAAGATATTTAAAAAAATGTATCATCAGTTGATTACCTACATTGTTAGCTTTCAAATGACATCTTTCGGCCTCCTAAGAGGTCTACATCAATAGCAATGATTAAAACAGTACAGGCGCCCGATCTTCGAAGTTAAAAAAACAAAATGGCCGCCATTTTTTCATGGACAAAGACGACAAAATTTGGATAGTGATTTGTAACTAAAAATACCTTATTTCATCCACCTCAAGTCTCCGACACTGGTGACCAGACACACTGTATAGATGATAACATTCATAACATACCTATTATCTGGCCACGCTAACTATGCATTCCTGACACATGTCAATTCGCCATGACTAGTGATGTACAATAAATAACATTATGCGTTGTAACAAATAACAATAACAACATGCATTCATTATGCATAATATTTATTCAATTTATATGTTGTTATTTTTATAGGAATTATGTTTCAATATATTCAATAATAATATTCGTTATATAAATAAAATTTTAAGGAATCAATTAATTGAATTTAATCATAATTTCTGAATGTAATCAAGAGAAAAAAAAATTAAAATGTTTTATTTATTTATTTTATTTTCATTTGATTCACCTGAGTTATATTATAACACAAATTTTCCTAAGCTAAGTTTGGGCGTACCTTTATTATAATAATATTATTAACTTTATTGAATACTTAGTACATTATATAATATATTATAAAATTATAACGTTTTATTTTATATTTTACCGACATTGTATTAAGATTACAAAAATATTCGATTACAATTGCCTTGTTATTATGTCACATCACTACAAAAACAAAAAGTTGATATGACATGGATATAACCTTGAACGAGCGCCGTTTGACGTGGTTTTCTAAAAGGTATTGTTTTTATATTTGTTATTTAAGTAATTGTAATAATTTTAGCCTAAGATTAATACAATTATTGTAAGTTGGCATAATTATTCGATTTAATGTTTGATTTTAATGTTATCACTCGTTAATAAGGCAATTAAAAGATATTAAAAAATTGTCAATTAATTGTACGCCAGTTCAAAGTTACATCGCCCAGTCGAATGACAGACTTCAGGAACGCATAGTTAGCGCGGCCTCACTATAACATTATTAAATTATTATAAAATTTCAGTGTGCAATTTCTGTTACATTTTGGGTTGAATTTCAATTGTGACGAGAATTGTCTAGTAGGAAAATACAAAATGAATATACAAAACTTTGCTAATTAGCCAATTTTGCTTGTCCCTTTAGGAATTCGAAGACTACAGAGATGCTGATGATGCTGTATATGAATTGAATGGAAAAGAACTATTAGGAGAAAGGTAACCAATAATATTTTGTATACTACAAAATTCCTTTATATTGTAAATAAATCAATATGTAATTTGGCAACATTATGTACTTTGCTTTAATGTTGATTTCTTGTTGTAAAATGATTTTAATCAACTTTATTATGATAGTTGCTATCTTGAAAAAATACATATATAATTTTAGTTCCTTATCTAATTTACATTTTTTTATCAGCCGGCTCCACATTTTGTATGAGTTGTACGGAGAACGGATATTTAATTTTTTATGTATGATTATTTTATGAACATTGTGAAAGACAGTGAATGTTTTATAAATATTTTTAAGGCTGCAATTTAATTTTGTTAAATTAAGTTTTTTATTTTGTACTTGGAATTGATTCTCTTAATTTATGAAGTTCTTTTACTGTGTAAATTAATATTGGATAAATAAATGTGGAATAAGCTACTATTAAGTGCAGTCCTAGCTATACCAAAAGGATTGCCAATAAATATATTTGTTAACATATAATTTGATTGAGAATGAGTTCGAGTGTATGTTTCCTTGACTGAGTTACAGTAAAATGATAAGGTGATAGATGTTTGAGTCAATTTATACAGCAAGTTGGTATCGTCACCAAAACAACTTATTGTAGTTTCATAAGGAATTGAAGGAAATACTGTTTAAACATATAAAATTTTGTATTACGCCAAAAGTATGCCTTGGTGTAATTGGACTTGTGAACATTCCTTTGTTTTATAAAACATCATTAGTTAATAGTCTAGAAACATGTTAATGGTGACTATCCCAACAATATACGAACGCATATGGTGCGTAGCGCGACGTATGCGTGCTGGGCACAGTGGGTCATAGTGGTGGTGGCAGTGAGAGAGAGGCGAAGACGCCAGGGCTCGGAAACCGGTTGTTGTCTGTTGTTTTACTGACGGATGGCGTCTAGCCGATAGCCAGCTTCTCTGTGACATTCAGTACAAATTAGGTTAGGTATCGTAAAAATCTGTTTGTATCTACACACGACCGGCGCGAGCCGGCGAAGGCCGGTGCATTCCGAGCCCCGGAGGACGCTAACGGTACCGAACGGGTGTGCTACAGGGTGGTGGTGGAGCCGGCGAGGGGCATCGACCGCAGCGCGGACCGCTCCCGGCGCGACCGATACTACGAGCGCGACCGCGGCCGGTCGCGATACGAGTGAGTGGCTTGTGTTGTAGGGTGTCCGTGGAGAGGGCGCGCGGGATGCCGCGCGGCGCGGACCGCTGGCGCAGCCGCGAGCCGCCGCCGCCGCGCCGCGCGCCGCCGCCCGCGCCCGCGCCGCGCTCGGCTCGCTCCTCGTCTGTATTACACTGCCACACGCGCACTCGTGCACACACATAGACACACACATACATACACATACTTACACTTATATACACTCACCGTACTGGCTAGGTGCTGTAGTACGCGCAAATTAACTTGGCCGGAGCGAATATAGTTACGAGTGGCTGCGTACGTGCAACTTGAAGGGACAAAATAATAGTGACTACACGGTGTGTACGGGCGGTAAGATAACGATGCGAATATGCTTAAATATGAATAATTATTATTATTCATAATGTTTAAGGGTTAATATCGATTTAAATTTACAAAATCCTGGTTTCATTTTGAAGAACATCGATTGAAATAAGATTTTATCTACCAGTTCTTACGGTTAAAAGGTATATTTTAGTAATAGGCACCGTCATTCACGGGCGCCATGTTTTAATTGGCCGATGATTATGCAATATACATGCGCGAATATCTTGAATACAAACTTCAGTTCGGCCAAGATAAGTTGCGCTTATCTTGCTCGCGTAAAAATGCCTTATCAACGATGACTCTATATTGTTCCTCGTTCGCACTAAGGCACAATTTGCAATACAGTATTGGAGAAATATATCCGAAACATTTTTATTTTCTTGACTTTTACACGAGTCAACACTTTGAATTTGCTAAAGCATTGTCTCCTGATAAATAAAATCGTGTACAAGTATTCTACACACACTATTATTGTTTACCTCAGTTATAACATTTTTGACATTTATGTTTGCTGATAATACCTACATCAGTTCGAAAATATTTTCAGTGTTAGTCCAAGATTTTTCACTGTACCTACATACATTTATTGCCAATAGCATGCATTTGCCAATTAATCACTAATTGAGCTTCCTCCACTGATTGATTCAACCCTTCATTAACCACTGTATGGCATAGTAGAGCTATAGAGAGAATTAGCAGTCACAAATCCTATAGCACAATATGCATAATTAGAACCTACCAATGTTCTATTACGACACAATCACAGACAACACAATATCTATGTATATTTATTTCACAATGGAATGTGCCTCTAGGCATTCATATATAATCAACAAACACGAATAAGATATGTAGAAACTAAATGACTGAAATCAAAAAGAAACTGAATAGTCTTCGTACATTTAAATAGAGGTCTATGTATTAACATTATATTTGAAAAGTGAATAATATTTTTTTATAAAACTTTTCTTATTAAACAGAAGTTATTGCATATCTTATCCAAATATAATTAGTGACACGTGTGTGCTTTTTTAAGTTGTGTAGTTTTCAGGGTTTTTGTTGCTGAATTTCTTAGCTGTACAACTAATTTATTTATTTTACTTTAATATGCTTTATATTTTAGTAATAGTGTAGATTTTTTTATATTTGCTTTACTTGTTTAAGCTAGTCATACATGCTGACATGTACGTGTTAAATTTGACTGTACATGTAAATTTGAGCTACATAGTGGAAATACTTGCACAGTTGTGAAATATACAATGCTCAAGTTTACTTGTCCTTTAACTAAAGAGTTAAACCAGTCAATTGCCCCGTAGCGTGTATATCTGACTTAATTAATGTTTTCATTTAGCACCCCCTTGTTATTCTATCATTTTTGGTTTTGCTAATAAAAGAAATTTTAAATTATTTACAGCTATCTTTTGTGAGTAACATAATTTATTTTTAAATATGAATTCTTATCATTATTATTTTACCATACCATTAAAGTACATTTTGCCATAGTTTAAAAGAACTTTAATCTGCTATGTTATACACAAACAATATGATTTACCAAAAAATTAAAATGTTGTAATTTTGGAGCATGGCATGTCATACAAAATCCACCTAACTCCATAAAATCGTCATACCGAATCGATTTGTATAATTTATCTTAAAGAATTATTATCCGTAGTTAAACTACATTATGGCACAAAAAATATATGTTTAGTTGGAAAACTGACATAGATTTTTTGTCTTACAGTGACAACAATTACAGATACGGGCCGCCGACGCGCACCGAGTACAGACTTATCGTCGAAAATCTGTCTAGCCGCATTAGCTGGCAGGTAAGACCATCACGGCATGGAGTTGGCTCCATCATCATCCCATCACCTATCACTCAGGGTCCGGATGAGCTTCACTATCTCGAGGGCTGGGCCGACATCACCACAGGACTGGGCTAACGCGAGGCTTTCACGGACTCCCTAGGTCGCACTGGCGAGACGCTAGCGGGAAATCCATCGCGGATCAAGAAGACAATCGGAGAAATCAATCCAGGAAATGTGCTGTTGAAGACAGAATGAGAAGAATTGTGACCGAAGATATTGCCGCTCGGAGAAGACAATCTGGATATCAGACAACTGGATTTATACCGACCAATGGATGGAAGGATGGGACGTCACTAACGAAGACATTGTCAAAGTAATGCATCCACCGTGATTGTCGTGGACTCATATATAATCAAATAATTATTATTTACTAATAAAAAGCATTGCAACGCATTTCAATAATTAAAGTAGTAGCAATAAAGTTTGATATTTCTGTAATAATTTTGCATAGTCGAATGTCAAATTAGAGTATCTTTTGCATTCTAAGAGTAATGTTTTAAGTGTAACAGACTTGCGAGCTTATAAGTATAATTTTTAATAAACGACAGAAGGTGGCGTTCGTGCCCTGAGCCCTCGATGTAGCCCTGTGGGATGTGGTCTGAGACGATGTTAGGAGGTTATCGGAGCCCCCGCTGACGTTGGCCCTCCGCCCCCGAGTGACCGCAGCGCCGGAGCAGTGCCCCGCAAGGTAATGTCGACCAGGGGGCACACCAGGAGCCGATCTCGCTATGTGCAAACCCATTTATATCATTATAACCTTTTGTATATTAAGTTATTCATCTGGGTTAACGGTTGGTGTATCGAGAGTCAATTCAATGTTGCCACACAGTGCCCAAACAGCTTTTCGGTTTTGTGTTACCTCGTTGGTATGGTTGCTTGGTTATTGCCGCGAAAGAGGACACTGAAACCTGAAGATTGAAGCTGACATAGACTGAAAGTTCACAAGTGACCCAGTGAGTGGCAGTGAGTCGAAGAGAGCGGTAGTGGATGAAATAGCACGAAGTCGAAACGCCTTTGAAACAGTCTACAACCAATATGGATGATCAGAGATCTTGATGAGAAGACCAGGCGGCAAAGCACGAAGTCGAGTCAAACTTTGGATTAGAGAGATGATTGCAGATACCAAATCGGCCAAAGCCATAGATTGTGTCGAGAGACCAGCAAAAGTGACGGCATGGCATCAGATCGAGGAAATAAGTAACAATCTGACGAGGAATTGGATAGTACAATTGGAACGAGTATTTGTCAATTATGACTGAAGAAGTATCTCGAGTCCCGAGTCTCGAATCCCCATTCAAAACATGTCTAGCAGCGTGGATACATCATACAAAATCGGCCAATTCGTTAACGAACAACGTTATGTTTAAAAGCAAGTTACTAATGAGGTAACCAAGATCAAATCGTCTGTTTGGTGCACTTTTTTAATCACTTTACAATGGTATTGAATTCCAATTTTTGGACAACGTGTAAGCGATCTACCTTTAGTTATTCTTTTAGTCATTTGTCAGACTGTGGTCACTGTACAAGATCATTCATTTTACTTAAGGCGTCTTAGAATAGATCTGCTTTGACTCGTCCAAAAGCGTTCATTGTATGATGATATCGTATTTTAACCATTTTTCGGGGCTGAATACCTTGATGCCAAAATTTTATCTGATGGTCGCTTTTGGAAGAATGCTTTGCTGATTGTTTTGCGGGAGTATTGACATGGGGCATTGGTTTACAGGATTTGAAGGATTATATGCGTCAAGCTGGGGAAGTCACCTACGCTGACGCTCATAAGCAGCATAGGAATGAAGGGTGAGTAACATAATATAGAAATGATGCCTTTATATAATTATGGGGCAAGAATATTTGTATTTGCTGGCTAATATATTTCTGGATTCTCAGAGTTGTTCATGATGATATCGCATTTTAACCATCTTTCGGGGCTGAATACCTTGATGCCAAATTTAAATCTGATGACAACTTCCGAGAACGTAAATACTGCGTATATTTAACGCCAAAATTTATGGTCCACCTAACAAAATTTCGTTCTGACTACCCATGTTAGTGTGATAGTCTTGTGGTTGAGAATTCGGCAGTTCCGGGTTCGAATCCCGGAGCCTCGTTACTTTTCGGAGTTATTTGCGTTTTAAGCATTTAAATGTGACTCCAAACGGTGAAGGAAAACATCGTGAGGAAACCTGCATGCCGTTGAGTCAGCAAAAACTCAAAAGATGTGTGAAGTCCGCCAATCCGCACTTGGCTAGCGTGGGGGACTATGGCCTTAACCTTCTCGTTCTAAGAAGAGACCCGAGCTCAATAGTGGGTCATGATGGGTTGAAATACTAACGGGTGACGGGTGACTTCTTTGAAGGTCTGATAACAACCCGAGATGTTCTGACATTGATCTGTCTCCTAAATGGCTGTCTGCCGGAATCAAATTCGAGACCCCTCGCTTTTCTGGCAAGGTCACTACTAAAGTACTTAGAATAACATATACAGGGTGATTTGTAACTCGACGTATTCCTCTTGGGATGTGGTAATGGTAATACAACCAATTTCCAACAAAATTAACCATAATGTCCCTAATACCAAGTCAGCTGGTTATCGAGATATTCCTTATTTTTGGTTTTGGTCAAAGAACACCGAATTTGACTACAAAAAAATCAATAAATAAAAAAATTGTGGTTTGAATTGAGTTGGGTGCATTTGTATCAGTAACTAATACATCAACAATCATTTATTAATACTAATGCAGGCATAAGTGTTACACATTTTAAAATAACAAGTGAATTCTTGTAAAAAAAATATTTTCTTACGAATGTGGTCGATAGAAAAGTAGATTTATTTTAAAAAATCTAGTATACATCAAGCGTACAAACTACATGAAAAACATCCTTGTTTTATAAGCTATCCAAACAAGTAAAATTATTAAGAAACAAACAAAACATTTCAGAAAAAAACGTATGTAGAGCACGTGCGACGTAAAACCCTTAGTTATCGTACCGCGGTATAAGTTCCTGAGTTGCAAACTTTTTAGTTGTTATTGTCGTTTGTCTATTAGTGTATTTATTTTAGCCATAACCACGGCTTCAAGTCAAGATAATGTATGATAATGTACAATGTTGTGACGTGACACAGCGTGGTGGAGTTCGCGACGCACGCGGACATGCGCGCGGCGATCGAGAAGCTGGACGGCACCGAGCTGAACGGGCGGCGCGTGCGCCTCGTGGAGGACCGCCGCTCGTCGCGCCGCCGCACGCGCAGCTCGTCGAGCCGCTCGCGGAGCCGCTCGCGCGACCGCCGCCGCTCGCGGTCCAGGTAACGATGGTCGACTGTTGGTGTACGTGTGTGTCACAATGTTTGGTCTGCTTATTTTTTCACAAATTTTTATCCCAATGTCAAATGATGATATTACATTTCAACCATCTTTCGGGGCTGAAAACTCTTGAATGATACTTTTATAACTGACGAATCACACTCTCGAGAAATTTGGACCTTGCGTTAGAATTTTTTAAGGCTGATTTGCAACTTATAGGTCCGGTCGGTCGCGCAGCCGGTCCAAGTCTCGGCCGAAGAGCAAGTCTCCCGCGGCCAAGTCTCGCTCCCGGTCTCGGTCCAAGTGAGTATCTCTCTTTGTATCTCTGAAAGTTTCTGCTCTTTATGGGGTGCCAACCTTTTTTCGGATGTTCAGAAGTTGAATTCCTAAAATAAATACATTGTTTGTAAATTAGTA
The DNA here is from genome assembly GCA_905404135.1 of Hesperia comma. Lineage (NCBI taxonomy): Eukaryota > Metazoa > Arthropoda > Insecta > Lepidoptera > Hesperiidae > Hesperia > Hesperia comma. Next base: position 10,210,978 of record FR990034.1, read on the forward strand.
GCAAGTCTTCCCTCAGAAAACTTTTTATGTATTAAAAAAATGATTTACATTTTTTCCCTGTCATATTATAATAATCTTTTTTGACCTGATTAAATTGAAATATCACTAAGTGTTTCGTAAGATTACACTCTGAAATTATTTACTACAGTTTTTCTATTAGTCTTGTAGTGTATATTTTGTCAAATATCAATAAGTAGGTGATTTCGAAAAATAGTTGGCAACCCTAGCTCAATACCATATACTGTATCATTTGAGTTGGAGAAAATATCATACTGAGGAGTAAATTCGTGTTACAAAATTAACCTAAGTGTTAGAAATTAATTAATATAGAATGAATGAATAGCGTTCGCTGGATTTTATATTATATTTTGTTTCATACCAATCATAAATTGGGATAAATTTGAGGTCTTTGGGAAAATTGCACCTAAAATCCTCTTGAGTGGTTTGGTGATATTTGATCTTGGAGTAATACTTGTTGGGCATTTCTCGCACCAGTAACTTCCGTGTTTTGACAAATCCTTAATTCACATGATATGGTATAATATAATGTAGACCGTAGTTTTATATGTAAATCTTATCCTAGAATAGACCTAGAGTGCCTATGGCTTCCCATTTTAAATATTAAGTCAATTTATATATTTCAAATCCCATTAAAGAATTAGTCGTCATGTGTATTTATATTATGGGCCAGATAATCTGTTACTCACATCAACTATATTAGCTGCCTCTCACTAAAACTTTTAGACACGCCCTCAAATATGCATGAATTAAATCTTTCACGAAGTATTCAACCGTTACTATGGCATATTTTAATTAACCGATGCATGAATTATGTACAAAATTAACATAGTATTCATTTGGCTAGGTGCGTAAAATCATGCGCTGAGCAAAACTTAAAATCGTAAGTACTCTACAATAGTACTTTGTCGATCAGTAAATTAGATTTTCTTTCTTGTCTTACAATCACTGTTTAGCAATTTCAGTATTAGTTGCGAATGCGTATTTTTGAGGCATTTTATTTAGTTTGATTTAATTCGCTATATTTTAACATTGTTGTAATGCATCCATTGATGAAAATGTCATCTAAGGAACTGGTATATATTTTCCATTGACAAATACTTTGAGATTGCTCATCGATATTGTTAGAATATAGTCGATCCAGTAAGATGGCATGTTCGTCATGCTAACATGTAGTGTAGTACTAGTGGTGTACAAATATCCATAATGAACGATTTGTCGACCGTAAAACGTCGCATAGGGATCGCAGCCGGTCACGGTCGCCGTCGCGTAAGTCGCAGAGGAGGTCCGAGTCGCGACAGTCGCGTCAGTCGCGCGACCGGTCGCAGTCGCGCAAGTCGCGCGACCGGTCGCAGTCGCGCAAGTCAGCCGATCGCAACGGTCGCAGGTCTCGCTCTCGGTCCCAGTCTAAGGCGGAGTCGAAGTGAGTACCGTGTGCCCCTCAAACGCACCTGACGACAATGCAGCGCTTGCGGCTTGGTGTATGGCTTTCGATATTCAAAATTGTTGAAATTATTGACGTATTTGCGTTGGTTTGTGCTGTTGCAGACTAGTATTATTATGATTATGTAGGCTCGTCTACGGTTTTGTAGCTAATTTCATTGTGATATGTTGCTAAGTGTTAACACTATTACTTTTGTGTCAATGATCAGTTTAGTGTTGGAAATTTGATAGCCCGTATGATTTTTTGTAAAGTACACAATTTCACCAATTTTCCATTTGTATTACACAATTATTATCATCTTCATCATAAAATATTTTGGTGTAAGTTTTCACATGTTCAGAAAACCTTAAGCAACATATTCATCACTGAAGAAATCAATACAGTCTACAGAATTGTAATATTGTTAGTCCCAATATTATAAACTTCAATTGAGTAAATAAGTAATTTGGTACTTTCATCGTCAATGCATACAGTAATTTCAACAGCAATAAAGCGTTGTTGTCATGTAATATAACACTGATTGGCAAAATGTTGACTGACAAAATTTTTGTATAAAAAAATATTGAAATTGATGGCACAATTATTGTATTAATAACTCGTATCCATGTTTTCCTGCATCACTAGAAGAAACACGGCCATTGCAAGGTGAGCGAGCATAAACAGTTAAATGGTATTAGCTAATCTGCTTTGTTGCACCCCGTGATGTAGATAGAATTCTAGCTTTGATATGACTGTCAGTATCACTGTGTTTACTTAACTATTTTTTCGGGTATGTTGAAACGCCAATTTACTTTACATATTTTTTATTCTTATGTGTTGTTTTGTGGCATATTTAGATGTTTGTAATTTTTTTTATTTAACTGTTGTGATGGGTAGTAGTAAAAGAGCTTTATAGAATATTTTAGAATATTTAAAATGTTTACTGATCAAAGAAATGTAAGAAAATAAGGAATAGTATTTTTAGCCTCCCTAATGATGAGGAGAGACCTATACTCAGTAGTGGGCCATTAATGGGTTGAAACCAAAAGTAAAGAAAACATCTATTGAAATTTCTAAAGTTTTTGACGATAATATTCACGGAGTCTATAATTTCCTAATGCAAATTATTGAGATAACAACCATAGCAAGTATTCATAATCCATACAAACCGTTTACATAAACCCCTAATCATTTACAGAGAGAGATCCCGCTCGCGAAGTAAGGACGCGACATCGCCGAAACGCGACGAGGAGCGTCGCAACACCAAGTCGCGGTCGATGTCGCGCTCGCGATCCGGGTCGCGCGACCGCTCGGCGTCCCGCGACCGGTCGCGCTCCGCGTCGCCGCGACAGAACGGCGACAATGACCGCGACCGCGCCAGCGCCGACCGCTCGCCCCGTAGCGGTGATTAGGTGTGCGACTGCGACACTAGCGTGTATGTTAGGGTTAATACTGTCTAGGTTTAAGCGCTGCGTATATAACGGCTTGATAACAGATCAAATTAAACGAAAGCCTTCAGTTATGGTCTTGGTTCAGTCTTGGATGTTACGGTTGTACACTTGAATACTCACCAACCTAACCAACTCGGACGCGAGTGAAGTATAGAATCGAAATTCCACCGTAATTACCGATGTACTACTCGCCACCTTGGCCAACTCCGAACAGACATCAAGTATCAAATCGAAATTCAATCGTAATAACAAAGACAAAGGTCATAATTGAATGCTTTCGTTTAAGTTGGTCCGTTACCGGGTTGTTATGTGTGCGCAGTGCAGTCCTTCTCGTGTCGTGACTTCAGTTATTGACTCGCTTTTTGCAAGTTTGCCTACAGTGCAGACTAAATCGTATTCGGTTTCACTTCGGGTAGTTATGTCAGATGTTTAAAGATTTTAATTGAGTCGTAAATGTTCTTGGTACGACAGCAAGCATGCGTTTACCGTTACCATAGATGAGCATTAGTGTTAATGTCAACTGGAAAATTAAGTTTGATTGCAATAGTTCGATCAACGGATTGTCTGTGGCTGGTATTTTAACAGTTAAGCTTCATTATTAATAATATATTTGAAGCCATGGAACTTATTGAGATATTTCTTATGATACATAGGAACTAAGTTTTACTAAAAGTCAGTCTTTTCGGTCATGGGTAGAAAAAATCCTGGCTATAATAACATATTATATAAACAACACTCACTGTGTTTGCGTTTTTTATTGAATTCACTGTTATTTTTAATAAGATAAGATTGTCGCTTAGATTAATATTAATGTTGGGTAGTGGACTACATTGACTTCATATTTTATTTAAAAGTATTTGATCAAAAACATTAAGATATAATGATTGATTATCTTTAAATAAATACAACTTTATGTAATTGGAGTTAAGTGCATTTAGATTTACAGTAACAAGTAGCATTTTGTCAGATGGGAAGTTTATCTTTCGGAAATATCTTTAAATTTTGACGAAAAAAACTATTTAAGAGTATAAGTTTGGATGTCGCCCATTTTGAGCTGAATTACTATAAATTAAATTTTATTGTGGTCCTTTTTATTAGGGATAAGGTACTTTGTAAATATTGAATTTGTTATAGTCACCAAATAAAGATAATAATGAAATAAAATGTTGTTTTAATTGGTTCACCCCTTTTAGTAGTTATGCTGGAATAAAGAATTTCTCCTTTTCGGCTTTGCCGTAGTCGGGGTGAAAACTGACAGCAATTTGAAGGGCTCGGGAATCATAGAGATAGGAATATACTTAGATAGAGACGCCCTAATCCTTAACCTCATAATGAAATAAGCTAGTTGACGTATAGCAGGCCGGCTTAGTCCTACGGTAGGGCGCATTCGAAAAGAACGCTGGTTACCGGCGCCGATCTGCCAGCGCTTATCGGTATAGTCTAAGATCCGAATCTAAATCGACATTCATCGGGTTGATAAGAGAATCAAACACACTGATAGAAACTTTTTTTGATAGTTAAAAATATTTGTTAATATTTAACAAATAATTTATTAGAGACCACTTTTTAGTGCTTAATAAATATTTCTTAGTATTTAAGAAGATTTATTAATATGTAATAAATGAATATCAGATTTATTAAACACAAAAAAATCATTTTAAATACTAAGAAATATTTGTTTAATACTAAAGAGTGGTATAAACTAATACTTAATATTCTGTCTAGGATTTTTGTTGTCTACCCATTTTTAATATATTTTCTAATATATACGAAATTTATTATTTTATAATTTTGATTCTCTTATCAACAATTTAGATTCGGATCTTAGACTATACCGATACGTGCTGACAGATAGGGACAGGGATGGGCAAATGGGAAAAACATATCGACATTAATTATCGTATCGATATTTTCCAAATGTATCGATATATACCACCCAAGAAATTTAATATTGATATTTCGATATATCGGTATGTTTTGGCCAATGTGCAATTATTTATAAAAATTGCCAAAATATTCGAAATTTTAAAGTACCTAAATACACATCTGGCTGTTATGACATCAGTTTTATTATTAAAAAACAGGTTTATGTACCTGTAGCCAAGAAAAAATCAACATACAGTGCCACAAACTTATCTTTTTTTTTGCCAAAATTTCAACTAATCCAAATGTTATACTGTTGTCAGACAAAGACCAAGACAGTAGCGCCCCTCTTACCGGGTCAGATTAGTTTATTTTTATTTTATATACATTTTTATTTTATAGATATTTTTCTGAAAAAATATCGATATTTTGATATATCGATATTTTTTACCCAAACCTACTGGCAGATCGGCGCCGGTAACCAGCGTTCTTTTCGAATGCGCCCGTAGGACTGTTCAGTGGGACTAATGGGAATGAACCGGAAAAAAAGTCCCATTAGTCCTACGGTAGGACTGTTCAGTGGGACTAATGGGAATGAACCGCCATTTATAGTGACCCATATGTAAATATGACATCTTGTAAGACCTATCCGTAGATACCCCACACGTATGGGTTTGATGAAAACAAAAATTTTAGTTTCAGTTCTAAGTGAGGGAACCCCCAAAATTTAGGTTCATTCCCATTAGTTCTACTGAACAGTCCTACCGTAGTGCTTTTTTCTATTTTTGTGTGGAAATCTTAAAACGGTTCACAGAATATATCTACTTACCAAGTTTCAACAATATAGTTCTTATAGTTTCGGAAAATACCTAGTAGCTGTAACATACGGACTAACGGACAGACATGACGAACCTATTGGTGACAAAGCTGGTGCCAAGAAGTTCGGATTTCCCCTTTGCCGTGAGGACAACTGATTTATCTGGTAATCGCAGTGGTGGAAAAGAAGACCGACAGAAGGTGCCCTCGACAGCCTTAGCCAGCGACCAGAATTCTCGACTCCCGGGTAGTCGGGTAGCCGACTAGCTACTCTCCAATTTTGCCGATTAATGTGGCCTTCGCCATGGGGCAGATGGATGCTATGCGACACGCTTGCAGTTGAGTGAAAAAATTAACCCCAGAACATTACGAGGAAACGTTAAATGTTAACTTTCTTAGGGATATCACGTAGGTACTTTGTGCCTGGATAATTTATTTTTTTAGGTTTCGGTAAGGTACCTCAGGTCAGAGCAACCGTGCAACCGTGCTACGCCCATGGTACAATAGCATTGTAATACTGTGATTATGGCATATCAGCATGTATAATAATATTATATTGAAATAACTTTCATTTGCAGTTTTTCAGAGTCCATTATGTATTTTCCACTTTTTCATAGTTTCGAACTTCTAGTAAATTTTTTCATAGTTAATTTTCTTCTAAATAAAAATATAACTGCAAATGAAAAATATGCAAATATAATATATGCATGCTTATATAAATGCCATAATCACAGTACAGTACGTTGTGGTCATTCATCTGTCAGTTACTAGTGTGCAATGATTGGTTAAATGAATGTCAAATGCGTCCGACAGCGCCTCTTTCGTTTCAGTCTGTTGGGTTTACTATACAATGTTATTGTACAATGAATAATGACGTTAGTCTTAAAAATGTATTTTTTTACATAGAGCGTCTATGAAAATTCAACGGGCAAAAAAATATGTTAGCTTGAGAATTTAGCAAAACCGAACATAATATATAATATTAGGTAAATTTTGACTATATTTACCATTGAGTACTATGTACTTACCTACTCTAAAAACTGAGATACATTGCTTTGGCGCCGGGCCTGGGTCAATTTTGGCGGAACCCCTTTAATGAATTAATTGGTGTACCCTAAGTACAATGAATTAAATGCCCGAATGAAATAATCCTTGTAGTTCATCTTGTAAATTTCCGTTTTTAAGGTGACTTCATCGTGCTCGGGTATACAAATAAAACAAGGTTTAGATAAGTACCTCAGCAACTCTGCTCTCCTGGTACAGTCCTACAAGGATCTTTTGGCGCGTGGCTGACGTGAGGGTGACAGAGACAGGTTCTTACAGGGAAGGAAAACAGGAAAACTGTAAGGCGCTGTCTCTGTACTGTCTGTGTAATGGTGCGTACAGACTATGTAACAAAACATGTTATAAAACATTGTTTAATAACATGTTTTACAAATGTGGACGCTATGTGTTACAAAAACAAGTTATACAACATGTTATTAGTTTGTGCAACAATATTATATAACTTTTGCGCACGAGTTACCTACTCATGCCTTGTTATATAACATTGTTATACAACAATGTTGTTCTAATGTGTACGGTCTTGTAACATGTTTCATTGTTAGACAACAATGTTAGATAGTGTGGACGTGTTATAAAACAAAAGTTATATAACATGTTGCATAATGTGTACGCACCATAAAAGATTCTTGTACGACTGTATGCATGGGACTTGCTATGGACAATTTTTTTGAATATTTTATTCTGTTGATCGGGGCTCAGAAAAAAATCATAAAAATCAGTGTCCAGTTATAGTGTAATAAAAACGATTGCCTTTTAACGTAGATAATAACAGTGGCCTACCCGCAAAAAGTGTCCGTAGTTCACTTAGGTGTACTGAGGTGAAATAAGCAGCTAGACCATACGACTGACGCCTGACTAAGGGTGCGGTTCCACTGAGGCGGAGCGGAGCTGTGCGCGATTCACAAATCACGTGGCTTGAAATCCCAGCTCATTGCGCCTCGTGCGGATTTCAAGCCATGTGATTGGTGAATCGCGCACTGCTCCGCTCCGCTCCGCCTCAGTGGAACCGCACCCTAATACTAGGTATATATTTATTCGGATTACGGGCTATTATGTTTGTGCATTAAACAGCGAATGCAAAATATAACTTAATTTATGTTTAGCAAACTGACATTTATTCCAAATTCTCTGTGTTGTTCATGTAAAATGATAATTTAAGTCTTCGGACTGTGTAGCAGGTAGCAGGCATATTTGAACATGTGTGACTAGTTTATTAGATTGCATAGAGATAGACAATAGATAACTTAGGATAGGTCACCGACGTAAGGGGTTGATTTATGAATAAAATGCGTTGTTAATCTTTTGTAAACAATTGTTTATTAACATTTTATTTCTTGTTGCATCACTGCACATAATAATACACATTCGTCGCAGTCACTCGCTGGCAAATTTATCACCGCTATAGCATTACAATATGACTTTTATTGTAATAGGATTCTATGGAATTATTTGTTACATCTCTCCCCTCCTCAGACATGCTTTCATTTTTCTTTTGAAATAGGAAAAAAATGTGAATATACTAAAAGGTACTTGGAAAGACGAAGAATACTGTATTTATCTAAATTAGAAGAAAACAATAGCACAATAATTATTAAGATCACAAATCAATTGAATCGCATGCAAAATAAACATAGAAAAATAGCGAAAATTAAAAATACATAAAAGTTTTAAAGAGATAAAGTTACTTATGAAAAATGGAATGATTTGAAATTTTTCTTTCAGTATACTCACACCTAACAATAAATGCATTCACGATTCTCAGTAAAACATTATCCAAAATACAAATCAAGAAGACAGGTTAGCTTCAGTCAATTGTAAACAAACTTCAAAAAATAATTAAAAATGATTTTTTATAATATTAGAGATAATTCACAATAATATTAATGATACTTTTAATAAATAAATTAAAAATACTGTCATTTTATTGGTCTGAGACGAAATTACATTTAGAGGCATAGAATATATCAAATTAAATTTCTCAAAAAGAAAAATGAAAGAGAAACTCGGTGTGATCAATTTAAGTACAACAGTAACAATAGGTCCGGTCGTGGTTCTGTTTTTTTACATAATTTTAACTTACATTTTGTCATCTTACAAAATTAAATACAAGAACATTATTTATTGATCATCAGTCTATTCATAGTTTGATATAAATTTTACAATTTTGTCGATTTAACCTTCTTTAATCTACGCACGAGTACAAAAGGCAACATAAGAGGTAACACCTATTTATCAAATTATATCTACAAATGTTTATAAAACGGTAATTTAACATAAATTATTTGACAATTCGACCGTGTCGGCACGCGGCGCGTCGCGGGGAAGCGCGGCATCCCGAGGCGGTCTATAAACAACAGCTGCCACTGTATCTATTAAAATAAATAAGTTAAAACAACCTGCAATATCCTATGTTGCCTAATGACACACATATTGTCTCAGTACTCATAAGTAATGGAGAATATTCTTACATCACTACAACTTAATAGTTTTTATACACAATGACTTAGGTTTCGACATTTTGTTTCTTATAAGTACTCAATTTATTTTATAACCTATGGACTAATTACGTGCGCGATGTTATCGTGTTTGGTACGAGCGCCTCTCCCACGCCATCTAGCGGCGTAGAGACGTACGAGAGGCGCTCGGTCGCAGGAACGCATGCAATGAACATCCCGCAAGAACTGAAGCGAAAGGTGTGGAAAAATCAATGTCGATTTTCAAGAAAACCTGAACACGATTTTAAACGGATACGATTTCACTATCAATCATAATAACATAGGAACAAATGACAATAATTAGTCAATCACAAAAAAAACAAAATCAATGTAAAAAACTGATCAACGCATCACTTGCGTTTTCATAAATTAGTCTAAAATCTTATTTTACGCACGGTTTGGCTTCTATACTGGTGCGAGTCTAGAGAGGGACAGTGGTGTGAGCAAGAGACGACGCCGACATCACTAGAGGACCTCGTATATTCAACAGTAACAGTTAAATTATTCAAGAAGTAAAATAATTATTAAGTTTCAGGCCAAATACATTTTTTATTGGTCATCAACTTGATGTGACATTTGTAATGACATAATTCGAAAACTTCAAAATGGAGTGACGTGTGTCATGGTTACGTCATTTGTCGCCGCCATTTTAAATCTTTCAAACTTCGAATGGTTTGGAATTTTAGCGAGGAATGATTTGAAGGGAGGTCCTCCAGAGAGCTGGGAGTCGTATCCTTGAGTCCTGGCCTCGCGCGGACCGAAGTCGCGAGGCCACGGCACCGCTACCTACAGAGATCGCAGACATGGACCGGAGTCCATTGCCCCCCGGCGGATCGGTCCTCACCCGACACAACCTTAACTATACACAACCGGTCACTGAGTTCCCTTACATTACAACCCCTGCCATCCATAAGGAAACCCATCAAACCCATTATAGGCCGCACGATGACAAGGTACACTCCGTCAATATTGTATGAAAAATTGGCTGTCATGACCCGTCACCGTGCGACCCACACGCTCACATGATACACGCGAGCGATTTAGCCGTTCAGTCTTTATCGAAATGTCCGCTTCCCTTGTGTATTCGATCAACACACCTCCATCTCAGCTCCGCTATATTGTGCTAGAAACATCGAGCATAAAACTGACTGAGAAGTGAGCTCGTTAATTTTGTAAAATTGTGTTCCTGTGCTAGTGAATTGGTTATAATATTGTCGTTTGTGCGGGAGGATCGCGACCATAGATTGTGCTCTATGATTCTGAGTGCTTGTGGTTTTTTCTCGTACGGTTACTCCGTCGGTTTTATGCTCTATTTCGAGGTAGCCGGCCGAGATGTAGACAGTTGGGATATACGAACGTCCGGGCGACGCTAGCCGATCGGGGGCGGAGAGCGGTCGTCGCCATTACTATGTACAGGGGCGCGCGAGCCGCTCAAATAAATACATACGAATGCTTACAACTAGCCGTCTATACAGGGGTCACTTTACACTTTACGCTATATTTACACGCGGCGCACAGCCTGGTTCGCGAGAGCGTCCGTTGTGAATAAATAAGTTAGGAGTCCATAGCACTATTGGTCCGATGCACTACACTTGCGTCGCGAACGTCGGCGGCAAGCAGTGGTCGTCTAGCACGTACACCCCGCCGCCTTCTAGCGCCCGTTTCACTAGCGACGTGTCGCTGCAACAATAGACAGGGTACGTTAGTTTAGGTGTTGCATTATCGTTGAGACTTAAGTCCTAGGTAAAGTTTCGGGAAGGTGCTTAGAGAGGTTGAATGTTCAGAAGGAAAACATTAATTTGTTTCATAAAGAATTGAAAATTATAGTATTAGTAAGAAGTTGTGACATAATCTACCAGCTGTTTTAGTACTACTAGAGACTAAAGTGGGCCAATAACGGACGATTAACCATACGTATATACTGACCTATTCGCGCAGTAGGCGGAGTCTGCAGACAGCCGCGACAGGCGCGGGTCGAGCGCGGCGAGCAACCGCGCGGCGCTCTCGGTGTTAAGCGTTTTCCGCTTACACTCCTCCGCGGCGTTGTGCGCGTTCTGGCACTCGGGCGCCGGCGCGTCGCACTTGCCCCACGTGTTGCGGATGACGCGGCCGTTGCCGCCCGCGTTCGCCGCGTTCTGCCGCTCGGCTTCCGCGTCGGCCGCGAGCCGCGCGCGCTTGCGTCTCCGCCGCACGCACGCCGCGGCCGCCGCCGCGATCAGCGCCGCGCCCGGCACCGCCGCCGACAGCGCCGCGATCAACGCTACATGCCTCCCTGACAGCTTCTCCTCCCCCTCCCCTTCGTCCCCCACTCGCCGTAAATGTCCTCCCGCCGGCTTTGCGGCGAATTCCGCCAGCGACACCGTGCACGACTTGCCACCCCAGCCCGCCGGGCAGTTGCAGTGGTAGCCGTCCACGCGGTCCCGACAAGTGCCGCCGTTCCGGCACGGCGACGACGCGCACTCGTCGATGTCCACGCTGCAGTCCTTCCCGGCGAACCCGGACCGGCAGCGGCACTCGTAGTCGTTGTCCAGCACGAGGCACTCGCCCCCGTTGGCGCACGGCTTCGCCAGGCACAGGTCCACCCTCGTCTCGCAGCGCGGGCCCAGGAAGCCGGGCGCGCACTGGCATCGCTGGCCGTTCACCAGGTCCACGCAAGTCCCGCCGTGCTCGCACACGATTCCCGCGCAGTCGTCGATGTCGATCTCGCAGCGGTTGCCTCGGAATCCTTGTTTGCAGGCGCACCTGAACCCGTCTCCGGCTCGCGTGCAGGTGGCTCCGTTTCGGCAGGGGTTGGCGGCGCAGGGGTCGGCTTCCACTCCGCAGTCGGTGCCGGCGTACCCCGGGGGACAGACGCACACGTAGCCGGAGGGTCTCGGTTCGCAGCTGCCGCCGTTTCTGCAGGGCTGGTCGGCGCAGGTCAGACGTCGCGTTTCGCACCGAGCTCCCTCGTATCCCGAGGGGCACGCGCAAGAGAGTTCGCCGCCTTCGTCGGGAACGCAAGCGCCGCCGTTGAGGCAAGATCGGACCATGCAAGAGTGCAGGGATTTCTCGCAGTTGAGCCCCGTGTACTCCGGCGGGCAGACGCAGGTGTAGCTCCCTTGTCCCGTGTTGTGGCACGTTCCCCCGTTCCTACAGGGCCGATGGTTCGTGCAGTAATTGAGATCTTGATTGCAGAACAGGCCTCCCCAGCCCTCCTCGCAGATGCAGTCCCAGGGCTTCGAGCAGGTCCCGTGCACGCAGCCCGGGTGCCGCTCGCACTGGTCGCACAGCTCGCCCACCCAGCCCGAATGACATCTGAAATTAAAAAAAGAAACATGAGTAAGCAAGAATGGGACGTGATAACAAGCGACTAAAAAGCGTGTCTTTCTTAGCGACGGGAACAATGAGGAGGATGAATGATTTAGTGAGGCGCAGGGAGCTAACGTCGAGCGTTTAGCACAATGGTGCGAAGTGGATACTCACATGCATTGGTCGGGCTTGAGGCAGTGGCCGTGCTCCGCGTCGCAGCCTGGCAGGCATCTCGCTGTAACAAAAGGAATAGGTTCGTTAGCGCATCTCGGAGACAAAGGAGGTACAATGCTAGCGGTGATTTTTTCAAGAGAACGCCTGATCAGTTTCACGCTATACATTTGCGTTTAGTGCGGTGTATTGCTCGGAGGCTCGCAAAGGACACGGTGCAACAAAGAGAGAGGTTCGTTACCGTCCCGACCGGGGGCGAGGTCACGCGCTCCGACGATTTATCTTCGCTCGCAACTATAACAACATCCTCCATCTTACATTGCTTCCATTCCATTAAAATACTTTTAAATCGACTTCGTTTTAACCTATCCGGAGCGGTCGCGTCGCTCGATACGCTATGCCTATTAGAAACGGCAAAGTAGGTACCTTAAATATAAAAAGTTGAAACTTTACATAGACTTGATGTTTCGTACGTAATATGCGCGCATCGTTAACTTCGTGATTTACGTTCCGTATACGGCAAACCTTACCCTGCTGGCGTAACCACGTAAAGAGATACGCGCGGTACAATCGAGTTACTGCGCGTGCATTGCGGTGTATGTAAGGTGAGGTGCGAATAACAAAAGGCGGTGCAGTAATGTATGCCGGTTGAAAGAAAAAATAATGTGTTTTGAAATGAGAAGTGCGCCGGCGTCGTATCGGTCGGGTGCGCATGGGCAAGTTATCGGAGCGAATACAAAGGGGGCAGATAGCGCGGGGAGTCTAACCGTCACTCGACCGTTACTAGTCCCCTAACTCGCTAGAAAAATACTTAGACGCCATTTTGCTTATAATTCCCTATCCGAATGCAAATGTGAGTCGGGCGTTCGCGTTCTAAATTGAACACGGAAGCCGCTTCAGTGAGCGCAGCTATAATCCTATATCTCCTCGGATTCGCCGAGCTTAGAAGCGCCGGGATATAATGGGAGATTAGTCTTCCCCCTAGCCCGTAATACGTTTAGGTTTAAACTTGGCGAAGCTAAGCCCCCAAACTGACTCGGTATTCTCAAATCGGCTTAGGACTGACTCAGTTAAAGCGTTCCATGCCCGTTTACTCCGCTACGGCGAATTGGAAATGAAATTGAAAAAATAATCCGCTTTCACGACCACTGCTTTGTTCACACTTTCGCCTATGAAATTTTAAAACGAAACGATCTATTCTCATGACCTGCGTACGGCAATTACGATTGAATAATAAAACTTTATAGGATAGGTAATGAATCGAAGGCGCCACTCGTCGGTTCGACATGAAGATCAAAGAAAGACTTTCGAGTGTCGGCCTCGTTGCCCATAGCACTATCCACTTCAGTGCACTCGCTCCCGAAGCTTATCTCGACCCTCGAACGGTAGGTAAAACAGGAGTCGTAAAAATTACACTCCAGAACTAATTTAGGCCGTAAGTGGCCGAAAAGCCGCGGGGTGGATGTTTCGGCCTCGCTATTAGTTATCAATGGAATAATATCGATTTCTAATGCCAGTATGACGGATGCCGCATTGCGACCAGCCAAGGCCTACTCGTATAGAAGCTGGGCTCTTCAGGTAATGACAAAAAGCGACCTTCCCGGATGATGGTGCACGTGTGCGAGCAAATATTTAAACTGCTCCGACATCTGCGTCTATTCGAGGCGGAAATTAGGTGCGCGTGGGATTCGCGATTCAATACAGAAGGTAATATTCGTGAGAACTCCTCTCTCGTCGACAATTAGGCGAAATTGAGCGGCCGTGAAGGGATTCTCTCGGTGTTTACCCTATCATTAAGAACAAGAACTGGATGCTGCAGATAATGTTGTCGGGACATGCAAATAAGTTTTTGGGATCGTTAAGCTTTCCCAGAAGGCCAGATAGCATTGGGCAGATGTGAGGCATGTTTCATGACACGGTCAAGTACAAAGTTTATTTCGATTGGTGATCGGTACTCGTTTAAAGGTGTTTTTGACCCGGTTCGAGGCGCTCGTGTTGCGCTCCGCGGCGCTGTGTGAGTGTGTGCGAACGTAGCGTTGTTTTCATTTCATTATGGCCGCTTCTCTCGCTTTTACATTTTCGTAATCGCCAATACAACTACGGGGATAGGGTTGGCAGGGCTCTATCGGCTCATTAGTGCGATGCATAATCGTCTCGTGAAAGTTAACGAGGTGGAAATTGGAAATCTAAACGTTGGGAACGACGGATAAATTCCGTCCGGTCATGATAGCATATCTCGGAGTCTCGCCGCAACTGTTTACTTTTACCAGAAAATTGTGATTTCGTGGTTATCCCGTCGCGTGGTGTTACTAGGATCGCATGGTCGGCCGACGGGCAGCCCTGGCGAGCGAGCGAGAGAGCGCGCTACGCGGCGCGAGGTCGTGCGTCCCTGTCGCGCGCGTTTTTTTGCGGCGCCGGAGTGTGGGAACGCGGCGGCAGGTGGGGCTGCCGAGATTGCGACGCGACATCCGCCCGGCTACAATGCATCTTGAGACGCACCGCTTTGTTTTACAATACAAGACGCGATGTGTTTAACATACGTCAGAACTTCGTAATGACGTTTGAAACGTTTAGATGCTTTTTATTGGCGGCCATCCGCCGTATCGCGATTCATTAAAATTGCAAATCGGCGTGATCCGATACATGGAACTGGTAAAAGTGGACGCTATCTAATCTGCGGGTTTAATCCGTTTTCTTCGAGTCGCCAGCCTTTATCTGCAGGCTGCAGCAGCTGTTCAAAATCGGCCGCGTTCTCGTGTTCAATAAATTAATTATCGAAGTCGTCGATAATAAAAAGCGAGCGGACATTGATGAATGTCGCTAATGACGTGACCATCTCCGCTGCTTTTGTTTTGGAACAGCGGCGAAGGAAAGCAAACAGACCACACCGGCGCGGCATCGGTCACACGCTATAGTATGTGACGCGCTCGAATATTGTTTTGTCACTCATTCATTCAGTAGTGTGCTCAGGTTTTTAATAGAAAGAGATGTCCTAATACCCGCCCCGGTGGAGCGAAAGAGTTGGATGCACATAACATGGGGGTTAAACGGAAATTATACGCATGAAACGATTTTAAATTCAATGAACATATTCAAAGAACGATCACGTTTTCGCTCCGCATTACTTTAATAGAGGGCAGTTAAGGAGGCATTGCGTTAATAATTCTTTATTTTTATACATTATTCATTACTAATCCGCTTTTAGAGTGCAAGTACAGCGCATTCCGCGTATGACCGCATTTACCCTTAAAACGAGTATAAAATTTTATCTATTTGGTTTATTTCACGTAATAAACTTTAACGATAGATAGATACGGATCTACAAATTAAAACGTAGCGTACCTCCGTGCTAGTTCTGCCTTGTAATGATAATAATTAATTATAATCACGTGGAAACTTATTTGGCAGCGAAACAATTAGTAATAAACATTCCATTCTTCTAATTATTTTATTAGAAGTTTGTTGCTGTGAACAATAGGCGTCGAGACTATGAGATTTTCCGCGGTCAAAAGCAAGTTGAATACTTTTTCTGTACGTGTTCTATGATTTTATAAATCTTTAAGTACCTTCAAAATGTCTTAAAGTCTTAGTACTTGAATTTGAGATTAGCAACAACAAGCAAGACAGAATAAGATCATTACCATTCAAGCTTCGTGGCAGAAACATTAAATTGCTTAACCAACTAGAGTTCACCATTGGTTTTATTGCTGGGACAGACATAGTGGTCATTTACATTAATTTTGATCATATCTACGATAATTTAATGACGTCAATGACTAAAAAACTTCGCTTCGTTTCACAGTTTCCTATACGGCTTGTTATAAGCTTGTCTTTACAGTTTACACCTAGACTCCTAGCAATAGCAACATGGTATTTAGTATTTACATGCTGAACCCTTGACCCCAATGAGTCAGACTCCGCGTGACCAGGACGCTAGGAAAGGTCAGGCTAAATTGGCAGGCAGAGGATGTCAGGCCAAAATTTGTCGCATCTAAGTTTAATGAGGATGGGTGAATTTAACGAACTATTTAAAAGTCACCCAGGAAGTTACGCTGGCGTTTGTATGAGAATCGCTAGGAAAGTGATAACAATTTATGTAATATGATTGTGTCGACTTAGAAATGTAGTTTGGAGATTACGGTAAATAAATTAAAACTTGGTTTAGTTTTTGCCACTATGTTAGTTGCGTAACTGATGAGTTAATTTTCATACAATTAAACAAAGTATTTATATTTCCGAGGTTTACGTCAATTAATTCATATTCTATTATGTCGTCTCAGTTCAGAAGGCATTAATTGTTTCTATAGTTTGTATCTATTACGGGTACTCACGATTTTCGGACATAGTCCATGCAAATGAATCAAATTAATCGTGAGTACCGTAACAGTTATAATGTTTAGTATCCAGGATTATAAAGTTGTAAATCATATTTAAAAAATTGGTCGAAATTAACTGCAATATCTAGCTACTACCTATACAGAAGACTAGAGGAACTAATTCTACTGGGCCTACTTATTACTGCTAAGTTACTTATATTTTTCAACTTACGTTTGGAACAATAATCCCCGGTCCAGCCAGGCTTGCAGACGATCTCTCCAGTGGCCGAACAGGTGTAGTGTCCGAAGGCGTCGTCTCTCGGCCGGCACAGCACTTCACAGCCCGGCCCGTAGTAGTGTGCCGCGCAGGTCACCCGGTACGACAGCTTCAGATGTGCCCCGCCGGGCCCGCCCCACCGCTGCTCCTCTTCCACCCACGGGCCGCCCACGTCCGCTATACTCTGCTTCGTCATCCGCGCTATTAACGTATCTGGAAATACAGGGTTTGGTTAGAATTCAGACGATGAAATACCGTAGTGTTGTAAGGAAAAGATGTAAATGTATAAAACATTACATTACATTACAGATAAGTCTAGTAGTGAAAAACTTTTTGCTAGTTATTTTTAGAGTTTTAATACAACTGCTGAAAACTTTTAATATTTCAATAATAAAGGGGTGAGTAGGACACATTGAAACTTCTGTGTAACCTACACTTTTACATTTTTAATGTCTTTGAATTTGTCCCTAAACAACTTACAACAAATTACACCGGGACTGTTATACAACAATGATCAAATTATTCGACTTCACTGAAACATTCACCAAAAACGTAATCCAAACAACTTACATCTCAAACAAGATTTTAATCTTAAAGGATAAAACACAATTTAATTTGATTAGGTAAAAGGCGTATCTTTATCAGCGTGGGAAAGGGCTACAGTAAATTGACCTGTTACCGTCGGTTTGACGCCCGCATTCAAACGTGAGATTTCATTGTTCAAAACGTGATTCACTGGTTTAGTTCGTTGGCGCCCATCGGTTGATTGATTAAGAGTTTTAACCACATTCCTAGTTGTAAATACAATTTATCGAACAAACAAGGAAGGGATTACGTAATGGACGCAAAAACTGTAAAAAATTCAGCCTCTCCATTCATCACGGAGCAATGGGAAACCTCGGAGCCGACCAGTTCCTACCTTTATTTATCTGTCCGTGTATGGCGATCTTTTACTCTTTTTGCCACGCTCGAAGTTACATTCCTAAGCCGGTAATCCCGACAGCGGATAAAATTAAACCAGACGAAACAAAATTAAAAGGTTTGAAACCATCGATCCCGACTAATTTCGTGGCGTATGGTATTTCGATACGATTGTTCTCGAGTGTCCGAACCTCGTAATGAGATGCAGTTTATCTCGTATCTAAATCTTTCGGCTTTTGTTTATACATCCAAAAGTAAGTGCTATTGTTTATTGACCGGTTCAGTCTGGTATCACGGTCATAACCGGATCTATAGGCGATTTATTGTCTGAAATAGGTTCTCGATTTATCCTTGATGAAAACGATGCGCGATGAGTTGAAATGCCTCATAGTGCACACAATTCACCGGGTAAGTGTACACCGACTGATCGTATCTGCGCAATAAATCTAAATGATAAAACGCGTACATACCTAACTTAGTCGGCCAACGAAAATAATATATTAAACATGGATATATTCCGCATTCTCTTCGGATGAAAATTCAAAATTGTAGTTTGTAAACGTTTATGAATAGGTATTTGAAACGAAAGTGTTACAACGAAGCCCTTGTAAAGTAGCTAAAAAATAGAACAGTGACACGAAGGTATTTTAAGTAACACGATATGTTCGGTTCTAGATAAATGTTATTAAAGCGAAGTGCAGAGTTCGGAGGGAATTAGAAAAATGATGTG
This sequence comes from Hesperia comma, assembly GCA_905404135.1. Lineage (NCBI taxonomy): Eukaryota > Metazoa > Arthropoda > Insecta > Lepidoptera > Hesperiidae > Hesperia > Hesperia comma. The sequence goes on from FR990034.1 coordinate 10,229,812, forward strand.
TGGGAACGGGCGGTTTGCAATTTAGCTCGAATGTGCACGGAGAATTATGGCAACGGCGAGCCGCTCAGGTGTTCGCCAGGGCTGCGCCAGCGATATGAATGCGACCGCAAAATGAGAACATTTATCAAAACAAATTTAAAACTGTACGGTACGAAGCTGCGAAAAAGGAACTAATTCGAAATTCCTATGGCTACCTATTTCAATTCCACATACCGATATGTAACTCGTAAAGATACAAAACCCAGTCACGACAACGACAAAACGTTACCATCACGTACGCAACAAACCTTGAAATTACATTCATTATACCGAATCATCGTAACGATATTAAATGAAGGTGTACCCGATAGTCTATTAATGTAGCATCGATTCACAAATAAATAACGCATTTAAAGGATGAGGCAGCCGTACGTGCCGCGGCGGTGCTACAGCGTATAATTACGGACCCAGAGGTCACTACAAATAGCAGATCCGATAAAAACAAAAGAAAGCGAAAATAACCGATAATAAGCCGGCAGATATCGGAGGCGGACGGCGGCGATTTGGGATATTTCGAACGATTTTCGGGATATAGGGATGCGTTCACGCGACCTCGCTTCCGGCGCCTTCGATCGATCAATAACGCGACCGGATGCGACCGATATTCATTAACTGGACGGACAAGTCAAAGTCTAGTCACTCCGACCTAATTGTAGAGCGTCGGCGACCTACGTGAAGGAAATTAAACGCCATCGTGATCATACATGGGTTATTGATCCTGGATTTCTCAAACCAAACTGGTCCTTCGCCGCCGGCGCTGTGGGAAACGGCATTTCATCAATGGCCCGAGCACACAAGCCACGTCCTCCTTTGTTTATAAAACTGTCCACTTCTAATGTTCGACGTGTATTTCAATTTGAGAGGCGCGTTCGCCGTCACGCACTACACTGGATAAACAAACGTCGATTCTCCGACGCTCGGAACATTATGAGAGACAGGAAAACCTGAGCACGACTACATTTAATATTCTATTGTTTTTTAGAAAACGTATATTCGCATTCGGATTGCGCAATGTGCAATTAAGTCGGAGAGAGTTAAAGCTTCAGTGCGTAATGAATCGGGCCTAAATGCACTATAAGGGCCCGTCACAACTGTATCTTTAAACATCTCAGCGTGCGCGGTAGCGAGACCCGAGGCCCGAAGCCCGAGGCGGCGCGCGGCCCAGACGGGTAATTGCCTCCACGAATCTGTTATCAATGCTGTCTTTTCACACGCTCCTATTCTCGCTCCAATATGGAGGTGTAAATCGAGACAATGCAATAATAGTAAACGGGAGAGAGTAAACAAAGAGTGCGGGACACCGGCATCCCGCACCGCGTGCCCACTGCATATGCTTAGCATCTGTCGACGGAGTTTCCTGACAGCGCCTGTTACATCATAAATTGAGCCTTCCGCACCTTCTTCCGTGATTTTTTATCCACCTCAAGCCCTATAACGACGAAAGACGAAGTGTAAACTAAAATTCACTTCCTCGGCTAAGTTTTTTAGCATCGGGTAAACATCGTTCCGTTAGCGTTCCAGGTGCGAGCCTCGGGCGATACACAAAAGATTTTAAACCGAGCGGCCGTATCAAAATTGCAAGCCATCCCTTTGTCGAACGGCTATTTGTTTAGGAGAAAAATGTCTTTATGTGCTGGCACTCATTCTCCGCACTATCGTCTTTATCCATGATATATTGGATTCTTTAGTCGTGTCTATTCTCTATAAACGATTCGCTAACGTCTTTGCGAACCGAGGGTCGATATGCAGTTCTGTACCTCGTTATGCGTTCACAATCCGGTCGCGTTCAGCTGCGTTCGGTATTAGATAAAAAACCGAATGTGATTTAATTAAGCATTAGCCAGTGAGTCGATAGTGAGTGAACACAAACGGCGTGCATGTAACCTGTTATTATGGTTGATTAGATTTCTGTTGGTAACATTTCTCGGTAGTGCGTCGGTGCCGCCCATCGCTCCCGCGCCGTATTAAAAATATACGACCCGTCCTCTTAAGCTATCCACTCCAAACGCTAATGATTTTGGGTAAACCGGCCGTAGCACCTCGTATCTCCGAATCTCTCGAGTAAATCACAGACGTTTTTGTGTACCGGGAGTAGTAATTATGTCGGTCAGAGTGCAGGATGAAAATCTAATTATGAAGTGGGCAGCACCGTTTTTGCGTCCGCCATTTTTGTTTTCTAAATCGATTCGGATGCGGGGCGTTCGCTATCCTTGTAAATTTTCCTTTTGGGTTCACGTCCGTGTCTCGGGTTATGAATTTGGATGCACGCGGTATTATCGTGATGATGTATTTACGACGGGCTGCCGGTTAGAATTCATTCGGAATCGTTTTTTCGGTCACGCCACGTCGCATGTCCGCCGTAAACCTGTCGATTCGTTATTGGTAGTTTAGACCCGCGTGTATCGTCAAACGAACCGAACTTTAATATCGATTCGATTACATCGATTGTAATTTAAAATTATTTGTGCATATGGCGTATAGGTATCATTTACTTGTTTAATAAAATTGGACTCGATGTCGTGCGAACTCGAATAATCGATAAAGCGATTCTTAATGTTTTTCGACTACGTATCGGTCAACGGCCATCGGAATATATTAGAACATTTCTACTAAATTTTCGTCCTACAGAAGGCTGAGTTTATTAGAATACGAGTTGCATTGCGAAGCGGCTCACGCGCCGCCGGCGTGCCTTGAACGCCAATCGTCCACTCCATGGGAACATTTTTGTCTTCCACGATATGATAATATAAGCATTCAAATATACATACTGTCCGTTAAATGCACGATAAACACCCAGAATTACAGTGAAACCTGGATGTGAGCGAGTCGTGACAGACGTGAGGTGAATTTTACAAATTTTCGATGCTTCATGACCCTTTTATCATAATCGCATTAGACTGCAACTTACCGTCTGATCTGGACGTCTCGTTCGTATCGTGCCACGCTTCGACTATTAGCGAGAAGGTGCCCTGAAAAATAAAAAAATTAAAAAAATTAAAAAAAAATCCAATTACACTTTTATTAAGGTCCTAATATAAAATTAAATACACGAATCATTTAGTTTCACAATTATTACAGAGAACAGAATATAAACAAACATTTATTACAAAGTAACATCAAACTTCATAGTTTACTACGCAAAACTCGTTTTCAATATAACCTCATTTATAACCAATCTCAACAAATATTAATCATATTTCGAGTGAAAACGCAGATGCATCCCACTTCTGATGACTGCGAACCGATTGATTTGTTACTCAGTCCACATAAAGAGCAGGTGTTTCATCAAACAAACAGATCATGTTTACATACATTCATAAGACATTAAAGTTAAAATCGCACAATAATAACCAATCGATGAATTAAATTCGAACTCGCAAGATAATCCAATACCATGTTAAGTCGAGACCTTTAAAATGGGCGCGTCGTGCATCTCAAATATTTCCTTTAGTTTACGACGGACTCGGAATGGCGGATGAGTGTAAATTAACGGCATGATAGACAGGTGATCCTAGCAGATGGCTGAATTGTTTCAATGCAGGCTAAAAATACTATGCGCAATAAGGTGGTACCTCACTTAATACTCGATAAGGACTCTTGTAATGTTTCCGTGGACTTAATAAAAAGCGAAGTGCGAGTCGGGCCAGTTTGTCAGCTGAAGACTATTGTGATTCAAAAGTGTCAGTTCTGCTTTTAAGCTTCTATTATTCAGTAGAATTCCTTTCTTTAGCTCGTGGTACTAATTGTTGCTTGTTGCCTTACTTTTGATTTAAACTAGTAACATCACTTTTCTCACTTATTAAATTTGACTTATATTGTATTGTACCAACGGACAGACAGAGTTTCTTTCGCATTTATAATATTGAATATAAATGAATATAAACATAAATGAGAGAGAACTTACAGAACAAGAGATCCACCAATTTACAAATAAGATTGAAGCGTCCCTATGCACTAAGCTAAGTCTCCGTTTCCTACGGAACTCTAAATCCGGAAAAAACTAACGGGTGCGTATCAGATAGTCCTTATTGACATTTGAAGTTGTTGACATAAGGCGAAACGGCAGTCGAAAATCGTCTATCTGATAAGGCGGCATGTCAACACCTCACAGGCGCCCGTTTATCAATGGTTTTATGGCTCTAACTCCTGGCTCATGCGAATTGCCGGTTCCTAGCTTCATGAAATTTCTCCCGCGGCAAACCGGTTCGAAGACCCACGATCCCTCCCGAGTCGAATGCCGCCGTAATAACATTTATTCAGCTCCGACTAATGTAATTGTTATTTAAAAGGTTACTAAGTTGATCCAAATCGATTTTGAATCGATTTTCAGATGTCTTGAAATGATGATCTTGATGATGTTTTGAAATATTTGAATAGTCAAAGGAGCAGATGAATTGATCGTCACGGCTCTTTAAACTTCAATAATATTTTTGTTTTATATTTCTACACACAACCGACTTTTCTACAATTTAACAATTACAACTACGTACTTAAATGCAGTCTGCCAAAAAACCGTCTATTTATTTGCGTTACAATTATAGTACGTACGTTTTTTATTATCATTAACTAGCTACGTAATAGAAAAACAGGTGTTGTTTAAGGTATCCGCGAGCAGCCGTTGTAAATAAAGCATTTATAACAACCTTCAAGCAGCCATCGGATGAGGTACGTCGGTACGGTCGAGTCTGAATGCCGAACAATTTCTGTCCAGAGTTCAAAGGCAGCTTCGAACCACAGTAACCTTCACTCACGTTCGTGTATTCATTTATCGATCAGAAAATCTCTCCAATTAAATGCTTGAACAGTTACACCAAAATAATTTTATAAAGATTAAATCTTTCTCTTTCGATGTCGTCCAAATGCAGTATCGGATTAACTATTTTACTTTTTTTACCCTTTTTAATGAAGGAAGGTAATCCCGCCTAAAAGCCCCATGTCTGTTTGTTTGGCCAAGTAATCGCCCCACAGTTCTCGATTGTTTACGATTTATCGTAATCTTCGATAAGCTAAACTTAAACGGGTCAATCACTATCAATAAGGTAATCAGAGAACGCCGTCATACAATTGTGACGGCGGAATATGACTTTGAAAAAGGGCTCGAGCCTCGAGCCGTGACGGCGTGTAATTAGGTTGGTTCACGTCACTGGCCCATGGAACCCGCAGCTGCCTCGGACGGATATGAAGGGTCACCATTTAATTTCTTCATAAGATCACCACGCGAACTTAAGGAGTGATTCACTCCTGACAGATGTCCCCGTTGTCAATTAGCTTGATGAATGAAAACATAATTTGCATGAGCGAGACAACAATGAGTTATTTGCATAGGAACTGATACATGTAGATGTAGAACAATAAACATTGTAGAAATCAATAGTAGAAATCCATGGTTTCCCAACGCACCTCACACGCTGATATCCCACAAAAACGACGTGGCTTTTTGTTACGTCTTTCCTTACGAGAGTTAAAGCTTTCGTTGGAACGTTTTGACGAATTTATAATAAGTTTAATACGACAACGGATATATCGGGCGTTTGTGAACACGGAGTGGGTTAAGCGATTTTGAGCCTTGAGGGCTAAGGAGCATTCTGATCCGTGATTCTGATGATCGCGCTCGAATATGGTAAGTCGTATTGATTTGTTAATCGAGTATTGAGAGCGCATTTCGGTCAGCTGAGGCCGTCGTAAGTATATGCCGGTTCCCACGGCAGTGACTCGGCCGGCCCATAAAAAGCGGTGACGACGCAAGCGTACGTGTGTAGGTAGCCTTAACAAACTCGACGACCTGCCGAAGCTGTATTTACAATGGACGCTATCAATTAAGTGGATTAAATATGTCATTTGAACTCCGTGTTGCATCGATGTAAGACATTCGTTATTTTTCATTCGTATTGCTGTACCTACACTTACTGGATAAAAGGTTTATTTTCTTCATCCTTATTACTTATTATCATCATCAGTTCAATACTACAGACTACAGGTACATTATTATTAAGGAATGTTACTTTATGTCCTTCAAGTTCAAACAAAGCTTAATGATAAGAACTTAGATTATTTGGGCACAACAATTGACATGTAGGAAAAATAAATGTAAGTACCCATTGGATTACAAATTAAGAACAAGTAATCATAATATTATATATTATAATGCTTACATACAGACACTAAAGCTACATCATAATTCTTGAAATTAGCCGACATTATAAATGAAAAATGGCCTCTATAAAATACATTAAACATGCAAAGTTTAAATATTGTGAACGCAAGATTCATTAACTCTGCTATACATTGACCTTTACCAATCTTAAGCAGACCTAAGAGGCTTAATTACGAACTACGAAATAGCGGTACTTTGTAAGCTCGGCTAGCCAGACGCGAATGGCTACGCGATCGGCTAGCTCGATCCTGCCGAGTCTAGCTCATCTGACATCTTTAAGCAAACCGTCGAGCTGGCAATTAAGAAAACTCGGCGACATACTAGATGTTAATTGACATCCGATCTGAGTGCGGTATCGTTCCAATTTTTACAATTTATTACATGGATAATTTAGATTTTTAATTTAGATTGAAACCAATGTAAGCGAATTACAATCAAATATTATGAAACCACGCCTTTGTAAAAGGATGTATGTGTCCAATTGTGATGTAGAATCCGTTGAAGTTTGTATTGTTAGTAATTGAACGAATGGATGTATGATATGGGGTTCGAATTCCATTTTTAAATTTGTATTTAAAATATCCGTACGAAATAAAATTTAAAGGAACGGTCGTGAGAGCGGCGCTTCTTTCCGAAGCAGAAAGAAGCTTCGATGTTTATGGCTAGACAAAAGGTCTAATCAGGTGATTTGTTTCCTTTGTCGTACACGTGTTTGACAACCATTGTTTGTTTTACGCATTTATTGTCGTTTGACGAAACGAAAGTCAATGGAAATCGCAACAGATGTTGCTTGCTTGTTTTATTATCACTGATTACGGTACAAGGGATCTCAACAAAAAAGAATCGTGAGAATTGTTGTAAATGGCACTGTTGTTTAGTATTTAAGTGTAATTTTCATGGGAGTGTTTGCTAATCTGTGGATGGCAGCGGCAATATTATTGAGTGATGAATCCGAATTCAAATTCAAATTCAAAAAGACCCACTGTTCCTAAACGCAAGTTTGCAACGTGTCGAAGACTGATCTTCCTTCATAAGCGATCGTGCATTAACAATTACCTAGTTCGACTCTTTCTATTTCATAAAATAGGCCACACTCAATCGTTCAATAATTCTGTATTTATACGCCTTGTATCGCTTAATTATTAAAAGGTACTTTATAAAACCTACAAAAAGGGCACTAGAGTTCACATTCGGGTTTCGACACGAGAATACCCAGTTATGTGGAACACAAACAGCCGACCAAGTGGAGGAGTCGTGATTTCATTTTTCACACTTCGCCAGTGGTAACATCTTTTGAGACAGGTTTTTTCACTTACACGTATCTCGTCAAGACGAATTCCGATGTTGCTGCATCAGAATAAAGTTTAAAATACAGTGATTAATGGTTCTAGCGATGTATATGGCTATGTAGACGGATAGTGACCATCGTACGTCAAATAAAAAGATATGCAAATTTTGATGTCTGGCGATACGTTGCGTGTATAATGAAGCGTGTGGATCGCTTTTAATCCAAATTATTAATGGTTAATTAAGTTTATCTCAATCTATTTTGGCATCGCAAACGTTGACCCGATGAATCATACCAATGTCCTAACATCGATATTGTTATGTCCATGTCTATAACGTAATATGAGCCGTGTGAATGAGAGATTTCGTGTACAAATATTCTCGAACAAAAAAATCCAGGTCGACAGTTTATTGGCGACAGTAGGTAGGTACACGTGCATTCAGTTAGAATGCTAAGCAGTTTCGTGGTAAACACGAGTAACTATGGCGAGGGACTGGGCTTTATGTGAATGAATTCCAAAGTAATACTGTTAGTTAATGTTCCATACAAGGTGTTGACATCTCAACTTGGGAGGATTATACTTGTTGGTATACTTGCACGTCTGCGCAATGCATATAGACAAAAGTGAGGCGTTCTCAAAGCAAGTGACCTATGTGAACCTATGACGTTCCAAATTCATATTGTGAATCGAGAGAAATCCTCTTTGTCCGAGTTCCGATGTAGGTAGTTAGGTACTACGTCTTAAATTCCTAATGGAGGCGTAAATTTGAAAAAGGAACGTTTAAATCATTGGTTGATAACGCGTTTGGTATTCGGCCAGCGACTGATTTATACGCTGCGTATTTGATTAAGAGCTTTTTAAAAGCTAAAACTGTTCACAGATTACACATAAATTCTGATTTTGTTAATTTTGTTAGATTCATTTTACGTTTACTATTTTAAGATAAGGGAACTTTAAAATTAGTTTAATTATATTGATAATACGTTTACAATATAGTTGTGAGTTTTAAGCTAAAGTGAGTTCGTTGAATTTCCAAATTTAAAAATCATAAGCATTTATATCTTGCATTATGCACTGCGGTCCAATTATGAAAACTATCTAAAAAAAATTCACACGGCAATTATAAAGAAATAGCTATTACCTCGACGATAAAACGTCAGTGTTGCCACAAACAGTCGAAATGACACAGTAAACAGAAGTAACCAGCCGAAAAAACTAACAGAGCTTCATTTCGAAAGGATTAATTACTCCGACGTCATTACCGAGAAACATTAAACTCGGAAAGGCGGTCGTAAGTCGTAACTTGAAAGTATAACATTTCGGGTTATATCTGTGACGAATATCATACGAAACTCGGCTAGTAAACATTAAATTACTTAGCTAGCGACTATCGCACCGCCATTAACAATTTATTGCCCTCAATTACAATCATGGCGAAAAAAAGCGACATCGGCCGCGGAATTCGGGACTTTTAAACGGGCCAAGTGAAAAACGAATACTACCTTTAATTTCACATGGCATCGCCGGTATTCAGACGGGGATTCAGGTCCGGAGAATTCCAAAAATGAAAATGTCCGCCATAAACAACGGAATGATTTGAATGAACCATAAGAATTAAAAAATAAAAGCGGAGTTAACAAATTTCGGGAGACGGCCGGCCCCCGCTCACTAGATCGGCCGATAAGAATGAGAAGGGTAGAGCGTTGAAACCGAAACCACATCAAAAACCTTCTGATCTGTTCATTCGGATCGTAGGATGACGCGCAGCCTCCCGATACAAGTTTGGACATGATTCGTTTTTGATACTTATCAACAACGTTTTTTACTAATCTGCATACCTTTACCGTGGGATCGATGTATTATTTAACTAGCAAATATAGTTGTATTCATAACACGTCCTTGGAAACTTACTCAAAATCGCTCAAATACGCCGAATAGACCGATAATCTTAATCTCGCTCATCTCGAACGGTTCGCTGACCAGAGCTGAATACCGAATGATCCGATTCAATCGGATCTTCAATTTGTCACATGTAAATTGTTTGAAGTGATTTTAACCGCGGTGGTTCCCACTATGACGGCCTTTGACACGTCTATAAATTCGTCGAAGTACCCAAGACGCACGTAAGTACCATTCCACCTCCCATACTAAATAATGGCAGCGATTTATTCGCGCGGTCGCCGGTCGAGCATGTGAGCGCGCTACGACGCAGGATTCCTAGAAAGTGCGCGCGTGTGATGAATAAAGACGGGAACGCGAGGAATTTCATCATTGCAGATTTGAGGGCTCGACGCGCCCTCCAGACGTGAGAACCGGCGCTGCAATCTAATAAAAACTGAGCACACCGACTTCTAATCCGATTACAGATTAATTACAACGAACGAATTCCTTTTTTAAATTTATAATCTGTCACATCACTCAACTGTGTCAATAAAGCACTTCTCATACGCATCACTCGCAAATTACATTTCGAGTATAATTAAATCGGCTCCTTTGAACGATTTATTAGCCGTAAACGTTTGAGAGTAGTTAAATCGTCGGTATCTGACCGTAAATGAGCGTTCGTTTTAAAAAGGGAGTGTTTTCTTAGCGCTGTCGAGTGGTCTCGTAAGTCGTAAGAACGAGACCGGTAAATTTTATTGTCTATTCATGCTGCTGATGAGCTTATTTTCTTTATCTCCTCGTCTATGACTAATCGCTATTTACGATCGGACTATTCGGTTCCTGTCGATGCGATGTTATTTTAGCGCCCGAGAACTCGGAATAATTGGGATGGTCGATTTTATTGTGCGATAGTTGGTTTATTTAGGCGGTACGATAACACGTCGTGAAATCCAGTCGTTAATTGATAGTTGCTGAATACCTGCGCACTGGCTCCGAACAATGAAACCGGAATAATTATACACGCTCCGATTCTTTAAATTTGAGACTTATGAAACTCTAAGTAAAGTAAGAAGCTCGAGGACCCCGGTCTACTCTTACGTGGAATTTCATTTCGTAATCATTTTTTTGTCCGACATTAATTGCTGCTCGTCGCAGAAGAGATAAAGGACGGTGTCGAAGAGGGAACAGGATCGAATGAGGCATTCCATAGCTTCAGAAGATTATTAAAAGAAGCGGATGTAGGGGTAAGTATTTTAAGAGGTTCCCGGCGCGAGCGGATTGAGATAAAGGAAATTATTAAGAGCTCGGACAAAAACGCCGCAGACGGAAGTTTGTTCGACAACCGAGCACGTATCGCGTTACTGTGCAGTAATAACTTGATGATCCATACCAAGGTTCGCGTTTTCCGTTTTCGATCAAAACTTACGTAACAATTGTAACGATTACAATTCGATCGTTATTAACTATTTGCGCCCAAATCGCGTTCGACGTTCGAATTCGCGGAGGCGTGAAGCGTTTTTGTGCGTATGGATTCTTAATTACTTTCTAATGGAGAAGCCGCTAGGGCGTAAGAACTGACAGGGTTCACACGCGCGACAATGGATTGAAAAGGTATTCGATCGACGCCATGTGCTTTACAGTACTATTATTTAGCGATTCGGATCAACCGTGACGTCAATGTAACGTTAATTTCTGCGAAATAACACACGTTAAGTAAAGTACGGTGTCGACACCGGTCCGGGCGGGGAGATGCTATACTTTCATTGAAATTTTTGCTATTATTTAGAGCGTGCAACTATTTACGAAACATGCAAAATAACTAACAATCTCTAGAATTAGTTACGCCGTTGCTTAGTCTACTTGTTCCACAATAAAGACTCGAGTTTCTTCATTAAACGGCACGTATGCATTAATCACGTACTTGATGTACATCTACATACATCACTCATGCTTACATAAGATTTATTGGTTTTTGAGAACTTAAGATTTAAATAGAGGAAAGGATACTATCGACTTTAAAGGTCTTTTTCAATAACTATTGTTGTATGCATTTTAGCTTGCAATTTTCATTTCGACACTGTTTAGGTATAAATTTTTAACTAATGTATGCCTGTCACGACTACATATTTGCTGTTTCGGAACCGAACACAAAGTGATTAAATCGCTCGATTCTTTTGATTTAATTAACCTTAATTAAGTCCAAGCACGCTAGTAGCTGGCGTCTCACGGAAAAAAATGATAAAACTGATGGTGCCAGCTACTGACATTAATTCCTTCCGGAGCTTGCAACGCTGAACACTTTCAAGGCGATATTCGAAGAAGTTAATGTTCTAATTTTAAATTTAGCACCCAAAAATTAAAAATAATATAAAAAAAAATTTCAATAATTTTTCACGTCAAAGAAAACAATTTCGAAATTAGAAATATTCGAAATTTGATTTTGCGTGCCAAGAAAAAAAAATAAAGAAGCAGTTTTTTTCTTCTGTTTACATAGGTTGAAAATGGGACAGATAATTGATTGTCAAGTTGTTACTGTCACTTAAGGCGGTGCATTGAGGTGTTTTTGTAGCCCGGCGTGGGCCGACCTTCGTCGAGCCTTGTGGGAAAGTGACTTGCCAAAACGCCCGACCCATTCCCAGGTTCTCACATTGAGGAAATATTTGTCGGACTACCACATTTACTACCAAATAAAACGACGTCGATACAATCGACACCTAAATCGCCGCGTAATTGTGACTTTGTTCGAAACAAAATTAACTACATATTGATAGTTTTTTATCGAAACTTCAAAACAATAAGATGTAGACATTTTGTTGAGATAAACAGTCGTAACAAAGCCGACGATGAGTAACCTCTAGCGCAATACGGATCTATGTTTAATCCATAAAAAGTATAGTTCATGGCCGGCGTGCTAGCAGAAATGAACGCCCGGGCAACTCGGGCCATGCATGCGTGGAAACAGCGACACTGACATTTGCAGTCATCTCTCTCGCACTAGCAGGTGTTTTTTAAAAAACAATTGGTGTTCGATATTTTTTCGCGCTAAAACGTTTACATAACGGTCCCGTTCTGAATGGGCTCGTTCATGCCGCGGGGTTTACACCCCCGGCTACGAGGGCAGTTACTCTCGGACCGGTAACCTTTACTGAACACGTGAGTAATAATTTAAAAAACGGGTATGTGAGAGCTCTAATCCGGTCGGCGACATCCGGACCGTCTAACGGAGCTTACAGCCGTGTATTACAATATAAAACTTGTGATTTACAAACACAAATTGTTTAAGAGTAAAACGAACGCAGCCCCGGTGAGCCGAGCTTGAATACAAATGAGATTTCTTTTTGGAGTGAGCCATCTCTTTCTTAAACGCTGTATGATAAATCGTTTCTACGCGTCGTTAACTCCCGCGCCGCGTTACTTGTAATTTTACTGTTCGATGTTGTCAGTAATATTAATATTCTCGTGACCTATTATCGGGGAGGTCAGATCTACGTGCAAGCTCGGAGTCGATTTATTTCACGGGGATTATGTGATAAAAAGTTGGATCGCACTTCTCCAGGGCTGAAACGAGATATAGGCACCGTTAGCGCGCCGCGAGTCGCGACGAGAGCGTCATGTTTCAAAATATTGTGATGCTGGCCACTGAAGAGTGAATTAAATGTTATACAAGATACAAAATACATTAGCAGTTCGCGTTAACGTTGCGTGGTTTCGTTTTAATTGCGTTGTTGAACGCCTCTTCCGATGACCTCTGCGAAAAAGCGAAGTCTGTCTAGGGCGTATTCGAATGCCGCGCCCGCCGATATTCGTGACCGCAGTCGAGCTAGCACAACCGGTAAAGGTCGCGATGCGTATGGCGCATATCTACTGTAAATTCCATTCGCGGCATATTGCCACGGCATATGGGAGATGTTTCACCGCAACGTCGAATAAGATAACCGGCATATGGCGTCGATTCGACGGCTTTCATCTAAGCTTAACCTGTCACTGAAATTCGATAGACGGGGATTATTTCGCGTCGCTTTCGCTCAATTGATCGCGTCACAATGTCTGTATGGAGGACTATGTGAATTTAAAGAGGAAGTTTCAATTTAGCACCAATTCAAATGGAATGAAACTGCCAGTAGAAACCGGACGCACATCCACGTTCGAAAAAAGTTTAGAGTTTCGTCTATCCACGTGTTGTGCCTACCTGTACCCGCCCGATGACCGAGCGTCACGTTTTCTCCAGATGGTCGGAGCTTGTGCAAGCCGGCCTAGCAGCGATTGTTTGCTCAAACATTACGAGACGGTACGACATTTGAAGCGGCCCGCTAAATAAAACACAAACACCTCTCCGACCGAGTGTCCACAAAGGTTCGTGGGTAAACTATAGGCGATTCACGTAGGCGAAATAACCGTAACTAAGATCCAATTAAGATGTCCGTTATCCTTGGAATCGAGATAGATCTGAGCAAGTAAATAAATAACTGGTAGGTAATTACAATATCGAATCACGATTCCGACCGACGACCGCTCTAATCGCCGATGAAGATGAGAAGGCCACAATGAAACCTGGCAACACTGGCAAGTACCACTAATAACATACGCGGTCATACTGCGACCGAGTTCATAATTAATTAAAAATGAACCATTGAACGCTGTAATCCTCCCACGCACTGGCTCGTTAAATCATCGGGTATTCTTATCGTCATCGCTTCTGTCAAATTTGAATATAGAATCCCGTAATTTCTTTTTTACTATTATTTACGAGCGAACGAGATGGTTCTTAGTGGCCTGCGTGTGGATTATTAGAATTTGAATGTTGGTGGCAACGAACGTTGATTTATGGGTGTAGGGTTGCTACTTAATGCTTCTTTAACGATGTATTGATTTTACTAACGCGATGAAATGGATTGGACGATATTATCTACATCTAAAGATCAATAAATAAGGAACTAACTTACCGGCCACGTGAAGTCAAACGGGAACACGATGGGGTTGCTGAATCCTTCCACATTCAAGTTAGGCACATCTAAGGAGTTTCCACCGAGCACTGGTGTCGTAATGTCACCGAACGTACACGGAGAGGTGGTATCGATATTAGCTTGATAAATCTTGAGGCACACTCGGAATTTAGTCCTGCACGGCGCCAAACACGGCGCATCACTACTCGAGGAACCATCACAGCACTGCCCACTATTTAGCCTACCCAATGAGTTCGTAAAACTTTTTATCCTAAGCTCGAAGGAACCAGACGTCAGCACCTGAAACAAAATTGATAATGTTAGTTTTCTTTCAGTTTTTTAGTTACCTAAATGACACGAGCAAGTAGTAGTCTAGACGGGGTAAAATGGTTTTTTAAAGCATTCAAAACCACAAGTAACTAAATTAATTGAATTATAAATAATCTCTATCCAAATTGAGTTAAACTTTAAAGCTCATTCTCGTACATGTAATCATATCACCTGGCATGTACCTATAATTACTTATTGACCATACTCAAGTCAAACTATCCATCAACATCGCTTTTAACACAAATTATACAAACGTAACAGAAATGTCTGCCGGCTTAGGTCAATTTATCAACAGGCTAGTGACAACGCAAACAGCGGCTAGCTATACAGCTTTCGTCGCTAGATGACTGTGATCTGCAAACACGATGTATTTGCACAACTGCCATTGATCCTGGTGAAATATTAACTGCTTGTGTTGTCCTTTATGACCTTATGGTCGACTAGGATACGTTTGTGGGTATGGTCAAATTGTAATGTTTAAATTAATAAATACATCCAAATCTGTAAAGGTTTTTCTAGGACATAGTAAAACCGATAAATCGAATAGACCCCTCTGCAAATGATTTTTTTCGTGTAACTTATGACGAATGATGTATATTATTGACATTTGATTAAATTACAATATATACAATCTATAAATATTTTTCCTGAATTTAGGATATGTTACTGAATAAAAAGCTATTTATAGTATTGATTAAATTAAACTTTAATTGAATCTTTGGTGTAGATGAGGATTGTATTATTTGAGAATGAACACAAGACTTCATACGTGGACATATTTGCGCAACTGTCACATTAAACGGTGGCTGGCCAGCCAAAGTAGGTCGGTTAAAAATGGGGTGGCCACGTGGGGTGGTGACACCCCTAGCCCGATTCTAAATTCGAACTCGTTTATGATGAATGACGAAATTATGGTTTATTTTTTTCATTAACAATTTTCTTTCTTTTTGGGTTACTAGTTAAATAACTCGCCCCCAGCGTTGTTTTAAACGATGTTTTTTGTAAAATGCTATCGATTTAACCCTGTTGAAGGATAAGTCGTCGACAGAATAGTTCGAATTCCCTTTTTTGCTATGAATAACTAACTACCCTTTGCAGTCGAGAGGCTAGGGTTGACAGATCAAACGTAATTTCAGTCCATTAAATAAACAATAAATTATTTTTTCATTTAAATTACAAAACGAAATAATTATGTAAAGTTTGACAACATCGTATACACATATGTATAGACAACAATTTGTAAGACATCTTAATTTTTGTTTATTTTAAAATAAATTACATTTTTAACCATTTTTATTGTTAAGTATTAACATTAAAACTAGGATATGTTATTTAAATTGCATGCGTTAAATTATAATTATTAGCATTTATTTGATCTGACAGCCCTGAGCTGAACCATTGCCTGATAAAGAATGCGCAGTTGGTCGCATGTAGGATCAACTAGTTTAGCAATGCATAGGGAAGAGGTAAAACACTTTGTAAATAATACCACCTTGTGCTAACCGACGGACAAAGTGCCATCTTTAATAAACATCTTTTTGTATTCGAGAAGTATTTTTGTATTTTTTATCTATGAATAGCGGACATTGAATATTATTTTTAATTAACTAACTCGCTGGCATTTACTTCATGGTTATTATGCGCACAGTTGGTTTTGTACCGAATGCGGACAAATGTACTTACATTCATAAATTGAATTTAAACTTTTTTTGTAACTGGCTAAAGAGTGGCAACCTTAGAATTTCATAAAAATAATGTTCCAAAAACAAAATTCAAAAGTGGAAGTTATTATAAGGCATCGGAAGGAAGTGGTATGTATTAAGTTATGGTGACTGTCTTAGCGAATCATTACCGGCCGTGCTGTCCCGTGTTCATAAAGTGAAAAAATATATTGTTTCCTGCGTTTTCCATCAAACGATTTATAAGTACTGTAATAAAACTGTACTTCATACATGGAGCGGATGTTGGAGGAAATTGACAACGTTTTTCGAAAGTACAGTAAGTACGAGTAAACTAAGTTCGTACGTGACTTGAAAAAAAACTTTCAACAGAAACTTTGACACGATTGTAAAAAGATTTCGAGTAATTGTGTAACGGCAATTATTACAAACAATTTACATGGCCGTGGAAAAGCAGTTAATAAACTAATTAAGATGAACAATTACGTTCTCACGTTCAATGAACTCGCTTTTGAACTTGTCAAAAATTAAAGAGAAAATGGAGAACAATGAATCATTCATCGCTTATCTATACCCGACGGTAGGTCTGTGGATTTGAAAAATTAACCACAGTTTAAACAAAGAACGACGTAAAAACGACACCAGATTTCAACCAACTTCCTGCCTTGTTAGGGGTTGAATTCACCTCTCATGCGCAAAACTATACGCCTCTCGCTTATAAAACGAACAAAAGAGCAGGATAGAGGATCTTCACGTCGATCAGGTATGAGCGGAACCGAAAAAACACGAAAACCATGCGGGCACTCTAAACATTCCCTTTTTTTCATTGTTTATCAAAGCAGGCATAGTAGCACAGATAATAAATTGTAGCTCACTGCTCACCGATTCCACCTTCATAATTAAACCATTTCATTTCAAAGGTTTGGTTAGTAATTATAGGTTACTGTAAATGTTTATAGCGAATATAAAGTGCGGGACGTGTGGTCAGCCTGGAGCGACCACAGATTAACAATTAAATAATACTTACTCGACTACTGGATAACTTTTATAGTACCTTCAGGCTATTTGACACGCTGATGCTATGATTGATGTTTGGTTCATCTTTTAAAAGGCGCTGAGCGTTGGTTGTTAGTTCAAGCCCTCGGTTAATGGGCTATTAACCGTCTGGTAACCTTTGAATGTAAGTCAAAGATATTACTCGTATAACAATAGATACGTTTAGTTCATACAACGAGAGTTGCACTTTTTGATCCATTCCTATGACGTTGTAATATTGGGATAGAAAGAGAATTACGGCATTACACTAAATGTGAATTACGACAATTAGCCGTTTCGCGCGCAATTGAAATACGTATTTGCTTCTTTTTCGTTTTAGGTACTTATAATACCATAGACGTAAGTTACGAGTTATTTTCGCTATAGATTAATCACCATGGTGTAAAAGTCATTAATATGAATTAATAAAACTTAATCGGATAAAGTAGAAATTTGTCGTGAGAACACCAATGACGTGTTGTTTGTGCGACAGGTTTTGGATATGAATCTTATAGGAAATGTCTATTTACCTACTAGAGAGTCTCGTATAATGAATTAAGCTACGCGTGTACCTCATTTATTTAACATACGACTTAACATTTAATGCATTCGACGTGTAGTCGTGAACATCATTTTTTTCACTTTGGAAAGTAACGCTGGCACGTAACATTAATTGCGCCGGCGCAAGCCCAACAAAACCGTCCAAATTGATTTTGAGTACCTAATCGCCTATCTCGCAACACAATCTCCGTTAACATATCGCTTTGCATTAATTCCAATCATTTTAATTACGCACGATATGACCATCGTTTGTACACATACTTTATCCCAAATTACTTTGACGTTGTGATTTATGCGCCTGAAGTCAGAACCACAGAGTACGTTTAGTTTTCCGACCTACATGTTACATAGAGTAATGCCTAGTTAAGGAGTAATAATATGAACATCATTGTATGTAAGTAAGCCAACAGAGTAAACACTCGTCCAGTCGGCAGGTTGCGCCGAGTCTAAAAATAGCACAAATAATGAAACACAGGGGAATGTTTTTCATCTCGGCCGTTATACACGCGCGAAATGTGTTAAAATAAACACCCAAACACAGTCTTATTATAGCGCGACGATGTGGCCACTGCATTTAATTCGCAATCAGACATTTAAATTTGGAATACGCGACCTGGTATGATTTATTTTTACTGTATTTTTTGTTTATCGGTACCTACACATGTTTGAAGTTAGCTGAAACGGTTACAATGACAGAAGGATCGTTTTAATTGCGTTGAAAAAATCGGTACGGCCACAGCTGATGTCGATCGTTCAACGTTAATTGGTTTCCTGACCTGACTTTCGAGAATAACTAGAGTTTTCAATACATTGTGTACAGGGGACGCACGCCGGGTTCAACAAAAGGCGTTCCGTTTCAAGAAACGTCTGCGCACAAAATAAAAGGACACTGTTCGTCTTAAAGCGAACAAAACGTTCGGAAATTCGACGTTCGCGACAAAAGTCGCAATCTCTTTGTGTTCTGTTAGTTTCGCTGGCAGCTGCACTGGGATAAAAGAAAAGAAACATACGATCTAGTGGAATTCGAAATTCGAAATTAACGGAGAATCATGAGCGAGGGAGGTAATGGGCCCGTAGATTGCCTGGAACGTATATGGAAAGCGCATAATAAGGTATTTTGCGGTTATTTAAGCGCGTTGCGCAAGCGAATTGAGATTTCGTGCGTCGGTGTTGCTTGTATGCTATGATCGGCTGAGTCGTGTACTGAAGTACTCTTGTATCGTATCTTAAACCAGATCTTCTTGGTCGGATTGCTATAGGGATTATACGTGTGAACCTGTTGCGAGGCACCCGACACGGAACTTATTAAAATAGTTTCTGGTTGAAGTACATGAAAGAATTTTAACAAGATAAAAGATTTCATTCGGTTATCTCGCGCGCCTATCCTAATAACAATTTGTCTATTAGTTTACAAGGATGGGAATATGGTGACTTTAACTAACACCCTTTACATTTAATGTTTATGGATTATATTACAGTGAAGATAAATAATATTTACTACGTTATAGTGAAACTATAGATGCGTTAGGTTCATACAACGCTAGTTGCACTTTTTGATCCGCTCCGATGACATTACTGTAACTATGGATGAGAAAGATAACTATTATGGAAGGTATGAGATAGAAAGAGATAGATAGATAGCTAAATGAAAATAACGACATTTAGCCGAATATGATTGCCTCACTTTTATTACTTTAATAGCCTGCGCTAGTGACCTCTCTATTACTTGAAATATTGTGTTTTGTGATTAGTGATATTTTTTTTCTTACAATATTTACGTTGAAAATGATCAGCCCATGTATTTTTACTTGAAACTATAACATTTATCATTTTATAATTGCCAGTTTGGCGCCTGCAAATTGTTTATAATTTACATTTAAAAAGTTTCACAACCAAGTACTTACAGTCCATTTTTTTAGAAGGGACTTAACTACAAAATAAATATGGCCGACAATTGTCAAAGTCATAGTAGTCAATAAGACACTGACATTACCGCGAATTTGTTGTGTCGAGTCGTATCGATATCGATTGTGCTCAACGATATTATTCGAATGAAACAAATGTCTATTATTTAGAATATAATTAAATAATGCTTAAATAAATGTCACACTAAATTTAATCTGTATCAGACACACTACACAAACTAACACTGTTATCAGAGTCTTCTTCGCTCGACTCTGATACGTGTATAACAAAACTTGAAGTTGGTTGTTCTGATGCAGCATTTACTTACAAATTTAATGACATATTTTTTTTTAATATCAATTGCTTTTCGCCAATTTTCAGTGAGGAATGCAATCTCACTTAAATTTTATAATAATCACTTACTCCACTACCATTTTATTAATCGAGTAAATATCGATAAAAGTGACATAACGAATCGTAAAACTAATGCATCAAATCGATTCGTCTTTTCCATCTGTCATCTGCAAATGTCAAACATGTGAAATTCTTGTTGAAATTATTCATCTATAAAAATGAGTTGTAATGGAATTGAACGATTTAAGATAATAAGCATTATAATTATTGTAAATTCAAAGCTTTTGGTGTAAAACAAAGTGCGATATACCGAGTGAATCGATTGAATTGTTTGTAAGTTGTTTAACGCGTGTAACATTGTGGAAAAGTGATGTTTCGGAAACCCAGTTTGTAGTTAAGTCTAATTTGTTTTGTAGTTAAGTCTCGTCTAAAAAAACGGACTGTACTTACTACGAGTGTTTATATCCTTAAATGGAGAGTTTTATAGTGTAAAATAACTATTACAGAGGTATTAATTCACGCGTCGCCTACGCAGAGTAATTAGGTGTTACAGAGAAGTGTTATGTATTCACTGTCGTCTATGGCCTTAACTTGCAACCCACAGCCTCGACTCATCTCTTCTCTATGCCTGAAGCGTTGCACAACCTACAATGTTACCAGCATCGCTGACACATTTACCCAATTCGGAATTTAATAATTTAGACAGCTTCACTAAACAATGGGACCTTATATTAGAAGGTTACCGGTGAATTACCAACACAAATCTGGTATGCGATAAATTACGAAATTGTATAAATAAGCATCCTAGCTACCAATTTATTATCGCGACGTCAATAATTAATCATTTGGTAAATTTAAATATATTTGTAAAATGATTTAAATGTTTTGGTATGTATGTCACCTGTTTACTTACGAGAATTCATAACAGTTTGAAATGTAGGTAATATAGCAATATAAGACAAACTAATCAAAGCTTTCATAACAAAAAATTACAATACTAATCAGACATTAACATCATAAAAACTATAATTATTATAAAAACAAAAAACCTGACTGCTTACAAAAGAACTCAAAAGAAAAAAACAAGTGTCACAATATCAACATAAAATACTTCATGCTGCAGCATGCGGTGACAAACGTAGTACTTGTGATAATTTTTTTTTACCCGTAGGTAACAGTATTGTTTGTCCCCGCCTGCAGCACCATGAAGTATTTTATGTTGATATTGTGACACTTGTTTTTTTCTTTTGAGTTCTTTTGTAAGCAGTCGGGTTTTTTGTTTTTATAATAATATTTTTATTTCAGACTATTTAGTGTTTTCACCGAAAAATTCTACTTTTTGGGATGGTTTTTGACAATTTGTGTTAAAACGTGTGCCTAAACGTTATATGATATATATATTTTTGAAAAGGTCTTTTCACGATCTTTCATTTGATACCCATATTGCTAAGATAACAAAAAAACTCAAGATTATACCCTCTTTTTCTTCCACTTTCGGGCGCAATTTTGAAAATTCATATAGCCCTTGACACTTTCACAGTTCTGACGAATTCAACGATACCTCAAATGTCTAAATCCGTTCAACCGTTTGGGCTGTGGGGCACCACAAAGGACATACATACAAACATACATACATATACACTCGAAAAACATAACCCTCCTTTTGACGCAGTCAGGTAAAAAGAAAACTTATAATAAGATCTTAATTACATAAAATTATATTTTTTATATCGTCAAACTGGCCACCTGTATTGTCTTCTGAGATTTGCCGGTCCAATTATCCGATCGCATGGCACCTAAACGCGGGAGAAACAACCGATGGAATATGCGTGTGTTTATAAATAATGCATAATACAGACTTCCCTCAGCATCCAGTTTGGCGGCATTGCGTAATCTGATCAATGGGGCCCATGTTTTTACAGGATCGAGAATCAATTAAACGTCCGGTCGGGATGAAAAGGAAACATAAATTATTTCAAAGAGCTGCAATCAAAGAAATGGTCGACATAAATCTCTTTTGATGCGTGACTGCCTCGTTGGACGGACAATGGATTCGTCAATCATTTCAATTGTTAATCAGATTGTTTTGATTATTTAAATCTATTAACTTAAGTATAGACAGTTTGTATTCAAGAATTCATCAGTAATTGTCGGTATACCCCGCTTTCCCTAACAATAGTTGTGACGCACGATATTGCGTTGGATCCCAATCATTACGGAGCCTCATCACAATACATCCAAAACTGAAGTTTCTCATAGTTAAGCAGTTAAAAACCGACGATAATACAGATTTCGTATAAGGAGCTCTCGTAATTGAGTCAGTTCACATAGAACAAAACCGCGTCGGACAATGGACGAAATTATAACAGGGTTAAATGGTTTCACATACTTAAATGCTTATTGCGACCAACATGACATATGACGATTAATTATTATTGTGCCGTTGTGAAAATACGTGCGACTGCACGCCAAATGACTGTTTGCAGCCGAATCGGCCATTGCAGCTATTAACATGATTGCTGAGAAAACTAGTAATAGCCACTTTGAGAACATTGTCAGGCATTTCGGTGATTTTGGTAATTTTCCTGTCTTATTCGAACATGACAAGTGAATAATTTTTGAGTACATTTTCCACCCGACTGTACGTCGAATTACTTAGCGAGCTATAAGCAACATATTTACTCAAATACAGTACAGGTGTGCCCTCAAACGAGTTGCATACTTAGACGCATATCAAACGATTTCTTTTAAGAAAACTTTTGGTAGTTTATTTATTACAGACAGGTGTGGTCGCGAGGACAGGTGGCAGGTACTGCTAAGCTGTAGCCGTGTAGCTGCGACGTCACCGAGTAACAGAACTGTCAAACATCTGAGCGCGTTTATTATGGCGATTTGAGCAATAAAAGTGCCAATTAAGCCGGAGAGCAGTGATAACGAACCCGTTTAAAGTTAAATCATCGAGCGGCAATTAGAATGTGTGTACGTAAATTATGAAAAAAGCAGATGTTAAGGGCCTGGAGAGTCATTACTCGCACCTGCTTGCAATGTGGGCCGCCAAGCGTGTACACACGTAACGAACGCGCTGAAGTACAACCTATCGATTATATCACTAACGTTGAACCCACGTTCCATACCAGCTCGGACATGCAATGTCCTAGATAAGTAGATACTGGACAGGCGCTTCAACAATCTCACCATTAAAACAGTCGGACAAAAAGTGTCGCGACCATTTGCGGTACTAGAATTATTTATCGGATCCGAGTATCAGAGCGTTAGCCTTCGTCGAATTATTTGTATAAAATGGAAATTGGAAATTATTCGGTTGCGGTCAGACGTGTTTCCGACGATCACGCGATTTGATCGACCGAACGTCGATAGTAAAAAGGAAAAATGAGGAGGCCGAATCCTCCGGATGGATCGAGCGTTATAAGGAGCCAGGACAATTACATCAATGCACGGCGTCGCCCTGCCCCGGGCAAGACAAACCAGTCCGGTGGTGCAAAACGTTTTTATCGGGACGCGTTCATTCATAATGTATTATAGTGGCTTTTGCACACGCACTTATTGCAACCGAATCTATAACATGTGAGAAGACTGAGTTACGAACGTTACGATAGCTCGTGAGAAGAGCGTCGAGGTTAGAATGAAAATATAAATCAGTTTCAGATGTTTCGCGATGGCTTTATTGCTACACCGATTTGTAAACGTACGAGTCAATTTACGTGTTTTCCGTTTTGAAAATACTTACAGAATACTTAAGTTTTCAACAGTCCAGAAATCATTTACACCTTTTTAAATAAAGAACTACTTTTTTAGCTTGCTTTACTATTTTTGCTGAATTTTCTCATTCATTACAACCGAGTCACCTGCGCATTCAAGACAGGAAAGATACTTGACAAAGTGAATAAAACGACCGCGTTTTACATGCATGTCGTTAATAATTAATTGACATATTGTCTGAGGTAATTTCACTGCATCCTGTCGAGCGCAAAAAACTAACTTAACTGTAATGGACCCGCTAAAAGTTCACCAAAATCACACGATAATATAATACGAGATGAAGTCCTGCTAGCCTGCTACCGGTTAACATTGGTTCGTAAGTGTGTTAAATGTGTTTGTGTAGGTAAGTTGTAACGGTACATGCGAACACATTATTAAATGAGTAGCTGCGCGTACGCATGGGGAATGAATGGTTATTCGGGTTGTTCCCTCGCGAATTGTGCCATTGCCTCGGGGCTAACGTTGCGGGAGTCACCCGGCGATCAATCGATTTTGTTTAGGGGCTGACATTTCTTTTTAGTTTCGTAACATGTTTAATTTATGCAATGTTTCGAATGGATTAGCGTAGGATCAGTCGATTGGGAAAGCTGCTCGGCGCATCGATGAAGTGAATCAACAACCGTTTCATTCCAATGCTTATTACCAATAATAAAAATAAACACCGAGTATCTACAGTGCAATGGATTGCTTATTATTGTAACGCTCAATAAATTAGATATTGTTATTTTGGTTACTTACTGGAATTTGAAGAAAACTATATTTCGTGTTATAAAGTACATACCTACCTACTGCTTAATAAAATAGTAATTACTATACGTCCTTCAAGCGGATGCTATTTAATTATTGTGTTATCGATTTTACCTAACTTTGTTTCAGTGGTTTTGAGACTTAATTGGTTGTATTCGAGTTGAATCACAATAAATATTTAATGCAATGTTTGTATGATAACAGTAAGTTAGGCACTGCCCTTGTTGTATATTGTTTTATTGAACTCTTCATAGATCAAAGACCTCAATACATCAGTGTAAATTTTTCATGTCGTTGGCTAAACCAGGTTATTTCATGTTAGTTCGTAAGTTGTAAAGTGGTTTTTTAGAGTTTGGCGACGGTCAACTTTGCGAACTAGACCGGACTACTAACCCTGCCAGAAATATCGCGCCTTGAAGCCAGACTCGGTCCGTCTGCAAGCTATTCCGAGCACGAACGGCCGCGGGTTCGTCCTTTTGGAAATCCACTTCATCGCGAAGCCTCGGAATGCATCTAATTTTAAACGAGGAGGCTCGCGACCTAGCTGACCCCGCGCGCCGCCCGTAAAACCTGAACTTTCTTTATAACTATGTACGATGGTACTCGCCGGTAAACGTATCGAACACACACAGACGCGACTCCGGGCGGCTCGAGCCGGTCACGACTCGGCTAACCTACACCCTCTCCACTATCCAGGACGATCTAGGGAGCTCAGAGTCCGCCACGCTCGTGGGAAAGTGAGTGTCGTGCGGACGGAGCGGCCTCGAGCTCACCGGCGCTTGATTCGCGAGCTCGCTTCGTGCGAAACGTAAACAAACTGGCTCGCGGCTTCCTCGGCGGTGGCGGTGCCGTACCTGGGGCAGAAACCCTAGCAGGGCGACGAGCACCGCGGGGGCGCGCATGCTGGCGCGTCCGCTAGCGGCGCCTGAGCATACACGGGAACGGGAGCCCGTCAGCACTCGACGGCGGCGGATAAGTAATCCATCACTTGCACATGTCTCCACTGAGCGTTTCACTGCGAGTCACACAGCACTAGAGGTGTCACTGGTCGCGCTCATCGGCTTCGGGAACCGGTCGGGTATCGTATCGTGCACTACGTTCGAAACGCGCGCGTGCGGCCGGCGTGTGGCAGCCGTAGTTACGTGTGATCGCGGCGGTGCGTGACGGCGGACTGAGGGCGGGTGGAAGCCGCGGTGCGGGCCGCGCACACCTGGCGGCGGGTCTGCCGCTAGATGGCGCTGCGCGGCGCATCTGCCGCCGGTGCCCCCCTCCGCCCGCTGCCCGCGCGCCCCCCGGACGCCCTCAACCAGAAAATACACGGAAAACAGGCGTCCGCCTTTTGCTGAACGTCGCGAACACGTGCTCATAGTAATGCCTGTAAAAACATCGAAGAATCTCTGCGCGGTTTCTTATCAACTATTTCGAGACACGGCATATTGTATTATAACGCGTAACCTACCAATTATACGCGTCATAAAAATATTTAAATAGTTTTGACGTAGGTACCTACATTTTATTATGAAGTAGGTATGTAAAAATGAAGATACTTAATGTTTAGCTACCTAATTAATATGAAATTTTATTAATATTTTAAATGAGGTAGGAGTGGTATGCTCCAAGGATCGAGATCGAAGCCACAGATATGCACGAATAAAATAAAAGTTCTTAGATAAAACATTGATAAACACTTTTTTTACTACATTACTTTAGTAGGTAGGTATTACGTTGATGAATGGTAGGGTAAAAGATAGACAGACGGCCTATAGAAATCTGTTCAATAGCATTTTTAATAAAATAATAATGTGATCTTTGCAATAAGAAATCATTTAAATACATAATAAAATAATTAGATACATAAATAAAATAATATACTCGTAAGTAATTATCTTTGTTACCTAGTGCTACTAAGTAGGAGGGTATTTTTTTGTATGTGCTAGGTAACATACGTAAAAATATAGAATTAGAATTTAGTAATTATCTTAGGTTTTAACATAATTTTATTACCTTAAGTATGGTAACTACACGCGATAGAACAGTTTTAATTAAAGTTTATTTGCATACCTATTTATAAAAATGTTGAAAGTTGGTAATAAATACTAGAATTATTCTAGGCACCTATCTAGGTACCTATATAAACCTAAATTAGTCACGCTCTGTACAACATATTAATATGTAGTATGTATAAGAATTTCTAAAAATAGGTACTTAGTACTTTCTGTTGCCCGTGAATGGGTTTGGATGGAGGATGGGCTTTTGACTGATAAAAATCATTCCTTAATTATTATCTATTTATTATTAACCTCCTCAGGGGTGGAATTTGAAAAAATTCAATCTTAGCAGACGTCTTCTAAATGTAAACTACCAGTACTACCACAATACCACTCTACCAAGCATCTTTATACTTCAAAAGGTTTTCAATATTTCATGAGTGATGAATGAGTGTGTGTCCTATTATTTTTATTCCTACTTAAAGTATGATTTTTTTTAATAACTAGATATATACCAATGTATTCGAATCCTAAGTAAATCATTTGACTTTTATATTAAACAATTAAATAATTTGCAAATATTCCCGAAGCGCACCTTTCCTAAAGGATTATTGCAAAAACTAACTTTTAAAAGTACATATATATTGACAAAATACTGACATGATTAAATTTTGAATTTGAATTGCGAAACACGGAACTGGATCGCGTGATAAGGGTGCATCCACACGCAAATTTTCAAATCATAAGTAACAATTATTGTATTGGCAGCTGCTTCCCGACAAGTGTTGCGAAGTGATAAACATATTCATGAGGCTTCATGATCGCTTCGGGCCGTGCTGCGATTACGGGTTCCTTTTTCAAAACGCTTCGGGTCAACGAAATTCGAGTAGCGTCGAAGATTGAGCTTGATTAATGCGCCAATAATGTTTTAACCGGAAGTTGGCTGTATGATATTGGTTTGATGTTTGATGCCAATCGGTTTTTTTTATTAAGTAATTGGATTAATGAAAATGAGCCAAGGGTGGGGTTGCCAGGATTGACTAAGGGAACACTTGATTTATATGGCATCAAGTACAAAATTGGTAGGTACCTACTGTATTTTTAAAATTACTGTATTTATTAACATGCATACTATTTACCTTTATATGGCGTTTATTAAAATATTTGGTGTGTGAAAAAAGTGTAGGTAGTGCGGCTTCGATTCTCGGCCGGGATAGATGTTTATGCCTTTTACACTTAATAGATAACACTAACACTTTTACACTTACAGATAAGTGTTTGACTGTTTATTTTATTTATCTTTTACACAGCTTATACAGAGCTACCCATCTAAGTATATTATTTCTTTAATTAGGTGCTAAGGCTAACAGATGTACATCATATTATAATATGTTCCCCGTAATGAGGACAATAAAAAACGTATAAAAATGGTATAGGTATATTTATATAAAATAAATAAATTAAAATAATATAGATAAGTACCCAAATGAATGAAATCAATTCTTTTATAAATAATAAATAAGTAACGTAACATGTAACAAAACACAAATACAAAAAACTACCATCAAAATCAGTCGGGTACCGACGCAAACATTCGACCAACGTAAAAAAAACCTACGCGATTTAAAAACACAAAAAATCGCAAATGATCGTATCCTCTCGGCCAACGATGACAATACGTCTATCAGGGCATTGTCATCTCGAGGCACCGAGACGTGATGTGCCTATACCTAGCCGGCTGCTAGCCGCTAGCCCAGTTTTATTGGTCGTTCAAACCACGCCTATGCCACTGTAGGTATCGCTGACGGCCTACGTTTTAATTCTATTGTTTACGACTTCGCTCTTGTTACATATCATTTTAAAGTTAACTTGTCGCGGATTGGACATACGACGAATTCAGAGTTCAGTCGTCATTACAATCTGTGCAAGTGGGTCAAATATTGGCATAAAAATTTATATATCGTGAGTACCCGTAAATGTAGGTACATACGTTCCTGTTATCACAATAGCCTTCAAAAAGTCCGTCTATATGTTACTTAATGTCGATAAGATTAAAGTGAATGGACCTACTTAATTGGTACCAAGGATAGGTAAACAAATTTTAAATTGAAAAAAAAAACTATTTTTGTTAGTAACGCAACTCTGGCGCTTTTTAAATTTACATACTGTGGCATCCTTAATTATAGGTACCTACGGAAAAATTATAACATGCTGAAATTATATGATACCTTTGATGTTTTAAATGTCTAGATGGAACATCGAATCCGCGCAAACGTGTTAAAAAAAAGTGGCTAACTGTTAGCCACAATTTTTGTATCGTTATGTACACATAGACAATAGACGAACGTGTAAAACATCGCCTGCACGCACACATGCTTGATAATGTTGCCTTGTTTTTTTCTTTTCATTGTAGGGCGACGCTCAATCTAGATATTTAAAACATCAAAGTATGATACCTACTTAAAAATAAATATGTACCTACCTACTGTAGTAAATAGTTTAATATGCATAGATAGGCAGGCAGGTATGTACCTACCTACTGCGTTTTTTGCTAAGATAATTTTTTGAAATAAAATTTTCAAACGTATCGCTCTTTTAACATTTTGGATTGAAGGCAATTAATCACCACCACAAACTATAATCATGAAATACGAGTTATTTATTAATTTCAAAACAAACGAGTCTTCGGGAAAATTCCAATAAAATGTACTTCTACTTAAACACCACTAAAGTCAAGTATTTAGTTTTATATACAAGTATGTAATGTACGACACAGATATACACACCGGCAATAAATGTGCAAATGATGTAACTAACAAACATAACGTTAATTCATTATAACTGGTCGCTGGCTCGCAGACCGCGCCCGAATTCTACGCTCCTACCCGATTACCCGAGCTACATTGTAACTTAATATTTCACTTATTATTACTACTTACCAAAGTGTGTAAGTTATTATACATACTTCACTTCGTTTCGGTAAACTTTTCTGTTAATTAACGTTATATTATGTTAGCCATCGTCGCCATCAATTGGCACTGGAGCGGTTTGGTGGAGTATTCTCTAGGCCTCCTCAGTTATGAGTTGAAGCTGTGGTCATGGCTAAAATAATATATGTCTGAACCAAGTAGTCTGTCAGTTACTCTGAGTACCAGAGTACTGTCGTAGTGATCTTGCCTGAAAAACGTGGGGTCTCGGGTTTGATCCCCGGCAGCGGCAACTATTTAGAATACAGATAAATGTATGTTCTCAGGATGTTATCAAACCTCCAGAGATCAGACAAATAACCCGTTAATATTAAATAATATAACACCAAATACCGCTATACAGTTATGGCAACATTCTAGAAATGTGTCGAGACGAGACCCAAATGTCGTCAGCCAGATCGCGAACCGGAATTAAAACTGATCATTCAATTCTAAATCAATCGAATTCAGGAGAGACCCATGAACGGCATTACGAGATCTGGGAATCGAACCGAATCTTTAAACGGCGGTCCGGCACTTTGACCTTTGCGTCAAATAGATCGTCTGCTTGTCTGCTATAGTTTCGGGCTATTATCATTAGCTAGCGTATCATCAGACATGTTCCCGTTTTTGTAGGTCACTCGCACTTTACCACCACGGTCTTGACATATAAAGCAGGTAAAGCTATTTATGAAGCGCTTTTATTACGAATATTACGTTAGTAGGTCAGCTCTCAATACGAGGTCAACTAACTTTTCATTTATATTTTCTTCGGGTAACTTTTTGATGGTTAATTTGGGCCTGTAATTTGTAGAGTTTTACTTACGTAGGTACATATTTTATTGATGTTGATAAAGAGGCAGCCTATAAATTACTTACGTAATACATAACGTATTTTAGTCAGGTACTTACCTATTTCATTGAAGTTGGAGCAAGATGGGACCAAATTCAATAGATACGGATTTTACGGGCATTTAGTTTGTTTAGTTTTTATATGTTCTTCAGAGGTCCAACTTTCTTAATTTATAAAAGCCTAAATTGCGTCGTGTTGAAATAGTTTGACACATTTCGTGTGCAAAATGCGTCGGACTGTTCAAAGATGACGCCATTGAAGCATTTTTTATTTAGCTGATTAACGCGCCCCTATTTCAACGCAATAATCGCAAGAAACTGCTGTAAAGATTTTTATGTGTTTTTATCAATCGAATAAATGGATAAAGCAAAACACGTAGAAGGTTTATGTGTTAATTTATTGATCTTCTTTCGTATAAATATAAAGTGATTGATTGATCTATGGCTTTAAATACAGGTTAATTCGGATTAAGTTGTCCGTCTAATTTTTTATTTAAGTACTAATTTTATTGACTTTTAGTTGAGGTTAAGTACATACACTTTCCATTAATATATCTTTAAGTTTTTTTAACACTTTTTGAAACATTAAAATAGCTGGACTTTATTCTATAAGAAGGTATTTAAAAGTTATCCAAGCTCACCATTTCGATGACTGTTTAGGAATTATAGGTTCAACCTACATATTATAACGATTTAAAGTCATTACGCCGTAAGCTTAGTAGAGTTTTAAGTTTTTAACGTATGAATCTTTACGTTCTTAATGTATACTAGAGCTGTGCATGTAATTAGTTCCAGACGTGTTTATATCATATCAAGTGAATCATGAAGGTTGAATTACAATAATTACTATTCATTGTTACTTGTTATCATGTTGGATGACCTTAATCTGACTACGAAGATCTCGTTAACGTTATCAGACGGACTGTGATTACCGTTCGTTTGGATGAATGGTTCTCTACAATGTTACTTTTTTATAGGCAACACTGGCTCAAATAAAAATATTACCTATGTTGAATGAGATTTTATCAAGCTTATTTTAATATTACTGTTATTTTTAGTTTGAAATTTTTTTTGACGGATTTTTTCGGGTTTTGCGTAGTGTTGTTCAGATTGTGGTGAGTTGTTTTGAGAAAAATAAAAATTTAAAAACCTTTTTTTGTTAAATGACGTTCGGTTGTTTTGTAGAAGCGTGTGTTATGTTTTTGCGCTCTTTTCTTTTTTTCTACGTAATCCTAGATAGTATCTAGGTAATCCTAGAAAAATGGAAAGAGTAACAATAAAATGGATGTGCCTCAGGGAATGATACCTAATACCTATCTAAAATTGAGAACAATTTTATTCTCAAGTACCTGCCCGTGCACATTCACAATAATTAAATTCTTTCACTGATGCAACTGATCTGATAATTCAAACTCAAATAAAATCATTATCTTTATGCCTTATGCATTATATTTATCAATGCACTAAAGAATTCCAAATATTTTAACTTACATTTAACACCGTTTCACAAAGGTGCCACATCTAAATTTATTTACTAAAAGGAAGAGGAACAACGGCGAAAGGGACTCCTCAGCACATATTTTAAAAACAAAAACAATAAAAATAATTACTTAGTTTGTTATCCCCAAAAAATCTGATTTGGTTAATTGTGTTACAATTACAACTAATACCTACTTACTGCAAGATTTTTACTGTAAATATATTTTAATACCAAACACTGTAATAGACAATTATTAAAGTGATTTTTGTGAGCTGTCTCTAACCATTGATGTCACTCTTCGTCAATTCATTCTTAGTTCATCATAAAAAAAAAACTATCAACATACCAAACATAAATTCGTTTGCATTGTACATAGATAACAAATTGCATGAATAATTAATTTCGTATTTGGATACGGAATTCTAAATTCAAAATTCTGTGCCAGGGTTGCCAATTTGAGGAAGCGAACGCGCGTTTTAGGCGTGGCTGTAGGTGTGGTGATCCTTTGTTTAGTCAATTCTGGAATGTCTATTGTTTTTTCCACGCGAAATTTCGATTGCGTACACGAATCGGGCTAATGAGGTTATCTGTTAAGTCAGACGAGGTAAACTTGCGTATTTAAACGTAACCAATTTGCATTTTAATTTCGATGAACATCAGCTGATATTGAGTTTGAATGTCATATGAACAAATAACAATATGCCAAGTTTGTTGTAGAAAAAATTAAATCTGAACGTTCCGATACTTTACTTGGAGGATAATGTTTGTAGCAGACGATCGCGGATCGTTATATTTCGAGATCTCGGAAAAGAAAAGAGAAGAGGGGAGAAAAGAACAGAAAAGAAAGTTTTTTATGTCATACCAATGTTTAATTTTAGAGAAAATGTTTGCCGAATTCGTGAAAAAACGACGAAAGAAAAGTAGGTACAGTTTTAGGAGGTTAAAAGTAAAATTTGAAATAACTTCCTTGTCTTAGGCCGAGGCCGCATTACGGCTAAACCGCCGCGGTTTTTTACCGCGTAAATTTTGTAACTCAAGGAAAGCAGCACAAGCGGCCAAACTTGCGGTTTCTGATAATGTATGCGAATTGCGCGGTTACGCGGTTACCGCCGCGCGAAAAAACCGTGGTGCCGTACCTAAGTGTCTGCTCTCATCCGGGTATTTAATTACTTGGCATTTTTAATGGTAGTTAAGTAGGTACCGTGTCATCAGCAGGACCTGCTTAGGTACCTATCATAAGTTCTTCTTAACATCATTAGTTTTTTTTATTTGATCTATCATTTATTGTAATTGAATTATACCTAATTCAAATGGCAACAATGGTTAAATTAGCCATAAATAGATTAAATAAGACATATTTAATAAAATTAAAGTAGCAAAAACGGCATATTTTTCTACGTCCACACATTAACTCCAAGTCGAGTTAAGATCTTCACCCCCCGCCTTACGCGCAATAAAAAACCTGACGTTTTAACATTACTTTAGTTGTTATGGACGGAGACAATTTCCTTTAAATACAATGCATTAATTACATTAAACAATACATTTGTATGGGAGCACGTGAATGGCTGTTCAATGTGTTACGGACGTTTTCATGAATGTGAGCGACAGGTGGCCGCTTTGAACTTTATTGTGTGTTGTTGTGACGTCTTTAGACAATTGTTTTTTATTGTTGATATTTGTTGACGTATCGATTACAACACTTACAACTAATGAACGTGCCATTGATAAAACGTCTTTCTTTAGTCTATAGTACCTACTTAGGTGGTCAAACGCTAATATTAAAAATATGTAAGTACTTCAAATGAACTTGAATTCGGTAGCTACTAATTTTTAACAACAGAGTTGATTCTTGGAAATATTAAATCAATTAAGTAGTTTGTATTTTAAGAAAATTAATGCTATGTATTGTTTTAATGTGTCACGAGTTAAGGTCCATTAAAATTTTAAAATGTTACTTTGTTTCATACAAAAAATTAATCATGTAAAGTAACTTAAATGCAATAACCACAGGTTGTTTACATTTATGGATAGGACCAATAACTTTTACGAAATTTATCCATAAAATAAATTTTTATGCGACTCCATTCCTTGTTTATGCCCATAAATTCCGTGTAAAATGTACAAATAAAGCTATGCGTTCGATGTACAAGTTGAGAAACATAATATTTAGGTACTCTCTAGTCATAATAAATAAGTGCGCACACGCATACTAAAATCGATAAACTGCAATTGGATTTCGATACCGATGTTTATAAATCGATATTGGCGTGAGATTGTTTAGAGAGAATTCTATTAAAGTTAAAATGGTGAAAGACCATAAATGATACTAGAAGGTAAGAATGCAGGTAAGATTTAAGTTTATTATGTAAGTCTAGCAAGGTACTGGGCAAACTTACCTATTTTTGTCAATTGTTTCAGGATAATGAGGAATTACCTACTTATTTAGATCTTTATTTAATTTAATATTTTTACTTATTTTAAAACCTGCTATATAGCAACATGACGTTTAAGTAAGTACTCAAGATGTGTCAAAATATTAAATGTCCCTCTATGTCACTGCTTAATGTGCTTAGGTAAATGTTTTGTTTTATCTACAAGATAACATAAAAATTAAAGACCAAGCATCTGTGAAATGCTTGTTTCGTTCGAATCGAAGCTCGGCTCACTAACAGCGAGGTACTTAGTGCATTCCCTTCATAATGTAATATAACCAAGAAGATAGGGTAAATCTTTTATTGCGCCCCGGTTCTCCAATCGGGGTCGCTTTCGATGAAGGCTTAGAGGTCATAAGACCAAAGCCAACCTCAGGTGGTGTTTAGGGGGTAAGGCACGTAGGTTATACAAGCGTATGCTTGTCGTGAGTCCCTCATGCCAGAGCAGCCGGCTGCTCTGGTGTGCATGAGCATTCACCACCTCCCTCCCCCGTTGTCCGGAGGGTCGACCTATTCCTTTTCTTCAGGTCAGAAAAAAAAAGAAAAAAAAAAAAAAAAAAAAAAAAAAGTAAATCTTTTATTTTACCACGCCTACCTTTCAGCTG
Organism: Hesperia comma; assembly: GCA_905404135.1. NCBI lineage: Eukaryota > Metazoa > Arthropoda > Insecta > Lepidoptera > Hesperiidae > Hesperia > Hesperia comma. The sequence goes on from FR990034.1 coordinate 10,264,838, forward strand.
CGCGCGCGCATATTGGCGTACAAGAATTCCGGATTACGCAACCGCGTTCACCGAACCGACGCACTATTTGTCGTTGGACTTATATATTTTATTCATTCAATACACTACACTAAGGTATATCTCGAATAATCTAAATTGATGACCTCTAATTCGAATCGACACACGACAGAATTGTAAAAGTGTTTGTGCACGATAAAATTACGCTATAAATAAAACACTTTAAACCCGATAATATGTATATGAACTTATTTAATTCAATGAACTTTGTGCTGTCGTAGACGTATTTAAATAAAATTAAGATAGAAAAGTCTGGTCTTGTATGTTTGGAAATATGATGGTTATTGAGAATATTTAGGAGATATCTTACTTGTTTGTTAGGTAGGTGTATAAAAGTGCATGGCGCCGTTTTATTTGGTAGGCTTTCTGAATTTAACATTTGCGTAAGAAATAGATTACGAGTATATTTTATATTTACTCACAGAATTACGTTAGAACATTCGCTAAGTTACCAATGTTAGTACAGGCCATAGATGGTAATGCTTCCTTTTAAATAGTATGTATCTTTCTAACTAGTCGACATACAGAGAGATGAGCCACCTGGTAGTACCTACCTACTGTCGCTCATGTAGCAAGGACTTTCTGTTTCAGATCGAAAAGCTTTATCTGTCCAGATTTTAATTAATATGTTCCCGTATCTATAATTCTTTCTTCTGTTTACTGTAAGTAATATCGTTACGAAGGTAGATATTTCATATTATATAATATGACAATACATCTTAATGGGTAAGGTTGTATTTTTTCCTCAAATAAAACGCTAAAACGTGCGTTGTGTGCATTATTAAAGGGAAGTGTTAATAACCCGATGTCTATCAGGATTAATGTTGAGACAATGCGTTCAAATTTGTCAAACGGTGACCTTTAGCTGTGCCCTTACCTTTACAGGTTACTTGTTAGGCGTACAGTGTACTGTAACAGATAATAAATGTACGTTCATGGAACACCGCCATTTGCAATACAGACTACAACAGACGTTGAAATAGCCTGGTTGAACATCTTGCGGTTATAATAAATAATAATATATTCATAACCACTTGTATCCCTTCAGACAGGCTATCTGGGTCACGGGCGTGGCTCAAAGAAGACATCATTACCTAATGCTCGGGACCCAGGAACAAATGGTATCTTGTACTTAAATGTCTGTCCCGGGACTTGAACCCAAAAGTTCCAATTTCGCATCGAGTCTTTACTGTAGGTATATCCCGTTCCATCTACTTTCGTTCGCAGATATTGTGTTTCTCTATGAATTTTGTGGTATACTTACCTACTAAATTTTTCTGTGATTAACCTATAAAAAGCCCCTAATTACCTAAACTAAGAGCTTCGTGAACGGTTAGTAACAATGTGACATAAGATACTGCAAGAAGCGTGTCCACGGCCTCCTTCGTGGCCGGCAATCCATTGGTGACGCCTCTAGTGTTGCCAATGTCTACGAGATACGTAAATCACTTACCATCAGGTGACCCGTCTGCTCGTTCGCCTGCTATAAAAAGACCAGATTTTTAGATAACATAAATTTATTTGCACGTAAATAAGAAAGTTAATTTAAGCATTTGTAATAAGTGGCTGGTATTTTGCTCATTACTGTAAAGAAGCTTTAACGACCCGGCTGCGACAAGCCATGGTTGGATATAACGCCATAATGCATTTTACGGCGGCGGCGGCGTGCCAGCAATCGCTTTGAAACTTATGCTGCTGTACAAGTATGTGGGCTTATTATTATTATAGAGAATGTATGGGAAATATTCTCATGAGGTAACTGCGACCAAAGTCTATTGTAGCTAAAACCATTTGTGTTAGATCTGGCCGAACCATGGCATGCACCGTAGGATGTCTTTGGGTTTCAGAGTCATTTGGCCAGGATTCATAGAGATACCTTCTGCAATGGGTTTTTGCTATGCTACCGCAAAGGATATGGATGGCAGTTAGGTTTGTTAATTAATCTCATTTCGCCCTGGTAGGAGCGATGTTTAAGGTTTAGGTAGGTAGATACTAAAAATCCAAGCGTGATGTTAGGTAGCTACAGCTTACCTGATGATCTTCAAATTTGACTGGTAGTTCTGAAGATCACCGAGTTCAAACAAACAAAGGTTTTCAAAATCACACAGATAGAAATGACAAACTGATTTAAGTAGCCCAGAAAATGGATGGCCTCCGACTGCTGTTCCTACGTAAGGAATTACTACTGAGATCTGTAATCGATATGTAATCGAAAAAACTTTATTACATTACATGATTGTCTTCATGTAAAGTTTCATGAACGTAGGCTAGTTTTAGCAAACTGGAATAAATTGCCTGCGTCGATGTGTCCATTCGATTATAATGTGAGTGTCTTCAAGTCCAGAGTGAATAAGTTTTTTCTAGATTAGCCTAGTTAGGTTTGCTATTTAACGTCAGATGGGATTGTCAAGGGCTAACTTATATTTACAATATAAAAAGTGATAATGCTTGTGAAGCAAATGTTGTACTTTGTAACGTTTTAATTTTGACCAATGACAACCTTAATAAACCGTAGGTATGTTCTATTTTCTCGTTACCCCTGCGTAAGCCACTAATAGCCTGAAACTAACATAATTAAGTATACCACATACTAAATTAGAAGCGAATTCTGTCTAGGAATTTCATTTTGCAAGAAACGGCAAGCGAATCGAGCCTGTCTTGTGCTTAGGGTACCCAGGTCGTCAAACCTAAAAGCCGGACAGTACAGTTTGGCTGGACATTACGGTGAAAACCCTCTATATGGACACCCTATATTTATGGAAGGGGGGGGGGGGTGGTCCTGTGCAAAATAGTATTAAGCCATTAGTGAAAAGTTAAAATAAATGTTTTGAAATTGAATTGAATACTTAGTACAATATTAGTATCCGAGCGACTTGCGAAATGACTATGATTTCAAATGTAAAAAGTCTAACAAAAGCCAGACAGGCCGGTCAAGCAATCAAAAAGCCTAAAGAACTATGTCCGGCTTAATCCGGACGTTTGGCAACACTACTTGTGCCTAAGATAGGCAATACACGCACACAGAAGCCATCTCCAAGTCCAACCAATTACCGCTTGGAATAAAATAATTTAATTCACGACCGGATTTTAGTTTCGCTACGTAACATCGCGTAAGGTCCAGTAATTACTCGTTGACAGTGACGGCTGCTGGAGAAAGTCTGACCCTGGGTTGGGACAGGATGACACGTTACCTGCTGAATTGCAGATGCTGTGTCTAGCTTTTTACTGTATTTTATTACATCAGGTAGGTACCTGTCTGATGATCATGATTAGTTTTTGTGCGTGTACCTACTTTAGAATGTTGTACATAATGAAATGGGTAAAGAAATGTAAGTTAAAATCATTTTTATTATTAACAGTTGACGTGTGTTCAAGATTTTGATCGGTTACTCACAGTGTCAGTAATCCATGCAACTGGGTCGTAGTAACGGTAAAACCATAGATGTAGCATTACACTGACGTTTAGAGTAAAACACTCAAAATCGCAAGTACCTACTATTATGATGTCTACCGGAAGTTAAAAAAATACATTTGCGCAAGTCTTATCTGCTTTGTAATTTTCTATAGTTTTAAAATCAAATACTTATGTACCTATTATAGTTAAATATACCTACGAGCGTTACTTGAGTTTTATTACATCCGCCAAATCGTACAGTCAGTTAAAAAGGCCATCTACTATATTGTAGGCATGTCTTTGTGCATGTTGAGGCTATTCTGGTAATGTTATGTCCAGTATTCAATTGAAATGCAGTTATATCTACTTGCCTTCAACATCGTAATGGCAGTAAAGCTCACGCCAAACTTTATAGCCCCTCGGATCTGCGAAGAGTTTTGCCCTGTTCCTTGGATCAAGTACCTACCTATCCCTACGGTTGCTGTACCCTTAAAAATTGCCTCGAAAATAAGATTTGACCCCTGTCTGGGTCAGGAATTCATGATGGCTGCCCCTCTGGGTATGTCTTTGATGGGTATGCTATCAATATTCATATTCAGACATAAATATTTCTATTGTTGTCAATTTCGTGAAGCCAACCTGATCTTCTAACAACCGTTTACTGAGTCAGCCTCCAATCGACTAATCGCGAACCTATTTACCCACTTGGGGCTTTGAATAGCCAGTGTTACAGTCTTCACTTAACCGGCAATGTATCCGTGATGTTTTTGGCGTTTTTAGCGATCATTGACCATGGTGACCAGTGGCCAGATACCGCCGCGCTCATCATTATCTGCTAGTTTGACGGCTAGGCTTACAGAAAAAACCGAGTATAACACTTTAAAAAAATTTAACGTCGTAGCGATTAATTGAAAACACGACTTATTACCCAAAGATTGTAACGATGTTTTACAATAGCTCGTTAAAACTTTATCGTCTTACATTAAAGGGCTTTCTTCTGCTTAATTCATCCATTAATTGCAGGTTGACGCGTCGCACGAGGCTGGAGAAAGGCCGACCTGGGGTCAAGCGGGATGGCACTCGACAGTCGACACTCGCTTAGGAATTCAGCGGAGAATCACTTTCGCGACCACTTTCCGAGAGACCCGCTAACTTCAACTATCACGTTTGGACGTGTTCGAAACAGGGATTTTAATTAATCGAATTGAATCCCATCTGTTTGAATATCACGTAGGTATACGAGTAGGTACGAGGAAATGGAAGATCATGTCAAGTTGCAACATTGCTGATAAATGGCTTATAAAATTACTATGGATTATTTTTTGTTACGAAGTAGTCTTAACAGTCACATTACAATTATTTAAATACAAAATGTTCAAATGTTTCCAAAACGGTGATTTACTAATGACCGCACTAGAAGTAGGTGAAGATTTAGTTGAAGTAATTAGTTAATGATTTAATCTGAAGACAAGATTTTCTGGTATTATCGTATTTTTAATCGTGTCAAAAAATAATTCGGTGAGTTTTTGTGTTTTTTTGTTTTTGTGCTTTCTGAGAATCATTCATAAGCGCTCTTTATCATTGGTCCGCAATGCGTCGATGTCGTTTCTTTGGGTTTTTGGTGTTGCCTACTGTTATCTATAGACCCAGTGACCACTTTAATTGAGGTGCCTAATGCGCTAGGACATTTATTTAAAACAGAATTTACTAGAGGATTACAATTTGATGTTGCTATATTTAACATAAAGTAAGTATTAACTCCATAACCTTCATATATTTTTTAATTACAAAAAGTCTGAATTCATTTATGCTCTTTTAAATGAATGATGTGCGATCTCGTTTCAAGTTGACATTTGATCAAATATTTTGTTCATCACGAAATTGCAACCCGTAATCAGGTTCGTTAGTAAATATCACGTTATTAAAAGCGCATCTTTATTTGACAACCCGTCTAGATAGATGATGTAAGATCTCATGGTTAGAATTGATTAATGGAGCCGAGTTACGATAACTGAAGCATTTAAAATTAAGTGACTGATAATATTATTGGTGTTGCAAGTTAATTTATTTTTGCTTAAGTTAATTATATATTTGTAATGCAAACGGGTTAGTACTCACGATTTTGATTTTTTTTGACACACGATTCGTTTTGACACACATTTCACACAATCGGCTGACACACTCACACTTATGATAGAAAACTCTTTCAACTTTTCGATTTGACCGTTTTTTTTAAATCACGAGTATCACGGTATACGACACTAACGACATCTTTATTCAATGAACTCGGTACTATTTTCGTTTGAAGTTAATGTCCAGGTACCTAATTAAGTTCAGTTCGCAACTGAAATGAAAATAAAATCATGCCTAAGAAAATTTTATTAAATCGAACATATTCAAATATTATTTATTCTATTCTGTATTATTGTAATAGGTAAATATTTGATTAACTTTGTTTTAATGACCTGTGATATACGTAAAACATCCTCATTACATTATTATTATATATAAGACAGGGAATAAATAACGAGTATATTGTGGATATGTCCAAATATTTCTAATTCTACATCAATACTTGCCGCCGACCATTCGTAACAAATTATCCTTCCAACGAAAACAACATTATCTAAACGCAATAACACTCAAATTTCTTTAACAAACATAATAATTCCGTATTACACAAACTTTTCTTAATTTATATTAGACGTCATTACGGATTAGGTACTGCGAGATACGGTTCAAAATCCAATATGTTTTGTCAAATTTTCAGATAATTTAAAAGGTTTGGTGCTGTTTATTTTAATTGATGACGTGTTCGTTAGACGTTGGGTAATGTTGTGGTGTGAAATGATATTTACATAATGCGATAAAGAGTTGGATGCGCTCAGCCGTTTATTGGTTGTCGTTAATATAAGTAAATTTATTGCTCAAATTACTCGAAGCTTCGATTGGAATTCGGTCAGTTGGTAGGTGCATACGGGTGCTTACGATGTTACGGTCCATTATGGCGACTGTAATGTCGTACGGTTGTACAGTTTGTGTAAGATAATAGCTACTTTGATACTTTCATTGGAGGAATAAATTAAAATTAGTTTTTATCATTATTAGTACCAAAGTTTCATTCAAAATCACTTTGGTCAAAATCGTGGTGTATTTCACATAACGAAATACTGTGATAAAGTTTTTATAACTTTGTAATGAATTTTGGGTGTAGGTTTTGGTCTACGTATATAACAATTTATCTTTACCTACTAACTTGTCCCTAAATAGAGGCGCATAAAACTAAATTAGATACCTAATTGAAATCTTTATGCCTTCTATAGTCGACTCAGGATCTCGAATGGCACTGAAAGTTGTATGGGCTAGTAAGTGTAGTTTGTTTGTAGTAGTTAAAGAGCATGTGAAGCCACACCAGACAATGGGTTTTGGCTAAGGTCGAGCTTGGCATGGTGCCGAATTACCTTAAAATTAATTTATGTAACCAGGACCGTTGTGGTGCTATGGCAAAAGATAGACTTTGTCAACATTTTGGGTCTTAGGCGCCCTAAAAATGACAATAAGTTCATGTTGACACCAAACATAGGCATGGTGACGTCAGAATGAAGCACATTATCGAAGAATTCTGGTTGGAGGGTACAGCCGTACAGGTTACTTTGGAAAATGAACAGTCGTTGAACGGTGCTTTTCAGGTCAGCCTGGCCTATTTACTACAGGATCAAGTTTGAAAGTTGACTGACAGATAATGCACAGCCGACACTACTGAACGCAGCTGAAATTTGGCGTTCACGTTCCTTGGGGAATGGGGACTGTAGGGGAGCACTAAGAATGAGGATTTTTGGAAATTCCTCCTCCCCCCTCCCCCTTAAACAGGATAAACTGAAACAAAAATATGTATTAGTAAAAAATCATTCTTCAGCATACAATATTTAATAATAAAATAGTTAAAAATTGGAATCACAACCAACAAATAATAACAAGCTTATCTACTCAAACTTTTAACTTTAAACATCGGACCGCGCTCGTAAAGCGCGTTTTTAATCCAAACCTGATCAGACATAAAACTGGACGTGATTAGGGAAAGAATATTTTCTATTACAATCATTCGTTCATTAGATTACAATGTTACGTTACGCCTCATTCGGGATCGGTATTTATTAGACCTTGGCTCTCACGGATCATCGTCTTATTTGATTTCTAAGGAATCTCGTTTCATACTAATTTATATTTGAGTGGCTGAGGGTATGGAATTGCCATTCCTCGCTAAAACCGACTTTATTTTCCGTGTTCAGAGTTCAATTTAGCTTGTAGGCAAAATTCACTTAAGACATTTTAAATTCTCGCAGTCAATCTACAGTGAACTGTAATGACAAAGGCGGAAAGATGCCATTTGTATGGCATAGAATTAAGACGAATTATATATCTAACGCAAATGGAGTATAGTCCCGTGATTTTGAATGCGCTTGTAATAAATTCGACATTATTGCTAGAACGTTAAGTCTAGTTAAGATTTATAAATCGAATGTATTCCGATATATCGATTTTAAGAGCTTGGGTTCTAATTGCTATAGGGAAATGTGATTTTCAGCATAGCATACGTTAATTAGAATAATAATTGTAGAATTACCAAAATATTGATTGATGGATGGGAAGATGTTGGGATAGGTATCCCACCCATAAGTATCCCACTGCTGGGCAACTGTCTCTCACTATGGGAATGGTACAAGCCAATTACCACCACGCCTTCCAAGTATAGCTTGGCGGAAATGTATAATTATGGCAATCCTAAAATTTGAAATCAATAATTGTAGTGTGCTTTCATTATTTATACTTATTATAAGGTTAGTTAAGGCGTAAAGTTGGCTGTGTAAAGGATGCTGTATTAAAATTTTAATAAGCTACAAAGAACAAAAAAAAATAAGAAAGTAAATTATTCTTTGTAGGTATGTACTTATACAAATACACAGCTTCTGTGTTTATTGGAACGAAGTTCCTTACGGCAGGCTTGGAGGAGATAGGGATTTTGCTGCGCGACCGAACTAAAAAAAATGTGATTGTAAAACCGTAAGAAAAAATGCGTGGAATTAAACCGTTAAATGAGACGTGCGCAGGCGCGACAGCAATAAGGAAGTGTAATAGCTTTTGCGTGAAACATTGATTCTAGTCCGAAGTACTAAGTACTGTGTAATAAGAAATCATCCACCCGCATTACTGCAAATTAAAATTATTAAACATTGCAAAGTTTGATCAAGACGCGTAAGTGTGTTCGAAATCCGCATCACATAGGACCTTTTTCACTCGACGCCAAGCGTAAGCGTAAGCAGCTACCGGGGCATTTTTATTGCTGTGCATTTTGGACTGCGAATATTATTTTATTTCTTTGAGACAGTTAAGGGGCATTTGTTGATGTGCACTAACATTATTGCTGAATTTCCTAAATACTTTCCTGTACTTAAATAAAAACTAATCAGCAAAATTTAAGAGAAAAGTCAAGAAAACCTACATAAAATTGAGCACGATTTTTTTTTGCAAATTGTGTCGATTCTACATTAGCCGAAGGAACTTCGTTCCTACCTGGTGTCCCACGACACCACATCTTTTACTTTGTAGATATGTATAAGTTAAAGCTTGATAACGATCCCATCTGATGGTACTTAAGTGTCAACGTAGCGCTGCGATGCTAAAGTCCTTTGACTTAGGAAAAGTCTATTATTACATGACATTAACTCCTTTGAACTACATAATATGTGACTTGCCTTCCTCCTTGATATGGGACTAGCCTTTGCCGTCACATCCTGATAAATCTGAGAGCTACATAATATGTCGTTAACACCTATTTAACGGATTTCATCATTTTCATAAAGAAATACCAAATCTCTGATTACGCCAAGGCTCTTTCACGGACACAATGATTGAATGTCGTTGTTTCTATCAGATTTAGCACCATCGGGATTAAACTGTGTGTCACAGGCGACACATGTCTGTTTCAGGATGTAACTGACTGAAAGGTTTGAAATGGTCCAAGGAACCCTAATTTAAGCGTATTTAAACCCATAAGGGCTTCGTCTCAGTGTTATAATTGGTCATAATTTTACTATCGTGTTGTTATATGGAATACTTTTTACGCGTTGTGACGAATCTACAGGTCGTTAGCAGTTACACGGTCCGATGGTGTAAGATCTGTGACTAGTGGGCGGGCGGGCACACGTCGTGATTTTTCGGTTTGAAACTGGAAACTGGGGACTTGGCTTGCTGTACTTTTTACACTGAATAATTCTCCAAATACGTGAAATATAAATGATTAAATCTTGATTGAAGAGGAAGGAGATTTGTTAGGATAACAAAAAGTCTAAATTTCAATTTAACAATAGCTGAAAATGTACCTACCTATATTTGTTTGTGCATTCTTTGAATTCATCAGAATGAGAATTATATTTTGTTACTAGCTTCCGCCCGGAGGCTTCGCCCGCGTGGAATTCGTTTAAACTTCACTACCCTATTTCACCCCCTTAGGGGTGGAATTTCCATAAACCCTCTCTTAGGCTCCCCTACACTCACCAAGGAACATAGGTACGTGCCAAATTTCAACTTCTTCTGTTCAGTAGTTTCGGCTGTGCGTTGTCTGTCAGTCAGTCACTCAGTACCTACCTAACGCAAGAGTTTTATATATATTGTAGATTTTTTAGATAATATTGATTTCCATAAAAAATAAATGAAATAAAGAATCGACATAAGTACATACTAACATCTACATAGGTAATAATGCATCTGTCTGCAAGATACACAAAAATTTTATTTATTTATTTTATTTTTATTTCGTAGGAAAACTTACAGCTATATTACATAGTTTCATAGCTTAAATTAAAACAACATTTTTTAGCCATTTACAAGTTCTCACATTTAGATAATATATGGTACAGAGTAAAATAATTGTGAGTCGGTAGGAAATGATGGATACAGAACACATAACAAAAAAAGGCATAAAACAATGCATTACGATGAAAAGAAATGATTAGTGAGCAGACGCTTTAACTGTGGGATGCTGGTGTGATACAAGTCAATGTCTACATCACGTTCTAATAAATTAAATGATCTACAAGAACGTATTATGAAACTATTTCGTCGGTAATTGAGTTTGGCGATAGGAACTGAGAGTAGGGCAGGTTTACGGATGTAACAATTTGTCATTAAGTATATATTTTTAGATACCGGAAAATTCATGCTAAAAAATGTGATACCTATTGCCGGAGTTGCTAATGTGAAATTGTTACAGTTATTGGTAAGTGCACTCGAAATTAAAATGCCAAGTATTTATCGTGTCGATGAGAACGTATCGAGAGCCATATTTTATCGTTACGATGTTTTGTTTTGGCTCCGTGCCTAAAAATGTCACATTCCTGCCTCGAGAAGGTATTCTCCAACTATGCAGTTTTCGTGAGAACACAATGCTGTGGACCCACGACGAATAACGGACGCGATAGATTTAAATTATAGTATAATATGGGACAAAAAATATAGAGCAACTTTAAATTAGCAAAGTCGAAGAATCAAGAAGAGTAGCCCGAGTAGCCATTTTGAAATCTCTGTCAGTGGACACAAAACAGCATGAAGTAATGGGGGCTTTACATTATACAATTTGCAGAGCGCTAACTCAGTGCACTTACTAGTGTTTTCGTACATTACGCTGCTCTAGTTACCGTCAACTGCCTTTACACAATGCGATTTTAGCAAGTTGGCTCAGTTAGCGCTCTGCAAATTGTATAATGTAAAGCCCCCATAAATAAAATTCAGAACACAGAAAAAAAATTAAAAAAAGAAAATCGATGACAGTTTCATCGTGACCACGGTTAATTCCTACGATATTATATGTAGATGTCAACTGAATAATTAATAGTGAGTAGGTACGTAGCTAAACTATAAGTACACTCACAAAATTATCTTGTGACAAGTAATGCAAAATGCTGTGTTAAAGATGTAGAAAACCCTTTATAGATTTATTGTCGTCCAGCAAAAGATTTTCAGGGTTAAACGTCAAATCAAATTCAAAATGAATTTACGCTAATATTTATTTTTACTAACCACCAGAAAACTTTTTTAACATAGAGAATAAGCAATATGACATCGAAATGATACGATACGATTCTATAATATGGAGAATATGCAATATGATATGATATCATTAGATAGACTAATCAAGCCAGAATCCCCCCGTGTGTTCAATCAATCCCCGGTCACGGCATAATTTCGTATATGAGCACATCGGTTCGCGTGTGCCCGCAGACGGACATAAGACACGCGTGTTAACTATTACATAGCAATAAAACTAATTGGAACGCTACATGGACCGATGTAGAGTAACTGACCACTTAATGTTACCATTGACCATCGAACGGGTTTTGGAACTCTGGCCGGCGCTTTAAAATTCATGGCTTCTCTATGGTAGCAAGATGAATACTCGAAAAGAATAAAAATCAACATCAGGAGATTTTTTTAAATTATCTATGTTATTTTAATTAAAGAGTTTTAACTTTGAAAACATTGAAAATCACATAAAATACTTATTATAGATACATGCAGATCATAGGTATTTTATAAAAGGCGATATAATTCCCTGGTCCCATATAAATTTGAGCGACATCTGACGGGTATTTTTTAAAAAACCTATCTCTAGTTATTTTTTGGAAATAGTTTACTAAGTTTTTATTATTAAGTACTCTGAAAAAAGTTAATTGTGTATGTCTATGGGCGACACATTCAAACCTAAGCTAAACTAAGATTTAACTGAGAATTAGTGTATGTACTTTAAGATATTTAATAAGTACCTACATACATTGAATTACTTTGTTAGTATTATAAGCATGCATCAAGCACAATTATTAATCGTGGGGTAATGGATTGGATTTACATTGAATATTAATTTACTGTGTTTGTTCGAAAATGATCAAATCGTGTTTAATTTATACAACCGAAGGTAATGGCAAGTACAAAAAGTATAAATCAAATCATACCTAGCATGTTATAAAATTCAGCTAAATTACGTAAAAATGTAGTAACAAATCTTCCTTGTCAAACAGTTGTGTGCGCACGAATCGCCGTAAGCAATCACATCTATCATTATGTTTAAAACTTTAAACTGAGGATCATCCTTTTATTTCGGCCTCCGAAAATAAAAGTGAACGTATCCTATTTACATATATTATATTTACGTAATTTACAGAATTGTATAAAGCTTTAAGTTAGATGAAGAGGTCGAATAATAATATATTATAGTGCCCCGGGCCCCGGGCCTGGCTTCTGATTGATTAGCGTCTAAGATCTCTAATTAGGATCATCTTTGTATTAGCCGACCGATGACTGTGATACACCTGAGTTGTATTGGTCATTGTATTTAATAAAGTTAATACTAGGTAGTTTAATGTTCAATCTGTATTAAAAAAACAGAGGATTAATGTTCCGGGGATAGTGAAATGAATGGGGAAAACTAAGGAGTAATTGGCCACCGTAAAGTAATTGGCCAGTTGAAATTTCAATGCTCTTTTATAAGAAAATTGAATTAATATGATAGCTGGTTAATCATGTGGTTCTGTAAACTTCTCAGAGAATTGAAATTTCAAGAGGCCAATATTACTATCTGTTTACCCTACTCATTTACAAAAAACAAAAACTAATAGATTTAAGAAGATAAAATCTAGCAGAACAGCAATTTATGAACAGAAAACATTAGCAAAACAGTAACATTATGATATGTCACCCTTCAAAATAAAAAAGGGAAGTAAGTTTGTATGAAATGCAGCTAAAAGTTCATCCATGTAGCCGTGGGCATTAGGTAGTCAAAGAGAAGAACGTTATCACCATGCATCCTACGTAAAATAAAACAAAATATTTATCACTCAATATGCCAGCGCGCGTATAACATTCGATTTCTTGTATTAATAAAGATATTTTTTAGTATTGTGACATTCCGCTTATTACCGCAGATGAAATCGTGAACGACTGTAGGTGTAGCATCCAAAACATCCACGAAATTAATGGTTCTTACTGTTTACAGATTAAATAAATTATATTATTAATTATACGTTAAAATGACCTAATGTTATGACGTTTACGTGCGGTGGGTTCGTTGAAAAATTCAACCGTGACATGATTAGAAAATGTATATTGGATGCTAAAGAAAGAGCTAGATTTTAAGACGTTAAACGCTGCTGTGATCTTACCATTTGTTTGTAAATAGAGGACTTACAAACGAACAGAAGAGCGGCATAATAAAATTGATAAGGGGTTACCGTCAGCTATGAATATTAGAGAAACCAAATGTATCCGTTAATATGTCTCGCAGTTGAATAATTTTGCAATTTTTAACACAGCACAAGATGTACCTACTCAATGTAATAAAAACAATAGTACCTACATCAACAACAACAAAAACAATAATAATTATAAAAACAATAGTACATCAACACCAACAACATCGCTTGGCTTGTCTCTGCGGGGAAACTACCGCAAAGTTATTGCCGCGTACAAGGGTCAAGAACCACACACCCAGACAAACAAAAAAAATCATTCAAATTTGCCTCCCTGGGAGTCGAACGCAAATCCCTTCGAACGGGGGTTCGACATGTCGACTATGGCGCCAAAATATGTTATTTTTATTTATGTATTTATTTTAAACTTTATGCAACATTCAAAAAGGGCAGAGACAAAGGGAGACTAAATGCATTCTCTCCAAGTCAACTTTTGGTCAGTGCAAGCACTATGAAAAAATTTTCATGTATGATTTTAGAAAATCTATAGTTACGCTCTAACAAAGTTATGGACACTGGAAATAATAAAGTTAGTTTTCATTTCCCTTTTAACGAAGCGACTAACTGTCAAGAGGAAGCTATATGTAAATCCATGTAGCTAATTATTTACATACAACATGTTAGTACCAGGAGATTAGAAATTGAAGAGAGATTAAGGTTCGGTGTAATCACGGGCGCTCAACTTTTTATCAGTGGCCCGTAAATATCATTGATCATTGTATAGTTGTTGTGAGATAGATAATGTTGTTATTTTTAATGTATTAAATTCCTATAAATACCACACAATATACCATACACGAGAGACGTGTCTAAAAAAAATAACCGAGTCCAGCTTCGACAGGTACAGAAATCACAAAGGTTGAATTGAGAACCTCCTCCTTTTTTGAAGTCAGTTAAAAATTACTACTAAATGGCATGGTCACCGTAGCTCATAGCCAAGAATGTAAACAAGTATTATCCTAAGACACCACGTGCATTTTATAGACTAACATTTTAATATAGTACCTATCTCTAAAATTAGCAGAACGATGAATAAGTATGTTATATTTATATTCATATTTATAATGTTAATGTTGAAGTTTTTAAACGGAAATTGTATAATTTCTTGCTGCAATTCGTTTACGTCAATGCATTGAATTTTTTGTTGCAATGATGTTATTTTTATAATTACGAATAGGTAATAATGATTAAAAGGAGTAATTATTGTATAAATATGTCAGTTTAACGTCGTAAAAGTCATTTATTTAATTATATTAATGAAAATTATATGATAAACGGTAAAATAATGTGTTTATTTCAGACGATAAAAATTACGGTAATACACAAATTTGAATAATTTTTCTGTGAAGTAAATGAATCATAGGTATGCACTTTCTGGTGAAGATGTAAATTTTTTTGTGGAAATTATTATTCCACATTATTGTTAACTATGGTTTATCCTCAAACCTACCTAATATAAAATCACATTTGGCGATTCAAAATTTCGGGATTTTCGGGCCGATGCCGTTCGGAAGGCCCTGGGATCGATTCCTAGTAGGGCAGAATTTCATTCCAATTTTATGAACCTAACTAGAGGGCCGAAAACTCCATTAAAGTCACTCACATTCGCTCGTCATATATAATACCTGTTTCGTATTATTTTTTCTAGTGCCTAATTAATTTCAGTGCCCAAAATATTGTGTCGCGTGCCATTAATTCACCGTCCTTGGCATAGATGTTTCTATACCTATGTGTTATCTATAACATCCATGACACAGGGGTTTTAAATGAGTCGCTATGACTGTGTAGTATAACTAAAACGGTTCCAAATACAAACTTAACTTTAACAAAAGCGGACCGCGGTTGGCAAGCGGCCTCAAGTGAAAGCTCTACTAATATGGAAGTTAACTGGTAAAGGATGAGTTGCCTTTATCTGTATAGGTTACGTCTTTAATAGGAAAGGCATAAACACAATAAGAAAACGAGTCTACGGATACATCACTTATTTCTATAATTTAGCTTTGAATAGCTTAAGACCCGTTGCTTAATTTGTAAGTATTAAGTAAGTAATTAAATATGCCTTAATGCCTTAATAATATTCTTTGCATCACTGATTTATGGATATAAAGGTTGATTCTGCCTAAAGTTTACGTAAGGAAATGTACAAAGTTTGAATAGTGTCTTATCGAGAAAAAAAAGAAATAATATTATTAAGCTTTCGTTTTTAGTGCTATTCTCATAGAGTCCTTATTAGGGTCGCGTACTTAAAAGCTCTATTAACTTCATCAGTCGTCTGTCTATCTTTAGTTTTAGTGTTTCTCTTGACCTTGAATATGTTTTTAAGGTGTACCTATGTACCTATATTTAACACCCCAACCGCTATGACAATAAGATTAATACTTCATTATTATTTTTGTTTATCGACGATATTGCACGGCTGTATAGTAACTTTATGTCCTAGCCTGACTCGCACTGAGCATATGTATTTCGGAAAGTTATTAATCTGTCACATGTTTCACAGATGCTATTTAAAAAATATCACTGTCCAGACTCTAACACCTGACCTCAGCTTTTTTCGTACTGTATAATAATCGGTACTCCCAAAAAACGCATACTCAAGTAAAATGTATCGCGTTCGTATCGTTTTTTTATTAAAAAGCAGTCCAAAACCTCAAGCTGTTCGGGCAGCAACCTTAACTGTGAAGGAGGAAAAAATAGCTTAACTTTCAACGCGATTTTTAACTTTATCACCACGTATTAGAGTGCGTTTTGCCATGTCACAGTAGTCAGATGTGATTGTAGAGAACAGGTGGAAGCAACAGGTGATTTTGTGATTGCTAATATATTGGATCGAAATCGGTCGACATATTGGGCTATGGAGATCCCAATACTGAGAAGCGATACCGATTTTATTAGCAATCTGTCGAGCGATTCGCGTTTCATCTGTACACCAGCTTCCCAATCTGTTGCACTGCTAAAAAATGTAAGTTATACTCAACAGGTGAATTTTAAAATGTTTTCTTGTCATTCGATCCACAAAGAGAAACATTAAAAAAATTAACGGCAGTAATTCGACTATAGGCAGGCTTCTGCCGAAGCGATGGCAGTTAGTAGAATAAAATAAAAATTAAACTGTTTGAAGGTCGACGATAACCTCGGAACGCATCTGGGTTGAAGTAACGGCGTATATTATACTTAGATGAGGTATGTTTCATAATAAAAGTATTCGCAAAAACATCGACACAATGCTTGGTAACTGTTGGCAAAATATACGAGTACAATTATATTTCATGTTTTAATTATTAATTTATTAATGTTAGTATTAATAAATAAATGTAGTTAGTGTTAATAAAAATAACAGTAACTATGCGTAGAAATCTATTATTCATGGAGTTCTTTTCGTATTTCTTCCTAGTGTTTATAAGAATCAGCGTGTTATAGTGTTTTTTTTTTTATAAAAGCACTCGAGTTATGAACTACAAAACTCGTTATTAGGTACAGCAGGTCCCCAGGAATAAAGAACATAAATCTTTATGAGCTTTTGCATATAAATATGTAATGTATATGTCTTTATGAGCTTTTGTATATAAATATGTAATTTCTGGGTTTTTTTCTTTCTGATCAAGGTAAAAATTTGCCAAAGTAATAACTGAATTTGTTTTTAAATATATAAAGCTATACCTAATAAGCTTCATTTTTTCCACTAGGTAAGTATTTTTCCTTTTTATTTGATAGGTACATGTATTATTTAAAAACTCCTTTATTACAGACGCATTTTGCGTTAATAAAGAACAACAACATATTAAATCTATCTATATCTTTTATATCTATAAGTACCTACATAAAATTAAGCTGTAACTGATCGTATGTTTGTGCACGCTAATCTCAGAAACGGCTAAATGGATTTTTATGGGACTTTCATTGGGAGATAGAGGAGGTTGGGGAGCAACAGATATAGGCTACTTTTTATCCAGGAGTTTCTGCGGGATCGGGAATCACGCGGGAAAAACTATGAAAAACTAAAACACGAACGAAATCGCGAGCACAACTAGTACGTTAATAAAGAGACACATTGTCATATTAAATCATACCACATTAAAACGTACTAAGCAGATGATCAATTTGACTGTGTCAATCTTATCAGATATTCCACCACAGGTGATAGGACCAGCCGTGTATAATAAACGTTGGTGACGCAACATCATGAAGGGTTTAGAAGGTGTATATGTAATTAGCAACAGATGCGAGGTTTTGAAAGGTAACCGATCGCTACATAGCAGAATTAGGCCACGGATGGTCCGACTATGGAGGCTTTCCATATCCGTACTGGAATTTCAGATTGCGGCAAATTGGTCCCGAATTATGGTAACAACGGTATGTGAAAATTAATGTTAGGTACACTGTGAAATAATAATTAATAACATGCAATATAATAGGTACGATAAGATTTATCAATAGGTACATTTTTAAAATGTATAGATAAATAAATTTTGTGTTTTTCTTGATGTGTGATTGTGAATGAGATAAATAAATTGTTAATTAATTTGTACATCTGAATATCTATTTTTACATTATACTAAGAACTTATAAACACTCTTTATTTGTGCAGGTTAGTAACATTTTGTCAATAAATATTTTGTAATAAGTATCTAGAATCTAGATATTCTGACACTAAGAAGCTAATAAGTATACTTACTAATAATGTTAAAACTACGTCCTAACAACAAATCACACAGGATACACTTACAACGTAAATAATTGTAAACGAACAAGCTCATACGTACCTACTAAATTGCCAACTATTCATTTGAATGAAGCTAAAATTCATCACTGGCATAAATACCTCGCTTATCACCTCGCATTTTAGTTATCTGTGGATCTTTTGAACATATATTAATGCGGTTAATAATACCGAATGAAGGCGATTGAATGGCCAAAGCTGTATATCGGCTTTCTTCGTTTTAAATCGCCGTGGGCTATGAATTTCCCTTTCAATATGGTATCTACTGTTGCTTTGTTATGCGGAATATGATTACCGGTTTATTAGGTTTCGTCATTTGTTGATATTTGTAAAATTACGAAAGAAGGACTTAAAGCAGGTCCTGATAAAAAGATTTTTGTACCCTTTTTATAATGGATTATTGTTCCTGGATAAAGTTTCGTAAAAGGCAATTTTAGTTGAGTATAAGAATTTACCTACCTACTTAGTATCATAAAATAAATATTTTTTTTTTAATTCTTAATATAAAATAATTAACAAATGAATTTATAATTAATCCCTATAAATATGTTGTTAGTGGTAAAAAGTTATGGATTTGAACCTTATAAATAAAGCTGGTTAACAAACAAAAAACTCTTAAGACATTTCCACCGTCAGAGCTCAGAGATAAAGGCTTAAAAATAGTCTTTTAAACATTTAAGATAGTACCTACTTATAAAATTATATTAAATGTAACCCGATGAAGTAAGCCCTATTTGTAACATTGGCATAACGCTACGCTCGCCTCTACATTATATGTATTAGGATTTTAGACAGCCGTGTAAAATCCTAATGATACGTAAACTCAACGATATCCTTCATGGTCGTTACATATAATGGCTATTTATTAATTTAACACGTGAATACTTGCAGATGACGGCGAATGACTCAGACAATTTAATTTGTCAAATTAAAACAACTTGTACTATTATAATTATAATTGCAATTATCTCTGTGTCAGAAGGGGTCATAGAGCTTATCATCATCTTCTCAACCCTTCATGGCCTATTATTGAGCTCGGGTTTTTTCTCAGAATGAGAAGGTTAAGGCCATAGTCCACCACGCTGGCCAAGTGCGGATTGGCGGATTTCACACACCTTTGAGTTTTGCGAACTCTCCGGCATGCAGGTTTCCTCGCGATGTTTCCCTTTACCGTTTGTAGCAAGTGATATTCAAATGCTTAAAACGCACAAAATTCCGGAATGTCAGAGGTGCGTGCCCTGGGATTCGAACCCGGACCCTCCGAATAGGAGATCGAATTCTTAACCATTAGTCTATCACCGCTACCATAGAGCTTATATTGGACCTACAACACGTAGGTAGAGATTTCAAAAGAATGAATTTTACAATTTTGTTTATTTGTTTGCACGTCTGTTGTGACATCACAAAACCTAACCAACGGACGATCACAACGCTTCAAACGATATATTTAGTTATTTTAAGAAATTTAGAAATTACAGACACTGGCTGAAAACAAAATTATCCTTCAAAAGAGTAAATTAAAAAATTAACGACTACTTAAACGGTAGACGGAAATCTCTCAGTTCGTCCGTGTTGCTCGCTCAGCTCATTTAATCTTAATTACTCAATTTATAATTCATATTATATGACCTCACAGCGTCGTAATGTTCACGATGCCGACGCATAGGTAGGCGCTATGCGTCATTATTAAAGAAACTGTGAGAACGGCTGCTACAATTATTTATAATCAGTAATTAAACGCTTCCTATGAACTAAAATGGTTTGTTATAACCACTGGATAATTATAAATTCAGTAAGGAATTTTCCGATTGTGGCCCTGCCGAATTAGGCCAAAAATTTACTGCATTTTTTTAATTGTTATCAAGAATTAACTTATTTACTTACGTATAAAAATACTGAAGGCACGTTTAGCTATATCCTGGTTGCTACCGTTAGGGTGCGGTTCCACTGAGGCGGAGCGGAGCGGAGCTGTGCGCGATTCACCAATCACATGGCTTGAAATCCACACGAGGCACAATGAGCTGGGATTTCAGGAGCTCAGTGGAACCGCACTGGTGGTTAAGCCATCGGATGCCCTCGGGTGGCAATGTCATACACTTGGGATGTCTTATAACCCCTGCAGCTGTCAGCTCAGCGCTAGAAGTATGGTATCCTCAGCAATGAGAAGACACGTTTGTTACTGAGCCATTAATGGGTCCCACCTACTTACGTATAAAAATGCTGAGGGCACGTAAAGCATTTGGGTGACACAAAAACTTCCAATATTTGAATTGGCCACTAACCCCTCCACCAATCTACACTGGAGCAGTGTGGTAAAGAATTCCGTAGGGATCAGTTATGAGGAGACCCGTGCTCAGTAATGGACCATTAATGGGTTGGAGCCAAATGTAACATAAATATCAAACATAACATCATAACAAAATCTTACCTTGCAGCAACTAAGCGGTCATTGTTTTTTATATAATTGTAGTAAATAGTATAATTAAGTTAATGTGAGTACGGAAGCAATAGGCGGTCGGCGCTCGCACGAAGCGCTTCGGGCGTCGGAAGTTCGAATCCTGAGTTGGACAACACCGGTGATTCACTGTATTTTTTAAACGACTTCATGTTACTCTTAACAAGAAAATCGTCTTTAACATCGGTTTGAATAAGAAGTAGAATGAGAGCTTCATTAACAGAGTTGACATGCATTATTAAGGATAACTCAAAAATTACTCGTCAGCATTTGAAAAAAAAATTATAATTTGAAATAGGTACATTAAAAAACAGTTGAATTGAGAAATATCCTTTTTTTGAATGGGTTAAATAGCTTAAGGTTTGGACTGTATTTTTTTGTGCTTAACCTCGCAATTTTTTGGCAGTGAAACGATTTTGATGATTCTTTTTGTTTTCGGTAACTGGTGCTTGTCATGTGCTCCCATTAAATTTAAGCGGCATATGAGGAGTAGTTTCTGAGATGTCTCTAATAATGCGTTTTTAATTAATTTCGACTACGTTGATCTTATTTTATTACTTGTCGAGATTGAAAACAGTTTTCTGTTAAAGTTATTTTTTAATATCAATTTTTTTAACAGTAGTACATACCTAGGTACCTACCTACTTGATCAGACATTTTAAGAATTGAAGTCAATTATGGATTGACGTCACTTGATATGTTCCCACAATAATCTCGTAACATGTTTGTTAACTAGGTATGTGGATTATGATATAACGATGGGAAAAACCATAGAGAAGGATCGATATGAACAGATGACGTCATAATTAGTGATCGATGGTATCTCATGACCTGGGCTCTGATACTTCTAATTCATTTTGGCACATTTCTTATAAGTACATAACTGAAAAGATCGACTCAGGCACGTTCCGTATACTTGTACAAGATAAATAGTTTTCAACATATTTTCGAAAAATTCCGTATACAAAATGTGGCACAAACTAATAAGGCAAAATTGGGGCCCTGGAGCAGATTTAATTACATTCTAATTTTAAATTTCGAATTTTATCTTACAAAAATTAAGTAAAAAATGTTTTATAAATACAGTTTAGTATATTTTTAATGCACAATTGCACATCGCAATTATAACTCTAACATGGCAAGCGATCAGTTGCGGCTGTTAAAATACTAATTGTATTTAATTAGTTGAATTAATTTGTTTCATAATAATCTTGATTGTGTTACAATAACTGAAGTTAGTAATTATATCAGCGTTTAAAAAAATAATGATATTGTTAACACGAATCTTTTTCGCATTTTCTAAGAGAGATTCTAATTGTAGTTACCCGTAGTTTTCTTCTCTATTTACATTGCTATTTGTTTCTGTTAAAGTTATATTTACACATTCATATTAGGTACCTACTCATATAAAGAACGAATGATCAAAATAAACGGAAATTTCTTACTAATAAATAAATTACACTTTCGTATATAGGTATCTTATTAATCATAACAAAGTCTGTTGAGTAAAATAAAATTAACATCTTTACAAGATTTTCTAGACCTAAGTATATCGCATTCTAACTATTATTGTAGGGGAATTGTGCTTAAGATGACATACTTTTTCTTTCAAGGGAAATATTTAAAATAATTTTAGTCATATGAGATCAGCATCTTGCGTATATTCTAAAAGGTATCATAATCAACAAAATTATTTAAAATTCAGAACAATCAACGTCATATTAACTTTGAAAACAAACATCAATGGCACTTAGGTTGACATGTGTAAAATGACATATGTATAGGATAAGATGACATGGTACATTGCCACCAACTTATCTCTGAAATTGCAAAAGTTGGAACTAATGCCGTCATGTTAAAAAGTCATTCATATGTACAATGTGGTCATTCGTCTGTCAGTAACTACCTCTCGAATTGCGTCCGACAGCGCCTCTCTTCATTTCAGAGATAAGTTGGTTACTGTATGTCATCTTACACCTTAAGGGTATGTCGTCTTATCAATGCTAAAAGCCAGACCATTCGATTGTCCCTCACAGCTTCAATAGCCTTTTTTTTCGCGTCGATGTTCATTAGTAAATGCCAGGCATTCTGTATAAAAAAAGAAAACAGGTAAGTTTTCCTATCCTATTTTACACTGATAAGATGACATAGTATGCCATCTTACACCCACGCCCTGTATGTCATTTTACCCAACGGTCACAAAATTATGGTTTAAGTTGTCACGACCATACCTTTTACGTTAGGATGCGTTTTTAGCTATATTTGTGCAGTTTAATAACCCATTTTTACAATTCAAATTAGTTTAAAGTAAAGACCCTTACCTTACATGTATTTTCACCATCAAACAAAACCGAAAGCAAACTTTTGAGCATGTCAAAATCACAAAAACGTGCACTGCTTGCCAGTCCGCATTCTTATTCCGCCATACTGAATTTGAGTACTAGCGACATCTATGTAGACTCCCGTTAACGTCACAATTGCACTCTTAGCGCGAATATTTAAAGCAATATAGTAGGTGTGTCATCTTACCTGAGTATGCCGTCTTGAGCACATCTCCCCTACATTATTGTACAAACCAACAACCTGATTGACCCTAAAAAGACAAATAGAATATTCGGAAAATTTTATAACTATGAGTCAAACAAAACTTTTTTTCACTTTGTGTAAGTTAACCCTCAAGCTGTCTTCCCTTTTTCGTCTTACTACATACTTATGGGACATTGCTTAATATTATTGATTTTGTACGTTCGTTATTTATCAGTCCCTTTAAAGTGTTTATTATAAACAATGTGTATTCACTGGGTTTGGCTGCTTACGGCTATCTGCATCTTGGGTAACAGTCCATTGTCAAGCAAATCTTCTTCCCGATGAAGACACCCTCGTAATGGGACATTCCCAACGGACGGTGAACGGGACGATGTACGGAACTGTATAGAACTCGCGATAAGGCGTTGAAGCTAGAATGTCCAAAGGCCGGGTTATAAGGTCGAAAATAATTGAAATGGTAAGCTATCGTTATTGTATCGGGCGTTTTTTTAAGCTTGGGCGTATTTGGTATTTCAATCGATAGACTAAAATAATTAAACGCAATGATTTCAGTAAAAAGAAGGAATAAGTACTTAGATATGCCATTGATGTGTGAAAAGTGAGACGGTAAAATGCTACTTATCCTTTTCATGTGGCTATAATCTTTCTGGTTCATGCAATCCGTAACTATCGGTCATGTCAGAAACATAGTATAGGTACCTATCTATAATTAAAACAATCTTTGATCAAAAGAGCTTTTTTTACGTATATATCGGAGCCAACCTCACTCAAATCATTCAATGCTAAAAGAGTGTTTGAGCCGCAAATGAAAGGATCCCGGTAAATAGGGAACGAATCAAGAGCAGTTTATTATTAGTTAATAGTTAAATTAGTACCTACATACCTACGTGGGCCAAAATTTAATTTACATACCATTATTTATATAAAATACACGAGATTCTTTAGATTAAAAAAAATCGTTACAAATGATGCAAATACGCGTTTCTTGCCTTTTAAAACATGCCTAAAGAATCTTATAATTAATGTATTATGATTAATCTAGGTACAAAACTTGTTTGGTCTGCAATTGAATGGTACAAAAAATATCCAATCCGTGGGAATACCGATAAATTACGTTACTATCAAAAATAAATACGTTTAATTTTTGGAACAAGGACAATTACGTCAAGCCTTAATTGCTTTTGAGTATTTGTGTAGAAAATAAATCATCGCCTGAAAGACAAGCTGTTATTTAAAATTAACAATATCACATACTTATTACTTAATAATATTTGTTTTAACTAAATAACTGAACTGCGCTTGAAATTAGACCGTATCTCTTCATATCGAAGGGTTACTTTACATTGATATCAAACGTTATGTTATGTCGCGCCGTGTTAATTGTGTGAACGCGGCATGTGTATTTATAAATTATAATATAGTAGGAAAGGTATACTTATTTATAAGTTTTTGTCCAAATCAAAATTTGCCTATCTTATTTACAAATTAAATTTTGTTTGCATTGATGCTAGTTTCAAATTAATAATATAAATTGATATCGAAATAAATATAATCGAGGTTGTCCTTAAACATAGATAAATAAAGGCATAAATAAATAAGTGGTATATTAATGTCCCACTTTCTTTTTGCCAGTCCAGGTGTTAATGGTGTTACGTCTTTTATGTCATATCATATCCATAGGTACAGTGCCACAAACTTATCTGACCCGGTGGCCAAAATTGGAACTAATGCAAATGCTATACTGTTGTCAGACAAAGACAAAGGCAGTAGCGCCCCTCTTGCCGGGTCAGATAAGTTTGTGGCCCATTACCAAATACCTACAAGCCTACAGGTGGTCACTTGTCGTAAGTTGATTCATGGCATAAAAGTGTCTCTATTTACATTGTTGTCACCTTCGAATAAATTTAATATTTCGCTTTCTTTTTCGTTCGTACCTTTATTTTATTGTTATGTTACTAGGACAAGAAAAATAGTTAGGTACCTACCATCTCTTTGTCTTTGTTTTTTTATCAGGTTTCTTTAATTTTTACTTTCTGTCGCTACCGATTTATTGATAACGGTTTTATTTTTTTAATAATAAGTAGGTCACTAAAAAGAAATTTGTGTGATCTGAAATATACCTACAACAAAAAAAGTTCACTACATGCAAGTTATGTTCTGCAATTTTAAATGTTTATAGTCGAATTTTGACAACTGAAAGAACACCGGTACCATTAGAAATAACAGTTCCTTACCTAGTAATAGCTGGCGTTGCATTTCTCCCTAGCCATACTTTCTCCGAGGCATCTGCTGAAATCCAGTCATTCGCGTGTAGTCGCGCACGACGCCGCTTTCGGGGTCAAACGATAAATACCTCGATTTTAAATATCAACCATCGCGTACCATCCGTTCTACATACCTGAGTAACAAAATACTCTAAAGGTCTTTGGTAATATGTTTAAAGTATTTATTTAGAAGTATTATTACCGCGCTCACTCACATGCGCGTGAACCTTTGTACGTTGCACGAATTGTCACAGTTTTAACAGCTTGGAATACCATAAAATTGAGAAAAACTTCGAATAATCTTTTGCGAAGGTCCATTCTATATTTGTGCCTATGCGAGTGAGCGCCATTTGAAGAAGTATTAATAGAAGATAGAGGCTAGAGTTCACCTAGGCTAAATTTTATGTTTTTTGATATATTGCTATAGTGTGAATTAGTGTGCCGGATATATCTAAAAGTGTGGATTCGGTAACACTTTTTTAGAGGCCACCTTAGTAATCTAGAGTAGCAACGCATCGGTGACCGAATAAGAACAAGACTTACTTAAGATTACTAACTGGAGTACTTTTACTAACAGGACTATCTATTTCTTACAGTCTTTGTCCCAGTCCCCATACTTACTAAAGAACTAACCAACTAATATTCTTACATCCTCTGCTAATTGAACTAACCATCCTAGTTCCTTTGAGTCTTTTGTTCCGTATCGGTTACAGTTGTCATGGGCGGCAGCGGAAGGGTGGGCTGAACGATCGTTTGCTACGTCAACTCCATAAAAAAGTATATTATTTTTAGTTTGGACTTTAGTGATATTCGTTGAGTAATTTTTCAACTTACGATTAATTTCTATCAAGCTTATTTATTGCTTCGATTATCAAGCGCAGCTTATAAGCTTCATGCTTTATAGTTTAAAGGGTTACAAGCCAATTTGGAGTGTACCATTATAATCCTTGGAAAAAGGTGTACATGTATGCCACTCTTACAGCAAAAACAAATATAATTATATTTTGAAAGAAAATCAACGAAAAATATGAAAGGTAATGTTTGTCGTTTGCGGCTATTGTAAAGATTTACAACCAAGATTACCAAAGAGTAAAAACGAACCAGGATATCCTTGACTGTTGAGAGATCACGGTATTTATTGTTGACTCATCAGACAACAAATGATGAATATCATCTCATGAACAATTAGAATTACGCACTATTTCTGTTAAAAGTTCTTGCGTAAGAATATTAAAAGTTTTGACACGAGGAAAAAACTGAGATTTAAGCACAGACTTATAAAAAATAAAAAATAAGCAGACCTAACATATGGGAGAAAAAAGCGTGCCAGTTACAACTACATAGACATGCTGCACACATTGACAATTCCCATACAAAACATTCGTGGTCTACGGTCTACAGTCCTATGTTGTCTAAAGTCCTCATACTAAAATTGAGCTTCTTGTAGCTTAACTAAATGGCGGAAGTGCTTCAACCCCATTTTGTCTGTGTGCGTGAGTGTTGCAACAACCAAAATAAAACGAGATAGACTTTGTATGTGTTATGGGAGAGAAAGAGATGAAACTATTGCTTATGTACGTCTATGTAGTGGTGACAATTATGTTAAGTCTGCTTATTTCTTTTTTTTTTTTATAAGTCTGTGGATTTAAGTCCTACACATTTGAGGTCGGGTCTAACTTATATCTAAGCTTCCCCAAAATTCGTAAACAAATAGTGCCATTTATGATCCTTCTAAGGTGTCCTTTTATAGTTCAGTTCGGAGCATGGTTCAAAAGAAGAATGTTATTACAGTGACAAACTATTTACAGACAGACTTTCGATTATTGAACAATTAAATTACAGTCCTGTATGTTTTATAATGCGATGTAATTAACAAGTATTTACAAGCGGACATAAGAATTATTTAAAATTATAGTTTGTAATTTATACAATTTGTATTATGAAACTGAATTTGTATTATAAATTTAATTATTAAAGTGATTTAATTAAATTAATTGACTAAATTAATAATTATGAGCAGAAACCAGTGCTCTCTAGTGGACCATAAATGGTTTGAATCAGTTACTTCCAGAAACACGAAATTATAGCGTGTTTTGTTGTCGTAAATTTATAATGGCAGATATAATTTTGAGTATTTTTCCTCCATAACAACGGTACACGCAGTGCCAGACTGTCTATGTGGTAACAAAAAATACAGGAACAGGTATTGAAGTGAGTAATGACCTACAAAACTCGTCACAAGTGGCAGCACGGGCGCGTTCGGCTCAGTGATTCACCTACCCGCGAATTCCCATCACTATTAAGCTTGGAGTACATGGTTTTGATCTGAGGTGTTAATAAACATGAACGACAAATCGTTTTTAGTTTTTTTTCTATCTCTATTATAGAGAAATTATGTTTTATTTACAAGTAATATTTATATCTTCTTTTGATTTCCTTTTTTTATATTACTTGTAATGATAACAAATGAAAAATGTTGCCGATTTAAGTTCAAGCGAACACAATATCTTCATGTCAAATTATGTCATCATCAGTAACAGATTGTTCACCTTCTTGAGTGATTACAAATTAAAAGCAAGTATAACCCTCTCAAATATAGGGTATATTGTATTATTGTAACTTATATGAACTTCAATGTACCAAACATAATTTTAACCTAAATATACAAAGTAAAGTATATAAATTAAATATCGATTTTCTTATCATTCGATTGTATCTCGGAGAAGTCGATGTAACAGTGCATCCCTGGCCTTACACCGTGAGATGACGGCGATTCAGCAATGAGTTATAATTCTTGTGATCGTGCAATCGTGATTCCTGCACATGTGCTGTTAGACGAAGGAATTCTGAACTGTGCAATGCGCTTGATTTGCATTAACTGGTTAACTTGAAGCATCTTTAAACTGACATGGCTATTGACTTATGTCAATGTTCCTCGCTTGGCTGGTTTCCTCATCTTCGTTAATGGGAGGTTCATCCATCCTAGAATGTAGCATTTACTACTGTATAATTGACTACCTAACAACTTACTGATGAATTCATAAGTCCCAAATTACTTTCTTGAAGAATTTTATTCCTTCTTGGAGAATTTTCCACTCTTTAGATAGCACTGTTTAAAATTCCCTATTATTTTCGTTCTGAGTAATTTTTAGTGGCATATACCTACATATGAGTTTCATATAATTATTATAGACGTACGGTGGGCCAAGAAAGTGGTGTACCAGTTTTCATTTAGTTTCCTAGTTATCAAAAGTTACATCAAAGTTCATAGGCAATATCACTGAAAGGGACGCATAATAATGACGTAAGCCTAATTGTTAAGAATACATACATCATAGGTCACATTATAGGTGCAAGACATTTTAATCTTTATTAGAAACGGATAATGCATTAATTTGTGCAAAGAAGATTTAAATATTCTGAACAAAAGCATATAAGAACTATTTCAATTGACGAAATAATTATTTTTAAAAAGAAAATTGACATTTGACATTTAAGTCCTACAACGATCTTTTGGACGTGAATTACGTGTGGGTGACAGAGACAGTGCCTTACAGTTTGCCTTACCTGTATGGCGCTGTCTCTGCCACCCTCACGTCAGCCACCCTTGTCCCTGTCAATGCAAGTAATGTAATAGAAATTGGCTAAGTGCGAGTCGGACTCGCCCATGAAGGGTTCCGTAGCAGCAAGTAACATAATATAAAAAAAATATTCGAGTAAGTAGATTGAATGAAAGGTAAGTTGCGGTTTACGATTTATGACGTATTAAAAAAACAGCTTACTAGATCTCTTTCAAACCAATTTTCGGTGGAAGTTTACATGGCAATGCACATCATATATGTTTTTTAGTTTTATCATTCTCTTATTTTGGAAGTTACAGAGAGGGGGGCACATATTTTACCGTTTTGGGAGTGCCTCTCGCGCAAAGTATTCAGTTCAAAAAAAATTGTTTTAGAAACCTCAATATCATTTTTGACGACCTATTCATAGATATTCCACACGTATGGGTTTGATGAAAAAAAAATTTTAGGGTTTCGGTTCTAAGTATGGGGAACCCCCACGGTTTATTATTTTTGTGTGAAAATCTTAAAGGTTAATAATATACCTACTTACCAAGTTTCCGACGTCAATGGTTCTATCAAGTTTAAACTAAGAACAAAACAAATGTCACATAATTATAATCGGATAAAGATGGCAATAAAAGTTGTCAGATCGATCTGCAAGCGAAAATAACCTTTATCACCTATGAATCTGCAAACAGCATTCAACCTTAGGGTGGTAAACCAATTCTTTGGCCGACCGTACCTATGTACTTATTACAATTGTCAATATTAAGATTTGAGGTGGTTTTGTTTTTGTCAAAATACTTATGCAAAGGTTGTTTTTACAATAGTTTATAACATAATTTTAATAATTTCGAAATGTTATTACGAAGCATCATTGAAATATGCGGATCTATAAGAATGACTGATTATCATCCATTAGGCCTTGACAACCGTTTCGCGCCCAACTTGGCATTTCGAATCTCTTACAGGTAGAGCTCTTGAATCGTTCTACAAAGTTTCAGTTATTTTGGGAATTCTCCATTACATAATTATCTTTGCTTTTGAAGGTGTAGATGCATTTTATACAGATATTAATTCCCTGTCCCTCCATTCAAGTGTATTTTTTGTGTGTTGTTACCTCGGAGCTTTTTATTGGGCGAACCGATTTTGATAATTCTTATTTTATTCGAAAGCTATGGCTTGTCGTTTGGTCCTATTTTAGTGACATCTGCTGGGTATTTTTGAGTTATTGTCGATGTTGAAGTCTTTTTTTCTAAAAAGTCAATCTCAATATTATAAAATTCTTGCGTTACTGAGTGATTGACTGACAGACAACGCACAGCCGAAACTACTGAACGTAAGAAGCTGAAATTTGGCATGTAAGTTCCTTGGGGAGTGTAGGGGAGCACTGAGAGAGGATTTTTGGAAATTCATCCCCGAAGGGGGTGACCCTATTTCACTATTTCATTTGTGGTGAAGTTTAAACGAAATCCACGCAGGCGAAGTGTGCGGGCGGAAGCTAGTAATTTTCAAAATTCTTCTGAAAGTTTTTCAATTGTCGAAATATAAACAATGTAATATCTAGTATGACGTAGGCGTTAGAGAGTACAGTAGGCTTAGTGTTTGTCATTGAGTTTTACATTATAAGCAATTCAATGGTGTTTGCAGCTAAAACTGTTATTCAACTGGAGAACAATTGGCATTAGTGGTGAACCAGATGTTGTGATTGAGTCCGACCAGATGTGGTCACCAATTGACCATCCATTGTTTTACAACACGCGTTACCTGAACAAGATAATAAAGTATTAGAAATGTCCTAATTGTTAAACAGGCACACGTGTTTTACAAACCTGAAGATTTCTTTGGCGGTAAAAGTTAAGATGACCCAGGTGTAAGTTTGTTTTGGATTCCTTGATCTTAAATGTATTGTTTGCAAAACTCCATCTGGTGGGAATTTACTTGTTTGTAAACCATCTGTTTTATTATTGGTACTACTTGTAACTATTGGTTGGTTGGTGGTATAAGACGTGGGATCAAATCTTGCAAATACGGTTTCATAAAAGCTATTTTTTTTGGTATTCAAATTGATTTATCAGTTGAGTAAGAAAATATATCTAATGTTGAATTTTTATTATCTATCGCGAAAATTGGTCTATATAACGGCAAAGGTCTATTTAGCTGCTCACGATTTTTGTCTTTTATAAAACAAGGAGAGTAATTAATCATGATTAAAGTACAATTGTCGCATAATTAACGACAGTTAAAATAAATTAGTTATTTTTAGAACACCTGTGTAATCAACTGCGTTTGTCTCCCTAGTTCCTCCTGATTTCCTGATTAAAGACTAATAAAAAGTCCACATTAACGTTGACATTTAGACCTTTTTACAGTTGTTCAGAATGGAAACATGGAAGGAACCGTCACGCCAGCACTAATCTCGCAACCTTTAGCTTATCGACAGGATATGCTAATGATTTGAAACTGGTTTCTGTCTGCTACTTTGTTTAGTGCCCGCCTAGTTTAATAGGAAGGCGAATTGAAGATGTCAAACCTATGGTGTTTTAATTTTTTCATGAAGTTGTCCGGCTAGCTAAACTGTCGAATTCGGGTAACTGTGATTATTTTCTTGTACCGTCTCTATGTACCTAATGTCAATAAATGTTTGTTCTAATTTTATGTTTATCTCATTTGTAAGTTCACGCCAACCAAATCACAATTGTTTAGCTAAAAATACAGTGAAAGGATTAACTACGAGTATGACCAGAACTATTCCGAATAGCTCAAGATCTGCGGAGGTTCAAACGGAATGTTATCCAGATAAGCACTGGTAGCTCGCGCCTGACATAATTGGTTTTGACATTTCCATGAGTAAGTTACAGCTTCGTTCGTTCGTTTTAATCGCTTCTCATACAAATATTAGCTCTCCGCCTCTGTGACATACGTACATTGTAGTTTGACGATCAGATTTTAAAATGTCGTAAGCAAATTTTGATTTACAAGCTAAATTGAACTGTAAGCACAGGTTTTGTTTGTTTTAAGTTTTGTGAAAATTCAATGTTTTCGGCGACTGTAGGGTAAACGGCAAGTCACATACCTATATATAATTATAATTCTTTTCTGCAGCACACACTCACTTTATAAAACCACGGGAGTCCAGGCCGCAAAAAGTAAAGAGTTCTAAATTCAAAATGAAAAAAGGAACGATTTGAAATACGAACGAAAAAACGTTCTGCGTTAGTTAAGTGCAGTCACGACGTCGGCTGAGTAAATCCTCGTGCATTCCAAGCTCGCGACCTTTGAGGGCGATCGCGATCGGCGCTCCCGTGCGAGCGCGAATATTCGCTGTCGTAATACCGGTTGAGAACGAATGGGACTGGTGACATACTGGCTGTACACCTGTGATCGCAGGTTTGTAAGCGCATGTAAACTCATTAGATGTGTGGTTTGTGACACACTGCAGGGTATGGGCTACGATTGTGTATAAAGTTGAAAGTGCAAACTAAGGAAATAGCGTTTCTATAGGTACATACTTAATTTTCGGTTCTGAGCCAGAATGTGTGTGTGATGACGACACATACACGGCTAAACGAGGTTGTTTTCGGTATCGGTTATTGTTTTGGTCATTGTTGTATTGTATATTAAACATAGACATAGGTACATAGGTAGAAGAAATTGTATAGACCTATGGTGATTGTGTCCAAAATGGGATAGCACGTGAAATTCCAACAGTAATATCAGTAAAAAAATACAATGTAAAAAGCTTTTTTTTTCACTTGTTTGGAGTTTCCCTTTGGAGGTCCCAAAGACCTTAATTTTTTATTACATCCAGCTAGTATTGCGTTTATTTCCCATAGGTATTATTGCCACATATAAGACTGTGATATGCTAATACCGACCACAGTAAGTTACACGCATTCTGTGAAAATTTCAGGTGTCTAACGATTTCCTTTCAGTAGATACAACCCGCATTGGAGCAGCGTGGTGGAGTATGCTCTAGGCCTCCTCAGTAATGAGAGACCCGTGCTCAGTAGTGGGCCATTCACTAATGGCGCTACAACTAATGGAGCTACAACCCACTGGTTGTAGCTTAGCTTTTTTTAGATACAACCCTGCGACATAATATATAAGTAGATCAAGCATATATAGGTTCTGTTTGTTATCCTTTTGGTGGGGAGCCTTACAAAATATTATGTACTAAGTAGGTATGATTTTTAAATTTATTAAATCATTCCATTCATGTGTTGTCATTTATCGTTTTTATTGATACTCTTAACCCACAGTTCAGATACTCGGGAATACAAAGTTAAACAAAACGATACAACTATGTTACAAACGACATAGAAGCCGACACTGAACCACGAAGATGAATAAAATATTATTTAACTGTTTCGTGTACCTGAATGAAGGGACGAGGTTATTCGACATAAAGTCTCGTAGCTAAATAAGGCTAAATAAGCAATACGTTTCCGAGTTTATAAAATCGCAACTTTAACTATAGTTTTTAATCGACTTCAAAAAAAGGAGGATGTTATCAATTCGAAATCGTAACTATAACTATAGTTTTTAATTTTTAACTGACTTCAAATAACCGTGGAGGTTTTCAATTTGACTCTATTTTTAATGTGCGTTACTTCTTATCTTTTTACTACATATGTAGATGAAACGAGTTTGATAATTATTTGTTATTCGAAAGATAGTGTCGTCTAGTCCCTTAATTTTTTTTAAAAAGTTAGTTATTCCCGTTTTTATAGATAAGACTTACGTATTTGTGTTTGTCGTCTGGTCGAATAAAAATTTGTTATTCCTGCTTAAAGATTAGTCTTATTTATAGATTACCTAGTATATATTTTAGTGTACCTGATGTTTTATGATTTTTTAGGCCTCATCTTACAGTAACTTCCGCGGGTAAATTCCAGTTTAAACCTGCCCGCCCTTGGCTAAAGTTCATTGCCGCCGTTCGCCCCTCTGAACTTGACCCAGTTACAGCTTACGAGGCTCTGGCTTATTTAAACTTTTCGCAGCTTTTAGGGGTCAAAAGCTCGCACCCTTTAGGTATTGCCGTACTCCTAAGACTGCGGCAATGCTTAAGTTTGTCATATTTCAGTTGTGACGATGATGATGATGAGAATACATGACCAGTAAGCACTAGCTTTTGAATAAAAAAGAGTAATCAAAAAGTTGTGTGGTAACACGAATAAAAAAATAGCACCTAAATAGAGAACCTCCTCCGTTTTGAAGTCGTTTAAAATGTGAAAATGAGGCACCACCCATAATAATTTGATCAACTACCGTATAAATTTATATGAACATTGTTTCATTTACTTTTTAATTCAAATGCTAAAAGTTAGTATTCATTACACCTTTATGTTACTTCATGTGAACATGTGACGAATTTTCAATTATACAATTAACAATAAAACTTACAGTACCTACCCATCTTAGACCTCGTAACGCGGCCCTACGTAGGGTAGGGCGGGGCTTAAAGGTCCGCGGGTATAAAGGTCCACCATCAATATCTAAAAAACTAGTGGAATATTGTTCGTTCTAACTACGTACGCGGAATGAAGGGGGTGCGGGAGTGTAACCAGGCATCGCCGGCAGTCGAGCAACGTCACTAGCCGGAGATATACGACCACGTCTAAAAATTTTAACTTAAGTAAATTTTTTCATCATTATTCTTTTTAGTTTCGAGCAGTAGTTTTTTGTTTATCACCCCTAAACATAGTTTATTAGTATATGTGATTTATTTGTTTTTCACGATTTATTATTAGTTTTAGGCTATGTTTAACGGTAATTTCGTTATAATCTCTAAAATTATTTACACGTGGTTGGGGTAAAAAGGTCCAATACGGTCTTGTTCAATTGTGACTGATTAGTGATTAAACAATTATAAGCTCAACAAAGTTAGAAATTAATAGTAAGACTGTTGCTGTTGTAATATGATGAGAAAAAATAGGTTTTGTTTGTTAAACAAATAGAGACTATTTAAATGATATGAATCTTGGAATTATAATAAAGATTTGTTTTGCTTAAAAATTACAATACTTTTGACTTTTTGTTTTTGGAATAAAAATAAACGACTGAATTTTATTGAACCAAATATTGTTTTAATTCCATAAGGCGGCCCCTAGACCTACAATAACATTGTACAATACTTTTATTGTACAATAAGATTGAAAGGCGCTCTGAATCCAAACGAGCAATTATATTGCACAATAATACGAACTGCACAATGTTTTCGTGTTCAGTCGGAGAATAGTATTGATCCCGTGTGCACCGTGCGGCAACATGTCCGAACAAGATTTAGCTGCAGCTGTAGTGTTGTTGCTTGTGGCTAAACGTAAACGGAAACGAACACGTCGCTGGTCGAAAGATTGGTACAAGAAAAGGCAGATATATACTCACGAAAATCTTTTAAAAGACTTGATGACTGATGATGATGCAATACTGACCCTACACGATGCAATGGAAAAATATGGTGCAATAAAAATTAAACTCGCTCAAACTTTCGAACAATAATTGCGCAATCCTCAATATTAACCCTAAACGGTCAATTATATTGCACAATTTGCAATATTGTACAATATATATAATTATAAATAAAAATTAATTTTGCCTCCTGCCTGTCCCTTTTTACCCCTACCATGGGGCAAAAAGGGACAGACGACAAGGTCTAAAAACGTTGTAAAAACACATATTTCTATTATAATAATTAAACTAAAAATTGAGTTAAGCATAGTCAGATAATTGTTTGTTTGACTAGTGTTATACATTTTGATATAGTGGGGTCAGATTACGCAGTAGAATTCGAAATAGTCAAATTGGACCTTTAAGCCCCGCTCTACC
Organism: Hesperia comma; assembly: GCA_905404135.1. Classification (NCBI taxonomy): domain Eukaryota; kingdom Metazoa; phylum Arthropoda; class Insecta; order Lepidoptera; family Hesperiidae; genus Hesperia; species Hesperia comma. The sequence continues at coordinate 10,300,964 of FR990034.1, forward strand.
CTACCTACCTCCTCTAGGGCTACCTCCTCTTGTAAAATGACAATGTTTTTTTAGAGTTTGTTGACATTTAATACCACGACGATCTGTATAAAACACTGGTCACGTTACCGTATTGGGGTCAGAAATTTTAAAGATGAGTTTAAATATTTGTTATATCCTAGTGTGTCCTTGTCTTTGAGTTGTACCTACATGGAACCCACGCTACAGTAAATTTATCCTAGTGTGTAGCTATGGGATTGAAAACACTTTCAAATAACACTGAGCGTTCCAGAGAGCACGTTCAAACAGACAAAATACACATACATACCGTATTATACATATCTACATATCTTACTAAAATGTCTCAATATGAGGAGATTTGCATAGTAGGTAAAACGTGTTTATAATTATGGAAATCTAATGTTGAAATGGTGTAATAAATAGACAACCCTAGCCAATAGAAGCAATCCGGCAGACACGAAATTCCTCAAGACTGCCTTCACCTGACCTAGCGGAGCTTTCGGTTTGTTTATGAGCTTACCGCAAAGCTCGCTCGGCCACAGTAATATTGATTTACAATTATTTATTGGTCGTTGCCGCGCAAATTCAGTGTTTTCCAAACTACGAGTATTAAATAAATTACTGTATATCGTTATAGTCCTACACTAGGACGTCATGTGTTGTGAGTGCAATGGACAACACACAATATGTAATAAATATGAACACCAAGCTACCCAGACTGAACGTATTTTAAGCATTTAACAAAAGTTTTCGTCGCGTTGGGAATCGATCCCAGGATACTTAAAACGACTTCTGCAAGATAACCATTGCGCTATAGGGGTTTGTAAAATTGTATTATACAAATATAGGCAGGCTTTATACGGTATAGAAAATTATTAGGTGTAACGGTTTCTTCACGAACTTTCCCTTACCTTCAAAGTTAATCAGTTAGGTATAATTAAATACTTAAAATTTTGAGTGAAAGTAAGTACTATGCAGTGGAAATGAAATGTCTTTTATGCATTTAAAAGGAGTTTCTTCTTGGATAATAAATGTCACAAATTAAATCAAATTTAATGTGACATTTGATACGGATCTACGTGCTACGAATTCTCCGACATACATACAGATCGTTTATATAGATAATTACCAGTATTTCATAAAAAGATCAAAATGACATGAGATAATGTTAGGAATTAGATGGTTAATTTTAACTACATTCCAGCTACCAAACATTCTGTGTGACTTATGTTAAACTGTGTAAAAATAATATTTTATATCTAAAATTATTGGATTACATGAGAGTTTAATTAACTTAAGCGTTTTATTGCTGTAATTGTTGACCAAGTAACTACTGCAATATATTTTACGTTTTGGTTTTATTGAGTGTTTTAATTAAACTATTAATGAAACTGTCTTTTTACTTAATAATTGAACAATCAAATATTTTCATTAATTTCCTAGTTTAGTGAACAAAAATTAATTCTTGTTATATAAACTACCTATACAAATATTATGTGACCGCTAGCGGCAAAATTTCTTGAGTACTCCGTGCTTCGGAGGGCACGCATCTAACGCCTGTCAGTTCCGCTTGGTTATACCATTGTATAATGACATTTTTGTATTTTGGACACCTTAATCTTTTAACACCTTAGTATTAGGTATACTTAATTCAAGAAATATCAACCCTCGTAGCTTCTGCTAATTCCAAATCGTAGATCTTTTTTCAATGAGTTTTATTTGTTTGTCTGTTAATTTATTAATAAGTAGGTACATTAGTCTAGTACTCGAGTTAGTATTTTAATAAAAATACCAGTCAGCACATACATAAGATTAACATCTGAGAGCTGTAAAATAATAAACGAGTATTATTAATTACATAATAATTTTGTATTTATAATTTGTATTTATTTACTTTTATTATTGTTTATAATTTTTATGGAAGTTCAGTACCTATAAAAATATCACATATTACAATAAACTTTCTTGTAATTTTGTACGTATGCAGTTCTTTAAACATTTACGCTGTATTTATTTAAACCATATTATGTATTCAATATAGTTACCAACTGTTTAGATCAAAAAAAGATTTCATTAAACACATGGTACAGTCTAAGGTGTTTAAGTTAGGTTTCATTGCATCTGCCGGCCCGCGCCGCGCTAGACACCATGTGTCCACTTAATTGTTAAAAAAGGTCCAAATGGCCACAGACAATGGCCAGAGAGATTTATAACTTTTTAACATCTGGTCGTACCTGGCCCTTCGATAGGGTTCGGACGAAGATGGGTTTGAATTGTTTACAGAAATTGAAATTCGAACATACAGTCTGCACGGGAAACTTAAAGATTTGAATATACGGTCATCTCTGGCAACTTTGAAATGTGGTGTAACTGCCTTCCTAAGTTGGTACAATGAATTTTTAAATTTCTGAACACAATGTTTTTCTTACTTACGCTTTGCCTTAAGATGAAAAATGTGTGCTTACGATTAATCGTTTTCGGATAGGTGTAATCAAAACAGAATTACATAGGTATATAACCTGCGCTGATGGATTCTAAGTTACATTGAAAAAGATAATTGACAATTACAATGAAATCCAAGATTTTGTTTGAATTTGTTTTAGTGAAAAGACTATTAGATACTAATTTGAATAAATAAATCCGATAGGAGAATAAAATGAAATGTTCTATTAAAATCGCGTCTTGTCTTGACTGTGTCTCAGGACTCTATAAACTTTTTACTTCTACGTGTTACCTACACGTACATAACGTCATGTTATTATTTTAGTAAACAATAATTTATTGTTTATCTCGACGTTTAAAGTCAATTCTTTTGCAGCAGCTGGAAATTTTTATTACTAGGAGATAATAAAAGATAAACTGTGTTGGTAGCCGATAGGACGAATTAAGTGTTATAAAATTGTTGTCTCTAGAATGCTACAGCTACACTACATCGTTATAATTAGTACAAAGTTGTTGTTAAGTCGAATTTATTTGTACATTTAATTTTTGCATACATAATTTTAATATCCAATGTTTGTTTAGCTTATTCGTTTATGTATAATTTTCAAACGGTAGGTATTAATTACATATACTTAGCAGAGTTAGGTATACCTATTTGTGAATCAGTCAGTGTAGTTGCCTGTATTTGTCTATTGTGATAAAAGTATTAGGTAATTATTTTCTGAATATATCTAGATGTGTGTGTGTGTGACATACGCATATATTTAATTCAGTCGACAGTTCCTTAAAAACTATGGTAAAAAAGCACAAATAATAAGTTCTTAAACAATTTATTATTGAGATAAAAACACGAAAAATGGTCTCCAATTAGTTACTGTATAAATTCAAGGTAATTAGACGAATAAGTTTTTACGTCAGTGCGCAAAAAATTCGCACTAACCAACTGGTGCTAAGATGTTGCCATAGTACCTACCCCAGATGCCGGGGTATTTGAACTTTGGTATGTCGAGAGTGGAATGTGGCGAAAATGGGGAATAATAATAAAGATATTGAAACCAAGAAGTTTCCCAGAGTCTTACCTTGTACATCTTGAGAGTAGGTACCTAATTATTATAAATCAGCTATGAAAAAACCAAGAAATTTCAATTTGTTATTTACTGGCCAACTAATGGTCTAATTAATATGTTCTACTTAGTGGACCAATCATCTTAGACCCGATTCTACATATTTTAGTGATTATATCCCGATAAATTATAACAAAAATTCTTAACTACATACATTTGTTTTAAATACCGCGTCACACTCATAGACCCATACCTTCCCTGTATCGTGGGTTCCAATAATGCACACACATCACACCGAGAACAGAAATCTAACATCATTCAAATCTCAACTTTTTTAAGAATCGAACCCAGGACCCATTGAAGGCAGTCCGGCACTATGAGCATTGGTCGCCAGCCGCCACATAAAGTAGGTATTCGAATTCGTCGTCAGCAGCTCCTGGGTTAAACCCGTTAACTTCAAAAACAAACAAGTCCCGCCACGTGCCGCATGCCGCGATATAATAGCGAAACTCCATCACACTTTTATGTCATCGGCCAAGCGATTTGCTCTACACACGACCGATTAACGTGCAATCTTATTTATCTACAATGCGCTAGCGTTTGAAAGTTTACCTCTAAGCCTGAGATCTACTTCATCAGATGACTTTTAGATAGGTATAAAGAGTTATTTGGGGAACTTTCTTCCCCAATAGTTCTTATTACTTTGAAAAATAAGACTAGCGCTTTATTCGGCGAACGATAGAGTTTTTCCATTTAGGAATAAGCTAAGAATAACTCTCTCTATAATTTTGTACACCATCTATTTTAAATTCTTTTGTATTTGAGTTTCGTATATCTTCTCTAATTTGATTTTCGTTTTTTCTTTTTGGAGTTTTCCGAACATTATTTGATCGAAATTACGCCTACACTCTGGCTTTTCTTATAACTCGTTAAAATTGAATCGAGTAATCGTTGGTGCTTAGTAATCGCATACAGTCGCTTATGGGCAAGCAATGTTTTTGTATGCTCCTTGCACCAGTCATTTGAAGTTAAATTAAGAGCGCCGTCGCTAAATCGTGTGATCGATTGCAATTCGCATAAATCCCTGAGTACGTGTAAACACGCTCGTAAAAATTTACGAGCTTTAAAAAGTAAAACTCATAAACTTAAAACGATTCGAAAACATGACTTGACATCTGAACGTAAATTCAAGCTTTTAATTATTAAAACAATCAATGTTGCACCTAAAGATGCATTATACTAAAATTCCTACTAAAAACAGTTGCGTTACGTTCATTTAACCCTTGTACTTTTGGTTTTGCTCCGATGAAAAACGGATGCGAAAAATAATTACAGAACGTGTGGTGTGAGATGAGACAGAAAAAATAGCTACATGAAAAGTCGCAAAATAAGCCAAATTTAAGAGCGCGCTACTGACATATTTAAACTATTTTATTTAAAACAATATTGGTTGCACCCGCATCATCCGCACAGCCAGTAACGCCTGATTGCATCGCAACACATGACGCCTTGATGTTTTTAATTAAAAAAACGACAAAGATGCGCGGAGATCACCTGCCGATGGAAAGGTGTAGATTGACCGGCCCCAAACTTTTACCAGCCCTCCTTTAATTATCCGCTAGAGCATTACAAATCCCAAGTGTCCCCATGATGGCTAATCTAGATCGTTCGAGGCCTGCTTATCGTTGGAGGAATGATGTTTTTAGAACTTACTCGCTCTCTGCAGGATTTTCTGAGTAATTTGTCTTTTAAACTTTCAATGTGCTGTAAAGTAGGTAGGTATTTGCAACTGTTTTGGATTCGTGGGATAGCCTTAAAATGATCGGTAACCCTTCGGTTTCATTATATTTTTCTCGATTTTTCACACTTGACCGGGTTTTAAATTAAACTTCCTGTAATCCTGGAACGGGGAAAATTCATCTGTATTACACCCAGCTGTTATTATATAAGTACAAAATAAAACGCATTGATTATTCTGAGACAGCACTAATTATTAACGCATTATTTATACTCTGAACACATAAATCATTTATTCAACAACGCAAAATTTCGCCATCGATCATTTTTATCACCAATGACCTAAGAAAGATAGGTATCAATTTATCAAATACTCAGGATGACATTTAACAAATTGCTGGCTACATGAAATAAAACAGTAGAAACTACTTACTGCAATGAAATACTTGTATTAACACCTTTTCGTAGTATTTTAAAGAAGGTAAAAATTGTTTATAAAAGTATTGTTTTTGGGAATTTGTAATTGTTATATGTAAGTGTTTCAAATACAAAAGAATAACTTAAAGTAAGTGTATAAATATTTAAAAAAATCGCAATAGCATTCAAAAGCATCACCAAGATATCGACCTAGAAAGAGAGAAGAAAGAATAAACTTTCTTGTCCCATCAGGAATAGACGGAAAAGTTAAGACAAGAGAGTAGTAACTAGTCAGGCAAACTTCATCGAAATTAGAAGTATTAATGTGTAGAGAATCTGACTCTCGAAAATTTGTGAAGATGGACGGATGTACATATGTCTGTTACCATTTCACGCAAAAACTACTGAATGGATTTTAATGAAAGTTCGTAATAATATAGCTTATATACTAGAATAAAATATAGGCTACGTTTCATCTCGATATTTCCACGGAATCAGGGTAGACGTACGTAAGACTAAAGAGGAAAGAATAATAAGTATTATAAAATTGTATAAGTGAAATTATGATACTGATATCATAATATAAAATTTTATTATTGAATTGAAGTTTTATGAGGTGTAATTATTTTATTAATGAAAATCACAAAATGCCTTGCGAAGCGGTCAGATAACTAACTGCTGGTAACTGCATTACGAAGTAGCGAACAAAACAACAACCAGCGGATATCAATTATACAGAACCCATTCAATTTCATTGAAGGAGTAATAAACGGGGTATTAAAAATAAATTAAACCCAGCATTTAATCAATACAAAACGCGATCGATAGTCATTCAGACACGTGTTATCTTATCAATTGTTCGGACCACAATTTGCGTTGCAAGCTGGCCGTAAACGCATCACTTGTAATACTTTAACGTATGGTTTAATTAATGTTTTACGGGTTGCGTTAAATACTATTACGATGGGCACATTAAGGTCTGTAGTTTTACGACCTAGTTTAAGGTACTCAGGCAGAGCGGTGTTACCTACCTATATTGAATAAGTAGGTAGTTGTGGAAAATTGTTGAAACCGGTATGGTAGTGTTTTAGAAGAATCTCACGTTTTTAAGGAATAAACGAGCATGCAGCATCACCACCGCTGCCGCCTATGACAACTATGACCGACATAGAGCAAGATTTAAATAGGGACTAGGATAGTCAGTTAGCAGACGGTGTCTAACATTGTCTAACATGGATGTTTGTTGGTGATAGAAAGTTAGCAACGGTGTGTAAGAGTCTCGTTTTCAGATGTGTTTTTTATGGAATTAAGGCAGCAAACGAGCATGCAGCAGCACCCTTCCGCTGTCGCCCATGACAACCGTGACCGACTTAGCTTAGAACAAGACTATATACATATATAGAGATACCTCTCTAATATATATAGTCTCTAATATATATAATAGATATAGAGATACCTCCGTTATTTTAATTTATGATAGGTTGCTGATACTTATATGAAATTCATAATAAGTGGTCATGTATATATGTATGTATTATGTATATATAATAGATATTAAATTATGCATGTATGTAAGTTTGTTTATATGTATTTATTTGTGATATATTTGTGATAATATCTAATTAAACCGCTATTCGTGCTTATCAGTTTAGCCTAATGGTTAGCTGGTAGAGAATGCTACAGCATTAAGCTCGCCATTTGTGCCGTAATATTTATGTTATGGTGGTCAATAAAGCCTAAATAAATAAAATAAATAAGACTCAATGTGGGGACTGGAATGGTTAGTCCATTTAGTAGATGGTGTTAGAATATTAGTTGATTAGATGTGTGACCTTTGAGGACTGAGATGGTCGCCTCTAAAAAGTATAAGCAGCACTTTTTAGATCTATTCTATATCAATAACAAACCCATTACCTAATCATCGCTTGTGAACCAGGTCAAATGATCTATTTTGATGTGTTAACGGGTGTACCCAGCGTAAACCCAAAGCACATGATGGCGCAGCGACTCGGCTGTTCAGCACACAATGTCCAATTCTGACGATAGTAAAAACCTAATTAGATTTCGATCGTATACCTTTAGGTCGGTGTTGTATTGCTGGAGAGGAGCGATAAGGTGAAAACTATGTTTTTTATTTAGATACCGAAAATAATATCGAACGATGATTCGATTTTTGAAGATTCTAAACTAGATATTTTTTATTTTAGAGCTGATAGAAATTTAGGCTTTTAATATTTTTCATAATTGATCATACTTTCTTATTCTTATTTTAATAAATGGAATGATGTCAACCAGCCAATGATTAGTACCTGCCATGGACAGTAATACCTTTCATTCCAATTTGCATCATTTGTCACAAATTGTCTTTGTCTTTTGATCTAAAAGTTCGTAAGAGAATAATAGAAAATCTTTGAACTTTAAGGTAATTCAGGCTGGATTACGTTTGCGTTTTTTAAATATTAACATTTCCTTCGTTTATAGGCATTCGCTGTTGGTATGACAAACGTCTCAGCTATTGTTTTTACCCCTTTACCTATATACGAGTACGTAAAGTTTTATCGATACTTTTGTCCGTCTATCTGTTACGAGCGCATAAATCCACTTAGAATGCAATTGTACTACTTAAACCGTTTGTTTACAGACAGACATTCTCCAGAGGAATTGTATTGTTGTGATGCAACGTGCTGTAAGCATTCGTGTAGTTTACGTAAACGATTGTAGCACAAACATTAGTGTCGCGAATATGTGTATACAGTTTAAAGCTAAGCTAAGCTACAACACACTAATGGCCCACTACTGAGTGAGCACGGGTCTCTCCTCATTACTGAGGAGGCCTAGAGCATACTCCACCACACTGCTCCAATGCGGATTGGTGGAGGGGTTAGTGGCCAACCCAGTGTCGAAAGTTTTCAAACCGCCCGAAGGCCTCTGACATGGCTTAACGTATACAGTTTGAATAGGAGATATTTGGGAGTATTAGCAAGTAGGATTCAGCCCGCGACTTTGCTCGCGTAAACTGCATTATCGGTTTTTTTTATTACTGAAATAAATATGCTATAATCTGACTATGTACTGAATTTTGATCGATTTCGATCTTCTTTATCGATATATTTTTACCGTTTTACGGAGCAAATTTCTAAAAAAACCTAATCTTAGATCCTACTTCCAAAGTTGTAAGCGAACCGATTGATAATAGAAATCTTCATCAGGAAACCTGCACATATGAGGTTTTCTTGTTGTTACTTAAAGTGTGTGACGTCTGTTAATCTGCACTAGGTCAGCAAAGTGGACTATAGCGTAGCCTGTACCTTCACAGAGTGAAGGCAAACCAGCCTAGACCTTTATGGATTGAATTCAAACTCAAATTCATTTTCGGAATATCGCAGTGTCACATCCTCAAAATATTGAAACCTGCGTCCAGACTAAAAATGAATTGAAATCGGTCAGAATATCACAGTTGGTGAGATTGTCAAAAGAACCTAACGGGTTCCCGACATCTGCTTTCAATGACTATCTGATTTACAAGAGAGAGCGATTAGCGGGTTCCGAACATGACTTATTTTACCTGGACATTTTGTGACTGCCCTAAATCTAAAGTAAGTACTTTGCTATTTTTAACAGACTTCAAAAAAGGAGGTTCTCAGTTTGACCTGTATGTATGTACGTTTGGTTGATCCGATTTTGATGTTATTTTCAGCATAGTACCTACCTATTTGTCAGACTTAGGAGAAGGTTTTAGGCATATTGGTTAGCTGAACCGATTTTGATACGGTTTACAGCATCGTGTTTATCAGACTTAGGAGAAGGATTTAGGTATATTAACCGCGATTAACTGAACCGATTTTTACTTTTCGGTGTTAAAGTCGGTTCTATTTTGTTAAGTTATTCTGTTACATTAATCCAACCTACGTTGGATTAATATTTGTACTTGGGTGTTTCATATTGTATGTGATGCATTTGTGGGTGATTACATAAACTGAACAACTTTACTTCAACATAATAAGGTTCACGATTAAGCTCGCCTCTCTTCTCATAACTGAGAAGGCCGAAGGCCTAAAGAATAATCTATCAAGTTGCTCAAATGTGGGATGGTGGAGAGTTTACTGTTGGAACTATTCAAGTTGCCCAAAGGTTTTCCACGCGCGACGTGACATAAGCCAACACTGGCAACTTGACGTGCGCAAGCAAGATAGCACTGCAACGAACAATTTAATAAAAAACAATTAATTTTCGTTGGTAATGCCTGATATTGGATGACGGTATTATTCCCTGAGGTCCACAGGAAAGTCTATAGCAACATTTATGTTTTAAATTCTTGGACCACCGCTCAAAGGATGTCTTCTTACGAAGCAAACCCCTGCGCGGGAGTACTACAAGGTGCGTACGCGCAGTTTTTAGCGACAAGTTGTAAGGAAAGGTGCACCAGACCCTTATTGTGGGAAATTTTAACTGTTAACCGGATAGCAAGGTGTTTTGGGCTCTTTAGGAGCCGTGGGAATTAATTTTGTCACTTAACAGCATGCAGCACCACCCTTCCGCTGCCGTCCATGACAACTGTGACCGAGCTAGAACAAGACTCAAATGGGAACTGGGATAGTTAGTACGGTTAGCACACTGTGTTAGAAAATTCGTTGGTAAGTTTGTTAGTAAATGTGAGGACCGAGGCAAGACACTAGCAGTGATTGATTTGTTAGATGTTGTTAGTAGGTAAAAGGCTCGTTCTGGTCCGGTCACTAATTAATTAATTCATTCAATAAATAAATCTTGAACTAACTCAAAGCTCAAATCGAAAATTTTGCATCTACGTTTCTTGATCTTAATTTAAAATTTAATTGACGTAAACTGATCTTGCTCTTAGTGGTTAGTGGTTAGTGGTATTTGGCTGGTTTTGGATTTGTGACTTAATCCCTTTCTTGGCTTGCACGTTATTTCCATTAAAAAATGTAACATCTAGACATAAAAGAATTAATATGTCATTGGTGTATAACAAAATGATAATGATGTGAATCTTGAGGTGCTTAGTTTACAAATCTGGTGCAATCTGCAAATAATATTGAGCTCTGCCTTCCAGCTGCCTGTCGGAAACTTGATAAATTATGCTCGCGAACAACAACGAAATGTTAAAAAATGGCAAAAAACAAAGCACATGCGACACTAATCATTGACTGCCGATTTTAAAGAACGGATATACGACATCCGAGCGGAAATTGGCACCTTTTTACAACACCAGCTAATTATAATACTGGCATTACTGACCTACTACACGCTTATTTCTATAATCTTAAAGCTCAATATTCAACTGAAATTTTCAGCACTAGGGCTGCGCTAGTTAAAACCAACCAAAAAGTGGGTTGATTTTTTAAATTTTGTAGGTCAAGTTTTTGCTATTTATTATGCAGATGTGTTAAAAATGCTCTTCTGAGTTGTGGCAGATGCACGAAAACAGACCTTGAAGATGTTCGTGTAAAAAATTTGAACACCTTTACCGCGAGTCCATCAGGCATTTTTTACGATCTGATAAGTTCAAGGAAAATAAATGGAGTATGTGAGATATGATTAAACTTCACGATTCAAGGATTTATTTAATATCTAAATGACTGTGTATCACGAGTTTTTTTGATGCAGGAAGCCAACAAGCGGCCATCTTAATATTTATACTTACAATGTTGAAGGCACGTCTATTATTTATTATAATCGTAGTAAATAAGCGAATCGTGACTTCTATATCTTCATCCATGCCAATTAATGCCATTAATTTATATCTGATAAGCGAAATTTCTTTTGTTTTTGTTGTCCATTTTTAAATATTTCCTATAAAATTAATGTAAAATTAATAAAGGACCACTTTTCGGTGGATTAGGTTGATACATGTCTGATTTATCAAAGACACTGATGTGGTAGGTGGGCAATTAGGTACTTTTATTACCTTAAGTTATTGCAATATTCTAAACAAATTACGTGATTTTTTTTTAATTTAAGCGTGCACTTATCTCTGATCTTAATATAAGTACCTATAAGTAAGTAATAATAGTCCTCAAGTGGTCATTCAGGCCAATAGATTTAAGTATAATGGAGGTTTCACCAAAGCATTTTCAAGCAAAGAGGAAGCAAATTCTACTTATTACTGGCTTTTCTGTAACCGAAACATGTGTACCTAATAAAAATTTAGAGGTTATTAGAATAAACAAAAAAAATCTATATTTGAATGCCGTTTAAGTTTGCCTCAGTTTTATGGTCCACAATTGAAGTGAATGACAATAATCGGGCACTAAACATAATGCTTAAAATAAATTTGAGTTCAACACGGTCCGAATAAAGTGAGGACAATTTCCCTCGGGCGAAATTAACATCCAATTCCGCACGCGTCCGAAGATTGCCGATGAAATCCGGTGATACCCGAAGACTGTCTTAGGCTTCAACTTTAATGTAAAAGCGACCTAAAGGCTATCGAAATAAAGTCATTTCTACACTACGCAATGACACAGCAAACTTGGACTCAAAAGCAGATGTTTTTCACACGGTTTCGGAGTAAATTTTGTATCATTATGAGATTTTTTTCTTAAGAAGACAGGCATATGCTTTGAGGACTGCCAGGTAGGAAGCGGGGCAGATGTAGGAGGTAGGTACTTTCGGGCATTCGGTTTGGTTGAAACATTTGTGTTCACCTGACTTGCTTAATATGTAGCTTACATTATATTGTTCTCGTTTCGTTTTTAGAAACCTATTTTGTAAGGTATATACGTATTGTAAGTACTTTAGTAACCACATTCGAAATAATAATTGCTGCTAATTTTCAGATAAGGTCCTTTGTTTGAATTGCCTTATAGAATCGATAGAAATAAATGACAGTAAATAGCAGTGAAAGCCTAATCTTTATCAGCAACGTCGTTTCTAAATGAAAATGATCATCAATGATGATCAAAGATCCATCCTAGTCCTTGAATTGGATCTTGTTCTAGGGCGGCCACAGTTATCATGGGCGGCAGCGGAAGGGTGGTGCTGCATGCTTCTTCTTTGCTACTTTGATTTAAAAAAAAAACTATTGCTAACAGCCGAGACGGAGGGCTTTAGGTACGTATCCTCCGAAGTAAGGAAGCACTCGAAGATTTCTTTCACCATTAGCGGTCACCTATCCAACAGACTGCGCTTGCTTGTAGTTACTTTACTGTGAAATACTATGTCGATTTAAGCATTTAAATGTCACTCGCTACAAACGGTGAAGGAAAACATCGTGAGGAAACCTGCATGCCGGAGAGTTCGCAAAACTCAAAGGTGTGTGAAGTCCGCCAATCCGCACTTGGCCAGCGTGGTGGACTATGGCCTTAACCTTCTCATTCTGAGAAGAGACCCGTGCTCAATAGTGGGCCACGATGGGTTGAGATGATGATGATGACTATGTCGATTACTTTGGATCGACGCAAGCCGCCGAGCTTTTATATGAGCGCTTTTGACTTAGCTGCTTAACAACATGGAGTCTAAATCGATTGTAATATATTTATCGATTAGGCATTATCAAAACGTGTTTTTTAGATTTTCAAACAAATAATTTTTCAAATATGTACGAGTATCTTCTACTTCCGTCAATACCCGAAAAAATTCGGTAACATTTGTATACATGTACCAAGCTCTTTTAATAATAAAGCTATGCTGTTTTACTGTAATTGGCAACACTAATTATGTTATTTATTAATTACACTGTTGTAATTTGGTATCTCACGTGTAATAGTAGCTAATGAATAATAAAGTTATTAATAGATACTAGTTATGCGATGATATCATGTACTATTGTGTACAATACAATAGGACAATTACAGCTTACGAGATAAAGATTCAATGTGAATTAAGACATAACTAGACACCTACGACCTAGGTTGTAACTTGTAGCACAGATGATATTTCAAACAAATGGACTGTATGCCAGCTGTTGCCTAGACTTGATGGATCTCGTGTGTAAGTAGCTTTATTATTAGGGGACTTATCTGTCTCACTAACAGGATAGGGTTAACCCACACAATATTGGTAGTGCGTGGAGGCAAGGTTAAACTATTCAGTTACAGCATGAAAGGCTAGCTTAGATTAATGTTACATTATTATCGCCAAGGTAAATTAACACTAAGCTAAAAACTAACATCATTTAGACACTAAAAATAACTACATGACCCCATAGGCCTGTTTTGAGTTTTAACTACATGATGGAGAGTTCTAGGTTTGGTTCCCGGGGCAGGCTCAAGTTGTGACCAAAACGTCTGTTTGCAGGCTTTTTTCTCCGAAACCAACAATCCTAATGTTATAAGAATTTGTATACATAATATTACAGAAAAATCTAGACGCGTATTACTAAAATTTTGCGCTTAAGCCTAGATTTGAGTAACTTTGTATTTCAACTCCATGCGAGCGTAACGATGAACAAAGATAGGTATTAAAACAAAAGTGTTTTCTCGGGCAGAAAGTCTGACGAAATAATTATTCGCACATTTTATACACTTTCGCTTTTTGCTGTTGAATTTAAAGTAGGGTTAGAAAATTAGGTTTCCTTATGAGCGCTAATTAGTAATTATGTGCAGTGCTAACATCTGATTACGACAGAATTTCTTTCGTAGTTAGCTCTTTAATTCTGCGGTAACAACGCTATCAAGCGCTACAATGCTTATAAAATAGTAACTCTGCTCTTAGTAGTGAGTAACTAAAAGTGATGGTTTTGTAAGATAAATAAGTGTGTATTACGCTGATAGGTATACTGTATACTGTACAATGCAATAGGATTTCCTGTGTCGCGGGTGGTGTGGACAACATAAATTAAACATTAACTGTTACGACATCTATCCATTACAATTTAAATCTAACACTTATCTGCCACATATTGTGCCCTAGCTGGGAATCGAAATGGGACCTATCCTGATCCTACTGAGCTACACACCTACCGACGTGACAGTTACTAACAGCAGGAATAACTACAGGAATATTACTAGCAACAGGAATACTTACAGGAATAACTATCACTAACAGTTCCAGTCTCAACCCTCACTTGCTACCGATTTAACCAACAGACTTATTAACACCGTTTCCTCTCTAACTAACCATTCTCTACTCCCAATTTGATAGTCTTATTCTGCGCCTGTAAGAGTTGTATTTGCTGATTAACATTGACACAGTAGTTGGTGCCAGCACCAGTGGATTCCGGCGCTGGATCAGCAGCACTGTATCAATGTAAAAATGTTACAATCCATTGTGATGTGATTGTGATCCATTGCATGTAATGCTGGCACCAGCTTCTGTATCAATGTAAATCAGCCTTAATGCTCGGCAGCAGAAGGGTAGTGCTGCTTTATCGTTTCTATCTTAGTAATAAATAAACCCATAGTAAAATGTGCACCGTGATGAGACCAGTTTAATATCATACGTATTTTAAGTAAGAGACGTTCGAAGGATACACCCACATGATGCGGAATCGTTTTGTCAGGTAGATTTTTTCTGTGCAGCACGTACCAAATGTTGCAGACAGCTGCGCGCGTGCTAAGATCATTCGCGAATCCCGGGACAGATGCTGCACAAGATGATATTACACAAAAAGATGAACGTCGTTGCTTATTGGTGCCTGTTATACAGGATGGTTAGAATTCGAACATCGGTTGGAGTCTAGTAAAATAAGACAATAATATTTGAATTCGTTCGACGACTTCATGACATACGATACAGTTATTTTCGACATTTTCTTGTAATCTAGGGATTATGATTGGATAACTTCCGCGAAATTGTTAGTAAAAATTACAATAAGTTTAACTATGTGAAAGTGGCCACTGAGCAAAACGGACAAAAAACAAACAAAACTTTCAACACGGAAATGTGTACCAACTGTGGATTGGTAGACATAACACTTGTTTAGAACAATAGACAAAACTCGACTCAAGGTCTTTCCTTTTAAAATTGTTTAATTTATAATAACTGCATAATTTTAAATTAGAGTAGCTGTTTAACGGTCTATAACATTGTCATATAATAATTCTGTCATTTTTATGACATTTTACCGAGACTTTAATCCTAGTGCTAACCGTTTTCAATAACTACTCTAGAGTAAATCGTATATGATGACGTTACCACCAAGCGCGGTAATATAATGGCCTAATTAGGTTATAGTTTCCGTATTATAATATTAGCGCACCCTGTATATTTACAAGTACGGAACCATGTCTTAGGCACAATAGAAGTTGTTCTTAGCTACCATCATCTTTCTATACGTTTTTTCAATTCTGAATAAGGATTCAATGAACATTACTTAACCACGAACGTACAAACTACACTCTAAAGCCCAAGAAATAGAGTCGACAATTCATCTATTCTGTATTATGATCGCATTTGATATGTTTGTAAAAGTAAATACCTGCCACCTGACTATGTACAATGGATGTATTGACTGAAAGCCGCGTGGAATAGACGATATCCATGTTAACAATAGCATCGAATTAATGTGTATTCGGCAATTACACGCTTCATGACCTTCATGGTTTTGAATACTTTTAGGTATATTGGGTTTACTTTTATCTAGTACTGTAAATTATTGTATTTGTAAAAATCATTAAGAGTTTATAGTTAACTACACTTGATTCGTCTAGAGTACGGAGTTGCCACTCTCTGCTAAAAACATTTTTATAAAAAGACTAGCTTCCGCCCGCAGGCTTCACCCGCGTGGAATTCGTTAAAACTTCACCTCCCTGTTTCACCCCCTTCGGGTGGAATTTCCAAAAATCCTCTCTTAGTGCTCCCCCACACTCACCAAGGAACATGCATGCCAAATTTCAGCTTCTTCTGTTCAGTAGTTTCGGCTGTTGTCTGTCAGTCAATCACTCAGTAACGCAAGAGTTTTATACTTAAGTATAGGTATATAGATTAGGTAGTTGTGCTCACACTTCAGTTTAGCTTGTTAGCAAAATTTGCTTACAGCATTTTACATTCTCGTTGATAATCTACAATATACTTAATTTCAGGGGCGGAAAGTTGGCTTTTCTGTGAGATACAATTAAAAAAAAGTTCCATACAGAACGCGAATGTAGTATAGCTATCACATACTGCAATATCATATTTCACATAATTTAATTTACAATCTTAAAGATTTTATTAGTCATCATAAATTGTAGAGTCACATGTGTCATCAGCCCAAATGATTTTTATCGGACTCAATATTCCCACAGCTCCGAGCTTCCTGGTCGGAATACCAAATGCGCATAACGGAAATATGGTGGTACTAAATGCTTGAACTTGAACGCTTTGACATAGTATGAGTAAACAAATATGTACGTTCACGAGCCTTGTATTATGTAGAGCTGGGCATAATTGTTATATTATAGATTATGATTATATCTTGAGGTACGAAAATGCCTCCGCCAAAAAGGCCTTTAACTATTTACTTTTTAACCGACTTCAAAAAAAGGTGGTTGTCAATTCGACTTTATTTTTTGTGTGTTACCTGATAACTTCTTCGGTGTTCTTTTGATTCGAATTCGATTTGAAGAAGTGTTCAGTATTCTATCTATCCATAATCCACCGATAGTTATATGTAACTGTACATACTTAAGTAGGTACTTGTTATCATCATCTTTCCTCCTACTGATTTATCCCAACACTGTAAACAGATTATATTTCCATACTGAGAATTGACCGTTAAGATCTTTTAAATTTTCACAAGATACGTTAGCGACATCACTCGTGTCGTCATCCGTGACGTAACACAAGATCGTTAGTAAATAATATCTCAGTGAGCCGAGGAAAATCATCTGTCAGTTGCCACAGCAATGAGACAGGCACGAGCTTTGGGTGAATGAAAACCTTCCAATCTCACAATTGAATTCAAAACCATGGACGCCATATTGAGAAATTGTTACGGCTTTACTTTTCAAAGGATTATCCACTTTAACATAGTCGGATAAGGTTCTTATTAAATTGCTAGATAGCGCGGAAAGAAACGTTGGAGATATTTTACTTTGAAGCTGTCAGCATAAAAGAGCCATTAGCTGGTATAGGGACCCAAATGAGTGACACTCGTGGATATGAGCAACGGCATCAATTCCGTTTAATTTCTAAATTGGTTCATTTTAATAACATCGATTTTTAATATTGATTGACCGCTATTGGCAAAATGTGAGTGGTCAAATGAGAGTACCAAGATCTCAGCAAAATGAGAGTGCTTCTGCGCTGCATAATACGGAAGATACATGTACGGAACCCCGCAAAAGCAAATAAGCCATATCGAAGACCAATTAATTATACAACTACCAACCTTTGATCAATTCAGTGTGGTAGAGCGAAAGTATGTTGTCACTTTTATCTTTGATTTCTTGCCGTTTATAAAACAAGTGACGGGGGATAGGTATTAAATTAATATTTCAATAAATCCTAAAGTAATGATTGTAAGTTTTTTCGTTTAATGTTAATTTATTTCCCCTAGTTCTATGTACTTCAATAATCTCAATGCAATCTTCACCGTTTTGTTTTCAGGGGGTCCAACCCCCTTTTTTTTTAGAAACTTTTCGGTTTTGTTTCATATGTTTTACTTACGGTATTTTAAACTCTTGCCGTCATACTACAATCAACCTCAATAACAGGGGCGAAAAGCTGGCATTTGTGTGGGATTCAATTAAAACGATTTCCATATCGTACGATTCGTACGCGAACGCAGCATATGTAGTTTATAATACAATTACAAAGTTTTGCGAAATTTTCCGACATCCCTTCGTAACTCACCAATCGTAATTGCCCATATCATCTCATTTTAACGAGCATCCCAATTCAGAATCGTATTGTTTAAACAACGGTACAAACTAACGTCTCCAATTACCATTTACCCCGGAGATCTAATGCAACACGATCTCATTAAATCGCGAGGTAATTCAATACAAAGACGAAACATATCAATGATTTACTATTGACATAATTCAAAAACCGCGGCACGTTGCTAGACAAATTTCGACTATCTTTCCATGAGTTTCGGTCCAAAATTCTTTGTTACTCCGGTCGTTAGATAGATTTGCGTACATACAATATGTTTACGACAAATATTAGTAATAAAACTTGTAATGGACACCTTAAGAAGCTTAGATAAACCCTTGACTATAATATGAGAGCTACTTACGTGACTGGTGATTTGTTTGTTCACCAATATATTATATGACGGCAAAGCTTCAGTATTAATAAACGAAAAGCGAACCATTTGCTGATAAGACCTGGCATGATTACTACCCATTAATGGTTCTACTCACAGGTTTCTCCTCGTCATTAAGGAAGCCTAGAGATAATAATCACCACGTTGTTGATTCGGCGGATTTGTTTTTAGTGGGGATTGGCAATTTTATATCTTTGGTAACTCAAGTTTCTGTTGAACAAGCAGATGACGGCTAACTTAATACATAATAATACACAGTTCAATTTTTAGATTTACGGCATATTAAACTATCACCGTCTGCAATGTACCCAAATCACATGGCCGAAAAGCTGGTATTTGTGTGAGATCCAATTAAAATGAATTTCATATCAGTCGCGAACGCAGCCTTATTTTTTGTAGCTTAAACTGCCTCAAGGATGGAAGCAAAATGATTAAACATACATTAGCCCTGTCTTACAGTTGTTAAACTAAAATAAAGTATGGAACAGTAACAAACCGTGACAATGGAGAATTAATTAAGCACAAATATCGCGACAACAGCGCCGGCGGTAATTGCCGTCAATTATATAGTTTATAGAAAAACTATGTTGCCCGTAACTCTGTTCTTATTTATTAACCTCAAACAGGTTTGTGTAAAAAATTGTAAAGTTCATGCCGTGTTTGTTTTTTAGCTCATTCTCGAGGTCATTAGGTTCAGTGTTGACTAGATTAGGCCGAGTTCATAATGCAATGTTTAGCCAGTTGGAATAATCCTTTAGTTTGTGATAGGAGTGTTTTTTTTAATGGATTTAATTTAGCGAGCGAGCTTCTTTCCGCTGCTGCCCATGGCAATTGTGAAATAGAACAATAATTATATCGGGATAAGCATGGCTAGTCCAGTTAGCAGAGGACTAAAAACTTTAGCTGGTCCGTTCATTGATAGATATGATGACTAGGATAGGGACTGCTAGTGATGGTTGGACCTATAAGGTATAGTTGTAATAATAAATTGACTAAGTAATAGAAATGGTCTTTTGATTTGAAATGGAGACGTAACGGAAACAGGACCAGGATCAATGTTGAACTAGATTTTTTTGTGGTTTTCACGCGAGGTTGACATAATTAGAAGGTAGTGCTTGACTTGGCAACAATCTCACCTGATGGACGGTGCAATGATGTCATATCATGTACCTATGGCCATTTAAGTAAGACTAAGAATATATGCTTTCAGAAGATGATCCATTGCTGTGCAGTCAATCACTTGTCAATCAAGCCTCAAGCTTGATTAAAGGTTTATCGAATATCAGAATATCTTTATTTAAAACTTTAGAAAGTTTTATAAAAATATTTGTCAATGAACGACAACATTACACTTTTATTGGCAATACAACAAAAAGGATACTCACTAAAGTTCCCGTTATAGGCCAGAACTCGCTTGGTGAAATAAAAATTATAAAAACGGGACTCTACGGAGCCGCACAGACTATAGTCTGATTAGAAGTGGCATGTTGATCTTATTAGTACAGGTCGCGGTCGGTAGTTGGAGGACCCCTGGTAGCAATATCATGAGCGTTTCCAAGCCTCGGAGATCTTCGTTAATCCCTGTATCGATCCTCACAGGAGTCATGAAGTCGCTAATTAAAAAGTGTATCTTTGACAAATTCATCTGTAATGGTTATAATGGTTCAAATTTAGGACCTATAAATATCGAGTTAGACAAATACGCTAGTTTGATTTGTTTATCTTTGTATTTAACAAAAAAGGAATTTAAATAATCATAATAATAAATAATCATAAACGCTAACACACTCATACCCCCGCAGTAGATTATTACCTATGTCGCGGGTGGCATGGACTACACATAGGTAATTATAACACATTACAATTACACCCATGACCCGAGTATAAATATTTATCTGTCACATACCTAAATATCTGTCCCGGCCGGGAATCGAACCCGGGACCCCTCGCGTGGCAGGCAGGGCCGCTACCAACTAGGCGACAGGGTCGTCTCTAATAGCTCTATCTTGCTAATAATGTGCTTACGTTTGATTTTAGCACAGTGGTACTGTCTACACGATTGTATAGTCTGTGGCCGTGAACTTGTCAGTCAAATTAACCTACGAGTTTGAAACCAGTCTAGACCCGATAAATGTGTGAACATTGTATCAGCAGCATTGTGTGACAGTTCCAATACTGTGTATCATAGACGGTCATTGCGCAAACTAGTTCAAACCTGCCATCCTATTTAATTAGGTCGCCTTTGGTAATGCGGGATTAGCATTCGATTTTCTTTTTAATAGTGTGTAAATAAACTGATGAGTCAGTCACCTGATCGCAGTCACACCATTGGCATCACCAATGGCTTGTCGACCGAGGAAAGAAGCGATAACTTTAACAAAAAACTGACAAATAATAAAACAAGAACGTCAAAGTTATCGAAGTTAATTAAATAGGTACGCATTTTGAAGCATAACTCGAAAAATACTATTCAGACGTCCGTCAAATTAAATTTTTGGTGGCTAGATCAAGCGAGGGGGTGGTAGATAGCCAGCCGGTCTTCAGCCCTCACATATCAGGGGCCGGTTTTTATTTTGTTATTTTGTTGTCTCTTCTGAAATCCTGATTTGCTGCCATGGGAACCGGGTTAGTGATCAAGGCCGCCCTAATAAGGCCAGATATTTTAATTCTTACATAAGTAAATGCGGGCATGAGAATCGGGTCAATATTCTCGCCTTCCCATATACGTTCGAGGTTTTAATTCTTACATAACTAAATGTTTACCTATGCAAATTTCACATTATTGAATATGTAAATCTTTTTATTGACTATGTAAAGAAGATGTAGAATATCCGTATTTTCGACGGAAAGTATACAGTGCTACATTTAAGCTTAGATTTTTTTTAATACAACTGTTTAAAATTATGCCATGATTGTGCATTTACCCTAACTGTACGGTGACTCAGCGTTGTCTCGTCCCATTAGTTTGCGCAAGTAACGCTCACATCCAAACTTAGCCTACATCGACATGAGGCGTCTTTCAATGTAATTTACATTGTTGTTTTACAACGACAGTAATTTATAGATCTTGAACATATCGAGCAATGGATTATTAATTAAACAAAGTTTTGGTGATTTTTATGTGATAATCTGATTACGGATGTTGTAGAGTCTAACACCTGCTTACAGGCGTGACGTGTCTATAGTGTGAAACTTAATAGACACATTCACGACCTTTTTCCTTAAACACACTGTGCATAAGTTATTACTTATTAGATTTCCACGTGTGGCCAATTTGTTCAGAAAGAGGTAAAATTGTCGGTGAAAACAACTTTTTTCTTGGGTGCGAATGTACGATGTCCTATGTCCAAATATTTTTGCGCGTGTCTACTCTGTCATTTTATTTATTTATTTACTTTAACTTCTTTGCACCATACATTATGTAATTTTGTTCTAAGTCTATTCTATATTTTCTGCCTCTTATTTATTTTATGAAACTTGTAAAACCAATATAAGGTTCTACTACAAAAAATAAACATTATATACTTAAGGAACCTGTACTTTTAATTAAAAAAAAGACTAATAGCACACGATTCATTTTAAATTTAGTTTTATGTTCCTATTTTTGAACATGGGAAAAATTCTTACAATAACAATGAGCTTTTAGTTTAGTTTAAAGATAAAAATAACATATTATACTTAAATCTATAAATTATTAATCTTAAGTACTAGCTTTGCCCGACAATCCGCAAACTTCACAATGTTACAACAAAACGAATAAGAATCTGCTAATAATTAACACTTCATTAATATCTTGCTAATTGGATTAGTGTGAGTGACACCGTTTAATTGGTTTCTTTTAGAGGCGCCATTTTATCATAATGGATTTATATTGAATATCTGGTATCTGGCGGTGGCTATTGTATTACTCTAGTCAAATAGTTTTATTTACCTTTACAATCGTTAATCTCCGTCTCGTTTATGCTCATAATATTAATTTATAATACAAAGTTTTTTATTTTTTTTCGAAAGGTGAAGTTGTATCAAATAAAAGACAAAACTTATTAAGTAGGTACCTACTAACCTATAAGTGAAACTTTGGTGTTATTGGTCACCGTTACGAAATTGACCATAGGAAATGAATTATTATGAGTTATAATGACTACGAAGTTCATAGTTACTGGTTTTGAAGATCTCACACGACTTCAAGCTGTAGGTATAATAGAGACGGCTTTATATTAAGCTTAAAATTAAAAAAAGGAAGGTTACGAATACGTTTTCAGTCCATGCGTAAAGTGACCATCAATGGAAATCGAAATAATGATTTCGAAGTAGACAACTACTTACCTACTCAATGTGGGTATTATGATAAATACCTACTTACTCAGGTATATAATTTACCGACACAAATGGAAATGTTACTAAAACGATAAATATTAATTTTCAAATTCCACAAAATTTATAACACTATTACTCATCGTAAATTATTAAAACCAAGTCTTCCCATCAATTAACGAAGTGCCAAATAAGACAAAGGACATCGTGCTCGTGATACAGAATCGATGCGCTCAAACGAGTTCTTATTTTGAACCGGCAAACATAATCTAAGTAAAAGGCTGCAAAATTGGACTATTGCAGTCTGTGTTCCGACAGTCGATTATACCTCGCATATCCGACTTCGTTCCCACGCCGGCTACAAACAGGTTATTATTAAAACCTACTCCACGCAACGATGCAACTTTAACTTTATTTTAAGCCAATAAAGTCTAATTTACAACACATCCGACACTGGATACTTTGATATGGCGTCAGACAAAACAGACTCAAATGCGTCGAGCAGTGAATTCAAATTTCGAAGCAGTCGCCGAAGAAGAAACGGGCCAGAAGAGCACAATTTGAAATTCTTATTTCGAATCATCGGTGAAGGATTTTAAGTCCTCTCTCAGTTGTTTGAGAGTTTAACTCATGTAGCGGTAAAATTTTATTTTATAGTAGAGATATAACTAGCGAACATATTAATAAACGCTAGTGTGTGTACGATAGTTGTTTAGTAATGCTATCTTTAAGTTAAATAAAAAATAGGACTTAGAATGGAAGAGAGTTGTTTGAAAAAGCATAGCGTCTGCGGTGACTGATCGGTTCGAATGGTAGTTCATAGAATGTCGTCAAATGAATCACTGCATTCGAAAGTTTATTTCCGGGATTCATGTTCGAATCAATCAAGTATCTGTGGTTGTTTATGGATGTATAAAGGAAGTATTGTATAATGTATAATGCAAGCAAAAGAGAGCTACCTCCTGTAATGAATTCAAATTCTTCTATGTTTAAGTTAATAGACATTTAATTTATGATTTCCTAAGTAGACATTTTGTTTGTTATTGAAGCGGTCACATTAATCAACCTGTAAAACAGCTGCAGGACGGTCAGTAGTTGTATGGCTGATCGTTTGAGAGCACAAGTAGCTGAAGTTAAGTCGTAGTGTTATTTTCTTTACTGAAGGCCCACGAACATGGGATAGACTGAAATATCTTAAATTGTTTACTTAAAGTCTAACATTTGTGTTTTTGCAAATAATTGCTTGTCGTTGGATCATACTCGTTAAGCTACTCGTATGTCGACCCACAATTTGGGTTAGTATCCTACCTCTCTACCAGTATTCACTGGAATAGTAAGGTGAATGCTTAAGTTTTAAACAAGACTACCCGTATAGATAAAGGTAAAGATAAAAAGATTAGGGTAAAGTGTATCTACCCGTAAAGGTAAAGTGGACCTGTAAAGCTAAAGGTAAAGAAGATCTGTACACTGTTGGCTGCAGCCGGTTGCTAAATTGGTGTTTAAATTCTCTAACGTAAGTGGGAACTACCATAGCTTTGACAGCTCAGCAAAATTCTGGTAAGCGAATCTTTATTAAAGGCCAAACGAGTAGACGGCCTGATTGTAATAGATCATGACTGTATTCTGGTTGAGTGCTTAAAAGCCACTACCTTCTCTTGGTACGACATCAATGTCGTTGAGGTTTCTGATGTCCATAATTAGTCAAAGAAGGTCAGAGCTCCTGGTTACAGCGCAAAACCCACAAAATGACGTTTTGTGCATTCAACTTCGACAATGTTTTTTGCTCGAAGAAAAACCATAATTGAATTGCCAAAAGCCGTCGCCGGCACCTGCCCTCGCATTTGCATAAACAAATCGTTGATGTAAACATTAGTGGTTCGCAGTGCTTAGCTTGACACTACTTGACATTTAGCAAGTGGGCATCGTTGGGTACGCGCGTGGGTCGCTATGACTTTTGTTCCATTTTTTATTTCGTTCTTACCACCAAGGGGATTAGAGTGCTTACTATGCATATTGCAAACAATTTGCTTAACTCGCGTTATCTATTTGTGAATAAACCTAATAATAAAACTCTAACCGATCGTGTTTTTATGCACGCTTATCTTAGAAAAGACTGAACGGACTTTCATGGGACTTTCACTGGGATAAATAGGAGTTTATGGAGCAACATATGTATTGGCTACCTTTTATCCCAGAGTTCTCGCAGGAGCGGGATTCACGCGGGAAAATCTCCTATGCACGAAGGAAGTCGCGGGCACAAGTAGTCTATTTATAAACCTCACTAGCTCTCCCACGGCTTCAATAAGAGAATTTATGGCAGTTTATCCACCTTTTTATCCTTTTAGGGGGGAACTTCGAAAAATTCTCTTGTTGCTCTATTACAGTCTCGTCAGTCAGTCAGTTCTCGTGTTCAGTAGTTCGGTTGTGCGTTGTCAGTCGGTCAGTCACTTAGTAACGGAAGAGCTTTATAATAGTTTATTGTGGGTCTAAAATATTGCAATATTTTATTTTTATTTGTGTACAAAACAAAAATGTAAATTGTATTCATCCTCCTATGGTCTCCAAGTCCTCATATGGAGTTTATAATAAAAAAATGTAAATATGTTTCATTCAACTAATAATGGATTGCATAATTAACAGTTACGATAAAAACGTTACTTAAAAGGTTAATAAACTTTATGTCCTATTTCAAGTACCTACTTAGATACTTAATATTAGTCAGTCAATGGTAAAAGGTCTACACTCTATTAGTTCCATTCTCATTGCTCCATTTTGATTGTGACCGTCGCATGTTTGATTTAATTTCAGTTAAAGGCTCATCTGTCAAAATATGTTATCGAAGCCATGTTTCACGCAATATATTGCTTGTCAAAAGATACGATCAGGACCGAGTCGGTTGCCGTGAAGGATAAGAATTAATTGGTAGAGGTCATTTAACGATATAGCGAGAATACCGTCATTAGGATTACAATATTATTGTTGACGCAAAAAATCAAAAATGCTGCTATTTCAGAAGATAATGTAATGAACATACGGTTAAGTATTACCTACTGAACAAAATTTTCTATTGTATTTATTGTAGACTCGAGATTTGGACCATTTGACACAGATTTGTTTACTATTTCCAAATGTATAATAAAAATATTGGCACATAGCGTTACTACATAGGCTTGATGAGGCTGTATCTAAACATATCTTTTCTATTTTGAAAAGTGTACCAAACTCAAATTGAAATATTTTACCCGATCACCGTTTACCTACATACAGTAAAAATAAGGCATTAGTCCTTGGTTCCGCGAGTCACTTTCAGTTCAGCCATCAAAAACCGTGTTCCCACGCTTACCGCTATCATATATTTTTGAAATGTTATGCAAGTTATATTTGCATTCACAAAAATTGCACCTCCGATCGTGCAGCTTAAGAATACTGAGTGACAATCAAGGTCTAACGATGGAATTAAAATTTAATGGTTTTACTCATACCTTTTTAAGTTGATGAAGAAGCCACTTGATAAAAGTCCATGATGAACATCATTCAATTCGTTTATTCACACTCATAGTCCAAATACCTTCCGATATCTTTCTTGTGTGTGACCTGGACACAAGACAACAATAGTTCAAAACACTATAACTATGGGTACTACTAGAACTATGTATCCAGACAGAGAACAGAAATTTCAACTCATCATCTGTTTTGCTAGAAATCGAATCCAGGGCCTATGAACGGCATGGTAACCATCATACAGGTCTTCCCGTTACATATCAAATGACGTGCCGTGTTTTGGATGAGTCGGAAAGACAGTTATAATTAAGTGGTTTTACCACTTTTTTGACAACGCGTTGACAGCCCTAGTATTTAACACAAATCCGATGATGACATTCTGATGATGACTACCGTACGTACGATGTGACTTGACATCCCTAGTCAACAATAGTAGATTGTATGACAAGGGTGCAAAGTAATATTTTTTCGGCGAGGGCGTTTTTTGAATCCAGAGCGAAGTGAGGGATTCTAGAGTAGAATC
The DNA here is from genome assembly GCA_905404135.1 of Hesperia comma. NCBI lineage: Eukaryota > Metazoa > Arthropoda > Insecta > Lepidoptera > Hesperiidae > Hesperia > Hesperia comma. The sequence goes on from FR990034.1 coordinate 10,328,115, forward strand.
CCGAGCGTAGCGAGGGATTCTTTAGTAGAATCCCGAACGTAGCGAGGGATTCAAAGTACGTCGCCCGAGCCAAAAATATACTTGCACCCGAGTGATACACTCTACTTTTCATCACCCACTATGAGAAAATAATATATAATAGAAAATAATAGAAAATAATACGTAAAAATGCACGAAAACTTAATTTTAATTTGAAAACGAAATCTTAATTTGATTTCTTTTTTTATTATTCACCTGGCGGGGCCCTCGCGTCGTACCAGACATTCTTTATTCAAACAATATTTGCGTTCGATTTCTTTAGCGCAAAATACTAAAATGTTCTAAATTCAAAATAGGACGGAAAAGATCTAGCCGGCAGGAAAAGTTGTATGAAAATTCATTCCCGCCCGCTGAATAGAAAACAGCAACTTTGGAACCCCGTAAGTCCGAACCAAGTCGTCTTTTTCGAATAGGTGTGATGAAAAATAACTTAACTGCTGTGCCGATATTTCGGCTTATACTCCGTTCGAGTTTGATTATGAAATTCGTTAAAATGGCAACCCACACAAATACCAGCTTTCCGCACCTGTGATTAAGCTTCATTGTAGATTGAAGGCGTTAATTTGAAGTGCCTTAAGTAAATTTTACTTATAAGATAAATTGAACTGTAAGCACACGTATTAAATATAGTTTTAGCAAAAAGTGAAATTCCATATTCTTGGCGATTAAGCTATAGTTGCATGGATCATGATAGCGAGACTCGAGTTAAAATCATTTATATTATAAGCGACCCGCCCTAGCTTCACTGAGCGTGAATTGGGGAATCTATATAGCCTAACATGGCAAATTAGAATTACCTAAAAATGTACATAAACTATATATATAAACCTTCCTTGAGAAATACAATTGTGAAAACTGCATCAAAATCCGTTGCGTTCTTAAGAATAAGAAGACTTAGAAAGACACAGACAGAGGTGGAGGGCGACTTTGTTTTATACTATGTAGTGAAGCTGTCTATTACGTATTTTATACCTATACACTTGTTGATTAGTTCACTTCATGCGAACATGTGACGTCTTCTGACGTGATTTAATCCACGAATTAGCAACACAACAGACACATCACACGACCTAAGCCTCGGTCCCACGTCGACCGCGAACATTCTTATTGCATAAATCATTCATAAAGTTCCCGGAATCGTTGGTTTTACAGAGCAATTGAGCGTTCCTCAACCTGTTTGGTACGTGATATGAACAACAAGCCACACTTGTATTTAGCCCAAAACATAGCACATCGTTAAATATGGTAATTGCGAGGTACGTTTACGAAATTCTAAACGCTGTTGTCCCGTATTGTAAGCTAAGATTTGGGGTTCCGCGATATTTGTTGAAATGCACGTTCTATTACTTGTATATTTTATACGTTATTACTATTAATACAAATAAAAATGTTATTCGAGGAAACTGATGTTAGTTTGTAATACGAACGATAAGTGTGTACGATTGGAACTTGGCCCTCTCACTGCCGGTTACTGTTTACTGTGTCGCCGTCATTAAGTTCTGCCGACTAACCGACTTGACTGGTTAGGGTCAAATTCATTCATTTTTATTAAGAAGACGGTCGTAACTAAGATAGCAAAGTTTCAACGTTTTAACATTAAATAATTATTTATTTCTTTTCCAAGCAGCTGTTGATATAATAGTAAATTTGATGACCCGGATAGCGCAATGGTTAACACACCGGATCGCTGTTCCGAGGGTCTTGGGTTCGATTCCCAGGGAGACGGAAATTTGAATGATGAATTTAAATTTCCGTTCTCCGTCTGGTTGTGAGTCCTTGTCTTGTGTGTTGTCAAAGGCACCCACGACACAGGGAATCCTAGTGTGGGGCTATGAGTGTGAAGCGTTATTATTATTAAATAGTTAAAAGTTGCGATTTTCCGTCTGTTTCTTCGATCTGTTTTTCTAAATTATGTAGGTACTTTTATTTATGTAAACATGAGAATTTTTTAAATAATGCTTTTTATAAATCAAACACAATTTGAGTTAATAAGTTAGTTAGTTAGTTTTACGATATTCTTTTGTTAACAAAAGAATATCGTAAAACTACTTCACATAAGCTGACTTACTTGTAGCTGTTCAGCAAATCACAATTCAATCGTAGCTGTCGTTTATTATAATGATAGTTAATTGTACAATAAATCACGCGAATTAGCTCCAAGGATGGTCTCGACACGACAGCCACCGACGTCTTCATTGTGCGTAAACATTTGCATTTAATGGACTTGGCGGTAACCACCGCCTAGCACATACTAGACAACATTTAAGGGTGCGTACAGATTATGTAACATGTTATATACCTAACTTCTGTTTTATAACACGTCCACACTATCTAACATTGTTGTCTAACAATGAAACATATAACAAGACACAATGTGTTTTTTAATGACATATAGAACATGTTATTTAACTGTGTTTTGTTATGTAGTCTGTACGCACCATAATGTGTAGTCTACTATCTACATATATTTATCTGTTCTTCTATAGATACATGTAACAAAACTGCAACTGATCGTTGTTTGTGCAGGCTAATGCCAGAAACGGCTGAATGGATTTTTATGGGAATTTCACAGGGAGATAGAGGAGGCTATGGAGCAACATATAGGTACTCCTATTTACGAACGAAGTCACGGGCACAATTAGTTATTAAATAGAAAAAGGTATTAAGTGCCTAGTGAAATACAGCCTTAGAATCTCTTTCTGTTCTCACGCTTTCGGTATTTATCTTTCGTATCCATAGTTATAACTATGTAATCGAAAGGGATCCAAAAGTTCAACTAATTTTGGACAAACGTAGTGACCCTATTATTCCTTTTTTTAGTTAAATATTAATTTTATTTTTAAGATCTTACCTAAACTAGGCTATACTAATAAACTTTTTACAACTAATTCCTAATGACGCTACCAGTCAACCTATGGTAAATTTAGAAATGCAGATACAGTTCAAACAGAAAAATTATGTTAATGGTTACTTCGGTGTAAAAAAGAGAGATATTTTTTTGCCTAGAAGCAAAAAACATGGAAACTAAGTCTTACTGTCAATAAAAACTTCGTAGCACACTCTTAAGTTATTTTTCCCAGCTAACAAATTAAATAGCAGAAAATCCAAAGGTCTACCTAATTGGCAGAGCCAGTCACGTTCAATGCAAACCCATTACAATTGCTTCAGCCCCCATCGTGACATGAGCTCCGGTAATTACCGTGTCGCGATACGTTAGTGCAATAAATAATGATTTCATCGGATCCTCTAATAACGGACTTAATGACATTCGATTGCTATGCACTATAATCTATACTTCTATACCAATAATATAAAGTGGAACAGTTTGTTTGTTTGTTCGTTTGAACGCGTAATACAGGAATTACTAGTTCGAATTGAAAAATCCTTTTAGTGTTGAATAGTCCATTTATTGAGGAAGGCTGTAGGGTATACAACATCACGCTATGATTAATAGGAGCGGAGCAACAATTTTCCCTAAGCGAAGCGAACTTAATAATAATATATTATGTTGAAGTACGACGTCTGCCGGGTCAGCTAGTACTTTATAAATTTATATAGGTACTAATGTATAAAGTTGAAGAGTTGGTTTGTTTCTTTTAACGGACTTATCACAGGAACTACATACTGGTTCGGTTTGAACCATGTTTGAACAATTCTTTTTGTGTTGAATAGTAGATTTATCGAGAAAGGCCTCTATATATATAACATTATGCTACGACCAATGGGAGAGGAGCATCAAGTTTCTCGCAGCGAAGCGAGTGCATCTACTAGTACTTTATAATAGTTGTTGATGCGGATTATTCAGTCGTAATATTATTATAGAGTTTTATAATAAGTGTCTAATAAATTTTCACAGGATTCTTGGGCATGTGGTCACTGGTCATGAGTCATAAATCTTTATTACCACAGGTGTTATTAGTAGTAGAAGATTGAAGTTTATGTACCTAGGCTATTGCACTATTGTGTTTGTACTAAATTCTCGGATAATCAAAGAAGAGTGTTACGGGCGCATTTTTGGGTTTCAGTGTCGCTACATCGACTCTACTCTACTCTACTCTGCTATAACAGTATATTAGTAACGGAATATTTGAGGTGACGAGGATGTGCAATTGCCACTCTACACTAAAATCTTTATTACGCATGTTCACAGTTCAAATTAGCTTGTAAGCAACATCTACTTAAGGCATTTTAAATTCTCGCCGTCAATCTACGATTCATACTTAGCTGGATTTCTACCTGTAGTTTGCCAACACAACGCACTTACCCTAACAATTTTTTATAGTACGATATAAACAAACGTACGATCGACAACCCTAACGAAGCGATAGTAAAAACATCACTATAAAACACATCAAAACAAACTGACTCCAGTGTTTGTTTGTACAGCCATTCAGCGGTCGGGAGTGAATGAAAACAATGCTGTAAATCAAATCGCTCAGCCATTGTGTTGTTGTTTGTAAACCGTCGCTGTTGAGACTGTTGTCAATGTCGGCGCAGAGTAGGTGGGCCGTAGAGGCAAATAAACAAACCTATAGAGTCATCGAGTTGCCACTCTCTGCTCTCTGCAAAAACCAAACCTATTACCTACGCTCACAGTCCAATTTAACTTGTCAGAAAAAACTACTTAGGACATTTTTAGATAACGCAGTCAATCATAAATGTATCTAAATCGCCATGGCGGAACGCTGATATTTGTGTGCCATGCAATTATAACGAATTCCAGATTTTTGAAAGGTTATGGTAGAAATAAGGCACATAACAAAGACGAAGAAGAGTACAAGACTTGTAGATATTATCTATTACTCTCTCAGAAGAAACTGTGTAATTTAAACCCCACAAAAATAAAGAGACAGAATAGTACTAGCTTCTGTTTCGCATTGCGTGACAGTTTTTCTATGACAACTTATCGTGCTTTATCATGTTGGGGCGTCATCACCATAGTTTTTGTTTTTCTACGTCTATGTTGAAGTCAATGTCAGCGCAGAGTAGGTGGGCTGTAGAGGCAAATAGACAAACGTCACTGGCTTTTTGAAAGGTTAAGATAGAATAATAAGGCCCACACTGATTCAATTTATTCAAGACCGAGAGGCAACCGCTATACAATAGGTACAATAGTAGCGTAGAGCAATCAGTGTCTTTTAAGCAAGATGTCAATAGAGTGTCAAACAAGAAAAGTTTATAGTGTTGCTATTACATATAATGCTAAATACCTATGTATATGCTTTCTTTTTTTTTTCTTCTTACTGGTCTAGAGTCGAAGTGTCTGCTTATTATTTTTATAAAATATGCATTTTAAGTTGTGCTAATAAAGTACTCGATGTGTGATAATAAAGTACTCGAAGTGTCTCGATGTGTCACGTGCTCGAAGGACCAGTTGTAGATCATCGTTTTCATATCAGGTCAAGGTTGACATGACTTAAGCCTATTAATGGTTCATCACTTAGCTAAGGTCTTTCCTCATCATTGAGGAGGCTTTGAGTCCACTGCACTGCTCCAGTGTGGATTAGTGGAGGGGTTAGTGGATGTCAGAAGTTTTTATGCAGGGCTTAACAACTAATATTATTGAATAAGACGGACGTCTTTACGTGCTCTCTGAAGCACCGAAACGTACGAGAAATGATTGCCATTCGCAATCACCCATCAAACTACCAACGGCACCAACTGTGCCTTAAATCTAATAAGTGACGTATATATATTCAAACGTCGATGATTTCATTGTCAAGTTTAATGCACATCACTATCGCGTTACACTGACTAACAAATAAAGATGTTTACGCACTGTCTAAGGGTTAAACCCTGCGTATCGAAGATCGTTAATAACAGTTTGGGTTCTACTCTTTAATGGCCTACACCTAAGCCTGGGTATCTACTCATAATCAAGGAGTCCTAAAGTAACTTCACCACGGTGCTCCGGTGCGGATTGGTGTAGAAGCCCATTCATATGTCGGAAGTTTTTATGCCGATCGAGCCCTCTGAAGCACGGCTCAAACTAGGTAGCTACGGAAGGCAAATAGTAACTAAAGGTATTCTCTACCAGTCTTCCATTAGTGTAGTTTTTGATAGATAGCTACAATAATCCGAGAATGAGAATATATAAGAAATAATAATTATAAATTAAAGATATAACAGACAGCCATGTCAAAATAATAAAGTGACATTAGTAACCGTTTGAGCATGGAACCCCAAAATGTACCTTATGTATGATGCCGTATAACCTATCATAGGTCCGAGGATAGTGTCTACTGAGCATAAGGTAAACCTGATTACGTCCATATCAGCTTTCTTCGACCTCATTGATTGTAACCTTACAAGCGGTTTCAACAGGAAGCGGTTGCAATATAAATTACTTGATTTGTATTGGATTCGCACGTGCTACGCTTTTCTTGTGGTTTCCATTCATTTTGTGACTCTTCAATGCATCCAGTGCAGTCTCCGATACAGGTTAGACCTAGAAAATCAATCAAAGACCTATAAAAATATTTTCTTTATTTTGTTTTTTTTCCTTTTCTTTCTTAGGTGACACATCGAGAATACACAGTCATCGAGTAATTTTAGTGTTGTTCATATCCACTGCTACCTTAAATGTATAAAAAGTTGACATTATATAGGTATGAGTTCCGGTTAGAATATTAGAATTATTATATTTTTAAGCTATTGAGCACGTGCCAAATATAGCAGGGGAGAGATCTACGGATAGACAAGAGCAGTCAAGAGTCACTCGCCCTATCTGCTCTCTAACACGTTTGCTGCCGGAAAGTGTATGAGTGTGTTAAAAATGCTTATCGATATTTTAAAAGCATTCGAGGGGTTGATCTTTTTGTGTAGTTTGGCTGAACTGCTAAATTAAGTATCATGGATTGGTCATTTTACTTTTTTTATTATAATTATGTTTATACAAACGTACAACTATATATACCTAATTAATAAAAAATATCTCAAACAATTTGCTAATAGCATTTCTGAACGATTTCCATAATGGGTTTAAAGTTCTGAATTTCAATGTTACAATTGCATCTTAATTCTAATCAAACGTAACGTATTTATTGATTCCATGTACAAATATGCATAATACAGGATAATTTGAGCCAACATTGGGCAAACGAATAAGGCTAAGCTGATTGTACCAAATTTTAGGCTTTGTAAAACTAGTGGCTCGTTCATGGGTAGATGCGTAAAAATTTATAATAAAATTCCGTTAGAATTAACGGAAATGCCATACTGTAAGCTAAAAACTCATGTTAAGGACATTCTTATGACGAAGGGTTATTATAAACTGGATGAATATTTTCAAGATGAAACAGCCTGGACATGAGTTTGAAATATAGCCTTAAGTAGTGATAAGTGCTCTCTGTAACTGTGAGTGGGGAAGAAAAAAGAAACTCCTTGGGAGTTTCTTGCCGCTTCTTCTACCAAGGCCACTCATCGTAGGGATTTGTGGAAGCGATGGCGTAGATGACATTCGAAAAGTGTTTGTAAAAACCAAGTTCGAAATAAATCATTTCATTTCATTTCATTTCATTTCATTTCATTTCATTTCATTTCATTTCAAACGTTTGCCCTTTAATATCGAGATTGGACAACAATTTGCCCCAACTCCCGACGTTAGAAGCATTGTTTCATACAATTGGCGATTTCCTCTATTAATATGAAGCACGCCAGATCTAGATAAAAGTTGTTAGTACAAAACATTTTGACGGTGGCGATGTGTATCGGACTTAAGTGGAATACAATGCGATCCCGGGTTTTTGAGGTTTTGTAATAGCGCTCGTAGTTAGTGACGGGTTAGAATGGTCGTTTGGATTGTTATGTCATTTATCGTGTTAGCAGCCTACGGGTTGCATGTTCTTTTTGTTTAGAACAGTGATAATTTATGTAAATTTAGAATTTGATTTCTTTTTTAAATTTGGTTGTATTCAAAATAGGGATGTAGTAGGATACTATTCTTTAAGAATATTGAAGAATAAAAAGCACTAAATCTAAATTATAAAAGTAGTTACTAATCAATACTCTTAATTATTTTGATTAAAATCTATTATTTGGTTTCCAGTTTTTGTTGACCTAATGTGTGTGTGTTTGTGTGTGACCTGTTTAAATGAAAGATAACATCAATAGGTAACATCAACTGCGACAATGTGTTAACGAGAGGAAATAAGAAGAGGAAAGGAAGAAAATAAAAAACAAATTAAATAAAAGAAGTTGAAAATAGGTCTATACTTAAACTTCTTGCGAACCCTTTTAAATGTATTTTATTAATATCCTTAGTACAGCGGCTTCTATATTTTTCTTAAATACTACAACCGAAATATGTAGACGACGAAAACAACAAAATATAGAGAGTTAACGTGGACGTAAGTAGGTGTAAGTATAATATTACATTTCTGCCCACTGCCCCGGTACCCAACCAATATTTCCATTTAGACCGATTGGTCGCGCTTATCGTATAGAAATTAATATGATACACCAGATTTATAATGAAAGGGCGAGTGAGGGTGCGCACGTGCACTACCTTCCCCCCTCCCCTACCCCTCTCGCACTTCCGACACCCCTGTCCGTGTCAATCAGACCCGTAACTCATATTGACTGGATGTGGCTAACTGGTTATGTAACAAGTTATGGCTTTGTGGTCATTTCAGTGTTACCATTTTTTGACTTCACTTGGTCCACCAAAATAAAATAAAATAAAATAAAAATGTAATTATAAATGATAACTTATAACAAAATCGTTGTACTTAATTATCTTTGTCTAAACAAGTTTGTTGAAAAATTGCCCTAAATTTACCTACTTATTTCATATTTCACTTAACAATGTAAAATCAAATTTGTAGTAAGTTTACATGCTGTATGACCAACAAAAGTGTAGATCAGCATCAGATTTCTAAGGGTTAACTCATTAAAAACTTAACTAACTTGCCACAAACTGAAAAACCTCATCTAATCCGCTCATAGACCTGTATATCCATGTAAACAAAAGGTATAAGTATCAAAAAACTGTTAATTCCGCCCCATTGTCAGCTACGTGTCCGTTAATTGGGGTATTTTCGCCCCAGTGTTTTCGGAAGTGATCTTTTACCTCCTTTTGTTCCGCGGAAGGGTTGAAGCAGATGTATGATTTTGAGTGAGCTTCATTTAGTAGGTTCTATTGTAGTTAATTGGGTTTTGGGAACGCTTTGCACCAGCGCTGGTCGACATCTGCTGTATGGGTGCGGCTCGCGGCTTGCGGCTTGCGGCTGTCTCGTGCGGCTAGACTGGTGGTGCCACGATTGTTTTCTCTAAGAATCTTAACAAGTACCACAAGTCGAAGAAATTAAAGGGCAGAAAGAGACGAAAGAAAGAATGGCAAAAGCGAAATGAATTTCAAAAATCTCCATCATCACTTGAACGCTTCAACAACCTTTCTATCTTTAGTAAACTATTTGACACTGGAGCAGCGTTGTGGAGTATGTTCCCTTCCCTTCCCTTCTCAAGGATGAGAAGAGATCCAAGCTCATTAATAGGCTATTAACAGGTTGAAGGCAAGCCAGTCACATACCTCGGAATTTCGGCCCTGGAAACCATTTGTGTCCAAACTCTCATGCCCGCTCAAGGTAGGAATAACTGAAATGCATCGTGTAGGATTTGCGAAACGGAATTTGTTAATTATTCGCTTTATAAATCACATTCTTGTTTAATTAACACGTTAAGACCCACGGCCGTGTGAGTCGTAATAACAATGTGCGCGAGCGGCACAGAGCGAAAGGTATTTAAGTAAGAAATTTGGAATTTTTTAAATGATGAAGAAAAAAATTTACTTATTGGATTATTTCACAGCATATTTTTGTCGTTGTGTGGTAAGGAAAAATGTTTGAAGAAATACATTTGGGTTAGCCAAGCCTCTAATATATTTTTATATTATATAGCGCTTGAATTCGATCCTATCTGATAGCAATAATTAACTATTTTGCAACATGGCAGAAAATTTCAGTCATAGCCAGTGATGAATAATAATAGTGTCGAATTCAGATTAGAAATATTTTTCAGCGCACTCTTCACTGGTTTTTATTTAAACAGCAGTGAAAACCAGTCACTAACTAAGAAGAGCCGATTGTTTTAATTAAAATTAATTAATGATGAACGCATAAATTTATAGAAGCCTCTCTCTGTACATCCTTTAAAGATATAAGTTATAAAATCCCGATACATCCCATTCCCCAGCAGATATTATATACCTAAATCTTATTGCTTTTTTGTATTTCGGTACATTATAATAACTAGCTAGGTATATTTATATCTGTACTACTGAAATTGATAAATAAGGATTAACAAGATAATTTAAACGGATCGTTAATTATAAAAAAGTGAATAGGTTATAGCCACTAGTGGGGGTAAAACCGTTCGACTTATAGCCTCTTAATGACTTGTAGCTATGCATTCCACACAAGCGAAATGTAGATTTTCACGCTCGTAAACTCGAAATAATGCCATAGTTATGTTAACGCGAGCGCAGTAAACTTGTTAAATTTATTTAATTACATTTGCATACAATTCAATTCGTTATCACAAAAAATTATAACATAGGTACTTAACATTACACGTAGATTATTTTTTCTTAGACAGGTGGCGTGTGAAATATTATGTCTGATGTATTATTAACGCATGTCATTTATATTGTAAATATTTTTTGTTTCAGACAAATTAGTTATTATGATCTTGTTTAAAAATTTTAGATTTTAATTACGTTTTATGAATAGGTGCTTCTTAAAACTTAGATGGTATTAATTAGAGTTCTGAGCTTTAAATCAATAGATCTGATATAGGTTACGTTACAGTTATCTGATAAATAAAATGTTTAATGAGGAGAGCGTTACATGACTTTATTTTTACACAAAACCGACATGTAAAAGTTAACTTGTCTGGTCTCAATGGATTCAAAAAATATTTTTTGATATTAATGTGGCGGTCGAACAAACAGTTTGTGTGGTACAAACAAGTTGTGAGGTAATTAGGCATCTTTACTTCGCTCATAGCCCGGCGGCTTGCGTCAACCCCAAGTGATCGACAAAGTTAAGCAACTGCGGGCGGGGTCGGTAGTTGGATGGGTGACCGTTAGTTGCACAACCACTAACCCTTCCACCAATCCGCACTGGAGCAGCGTGGTTGAGTATGCTCTAGGCCTCCTCAATAATGAGAAGAGACCTGTGCTCAGTTGTGACTTGTAGCCACTGTGATACAGAATTTATACATTTAAGTCGAGAGTATGTAAATAAAATAAAATTTTATAATGAAATTGAAAATGTTGTTCTTCATAACACTTCTTTACATCGATACCAATATTGTAGACATTTTCAAGAAGGCTTTCCAAAAGTTTAAATTTTTTTTAAATATGACTAAAGTCAGTTTGCTTTATAGCCAAGCCTTATCTGCAGGATCATTACGAAAGCGGTAAGCGGAGCGCGTCGCCCGTTACCGCCGGCCACTGTACGCTGAAAATCTTATCCTATGTAACCCTGATCCTAATGCCATTTAAGTGTAAATTAATTCGAGTAAAAATACTTGAGTTTGTATTTAGATAAAATTGAAGATGTTGGTTTTAATAACACCTCTGTATAGCGATACAAAACACTATACATATTTTCTCGAAGGCATTTCAAAGGGTGAAAAAAATGAAAAATATGACTTAAGTCAGTTTGCTTTAGAGCCTAGCCTTATCTGCAGGATCGTTACGAAAGCGGTAAGCGGAGCGCGTCGCCCGTTACCGCCGGCCACCGAGCGCTGAAAATCTTATCCTATGTAATCCTAATGCCATTTAAGTGCAAATTAAGGCGAGTAAAAATACTTGAGTTTGTATTTAGATAAAATAAAAGATGTTGTCTTTAATTACACCTCTTAATAGCAAACCAAAATACTACAGATATTTCCAGGAAGGCTTTCCAGAGGGTGAAAAAAATGAAAAATATGACTTAAGTCAGTTTGCTTTAGAGTTAAGCCTTATCTACAAGATCGTTACGAAAGCGGTAAGCGGAGCGCGTCGCCCGTTACCGCCGGCCACCGAGCGCTGAAAATCTTATCCTATGTAATCCTAATGCCATTTAAGTGCAAATTAAGGCGAGTAAAAATACTTGAGTTTGGATTAAGATTAGTTTTTTTCGCTGTTTATTTTGTTAATTTTTATGGTCCTTATTTTCTGTTAAGATAAAGATGTTTATTTTGAAGTGTTGCGTTTGAAAATAGCAATAATTTTTATCAAATATATCTAGGTAAGTTAAATACTATTTTTTTTCATTGAAAACGTATCTGGGATTGGTGACTGGTGTTGCTGTTCCAAAGGTGATGATTATCCCTTACCATCATTCTACTCGTATTGTTGCTATTTATACAGTGTGTCTTCATTAAATATGATACATAAAATGAGAGAAATCTTTAGAAAAAATAAAGACAAAAAAATCTTATCGACAAAAAACCTTGCATCATTAACTTCTATCTTCCTGAGAAAATTCGTCAACATCCGTCAAGTGGTTAAGATTTTCCATACAAACTTCGTCCCCAATTTCAATACTTTAGGTTTAACCGGCCTTGAAAGCGTCACAGACAGACAATTTGTCTAGAAATATTAGTATAGATGACATTCTTATATTAAGCTACAGGCGAAGAATCTAAAGAAATCCGCTCCTAAAAGTAAAACATACTGTAATAAATATCTCATAATAAATCAAACAGAGGTTATTTTAGGAATTAAATGTTATCAGCATTTTAAGTTTAATAATGTTATGATAATAATATTAGAATTTTACAAGGATATACAATTTATCATTTTAAAATAACATTAAGCATTATTTATCTTATCAAAATACTTATAACATGTAGTTTTTATTGTATATTAGATACGTGTTATTATGTATTACCTACTCCTTTAAAGGCATGGTCATTGACCTCTATAAAAAAATATATATAATTAAGTACCTATAATATTCACATAATATTTTCTTGTGATCATTTTGTTGAATAGAATTTAGATAAGCAATATAATAATATAGATTGTACCGTCACTGACCTTACAATTTTTAGAACATGCATTCTTTCGTTACTTAAATATACCGCCCAGGAATCGAACCCGGGACTCCTAGCTTCGCAGGGCCACTACCGACTAGCCTACGCGGTTGTCGAACAATATTAGTTTATACGGAACCAAGAACAGTTACAAACGTGAACCATGTCACCACAATGCGTAGCGAATCAAATTGAGGGGAAAATTGCAGTTGGCAAGTGGAAACGCACGAGGGCGTTTAGCCGTACATTCTTGCGCAGTGGAAGTCGCTGGTGCTTATTGTTTGGTCCAGGTAGAAAGTGAATCATTTGCGACCATGACTGTACCAGTGCTGAGTTTGAGAGTACCTACTCTCTTACAATGTGAGAGGAACAAGCTCTAGTCCCGCTGGTCAAGAGTTGTTGGTTGGTGAGATTGGATTTGTGGACCACAAATTGTGGTGGAGAATTGGTTTTGAGGGTTGTACAGGTTTCTTCATGATATTGTTATTTGTAAGTGAGTCATCATTACATCCGATAACTATCCTACTACTGGGATTGGATGTATTCTCTTTCAATTTGTGGCGTACGGGTCATAGTTCATCTCACTTAGTGCGGATTGGAAGATTGGAATTCATACGCTTTTTAAGAACATTATAACAAGGTCTCTTCACTATGTTTACCTTCATCGAATCTGCTGATACTTACTCTTCAATAAGGCTTTATTTTTATGAAAATTATGTATATGTATGTCGTCAGTCCACTTTATAAGCGAGCTATGAGTCCTTATTGAGTCAGGGCCTACATTGGGGGACCTTTCTTCCCCAACGGAAAGTTAGATCTATTTCATCATCACCAATATGGCAACCCTAAGTTACTAAGAAAGAAAAAAGAAAACTATTGCATCTGTAGGCTGTGGTAATATTCACTCTATTCTTTCAGGATCCCGTCATGCCTGCACAGGTATGAAACGTGGCATGTGGCATTACTGTTTATTGAACTGCGGCAAGAATTCTTGAACCATGATCTATTATTACGCGTGGAGAGCTCGGAAAAGCGACGTTCGTTACTGCTTTCATAACGCTTGTTTCCTTCTATATTGCCATTCCATACAATTAGGTGAATACAATTCGTACAATTTAGTTATACTGATTTTTCACGACTGGTAGGCTTTTTTGTTTTTTCTTCACTATGAAAAAAAATCTTTCCGAAATTGAGTTACAAACAAAGAATTTTGTTAAGATGTTTAGCTTTTAGTGATATGTATTTGATTACCTAATTGGATGAAGCGAATAATGAAGCGATAATTCGCTTCGTTAATCAGAAAGCTTCGAACTGCTAAGCTATCGGGAGTTACACGTGTTATTGTGAGTCAACCATAAAAGATAGACATTTGCTGTCGTGGAATATTTTTTATATAATTTTAAGGAGAACATTTCCGTCATACATGATTTCTGTGTAGCTTTAACCATTAAGGTTGCACATGCGACGGAAGCTTAAAAAATGGAGTAACTTCTCCCGTTTCCCCAACATTTCCCTTCACTGCTCTGCTCCTATTGATTGTAGCGTGATGAAAAGTATACTATAACCAGCGCGGGAGTATGAAAAATAATTGTACCAAGTTTCGTTAAAATCCGTCGAGTAGTTTTTGTTTCTATAACGGTTATACATCAGACAGACAGACAGACAGACAGACAGACAGACAGACAGACAGACAAAAAATTTACTGATTGCATTTTTGGCATCAGTATCGATCCCTAATCACCCCCTGATAGTTATTTTGGAAATATATTTAATGTACAGAATTGACCTCTCTACAGATTTATTATAAGTATAGATTAGGAACATAAGCATTAAAATTATTATAGACCAAATGTATCGGATCAATTTTTTATCGTATAGTTAAGATTTAATTGTGAAAAAATTGCAAAATAGGTTGAAAACTGCTATTTTATTATCATTGATTTGTTATGCAAAATTAAATCTTAATATATATAAATCTCGTGTCACAATGTTGGTCCGCGATGGACTCCTAAACCACTTAACCGATTATAATAAAATTCGCACACCATGTGCAGTTCGATCCAACTTGAGAGATAGGATACTTTAATTCTAAAATTATAGTCGCAATTTTAATTTATTTCTAATTATTTGTCTCTTGCAAGTAATGACAATTGACATGGCAGTCTTATTCACAGATGAACAGACACCTAGCGCCACACAAGAGAACTAAATTAAGAGTGTTATTATTTGACAGTCACAATTATATGTAACAGATGTCGATACCTTTCGACTGGGTTGAGTAAGTAATCAATAGATGGCGCTGCTATGGTAAATCTAACTTGCACCCGTGCGAAGCCGGGGCGGGTAGCTAGTATATATATATATAAGTAACAAGAAACATAATCATTGCAATTTGAGATCAAAGATATGGGAACAATTCTTAATCGTCTGGTTAAGTTTTGATTGGGAAAAAATGTAAAATAGATAAAGACTATTATTTTAATAACATTTATACCTCACCACCTTCCGTCTTAATTACTTTATTTATATTAAGTTTCTTACGAGAACGCTTCATATTAATTTTCGAGCGCTGATAAAGCGCAATCCAGTGTCGATACGTGCAAACGATGATCCTTGCGCACATCACTACGGCACGCTGAAGCTGCGCGCGAGTTCCCTACAGTGCGGTACGGCGTCTAAGTTACGGCAACATACATGCCGCATCGCACCATAGATAAATAATTAAGTTCTGGTGCGTTACGGCATCATTATATGCCGTACTTATTTTTTCGAAAAATGGAATACATTTGAAGAAAGAAACTTGGATATATATTTATCTCTTTTCTGCGTGCACGGGAACATATAAAACCCACCCCCGCACCGGGCGTAAGACACAGACAATTGACCGCCGCACAGTTCGGAAGTCAAATACGGCAAAACTCTGCCCGTAACGCAGCGAACGTGTTAAACAAAATCAATCTACCTTTTGTGTAATCCATACCTAAATCAATTATGCCGTGCAAAACGCCACAGTTAACCTATTAAAACAATTTCAACAACCCAATTGATCGTCCATAAAACGTAGAATGAAATAAAATAAATAATTAATTAGTTCAACAATAATCCGGAACGTAGTCCGTTGCAACATTACTCAACAGATGAATCATTCGACGATCTCATCGGATGGAGCAATACCTATAACTTGAAGGATTCCATGTTTGATCAAGCTAGGCTTGCAAACGTTATTGTTTACGATTGCTTAATACTTGAGGTGCGGACATTGTGTGGAGATTAGCGGACACCTGACTCGCCTAGTTTGCCTAGTCAAAATAATATTATCCATACTTCCATACTAATATTATAAATGTGAAAGTGTGTTTGTTTGTTTGTGACTCTTTCACGTCGCAACATGACTATTATATGATATAGTTTATGTGTGTAGAGATAGTTGGGAGGGTGGAGAGTGACGTAGGCTACTTTTTACCGCGGAAAAACATCTCATTCCCATGGGAAGATCGATGTTTTGATAGTTGCTTGATATTTAGTTCCGGATGCTGTTAATAGATGGCGTTAGTAAAATTCATTTGCAATTTCTGAATCACGCTATCAAATACTACATGTATCGTTTAAGTCATAGGTAAATGTTATAACTTATGTTCCAGTATAACATATAGGCTACTTTTTATCCCGAGAATCCTACTGGAGCGGGACCTACGCGGCTGTCACCTACGGGTGCCGAAGCGAAGCGCGGGCGGTTCTCTAGTTTATCTATGGTTAAATTTTGTTTATCGCCTCACAGTAACGATTCTAAGTATTTATTAAGAGGCCACACACTGTTCGAGTAAAATAGAGAGCCAGACTAATAATAAATCAACGTTGCAAGAGTCCGCAAGCAAACACGTATGATGGTGTATGTCAACGTGTAAATACCATCTCCTTGTCTCTTGCATAGGAATAAGCAATGAAGCAAAAATGTATACCTACACTAACATACATACCATGGTCTAAATAGGAAAAATAGAGGTATAATCGCAGGCGCTAACGATCTTTTTAAATAAATACTTAATGAGGATATAATATAATGAGGAGGGACCCGTGCTTAGTAGTGGGCCATTAATGGGTTGCAGCCAACAATTTGTTTTCACCTAAAACGTATACTTACGTATAACGATTGACTTCAAACTACTAATGGGGGTCACGAGTTGCTCCTCCTCACTGAGGAGGCCTAGAATGGACTCCAGCACACTGCCCCAGTGATTGGAAGACATTGAAGAGTGTACTAATTAAATATTAGCTAAGCATCACAATGTACAAAAGCAGTATCAGAATTGCAAACAATATTATAAAATTAAGTTATATATTTTCGGTGCTAGAAATTTGCTTGTTTCGTTCAACAAAGTAAGGAATTCCACGGGCAGAAGAGGATCCTTACTAACATTACAAATAAAAAAGAAACTCTGTCTGTGAGGCTTTTACCCATAAATCTGGGCCGATTTTAATAAAATTTGGTAAAGTTGGCCTTGGGGGAGGACATAGGAAATTTTTGTTAAAGAAATGACGGAATTATTTTCAAAAATGTCAGTAAGCTCAACTTTACTTGTGATTTTTATTAAAATAGAGAAGTAAGGTGGTATGCACCGTCAGTCGAGAATTCGATCTTTTCGCACTATATTATATCGCAATTTTCCCCGCATTCCTTACAGGTATTTTGAAGTTATCTCTCACGCGTGCAAGGCCATGAGAAAAAATAGTAGTAGACGTATATAAGAGAGATAATAATTGGTTGTAGTAATAGATTTGTGACTCATTCAACTCTTAAAAATATGTAGCAGGTAGGCAATTAACTAACACCGCTAAGTCAACAGTTGTAGATGTTACTTTATTACTAACTATGTTACTTGAGATAATGTAGCGTTCTAATTGTTTTGCCGGAGAGGTCTCGATAGTTAAGGCTACGCTGTTTCCCGAGGCCTTCCCACTCAGGCGTTAGGAAGAAACCAGGGGTTTTTAGTGGGTACACGGGGGTCTTCTCTGGAGTCCCACATAACCTAACCGTCCCCCCGACGGGTGGGTATGCATAAAGCATTTTCCCCTGGACAAAAAAAGCGTTCTAATTGTGAAAGAATTTTGAAATCAGTACCGGTAACTATTGAATGAATTCCTTAAAGCATCCTAAACACAAAACTTTATGTTTTATAAAAATTAGTGTGTATAATCGAATTGTATGAGAAGAATAATTATAGTATGCAGAAAACGTCCTAATCCTAATAACAGGAGTTTCCGCACCGCTTACAGTCGTAAACAAACCTTTACTTCAAGACCAATCTCGACAAGACCTCATTATACTCACTACGTCCGGTCTGTGAATTATTGATAAATAATCCGTTTCGGAAATCATATTTTCTGTCATCAATGTTTCGCGTACCTACCGACCTACTTGTCGTTGATGTGAATTGGCACAGAACCTTGTGGTTAACTTTTAACTGGTTAGTAGTAAATAAGACTATTCAATTTCTCCTTCTTCGTAATTCTTCTTCTAATTTTTCTCCTTTCCACTGCTGAGCTCTGATCTCCTCAATAGTGAGATCTTAAAGCTTTAGATAAAATGGAGAACTCTTAGGTATGTAGGATTCCTACCGACGTTTTTCTTTACCGAAACAAGTAATAAGAAACTTAGAAGGTAAAGATTATTACCACCAAGTTATATGTCGTCGTTATATGTCTATGGATGGTAAAGAGGCCAGGTTTTCTAACTAGGACTTTACGCCATTGTCTTATGACGAGAATGGCGAATTGGGGTGTAAAAACAACCTTTTGAATACGCTTTACGAGGACAAACATTTTGAAATCTTATTTCACAATATCAACGCAACGAACATAATAATATTATCATAAATTACATGCCAGTAGGTTAATTACTTTATAATTACTATTTACTTACGATTTTCAAAGGTTTTTACTTTTATAACTTTGGATTTCTTTTTATTACCCGCCTGCGTCAGAAGGAGGGTTATGTTTTTAGAGTGTATGTACGTAGGTTTGTGTATATCCATTTCTTTGTCGGTCCCTAAGTACAGCCCAAACGGTTAAACAGATCTTGACATGTGAGGTGTTGTTGAATTCTTCTGAACTGTGTTATAAACATAGGCTATATGAATTTTCAAAATGGCTCCCGAAAGTGGCAGAAAAAGAGGGGATAGTCTTGGGTTTTTTTCTTATCTTGGTAATATGGCTATGGGCAGCCTTGTAAATAGAAGTTTATCTTTGCAGGGTAGATGCAATATATTTGAACAAAGTCTTACATTCGGTAGGTGCCTAATAATAATTGTAATAATTACGAGTATGTATGTCGAAAAATATACACAGGTCATGTCTGACATAATTATTACTGAACCAGATTATGAAAAGTATTTCAATAGGAAAAAAATTTAAGAATCCGATGTTTTCGATTAAAAATTTAAATTTTAGAAGTAAAATGGAAATTACGCCATACGCGTTTATTAATTAAACGGATGGTGTGACATTTTAGGCAAAAGTAGGCTTTATTGTAAAGGACATACAGGTTTAATATCAGTATGATTTCATCAAAAAACATATCCAAATAAATAGACAAATAAATCCAAGTAGTAATTTGTCGCTACGGACGCGTACTTCCTTTAAACTCATCTTGACACGAGGCGTGTTCTTTACCAATTTACACAGACCTCTGTTTTAGCTCGCACCGGGTTTTTTGTAGTTCACCGTGCGGGAAACAATAGGTCTTCTGTCACTGGTTATCATTTCCATTTTACTTTGGCCCCTGGCTAAACTCAATGCCGAGTTTTATGTCCTTAACCTTGGAAGGAGCGACAGGTCTGTGATAGCTGGTGATACCACTAGGTAGTTGGTGCGGTTTGCCCGTTCCGGTGGTGTACCCTGATATATGACTCCTGTTTATTGTAAGCATGACCTACGTCTAGTTCAGTACAAAAACTGGGGTCATTGGACTGTTCCCAATTTATTGAGACTGGACGAAGTGATAGAAAAATGTCTTTAAAATGTAACTTGAGATTTGGTACACTTTCCTTTATTGGTGTCTTAATAAATATCTACATAATAAGAAATTGCAGCATATCCATGTCTGTATATTATTTAAATATTAGCTGTCTTTTCGCGGCTTCACCTGCCTGGAATTTTTGTTCTAATTTATACCCCCTTTATCGCTTTAGGAGAGGAATTTTCAAAATTCCTCTCTTAGCGCTACCCTACACTCCCCAAGGAACGTGTATGCCAAACAGCTTCTTGCATTCAGTACATTCGGCTGTGCGTTGTCTATCAAACATTCACTCAGTAACGGAAGAGTTTTACAATTAAAATTACAATGATGTCTTTTAATTTTTATACGTTACTCAGCTTCTCCACTCGTCTGTCTATCCGTTTGTAACTTGTTACCACTTAGCTCGGTATGAATTAACCGTGTTGGATTTATTTACTTGTTGTGGTAAGCTTGGGGTAAGACTTGTTTTTATTTTATTTCATTTGGTTTTAATAACCAAATAAGAAACTCATGCGATATGTTATATTGAAAGTAAAAAGTACCCACCTAAGTATTGGTTTTTAAAAGTGAATGGGTTTTAAATAATAATAATAAAGTTATGTCATAAATAACCCTTAAAGGCAGAAATACATTCGTAAAAAATCTTGTTGTGAGCAAAAAAATGTTGTTTTATATTTTAAATTTTAAGTACCTAGGGAACTGATTGTAAATAAAACAATCTAACGACCCTCGTTATTAGAGTTATGAAAGAAAGAAAGAAAAATCTTTTAGTCCGGTCAGCGCCCTATAAAAATGGGGTCAGAGCCCCTGTCTGCGACTCTGCGTATTTCTTTAAAACTTGTCGCTATTATGTCCAAGTATGACTTAGGGCAAAAATGGATTCGCTACTTTTTGCGCCTTAAGGCCTTAACACGTTCCATTTATTAAATTTGTGTCGATATTATCTATACATTGGCGTTGAGTTATCATTAAAGACATTAAGCGGAAAAGGCTTGCGACACATTAGCGACTGGTAGTAGATGTTTTTGCTTAAATATGGCTTTGTAAGTACTAACACTTGGTTTTCCAATAAGCAAGCAGACCTGTTAATCGTAAAGGATTTTGAACTGTCGATTTAGTTGTCTTTATTTTGAAATTTTCTTCACCCTGGCCAAAGTAGTTTTATTCATATACACGATCACACAAAATTATAAAACGTTAATAATTATAATTTATTATAAACATAACAACATTTCTTAAATTCATTAATGTAATAACTGATTTACTTACTTTTAAATTATAATAATATTTATAAAAATCTGTCCTATTAGCGTAAAGGTGGCCTACGGAACGTTTTACAAAGCAGTAACCTTGTCTATTCGAAACACAAAAAAAATCTCTGGATTTTAGTGCAGATTATTCTACATTAGCGTTATAATAAAGTAGTACGACAAGTAATTCTAAATTTTAGTCGCAAGTCGCAAAAAGCATCGACAAAAGCAAGTCGACTCTAACCCTAAGTTGGCAGTGAGAGTATTATTCAAACAGTGGTACAGCCAACAGTTATATATATTATGACCCTCGCTCTATACAATGAGCGTGTGGAGTAATTATTACGTATGTAGGGTCTTTACCCTACCGACCGACGAGTTTTTGCGACTATTAGCTCACGACGTCACGACACGACGAATGATCGAAGTTGTCCGCTCCGTAAACAGTTTAAGTAGTTACAATTTAATGTAACGGGTACATATGATTTTGTTTATTTGTTGATTTTTGGACAGTTAAGTTTATGAAACTCGGTGATGAACAGTAGCGTACAATAAACATAATTTTATCCTTTCTTAGATTTTTCGATAAACCTGTTCTTTATCATAATGTGTAAATTATTTAAATTTGGTATATTAGTTTAAGTTTTGTATTTACAATAAAATATATAATGGTTAAACTTACAATCAGTTCGGGAGGCTTGTGTTACACTACTTCTGCTTGAGCCAGCTGTCAAACTGCTCGACTCTATAACTTTTTTGTCTATCGTTGTAGTCCGATAACGCATCGATGATATTTTTAGGGTTATAAGGTACCAATGGTAACTGCTTACCATCAGGAGGCTCGTCTGTCTGTTTTTCGGCAAATTACATTTAAAGTCCATACTTACGTCCATATAAGAACAAGACACAACCCTAGTGATTATTATTATTATTTGCAATGGACATAGCCTTGAAACGTTTTTACTACAAGAACCATGGATAAGATAGCTTCCTATTTTAATTAATAGAGTAGAATAAATCTAGGTTACGAGGTAAATATGAGTTCAATAGTTCATTACTTTGATTTGAAAATTAATTCTCGATGGATGAACTGCTTCTAATGCGAATATAAAACCACACTAATATCTTTTAATTACTAAAAGATATTGCTGAATCAGGGCATTCATTATAATTAATACGTTTTTAATAAGATTCAGAAATTTTAAATGATTATGAAACCGTCTTTAAAAATTGGTTTAAAAGTTATCTGTAAAGTTGGTTTACGGACGATAATTTTACGTGATATACATATTTATGTTTTATGAATATGAATATGGCTCAGGCGAAACGCGGCACTTTTTGGTGCATATACACGATGTTCATTGATTTATAATGCCATTATCATATCACGTCAAAATATATTTAATCGTTGGTGTAGTCTCAAACAGAAGCCAATCCTTTGCCTAGTTAAGTATTTTGTACTAACGAAATATGGTAAGGACCGTTGGATTCATTACTTGATCGTAGGGTTACGCTACCTCTAGTTTTATTGGCTAGGGAAGCCTTAAAAAATAGTAGCAATTATTTTTAACTAAGGCATGGGTTTCCTAGGGGCATATTACTAGTCCATAGAAATAAACAATATATTTTCATATGTAAATGTTATTTCCCTCGGTTACACTTCAGGCCATATGTAGAGCCGGTATCTATCTAATGGGTTGTAGCCTACGAATTACAAGTCACACACCATGCATAAACACATAGCAGGTATGGCGTACGGTCCCCAAAAGCAATTAAAGACAGTTACACTGTGTGTGCGCACGCGCTGGGCGCGTGTGGCGCTCGTATAGGGTTGTCAAGTATAGGTATTTTTATGGATTTGAAGTAGCTAACGAGCATGCAGCACCACCCTTCCGCTGACACCCATGACAATTATTGTTACCGAACTAGATCATGTCTCAATTTAAAGAGTGGGATGGTTGGTCCAGTTAGTAGATGGTGTTGGTTGTTATTAGTTGGTTAGTTTGTTTACAAATGTGAGGACTACTGGTTAGTAATGGTTAGTCCTGTTAGTTATAGTCCAGTAACTATTAGTTAGTATGAGTCTCCTTCTAATTCGGTCACAGATGTGTTGCTACTCCTGAGGACTGAGATGGTCGCCTCTAAAAAAAATATAACCGGCTCTGCACCTGTCTATCTGGAACACAATTGCTGCTAAAGCATCTATTATGGCGGTAGAAATGATACTAAGTACCGTGGCGAGCGGTGGTACTTCTCTGAGTGTGAAGACTTGTCGTAGATCTTATACTTTTAGAAATGCGAATGTGAGTGGGCGTAACCAGGTAGGTAACAGAGGAGTAGGAGGTGGGGATAAAGTACCTTCGGTTGTTGCAAATTGGTTTTTGAAAATTTGTGTGTGTCATAAGTGTGTTACCTAATTATTATTTTATATATTTTATGTAACCTCGTCGACAACCCTACGCTGGCGTGACGCGCGCCGTTCCAGAGCGTGCGCAAGCCGCGGCCGGCGCGGGCGCCGCAACATGTTCAACGAATTTTCCAGAAACAAATTAAGGTACTGTACCGTTTTGGTGGGCGCTGCTACCTGGGTGATGGTTACCATGGTGATAGATAACGCTACTACCAAATTGTACTGGAGCTACGTGGTGGAGGTTGCTCTAGGCTTCCGCAGTGAAGATAGACCCGTGCTCAGTAGTGCGCTATTAATGGGTTGAACTCAAATAGCACTACACACTTTATGAGGGGGTACACTAGGATTCCCCGTGCCGTAGTGCAATTATTATTATGCCCAACTTGAAAAAAGTTTAGCAAAGGAATGTTATCATAGGAAGGTATAATGTTATAGGAAGATATAGTAGGTACTGGTACACTAGCAGACACACTTCCCTGGGTGAACTCTAGGTCCTACCATGTGGTAAAGAGACAACGTCCCTTTAAAAAATAACACTTATATTTTTGTTTAACATACCTACCTAATAAGAGAATGCTATTTGAAAGAAAAGCAACAAATCAGGTGATTCAACCAAAGCATTTAGTTTCCTAACGTCTGTATATCCGCTGCGACCTACAAACGGACATTCCACCTGCATTCTGGCTCCATTGTGTTGCTCAAGAAGATTCGCGATACCAACCACGCTCGCTTTGCCGTAATACATTCCTGCGTACGTAACTATGTATGTAGGTACCTCCGATATGTTGATACATTTCTTTATTACCAACGGACTATGATGATGTAAGTTTAATCGTACGTAAAGCATAACATAAAGGGACGCTTCTATCCACTATTCCCTTAACATTTATTGGCTCATTGGCTAATTGAAGAACTGTCTGAAGGGAAGGGTAAAATACGTTTTATCTTTAGATATGAGCTTCGGTTCTCCTCACTAAAATTATAGGAAATAAAAACATGTGTAAGCGAGATGAAATATTTTATTGTACTTTATTGTATTTTATTGTACGGTATCTTCGTTTACAGCGGTGATAGCGTAGTGATGTGCGTTGAAGCATTTAAATGTTTCTCGCTATAGCGGCGATGGAAAATATCAAGAGGCCATGCGTGCTGGAGAGTTCGCAAAACTCAAAGATTGTGAAGTCCGCCAATCCGCACTTGGCCAGCGTGGTGGACTACGGCCTTAACTTTCTTATTCTGAGAATAGAATCGTGCCCAGCAGTGGGAAAGTTAAAATATAAAATGGCTTAGTTACTAATAAATTACTACTAACTTATAATTATGGTAAATTCCATCAGGTGATATTGTTGCCAAGCATTAACTTATCTTACGTAAAAAAATAACTAGTTACTTACTAAAGTTATTCCATGTTTAAAATTATTTGTGCCTGTCATATGATTATCTAAAGTCAAAGGTAAGAAAAAGACAAAAAAAGAATAAACATAGAATAACTTTATGTGTTTATACTACGTTAATAGAAGGACAGAAAAAATATATACAGCAGTGACGATTAAAACATTGTTTAAGTTATTAAATGTAGCTGGTTTTATAAGGGATAACAATCATTGAGATAACAATCTAAATAATTGAGTTAAAACTAATAATTAATTTGTCGACAACTATTGTCTAATTAGAAATTGTGTTCGAAATTAAAAGACGAACCTTTTACTAAGTAGTAATTAAGTACTAGCGGCTGTGTAGCAGAGGTATTCGATCCCCGCTCTATCCGGTATAAAAAAGGCAGCTTCCTTTGGGATTGGGGCTGGATGATCACAAGGAATCTTCAGCTCCAACATACAAGTAAATTCCTTAAAAATACAACCCCTTTCCTCCCTTAACTGACTTAAAACAAGGCTATTAAAAGAATTTTAAAGCATGTAAAGTGCCACAAATAGGGCGTTCCTTAATAGAGCAAACCCATCGATAAATAACTATTTCATATTTTTCAATAGCTTAGAGGGCCTAGGCAACCATTATCGGTTCTATCGTAAAGACTAATTAAGATCGCTGTCGATTCGTATAAAGAAAACCTTAACATTTCATCGGATAAATATATGTAATTTATATAATAAATTAAATGCACATCGCTGGGCACTTGGGCGGCTATCTGCATTTACTGTTCCAATCGAATATCGAAAAGGTCTTGAATGCACACATTGCTAATACATTCACATATACACACAAATAGATAACACAAATACATACAACAAAATTTATTCAGTAAATACCTGCGTAAAACTATTTTTTCGTTTCCATTTTCCATATTAAGTTTTAGTTTGGTACATTTCTCTACAAAAGTTAAATATAGGTAGGTATACCTAATTTCCCCTCACTAAAATTATAGAAAATAAAAAACTATTTAATCTAGATGAAATCTCCTGTTAATTGCTAGGAGAGTTTTATAAATCAAGTTAATGTATTGTACAAGTTCGTTTATGTGCTAAACTCACATGTAATTTTGTGTTCGTGCTATGCAAACCTGACGCGGAAACACTAATTAGAAAGTCAGATTCTGAAGAAAGTTACATTTAAATAAAGGTTTAAAAATAAAAGATACATAAGAATTAAGAAATTTATATTTGATGGTTTTTAAAAATACATTTAATTACATTTTTGTTTGTTTTTATTACCGACTCAGATCGGAACTAGAATGTTTAGTTCAGTGAGGACGGTGTTAGACTGTAAGTTGGTCAGTTAGTTAGTAGGTAATTATTTTATTTCTTGCCTTTACCAAATACACATATTTCATTAAAATAAAATCTCTTCAAAAGAAGGAATACATAGGTTCTCAATTCGACTGTTAGGTTTTGTATGAATGTAACTTCATACTGTTACGTGTCAGGAGTACTGGGGTTCGAGAAAATGCCAAAATGTACCACAAAGACTTTATTGTACTCGTAGATACACAATTACACACTGTACACAGTACACGCCACAACACTATGCACGTAGGTACTCGTAAACACACTCGTCGAACACTGTATCGCCCGTAGAAATCACTTCACTTCTCACTGGTATCGCTCGTAGGTATCGCTGGTATCTTCCCGGTTTCGCTTCCGAAACTAGAATGTCCTGCCGGCGACCAAGTGCCTCTTTTTATACCACTCGCCCACCATTCAGGCCTTTCTAGATTGTTCCCGCAGTTTTAGGAATAACAGTCTAGTATATTCCTTGCAATCGACTTTCGACCTTAAGACTATCGCCGTAAGGTCGAAGCGTCGCCGCGTTGTGCGCGTATTTTCGAGACGGCCGCGTTCCATTGTTTGCCTGACATGTTTATGGCCCCTATTGTTTATTGTTTTCGGCGTAGCGAAGTAGCGCCAGGGTTGTCACATTGCCCCCCTCTTAGTCATGCTCGTCCCGAGCATTATTCGATCCATGAAATGGTGCCAATCTGTCCACGTGCACGATCTTCGGCTTTCTTCTGTCCCCCTGTCTGATCCGGTAGGTCACGTCGTTAATCCTCGTGACAACGGTGTAAGGGCCTTCCCATCGTGCTTGTAGCTTCGGAGACTTCCCTTTCTTCCGCAGTGGATTGTGCAGCCATACAGAATCTCCCTCCTTGAAACCATGTTTCCGAGCATCGCGATCGTACCGGGTTTTCATCTTTTCGCTGGTCTTCAAACATTGCTCCCTTACAAGATCATGTGTCTCGTCCAATTGTTCCCGTAAGTCCGCGATGTATTCAACGGTTGGTTTCGGGGCATCTGGCGGTATTCCGGTAAGCAAATCCAATGGCAGACGCATTTCTCTTCCGAAGTTAACTTTAGCGGGTGTAAATCCCGTGGATTCGTGTATGGCAGAGCGATATGACATCAGGAACAGAGGAATGTACCGATCCCAGTCTCGCTGATGTTCCTCGACGACCTTGGCCAAGTGATGTTCCAACGTTTGGTTGAATCTCTCCACCATGCCGTCAGATTGAGGATGCGCCGGTGTGGTACGTGTCTTATTTATTCCCAAAAGATCGCACATCTCCTGGAATAACGTCGACTCGAAGTTCCTGCCTTGGTCGCTGTGTAACTCCAATGGTACACCAAAGCGGCATACTACCTCCTCGACAAGTTTCTTGGCCACGGTCTTCGCCTCTTGGTTCGGAGTTGCAAACGCTTCCGGCCATTTGCTGAAGTAATCTTGAACCACGATGATGAATCTATTCCCGTCTTCAGACTGAGGGAATGGGCCAGCAACGTCTATGGCGATTCTTTCCCAAGGGGCTCCGACGTTATACAGCTGTAGTTTTCCCTTGGTTCTAGTGCGGGGCCCTTTCACTGAAGCGCACACGGTACACTTCCTGCACCAATCTTCAACGTCCTCTCGACACCGCACTCAATAAAAGCGTTCTCGTATCTTTACGAGGGTCTTCTTGATGCCGAGGTGCCCGCCGGAAGTGCCATCGTGTACGAGCTTCAGCAAATCAGCCACTTTACTCCTGGGGATAACCATTTGCAGGGTTCTCTCCTTTCCGTTGAGTGATTCCCAGCTCCGGTAAAGCACGCCATTCTCTAATACAAGGCTGTCCCACTGAGCCCAGTATGCCTTAGTCGTCGCGCTTGATGCTGACACTTCACTCCACAGGGGCCTCTGTCCTTTGGCTTTCCATTCCATGATCAGGCTGAGGTCTTTGTCTTCCTTCTGAGCTTGGCTTACTTGCTCCGTTCCCCAAGACTCGTCTAGGTCCTGCATCCTTATCACCCTGACCTCTTCTTTAGCCTCATGCTTGAAGCAACGTCGACCTTCTTCGGAGCATGGGCGTTGTGACAGGGCGTCGGCATTCTTCGGCTTGGGCGCCTTCGGGGTCTTCGTAGGAGGCTTGGCGGTCTTCGTTGCGGCCTGAGCAGCGGCGGCGGCTATTAGCTCCTGGGTGTCGACCTGGGTAGCCGTCGAGATTTTCGTAGGAGTCTTCGCGGTCTTCTTAGCGGCGGCGGCGGCGGCGCCAGCGGCGGCTTCTAGCTCCTGGGTGTCGACTTGGGTAGCTGTCGAGGTCTTCGTAGGAGGCTTGGCAGTCTTCTTAGCGGCGGCGACGGCTTCTAGCTCCTGCACTTGCGTAGCCCTCCACACCGATTTCGATTGTTTCCGTGTCCGGCAGCTAAGCCTAATATGACCTCGTTCACCGCATCCGTAGCAGATAGGCCCGGTACGAGGTTGAATCGCTGCTACGACTTCGCGCACCTTACAACTCTTGTAGTCGCTTCGTACCGCTTCTACTTCAAGGGCATGCGCTAAAGCTGCTTCCAATGTGGCGTGATGACCCAAGCGCACCGTTGCTCTCACTTCGGGATCCCGTATACCGCTGACAAACGCCTCTAATACTTTGTCTTCTACCGGTGTGGAACTCGAAGCATAGGCTCGACGTACGAGGCGCTCGATCTCCGTAGCCCATTGCTGCAGTCCTTCGCTCGACTTCTGTACTCGGTCTTTAAGTTGCGCGCGGTACACGTGCTCCAGGTGCTTTTCCCCGTATCGAGCTTCCAAGGCCTTAAATAACGACTCCAAGGTGCGTCGCTCGGCGGGCAGGTTCTCAAGCACCAGCAGTGCCTCTCCTCGTAGAGCTAGTGTGAGTGCCGCCAACGAGTGCTCGTCCTCCCAGCCATTTCCACTTGCAACTACCTCGAACTGGTGCTTGAACGCCGTCCACGAGGTCGTGCCGTCGAAACTTGGGACCTTAAACTTCGGGGCCCCAGGGCATGAACTAGTTGCTGCAGTGCCCACAACCTTTATTTTTTGCAGCTTGTGGTCCAAATCCACGAGCCTAGTTTCGTGGGAGTTGAGTAACGCGTCATGGGTTTTGAGGGCTTGGTCGTGCTCGGATGTTCGCACCTTGACCAATTCTAGGTCCTCCTTCACGACGTTCAAATCTCCCTGGAAAGCATCCAGCTTTGCATCGATTGTCCCCAAGCCGGCCTCCATGGTTTTGCGCTGGCTTTCCAGTTTACTTTCCAGGCTCTCCATTGCTTTCTGCTGGCTCCGCTGTATGCTTTCCATGGCTGCTAATAAAGCGGCCATATCAAATGCACTCGGTGTCGGTGCTGATGCAGCTGATGTAGTCGAAGGTCCAGCAGTGGTGTCAGTATCGCGTCTCGCGTCACGCCCCGGTGACTCCATCCGCGCAGCATTGAATGCCGTCTGCCGTCGCGTACGAATCCCTTCTTCACTTTGCGGTACTACAGGCATTCCGCTTCTGTCACCAATTGTTACGTGTCAGGAGTACTGGGGTTCGAGAAAATGCCAAAATGTACCACAAAGACTTTATTGTACTCGTAGATACACAATTACACACTGTACACAGTACACGCCACAACACTATGCACGTAGGTACTCGTAAACACACTCGTCGAACACTGTATCGCCCGTAGAAATCACTTCACTTCTCACTGGTATCGCTCGTAGGTATCGCTGGTATCTTCCCGGTTTCGCTTCCGAAACTAGAATGTCCTGCCGGCGACCAAGTGCCTCTTTTTATACCACTCGCCCACCATTCAGGCCTTTCTAGATTGTTCCCGCAGTTTTAGGAATAACAGTCTAGTATATTCCTTGCAATCGACTTTCGACCTTAAGACTATCGCCGTAAGGTCGAAGCGTCGCCGCGTTGTGCGCGTATTTTCGAGACGGCCGCGTTCCATTGTTTGCCTGACATGTTTATGGCCCCTATTGTTTATTGTTTTCGGCGTAGCGAAGTAGCGCCAGGGTTGTCACAATACCTGACTTTTTACTGAGTAAATCGATTTTTTTATTGGAGAGTAACATCTGACAAAAGGTGTTTGAGTTATCTCTAATAATGCGTATTTAATTGACTCGATTACGTTTATGATGTTCTCGTTTTATTACTTACCGATGTTGAAATCGTTTTTGGTGTTTTTAAATATTCTATTTATTCATAAGTATGATATTTTTGTTCTCATTTGACGTTCGAAATTTAAATTTAGGTACATTTACACGTACAACTTTGCGGTCAAATTACACAATTCGGAAATGGAACCGTTTTCTTAACGGTTTTTGTACCAAAATGAAACGGATAATGACACCATTAAGTTATAAGGAAACATCAGCCATTAAAATAAAGGTTATCTATACAAAGTTTATCTTCCGAAGTGGATTGATGGGGTCAGAAAATTAATTTATGAAATAATATGCACTGACTGCTAGGGGAAGATGCATATATACTAATGAAAGTTGTCGGTTTAATTGGTCATTAAACGCTGTGAATGGCGGCTCGGACTTTGATCAAATTAACTTTTATGCGAAGTTTGTAACGTAATTTTTTATTTCTCTACTAGCAACTGTCGACGACGTTAAAACATGCTTTTTGTTATCACTAGCAATTTTTAATATGGTTTAATAATCTTAATTATTTAGTTAAAATTAACAATTCATTTGTCAACAATTATTGTCGAATTAGTATTTTTTAATTTCTGTACTGCAACTGCTCTTGCTTCGCTTCGGAAACTTTTGCGTACGTCTCATCTTAAACAGGAAAATTGCTAGAAATAAAAGTATGTATTGTATACTTTGCGTTAACTTTATTTTATATCATACTAGTAAATCGGCACTCGCTTCGCTTCGGGAAACCAGTCCCTTCAAAAATTTCTATAAATTTTAACAAATTATGTTAGTCCGATGTCTAAGCTATATAACTGCAAAGTTTCATGAAAAGTAGTTTTTGCGTGAAAGAGTAACAAACCCACACACACACTCACATACATACATCCTTACAAACTTTCGCATTTATAATATTAGTAGGATTATTTTCAATAATTTAACAAAGATTCTCCAAACTAACCTGTATTATTAATCACCATCAGCCTTCTCATTTCCCAGTTTTAGTTGGCGTTCGCAAAATATGTCCTTCTTATCCATCCGTCCTCGTTACTTTATTCGAAAGTGTTTCACGTCTGATCTCATGAAAGTTTGATTGACATCTGATGCTTAGTTTTGGAGTTATCTTTAATTATGCGAAAACTACCTTTAACTTTAAAAGGTAGCTTTAAATAAATAAAGTATCCAATTTTCATGCTTCATTTTTATTTTTGAATGGAAAGCTGATGTTTGTCGTATTGTCCCATTTTTTGTCCCCTTTTGAGCGATATCTAACAAATACTTTTTGTTAACTCTACTTGTCGATGTTGAAGTCAGCTTTTTGTAAAAAGTTACTTATTCCAAAAACAACACAGTTGCTACGAATGATATTAAATATGTCTTCAGTCTAGAAGCGGAATTGTTTTGGCTAACCTCGCGAGTACAGTGCCACAAACTTATCTGACCCGGTAAGGGGGGCGCTACTGTCTTGATCTTTGCCTGACAATAGTATAACATTTGCATTAGTTCTAATTTTGGCCACCGGAACAGATAAGTTTGTGGCACTGTACAGCTCTCGGACAGTTGATACCACCGGCGTTTCTATTGACCGTGACAGCGACTAACCTCTTCACTCACGAATTTAAAACAATATCTTTGAAGCTATATCCAGTTACACGGAACTCGATCCGTGATACATTCACTAGTTTTTTCGTAACTCGTTTGAATACAAAACAAAATTGTCGTACTTTAGTGTATCGTTTTTCATGGATATAAATTGAATTTAAATTCAAAATCATTTAAGTTTTTACAAGGTATACCTATATTTTATTTTTTTTAATTTATTTATGCAAGTCATGCTTCCTAAATTTTTGGGAAGGTGCAAATTACTATCGAAGGCATTATTATGATGCCTTGCTGGTGGGGAATAGAGCGTAAGGCCGGCGTTAGTACCTCAGCTCACAATAAAATGGTAAAAACCGAAGATTGTTAGTTATCATGACTGGTAAATTACACCTAACATCATTAATACAAACATTTAATCCAGGAATTTCTAACAGGAGGAACCTAGCGATGTAGCTTCTGCGTAGCCCTTTATACTGAAAATACGTCGCTTGATAGTGTGCAGTACCTAGGTTGTCATAATGTCTATTATGCAAAGCTGACAAACCAATAATCTCAGATATTGAGGTTCCCGGTCCAATCTCCCTAAACGGATCCCATTCCAGGATTAATCGATTTACATCGGATTTTAACGAGTGTTTTAGTAATGGTAGTTTTAGTTATGTTAGTGGTAGTAATTGATAGGTGGGTGTTGTTTTATTATTATAACAATTAATTTACAAAATACAAATTCAGAATTAAATATAATTCTGATAAATAATTTTGAAATAAACTAAACATAAGCATACACAAAACGAAGATGATTCCTAATATTTGACTGTGCCTATTTTCACTTAGTCATAGGTTTTCTTCTACATTTTGTTGAGCAGGATGCACAGTAAGCGGGGATAGGTTTAACTTAACCCCCAAATAAATGTAATATAGACTTGCAATGTCCCAACTCGTTACATAAACTAATTGATAATAAATAAATAGCCAATGGTGGAACTAAACGTTAACACTTGACGAAAGTGCAATTTCGCAGAGCGTTCGGGTTTATTTATTTATTAGTGTTGTAACTTGTAACGATCAGATCCGCTCAGATAGGGGTCAAGTGTCATCGATGAGCTAAGAGTAAGAGGCAAATGAACCATAAGATTGCTTAATTATGGAACTAAAACAAATTAATTTATGAAGCGTACAGATTGTTGTTTTTATTGCGATTTACCTAATTGTGAGAAGTGATTGCATTTGCGATTTTTTTTTAATTTCATGCCAATTTTACTCGCAACTCGTATACTCTAATAAGGATTGAGCAGGATTATTTTTAGTCATAATGTTAAACAAACACTATTGCTCTCTAAGATTGCAATAATTAGGTATATCGATAAAAATTGATTTTAAATCGGTTAAGCTGTATCTGAAATTACACGCACAAAAAAGTAGGTAAGTACTTAATAAACCAACAAATAAACAAAAATTAAAGGTTTTTCTTTTCAGTATTGACACTAACAGATTTATTGGTCTTTTTCGGTCTGATCTCCAAGAAGTGATACCGCAGTAGATCAGTTATATTTTAAATTATCATACCTTCATGTTACTATATTGCCCTTTAAACTGTAAATACATCGCTAGTGCAGTGGGTATTAACTTGATGTCTATTATGCAAAGCTGATACACCAAGGTCTGAGTGTAGGAATTCGGTTCGGTTATGCAACGCAGATCCGATCGCCGAAAACTGAGCTGGAGCGGGTATTGGCTGCATTACTGCATTAATTACTGTTACACCACTACTCGGTTTTGTGTCGTTTCACTGCCAGTGCTCATGTATTTTGCTTTTCTAATTTTCTTGCTACATTTTTATTATCCGTGTTATTCCATTTGTATATATTTTTAATACACTAACATTTACTTTTTTATAGTTTTAAAAACGAATTTGCGTAGAAAAGGTTGTGGGTTTTTAGTTTATCTATTGGGAAAAAATGTAATTTAGTTATTTATAAAGTAAACCTAGATGTGTAATGAAAATATCATTTGTATGAAATTTAATATTTCAGAAAAATGTAGACAATTATGATTTTTTGTTTGATAATTTGTTATTACTGGTTAAATAATGCCGTTGTGTTATGTCGTTTCTGTCAGTGGGCTTATGATGATATTCTTGATAATGTTCTTGTTACTTTTTTACCTTGAACTTCTTTTCGATAATTTTTTTAAGCTCATATAGTATAAAAAAAATATAAATTTTTAGTACATTACGCTGTTTATAATTTTTTCTAGGTATCGTGAAAAGAAAGGAAGAAAAGATAGAATACTCGTAGTTAGAAAAGTTATTTTTATTGAATGTAATTCAAATATGAAATAAAAAGATAATTTAATTAAATGTTATATTTATTTTAGAAAGATATTACCGCCAAGAAATGTTTTTTTCTTAGCTTGTATTAAATTGTTAAAAAAATATATATTATGAGCTTAAAGAGTAGCTAAAACTCGATGCATTTGCCCATTACTGCATGCGCGCGCGCACCGTGACGGAAGGGTTGTGCCCTGCCCCTTGATACATCTGTATTAATCTGATAACACCAAGCCAAAGTCAACCTTAAACCAATGCTCTTAAAGTCTATCTATTAACTCAATGTTCTACCTTTTGATACACTTCAAGAAGTTATGAGCTTACGTAGATACGAAGGAATAGAAACGTAACGACTTACAACTTAGGGCTGAATTTAGGTAGCAGTAAAAGTGTCTTTACAGTTCTGCTTGACAGATCACGGTATGGTCTTAGGGATAGACAACCGCAGCTTTATTGTTTGAATTTTTTATTGTTTCTTCAAAGGATATGAATGATACGAGAGGAAGTTACGTTTCGTTGGTTTTGGGGATGTCTGTATTCCTTATGGTTTATGTCGTAACGGACACTAGAGTAGGCCGAATAATGGGGGGATAACCTTACATAGTTATACTAATGATGTAGGGTAGATTTGTTGTGAACGTACCTACTGTTTCGGAGATGTTGGAATTTATATGAATTGAAAGTGCGGGATTTTACTAAGTTCATATAAAAACATTCAAATATTAAATTATCTCGTCCATACATTTAAATGCCAGCTTGGAAGAAATTGCACTGTTTGTGGATATTTTAACTCATCTTTAAATTTTCCGTCTGGGTGTCGAAACCCTTTGAACGGTAGTCCAGTAATGACACAGCTATTTATAATTTTTGCTTTTTTGCAATATTTCCTTGATCATTTAATTTAATTAATTCAGTAGATACGAGTACCTTCGGATAAAACCTTTCAAAGAGAAATAAATTAAACAAACTGCTTTCAAAGTTTTGCATGATATTTTTATTTAACTAAACTCTGCGCAAAAAACGATATTCAGTTTGATCTTAAATAAAAAAATAATAATTAAGTAGTCATTACCTGAAATTAATTTTCAAAACTGGTAAAATGTTACCGTCATAAATTAAGAATTACGTTACTTAATGACTAAGTATTAATTAAAAAATTATCATCCAAGTGCAGTCAAGCACAAAAACTAATTATCCAACAAAACAGATAACCGTAACTATAATAAATAATATAAATGGCTAACAGACTGTTCACTAAACTCCTTTTTGGAAACGGGCAGTTAGTGACATAAAGTTCGAGAAATAATGAACTTTAAGGCTCAGTAATAAGGGTTATGTTTACTTCGTTGTCTAAAGTGCACTGTAAAATTAACTTTATTCTCTTATGTGCCTCCACCTGCCATATAAGATACTGGGAGATATTTGATTAGAATGCAGGTAGCATTTCATTTTGTACGTTTCGCAGTGCGTTTATCTACTTAGATTAATTGAAATATCCTAGAAGGTACCTAGTTATATTATAGGAATTAAGGGAAAATTTGTGTTTGGATGTTTGTTACTCAATTGCGGAGAAACGGGGGAACCGAATTGAATCATATTTGGCATACGACCCGGATGGCGCAATGGTTAACACGCGGGATCGCTGTTCCGAAGGTCCTCTGTTCGATTCCCAGCGAGGCGGAAATTTGAATGATGAGTTTAAATTTCCGTTCTCGGTCTGGGTGAGTGTCCTTGTCTAGTGTGTTGTCCGTAGCCCCCACGACACAGGGAATCCTAGTGTGGGGCTATGAGTGTGTAGCGTTATTTATTTATTTATTTATACAAATAATTCATAACCTAATTTGATGTGTAGGATACTATTAATCTAGGAAAATACATCGTTATAAGTTATGATTAAGTATTGAGGCCAAGTTAAAGAATTATTATACATAATATATTAATAAGAGTTTTATATACTATCTGTATGTATGCATTATGCGTGATTGAATATTTGATTATTGACGTCTCCGTTCTTAATTAGATATTCATTGGATACAATCATGAAGTTATCGCAGACAAAATCATAAGAAGCTAGTATGAAATGAAATATTGGTGATCGTGACGGATAATCTGTAAATTTATCTCCAATTTTAATCGCAGTTTAAATATTCAAATTTTCATTTTAATATCGGCCGTTCGAGTATTTGAGTGCGCTATTTGTTCCAGCTCATCCATTAACAATGAATATTAATTTATTCATTTTAACTGTTATTTTTTAATCATTTTGAATGAGCGTCATCGATGGTAATTTTTTATTTATTAACGCATAAATGTAGTGATTCGCTTGTCAGACGAGATTCCATGTTTAATTATTTAGATTATTATATGGCTTATTGCGATACCTACGCGAATATTAAATTTAAGCTTCCCGGCCGATGCACCATGGAGCCGGTTACACTTTTTTAGAGGCGACCATCTCAGTCCTCAGGGGTAGCAACGCATCTGTGACCGAATTAGAACGAGACTCATTGAGTCTAGTTCTGGGTCGGTCACAGTTGTCATGGGCGGTAGCGGAAGGTGGTGCTGCATGCTCGTTTGCTATATTAATTCCATAAAAAAAAAAACAATCACCATTTCATGTTCAAATTATTTGTCATAAACTTAATGTAATTATTCGTCATAAACTTATTGTAATTATTATTGTAATTGTGCTTAATTAATTTATTGACAAAATTGTGTATCTTAGCTTCCCACATAGGGAATCCTAGCGTGGTAGCTGGTGGCATAAATTTATTAACTACATTAATTTGTCGGTTTGCATAATAAATCATTATTCATTTTCATTTGTATAATCGTAGATGAATAATTTATATTGAAATAGCTACTAGCTATCTGGTACGTCATGGGGTGTTGATATTAAGAGTGAAGGTGAAGAACCATTGGGCAACGGGTCCTAATCCCTATTTTAATGTTATACGTGTGAAAGTAATTCTGTCTATTTATCTGTGAGGCTTTCAGGCCTAAATTGCTGAACTGATTTCAATGTAATTCGGTAGATACAGATACCAATAGAATAGATCTTTGAGAAGAACAATCCGATCTTTTTCCATATTAGCGCATTAAGTTTTTCGTGCATTCTCTACATGTATTGACATTGTTTGTGTCTCACGCGAGGGAAGAGGATAGAGTTATAAATAAAATAAATAAATAAATAACGCTTCACACTCAAAGCCCCACACTAGGATTCCCTGTGTCGTGGGTGCCTTGGACAACACACAAGACAAGGACACACACCCAGACCGAGAACGGAAATTTAAACTCATCATTGAAATTGCCGTCTCGCTGGGAATCGAACCCAGCACCCTTGGAACAGCAATCGGCGTGTTAACCATTGCGCCATTCGGGTCGTCATATGAAACATATATTTTTCCTCTTGGTAATTAAATACTCCAACGGTGTCCAGGATGCTTAGTGAGTAAGCAAGCACTGTTAGACTATAGTTGGTTAGCTCGTAAGTAAGTATGCGGGATTGGGGTAGAGACTTTTAGGGACAATTAGTTTTGTTAGTAGGTAATAGTACAGTTAGTAGGAATATTATTCTAATTCGTTTTTTAAGGTATCACGTTATTAACGTTATGGCGCTCACTTAAATTCGCTTGAATATACGAACACACAAGTGTAGAACGGACCATTGCAAATGATTAAGCGAAATTTTTAACAATTTGGAGGTATTCCAAGCTATCAAAACTGTGACAATTCGTGCAATGCACAAAGGTTTCCGTGAATATACGGACTCACCCACATTTGACGTAAAGTTAAAGAAGTTATGATCCTTGACCGGCTGTCATCCGTCACTAGTTACCGGTCTGATCGCCGGTTACAGAATAATAGACGAAGGATTCCCTATCCGGCGCACGCGTCGATGAGTACAAACGGACGGAACATTTAATTCGTAAAAAGTCCCCATTTGTTTTCGGGTATGGTGCATGACACAAGATATAGGTACTTATCATTAATTCATATATGTATATAACTTTTATTTCTTAAGCCTTGTTTTAGACAGAGGTACAAGCGAAAACTAGGGTACAATCGTTTGAATAAATAAAAGAACACTGCCAATTTAAATTCAACGTCTTGAGAAAAAAAAATTATACCTACTGTAGGTAGTTACCTATATCAGTCTTTGATGTACAAAATCTTTATTTTAATAGTAAAATTAATAACTTTAAGTAATTAAATATTTTTTACCATAAACCGTAGATACCTACTTGGCGTTCATACATTGTACCACAAACACTACCTGAGATGGACTGTTTTACGATTTTTATTCCGTACCTACAAAAATAGAATTATTCAAGTAGCTATACATTACCAAAGGATTACTTCCAAATGTTGTTACAAAAACTAGTTTCCGGTTACAAGTAACGAGTTACTACCGTTATAAATGATTGGGCTTTGGAATTATTGATAACGTTAATAGAGAACACACAATTATTCACAGTCTCCTTTAAATCTATTGCCTATTAGGATAAACATGTATAAAATGGACACCGAGCTTAGATCGTATTGGATTGGACTCGTAGCAAATACTGAAGATATATGAATAGGCCGTTTTAAATGAAATTAAGATAGAAGACAACCCTTCCGCTGCCGCTCGAATCGGGATTAGGATAAATAGTCTAGTTAGCAGAAGGTCTTATGGGTGTGTAATTCGTTAGTAGGCATGAGGACTAAGGCACGGACTGTTGGTGATAGTTAGTCCTGTTAGTTGTTGCTAGTAATAGTCTACTAAGTTATTGTTAGTAAGTCTCGTCATAATTCGGTAACAGAGCCAGCTAGCTAAACGGACAGACAGACAGACAGATTTAAAAACCCATAACAGGCTAATTTTCATCATTAGTTCAATTTTAAATATCTTCCATGTAGGTACCTACAGACATAAAAAACATAGTTTTATACCTATAGATTTAATGTTGCAATCAATTATATTTACAGTTATTTTTGCAATTAATCTCTATAATCACATAATTATTTGCTTAATCACGCCTTAATTAATTTTACAGGATCATTCATAAACTTAATTACACCTAATTAACCTAAAATTGCAGTTATTTACAATAGTTATGGTCATTGATCTGTTTATAACAATAAGGAATAATACTTAGGTTTTAGGGCTTTTTTACAGGTAAGTTTATGAGTAAGTGTGACTGTTTGTAATTAATTAATTACATTTATTTTTGCAATTATTCTATATTGTTGATCATCACCTTTCGTATCGTAATATGAGGAGTAACGGCCATATTCCACCAGGTTGGCCACACTGGTATCACAGTACTTACCTACTGTAGATACTACTTACATTGTTAAATGATCCAAATGTAAAATTTATCGTTTTTTTTATTTAACCCACCTAATTCTTTGTTAACGATTGGCTGGTAATTACCACTAACTGCCACCTGCTAGACCGTTCACTTATTTAAGTGGAATGGTCTCACCGTCGCAGATAAACGCGTCTACGATGCGACTCCTGTCAGTCAAAAGTGTCAGATACATGGAATTTTGGGATTGCGTTGCAGTCGCGTAGCTCATAAATAGCATTGTGTGAGAAGTGCTTAAATAGTCGGAAATAGTTGTCATTGGAGGTAGCGGAAAGATGGCGTAGCATGCTCGTTTGATATGTTAAATCCATTAAAAGAAATGTAATATTTTCAGTTCCTCGCCAAACGTAAGCAATAGAGCAAATACCTAAGCTTACATAATAAGATTGTCCGTCAGTACGTTAAAGTGTTGACGTTAAAATGTTTACAGCTAAGTATGTGATAGTATATTGTTATTATTTCAAAATTATTATGATTGATCATGGATGAAACAGTTTACGCAACGAAATGATGTTTACACAAATGTTGACGTTTTGCGCGCGAAACGAAATGTGAAAGTTGAGAGCTGTCAAATTTTTGACGCCATTTTTGTTTACCTATGTAAGCGTTAACAATTTGTTTTAAATAAATAATTATGTATCTGATTTTTTAAATATTAATAGCCGACAAAGAGCAGACGAGCCATCTGATGGTAAGAAGGAAAGAAGAGGAAAGAATGAAAGAAAAATTGACTCATAAGTCATACGATTAGTAGGTAATTATTTCCTCGTAAGTACATGGTAATTATATATACCTACCTAATAAATACATTACGTTTCATCAAGATACAGAACTGGTTGTTTCATGCGATTGTAGTAAATAGGTATTACTACACTGCCGTGAATCGCTTCGCCGGTTGGGTGTTACGTGGTAAGAAGATCCTGATTTCTGCAGGCTTTTACGTAGATTTTTATTATACTCTGTCCGCATTCGATGTAGAATTCGTTTTAATGGCAACGCATACAAATGCCAGCTTTTCGCCCCTGCGATTAGGGTTCATTGTAAATTGACAACGGGAATTTAAAATAAAATGTAATTTTTAATCGACAAATGACTAATGTATGTACCTATAATACGACAAAAAGACATTTTACATCGTCAGATCTCCAACAAACAGGATTAAATTAAGTGAAATACATTTTGAAATACACTTATTACATTATACGTGAAATTGACGACATGTCCACGTTCAAACGATACGATAAATCATTTTACGTCTAATATATTGCGTTACAATTATTATTGCGAAAGTGACCGTTCGCTATGTCCGATATAATCTTTGTGTCACTTATGACAAGTGTGGATTTAGGCGCAATCCACACTGAGTACGAAAACGGATGTAAACCCGAGTTACGACGTCGCTCATAGCCTAGTTGGGCGTGATGGCTATTAAACGAGGGGTTTTAGGTTCGATTCTGCCTGGTGTTCATACATATTTATGTAAGAGATTAATGTTTATTCTCGAGTAATAGGTGTCAGTGATGTGTTATTTAAAAAAAAACTGTCGTTTATTACATTTGTTTGTCGTTACTTATATTAGGTTCTTCATAAAGAATTTCTATCTCAGATATTCTCGGAATAGTATGACCAGGGATCCGTCATGTTCTGTGGGTGTGACTGATGTCACTGGGTCACATTACAGTCACTACTTATCGACAGGCGGATGGTCATCTCATTTGAAAATTAGTTTCAAAAGATCTTCCGACTTGGTAAATTTTCAGGGAAATGGTATAGATTTAAACATAGATTTAAAAAAAAAAAAAAAAAATAGATGCTTCTTACAGCCGTTATCTGAAGGCTGTTTCAAAGTACATGTTAGTGACGTAAACGACGCGTAAAATAATTTTATTAATTCTTAAGTTTTATGTTAAATACTTTTATGTTGAAATCTAATAAAGCGGTAGAGACTGGCTGCTGAAGGAAGCGCGACATTGAAAAACTAAAGTTGTCAAGAGAGAACTGTCATTCTTGTCAATACATAGAGAAAATTACGACTATATTTTTGCCGATATATTTTTAATCCTTCTACAACCATCTCGCCTTGAAAATCCATTGAAGATTCTTTTATTTCACTCGCGCGTCGCTAACAAATTGGTCCTTCGAGCCGGATCGTATCCGAACCAGCGACCCGAGTGACAGCAGAAGATGTTCCATACTCCGCACAAAATGAAAACCCGTGGAGCCACCCGAAAGGAGCAGGTAGAACAATCTTCAGCGATGGATGAGGGATCTTCACAAACTGGATTCAGTTCCGCTGATACGGAAGTGAGGGTGGACAATATGCCTGCCCGCAGTGTAGTGAAGTCGGAGGGCAGCGCACGCTCCAGGTGTAGTGGCTCTCGTGCATCCGTAGAGGCGCGTAAACAGCAACTAATACTGGAAGCCACCGTCGCTAAGGCTGCTATTGAGAAGGACCTAATAGAGAAGAAATTGGCTGCAGACTTAGCCGCACTAGAGGAAGAGAATAGTGTGTGCTCTGAGAGATCGCGAAATAAAGTTGAAAATTGGATCGACAACTCTATTATTGTAAACACGGTCGGCCCTACGCACGGCGCATCGCATGACAATATAATGCCCGCTACGGCGGCCGCCGCCGGTGCGCCTACCGACATCGACAAGCTAGCAGCAGCGTTGCACCAAGTGATTGTGACGTCTACCGCCAGCGTGAATGGCGAACAGTCTCAGATGTTTACACGAATGCAACAAATTAGAGACTTCCCGAGCTACAGTGGCAATCCTATTGAGTGGCTACATTTTAAGAGAGCTTACGATGAAGCCGCAAAATTGTGTAATCTCAGCGAAATGGAAAAAGTATTTAATTTGCGTCGCTGCTTACATGGAGAGGCAAAGGACGCAGTGTCGTCGTTACTTATATGTGGTGCGAGTGCTGATAAAATAGTTGAAACGCTTGAACTGCGATTTGGGAGGCCCGACTACATTATAATGAACATAGTTGGCCAGCTCAAGAGAATGTCACAATTACCAGACGAATATTACAAGGATATCGCTGTGTTCGCTACTAAAATACAGAACTTTGTCACCGCCTCGCAATCTTTGCAAGAAACGGATTACTTACGCAGCCCGGAACTCACAGCGACGATATTATCAAAGCTACCAAGTGCACTTTTGAATAGATGGATGGACTACTTGCACGATAAACAGGGAAACGATGCTAAATCTAAATTTGAGCTGCTGTCAGATTTTTTGATGAGCGAAGCAACTAAGGTCGCTAAGGCTGGAGTCAGTTACATGTTTCATCAACCGGAGAAAAGAACTTCGCGACCATTAGTTTACTCAGTACATACAGTGAGCGACACGGATTGCAAATTTTGCAAGAAGGCTTGTCATCCGTTACCGAAGTGCATTCAATTTAAACGTGCAATGCGACGTGACCGGTGGCGTTTTGTTCGAATACACAGATTGTGCCATAAATGTTTGTCTTCTTGCCACGACCGACAAACGTGTCCTGCGGCTAAATGTGACGTCGAGGACTGCGGGCGTGACCACCATCGTCTACTGCATTGGAGTACCAAGCGGAGCGTTCAACACCGGGCGGAGCAGACCGACGGCGCGGACGGCGACGTCTGTGAAACCGTGACAACAACTATTGCGTCGTTAGGTTCCAAAGTCCTTTTAAAAATAGTTCCGGTAACAATTCACGGTCCGCATAGGTCGGTTTCCACTTACGCGTTGCTCGACGATGGCGCCACGGTTAGTTTGATATCGGCAGACGTTGCAGACCAAGCAGGACTTCGCGGGAAGCAGGTAGAGATGCGTGTACGTAGTGCGTGGGAGTCCAGTGAATTAACGTGTCAATCTGAACTTATAACCTGTAAGCTGACGAACGGTGACGGTGATGTATTAGAACTAAACGCGAAAAAGATAAACAAACTACAACTGCCGGTTCAAAGCATAACTAATGTTAATTTCAAACAACTCTTTCGGTATAAAACTGGTCTTACTTTTGACGTCGAAAACATTCAACCTAAAATATTAATCGGTCAAGACAATTACCATCTACTTTTGCCAATAGAATGCATACAGTTACATAGGAACGGCCCTTACGTTACGCGCACCCCGCTCGGTTGGAGTATGCATGGCGCGTTACGTGCCGCCCCGGGCCCGCAGCGCCCACCGCGCGGCGCTCGCGACCCGCGTACGTCTCCGCTCGACTCGGTACTACTCTTATCAGATTTGACACAAATTAACGATTCCACTACACGTGATAACGATCAATCCCTAGCCGAACTCGGTGAACTTATTCGTAACTCATACGCCCTCGATGCAATCGGTATAAGTAATCACCCTCGACCGAACAAGGACGAAGAACGTGAAGTAACAATCCTCGATGAAACCACTAAATTACATAAGGGTCGATGCCATTATATTCCAACGTGCATGAACATAGCCGACGCTGCAACAAAAGTAAACAAATATAAATTGATCACGGACAGCGAATGGTTTAAAGGTCCTTCGTTCCTTTACTTGTCGCCCGATGCTTGGCCGCAATTACCTGAAAGAGAAATACAAAACCTAAACAGCAATGAAAATATAAATACCGCAGAAGTTAACAACTTACCTGTAGTACCTGTGGTGCCCGATCCGGACCGATTCTCGTCGTGGAACCGCTTACACCGTAGCACCGCCGCTATGTTATTACTCGTTGAAAGATGCAAGAAAACTAGAGTGGAGCAGATCAATTGCGAATTGCTTCAGAAGGCTGAAACGTTGCTACTGCGCTACTCACAAGCTGTTGCCTTCTCAAATGTAATACAGGCACTTGTGATGAACAAAAATTTACCTATTACCAGTCGTCTTCGATCACTTACGCCTTTTTTAGACGAAGATGGCCTGCTCCGACTCAGCGGTCGAATCGACGCCGCACTGCACGTCCCGCGGTACACGAAGCAACCTGTCATTCTGGACGGGCGGAATCGAATCGCACGTCTGCTCGTCAAACAGTATCACGAGGCAGCCGCTCACGGATCCAATGAAATGGTGGTTAACGAATTAAGGCAACGGTACTGGATTATTGGCTTGAGACCCACCGTCAGA
The DNA here is from genome assembly GCA_905404135.1 of Hesperia comma. NCBI lineage: Eukaryota > Metazoa > Arthropoda > Insecta > Lepidoptera > Hesperiidae > Hesperia > Hesperia comma. The sequence continues at coordinate 10,373,092 of FR990034.1, forward strand.
ACAGTAGCTTCACAGTGTACGGTCTGTCGAATGAGCAAGATTAAGCCAAAACCGCCACGTATGGGAGATTTACCAGAGGCACGCCTCATGCACCATCATAGGCCATTTACCAACTGCGGTGTGGACTTATTTGGACCAATGGATATAACCGTAGGTCGAAGAAGAGAGAAGCGTTATGGTGTATTATTTACATGCCTGACCGTACGAGCGATACACATCGAAGTCGTATCAGATCTGTCCGCTGACACCTTAATAATGGCTTTGCGACGCATGGCCGCACGACGCGGATGGCCTCTTAAGTTATTTTCTGACAATGGTACAAATTTTAGAGGGGCAGATAAAGAGCTCAAACGTTCTTTTATGGAATTAGATAAATCGCAGATACAAGAAAAAGCAAGTGATAAAGGTGTGGCATGGAGTTTCATACCTCCAGGAAGTCCGCATATGGGCGGCGCGTGGGAAAGACTAATAAGAAGCGTCAAAACGGCCCTGCGTGTTGTACTGAAAGAACGCGCCCCACGTGAAGAAACATTAATCACGATGCTAGCAGAGGTAGAGGCTATTGTAAACAGCAGACCTCTGACCCATGTATCAGTAGACAATAACTGTGATGAAGCCTTAACTCCCAACCATTTCCTCCTTGGTACCGCTTCGACTTCTCCAATTCCAGGATCATTTAACAACAATGAGTTCTCCTTAAGACGGCAGTGGCGAATAGCTCAAAGGTTAACTGACATGTTCTGGCAACGTTGGTTAAAGGAGGTATTACCAGTACTAGTACCCAGAACTAAATGGCACGGCGAGGAAAGGCCGTTGCAACCGGGTGACCTGGTGGTTATTTGTGACCCTAACTTACCGAGAAATACCTGGCCTCGAGGGCTAATAACTCAAATTCATCCAGGGAAAGACGGTCGTGTACGTGTAGTGGAAGTAAAAACAAAGTCGGGAATGTTCACTAGGCCGGTAACACGCGTCGCACTACTTCCTACGGATGATGAGTGCCTTAAACCTTCAGACGGCACTAGGGCGGAGAATGTTAGTGACGTAAACGACGCGTAAAATAATTTTATTAATTCTTAAGTTTTATGTTAAATACTTTTATGTTGAAATCTAATAAAGCGGTAGAGACTGGCTGCTGAAGGAAGCGCGACATTGAAAAACTAAAGTTGTCAAGAGAGAACTGTCATTCTTGTCAATACATAGAGAAAATTACGACTATATTTTTGCCGATATATTTTTAATCCTTCTACAACCATCTCGCCTTGAAAATCCATTGAAGATTCTTTTATTTCACTCGCGCGTCGCTAACAGTACACGTTTTATTACGATAATGATATTTGCAATATGTATTTAGTAGTTCGATAAATGGATAGTTCAGACGTTACTACAACCTTTGCAACTAGATCAAAACATCGGCCTTAAACATATTGTGAGTACCTGATGATAAAATGTGTAACTCGACTACTTAGAGTACTTACAATAACTTTAGCAGGTGTGATGGATGTGCTCATTCTAGAAGCGGTGGCTATTTTTGAATTTAACTAAATAAATCAATTTGAGCAATAAATTACTATACTTTGTTTTATGATCTTATAAAGGCAGTTTGAAGTAAGTAATGGCTCGGTTACTCATAGATAACAAACGCGGAATAAATTAATGCTTAATTTAAATATATTTGCATAACTAGCCGCCAGTTTTCTACCTTTAGTGAGTTGGCCCGGCTTCACATTTGAAGGGAACGGAAAGGATTTACAGTAAGTATTGACATGTTCGAAAGTTTGGCTTAAATTGTTCAAATATAAAAGTTGCCTCTTTATGTTTTTATAAATAGCGAACTTCCTAATGAGAAGGGGTGGTCTGGATTGCGTCGGGTCTGAATATTTTGACACATTTTGACATATTTATTTTTACTTGTTATATAACGTTAACGTTTAACACCGCACCTGATGGTAAAATTGGCAATAGAGTCTTTATTATTGAGCGCACTTACTTACCAAGATAAAACTTATACAACCTATGTTGGTATACAAAATGTGTCAAATTAAGTGTTAAAATATCGTGCAATTAATATGGCAAACGGGGGCCCCCCAAACATCAGGTAAGTATGATGCCGAGTGGTTTGTTGCCTAGACATTAGTAACAGCAAAAATGTTGTCAATGCTTATCCAACAAAAGCGAAGGACCTAGGTATCTGGCTCTCTGAAAGTCTGGTTTAATATTGTGTAAAATATTTTTAACTTTCGATTTTAAGTGAACTATGTAACATTAAGTGTAACTAAACGCGTACATACATTAAACTGGGTATAGACCTCTGCGATATTTAGATCACTAAAACGAGACCTGGTGCCATAATCTCGTCTGTAGTTCAGCAGGAAGCACCAAGGGAGATTGGTACGATATAAGGTGGATCCCCTTACTCTCTACTTGGCTTCAAGTCAAGGCCCACTACTGAGCACAGGCCTCTTCTCATTGAGGAAGCCTAGAACATGCTCCACTATGCTCCACAAAAGCGTGTAAGAATCTACGTCGATTAAGATTCATTTTATTTCACTTTTAACAGAAGACTGTTACAGCAATGTATTATTATTCACGTTTCAATCAACAAGTGCCAATATAGGTTAAATAACTAACCAAAACTCCATTGACTAGTTCAGTGCTGGCTTAGACAAAACTAGTTCTATCTGAAATCTGGTTTTGCCCGTGACATATAGTGAGTGTCAACTGCGGCTTATCAAATAAAATATACAGATTGATGTCTGTATACGATGTACAAATAGTAATATTTATGTACCGCGTAGGCGGCTGTTTCAACGGACAGACATTGCGGCGTGACAGACGGTGACTCCTGTATCTATTAGAAATGGCAAGTTTCAGCTGTTAGAAGTATTCTAGAAGAAGGATTGGATTTCATTCAAAGGTTCCTCTATTGAAAGTAACGTGTAACTTGGTTATACATATTTCTTCACGTAGTAGGGGCGGCCGAGGGGATTTGAAACAAATGTGATTTGAAACAGTATACCAATTTTTCGGAACTTTAAACCCTAAGCGAGTTGGTAACATTGCTTTTTAACCGCTACCCTCCACCGGCCTAATTCTCTCGTACCATCATAATGTCATACCTACTGTACATGATTTATATGCATGATAGAAATCTTCTTCTTCTTAAATATTTTAAGTTTTTTTTTTCAGATAGGTACTTAATAAATGGCTGGCATAGACAAAAGAAACGTAGAACAACTGCATTCCAAGTACAAAGACCATTTCTACATCTTGCATGCTCTATGTACTGCACCTTTACATAATGTTTGGAAGCAACAGGTAACTAATGACCTGAAAATCTAATAATAAAATAATACGAGTTAGTGTATTGCATAACTACGATGTAACAGTTAAAGTAAACTGCATATTACGATTATTACGTGCGGTGTTCATTATGCAGTAAACTTATGTCTGGTAAAGTATGAGATAGCTAATGTGTAATTATTAATAATTATTAATTTAATAAAGTGATAGTTGGTTGGTTAGTTAGCATACGGGTTTTAGTTCGGATCTCGTACACACATCTTTAGTAATGAGAGTAGAAATTAATAACAGTAAGGATGTTTTATCATTAGCGGGAACAAACACATAAATAAAATCAGAAATAAAATAAAAACTCATCACTCACTACAAAGTAGAAATTTAAACTCACATCGAAGCAAGGAACTTGAAACGAAGGTCCAGGTTGGTAACCATAGTAGGTATCGAAAACCGATATAGGAGTATCAAAAACCGACAAATAGAAAAAAACCTCTACAAATTTCAAGGAATGGAATTTTTGTGTTTTATGGAATTAAGGTAGCAAACGAGCAGGCACCACTACCCTTCCGCTGCCGCCCATGGCAACTGTAACCGACTTAGAACAAGACTCAATTTAGGGACTGGGATGGTTAGTCCATTTAGTAGATAACGTTAGAATATTAGTTGATTAGTTATTTTACTAAAAAGTGAAAGGAGTTTTAGCTACGTATTGTAAGTTCTGTTAGTTGATGTTAGTAATTGTCCATTTAGTAATTGTTAGTATGAGTTTCGTTCCAATTTGGTAACAGTTGTGTTGCTACCCCTGAGGACTGAGATGGCCGCCTCTAAAAAAGAGAAACCGGCTTCACACCTTTCTACCCGAAATACGATTGCTCTTAAAGCAAGTATTATGACGGTAGAAATGGTACTTAGTACCGTGGCGGGCGGTTGTACTACCCCGGGCGAACTCTAGGCTCTACCACTTTTACCTATATTGATTTCGTTAATACCTCGCATTATAGAGTCGTTGGTGCTCTGAAAGCGAAAATTATGAATCGTTCATGAATGGCTTACTATCATGTTTATTCCACATTTAATAGCCGATAAACGAGCAGTCGAGCTGTCTGGCGGTAAGTTTGTAAACCACCGTAGCCTTTGGATGTTAACACCATCAAAGGTGTCAGAAATAATTTATTATTCTTTAACTGAAGCTGCCTTTAAAAATTTGTATAATTTACGAGTACAGCGCACAACTAAATAATTAAGCATTATTAAGGATAACTCAAAAACTACTCTTCAGATCTTGCTCTTTAAATGAAACCACACGACAAGCACAAGCTTTCAAATATAAAATCAATTAAATCAAAATCGGTTCATGAAATATTGACGAATAAAAAACCTCCTTCTTTTTGGCGTCGGTTAATAAAAGCTTTGTGAGTTGCCTGATCGTCTCATTTGTCAACCGAAAAGAGAAAATCAATTGAACTTCAAAATCCTGATGAATGTAAATTTCGAACTTTGCATTTCAGAAACATGACCTTTGAATTAAGCTTTAAATTGAGCAGTTTCCTTTACGTTACGAAAGACTGTCTAGTAATTACTGGGTTAAGCTCTTAAGCCTCACCTGAAGCTGTGGTTCCATGGCATAACCTGGAGAAAGTGGATATGATAATTGGACGTGCGATGCGCGACCGGTCGGGTTGCTTCGCTGTGCAATGCAATACGATGGCTTTGTATGGATATTACCTTCGAAAATACTTAGTCGCTTAATTTGTTAGGAGTGGAATAATTTTGGTCCTTATTCCACGCTTTGCTTCGTATTTTATAGTAAGGTACCGCGCAATGTACGCAAATGTGCAATTAAGTATAATGTGGGTGTCTTCAAGTCAAGGGTGATAGGTTTCTTCTAAGTTACGACGCGTTACCTCTCTTAAGGCTACGTTACCATTTAAAATTAGATGCGATCGTAGTCAAGGGCTGACTTATACATGTACAAGATAAAAAAATGACATTGCTGGCAAACTAAGGTGTCGCAAAAGGCAATACGAGTAGAAGCTGGCTTGATTTAGGGTAATATTATTTCGGTGAAAGTTCAGGTTAAGTGCAGATTGAAAGACTTCACACCTGTGAGTTTTGCGAACTCTCCGGCATGCAGGTTTCCTTACGTTGTTTTCCTTTACCGTTGCAGCGAGTGACATTTAAATGCTTAAAAGGCACATAACTTAGAAAAGTCAGAAGTGCGCGCCTTGGAACCCGAACCCAGACCCCCCGAGTAGAAGGCTCTAAACCTCTAGGCTACTAGACTTATACTAAAAATAAAGACACTCAGCGACACAACTTCTCTTTCAATAAAAACGTGACGATCTTTAACTTTAATTAAATTACATTTCATCAACACTTGTATGTTGTAAGTAATTAAGTAAGTAGTAAGTAAGTAAAGTCTTATCCACAGTGAGCTATCGTTGCCATCTCCCGGCGATTGTTCGACCGGCGCGTTATCAATCATCTATTTTTACTATTCCGCCGCTAGAGGTGTTTTATGCAACGCTCGCGCGCTCAATTTATTCTATTAGATTTCCAGGTCATTATTTAAACTATCTATTACTTCTAACGTTACGTGGTGAAATATATATGTACAATTATTGTACGTGTAGCTACTCTCACTTATGCTAAATTAGAAGTGTTTATTACGGCTAGGTTGAACAACCTGCTATTACTGTACCTATAGTCGATTTATTTTTTTAACTTATTTGCTTTTAAGTATAAAGTTATTTTAAGATCTAAGGGGCTTCATCCATCCTTGAATCTATAACGCTAGATCCTTGTTAGAAAACACAGTTCATTATGCTTTTGCTTTGATATGGTTATGGTACTTAGAGCTTTTAACCTAGATACGTTTCCATGCGGAAAGCAAAGCATCGTTGATTTCTTTGGCTTTTGAGCGAATAGCTCGTTATTTTTGGCGATTTACAACAGAATGCTACCAAAAATGTACATTTGAATTTTGCATTTACAACAGACATGATCGGTTACAGGTTACAACTCTCAAGATTGCCTCCAGATAGGAGAACTCCTAGTACAAAAACTACTTTAATTGTTTTAGCATGTGCTTATACCACGTACATTGGCTCCGGAAGTCCATTTCATCTTATACAAAGGTGTGACGCAGCTAGATATATAAAAACAACATTCTGTACCGTTGTGAGGTTTGTAGTTTGATTGATTGTTGACAATGGACAGCAACAACAAACAAACCGACTGCGACCACGCCCGACATTGCTTAATTCGCTCGCTTCCGACACCAATCCGTTAGCTATAACCGCTTCACTTATGGTTATTAATCAGCCATAAACCACGCGTTCGAGGCAATAAATTAAACTTTAACCTGTAAACTAGTATCGCACACAGCACGCCAATAAATCAAATCAACATAAGTTGGTTGAGCTTATTCGAGCCGTCGAATTCTTAATGTGATTAGCATAGGAAACCTTCAGCTTCCGCGTATCTTAGGAATTTCTCGCATGCATCAATAATTATAATCAATCATTTAGCGTGAATGTACGTGGTGCACATAGATTGTGTTACGTAGAAGTGATACTTTAGGTTAAGACGATGTAGTCTTAATGGGTATTAATAGGGTTTGGAAATCATCCCGGCCAGTGTTGATTTTGGTGGTTATCGAGTTAAGGTACATCAGGCGTGGTCGGTTGTTAGATTTGGATCAAATCACGTTACTATTATGTCAATGTGACCGTTAGTAGCAAATATCGTATGATATCAATTCAGATTCACGGTTTAAAGGAATGTCAGGAGCCGCAGGATTGTCAGCGCTTCATTATCTTTTGAAAGGAATTGATTCATTTTTAATGGGAAGAATTTATTTAACCACAGCAAGAGCCGAATGCATCGATACCTAGCCTTAAACATCAAAGTTTTGTGCCTTCTGTGATTACCTCATCAGTGCAAGTAAAAATCTCGAGTACACATTAATGGGTGCAGCGAAACATAGTTGCTCTCTGTTGTCTCAAGCAATTGTGATTGGAGTGTTACTTCGTTAGCTGCTGGTTGCATCACTGATCTAATTACAATTATCCGGTCGATCACCTTCGACGGAGCTGATGTTTAATTTGTATTGTGATCGGCGATGGACGTTTTAGAAATGTACTTTGTTGCCGTTAAAGGTGATAAAGCTGTGGCAGTATCTACTAGATGTAACAAGGACAATACCGGCGATGCGATGTAATTATGCCTTGTAAAGATAGGTATAAAGGGTGGAGTACCCCAAAAAGTGAAAAGAGATTTCTGGGGTACCTATACTTATAATTCTGATTGGTAGAGTCATTGGAGGAGGTTGGGAAGTTTTTAGGCTACACGAAGGCCTCCGACATAAATTAATGATTTTTTTCTAACCATTACAATGGGAATCAATGTCTATAAGTGCCCTACGAAAAAAGATATACCTACTCAAATTTTGACTAGCCGTCACCCATTAAACTTCCAACCGCACTCGATTTTGCTTAATTCGATCAATCACTTAAGAACGACATATGCCACCAAACTAAGAACGCTTTTACTATAGGTACCGTAAGTTGTAGGCTACTCTCCTACTCGAGTACAAAATTACCAATTCATATTGTTTACCTGACGTACAGGTTGTATTCTAGCAGTATCATGTTAAAATTGGCACCAAATACGTATCATCAAGCGGTAAGGCTGTGTGTACCCTTTTCAAGTATTCCCTAACTGCCAATAAGTGCTCGCGAGCCTCTCAAGTCAAATTGGCTTCTTGTCGGCGCTTGCTACGCGATTGCCAATACATTAAAAAGTAGTTAAGTAGGTACTAAGTATTCCATTTATAGTATTCGATTCTGTTTCAAATTTGTTTCTCGTTTGGCTGTATTTATTGGTAAGTTTAGAGTTATTAAAATTTGTACGTAATAAGTAAAGAAACGAATATTTTTTAAGATATAAGGTGCTCTATAAATCTTTGAGTCAAAACTGTTCGTAAATTTGACTTATTTTATTAATAAGACGTATTATATTAAAACGTTAGATATAAGCTTACTAGTAATAGGTAAAGATTCCACGTGTAACAAAATAGGGTAAAGTGATGTACTGTAATTTGATACGGAAGGACATCCGTTGCGAATATTTGTACAATTGCAACGGATACCCGCGGATCCGGATATTTACCTAGGGGAGGGTCGATAGATCCGGTTTAAAGCGGTTCTATGGGAAATGCGAACGAAAGTTTTTGAAATTATCATCTGTAGTGTTTTCTTACGATATAAGGTTTCGTCGGTGAAATTTGGACTGTAACTGGATATGTTTCACAGGTAAATTTTATTGTTTCACACAGTAAGGTTTGAATTTTTTTAATACAAAGTATCATATGAGGCTACTTCACCAGGTGTTTTCGAAAGTGTAGCCCCATAGACCTATATTATTTCAACCAGAAGATGCGGTATAATGCGTGTTTTATATTTGTAGATAATATGTTTCATTTAGAATTGTTTAAAAGGAAGTTACTTTTAGTATAACTAGTTCTTGCCTTGAACTTAAAACTTTACACATCCAAGTTAATGTAGAAAATACTGGTATATTTTTTTTATACCTTAGCGTTGTTCAAGAAGCAGTTCCATCTTTTTTTTCTCGAACTTCAACAATTATTTGTACATAATATTTCCATTCTCCCAAGACCACTCACCGTAGGGATTTGTTGAAGCGATGGCGTAACTTGACTTTCGAAATGAGTTTGTAAAAACCTACTTCGAAGAAATAAAGATTTGAATTTGAATTTTGAATTTGAATTTGAATTGGCGGTGGTGATAGTTTCTATCAGATGATTCATCTATTTGCTCGCCTTGTAAACAGATTGATATTTCGATTTGGTTACTTCCGAGGTCTGAATTAGAATGCCTAGAGCGTTATGTGTTGAGTTTATCTTTTTTATTTCTTTCTTCCTCTATTGTAAACCTCTCTTATACATTTAAAATTAGTGTTTTTTTTGTATTAAGTATAATAAGTAATAAGAGAAAAAGAAATGGTGGAATGGCTTTTTGTTTTACTTTGAAAATGCTGGCGAACGGGAACGTCGACGACGAAGACAATATAATTTAATTTAATCGCCACTTGAGCCGGCTCTTAAACTATAACACCCGTCAAAACTTTTAAATTATATGTAACGTCACATCCAGGATGCTTCATAAGCGTTTAAAATTAAACCCTCTACTTAACTCCTTCGCGATTGTCTTTTTAAATGCCTATTTTTATGTGTCCACATGTGAAAGAGGAACTTGAGGCATCTGATGTCGTTTTTGTTAACTTCCGAGTAGGGTTACAACAAATCTTACTCAACAATGAGGGTACAACCATATGTCGGCTCTCAATGAAAATAGAAACATATAAAAACCGTCCTTAATGAACATAATTTCCGTATAAAAGGGTTACCTAAAAATAAACACGGCGCGTCACTATTCTCGACTTCGGGAGTTTGAGTTTGTTGCGATGTAGGAAGTTTATAGAAAATTTGAGTGAAAATAAAATTTAATACAACAAATTATTAGTATCCTGTTTATTTCTACAATTACATATACAGAAAAAATTGTATGTATGTTTTTATTTCATAGGGTACAACTAAGGTCACAAATCACTAATTAAATTGACTGAGTTGTTTACTTCGCAAGCGCTTACCGGAGCCTACTCGTATATGTAATACATACATATTATGTCCTTCATTTAACGGGAGATTACAATTCTACGTGATGGTAAGTCGTGATCGACTCTGGGTGGTGAAGAGGACTAACTAAAAATAAGCTAAGATTTTCTCGTGATCTGTAGATACCCATATTAAATTGAACGGGACAATCGAATAAAAAAAGATAAAAATATCAACAGAACACCAGGAACTGATTACTCATCGAAAGCATTCCCAGTGGCCACAGAGCACTTAATCAAATTCATCACCTCTTAACCTCCGCAACTCGAGTCAGCATTCTTTAATCTAATAAACGGTATCTCAAAACTTAGATTAAAGTCCAAAGAACCATTTATAACCTGATACAAATGAGCCCGTCAAAATAAATTGAATTAATAACAGTTAACAAAACACACGTCCAATCAGTTCTGTACCCCTATTATGAGTTGTTGTAGTAAACGTCAAAACTGTTACTATTGCAGTTAACGTTTAGAATTTGTATGAGAATCCGTACAGCGCCTCTAGCGGTTACGATCGAATAGTCTAATACTGTAGTTACATTATGAGCTATTATGAGTTTTGGAAATGAAACTACAGCGGGTATCGTAAAGACGTGAGACGGTACAGTTTCCGTTACGTTATGTTGGCATCCATGAGTAATACCTCTCTCATTCTTTTATTATGATGTCAACAAGGATAGAACGAGACCCTGGCCAGCGAGCCAACATTTGTGAAATTAAAAAAACAAGTCTATGGATGCTCTATAACCCGACTAAATTAGGAAATGTGAAAGAAGAGTGGAATTAATGGCGTTTTAGTACCTTTTCAATTTAATTACATTAGCGTTCTGCGTCAGTCGCATTCAGTGTCAAACTGTGGTGTCAAAGTGTTGCTAACTTTGATGTTTTAAATATCTAGATGGGACATCGAATCCGCGAAAACGTGTCAAAAAATTGTGGCTAACTGTTAGCCACAATTTTTATATTTTTAGCAACTAGAAGTGAACGCAAAATAAAAATCACATTTAACAATTAATTACACGCAAATTTAAATGACAGGATATTTAGTTTAACCATTCAAACGAGCAGTGGTTCCCCTTGCCAAGTGAACTCGACGTGAATTGCCCGCAGACTGAGCTCGCCAACGCTTATATAGACTTCATAGCTTCATACTGACAGGAAATACGTCACTCTTCTCCTAACAATATCATTACGCACACATTACGCACACATAGACAATAGACGAACGGGTAAAACATCGTCTGCACGCACACATGCTTGATAATGTTGCCTTGTTTTTTTTTTGTTTTCATTGTAGGGCGACGCTCAATCTAGACATTTAAAACATCAAAGGTTGCTAAATATTTTGTTGATCTCGCAAGTTCAAAATTTCATTATTTTCATCTCTGCGTTCGGTTGCGTGAAACATTTGCCAAGCAAAATAGTGCCTAGCCATGATTTTGTTTAAATATACAGCAATATTTAATGACATTTAATTTCGATAGTGACTTTTCACCTTAGAAAATAGCGTGAGTGCCGTAACTACTACGGGTAACGTAATTTACTATAGCATCTGTCAAATTTGTGACTCGTAATACCAAATTGTAAGTAAAACATGACCGCAAGTACTGTATTTAATAGAGTTATGCGCATTTACTATTAAAGCAGCGTTTTCACGATAGCATCAATAGTAACGTTTTTTGCGTTTACTACAACAAACTCATAATAGGGGTACTGATTCTGATTCAAGTGCAAATCGAGTGATTGAGACGAGACGCTTCATTGGTCTCGAGTTAATCGATTACAATTTTTTAAACATCGATTTTAAGTCAATATACATACGCTCATTATGTGTAATGCATTTTTGTTGTAATTGTTGCTTTGTTAGCTTTAATTTGACCCTTCAGCGGTTCATTGCTTGGAGTCAGTAACTTATAAAAACAAGATTTGTTTTTTTTTCAAACTTATTGGTAACTAACCTACAATAAAACTGCTACTATGTCTTAAATGAAAGTTTACAAAAACTTGACAAATTAACATTTTTTACGTATGTTCGTGCTATCGAAACTACAATACCATCTGATGGCAAGTGGCGACATAATTTTAGCTAGTAAGTAAATCACCCCAATTAAGAGAAACCTTTAATCTTCAGTTGACGTTTAGTAATAATTTAAGCATGTTTTGTGACATGAGTTAGCATTTTACATTTTACATTTTTCAGCAGTTATCTAGTTCGTACCAGAATAAGACCCTCGATTTAACCGTAGAGTTTTGTGTATGATTTATTGCTCCAGTATGTCGGTGTATCGCCTAATTTTATACAAGGACTTTGACATGCGCACCTTTGTAAGAGAAAACGATTACTTAGTCTGGTATCTTTAGGAGAATAGAATTGTAAAGTAAAGGAGAATGTTCATACCTGGGCTAGCATTTTTTCTTGCCTCAATAGTATGCTTATTCCACAATTATTCCTTTTTATTTTCACTGTTGTTTAGGTACCAAAATAAGTAATTTGAACCAGGCTTCTTTTGGTTCGGGGTTGGATTCCTGATATTAACAGATATTAATACAGACCGGTTGTGTTTGTTTGTGATATCATAATTATGTTGTCCATACTACCCGCGACATTGTAGTGCATTGGTGTAAAGTGTTTTATTGTTCTTTGTAAGCGCTAATCTCAGAAATTGCTATATCGATATGGGTGCGGTTTTCATTACTGGAGTGGTTTCATTAATCGTTCATTTTAAACTTTGACTTTTATTTTTGAATCAATTAAAGTAAAAAAATTGGGTCAGTTTAAAGAGTCACGAGCAACAATTTTGTTTGCTATTAGGGAACTTGAAATTCCCCAAAACGTACCTATCTACCGAAGGCGAGTTTTATCGAATTTAAAAGCTTTAAACTAGATATGACATAAGAGATATGATCTTGCAAAAAATAGTATTAAATGTCGATGTACAGTCATAATTTTCTGTAATAAATGCCCCGTCTCAGGGACGGAAGCATTCGTTGTGCTGAGGAGTTGCCTGACGGACTGATAGCCCATTATTTCTATATCTTTATGACTTGACTATGAAATCTTTGAATATACCGGTGGGAATATCTCATTGTGCAGGTAATTAAAAAATGACTACTATGTATATTGTATTTGTATTAATAACTTTGTTAGTGTTCTTAGTTCTTTACATGCTGTTTATTTATAAAGATTTACCAAAAAATCTGTCGGTCCTGCCAAAATTTTTGGCTACTAGGTAAAATTTCTGCATGAAAATTATATATCATATAGTGTTGGCTTAAGTTCGCCAATACTCTAAGATACATGTATTATGATAAACAACATTTAAAAAGTCACAAAAGTGACTGCAATTTTTATTTTTTTATTTTATTTTGTAACAAAATTACTGGTGTTGCTTAATATGACGTATATGATTAGAACTTTATCTAATCGGATATTTAATAAAATAGCAAATAATCAGTATGAAGTGTAAAATTACGATAACTTTACTTATCAGTTAATACTTAAATTGAATTTAGGTTTCTATTCCATCAAAAACCATTCCCAGAAACGATAACCTGGATACGGAAGGTAGTACCCGGAAACATATTGCACTTCAACCCATAAAAATATATCCTGGGATCAACCTAAAGGATCTATCTAACTTTCCCACCGCTCACAGTGAATCTGTCAATCTGCAGATGCTCCAATATTTTTTACAACAAAACGGAAACGGAAAGACAGGATCACTCTGTCTCTATCTAAAACATCAGTCCCACTCTGTCTTTTCCGAGGCGCTTTTTTCTGGGAACTACATTATATTCGCAGGTTTTTCATGCACAGATTGTGGTACACCATCTACCACCTGTTGTATGTAAAAAATTTAACAACTGACGATCATATGGTGGTGTGCTTAGATGCATGTGTGAAGAGATCGAGCGCGGAAAAATAATAGTTGTGACATAAATATCATTGTTTCTGAAAGATAATTACATAAAAATGGAATATAAAAATACGAGTATCATAAAGTGCCATCTAATAACATTTGACTAATAATTTTACACGTCTATATTAAATTGTCCTAAATGTGAATCTCTACATTTTGGACCAATGAATTATGTCTTTCAACGCAAGTTTACAGGATTCGAACTAATATTTTCCGCGCTCCATCTCTTCACCTTCGAAATCTATGGCTTCAGGTTTCGGTTTGTACTCTGCGGTTTTGCTCTTCGATTCGGCAACGTTAAGTATATTGTATTGTTTTATTTATCCTGATCAGTAATCAGTGAGCAGTACTTATTTAAGAATTCAGATTTATAAGTTTTATCTTACTCAATTTTAATGTTATTTATGATACATTATATAAAACTGAAAAATTTGTTTGTTTGGACGGTCTTATCTCAGGAAGAGGAAGAAGGAAGGTTTTAGGCTATATAAGTTTACGCTACTTCTAACGGGAGCGGAGCAACAAGTTTATCAAATAGGAGCGAAGGCGTGTAATAGCTTCTTTACGTGTTGCATTATTGTAATGTGTATTCAGCGTTCAGCACATCGGTGTTCTGCCATGAGATCTTGTGCCTTAAATTTTACATTTCATTTAAGGATTCATCATTCATTATTAAATATTAACGATTATCACTAGACTTTGATCTGCCGGTATTGTAGTGAGGAACGTATTCTAGGGCGTCCTAATTATTGCCTAGTTATTAATTTTTTTGCGACTCAAGTATAGAGGATATTTTGGGATGTGTCATATTATGTTATATCGTCTACAGTCCATATATCCCAAGGAATCTTAATCTAGGTCTGTGAAGGTGTCAGTACAGTCATCGCCTGTTATCCTAGTACCTACAATTTTCCCGATGTTGACATCCTTGCGTCCCGTGGGAGCGGGTGCCAAATTAAACAGTGTCGTGTTGTCTCTATCGTGATGGATCGTGTCGATGACCCGGTAATGTCTAGGTAAACTGGTGTGAACTGTGGTAATGTGATGTTCGGGTGACGTGTGACGTCATCATGATGGACGGTGATCAAGCTAAGTTTGCTTAGCGGTGTTGTTAATTAAGTTAGGGTTGGAATTTTTGGATAATTAAGGTATTGGTTGATTATTATGAGTTTATGTTGATTAATGATAAATTAAATATGGAACAGTGACATTAATTTGTTAGTAGGTATTTCTGCCAAAATGGTGAAAAGTATTTTCTCCAGAATGTTTATAATATAATAGTCATAACAACAATATCTGAAATAATTAGAATTGTCTCACTATCGCAAGCAATAACCTCGTCTTTTCCCACAGTATGAGGCGTACAGGCCATAGGCTACCACGCTGCCCAGGCCCTTGTTTTTATGTGGGTTTAAGCAATTAAATGTTACACTTATAACAGTGAAGGAAAACATCGTGAAACCTGCATGCCGGAGAGTTCGCAAAACTCAAAGGTGTGAAGTTTTCCAATCCGCACTTGGCAGCGCGGTGAATTATGCCTTAACCTTCTCATTCTGATATAACATAATATCATTCTGATATTCTGATATAATTTTTTGAATATTGATTGATTATATTGATGATAATATAATTTTTTGAAAATGCATGATATGCAGGATTCGAACTCAGTCTACTACATGTTTACAATTAAAGCATAACCTGTACCTACCTATTGTACCTAATGTACACATATTAATATGGTATCAAATAACAACACACACGGTTCTGGATGCGTCAGTAAATGGGATTCTAAATACGGGTTGTAGGTACCCGTGGCGCATAAATCGTAAAGATGTGTAAAAGGGTTCAGAAGGCGATCTGAACGAGCTATGATTTATTGCCGTCACGTCTGATTTATGGCGACATTTTTGTAAACTGAAAATCTAATGACATTTCAGTTCGAACATGTGGCGGACTACCACTTATACCCGGTTCACATTTATTCCAGTCCAGTAATCCAGCGGTAATCCATTCCAGTGCTGGACTGGATCATATCGTTCACATTTATTCCAGTCGTTCAAAAGCTTGTAGATCGGTAACACTACAGTGACAATGCTTTCAAGAAAGAAGTGACGTCCCGACGTGATGTCCCACAAACATGCATGTTCTTATAAAGAAACAAACTGAAGAGTTTGGTTTTCAGTTAACTTCATTTTAGTCACCACCTATCGTCGGTACAAAAGTCAACTAGCCAAAGTGTCATTTTGGCAGTTTTGACTTAAATACATGGACATCAATATTATGACACAACTCATATTGTGGCAAAATATTGAATCTGTGGCATTTCAAATACAGATGTTATTAGAAATCGTTTTTCTGCTTAACTGCAAAAAATTAAAATTCTACAAAGGTAAACTAATCTATGTGAATTTAGTTTAATAGACCATATTCAAATTCTATCACCTTTTGTGAAAATCACAATGGTCAACTAGTCTAAGTGTAAGTTTAAGAAGCAGATTGAATACTTTACTGTAGTACAATATAACGTACAACTGTAAACCTACAACGCTCAACTAGTCTAAGTGGCAGATTGGCAATTTTCTTATTGTGTATTCCTTCATTAATTCTTATTTTATTACCATAGTCAACTAATCAATCTGCGATATCTCTTTTACAGGTAAGAAATACATTATTTTGTCTAATTGTATCTATAGAGGGTCATCAATAGTATACAAATTCATTAACTTGAATTGATTTTAAGAAATCCCTGATTTACAGCAATACTTTTTTTATTAAAATCACCTTCCTGAACATTTTGACATTTGCAGATTGGCGAGTTGACTTTTGTACCGACGCTATCACCTATCCCAAAAAAATAACAATTTGTATTCACTCTTCAACGTATAATCCAGCACTGGATTAGCCGTTCACACTATTCCAGTGGCGCTGGAATGGGCGCGCTGGAATGAAAAATAGACCGCCATTCCAGTCGACTGGACTGGATTTGATCACTGGAATGGTACATTCCAGTGCAGGTTCGCCCGGTTCACATTATTCCAGTAGCATTCCAGCGCTGGACTGGAATGCCGTACTGGAATAATGTGAACCGGGCATTATGGATGTTTTAGGTTAGAGAAGATGTTTTATTGGGAGGATGGGTGTTGGAATCTTAGTCAGCGATGGATTATGGAGTAAATATATAGGTACTACACAGTTAATAATAAAATAATTATACACATACTTCTCTATTTATCATCTATCTATATCTCTATCTATCCTTACTAATATTATAAATGTGAAAGTGTGTTTGTTTGTTTGTTTGTTTGTTTGTTTGTTTGTTTGTTTGTTTGTGACGCTTTCACGTCGCAACAAAGCTATTATATGATAAGGTTTATGTGTGTGGGGATAGTTAGGAGGGTGGAGAGTGACGTAGGCTACTTTTTACCGCGGAAAAACATCCCATTCCCATGGGAAGACCGATGTTTTGTTAGTTGCTAGATATTTATTTTCGGAGTTGCCAATAGATGGCGTTAACAAAATTCATTTGCAAGTTCTGAATTACGCTATCAAATACTACATGTAATTTACTTAAGTCATAGGCAAATGTAATAGGCTACTTTAGCTGTGCCTCGAGAACTCCCCGCTCCGGCTGTGTTCAGTGTACCGCCCGCCCGCTGGCACTATCCTGTTGGCTGATGTCCGCAAGTTGCTGGACTCGCCGACACCGGTGGTGGGCGCGGGCGACTGGAACTGCAAGCATGCGGGGTGGAATAGCCTAGCTGCCAACAGAAGTGGAAGGCTACTTTTTGATGCCGCTGAACAGCACGGCTACACTGTCGAGTGTGTTGCACACCGTTACCGCGGCTCTGAATAAGAGAGAACGCGTGTGTGCAGTATTCCTCGACATGGAAAAGGCGTTCGACCGTGTTTGGCACGACGGCTTTCTCTACAAGATCTCGCAGCCGTCGGCGCCCCGGAGTGCCGTTAAGATGATCTCCAGTTTCCTCGAAAATAGAAGCTTCAGAGTAGTGGTTGAAGACGCCGAATCCACCGAGCGTCCGATCGCAGCCGGCGTCCCGCAACGGAGTTGCCTGTCCCCGGTCTGCTACGCCTGCTACACCGACGACATCCCGGCGGCAGGGGGGGCGTCGCTTGCCCTGTATGCCGATGACGTGGCGTACATCACCACGTCGCTGAATAGAACCCACGCCATTGTCAAGATGCAACGTGCGCTTGATGCCCTCCCCGAATGGCTCGCCGCGTGGAGACTGTCGGTGAATGTCAGGAAGACGCTGGGCCTTCCCGCGCGACTTGCTGGTTACGCGGGACGGGCCTAGCACTGACTGATACTGGGGCTTTGTAAGTCGTCGCCCGACGCTGATCGGCTCCTGCTGGGCTTCCCACCAGCGGGATTCACCCGGTAGGGGCTCGATCGCCTGGGCGGCGCGAAGATGAACCCCATCCCGTTTAAGACTCTGTGGCCTGTAAAAAGGCCACCACTCACCGGACTTGACCTATTGGTTAACCACAGATGGACAACCAAGGGCCTTAGGGCCTAACCCAAGGACTGGCCCGTTTTAACGGGCCGCGAGAGACACCCCCAAAGGGGAACTAACTGTCCCGAGGGCTCCACACACCTCAGACAGGGTGGAGTGAAGAGAGTGAGTAGTAGGCTACTTTTTAGCCTAAATTCCTACGGGAGCGGGACCTACGCGGCTGTTACCTACGGGTCCCGAAGCGAAGCGCGGGCGGTTCTCTAGTTGAACTAATATATTAAAATTGTATCTCACCGATGTCTTAAGAAATTCAAATATTTGAGAAATATTATTTTGAATTTTGAGGCTTTATTTATTAACGCGACAGGTCCCATAACATTTTTTCAATACTTTCTGTCTGTGAGTGGGCGTTTGTTTTGCTGATGATTAAAATTATTTTATTCATGACAATGTGTTACAATGTTTGTATACATATTTAATAAAAAAAGCAAAACTATTGTAAGTCATTTGTCTTTTGTTAAAAGTGAAATAAAATGAATTTTATGCCGCGTAGATTCTTACAAACGTTTTTTGCAGCATAGTGGAGCATGATCTAGGCTTCCTCAAAGAGGAGAGGCCTGTGCTGAGTAGTGGGCCATTTGACTTGAAACCAAGTAGAGAGTAGGTAAGGGGATCCATCTTATGGCTACAACCCATTAATGGCCCACTACTGAGCACGGCTCTCTCCTCATTATTCAGGCGGCCTCGAGCATACTCCACCACGCTGCTTCAATGCGGATCGGTGGAGGGGTTAGTGGCCAACCCACTGTCGAATGTTTTCAAGCCGCCCGAAGGCCTCCGACACGGCTTAACGACTGCTATCAATCGATAACAACCGGGACCGACGGCTTTACGTGCACTGAAGCGCTCAAGAAATTGTGCCACTAGGTACTTTAGTACATAGTATCTCAATGCTAGCGGTCACCCATCCGACTACCGACTGCGCCCGCTGTTGCTTAACTTTGTCGATCGCTTAGGATCGACGCAAGCCGCCGGGCTATGAGCGCTTCATTTCATTGTAGGTATATACGAGTACCTACATATGGTATTATATAAATTATATTAAGCATACTAAGTATGCGATGGCGCGATCTCATTGAATCATTCACCTTTAGATTTATATGAGTCAGTTGGTTAATCCGAATTGAAGGCAATAGTGAACGTAACTACATACAAACAGTAGGATACCGACTTTTTGTGGTCAGAACACCAGATGACCAGATGGTCATCTAGTTAACCTTAAAATTCTTAGGACAAGTTCAAAAATGTGTCACAAAGTAAGCTTGTTTTGCGAGAAGACTTATTACTTGAATCACTGAACTAATTAAAATTAGTTTTAATGCAATTAAGATAAATAATTGGTAATCAATCTGGTTAAGCGGACGGTCCGGGATTCACTATCCAGTCGGGGCAAACGTGTATGCCATAATATAATTATTTAAATCGCTTATTACTTGTCAAAGTGGATTCAGTATGTACCAACAACTAACAGGACTAGGTATACTAACAACAACTAACAGAACTAACTGTCACTAGCATGTCCCTCTCCAAGTTTTCACATCCAACCAATCACCAACTAATATTCTATCACTATCTGCTAACTGGACTTACCATCCTAGTCCCTAAATTGACTCTTGTTCTATGTTGGTCGCAATTGTCATGGGCGGCAGTAGAAGGGTTGTGCTGTATGCTCGTTTGCAACTTTAATGTATAAAAAAGTAATCGACCGAGTTAAGCAACAGCGTCGTAATGTGATTGGGTGATCCTTTTATTATTTTTTTGAGAGCTTCGGAGCTTCGTAGTGCGCATAGAGCCATCAGTCTTCGTCGTTTTCGTTAGATCGTAGTCATCGAACTAAATGCTTAGGACAAATTTAATGATAACTTCCGACATTTTTTCTCTGGAGTCTGGACCTATTCACAATGAAGCAACGTGGAGTATGCTCTAGACGTGTGCCCTACAGAGGAACAAGATTCGAAGGTTACCAACCAGGTGTATGGCTTCAAAAGCAGATAAATAAATCATCCCAACCCCAAATAATCGCAAGTAACTCGACGTGAAGGAGTCCATAAAATTATCATATATGAATGCCTTGTATTG
This sequence comes from Hesperia comma, assembly GCA_905404135.1. NCBI lineage: Eukaryota > Metazoa > Arthropoda > Insecta > Lepidoptera > Hesperiidae > Hesperia > Hesperia comma. Next base: position 10,393,622 of record FR990034.1, read on the forward strand.
TATCTTTAGTGTAAATACAATTCGACCTTGTGTTCGTTTATTGAATTCGCAACCCTCTGTAATCGCGGCCACCACCTGTTGACTGGCCGATTATATGCCAAAACCCTCCCTCGCTTGTTTCAAATATACCTTTTGAGGCATCCGATTAGTAGTTTAATTTATCAAGCATTTAAAGATTTTGTATTGTATCATTTTGGGATAATTAGCATAGAATAGCTTCTATTAGATTAGTTACTCTAGGTTTCGTTGCCACATAATGCGGTAATTGAGATCAAACATTATTTTATATAGTATTATATATAGTATTATATAATTATACATAATCAATTTTCACCCTCCGGGAATCGAACCCGGAAACCCCTTGCTTCGCAGGCAGGGTCACTTTCAATTGGGCTACGGCGTCATTTAAGAATTAAAATATTTTTTATTACAGCACCTACCAAATAAGCACATATTAGTTTCTTATCACTTAAACAACTTCATAAAAGAATGTCCGCAAGAAACTCTTACACACTTTTGATATTAACATTTCTTTAAATTAGTTTAGTGATATCCGTGTGATGTTAGAACCGACAGGCACAATAAAATGATGAATGATTTAATGAATAAATAAACTTCTTTGACCAATGTATATAGATTACATCACACATGCATACTAAATTATTAAAATGATGTGAACATAATAAATTAAAGAGATATTTATTGGCCACATTGTAATTCTGAAGACATTAATTATTTCAAAATACCGCCTTTTGTCCAGTCAAAACACATTATTTCACAAAAAACCGCGCACATTATTTCATAACTGTAGACTGGATGTTGCGATTTTTATAATTCTTTTTTTATTGGAAAGGTGTTGCTTGTCGTCTCATCTCATATAAAGAGCGACATCTGATGGTTTTTGAGTTATTTCTATAAGTCAGTTATTGTTTTGAAAAGTTTTTAGATGTAGGTTTTAGTTCTTTTGCACGATTTCTAAGGTAGATATACATTTTTATTTAGTTAAAAACTTTTAAAAATTGGAGATAGGTATACAATAATTGTGTCGAATGAATGATTGAATGAAATGAAGTTTATTTCAAGGATGCTTTAATAAACGCTTTTCAAAAGTCAAACTACGAAAAAAAGCCACAGCCACAGAAGAACGCAGCCACAGCATAGGGCTGTATGGTAATGAAGCAACAGCCGCAAATTTTTAGGGCACCCAACTTTGCTTGAGCGAGAACAGCTCATTAAAAACGATTCTTACTTTTTTTTCAGCATTTTGCTCCATACGAAACAACTGGGACCAATACATTATATCCGCGGGGATGTTTTAAGAAACACAAGGGATGAGACGTTTCCGTCGAACGGGTTGGCCACATGCATCTCAACAAACACCTGGCTATCGAGACTTAATTTTTTTTCTAACCCTTCCAATTTCAAATTCGAGGGAACTTCTTTAACCCATCTTTACCCCTTTTCGTTATTTTTTTGTTAAACACCGTTTTAGAACACTTTTTTTCGATCTTATGGTTTTGAGTTCGCGGTTTTGATACCAGAAGCATTTGGTTTTTGCTTTGCGCCATGTTTTTCGTGTTTTTTGGAGTGCATATGGCAGATTTAAAGTTATTTTTAGGATAGCATGTGCCGGCGCCATTCGCGACGGCCGGTGATGTCACTTCTTATTTCTGATTATTTAGTCGGAAGGGGTAATGTTTTGTCTAAAGGTTAAACACCTACTGATCCAATTTTAGATAACGGCGGCCGAAATAGGACAACAGCTGTTGTTTTATCGGAAATGCGTGTGATTTAGTTATGAGTATTTTGATGTATGACTAATTGTGTCTTTAAATAGTAATAATGATCTAGGACTGAACTTTAGATTTTCGTATAGGCGGGTGGGGGGCTTTCGTATCAAGAGTAAAATCGTTCAAAGAGTAACCCTCACATTGTGAGAGGAGGAATGATAAAGCAGTCATCGAAACTCGTACATGTCCCGTATGGGACTGGGGACTATGGGTTGAATGGTAAGGTAAAGATGATGATGATGAAAGGCAGAGTTAGTTCTTATCTTGGTGTTGCCCACGGCACTAACGACACAGGGAATCCTGATGTGGGACTATAAGTGTGTAGCGTTATAAAAAATTAGTTGTAGTTGATCACGAGTGTACAGTTCAGCCGTTTGTCTACGTGATTTGACGTTGTCATTCTGTGTTGTTCATAGCACCCATGGGTCCCACAAGAAACCCTATTATATATTATAGTAGGGCTATTAATGCGCAGTATTATGGACGTACCTACTTTTATCGTGCCACACCCTAATGGATTGCGAAATTTGTCCTTGAGTTCACATGTGCGTAGTAGAAAGTGTCACTTTCAGAAGTACCTATGAATAAAAATTCGCATAATATATTTAAATTTAATATTGTTACGTAATTCTTTGGTAGGGCTACTTAACCTGCCAGCTGCTTGATTTTTATTTTAATTTATTACATGACTGCGATTCACTCCTATAAAAATCACACCCTGTTATTTATGTTGCGTAGTTTTACATAAACATAGTTTTATGACATCTTTATTATGTCAAACGATCCTGATAGTAAGTGTTCACCGTCAGTCATGTACACCGAAAACATCGCCGATACGAAAGGAAGAAAAGCAGTAGGTTGAAACATACATCCAGAAAGCTTGAACTTTGTAAGAATTTTATGCAAAGGAGATCTCCTACGAGAAGAGGGATCATACTTGTGGAACAGTCGAGCTCCGGTTGTTAATTTTTAATGCAAATAACACTCACGATTTTGAATTGCGCAAACATCAGTAGGTACTTATAATTCAAAATCGACAGTGCCCGTTTGCATTTGAAATGTTTAGCGTCCGTAATTTAAGTTGAAATTAATGTTCCGGCTCATTATGTTCGGAACTTGTTTAAACTAAAGCGGTGATGAAAATTTCGATAACGAGTTTCAGGATTGAAACGTTCCTGTGAAGTGTAGGTATGTGAAACCACAAAATGTTAAATTCTTTCAAACAAATTCACTCGTTTAATTTCAAAATCCTTTCAAAAGTAAAAGTCCAATTGGGCGTGTGTGCATAATTAAGGTGTTTGTTGTAGTCGATATGTTGAAAGGTAACAAACTCTATCGACAGGTAATTCGTGAGGCAGAAGCGGCCGCTAATGGTCGTACTGACGGGGAAAGTGATGGGAGATGGACACCTTGACCTCAACAATGCTCAGCATAGTTTGCCATGGGAACTACAATCGAAATTATTTTAACGAATATTTTATTAAGACTAAAGCTTATGTACAGTTGGGAGAGTAAAATAAGTACAGTTACGAAGAGTAAAAGTTTACGCGACTGTAACGCCATCTAGTATGGAAAAGTTTTATACAGTTTAAACATTTTGAATTTAGGATTAACTTAAAATATTCACTTATAGTAGGGCCATTTTAATAGGTCACATTTGACAACTGTTTGTCTTTGCTTCATAGTGAGGATAACCTGCTAAAAAACATCGATTAAATTTAATTAATCGATAAGAACTTCAAACATCTGTACCTAAATCGAATGCGATTGTTATAAAAAGTATTAATAAGCGTACAGTTCACACAAGGAATAAAAAAACGACAAAAATAATACCTACGTCAAATAATGGCGCGAAATTAAATCATGACTTTTTTGTAACATTTCACGTTTCTGGATACTGGTTTTTGAGCCAGACGTTATAAATATAAATGAATAAATACATATTTTTTGGTCTAAAATGTAACAAAATTAATTTTGTTCCTATTAAATCTTATTTTATTTTATAATCGTGTAATACTTTTGGCGATTAATTCGACTTCTCGAATTCAACTTATCGACTGATCTGTTTCTTTTGGTACCATCCCTAATGTTTAAAAAGAAAAAGAGTTCACTGACGTAACTTTGTAACGACGTCAGTTCTTTACTTTTAAGTGTAAAAAGTTTAACAATATCTAGTAGGGAATATTAAATTATATGGGGTGCCTCCCTTACAAGGTTACTTTGTAACATTTTGAAGAACTGTCAAATGTGACCTATTAAAATGGCCCTACTATACAATATTATTGTTGACGAGCAGATCCAGTAAAATATCCAAAGAATAGTAGTAATAAGTAGATATGAGTGCTTACCTGTAAAGATAAATTAATAATAATTCATTTACTTTAAGAATTGTAGGTTCCTACTTAGATATACAATAAATCAATTCATCCTAAAAATTTGAATAAATCGGATGGATGTAGGTACCTATAAAAATACACAAAAAAATTGATCATTGCAGAAAATATATAGGAATAACAATATTAAATTCAATTGGCATTTTAGATTTTTGTTTTGTGAAAAAAGAAACTAAAATTTTCACCTAAAACTGATATTACGATATTTGTGACTTCTTATGATTCTGTGGCAAAAGTGAAAAAAATGTTCCTATGCAATAGTCACACAAGAAAGTTCTAAAATAAAATCCATAGGCATTCATGCGTACAGTAAAAAGAAGTGAAAATACATAGCTTTAGAGAATAACTTTTTTGATCATTTTTACATTTAAAAATAATCGTAAGTCGAGCGATCTAAGTCACAGCATGTTACTAACGCAAGCCCATAAGTCTTTTCTTGTACCGAAATCGCTCGCTATAAAACTTTTCAACTAAAAAATCGTTCCAAATGCAACAGCCGTTCTATCCAAATATAGCGAAACAACAGCGCAGCCGCGTATTCTAAAAATGCAAATGAGACACAAATTCTCCGCAGCGAACAGGTGGTGTCAGAGAGTAGCTGATCTCCAGCTAATACATTCATAATCTAATCATATACAAATAAAATAAATAAGGGGCAATAAATGATGCGGCAAGATGTTCCAAACCAGTATTTTTATGGTATGTAGCGAACGCGCAAGATGCGACCGACCCATAGGTAACCTAGTTCGGATAGGACAAAGACATAACGTAGTTTACTTATTATAGTTACTAGCTGTCCCCTCGCGGCTTCAGCCGTTGTTAAGGATAAACTGATCCCCCTTTTTATCCCTTTATAGGGGGAATTTTCAAAAATCTTCTCTTAGTGCTATCCTAGACTCCTCAAGGAGCCCAATACATATTCAGCCCAATATCAGCTTTTTGCGTTCAGTAGGTACTTTGACATATTTTGCACTTAGGTACCACCGTTTCAGTGAGGTGTCTTCAAATATTAACTATTTAAATCTTATATTGGTCACAATAGTCATGGACGACCGTGGAAGGGTGGTGCAGAATGCTCGTTTGCTACCTTATTCCATAAAATAAACTTATAAGCAAGTGCTAGTATAATAGTAAAGGTAACAAAACTGGTAACTTAATTAAAATTGTTATTTATTACTTCTTGTAGTAATAAAGTAAGTAACGTTACACGAGTTTTTAATTAAAATATTTCAATATATTTCACGCATGTGCACCAATTGCATGTTTCTTGTTTTGAAACTATTAGTGCGAAATTGTATTTTAATGTTGCTTTATATCTTCGCATAATTTTGCTTCAGAGAGTGGGCACAGTACTACCGTGTACCTATTACATATGTATATTAGAGTCCAAAATGGGAGATCGGACAATTTTTCAAAAAGTGTGTAAATGAACCCAACCATAAAAATGACAATACAATGAAAACGCGTGTGCAAATTGTTTATTTACGCTAAAGATTTTTTTAGTAGGTACAAATAAGTAAATAAGCTTGAGTTGTCAATTATCGAAGGTATATTATTATTTTGATGTAGAATATGGGTACTATTTTAATATGATTGCGTCAAGTTTTATCAACGATATTATATTTCATGGAAACGTAGGAGTCGACCTTTTCGCATCCTCCTAACCATAGATAGTACATGTGACACGTGCCTTATGCAGCTGCCATAGCGGAAGTGCATACAAAAAGAACTTTTTCTTTTTAATTTTTTTTATCTACACCAGCATACCCATTCAGCCAGTGATTAGAACAAGTTGGATTCGAATTACGTATTGCATAATGGAATATAAGCCGGAATTAAAATAACACGAGATGGCTCTTCATTCCATGGTGGTTTTATTGCACATTTATTGATGGTGATTTTTATGTTTAGAACCCGTGATCTTTGTTCACATGTGTTTTATAGTGTGATTCTACAAATGGCGTCGACAGTTTGAAATTTTAACTCGCCGTGAGAAACAGTAAGCGCTAGATTTTATTACCTAATTATTCTACTAGGTATTTTTTGTTAATATTCAGATCTTCATGAGATAATGATTATACTTACGAGCAATGCACCTAGTTATAATATGTATGTTACTTAATTTTTTTATTATATTGGTAGGTAGGTATATAATTACAACGTGGGGTTCTAAAATCTTTAAAATATTTTTATAGGTATACAACGGTTATTTTCAAAGGCTGTAGTACACATAAATACGGTTGTACCTATATTAATCGCACAGTGTAAATCGAGCGGCTTAATCGTTGGACCCGCCAATCGGTAAACCCGGGTTCAAACCCCGCTCGCACTTCGCATCTTCAAAAATTATCTACGTACGTATTAGAATTTAATTATCACTTGTTCCTGTGATGAAACATACCTATCTAAGCGTTTTTAATATTTATTTAAAATGTGTGTAAATTCCGCTAATCTGCTTAACAGCATATTGGACTAAGACCTGTACCTCCTACATTGTGAGAGGAGATCCATGCCTAACAGTGGGACAAATATAATGTTGCAATGATGGTAATGATGATCACAACATACACAGGATATAAACAAATGTTCAGTGTATTACATGTAATCACACAATATTACTCATAACATATCCAGTACACTCAATTCTACATCCTTGATCACTAAACACCATGAAATTTAAAAAAATAAAATCAGTTTTAGAAAAAAAGCAGGTATTCAAACGTCGCACGTGTTCTCTGACACATGTGCATTAAAGGAACCACTTTTCAAATTCAAAAGGAAGAATCGGAAGTTCTATATCCGAATGAGTTCCATATTCGAAATCCGAGCATATGTCGGCCCGCCCTCGCAAGGCTTGGGCACTACGACCAATTTATAAGGACCTCTTTTCAAATAAATATGTTCAGTAAAAAATATAATAGTATTAGAGGTCAAGGAGTATTGGGCGTTTATTGAGTTTATGAAATTATGATCAATTAAAATTGTATTGAAAGAATTTTACGATAAGGAGAGAGGTATGGCGTTTTACGATGGTCGATTTGTCTTGGGCACTCAATTATGACCTCATTTATCGATTTGAAAGGATTATTATTTCTCACTTGAATTTGAACAAATCAATTATACAACGAAGCGTTGAAGAATTTATGCTCCTTCTTGTTTTATTTTAGGCCCTATTTAATAAATTTTAAATTCAAGCATACTTTTAGTTAATATTATGTAGAAATGGAATAAAAACGTGACTGCCCCATGGCAAGGGTGCCATGCTACATTAATTGCAAAATTCATCGATTTTATTATCGGTACTAAATGATTTTGCATACTTTGATTTTATTCACTATCCATATCTCGATGCCAAAATGAATCCCAAATTAAAAAACTATTCAAAATACGAAGTTTTATTTACTGCATTAGGTAATTATTTCCATTTCCAAAGTCCATAAACACTATTCCCAGATTATTGTTCAGCTGCATAATTATTATACTTTTGTACCTTTGCACATTATGTTTTAAATACTTCTTACAACTTATTACGGCATCAGTTTAACCAATATGTGGAATATCTTAGTGAAATAAATTAATTGCATACGGATTAACTAATACCCTTTAAACTACTACTGCTAATAAAAATCTAATACATATTAAAGTGCTTGCAGTAAAATCTAATATACGTGTAATACTAAATGATTAAATAGATACACGTTTCAGTTAGCACACAGCAATAATTAACTTGTGATTATTTGAACAGTTTAACGTTACAAAAACTAACCAACATTCTACAGATGACGGCTGGTATTTGTGTCAATTATAATTATTTAAAGAAATGTCATAATTGTTGAAAACTGGGTTACTGGGAAATGTAATTAAGGAGTTTTTGCCGCGGATCGGGTAAGCATACCTATACTATCGTAACTATAGTATGTATAGTTGAAACTTTTGCTTGAGTGTCTCGTATCAGCTGCTAAACGACTCAAGTGTCGGCTAAGGGCTTGCGAGACAGTTTTTCTTGTTTTCTTTCCTCATATCTCTTTCTTCTCACTTCTGTCTTGCCGGCAACGCATCGATGATATGTTTGGTTGTGCTGATGTCCATGAGCGACGGTGACCACTTACCATCAACTCATTTGGTCGTTTCTCAGTTAATATAAAAAGTGTAAACTTTACAGATCTGTACTTAATAAAACACTTGAACGTAAATAAGATTTCCCTAGTCTTTTTAAACTACTTTTGAATTTTAAGGACAGCACGAATATTTATGTTATAGGTAAGTGACGAATGCGTGGCGTAGTGACTGCTTGTGAGGGGTACTGGGTTTGATTCCCGATCGCAAATTTTTATGTGATAGAAAATTTATGTTCTTGGGTTGAGAGTTAGTTAAATAGATTTTTGTTATTATTATCCATTACCGACGACACCACCTATGTACCAAATCTATGGTTAGTGATGTCTTGTTTGTATTGTTTATGTGAGTTATTCCGGTCTGATACTTGAAAAGGGATCCCGAGAATGGATGTCATCCGTAACGAAGAGAATATCAGTGCGAGTGTACGACGATGAGTGTGAATGCATTGATTTTTTTAATTTTTTAAACTACATAATTTTAAGGTTATCAAAGAACGTACCTTAAGGTTTATTGCATATTTTGTGGAGTTTTTTTTTTATCTATTTGTTTGCCGGTAAAATAATATTGTGTGGGTAAAGGTATCTGACATTCTTTTTTCAAAAACAAAGACATCATCTGTCATAGAGCAGGAAATAAATGAACAGTTTTAACGATATCAACTGCACCCGCATTCCCGGACGTTAGTCACATGACAAACAGAATTCCCATATGGTTTTATTAAAAAGATTTTTCGATTTTTTAAAAACCATTAGTTTCGTTAGCAATAAATCATGTCGCATCTGCCGCTGCTCCGGGCTTTAACGTCCATTAAAAAAATCCTTTGTCCTCTAAAATCGATACCGGTATTTTTAAAACGTTTTGATTGATTCGTTATTTTCGGCCAGTAGTCAAAACTGTCACTATTGATGAATATTGTTTGGAATAGTGTCGTACTTCACTTAACGTTTTTTTTTATTTTGGGAAAGGCAATGACTGTTGCAATTCACTTCAATTATAAAAAAGTAATCATAAAAATGTTATGTAAGTACCTAATTTATCATAAAGTATAATTATGCATTCATTTAAAATGTAGCAATATTATAAATATGCAAAACAAACACCCACACAGTCAAACATTAGGTAGCTACTCTATACAATTAAAAACACTGTAACAGGTTAATGTTTGGTATAGGATAAATTTGAAAAAAATGTTCAAGATAGGTCCATAGGGCCAACGGGAGATAATAACTGTTTTTAATTTTTTTATCTGTCTTTCTATGTATTTGTCTTTGTATAATATAAATGTTTCAGGACGTCTGCCGCGTCTATGTAATAATAATCATAAAAAGACACCATAGACAACACTTTCCCTTTTAGAAACCATAGTGGAACACATGGGTCATAAATAACCGCTACGAGGGGTCAAAGTCGGGGCTAACGGGCCTGATGACGACACTACGGGACTGACTCATCCTCAGGAGATATAACTTATAACTAATAATATCTTGTTTACACTAGATTATGACTGTGTTTATCCGGGTTATTCTATTCAAACTTAAAAATAAAAATATTTTTAATTACTTGCATATTAAATATTAATAAGAGCGATATCAGCATAACCCAGGGAAAACAATTAAAATGTGTTATATTATCTATAAATTGTCTAATCCGACATAGTTAGTTCTTATATTAGGTACACAAACCAGCTAACAAGTACCTTTTGCAACTTGTTTGCTTTATCACGGAAAGAGCGAAGGTTAGACTACTGTTTAACAATAAATTGTATAATAATAGGACGAGTGTGAAAAAATTGGCCTTTTTAAATAATTGGGCAATTTGCAACTCGTAAATATGACATTGTGCATACTCGGAATTCAACGCGTTTAAAGTTTAAAAATGTATTAGTACAGGAAATCTCAGCTACTTGTTCAATGGCGAATGAATTGGTTTATTTTTTAACATTAGGTACTATAGAGTTGACATTTGATAGAATTGGCTCCGGAGATGTTAAAAATGACTCAGTGGGAATGAGAATGTATAAGTACACTCGTCGATGAGAATTTATAATTAAAAAAATATCTATAAAGTACTATAATAATGTTCAATCACTAACAATCGGGTGACCTGACTGCTCTTTTGTCTGCTAAGGCTATTAAAAAAAATTGAGCCGTCACGGAATCATTAGTTAGTATGAACTTATTGCAAATTTGTTGAGTGAAATCTATTTCATCTGTAGTTATTTGACCAGGTAATTAATGGTAATGACCACAAAAATAAGTAGCGTCAGGAATCCCAGGCCTACCGCACAGTGGCGCTGACGGCACCAGCGGCAAGTAAATTAGCGCGTGTCTCATCGATAATGACGGTCTATATTAAATCCGCAATTCTCGCCTGAAAACATACGGGCCGTTAATTGGCTACGTGTCGATCGTCAATCCATAGTGATTATTGAATCATGCGTAATATTAAGCAACAATGTTGACTTACACTAGTGGTCCAGTAGGCGATCCCGTAAGAAAAAGAAAGTTAAATTTAAGTTATTGCGGATTCTAACAATGTCGCCACAACACCTCTGGTGTTACCAATGTCCATGGGCGACGAATCGCAAGTCTCACGATGCTGATATTTGATTCAAACCCGAATGGAAGAGCGTAGATTCGTTTTCAGTAGCTTTAGAGTATGTACTCTGGTATTTGAAAAGTATTTTTTTTAATATACATAATCCAAATTTTAAAAAAGGAAATAAAAAAAATCTAATAAATAATAATACGACATGCAATTAATTTTGTTCAAACTTATAGATTACTAGCTTCCACTCACGACTTCGCCCCCGTAGAATTTTAAATCGTGCTCTGCCCTAACTCCCCAAGAAACATGCATGCTCCAATAGTTTCGACTGTGCGTTGTCTGTCAGTCATTCAATCAGTCGGTAACGGAAAAGCTTTAACTATATTGATGATGATTAACTTTATTTAAAGGCTGCATTGATTCACGTTTATACGGCTTAGTTTAAGAACAAAATAACAATACGATAATCGCAGCAATCCCGCTCCAAATATCGCTCCGTACGTTCGAGTAAGTCACAGTATGTACGACACGCGATTGTCGCCCGTTACGCGTCGCAATAAGCATTGTAGCAATATCGAGAAGGTATGAAGCGCATTCCTCAAACGCACTGCCATTTTTATTAGGTATAAGGAATTGTTTCCCACGATTTCATTCGACTTGTATGTACATGTGACGCATAGTGCTTAGAATTTTAGCACCGGCGTAGATAAGTACTGAGATCATAGGTAAGAAAGTTGCAGCGATACAGGCTATTAATCATATTAAGTCTGTATAATTTTTAAGCTTTGGACCCGATAAATGTTGTGTCCTGGGTTGCGAGAGGATCATCCGTCCTTCCGTCATAACACCGCCCAATTCCTGAGTATACCTAGTATCTACCTGCTACCATATTTTCTATCGTGTAACAACGATTTTATCAATCACTAGGTCATTCCTTATCTACATGAAAAATATTTAAATATTTAAGTAATGTCGGTTTATTAACAAAAGCTTCTGTTAGCGGTTTGACCCACGTCCCGTGGGAACTATTTCGCGTACTTGAGATAAAAAGAAGCCTATAGTCTTCCTCGATAAATGAGCTATCTAACACTGAAAAAAAATTCAAATTGGACCAGCAGTTCCTGAGATTAGCGCGTTCAAACAAACAAACTCTTCAATTTTTTTTACACTTTGGGCTACATTATCGCAGTTTTATTAAAGTTCCCGATTTTGTTTGAAAATATAACATAGCCATTGTTTATATTTAATTATATCATATAATGTATAGATATCATTATAGATTTTAGTTGCTAAAGAATAACTTAAATTCTCAGAGGGCTTGCACCTCTGGCAACGAGTTTTAAACGTCTATGTCCTTTACCTTAAGGTTGTCTGGAAGAAATCGCTAAGACTACAACTATAAGACCGCCTATTGTGTCTTAATAATTTGTTACGTTACTTATATTATTCTTAGTGTGCACAATAAAGTATATTGTAATATATTGTATTGTATAAATACACACTGAGTTTACTACGCACATCATTGACATAAATATAAAATTTTTGTATTGTTCGAAAGTGATGAGTAGAACAACAGTTTCACTAACCGAGACAAATTGATGAATTTCACCTGTTATCCCAGGTAGATGTATAATAATAAATCTGCATTAAGGTGCGTCTGTGGTCTTCATGTTGCTAATGGTATGTTGAGATGTTGTGTTAATATTTCTCTTATTTGTCATCATTTATCACAAACACTACGTTCACAGCAACATTAACTGTAGTGACTGTGTGTGTATTAGTTATTGTTATGTTATATTGTTGGAAATTAAATATGTCGAACCAAATTACTGTCTTTTATTTTCTGTTATATTATTAAATGACATACCTACGTCTCCACTATGTGTCTTACTCTTAGACATCAATGTATGTCAGTTTATTTTATAAACCTTTGAGAAATCTGCAATGACTAAAATTATTTCTAAATCTTTCAGGGGCGTAAGTCGGCAAGTCGGCAAAATTATAAATTAACTACAATTTAGCAAAGAAAATGTGTCATCTATCGAAGCCAGTGAAGAGGAGACGCCAAGACAGTGCTGTTGAAGAATTTACGTTAATTTATAAATGTCTGTTTTCCTTCTGACCGCGTTGAATACGTTTAAAATGATTCTTAGCTACAGCTTGATTAATAAAGTAATTAAAATGTTGTTCAAAACAATTTGCCAAAAAAAACAATTAGGTATAGCATTAGGTATAGCAGGTATACAATTAGCCTAGTTACGCTTTATTAAATAATATTGTTTAGTGCGATTGCCAAGTTAGTCTATTTATTTTAAACGCTAAAGATTTTTAATATTGATCTTGTCAATATAAGATGTTGTTAGGTTAGATAATTACGTAACAACTTAGGACATAAAGTCCCTTAAGTGATAAATTTTATAACCGACTTGGTATTACATGGAGCTCACAACTTTTTACGGTCAAATAACTGAGTTGCGAGAGTTGGTTTTTTTTTTATGAGTATTGTTTTTTATGGGATTATTATTGTTAGCTAGGCCACAAAAGCGTACGTAAAATCGGTATTGTAAAAAGTGGCAGTTATCGTAGACACATTAGTATTTAATACCATAATGGCGACGGCGAAAGAAACCATAGCAAATGTTATTGGTGGAGAGAGGAAAGTACTGCATGGTGAAATTACTGCAGAGATGTTTGAATATATTCCTCCTAACCGACTTCCAAAAATGAAGAGTGAGTCTATGTTCGACGAATGACATTAATTTTTTTAAGTAGGTATTCCTAGCGATTTCTCACTATTTATGAATAGATTTTAGTTTTTGTATATTTGAAAGAGCGTCAGGTTATATATGTACATAATTTCGTATCGGTTTTAGGATCACGCCGAAATAAAACATGATCACGACGTTTCTAATAATAATTTATAGTCCAATTATGATTATAGTAATTTAGGAAATCTGCAGGCACAGATACTCATATACGTACGGGTTAAAAGGCTATAGTGCACACTGGTCATATATAGACAGACAGTCTTCAATTTAGAAAACAATAAAACATTATAGCGAACTCTCAAAGTTTTATTCACAATCTTTAGATTCACCGAAGAAAGTGATGTATATCTCAATATTATTTGTTTTTTATCTGTTTCCACTAAGATTTGAGATCTGTTATTTCATTGTTTGTCATTTGGTTTGTCGACTTTGTCGTTTTGTATTACTAGAGAAAAAGAAGCTTCCTTCCGTCTACTATGTTTTATTTTAATCTACGCTTATATTAGGCCAGTGAAGACGAATGACGAAAAGTTGAAAAAGTTAATAACCGGTTGAACCCAAAAAGTCATTTGCACCGATCTATAGGTACCCATTATAACTTTTAAAATGGGAACACAGACATAGATGGGAATAGTTAACTTACTTGTAAATTTTGTCTTTCCTCTTTCCAGTAATGTAGCGGTGATTTGGTGTTACTGAAATCCATGGGCTGATTACAAACCATCAGGTGGCTCTGCTCATTTTTTAACTATTTAGGTATGTACCTGTAAAAATTAAAATGCTTGAAAAATTCGAACTTGGGTCTTTGCAGGAGAGCTAACGTGTCCATGGGCAAGGCTTTTGGAATATTTTTATACGTTTGATAATATTAAGCAACGCTAAATTCTCATTTAGCATTTCTGTATGGTGGGCAGGGTGCCATAAACAACACACAAAACAAGAACAACTTAAAATCGTCATTTAAAACTCGACTGGGAATCGAACCTAATCTCATCGGACAGCGATTGCGCTTGGTTACCATCATGGTTACCATCATTGAACCATACCTACAGGTCTTATTTAATGTTTTTTTTAGAAGTTATAGCAGCATACACAACTCGTGTAGGTGAGCAAGCGTTCTATCTTACGACGTATGTCGGAGAAAAATTGTCCATTAATAATAAACGTCAGTTTGTACCTATGTATCGCACTTGATAAATTACGCGTAATTCCGCGCAACATGCGTAATTGCGTCCAATACGACAGAGTGTTTAATTGTAATGATATTTAAACGTAATTCAGGGAATATATTATACAGCCTTTCTCCAAAAAAGGATACCTTTCATTGTATCTATTTACTAGCCATCGCCCGCGGCTTTACCCGCGATCATCTTCAGTCCCCATGGGTACCTATCAACACATCTGTGACCAAAATAGAACGAGACTCTTACCCACAATTACCAACTGGACTATTATTAACAACAAACAGGAGTATTTTACTTGTAACAGTTCCAGGATAAGTCTTCATATCTACTAACAAAGTAACCAACTACCTAATATTCTTAACACCGTCTGCTAACTGGACTATCCTAATTCCCATTTGAGTTGTGTTCTAGGTCGGTCACAATTATCATGAGCGCCAGCAGAAGAGAGGTGCAGCTTGCTCGTTTGCAACCTTCACACCATAAAAAATAGTATCATAATCTAATTGCATGTAAGAACTATTAAGATTGACGGTCCACGAGAGAAAGCTTAAAAAATCTTAAAAATCTCCGAAATACCGAAGCAGTATCTTCACGGAAGCTGTAATCACAAAACAAATTTTATACCTAATGGGAAATCTTTAGTGCAGGCTCGATAAGCCGGGAATAAATCAAGCAGGCAATAAATTGTGTAGCGGTCTCTTTTATCTGGTATGTCCACATTATCTACCTATCCACGGCTGAACTCTGACCGACTGGGGTTCTGTACAATAAATCTAACAAAATCTCTCTGTTCCACTTACGAAATCTATTCGATCGATTGTTCATATTGTCTGCTGTTTAAATACTATTCGTGTCTTTGTAAATATTGTAGGTATTTTTTGTGGCCGACAATCGTGCAGATTAGCCATGAGTCAAGTGGTTATTGATGCTTTTGAATATGAATAGCGTGAAAATAAATAATCATTGATGCTTTGTCGCCCAATAAAGAAGAGTCTTTCGCCTCTTTCTTTTCTTTTTTTTCTTTAAGAACAGGATATCCTTAACAGTTTGTTTCTAAACTTTCCGCGATCATAAATGGTGCTGACGTGATAAAGGGTGTTGACTGCAACACTAGACACTACTGAAGCATCTATACAAAAAAGGCAGGAAGACTTCGAGATACACAAACTTGTCAAACTCAAACAAAGGAATCCTAATTAGCTATGAGTAGGGCTATGAGAGTGCAGCGCTATTATTATTATACTAATGTGGTAACCCCATTTACCTACTAACTGGACTAACCTAGGATGGTTACTTTTGGCGTCTGGTTCTAGATCGGGCACAGTCGTCATGTCTGCATGCTCGTTGGCTACCTTAACTCCATAAAAAAGGCAAAACAAGGACAGTTCTGGTTTCTTCACACGACACGACACCTCACGACACGACACCGCTCGCCAGCAATTTAATTGGCGCCCTGGCACGGCCGTGCCTACTCGTAACTGCCTACTCGATCATTTATAGGTGTTGTATAAAATGTGTGTTTTATTACAACGAATGGAGCCACCTGATGTTCGAATCTATAAAATTTACTTGAAACTGTGAGTAAAATTTATACAAACTACAGACAAGTTATATTTTGATTTGAATTTTAGTGCTGCGGTCAACCAGATTGCAACAATCTCGTTATTCCAAACCAAGTTAGATGTACCTTGCTGAACAAGGCTCATGTGTACCCTGGTGGACAAGGATATAGCGAATGGCTATTATGAATGTTCTCAAAGGTTTACGAAGTCTTACAATCCATTCTTTGTAACCATGGTCGACCTGGCCTAAAATCCTCACCTTGTGAAAAGAGATCCGAGCCAGTCGTGGGATATGCTTTGCGAAGATTTTTTTATTAACACCGTATTTATTGTGATCGATAACTTTACAAATAATATATGTATACTTATCGTAGATACCTACTTACCCACTTAAATTAGGTTAAGTGTACTTAAGTATATTTACTACACACACACACACACACCGACAACAACTTTCGCAATAAAACAAAACCGCAAAGCACAAGGTGCGCAAACAAGCAACAGTTTGCATAACACACATTTTGAAAGTCAAATAAAATCAAAATATAAAATCGTCGACAGGTGGCGCGGAAAGGAGGGCGCGAATGTACAATCTACCTTACAAATAACAAATTTCATCGGTACCCTCCGATTGAAAATTAACTTTATAGTTTCTAGAATAGAGTTGAAATTGATAAAAAATAAATGTATGTTGTTACCTGTGAGTTCAATGCAAGGGGTTGTAGGGTAGACAGATGCGGGTTTTGTTTTATTATGTCCGAGTACATGTTTATTATGAAGGGTTCGCGCGGCAATGATTGTTTTGTCTAGTTAACGTTGCAATGTATCACTTTGTATGACGATATTTTGATCAAAGGAAGTGTTTGTAATAACAGTTTTACATGGTACGATACGATTGTGGCAAGCAAAATGCGTGGAAATATCGTATCTCGTCCTTGTTTCATTTTAGTTTAATTCGACCTATTAGCGGCATATTTCTAAACCAGTATCTTGGTAATTTTTAGGTCAATATTTTTCACTACATTATTCCAAAAAAAAAATTGACAATTGCTTCCGCGAAGAAAAAATACTGTGAAGAAATCTGCACATGTGAGAGTTCTCGATAATGGTCTTAAAAGTGTAAGACGAACTTCATCATAGTGGTGGAGTACTTATAACATGTTGGTATTTACCAATAACGGTGCCCAGCTATGGGATGGGATAGTTATGAGTAAAGATGAAGATATTTTTTTATTAGTATGTGGACCTATTTAAATTTACTTTTTTCTCTCTTAGTTTTTGTTTTAAGAAGATATTCATATAAATCTAGGGGCACGGCAGTGCCCCCGCTAAGTCGAGCGCCAAGCAACACTTCCTTCCTTTACTGGAATAATTTCGCCGCATTTTCGGGCTCCTATTTGCGAACCTCTGGCTAGGCTTAGAACGCTGAAATTCTCGTCATCTAGTAAGCTATAATCACACACTGGAAATCCAAAATTTCAAGTCGATAGATCATTTAGTTCCGAAGTTATGCTAATGCAAAGTTTCGCATTTTCGACACTGACTGACTGACTGACTCAGGATCATCAAAATAGAACTGGTACTTCCCGTAGACCTAGAGAGCTGAAATTTGGCACAGAGGTAGAGTTTAACGCCCACATACATGGAAACTATCAAAACTGGTATCATAGAAGGTCTGGAGTACCAGGTGACCGAGATGAGAAATCGGAAGAGCACAGCAATCTATTGACGCTATAGATCAATCAAAATCAATGTCTCGTAAGTCAATCAGTCCACGTTAGCATTCTGCAAAAAGAAGTGAAATCCCACCAAAAACATTCTGTAAAAAAACAGCCAAGTTTCGATAGAGCTGTTAGTTTATCTCTAAAAAGTAATGAAATCTCTAGACCAAGTTGAGCCAAGTCTAAGGTTCCTTACTTGCTATTTCTTATTACTATATGTAATGTTATGGGACTTAGTCGTTAACTTGTACCCACTAACGTGTAAAAAATGTTCAATGACCAGTCATATAACATTAAATATAATAATAAGAAATAGCAAGTAAGGAACCTTAGACTTGACTTAACTTGGTCTAGAGATTTCATTACTTTTTAGAGATAAACTAACAGCTCTATCGAGACTTGGCTGTTTTTTTACAGAATGTTTTAGGTGGGATTTAACTTTTACTCTATGCTTATGCTCCTGTGTATAATTTGCTGTGTTTTTCTTGTCTTGAAATTTTGTTGACAAACGATAATAAACAAACAAATGAACAAATTGTTCAAACAAATCATTATGACCACATCGCACGATCATATTATTTTAATAACTCATTAACTTATAAAAAATATAAAGCACCAAAATCGAATATGGTCGGTAAAATATATAATTAAAAACCTAAATAAAAATGAAATACGGCGTCTAAGCCGTCCACAGAATCAGCGTCTAATTTAATCGTTACCAGGAATGATTTTTTGCTGTGTACGCTCTGTCACTGCGGCCTGTAATTATACGGTTCGATCTAGACGAGCGCGAATGACCTATCTAGGACACATGACTAATCCCTAAATAACTAAATTTTATAATTCAGATTTCGTTAAGGTATGGCCGCTATTATCGGGGTAATAAATATGTTCTAAATATAAAATTGTTTTCATCAACATCATCTTCACAACCCATAGCTGTCCCACTGGGCTTTGATCTCCTCTCACAATATGATAGATAAAAGACACAGTAGGTACACCATGTTGACCAATATCACATTAACAGATTGCACACAGCTATGAGAACATTATAGGAAATTCTCAGGTGCATAGTTTTCTTCATGTTTGTCTTCTCCGACACACTTTGAGATTTAAAAACTTCTCATTAATTGCTTTTTCGAAAATTACAGGCACGTACAAGATCGATGGCAGGCCCACTTATTCGGGAGTTGGACGTTAAAATCACTTGGTTATTATTGTTTTTTTGGTTTAGGCAACTATTTTTCAGTCCACAATTTATGAAAAGTTTATAATTAATTATTGGTCTTTTTAATTACAATAATTAACACCTTTACACTAAGTTAAATGTAATGAGGACATTGAGAATTATAATATACTAAAACTGCGTGTACAGTAGGTAAAGGATGGAAGTGATGACGTCACATTAATAAATTATACAACGTCGTGAGTTCCGCGATGAATTTACATCCAAGATAAATTATCCTGAGATAATTGTAATAAATTTATCTATAAATAACTAATTCAGGATAGAAAAAGCCTTGAGTTTTTATTACTGTCATCCTTGAACGTTAAATAGGAAAACTATAGGCGTAGGGTTACCATAATTATGTCCTGATTTGTTCGGACATTTCTAGAGATTACGTTTTGTTCGGCTTTTTGATTTGTACCTTTGATTTCATCTTTCGATTAAAACGTTCATAAGTTTATTGCATTTCATGAGTTCATTAAATTATGAAAATAAAAGCTGCTGTCAAATATACTTAATACAAAAAAATTACTTTTTGAGCAAAAAAATAGTTACATGTATTGTAGTTGAAGGTTTCCTTTCACAAACAAATAAACGCACTTCAAAATGCCTATTTGACCTTAGCAAGAACTTAAAACCCTAGATTCACATTCGGATGACAAGGATGTAGTTTCACTCAGATAGTTCTGTTACACGTAAGTTTATCAATCGCCTATTCGTATAACAATGAAGAGTTTTGTTTCTTCCTTTTCTCTTCCTTCTTTATTAGCCAGTAACGCATTAGTGACTTGGTGTTATTGAATATGACTTATAATACTTATCACTAAGTGGCACATGTGCTCGTTTGTCAGTTATTGACAAAAAATATTTGAAACTAGCTGTTGCCCGCGACATCATTCGTACATAGGAGTTTTTCACGCGTGAATCCTGATCCCACGATAACTCCGGAATGAAAAGTAGCCTATATATTGCTCCACAGTCTCCTGTATCTCTCAGTGAAAATCCCGTGAAATTCGTTAAGCCATTTCTGAGATTAGAGCGCACGTACAGCGATTAGTTCCAGTTTTATTATATTATGTATAGATTTTACTTTCCACTTTGTCAATAAAGGAGAAAGAGTTGTACGTATGTAAAGAATTAACTTGTAAAATTTTGAACCGATTTTGATAAATTGTTTCACTATTGGAATGCTACATTATCTCTGAATTTTTTGTATTGTTTAAACTAGTGTGCATAATAAAGTATATTGTATTGTATTGTCTATATTTTTCCGTGCGAACATCATTTCAATATATCTAATTGCCTTCTTCGATGTTTTTATCAAAACACTGTACACTAAAACAATTTTTTTACATCGATCTAAAACAGTAAATGCCGTGAGCGGCACAAACCAGACGTCATCTCAAGGGCGTATTGTTTTTATTTATACCATTAGCACTTAGCTTATCGGTAGATCGGATTCACGATCTCTTGAATTCTAAGATAAACTTAAATAAAGGTGCCTGCACATTTGATTTGGGTTTGTCACACCACCTTTTTTATGCAAAAAGATAGCTAACTAATATGCAGCTCCGTTTTTCCGCTGCTACCCATTACAATAGTGTTCTACACAGAGTACCTACCTAAGATTCAAATTAGGACTGGAATGGTTATTCAGTAAACAGGTGTTGGAACTTTAGAGGCGAGGTGAAACAAATTCGATTACTTGTGGAAAATAAATTGATATCGATCGTCCTACTTTTATCGATTTCAACTGTAGAATATTTTCGTCGATATGATCATCGTAGACATTTATGCATAAAGATTGCAGATCATAAAATCAATCGATAAATCAACAGATTCTGTTTTAATATTTGCATTTATGAATAGTTAAAATGCAACAAGAACGATCAATAAAATTGAACAAATCTGTAATATTCTAATATCGGACATGATATTACGAGTGATATTGTATTTTATCGAGAAACTTGACATTTTATAAATGTCTGGACAATCCAGACGAATCCCGATCATCTGGTCACCCTAAGTCTAGGCCACGGTCTACCACGCTGGCTAAGTGCGTATTGGTAGACGAACCAGGTCTTTTTGGTAACTAACCAGCAGCCCCATTAGGTACGTTTACATTTAAATTGGTTAGGGTTTTTTAGAGGCGACCATCTCAGTGTCCTCAAAGGTAGTAACGCAATTGTGACCGAATTGGAACGAAACTTACTAACTGCACTAACCATCCTAGTCCCTAAATAGAGTCTTGTTCTAGATCGGTTACAGTAGTCATGGGCGACGGCGGAAGAATGGCGCTCCCTGCTGGTTTTCTTCTTTAATTCCGCTGTTTAGCGGGTGAGCCACGAACGAGGATGTTCTCTAAAAGACTACCACACTAGCTTTCTCCCCACGACTTAGATTTGTTTCAGTTTATCCCCCTCTTTGTCCCTTTCGGGGTAATTTCCAAAAAAACCTCTCTGTGCTCCCCTACACTCCACAACATCCATGCCAAATATCAGCTTCTTGCATTCAGTAGTTTCGGCTGAGGATTTTTTGTCAATCAGTCACTCAGTAACAGAAGAGTTTGTGAATTTAGGTTAAATGGATTCTTCACCCCTTGTTTTGACTATGTGATGACGTTCAATATCTTCAATAATCCATTATCTATGAAGAACAATTTAATATTCAGAACGATGCTAGATATTGTCCGTATTTATGTTTGTTTGTCGACATCCGAATGTCTATTGTTTCCAACTATATTTACCAAACAACATTCCTTGCGCTGATGCTATGGCGTCATGCTGACGTCACTTCTAGGTATGATTACGTGGTCCAGTGACGCGAGGAAGTGATTGTAATTGGGAATGCAATTTGGCTTGGAAATAATCATAGTTGACGAATTTCTGTGGACTTCTAAGTAGTAAGTACCGTTTTTGTGAAGCTATAAATACAATTTTGACAATTGGATAGCCTAGTTGGTAGTGGTCCCTGGTTTGATTCCCGGCCAGGGCAGATACGTGATAGACAAAAAATAGCGGCTTTTGGCCATTGGTGGCTGTACCTCCGAGCGATATTCATCGATGGATGTGGTCGATGGCCAAATTACGCGAAACGTTTGGTTGACAATGATTTCTCCACGCTACCTTTTATGGTACTCGTAGTATCTACCACTCACATAATATCTGCTCTATCCGGTAAATCGAACCCGGGACCCTTCACCTTGCAGACACCCTTTCCACGATATGTCTCTACCTAGAATTCAAATCCGGGCATGACAGATAAATGATGAAGCTATCGTTATTGTGGATTGGGTTTAGTTTAATTACTTGTAAAGGATTGTCACCTAATCAAAAGATAAAATCTAATATTGCCTAATTTATATTGTCAACGTCAACAATATCAACATTTTGACTTAGGTATAATACAACAAGTGATTAAGTGAGATGAAATTACAGCAATGATAACGTTCTACTGAGTTTCATAATTTTCATATTGTATCTTAAAAGACAATAAAATTTTGATCTTACGAAATGTCAGTCACTGTCCCACAGTTAAAAATTGTGAGTTATGGAATTGAGAAACTTTGAATATGAGTCTGACCTCGCATGTTTGATATGAAAATTGAAAATGTTTATTTTCATTTCATTACAAACAAGGAAGTTTTTTAATCATTACTACCATTCTATCATTTAATACCATAATGCAAGTTTGAACGTCACAATTTTCGATCAAAAGTCTCCATACTCTCAATAAAAACACCCTCCAAATCACTAATACGATTCTCCACTAATTGGATCTAACATTGCTTTCAATATAACAAAAGTATCGTACAATCGCCCTCATCGTCCCCCAAAAAACCGAGCCCCATTAATAAAGTCATAAGTTAGCACCTAAAGGTGTTCAATAATTACGACATTGCTCTATAAGCCCCAAACCATATCACGATCCAATAAATATCCTTATCATGGGCAAACATAGACATCAGATGTACCTACGAGTACATCTGCTGTCAAAACAGCTTTTGTAGGAAAAAGGTGTTTCGGGCAAGTTCACAATGGCACTATCTAATTGTTCTATCTTTTATCTTTTTCATATCTTTTATTCCTTTGTTATCTCAATATCGTATTGTTCGAAGCTGCAAGTACTGGTGGAGAGAAAAGTGCTTGATAAAATATATGTATTTCTGGAGACGTCATACATAAAATTGGATACTATTAAAGTAATAGCGGCAATTTTATTCCACTTTTCAATTAATTTCTTCTTGTTCAACACTACTATCTTTGGCTTAACTGTCAAAACATCATAATATAATACAAAACTTGTAGTAAAGTCCATAATTATATGTATTTAGATATAAACAAAATAAATGACGATTCACTCTCTAGCTCTTCACTAGAGTTCCTCTTGTCATGGATATACAACCATAGATAAATATTTAATAGTTTTGTATTCGACTGTACAAATCACAAACATAATTTTACTACAATAAATTTATTGTTGAATCATTACATGATAATCACGCCGTTGATTTGATATGCGATTCATTCTTTATTTATTATCCTCATAAGAGCGATTTTATCAATGAGGTGAAAATAACATCGTTTATCTTAAGAGTAATTTCAAACTTTCATTTGATTCGAACAATTAACTTGTTTTGTATAAACACCAATGATGACTCTCCTGATAAATCGTCGCACAATGGCTGTGGACCCCTTAGATCATCCTGGTTTGCTTGGGATTGAGATCAGTAGGTATAGTACTCTAGGCCGCCCTAAAAAGTTACCACGTAATCAGATCACCTTCACTTCAAGAAACTTATATTTTCATTTCTAACATAAAAGACTTAATATACACAAGTTTCATTTCAAAGGTGTAACATTGAGGATATGAAACAAAGAAAGAACTTCTCCGCAAAACTTTTTGATTTCTTTATTTATCGCGACCTAAGCATAACATACCTGCTATAAGCTTTAGTTATATTAATAGCTCAGCAGAAGTTAATGTTAAAATATAAACCAAGAACTGCGTGTACACAGCAGATAGTCGTTAGTATCGCAATAACTTAGTGACTACAGATTCTAGACTTGTTCGGTGTTAGACAAATCCCACGAAACCAGGATGAATGTGCGGTATAGGGGTGCAGTCACAACAACGCTGTGATATCATACGTCATGATATCGTATCATTTGTGATATTGTGGATGACTTTTAAAATATTTTAAAGTAATTTACGTAGAAGGGTGGTATTGCATGCTCGTTTGCCATAGTTTAACATAGCATCGTAGTCCATAAAAAAAGAAGTGTTATTTTCTCTTGTATTTATAGACCCCTCTTCCGCACTTTTGGATATTTAAATTGGTGATATTATATATTATGCAGGTTATTATGTTGTTCCTAGGTATTTTTCCGAACATGTAGTTTGTCGAGAGTTAAGGCTTACAGAGCCAATCCTTGTAAAATTAGGAGCTTGGTTCCTCATATTTTTAACCTTTTGATAGTGAAAGCATTATGAGCTTGTGAATCTTGGAAACTTTGTGGTGCGATTTGATAACTGTTGGACTTTTTTCGATTTTCAAATGGGTTCCAATACAAACGAAGTTTTAAGTTTAATAGATCTTTATCTTATCTTATCTTATCTTATTTTATTTTATCTTATCTTATTTAATAAATCAAAATACCTGTCCGGTCGCCATGGTGAACGCGGCGTTACTTTAACACGCATGCCAGAGTGCTTCATGGATGTTTCCAATAATTTTAATGGCGCGAATATCCATGCCATAACATAACAGGATTTTAATCGCATTCCACGCGAAACCACAATGGTGGTGGGTGGTCGAGATCACCATTCAATTTGATAGACCACTGGATCAATGCAGTAATTGGTAATTCTTGAATTTTATGTTTGACACTTGTAAGACCTTGCTGGTCACAAATATATCATCTGATCCCAGATTCTGTTAATTTATTGCTTCAGTTGTGTCTTCTTTGAATATTTTGACACACTTTTGACAGATTTCGGATGTAAAATGTGTCAAACTATTCAAATTGATGCAATGCATTTTTTAGAGGCGACTATCTCAGTCCTCACGGGTAGCTAGTAGTAACGTATCTGTGACCGGATTAGAACGGGACTCATACTACCAATTACGAGTACTAGCTGGACTATAATTATTAATATCAACTAATATAATTATCACTTACAGTCCCCGTCCCCACACTTATTAACAAACTAACCAACTACAATCTGTTATCGGGACTAACAATCCTAGTCCCTTAATTCAGTCTTGTTCTAAGGTCAGTCCCAGTTGTCATGGGCGGCAGCGGAAGAGTACCTAGTGCTGTTTGCTCGTTAAGTTTGCTACCTTAATTACATTAAATACTTAATTCTATTTATAGTATGATAAGTAGGTATATACTTATCAGAGTACACCAAAACCGATTCGGATGTGTTGGATGTAAATAAAGTAAAGCGCTGTGGAGCATTCCAGGTTGTAGACACATCGCGGAGTTTCTCGAGCGTGTAGGGAGCTCCGTCGCGCGTGACCGAAGCACTATGGAGCGATGCGGACGTGTGACGTGCAAGAGACTGCAAAAATTTTTGAGTAATAAAATATAGGGTCTCGTACAAAATATATACGCAAAACTGCCTATATGCACGACAATTCAAAAGAATATGTACTATTTTTTTTGCAGGTGGTAGGGCCTAGAGCTCACCCGGGGAAGTACCACCGCCCGCCATGGTACTTAGTACCATTCCTACTGTGTAATAATTGTCTTCAGAACATTTGTGTTCCGGATAGGAAGGTGTGGAGCCGGTTACACTTTTTTAGAGGCGACCATCTCAGTCCTCAGGGGTAGCAACGCATCTGTGACCAAATTAGAACGAGACTCATTGAGTCTAGTTCTGGGTCGGTCACAGTTGTCATGAGCGACAGCGGAAGGTGGTGCTGCATGCTCGTTTGCTATCTTAATTCAATAAAAAAAAAGATAAAATTATTTCTGAAATATTTATAGGCACATGTATATAGGCAATATTTTTTATATTTTCATACATATTATTGTCGAGCAGACGAGCAACCTATCAGCAAATAGTTTCTGCTGCCCATAAATAGCAACACTAAAAGTATCACTGATGCAGTGAATTCCAAAATAAGAAAGAAAAATTAAAGAAAATTACGGTTATTACCTACGTTGATATTGATTAATCATACAAGTCTTCGGACAATTTCGTCATAACACAATTATTTCGATCAGTAAAGTCAATATCGTTGGTGAAAATCAGGTATGGCTGAAATCAAGCATACACATTGATTACAAATGATTGGTGATGAAGGAAGTAACTGGAAAATAAGATGAAGAGATATTTGATGTCGAGTATGAGTATCTTTAAAGAAACTTAAATAATCCCAAATACAGATAATACTCATGTAACAGATAAATATTCCCGTCATGGGTCTTATGTCACCAGTAGTGCAGGGAATCCTAGGACAGGAGTCCCCATGAATATGTAACCGTTATAAAAGCTTCCAGTTAAATGTAAAGTGTCCACATGACTCCAGTGTCCAGTTTCTGAAGTAAGCGGTGACTTCCTACTTCGTTCTGGCGGGTGCGCGCGCTAACTGCGTGCTTTATGTTCCCGGCCCTTACCGGCCTTAGGCCTCCACATTTTATTAACTGTATAACTGTATGAGAGTCCATAATGACCACCTAAAAGAACTAAATAAAGTGGTAAATCTTTGGGTTTAGGAAGCCCACGGCCAAATCAAGGATCATGCGCTTGGTGGCTTTCGACATGGCTTATTAGGTTAACATCTTATAAGCCCCATTATTATCATCGATTGAGTTATAATTTTCCAGTACCCTAAGCTTACTACTATCTTACATACCTATCTATCTACTTTTCAAAAATAATAGACCATTATAGGCTACTTAAAACATTTTATTCATTTGTTAACTCCATAAAGAGCAAGAGCAATGTAAGATTAATAGCATAATGGAGGGTAAACCGCATTCGTCCTCCTACTTACAATAGTTACAATGTTGCACGTAACTGAATAATTATCTGTGACCTTTACGAGAACTAAGTGAAATATGCTGCTATATTAATTTAAGGATGTGCGAAATGAAATTTATAACTTTTATTAAATCCTCCATCTGGCGAAAGATATTCTTCATCTTTATACCCTAATTATTTCCGTGTATCTCATTTTTCAATTTTTCAACAGGTTCAAGCAAGATTAAGCCTGTTTTGAAAAGAGATGGCTTAGAGAATATTGTGAAGAAGTAGCTCATTTTTCTTACAATTTATTTGTTAAACATGAATGAAGAAAGTGCTAAGTTGATCAAATAGACACTTGATCAGTTATTAAAATAATGTGGTGATTTCTGCAAAGAAAATTAGGGACCTACTTCATGAAGTAAAATTTGTTATTTTTCAAAAATAACATAAAAATTAAAATTTATGAATAGCATGTGAGAGTAGGCAACTTCTTCTCTTTTGAAGGTAGATAGGTATTTAAATACTACAAAAAAGACACAGCAATTAACGTAAAATATTAAACGTATAACTAACTACCTTATAGTTAATTATTTATTATCAATAATATCAGTGTATTACATTGTTGTTAATGCAGTATACCATTCATATCCATTTGCGTGCGAACTAATTAAAATTTGCCATTCATACCAATCATTTTGGCATAATCATTGATCTATAGATATTGGTCAGAGTAATTGTTTTAAACCAACTTTAAAACAGGAGGGGATCTTAATTAGGTTGTAAATTAATTTTATTTTTTGTTGCCTTTCGGTAATACGTCATTTATATCAACTGCATTGCAAAAATGTTTCTTTTTATTTGTAAAATATTGCCAAACTGAACTCATTTATAAAAAAAATACTTTTTGAATGAACGACATGAGGAGTTCAGGTGAAATCTGAATATTAAAAACATGGCGATTTAAGAATTTACAACAATATCTCAAGCATTTGCATCAAAACATACCTAAATGTGAAGTGTGTCCGATAATGGTGTTTGGAGTCTATAGCGCAACTCGTCAACAGAGGGGAATAATTAAACTGGATGTATGTACATATATTTATTGTTTAATGCAGCACCCTTCAGTAGGTACTAGTAAGTATTCTCCGGAGGTCTAAATTCCTAACCTGGTCAGACATTCATTCACAATTAAAGCTTGTTGTAATAATAAGACAAACATCCAGGACCTTGATTCTGCTAATTTGAGGCTTCAGTGGCGTCTTGATTGAATAGTTTGACGAATTTCGTACAGGAAACTGAAGATTTTGACACATTTTGGCACATTTCATAGACATAATTGAATAGATTGACACATTTTGGCACGTTTCGTATACAAAATTGAATTGTTTTCGAAACATTTTGCCACATTTTGACACAAAATGTGTCAAACTATTCAATCGAGACACTATCGAAGCGTTATTTTGCAGAATTGGGGCCCAGGACGTATGATGTGTAACTAGATTTGGACAAGACTTCGCAATGGTCGCGGCAAGGGGCGCAGCGGGTTAATACCCCTGCGCCTGCGCGACACGGCGCGCGCGGCGAGGTCAGCCGGCGCGTGCGACCACTCGACCGTCGACCGTCCGCTGTCGACCGTCCGATGGCCACGGACAACGTGGTGGGTTAGGGATGTGTTGTGTATGTCATATATGATTAGATGGATACATTTAAATACCTATGTATATTGTACTAGCAAACCCGGTGAACTCCGTTTCGCCACCAGATGGCTTCGTTTTTTGTAACATTTCATTTGGGGATTAAAGAATTTTTTTTTGTTTTATATTTGAAAAGGAATAAAATTTTGGTTTGTAGTACGTGCTATGTATCAGATATGGCGCTGTAGGTGAAAAATGATTTTCCCTGTTTTTCTCCTCACTTTCCTCTATCGCACCACTCGTCAAAGCATGAGATTCCCCGCACCGTCTTCTCTTCCTGGCTCGCACGTGCGGTCTATGGAAAGATCTTCCATTAGAAGTATTCTCTCCGCGTTACGACATTGGGCTCCTTAAAAACGCAACGCATCGACGATACTTTTGGTTTTAAATTTATAATAATATTAAAGGAGTGATAGTTTTATCCGCTTCTTGACCAATCATGATGACCGGGACATGGGTTACTAGTGTTTCCCTGACTCCAATGGTCCTAGTGCCTAGGTAGGTATGAATGTGTAAGGGTTAGTAAGTGTAAGTTCTATATCTTGATTCTCGAATAATTGTTTTTGTAAGCTCTTCCAACAAAGAATTATTTCTAAAAAATGTTTTCATCAACTAAAACACTATTTTCTAAAGATCTACCCAAGGAATAACTCATTTCAAGGCTTAAATAATTACTAGAACAACCAACAATATAATGCCTAATAATTTCACTTGTTTACAACCAACAAAATAGGTTCCAAACGCATCGCCGCGAACCGACGACTCAACCCGCAACTCGCGTTACCCCAAGATAGTTAGTTGTAAGTAACGAGTAATATTACTATCGGTGCGGGGCGCGGGGCGACCAGCCTTGATGGGCAGCTGCGAAGCTCACCTGCTCCCGCCATATTGCTTACACTTACAAGTACACCGCAAAACACACTTACTTAATGACTGTTTTGACTAGACTTAGACGGTAAGGACGTGTGTTTTAGAGGCCTCAAGTACCTCAAGGGTAGCAACGCATCTGTAACCGAGTTAGAATGAAAGTCTTAGCAATAACTAACTGGGCTGTTACCTCCAATAAATAACAGGACTAACTATTGAACTTAATTGTCCTTAGTCTTTATTCCTGTTAGTTATTGATAGTAATCTAACAGTCCCTGAACAAGTCTTCATAGTTATTAATAAACTAACGCACTAATATTCGAATACGATCTACTAACTGGACTAACCATCCCAGTCTCTATTTCCGTCTTGTCCTAGGTCGGTCACAGTTGTCATGGACGGCAGCGGAAGCGTGGTGCTGCCTGCTCGTTTGTTTCTTCATTACTGTAAAAAAAATCAATTAATCAGGTAACTAATGCAGGTAATAATTGGCGTCCTACTTAGAAGAACACTTGCTGCAGAACTCCTCATATTTTTTGACATTTATGCGTCACAAAGTGACTCACAGATGTGTTGCTATACCTATGAAGAATAAGATGATCGTTAGAAAGGTACAAATGACTTTAATTTTGACATGCATTTTATTTGTAATTAATAGAAGAAAGATTCCCATCTTTTCCCTTTCATTCTGTGGGCGTACGTACGTCTTCTTAATAACTAAGTCGTGATCACATTGTCTGAGTAAATTAATTGTAACAATTAATTAATATCCCTTTATATCCATTAATTAGCAAAAGAATTGTTCTGACGTACGCTCCTTTATACAATGGAAAGTATTGATCGATTTAACTAGTTAACGGAGACAAATTAAGAAACAATTTCACTTTTCTTTTGTCAAGAGTCAAAAAGCTAGCTAGCTTTTTCGAAGTTATTCATGTTGTAGGATATTTTGAAACACCGATTACTGATTTTAAACTTTGTGAAGGAACGTGTTTTAGTATTGATAGAATTCTAAATTAATGAATAACTGAAAATTGTAAATTGATTTTAAAAGGCTTAGTAATTTTAACAGGCAAAGCAACAAATGTGCCACTCTGCTTTTAACCGTTGAGGTGTTCCCTTGTGGATTCTTGTCATAAAATTACATTTGTCATCGGAACTAAAGTTCAAGTCCGTAGAGTAACAGGAAGTAGTTCTAATTTAGCTTGCAAGAGATTGCTTTTCAAATACCCGAACATACAAACGTACAAGCATTGCAAGGTCCTAACGGCAGACTGTAGAATATTTTCTTTTAGATCTTTCC
Source organism: Hesperia comma (assembly GCA_905404135.1). Taxonomy (NCBI): domain Eukaryota; kingdom Metazoa; phylum Arthropoda; class Insecta; order Lepidoptera; family Hesperiidae; genus Hesperia; species Hesperia comma. Next base: position 10,424,778 of record FR990034.1, read on the forward strand.
TCTTCAATGAAATACAAAGTGAAATGTTTTCTACAAACTGTCATCTATTTATAACCCAATAATCGTGGAAACGGATATGTTAGTCAGATCGTTATGAATTATAAGTATTTCCGGATATTTCTGCGAAATAAATCACGTGTTGAATAGCTTTAGAAAAATGCTTCATGATAAAAATAAAATCCATACTAATATTATAAATGTGAAAGTGTGTTTGTTTGTTTGTGCCTCTTTCACGTCGCAACAGGGCTATTATATGATATAGTTTATGTGTGTAGAGATAGTTGGGAGGGTGGAGAGTGACGTAGGCTACTTTTTACCGCGGAAAAACGTCTCATTCCCATGGGAAGATCGATGTTTTGATAGTTGCTAGGTATTTAATTCCGGATGCTATTAATAGATGGCGTTAGTAAAATTCATTTGCAAGTTCTGAATCACGCTATCAAATACTACATGTATCGTTAATTTACTTAAGTCATAGGTAAATGTTATAACTTATCTTCCAATATAACATATAGGCTACTTTTATTTTATCCCGAGAATCCTACGAGAGCGGGACCTACGCGGCTGTTACCTACGGGTCCCGAAGCGAAGCGCGGGCGGTTCTCTAGTAATCTAAATATATTTAACACGTGGGTAATGTTTACGGATGTATTTAAAATAATCGGCCTCGAAGGTGAGCAATAGCTATGGAACTAAAATTGTCTTCTGAAAAGTTTGTTTGCGAACTTCAGGTGGGGATGAAGAAGCAAAAGTGGACATTTTACAATATTTCCTTAATTCTACAAAAAATATAAATAATTTTAGAATGTAAATTATTGACGACTTATAACAACTTTCTGTTTGATACTTACTCATACCTATATTTAAATAAAATCTACTCACGGTCACCGATGAGAAACTTTGATTTACTGATGCTATTGGTAGGTACTTACTGTACTAATTGACAAAATCTGATGGGACATAAGTGCTGCTTAGACAAGAATACTTTGATTTCAGTTTGAAATTTGGCTAAAATAATGTAACGTATAAAACGTACTTTCCTTGGGAACTTCTTGCTGGTATTCCTAACATATTAACTCCGCTATCTGAAGAAATAACGTAGGTAGTTTAATTCTTGATAAACACAAAAAAAACATAAAAAAACTTTAAATTTCATATACTTTATGCCAAGGGCCGAATACGGTGTCCGATACCCTATATCTAATCTGTAAAGCCTAATATTAACGAGTGGCACCTGCCTTTTGCTACAGCCACATTTTTTGTATGCAAGGTGTTCGGTACATCGGAGACATTAGAATTTGACTGTCGTTAAATTTTGGTAATTATTTTTCGAAGGTAGGTATGTTTCTCAGGAATGAATAGTGGAATTCGTATATTTTATTTTTAATAGCTTATTAAAGATGAATTAATAATTAATGGATTGTTGTTACCCGTGGACATCAGTTACACCAGAAGATTATCGATGGGTTATTTTTCTATACTAGCGTCGCCAAGAATTCGGAAGTGCCACTCCCTGAACGAATCTGTTACCAGTTCTTACCATAAAATTTAATTTACTTACGTCATTTAAATGAAGCAAGGGACATTAAATTTGATCAACACATACGCTTATTATCAACTAATCCCTGGAACTGCCAGTCCCATTTGAAATGTGTGGATATGTGGTGTATTGTAGTCACATACATAAAAATGATAATATACTCGTAGTGAACTACAATTTTTTACCCTAAAATTTAAAAAAAGGGGTAGAGCCCCTTAATCCAATATCCTAATTCGATTCTTGTTCGTCCCTAAATTGAGTCTTGTTTTTGGTCAGTCACATATATCATGGGCGGCATTGGAAGGGTGCTGCATGCTCGTTTGCTACCTTGATTCCATAAAAAAAGGTAAATAGAATGCAATCACATGAGAATATATTCCTACAAAACCGTACAAAGGTAGAAAAATACATACCTACCAATGTTAATCTTGCGAAGCCTATTCCACCCTGTGAAGCAGAAAACGGTAAGGGCGTTTTTTCCAAAATCCCTTTTTTGCCGTTAAAGGGTTGTCAGCAGATGCAATAGTATTAATGTCTTGTAAGGATGTGCGTTCGTTGTGCTACCGGCTTTCTTTGTGGACTACAATTGGGTTTAGGCCGTCTTCGTAGACCATGATCACGTATTTTTTCGATTTGCAGCTGTAGGGTTGGATACATATATTCGTTATGTGTTCTTTTATTTATTTTGACCGTTATATCGTAGACGCAGTGCATCTATTATTTATGTGTTATTTTTAATTTAACATTTTTTATTGATTGATAAAATTAAATATTATTGTGGAAATTATATTTTGATTTAAGTATTTATATGATGGATAACACCATAACTTTTAGCAATGTATTTTGAAAACTCCTCTATTATTATTTAAGAAAATCCTGTTCAAAGTTTCATGTTTCTAAATGTGTTTCGACTGCGTTACGGTCAATTTCAGTTTTTATTCGCGTTTCATTCGAGGTATTTTTAGAAACAACAAAAATTTATTTTATTTCATTAATTTAATTATGTTATGTAATTAAAAATCGTAAATATAATATATAGATATATCTACCAGAAGACAAATCAACCAAAACGTAAACACAAAGTAAAACTATTTATATACGCCCATATTTCACTCCCAAGTCGAGAAAATTCGCTTTCATTATGCCAATAACACAAACAGTTACTGTATTATACCGCTATGCCGGCATAAGCTCCCGCTGCTCCGGCATAATGTGGACAAAGCTCGCGGGCGCGCGGTGAAAGCTCACCTGTAGGTAACGGGATGACTGTAATTAGTCATAAAAAGAAAACATCACTTAAATTGGCACATTCACCTATCCCTCCAGAGTGGGCTCTTGATACAGTGCAAGCTAAGCTTTTAACTTTTACGTTAACATAATGTATGTATTCAATTGAATTGCATTTTAAACGCGTGGTCGCAAGCTACATTCCTGGTAAAAACATCGAATTCATCTAGAATGTTGTCGACTTACAAGAAACGACTTATGAATTTGAAGTCGTGCAAATTCGCCATATTTGTGCCTATATGTATAAGATAATAAGCCGCAATAAATCACTTAGAAATTGCGAATATTTCTACGCTGAACTGCATAGCTATCGTAGCTCAGTACAGCTTAGCAACCAGTGGAAGAGCAGCCCATCGCTTAAGGTCGTCCTGTCAGTATCATGTCGAGCTGAGTGCATGTTTTGAAGTCCTGGAGATTAATTTAAGCAGCTGCTATAGTCCGCGTCATACTAGATAAATACAATGTTGCCGACAACGTGACACTTTAGCACTTTGTGAACTTAATAAAGGCTGAGAAGTGCGAAAGGTATTTCCGCGAAATTCAAATTTTTAAGTTTTTGTGAGTTGCAGCTGTTTCATGTCGTATGTAGGTCGAAATTAATTAAAACACAGTCGTCGAAATTAAATATAATTGGCAACTGTTGTTTGGTCCGAAATTATGCCCTAATTCCAATTTCGATTCTTATACGTACCAATCAGTCAATGCATACTCGTTTTCAATATAAATTTAAAAAGCTAGATTTAAAAAATTAGGTATATAAACAGATGGATAAATGGATAGGTGATCGCAAATGACCTAATTTCTTAAGCGCTTTTGTGCTTTGAAGATCACGTAAAACGAAATCGGTTTTTAGCAGTAGATAGCATTTGTTAAGCCATGTCGTTAAGCCAAGCCCGGAGGCCTTCGGGTGGCAGGAAATCTTCCGTTGAGTTAAAGGGTTGCCCTGATGATTCCTTCATCAATCCGCAATGAAGCAGCGAGGAGGACTAGGCCTCCTCAATGATGAGAGGAGACCATTAATGGGTTGAAGCCATATAAACAGATTGTAAATAGATATATTAATTGTTCAGAAGGACAGGACTACATCAATAGTCAATAAAAATATCAATCTTTGCTCTGCTTGTCAATAGACTGTCTCTTACTACGGTGGCCATAACCATAGTCTAGAATACATAGACTATTTGGTTTTTATATCGACTACGGGACATAAGACTCTTGTTATCCATAGACATCAATAAAACGAAATCATAAAAGATGCGATGCTGGCCAAGAAAGACTGTTTCGGTCAGTTTCAGTCAAGACATTTGCTTGGTTTTGGTTGGGCCAAAAAATGTCCGAAATTCATGAATTATTGTGGTCGTTCAGCGAACTATACTAAATCAAATTTTAAATGTGTTCAAGATATTAACGTTTTCTGTTTTAACTTTGATTTTTACAAATTATCCCTATATAAAAAGGAGAATGGGTCACCTCTTATGATACTGAACGGTCAATAAATCTCTTGTACGACAAGTTTCCTTTTACATCAAATCGTGATATTAATATAATAGTATTTGTAACTGTGAACCAATAAATATGACACATAGAATAAATGGTTTTTAAATTATGAACTCTTTGTTTCATAAAGCTATTACTGTTATGCTGTATGTTGTCTTGGATTAACTGGTTTGGTTCTACTTTAACTCAGGCGTCAGATAAAGATCCTTATGACGCAATGGTGACCATGCCAGACAACCAGTTGAAGTCATTGGGTTGATTCTCGGCGTATTTAAATACGTTTTTTCTATTCTCTGTTGGGTACGTGTGTTCCATCCCATATAATCCTAGTTGCTATGAGTGAGTAGCGTTAAACAAACGTGTCTTTTTTACTTAGTACACAAAGAAAGACATCTCTATGGATATATGTTGTCAAATGAACATGACAAGACCCTATTTTTATGGAATTAAGATAGCAAACGAGCATGCAGCACCATCCGCTGAGACCCATGACAACTGTGACCGACACAGGACAAAACTACAATAGGGACTAGGAGTCAGTCTGGAGTGCAGTCGATGTTAATAAAAATTTGTTGGTAATTCCGTTCGCAAGCATGGGGACTTGGGCAGACACTGTTAGTGACTTATTAGTCCTGCCCCCTTATTATCAACTCTTAATTCCAGACAATTGTGAACGTGAACTGTCTGGAATTAAGAGTTCATAATAAGGGGACTATTGCTTGTTTTAGTTAGTGGCTTGTTAGTAATTCTTAGTAAGAGGTGTTGTCAATAAACGACAATAACATTCGATCAAGTGGCTTGTCAGTTTGTTTGTCATTTAAAAAATGTCTTTCGATATTTATTATTATTGTATATCGTGAAAAACCTTCCATGTTTATCTTTATAGCTGTAAATAAATAAACCTAGAGCTAGATTCAGGTTTCTGTGACCATCTGGTAGTTTGTATTCAAAAAATAAAACTGAAATAAATACTTCGACCACCATCTGTTGCTGTACAGTTATTTCCAGTTCTGGCATTTAAATTACAAACTAGGTATATAATAAAACTGTAACTGATCGGTGTTTATACATGGAAGATGGTGTAGATAAACCATCACAGGAGGAGGTACATACCATACAGAGGATATCATAACAACGATATGTAGATTTCTCTGTTTATCAGTCTGTCTGAACGTTTTTTTCCGCAATTATAATAAAAGTCTTTCCTATTCGATGCGGATTACACTGATAGACAAGTTTGCTAACATTTTGCCAACTACTTAATCGATTTGTTTACCGGCAACGCGTCAGAGACACCCTAATCCAAGATATCCATAAGTGGTGATGTGGTGGTACCCACCATCACGTGACCTATGCGCTTCGCCAGCTGTCCCTATATATGTATGTATGTAATAGTAATTACTGTTTGATTCACAGCAATAAAGGAGATGTTTCAAATCCGGCCCACAATATGTACAGTACCTCGAAAAATCGAGAAAAATTCATGGAATTTGGGAAAAATAAAGATAAATTGCTTAAATGCATACTTTTCTGGTACAAATTTTGTATTTATAATTCATTTTTATCAATTTTCAACATGGCGTCTTGCCAAGTTGTCATTGATCATAGATCGCGAACTGTCTACTGTCACTTTAAATGACAGAATTGCAGGTACATATGTCAAACTTCTATCAAATTAACCAACATGACGTGTGATGACAGCTTACCACCATGACAGACTTTTGTTTTTGTGTTGCAATTTTAAGTGTACATTTTTGTGTTATACCACAAAACTAAAGCAATTTAAAGGAATTGGATGATTGAAAACTGTTTTAATTGTGTTTCTCCATTTTTGAGTATGGTGTACAAAGTGGTGGCCTGGGCTCCATACATTTTGAAACATCTCCTTTGCTAATTGCATCGCAAACCACATTAGCATCGCGCGGTTCATTTTGTTTTAATTCCACAGATAATAGCATCGTTACTTAAAATTGTTCGGACAGTTCGAAGAAACAGCGCGTTTGATAAAAAATGGTCAAGCACGAATCGTGCATTTTAACGGGGTTTCGTAGATTAGAAGCATTTTTAGATTAGAAGTAGTTTAGAAGCTTGGCTCTACATAAGATCTGATAACTTTTTAACCGTGCCTCGTCTTGACATCGTTTTATATGTAAAATGTCTTGGTGGGATATTGCTTTTGTGATGGCAAAAATTTATTGCCAAGATTGCCCATATACCTACGAAAGAACTCCTCAACGTTCATATGAACACACAATTAAATTTAGGTATACCATTGTGCTATTACGCATTCAATTTTAAAATGCAATCATCAAAAGGAACCCTGAAAAGCAATAACTATTATCAGACGTGTATTCCTAAACTCACACTTGAAGTTATTTCCGTTTAATTATTAAGCTTAATGTGAACTTTAATAAGCAAAATGTAACACCACGATCTTCTATGTAACACCTGCTTATTGCACGCGGAGGATTAATAGTAAGTCTAATGGTATCCTGTTTAAGATAAAGTTGTACCAACAAAACAAATGTACAGTTAATTTATGAAAAATAAGTATATAAGTTAGCTTCATGCTAATAAATTTAACTCGATGAAATCACCTGTTGGTTTGTTATTTAAAATATGCTAAAAATGCAGTCTGTTTCGGAAATATTGTAGGCTAAATAATATCATACGACCCGGCTACGCTTGTAGAGACAACCATCTTAGTTCTTCGAGGGTAGTAACATGACTACACGAACTCAAGAAGAACTCAATGGTAAAATGAGTCTCTACTTAACCTTATCTTTATTTATTTATTTATATATTTTGTATCACCTAAAACTAGGATATACAAGGGCAAAACTTAATGCCTAATGGCATTCTCTACCAGTTAGCCCTGGGTGGATGTGGAAAAGGCAGTTGGTAGGTGTTTAAAACGAGGAAAAGAAAGAAATAAATTAAAATAACACGACTATTACCGAGTAATAAATATAAAAATCACAATAATAAACATAATTAAAAAATAATTGTATAAATACTGAAAACAAATATAAGTATAACTAATGACAGTAAAACATAAAATATCATAAAATACAATCTTAATATACTAAAAATTTATAAATAAATAAATAAAGCTACACACTCATAGCCCCACACTAGGATTCCCTGTGTCACGGTCGCCATGGACAACACACAATACAAGGACACACACCCAGACCGAGAACGGAAATTCAAAGTAATCATTCAATTTTCCCATTCGCTGGGAATCGAACCCAGGACTCTCGGAACAGCGATCCGGCGTGTTAACCATTGCGCCATCCGGGTCGTCAAACTAGTTTATGTTTATGTTTAACTAGGTTATGTTTGTACTATGATGTTTAAGAAAAAAATACATAAGGCCAATAGAAGCCAAAAATATTTCTTTTTTAATTTTTGTCTGTACCTATTTTAGTCCAGGCATCACGCAAAAACTACTGAATGAAAATTTATGAGGTTTTCACAATTACATTGCCAAAGGTCTACCTTAAAAAACGGCGTATGTTTCATCTTAATACGACGCCTACATTCTGAGATATAAAAATACGACTTTGCTGACCCGGCGTGAGCTAGTAAGGAATAAGTAAACTAGATTATTACTGGCAGTAACAACCCTTTTCCCAGTCCTCAAAAATATGTACTAATGAGCTAAGCAAATAACGTTGTAACACCATCTGCTAATGGACTAACCATCTTTAACCCGTTTTAATATTTTTGTAAAACTAGCTTTACATAAATTAGGGTGGTCTCTGATGTCCAAGCCTGCCGGTATCACATAAGCTCTCAAAGAACCCGGCAAAACCAGCAATCAGATACGGGAGAGCTGATAAAATTACTTCCTCCGTACAAAATGCCTCTGTTCTTTTTCGGTGCCTCTGAAGAGGACATGCCTCTCAGCAATCATCCCTCTCGACAATCAATGCCCCTATTACATATCACCCTTTGTTTACAAACACGTGAGTCCTATGGGACAGATGCTCTCAAAGTTTTAATCAATTCAGTTTGCAGTTACTGTGCGATTTCTACGATTTTAGTTTGAAAATATGCAAAGTTCTCGATAAGATTATTTTTTAATTCCAATAGTTAGACAAATATTCCTATGATATGATTTTATAAAGAACAAAACAAATTATTTCTTAATGTAGACTTGATTCAATGCAGTCTTTCTAAATAATTTAGCTAAGTACGTTTGATGTTTTAAATATCTAGATTGAGCGTCGCCCTACAATGAAAACAAAAAAAAACAAGGCAACAATATCAAGCATGTGTGCGTGCAGGCGATGTTTTTCACGTTCGTCTATTGTCTATGTGTGCGTAATGTGTGCGTAATGATATAAAAATTGTAGCTCACAGTTAGCCACAATTTTTTAACACGTTTGCGCGGATTCGATGGTCCATCTAGACATTTAAAACATCAAAGCTAAGTACTTATGATTATTAAATTAACTAGCAAGTATTTTATTTTACTTTTCATTTTTTATTTCATTCACGTAAAATAATTACACTTCACATACTATTCACATATTCATCAACATAATTATACCTCCTCTTTACTTTCTACTAATCTATTCTATACAATTTAAAAAGTAGGTAATAGACATACTTTGAGAACCACTGCAATAGATAGCAACTTGCAGCGGCACTAGGCCTACCGGACCACCCAGTAAGGCCCATGGCACGTGCATTTATAATGAGCACTTAACACTTCCGGGACAATATTTGTGATCCGGGCCTACTACTGTTTACTAATAACGATATTAGACGCAGATAAACGATTCTAACCCGTCATTTGCATGCAGCCCAACCTTGTCATTATCTTTTTATGCAACTGGAATTGTTTTTTATTCGTTTGGAACTAGCATTCATAGAGTCCACCTGGTATTAATTGGATACTGGTTATAGTGATAAATAAAATCATAGATTAGTGTAGATAGAATACGATAATACATAACTAATAGTACAGTTAAATTATAATAAGTGTAAGCGAATGTCAAATTGTAACAAGAAGTTACCTTTTTTCATTAGGTATATTTAAAAAATAATCATCTATTATTTTTAGTACATAAAAATATTACATAAAGGTATTCAGAGTTCATCGAAACAGGCGCCTTAAAGAAAAAGGCACTTACTTGGACAAAAAGATATTTCTCGAGTAGATACGTACTTAACAGTACCTCCAGTAATTATTTTTCAACACATCTGTTTATAGAGCCTGGTCACTTAAGATATTTCCAAAAAGTTTAAAAGAAGATAATGTATTTTCATTCCTCGTGGCTCTACATTATCGCCGCGAAGTCTTGCGAACAAGAGCGAACACTCTTTGTTGCTTATAAAGTTAATTGTTCGTGTCATTTCAAACATAAACATTTTCTTCTTATATTTGAATATTCTAATCATCATGATTTTGTATTAAATAAATAATTTGTGTCATGTACCTTGAAACTAGCTATTTTGCTTTTATTTCACTGCCCAAGGTCCTACAACTAAATTATAAGTTTCATTAATTGAACAGTACATTTAGTAAAATATATGTAGTAAGTTTAGCAACACGTGTGCGTAACTGTATATTTAACGAATATTATGACTTTCCCTAGATTTTTGTTATCTTAAATCTGGATCTTTTTAAGGGTACGTAACAGGTGAATCCTAATAAGTGATAACGTTAAATGTAACTGAATCGATGAATTTGTAACTATGTACATGTACAAATAAGCAAATCAGATTTGTTATTTAAGTAATAATTTTAAGAAATTGGAAAATGAAGTCTAATTTCAGCAAGTAAGCAAAATAATCTTTAATTTAACGCCAAAAAGAGAGTGTGACGCCAGCATAACGGCATAACCCGTCTCTTTCGGTCTCCCGCACGCGCTCGACATGTTTTTTGCAAGACGCGAAACAATGACTAATTAATGCGGTTCTTATTTATTACTTATACTGTCATTCACGCATGGAAAGACTGTGCAACTTAGTGTACGGGAGACGGGTTGTTCAAGGCTACCGATAGGTTAGTTAAATGCCTTTGATGTTTTAAATGTCTAGATTGAGCGTCAACAACATCAAGGCAACATTATCAAGCATGTGTGTGTGCATGTTTTACCCGTTCGTCTATTGTCTATGTGTGCGTAATGTGTGCGTAATGACATAAAAATTGTGGCTAACTGTTAGCCACAATTTTTTGACAGGTTTGCGCGGATTCGATGTTCCATCTAGATATTTAAAACATCAAAGTTAAATGCATTGGAATTGCCTCGACTCGTGAAGAGTCTATACCGCGTTTGCGATCGATATGGAATACGTTTGAGTTTCTGGCCCTGTGATTAAGGTATATTGAAGATTGACTGTGAGAATTTAAAGTGTCATGCGTAAAATTTGCTTACAAGCTTCTCTACAAGTCCAGTTACTAAATGTTACCTACAATATTAGTTGGTTGCACTGTTAATTAGATTGTTAGTCTAATTAATTTTAGTTTAAGTTGATTCAGTTTTCTTCTTGGTCAACAACGCATCGGTGATTCTTTTGGTGCTACTGACGTCCATGGGCGATGGTGACCACTTACCATCAGGTGGCTCGTCTGTTCGTTTATCGACTAAGTATTAACATAAAAAATGCGCAAGAGGTTAAAGTGATCAGGTGTCTGAGATTAAGGAGTTCTCGATATAAAGTGAATTCACTGATAAAATTAATTTAAATCCAAGTCGATATTGGACATTGAACCTTAAAACGGGACAGATGGACATGAGAGTTTTGGTATATGTACATACCTATAAGTACTTAAGTGAATGCGTGCATAATTAGTGCATAGGTATAGAAGCTTTGTTGGTAATCATCCAACATGCAAAGCGAGGATTCCGGAGTTCTATTCCCGTCTATACATATATTCATATGACAGATTTATGTTTACTCTTGATTCATGAGTTATTGATGTGTCATATAATATGTTGTCGATATCACCTTCGAGGATTCCTAGCTACATCGCCACAAAAACACACATACATACATAGACGGTCAATATTCATTACCCTCGTGCATTGGCGGGTTAAAATTTAATGTTAATACGGGTTTCAGGTGTGCTAGACTAAAATTACTAATTTATGGTACTGTTTGCATTTTGCTCGTAGCGTGTCAAACGAAAGCTTACTTATTAAGGGTGGTAGCTTTGGTGGTAGCTAGCCAGGTAAAGAACCTTATTACAACAATCCCGACCAGATTAAGTTCGATGATCAGAGCCCAACGACCGCCAAAAATACGCCTTTACTTATTAAAACAATTTTAACAACCAAAATACCAAGGAAAATATATTCTGAAAACAAAAAAAGACATTATACCGTTGAGACGGGATAAACTCTTTGTTTTGTACATTTTTAGGTAATTTAAATATTAATAGCCAAAACTTTCTGAAACCACAGGACCTTTAATTTACACCACGACTGCGACTTACACGACTTGTTAAGTAGGTATAATTATTTTATTCGCAGCAACCCAAGTTCGATCACACGGTAAACCGTAAATGAACGCCGCACTTAAATTCAAAATTCAACATTCCATTTTTCTGTTAAATTAGCATAACAGAAAAAATCAACAGCTGCATCGGTACGCGCCAAAATATTCATTTCACGGATCTTCCCAGAAATCACGGTGCCTATTTTTTCTGGCACCTAGAGCCAACTTGTGCCCGCATGCGATTTTTTTCCTATAGCACGTGCTTATTTTTTATAAGGCTTCCTCATTCCGTGCATCTGTCACTTGCAACGCTGTTGAATTCGAGAGCACCCGCCCAGTGTATATTTGCTTACGAGTTACCTGTCTCCCAATTCCGCCGAGTTGGTAAGTTTGTAACATGATGCTGTCTGTACCTGCTCGTTGCATCTGGTGTTTCTTACGAGAATGTTTCGTGTATTAAAAATAGAACTGGACCGATGCAGTGCGGTGTTTTGCAGCCGTCGTGTGAAAGGCCAAATTAAATGGCTTTCCTCGGGGCTTGCGATCTATATGTTAAAGAGTATATTGCATCTGTCAGGAACTATATGAAGTGATGTTTTTGCTCGTTTAAGCCTATTAGTTGTGTAGCCTTGTTTTGGTATGCTTGATATATTTACTATGCAAGAGCCGTGGTAATTTGCCATTCATTTACTTTTTGTTTTTTCTTGAGTATGATATTGTTTTGATACAGGCATTTATTTTAACGGGTAGGTAGATACTTACAACTTATTCGGTAACTTGAAGATGTAAGGGATTCTCTCCATCGGGTCCGAGATGAGACTACTACCCGGTTATTCCAACGGTACTCATGCATAGTACTACAGCTTTTTGGTCAATTACCAAACGGTTATTATTATATTCCCTGATATATTCTCACATACATATAGGTTCAATATGATCTACTTTCCGTTTGTCCCCATTTAAACTCTACTACCTTTCTACCATAATATGAGACTAGAGCAAACATTCTGAGATACAATTTTTTTATAAGCAAAATTGTATGAAGAAGACTAGAAAACAATTGATTAAAGTTACGACAACGACTTAGTTAATATGGAAATGGTCTAAAATTACGCCCTTATAGTATTTAAAAAATTGGATGCAAAAGGATTAATCAATAGATAAGTGAATAATAATAATATGTGCCTATAACACAAGATTCAACACATATTTTTCCACCATTGTATCATGATTGCCAATTAATTATCCAGCACAATTTTGTCTACCAATATTTCCTAGACGACTGAATTAATCGTTTAATATCAATTTCAATTTGAGCATATACAAAAGTAAAATAAAGTATGTAACTAAAACTAGATTTTTTTAATTAATAAATATAAGCTTAAAATAATTTATCTATAATATAAAAGAGGATCCAAATTGACATAACGATATCTACTTACTCTTTTTATACTTTCAACCCTACAATAGCGATCTTGGAATACTTGAAACGGGAATCGTCAAAATTTAATATTTACATTATGTAAACTACCCTCTGAAGTAATACAAATCCACCCCTATGAATAGTATTATCTATTCTTCTAGAAATTCAATAAACTTGAATACAAATCCAGTCCTTCAGAAACAAGCAAGTTTACCCCACAAACTTGAATGCGATAGGACAATGGCATTTACACTCTATTAAATCTCACAACGACCACCGTTACGTCATCCATGGGTTTTTTATTCCATCACAATGCTTCGAAGATACGATCTTGGGTCAACAATCGATTGTTGTGGCTGCCATTGGTATCTTGATATTAATAGGTAAATAAAGATTTGAAGTGAAAAAATCTTTTGAATCGTCAAATGGGTGTAAGTCTTCGTCGAACCACGTGTTTTGTTGCACAAAATGCTTAGGTATGGTTTGAAAAATGACTTCACCTCGAAGCAGACGTACATCCGTCATGTATGTGACGTGACGATGTATGTGATCATACGTGTGATATATATACCTACCTATCTGTAAGATGATAAAAATGATGATAATGATTTCTCAAAGCTGCAGCTAACAGCAATGCTGATTGATAACGAATTGTATCCTTAGAGGCTGAGATATCTCTGGACAAGACGGTAGAATCAGACAAATATCCCATTGCATCCCATGTAGGAGATCGGACCAGAAAAGGAACAGTTTCAGTAAGTAGTCTGGGAGTCATTCCACAAGGGGGTCGTAAGCATAGATTCCCAGTGGAATAAAAGTCAAAACAGATCAAATTATGACCAGTTACGTCGTAAAGCCAAAGTGATCTTAAATTCGAAATACTATTAAAATGAGTAACTAATTATTAAGTATACCTACAATTGAAAGATGCACAATGATAATGCAGTTTTTAGGACTAAACTTATTTCAAATGTACATAAAGTAAATAACTTATTTGTATCATGTTGTCTTATGTCTCATGGAATGGAATCAGCGGTGATTTTAACAGAGAATCACCAGTTCCCAGTAGATAATTTTGTAAAAGTTTTTTTTCACTGTGCATTAGTAAAATATTCAACAATACCATATTACAACATGTTATTGTTTCCAATGACCCTATAAGGGCTCCCACATTAAATTAATTAATGAAGTGAACGCGGCCATTTTCTAGGAAATATTGTCGTTTAAAAAATGAAATACTTATACTGCGTTGATCTTTTCCATTGGAAATACTGTGATACGATTTATTCCGAGCCTATTTTCCCATGTATGGTCACCAACATACATAATATAAAGGTCTGTCTACAGTCTACATTGCTGAACCTTACTTTGTATAAGGCTTTTGTTTTTCCTACCTATTGTTATAATAAATATCGTGCATTGCCTTGTATACGTTTAGGTTATCTTGTATTCTTTTCTGTGTATAATATACTATGCTTATAAAATACGCTTACTACAGCAGTATAGCCTGAAGGAGAAGACACATTTTGGAGACCCGTGGCCCGCAATGGGACATAATATATGGGATGCTACCAAAAATTGCAATGCATTACTTCGTCTTTTAAAATTATAGCGAATTCAATCCAAGTACCAGTGTGCCCCATTCTTTATGCCACATTTATAACCTCGACTTACATACAAGATTCATTAGAAATTACAATATTTGCCACGCCAAACCTAACTTTATTTGTTACGCCCTAAAGAATATTTGTCAGTTAGAATTACTGTAATAGTATTTTAATAGTGAACGAAATACGTCCTTGCATTGTCCCATCGCTATTGTGCTGAGATTTCACAAAGGGAATGCGTTCTCTTCAAATTCTGAGATTTGTTTGTGATCCGTGCAAGGAGTTGGAATTCCAATAGATCCTTGTCAGCTGGTACCTCAAAAGACAGACCATTGTCGATTTAATCTAGTTTGGAACAGTTTTTAAGTGACAAATCGATTATTTATGCAGCTGATGAGACCAACATTAATAATAGTAATACTTACACACGTAGGAATAGTTACTTCTTTAGAACTTTTCGTTTACCTTTATATTATTTCAAAGCATTTAAGCATTGAAATGTCACTTGCTAAAAACGGTGAAGAAAAACATCGCGAGGAAACCTGCATGCCGGAGAATTTGCAAAACTCAAAGGTGTGTGAAGTCCGCCAATCCGCACTTGGCCAGCAGGTGGAATATGGCCTTAACCTTGATGATGATGATGAATGATTGCTTTACACAATTTTACTCTAACTAACTACAAACTAATACTCTGACTTCATCTCCGTTTCTCGAACCAAATTGATCTAAACGTCAACTTCTTTACCTTCACGATCACCCGTACCTCCTACACCTTCAACTTTACCTTCGCCCTAACCTTCACTTCCAAATCCAACTCCTCTCCTCTCCGCACCTCCGTACTGTGTTGTACTTTGTTGTAGCCACTTATCATGTTAAATCTATGGTTGTACCTGTGGTAAATTCTCTACTCGTTATATTTTAAAATAAGAATGCAGTAGACAACTTCTTGTTTAAGAAAACTTATGACGCACTTCCGTAACGAAATTTAGCTACTTCATCCCCTATATTTTTGTTAGTGCCTACGACCTACGTAGATATAAAATTTTCACTTTAAAGAAAAAGAAAATCACTTTCCTTCTTTCTATTTTTTGACGTGTCGTGGTCATTGCTTTTGGTTTTAATGTTCTTGGGCGACGATTAACATTTAAGATGAAATGACTTTAAGGGCCATAACTCACCAGGACGCCATGGCTACGTGGCCAGCAACGTCGCCATGGCAACGTCTGGCGTCCCTGCGTCGCCAAATCGCGTCACCAATGCATATAGTTCTGTCTCGTCGCTGTCAGGAATGGACTGGTTGGCGACTGAGTGAGTGACGGAGCATACAAACACGTACAAACAACTGGCGACGTCGCCAGGTAGCCAGCTTCGCCAGTTCCGAATGCGGAGCGGTCGACTCTGGCTACGCTGGCTAGTTGTCAACGTCGCCAGTCGGTCACCAAGTGAGTTAGCCGTCATACATCTCAATACGAACTAGTTGGCGACGTCGCTGGCCACGTCACCATGGCGTCCCGGTGAGTTATGGCCCTTATGCTCTTTGTTTATTCACATGATTTTCTCCTTATTAAGAGGGATTACTTTTAAAACCACACTCTAGAATGCACCAAAGTAATTGAACTCCAAGACCAATTAAATGTGGAGATGGTTATGACGTCAGACACCATCTAAACCGGAACATTGCGTGCTGGGAGGTAGTTCCTCACAACGTTTCATCAACTTTTTACTTCATTTAGTAGGTATATAGTGACTGTGCCTGTCTTATCTGCATATTCATAAAATGGAATCGTCTGTTTGTGTCAATACTAAAATAAAATGAGAAGAAAAGACCAATCCTCCAGTGCAGATGAAGTGAAACTTCACTCTATGAAGTCGTATCAAATCCCTATGAATTCAGAAGCGGAGGTTGTTTAATGAATTTTTACAGTAAGACTTTTTACATCAAACGTTATTATTGTTATCCATTACTTATTTTATTAAAAACCTTTTCATTTCCATGACCCCCGTTCATTACATTGCATTTTCATTACATTGAACGTGTTACACAACAGTTTGCAAAGTCTACAAAGAGGACTCAATTCAATAGTGATTTAAGTAAAGGCCAAACTCCACTCGAACATTCCCGGGTAACCGAGTTAGTCGACTAACATCACACCTCAAGAGTTACTCACAACGGTCACGCGACATAACACTATTTCAATTTGTGGTCGATTCGACTCACTCATTCGGTCTTTTCGCTTTACGAACTGTTACAAAATTTGGTACAGTCTGTGTTAGAGAAAATTACTGTGATAGAAGATTGAATTGTTTTGTAATTATTGCGTCTAATCATGCTTGATCTCAATTGGAAACACTTTATATTATTTAAAATGGAATCGAAAAATTTATAGTCAGCTCTTAAGCTGTAAGAAGTTTTTCAACAAATTACGCAACAGATTTGCAATTTATATCTACTGTTTTCGTGTAATGTACTATTTGGTGGTATAAATATGATTCTACTTTGCATGATCGTTGAATTATATATCGTACATTCTTTGTGCAGTGAATTTAAACCAATATACCTTCCCATCCTTACCCATCCAAACCAACGTTGCTTGACAATAACATGGATCAATCCTGGACTTCAGAAGTACTCTCTGCTGGACGCCAATCATACAACCACAAACGTCATCACCAACTATTCTCCACAATTGCATGAATAGTGACATTACGTCACATGTCTGTCACAGGTTTTGTGACAGTTTTTGTGCAATCCAGGTACGCACGTGGACCAAAACCTTTCCCACGATCTTGCACAAACAACCTTCCATTTTTTCCAAGATTCGCAAAAAAATGCAAAAGATTTGCACACGTGTGCAACCTTGGGAATCAGCTGATTCAAGTTCCATTCCTTTGATAAACGTAGGTAATATTTTAAAGCCGAGGCTTCGCTGTTCAAATTGATGTGCAAAACTGCAAGATACAAAGATGCATACATGGTTGTTATAATTGTGATTGAGTATATTGTGTTGCACGTGCAAATGTACATATTACGTAGCTCTATATAGATATTAATTCAAGATACGAAAATTATGGCTTAAACTCAATACTGGTTCACAATAATGTACATACTTCTTTACCATCGAGACATTTTAAACCTAGAGTATGACACATACTCGTATTATAATTATCATAATTGTAATTTTACATATACCTAGTGTCAATTTGTGTGTATGTGTGTTTTTTTGGCGTATCTTATTGTTTAATTTTTTTTTTTTAATTACGTTACTGTCATTTTATTAGATAAGGAAATAAAAACATTTAAACGTAATGGCGTTCCAAATAAAACAACTTTGCATAATAATTTGCAAGTCTCATGTGAATCATAGTAGATTCAAATGACTAAGAGTCTAAAGCCGACTTATTGCCATTTTTACCAACGTACATTTCAGTAAATTTGAAATTCTCTTAAAAAAGCGTTTTTTACTTCCTTAATTTTAAATTTCTTTTCACAGCAGTACTCCACGTTTATAAAAACTTTTTCCGTAATTTCTACAAACACTCGAGAAATAAGGCTAAGAGTTCATTAAGCTAAATCTCAAGACACTTAAGTGCCTCAGATAAACGCTACTTGTTCTAAGCTGTTTTGCTACGTATTCCCAGATCTTATCGCGAGAGAGAAACCAAGTATGACGCCGAATGTTAGACAGAGATGACTAGTGGGATCGATTTGAAAACGCAGCTGTCGCCTTCAGGTAGCTATGGGAATCTTGAGTTTAAACTGCTATAATGCTCACGTACTGTTTTTCTAAGAGTGCAAGTCGATCGATGAGAGATATGTCGGTAATACGGCACGGAAAATGTAGCATTTCCCAGAGCTAACTCCGTTTTTATTCATAGGAGCTCCTATTCTTTTTACACTTGGCAAAGCAGAATAGCGCTGTGGATTTAATGATGGAACTTTAGGTAACAGGAGGACCGAGGTTGAAATCCTGTACGCAATTATTCAAAAATTCAAAAAAAATCGTGTTAAAATTATTTTTCAGTTGCTTAGGTGAATATAAACACGATGAGGAAACCTGCACAACTTAAGAGTTTTTTATACTGTTTTATAGCGTGCGTTAAATCTACCAATCTGACTTGAAATCTATAATGGTTATGATATAATTTAACATCATTTTAAATAATAAATACTTTAAGGTCCTGCAAACTAACTACTACTACTACTAACTACTAACATACCTACATTTTAACTTTAGCGTAACATACATATTTATAATACCAAAATACGTATGAGTGACTTAAATCGGTTAACCATTTGAACTCTACAAAATCATGTACCAGACGCCCAGCCAGTCATTTTACTTTACTAATTTTAAAAATTCCCAAATTGAGATTAATTCATTCAGATGGGCTAGCACTATAACTCATATTACCTACGTCATGTTTATGTTCATTACTATTTCTAAAGTACTTCATATAGGAGTGAAAACGGCGAGAGTACCTTATTTCCTGCATCCATATTTCTCGAGAGACGACATAATTTTTAATGAACTATTTGCAATTAGTAACCTGCAAACCTGCACATTTCCATTGTCAATATTACAAGGACGATATCTTCAAAATTTACGATATATTTTTTGTATGTTTGTATACCTATGCGTTATATACGCAGTAGAACGTTAAAGTAATTTGATTAATTAAGTTTAAGTACCTAGTGACAAATTACAACTGCTCAACTGAAGCTTTATTACATAAACGTGTCAGTTTAATACTAGTTTTAATAATAACATTTTTTGTTATTAAGAATCATGTCAAAACGAATCGTAGTGATGATAAATGGCAAGTTTGTTTGCGAATTATTACAATTTTAACGACTTTATAACTTCATAATATTTGCACAACATACATATAAAGGAAAATTACAGTCTCACGATTACTTCAATACAATGCATAATAATAATAACTTATCATTAGTTTATACTACTCACATAGGTACCTACCTAGTGGCTCAAAGCCTGTTTATATTTCTCAATACATTTCCGTGTGTGGATTCAAAGATATTCTATTGAATGCGAAGTAATCAAGCTTTACGAATGGCAATAATTATGAGAAAGTTGAAACTGTTGTCAATCAAACTGCTTCGTACAAGCCAACAAAGAAATCGCTTTAAACAGTGCAATTGCTGTCGCGTACCATTGCTGGCTACCTTAAGAAATAAATCAACTGTCCGCCTCAAGTGTCAGGAGACAGCAATAAGTCATATTCCTTATCATCCATTGTGCGGAAGTTTAAATTCAAACATCGACCAATCGGGTTCGAACATCTGCCGCCGCGGCGCGTGCGATCTTCGATAGATCCCGTACACTTGTGTGAGTGTTTTGTAAGATTTTTTGTGTACACACGAAACTACGACGCGCGCTAGTGTGCGCGTTTCTTAGATTTGGCAGATGGCACGTGCTCGATGTTTCTTTTCGTACATCTGTCGTTTCTTATGCCTTTTTTCACTGATTTTTTCTATTGAACCAATTTTTTCCAGTTTTCTAAGACGGCATATGTCACTTGATATAGAAAAAAGGATGGATTTAATTTTCGGATCGCATGGTGTTGTGAAAAAATCGCCGGCGCAAGTGATTGCTTGAATATTCACCATCTGCCTGTCTTATTGATTGCAGCAGATATTCATCAGAAATTCAAATGGATGGACGGATGGTGGGTTCGTATGTTGATAAGTTATAATATTATTGTAATAGGTGTCTACCATCTGTTTGTTGTGGTTGTGTAAGGTCTTGGCCAAAGATTCTTTATGTCCTATCTGAGACACCTGTTAATTACTACAACAATATTTATTCGAGCTGGAATAGGTGTCATCTTTTAAATTAAATCTCAAAATATACCTAATAATAATAAGACAATGGTGAATTTTTAACAAAGGTCCCCCAAAAACTAATGTTATTTGTTGATGGACTTGGACAAAATGTGGACAGCAATAACTGTATTCACCAACAGCTGACTTATTTCCTCACTTAACGACTGTTAAAACATAATTTTTTTCTCCTTAAAAACATAAACCCCTTGGGCACTCCATGAAGGCTTACCACGCTACTTCAGAGTGGATTTATGATCTTAGCTTAAAGGACTTCAAAAAGTCTTTATTCGCTGCGTACTGTATCAAAAACGTTCAGATTTTCCTAATACGCCCTCAAAAGCTCGGAAAAGCTCAAAAAGTTTTGATACCAGTGATAAATTTTTCATGCCATAACTTGTTTATCTGGACCAATGAATGAGGGCTGATACAAGTTGAGATGATAAGAGAGCCAAGATGTAGAGCTAGTGTATGTCCACACCAGTCATTATCAACATCGTCATCATTAAAAGCTATTAATATTCGTAAGTAAGTTCATGATACTCCGCCACGTTGACGTACACGTACAATTGATTGTACTCTGTTATACCTGATTATTACCATTTTGCAGTAGCAACCTGGGAGTATAGACGAGTAAATCTTATTACATCTGTAAGCCCTGAATCTTCACGCAAGCGTCTTTCAAGAAAACGTAGAGCATTCTTCTACGTAGTATTAAATTATGATATCGGTGCCTCCAGATATAATGATTACATTTTGGGCAATACACACCAGGTTGAAATTGTAATCAGTCTGCCTGCCAAACTGCAACATTAATGGCAACACTACGAAGATGCGCGGTACAACCTGCGGTCGTTAGCAGATTCGCTTTTTGCGCATCCGCCAGGCGGTTCCGTATCCGGCGGAAACGTGCAGATGAGATTTGGCGGGGTTTTTGTGTTCCGTTTCCGGTACGCTCCGATACTGAAGGTGCATTGTGACCTTGGGATCGTATTTCAACGGGAAGGGCGACGAGAACTGGAGCAGCGTGGAGATAATGGCTCGGGTTCCGGATTATTCTGGTGCCTTTTGTGCGCCTTTGTGCCATTTTGTTTAGGTTGGTCGGTTGCGCAATATTGTAAGGGTTGACCTTGGGGGATCTTGGGGCTAATTAGCTGGTGGTATTTAGCTTATTCTGGGTGTTGATTTGATTGTGAGATGGTTTGTTTTTTATTTTTCCGGTTTTGTGTTCATGATGGAGTAATGTTCCTCTTGAAACCATGTACCTAGTTCTGGTAAAGCGCTTTAATAAGAATTTGACTTGAAGATATAACCTTATTAGAGTAGGTGGTGGATAGAGTCTAGCCCAGGAATTTAGTATAATTTTCATCGTGTAATAATTCTTTTTACAGCAATCCGTAACACAGGATAGATAAGTGTGGAACCATCTACACTATTTAGAAGCAACCGTCTAATTCGTGAAGAATAGCAACTAGAAGGCCGAATTATAACAACAATAACTAACAAGGAGAACTATCACTAACAGTCCCTACCCCAGTCATCATACTTATTAACAAACTAACTAATGAGCTTACACTGTTTGCTAACTGGACTAACCAACCTAGTCTCTATTAGAGTCTTAATAACTGTGACCGACACAGAAGTTACAGCTGTCATGGGCGGCAGCGGAAGAGTGGTGCTGCATGCTCGTTTGCTGCCCTAATTCCATGAAAAGGAACGAAATACTGTCTCATTACCTACTTTAGTCCTTTCAATTAAGTATTTGATTATTTACCTTCCAAATTGTGAAATGTTTTTAAGGCTACATTTCATTACCAGTGAGAAAGCTGCGCTCAACATAAGACCGAGGTGATGGTAAACCCGTATCGAAATCGAAATACCTACAATATGTCGAAAGGAAATGAAATTTTATTCGAAGTTGGTTCTACTTCTCAAAAGTCAAACCAATCCATTGCTTCAACAAATCTGCTAAATGGTCCTATACGAAGAAGGGGAAAGATGCTCCTGAGGAGTTTTTTATCCTCGCATTATGATAAGATCACAGATCGGAAAATTAACCTGAAACTTTATTAACATCTTTTCCCATAATTATATTTAGGTATGATAAAATTAATAGGTAAACTTATACCAAATAACCCAAAAAATCTTATTATTTACTGACTATCTTACGTATCGTGTTAGGAATATACAGATAACGTTGATAAATGTCATTCTAAAATATACCTAAGTACAGTGAAAAAATGATCAGGATAAACGATACGAAAACAATAAAATTAACGTAACAAAAAATCACAAAACTATAAATGACGGGATAATATAAAAAATAGTCATAAAACTAATTAAACATACGAGAAGCATTCATTTAAATACATAGCCTTTACATCCGATTTATCACACGCTGTACGCAGCGTAATTAAAACATCAAAACTCTTGCTCGAGTCTCATTACCCAGAGAAACATGCTAATGATACATAGGTATCGCTCGAGTCAATGTACGGTAACCGATGGCTCTTGTTTCACCGTCAGCGAATAACTATAATACCACATTATAATTAATAGCAGGTTTTTTCTTGCTTTTTTAAAGATTGTTATTTATTTAGACGTTATGGAACCATGCAATGTGTAATAACAAAATGCGAGTTATATTATTACACTTTTAATGAAATTAAGATAGCAAACGCTCTTCCGCTGCCGCCCGTGACAACTGTAACCGACAAGAATAAGGCACAAATCGGTACTAGAAGAGTCGGCAGAAGATGTAAAAACAAACTAAGATATAGCCAATTAATGGCTAGATTTTAGTAAGTAAGGGGACTGGGACTGGGATTTTAATGATAGTTAGTCCAGTTAGTGATTGATAGTTATTAATTTTCCAGTTAATAAGAGTATCGTCCAATTTATGTGTAGCTTTGTAGAGAACGAAAGGAAGAAGAGTGTTACTTTATTAAAAATAACGTTCCAATATCTACATCTACGTCTTCCAACATAAATAAATCACAAACCACAAAAAATCTTTTCATATCTACACACTCGCTCGCTGTGGTACAAGGGCCTAATTAGAATTATATCTATAGCGGAAATAAAAGATTGAAACTGGTTTTGCAACAAAAAAACTTTATTTGGTCCATCATTACATTGCGGCCGTGAACTCGCAAATGTTGTCAATAAAAATTTATATTCTTCACGCTTTTGGAGAATATTCACACTTAACACGATTTGGAATGTAGTAAGTTTGATACATAAAATTTTATATCATAAATATAAATGTTTAATGCCTTGTGTTGTGGTCATACTTCTCGTACGTCACAATGTGCAATGTGGGGGACTTGGCTTAGATCTAACAAGACAATGGAAGGGCCATAGTCATAGTTTATAGAGCCGCCTGAATCAAGCATATGCTTAATGCTTACAATTTTTTGATAGGCCATAGTCTATATAGATGTAGTATGTACTTAGATGTCCCTACGTTTTACGCTAGTTCTATTAACTATCGAAAGAATTTAAGTAAAACATACATACTTAATGATTTTTGATATTTATAAGTGTGTGCATAATTCGATCCCAAAGCCTTTGTTACCGAGTCGATCGTTGATAGCTTTAAATAAATCCATTAATAAACACGACACACAAGATTCGATTATCATTTATGATTCCTAAACACTTTGCAGCTGCTTTGGACAATATAAATAAAGTATATTTTTTATGGAATGAAGGTTGCAAACGAGCAGGCAGCACCACCCTTCCACTGTCACCCGTGACCGACCTAGGCTAAGGGCTACTATCCACGGACGCGTCAAATGAAAGTTCAAATGAAAGTAGGCGTATTTTGCATATTTGTTGTGTCGAACCGTGGACACAGATTTGATTATATCTACGCAAGATGCAAGCAATCGGCAATTGACGATAGCGTGCGTATGACGTGCGGTTTACGTGGACAGTAGGACTAAGTCTCAATTTAGGGACGAGAATTTTAGTCCTGTTATTGTTAGTAAGAGGATCGTTCGGTCACAGGTGGCTACCCTAGAGGACTGAGACGGTCGCCTCAAAAAATGTATAACCTGCTCCACATGGCTCTTACCGCCTATACTCAACCCTCTCATTTTGACATAGATATAAATAAGTAGGACGTTAAGTTATAAGAAAACTGCTTCTTCTTAGTCGTGCCCTCTTGGCAGAGTGGTCGTGGTCATCTGTCGGTCAATTCTCGAGTCACGGTTTATTTTGTGATTCTTTGCCATGTAGCTCTATGTTTGTGGGAGGACGAGTGTATGTATTCGGCTACAGCTACGGCTAAAATCGGGAAAAATCGTGGTGTAGAGTCAGGTGATGGTGGATACCTTCGCTTATTAATGTTAACACCAAAAGAAAACAAAAAAACTAATACGTCACCAGATAAAAAAGAAGGAAGAGAAAATAGAGTTAGTTAAGTCATTTGATAGTAGACTCTACCAAGGGAAAGGTAGTTAGCAAGCCGAGTTTTCGCCCTTTTTCTAGTTGTTTTTTAACAGATGCGTATATGATGACCTACTTTTTTCTTTTAGTATTCTTGCATATACTGTATCAATCGTCATAATGTTAATGGAATACGTTTACAAAATACATTGGGTCATCTATTTAAATACATTGCATTTGCATTATCGCATTAAGAAGAATCTAAAAGCTGTGTAACAAACTAGAAATGATCCGTAAAGTTTTCAAAATAAGAACTGCGGAAGGAACACTTAACGTAAACTACTGGCCTTTAATTAAACGTTCAAATCACTTTCATCGACGTCCAATTAAAAGGAAATAAATAAAAGAACGGAAGTGCAGGTGGTTATTTTTTAAATAGAATCACACGTAAAACAGATTCATCGGTGGTCAGCTACAATACTTCCAAATTTAAAATACCCTGACATCTTCTGCAACTTGGCAAAGATAGCTCATCGAAAACTGGTAGGGTTATACGTTTTTATCAGCGAGCCAATCCCGCGATGTACGTGACAGTGTTATGGTTAATTTGACTAAATTACGCAGCATTATTTTTTCCCGTACTCCGTTTGAATTTTAGAGTTTTTTTTGTTTTATGCGATTATGAATGCATGCGGTAGGTTGTTCCTTCAAGTAAGTAGATAAGTTTGAAATTATACTGCGAATCGATTTTATCAGTAAAGATTAAAAAAAACTTAATGTACACCTATAGGTACATTCACATTACACTTAGGTACTTAACAAGTACACATGTCAAAAACAAAAAAAAAACAAATAAGGAGAACAAATTACTTTGTACAAATGTTAACTTATCATCCATACGTCGAAATTAAATCTGGAACAATTATTCTAATAAGATCGGTGTATCGTAAAAATTCAGGGCCGCATAATGATGTCTATAATGATCAATAGCCCTTCATCGGTCGTGATGAAAAAAACAAATTATCGCGCCGTGATTCTACCACTTAATAATCATAGTATACCCGGTATCTCACGACTACTTTATTTGAAAATAAAATACCCATAAGAATATCGGGGCGAACCTGGGCGAACGATAGGTCCATTCAAAAAAAGAACGCACTGATTTTTTATCGAAAGCTGCGAACGGCCAGCAGGTGTAATCTACAATGGGGATTTGAAAAAAGAACGGGGAACAGGAGGCCTTTTTCCCACGCCCCTGTCGAAGATCATTTTTGAATTTCGAAGACGTAACCCGTTCGATTTCTTTTGAATATAAATATGAGACGTGTAGCGTTGATTGAAATTGTATATTGTATAGGAAATCAATAAATTGAAATACTTTATGAGTACTTTCAATTTATTTTAAGCATTTTACGTAATGATGTGTCTACAATCTCTACATACTGATTGGTTTCAAAACAGCTAAAAGGTATGAGGGTAAATATTGTAAGGATGAAAATTCAAATCAAAATATTTGAAAGGTTAAATTCTGAAGGTTCTTACACATTTATTGAGTTTTATGATCAATTAATCATGCGCATATTATTATTTTTACAATAGGTACATTTATAGAAGTTTTTGGGCTTCTAGTTTCACAAAGGCGCTTTATAAGAAGAAACGACAAAAAATTATAGGTACTTTTTATCTATTGAGTCTGTTGGTACCAGTTGTATAACTACCAACAACAAAAAATAATGAGGAGATTTGTTGTTATGAGTTGCAAAGACAATGTTACATAATGTAGTCTAGGTAAGTTGCAAATACAAAGTATAATAATAGTTTTTTCACTTTGCCAACCATAAACAAATAAATAAACCCAGTGCATAAACGAACTAACATTATTACTTTAAAATGTAACTATCGATATCCAGGTAAAAAGAAGTCAAAAAGATAATTTTATCGTCTTTTTAAACAGTTGATATTTACAGGCGGTTACTTTATAGTTCGTAATGACTTATTTTATGAATAGGACAACTTTTATAATAGAATAATTCTATAATGACCAGTAAAATGAGACCGGGTTATTAAATTTTTATTTATTAACGAAGCGTGTTCTTCTCCATTTATAACGCTGTTTAGCTGTTAACAATGTCTTTATTTCATTTTGTGATGATTAAATATAAGTTTATTGTCCATAACAACATCTTGATCCTACTTAAAATGCCACACGAGGCAGTAAAATATTGCACCTGTTGGTGAAAATCAAAAGTTTGCTTCGAATGTAATACAAACTGTTTTGTGTTCACTTATATATAATATGTATAAGTAAACACTGGACAACTAAAATAAGATTTATTTGTAGTGTAATATTGATAAATATTATTTATTCTGTTAATTAATTTTTAGACATAAATTCACGAAGGAATTTGACACAAATTCTTCATTTATATTATTTACACAAACTACGTAGATAATTATTATGCTTGTTCTGTGAACAACAACACTAAGTACAGAAAGAACCACACACTCAGTTTGTGAACAGAAAGGAGATGTTTTAAAATGTATGGAGCCCCGGCCACGTCTTTGTACACCATACTCAAAAATGAAGAAACACAATTAAAACAGTTTTCAATCATCCAATTCCTTTAAATTGCTATATTTTGGTGGTACAACACAAAAATGTACACTTAAAATTGCAACAAATAAACTAAAATCCGTCATGGCGGTAAGCTGTCATCACATGTCACGTTGGTTGATTTGATTGAAGTTTGACTATGTACCTACATTTCTGTCATGTTAATCTTCATAATTATAATCACATTTTCTAATTTTCCACTTTGTATTACGTAAAGAGAGAAATCGTAACGGAAGTTATATAACAAGTGAATTCCTTATTTTTTGGGAAAAATATTATGAGGATTTATATTTTGCTTTGTTTAAGATTTGAAATTGGATGCAAGCACAATCAATAGGATGAAAAGTAGTTAGCTACGTTATCCATTCCTACTAACTACCTGATTAACTAACGATCTTGATAACGATCTTGTACTGGGCTATCTGTAGTTTTTATAATCCCAATTTGCGTCTAATTTTGCTTGGGCCATCATTATCATGGGCGGCGCGGCGACGAAAAGGTTGCACTATGTTAGGCCGCGGCCTCGAATCTTGCGGGCAGCGGCGCGGCGGCGGCGGCGGCGCGGGCGCGCAAGATGTTTTGCATGTTATCAAATGGACCGACCCTCGAAAACTGCGGCGCGGCGGCGGTGTAGGAGCGGGTAACGAGCGGTGGTTGACAACGTCAAGCGGTGACCGCTCTCGCGTCGTGTGCGTCAGAATGGCGGGTCTGCTCATATTTAACGTTCATGTAGATTTAGAAAAAAAATCCTAAGTATATTCGAACACAAAAAGTTCTTTTATTTATACCGTGTATAATTCAAAATCACAGATAACTTTCCATTTAAAATTTAAGACTTGATATCGACTACGATACTCTATAGTACTCTATACCGTACGCTCAATGTACTCGTATATAGGGATACTAGTAAACCCGCCCTCGCTTCGCTTCGGGGAACCAGTCCCTTCAAAAATCTCTATAAATTTTAACAAATTATGTTATTCCAATGTCTAAGCTATATTACTGCAAAGTTTCGTGAAAATCCGTTCAGTAGTTTTTGCGTGAAAGAGTAACAAACACACACACACACACTCACTCACTCACATACATCCTTACAAACTTTCGCATTTATAATATTAGTAGGAGTAGGATAGGATTTTATTTTGATAGTTCATATCCCTCTCGCTGTTCTTGCTAGGGTAACGCACACGGTGACAGCCCGCGCAATCGCATTGTAGTGTTGTGCAATTTATTTAGGTGTCGTATACGTAATATTTATTTTATTTACTTCTTTACTCCTTGTCTGTCATCTTTATCTTCTTTATCTTCTTCCTTGTTCACTTCCTTTAATATCCTTGCCTTTCTTTATGACTTGTTCTTTTATGTTATTTTACAATTTTTAATACTTTTACTTTCTCTTTTAACTGAAATTGTAAATGTTTTAAGATTATATTGATTACTTTGGAGTTAGGTATTTTGATAATTAATCTAATTATTACTTTGTTATTTATTTGTCGGGACATTGTCTCTGTTCTTCACAATTTCGATAAAACTCGCCTTTTATTTTTCTTGTCCTATAGTAGGTATTCACTTCTTCATTTGCCCACAATAAAACGAGTGTAAGAAATAAATTTGAATCGAAAAGATGTTGTCTCCGTTGTTCAGACATTTCGTTCGCGAATAAAACAAATATCTCAGCGACACAACACTACGCCGCTATAGCGCCGCCGCAAGTTTCGAGAACTAGCCTGCGTTGCCCGCGCCGCCGCCGCCGCCGCCCCGCTGCCCGCAAAATTCGAGGCCGCGGCCTTAGGGATGCGTACAGGTTAAGGATACATAATTATTTCCTACGAATAATAAAGTGAGGATGTTTTGATTTATAAAACGCTTAATTCCCGAAACAAAATTGGCGCTATGTCCAATTCAGAAACTTATTAACGAAAAGTTGCTAACTTCGTTATCTTCATTAGGTACTTTCAAAGTTTAAAGCATTAGGATTGCTTCTAAGAGGAACTACTAGCGACATCTGTGATGTGTCTGTTAAAACATTTGTGAAAGCTTTTTTTAGTGATTTGATCGATAAGATTGATAATATAAATGTAGGATTAAACATAACAAGCAATTAAGATTTAAAAACAAATTTTTATCCGGTTATATAAATAAATGTTTGCCCCGGAATCGAAGCCGGGATTCATAGTCGTTGCCACCGTTGGATATGGAATTTATTGTAATTCCACCCTCCGCGCCTGAAATTAAGGTTCATTATAGTTTGATATCAAGAATTTAAAATGCCTTAAGTGAATTTTGCTTCCAAACTAAATTGAACTGTGAGCTCACGTTATAAGTTCATTTATAGCGGGGAATAAGAATTTGATATTCTCGTCGACTCAAGTATAGCAACATACAGGGTCATCTTTCGGAATGTAGCACCAGCATCTAAATTACATGACGTACGGTCAAAAGCTCCGAGTGATGGCCTTGAGAAAGTAACGGGACGGCAGATGCGGCTGAATGTCCACTACATGCTAATTGTTATTATTCACTTGGACCCTTTTTGTAGAAATTCTACTCGCTCGGATATTCGTGGCATGTGATATTTAATAATACCTACCTGTATTAAGAGACAAATGAGAGTGTATTTGTCATACACGTCTATTCGGACATTTTTGCCCACATCATACTCTATTTTAGAGACCCAGTAGAGCCACTGAGCTGTGACAGGCTAGTAGTTGGAACTTCGATCTCCTATTCAGAGTAGTCTGAGTTCAAACCCCAGGGTACGCACTTCACTCAATATAACGGCGCAAACGTCACTCAATATAACGGCGAAAAAAATCATCGTGAGGATACGTGCATGTCGGAGAGTTCGAAAGTGAGTTTAAGCCAATAATCTAATCGCGGTCACTCACATGCGCGTGAACCTTTGTATATTGTGCAAATTGTCACAGATGTGAAACATATACATGTTATAACATGGTTGTAATTTGTAATTGGAACTAAAACTTTAGTCTTAATTCGTTAGTAAACAGACAAAACTGTATATTATGAGATCTTAACTACGTGGACGGTTTTAGCTGCGATTTTTAGGTGAGCCGTTATCTAGTTGGCTCTGATCAGAGCGCGCATGTGAGCTGCGAGCGGTGTGAGCTGTGAGCTAAGAGCGCAAGATTTTGGCGGGCAACCGCGCACCTAGTATGGAGCTCACCTGCGCGCCACCTGTCGCGCATCTGACACAGATGCCGTAGTGCGTGACCGACGGTATCGATAACTGAAATAGGAATATTCACGAGACAAAATTAATCTGCAATATTTATTTGACAATGAACCATTACCACAAGGGCGGAAAGTTGGCATTTGTTATGTTGCCATTACGACGAACTTCATATCGAATGCGCACACACTAGTGTTGCCAATGTACAATAACAAATATCGTTTATTGTGATATGATCTTCAGCCGTGCCGATTCATGCCTATATGACATACCTAGGTATATGAAATATCGACCTACAAAATAGACATAGTGTGTACCCCTACGATACGATAATAATATTAGATCTCGTGCGAAGCTCATATGCAAACTAAGAGATATTTATATAAATAATTATCCTAACGGTGGACGTTGTATGGAAGGTCCCCTGCAGATACATATAAATGGCTTGTAATAATTCTTAAAAGCCTTATCTCGAATGACATCATTATACTTGTAAATATTAAAATTCTTAACTTAAATACATAGATACTACCACTCAATCAATATGTTACAAAACATTAAATAATAAGGATGAAATATTTTGAATTTGAAAACATATTGATTTTCGTTTAGACTCGGACCTGCTCTACGGTACATAAGAAAAGCATTTGTTAACACGTAAAAAAGTCAATATCGAAAGCGTTACTTAAAAACAAATCGTTACCCTACGTCACCAAATACAATTTAATTCCAAAAGTTCCTAGCCTCAAACATGTAACTCGTGTACTCGCTACTTATCTGAATACACCAGGGGTTCATAAGATTAAGTGTTATTCATGTTTAAACTGGACATGTGTGCCCTTATCGCGCAGTTGATACATCATTCCGAGCGTAGATTACGGACAGATGCCCGCTGATAGAGAACCAGTACCTACCGGTATTTTTGCATAATGCTCAATAAGACCAACAGTTTCAATAATTCATTCACGCTTCAGATTGTTGCGTTACTCATCTTTTAACGGTACATCCAGAACACGAGTATTTTTATTAACACGCTTTTATTTTTAATTTAGGAATCCTTGAAGTGAGTGAAGTATCGGCAATTGTCGTGCCTCGAAGGCTTTGATGTGTCTTTATAAATGATCTATATAATTTTTAAATTGAATTGAATGCGCAATAATGATTCTGAAATTGAAAGCCAAATATTAACAAGGCAAGGAATACCATCTTTATTTACTGTTAATACCGATACCATGATACTCCTTACGATACGTTTATATCTATACTTAACAAACATCAATCAGGTATATACAGACGTATTACGTGTACTAAAGAGTTACCCTTATAGCATTATCATAAATGACTGCCTAAATTACAGCATTTGACATTTAAATGAGTAGATAAGGTGGCTTTTATCTTATCGGAATCAAAGTGTTTATGTTGGCCTTAAAAACTTTTTGCATAATTAAAGTTAATAAGATGATAGTACATATTTGGAATAACATCTGATGCAGCAGAATCAGCTACCTTGAAACAAGCTGCCCCAAACAATAGGTAGGTATATACTGACGAGACTTGGAGAAGTTTGGCGTCCTATCTTAGTTACCAGACTGATTACAACTACCTTTCAGATGTCACTCAAAATATAGGGCGAAACGACAAGCAAAAGCTTTCCAATAAAAATCTATTTATTATATGCATTATTTCTAAAACGATCATCCCAGTACAAAGTATGATGTAGCACACATAAAACAGTAAGTACAGTCGAATTGAGTTGCATGTAAAGTCGTAGTTTCTGCAATTGGTCATAGGTATCCATTAACTCTATTCAGTGGACCTATTGATGTGTGAATTTTAACAGCCTCATTTATTCTCACATCACTGAATGCTACGAAAGCTACGAAATTGTTTTATCGATGTTAATGTACATCACTAGCATAAATTCGAAACATCTCGTGTGTGAATTCGCTGGCGTTGTACCTACAATGAGCGTCACTCAAAATGTAGGTACTGTTACGAAGCCACAAAGCGCTGAGAGCGCTACATGCAGCCTGGAAAACAAGGAACAATATACAACTACAGCTTCGTTTGTAATACGTATTTACATTTGTCATAATAAAGCAGCAATCGTCTAAATTTTTTTTTATTTACAATAATCGCTTAGGCATCTTTTGGGTTTATTATGAATTATTTGCATCTATGGAAAAGAAGAGAAAACTATCATAATTCTGTATAAAGCTCTCAAAGGGGTGCTTAAAGCTCGGTTGTTAGAATACTGCTGAAAAGCTGTACGTAGCAACGTTAAATACTCACATTAACCGTTGATTATATTTTTTAACATTTAAAATTTCTGGTCCGTATCTATTCTAAAAAAATGTATGTAGCACTCCATCCCTTGTGAAATTGCGATTGTTTTAGTTTTGTATATCTACGATTTATCATTATCGCTTATGTACCATCCAGTGGAGCTTTTGTATCTATGTTAAGTGTGCTTAAACCGCTTTGAAATGAAAATCCTTGATTACCTTCTGATCGAAATACCTAAGATTAAGAAACACGAACTTACTGTGTTATCATTTTAAAAGTCCATATATTAAAAATATTTTTCGGTACCAACAACAATTAATGTTTAATTCATTCATTTAGAGCAAAAAATATACTTAAAATTATCAACCAACTTTATCCCATAAAACGGCCTACATGAATACAAAATCGCGTACCTACTAAATTACAAAATAAGCAACGGAACTAAATGACTTATATTCGTAGTTCCTTTTTTTTAATAAGCAACCACTATTAAATATACGCACATCTGCGTTCCTATATTGGAACTATGCAGTTAAGAAACGCCGCCATGCATAGAAATGGATAATATTTGTGTAAGTAAGCTATAAAACATTATTTTTTGAATTTCTATTCATAAAGTTCATAAATGGAGGTGACAAGATGCTACCACGTCCACAGTTTTAAGTTTTTTTGCTTCAAAAAATTCACTTAGTCTTACACAGTGTCCTTAATATTTATCAGAGGGATGTTATGCGTCTAATAATTATGTAATAGGTCACGACTACATGGGTGGTCATTCTTGGGGCCTCCATCATCATCACCCATCGACTGAAAACTCAATTACTGGGTATTTAGTCAGTGGGGAATGCTTTGAAGTCTTTTCAACTTCCGTTTTCAATAAAAAAAACTGTAGGTACTTTTTCGGGCCAAAGTGTGTAGGTAGGTAGATAATTTATTATTGTCCAATGTTATTGTCATGTAGCGAGTTATTCCCGCAGAAGTCATTTAAATCAATTTACACATTTCTGAATCACCTTATGAACATAGATCTATATTCGGATTCGTTATCAAAATAAAAAAATATAATGCAACATTATCAATACGAACCTTAATGAATGGAGAATCTTTGTTCGCGGCAATGAATATTGACCCAACACTGCCGGAAGGGCGCCATGTCAAATACGAAATGCAGCTGCCCAAACAAGCCGTGACATCTCAATATTCACCATTGTAGGAAGTGCATACTCTGTGGTACACCTTACACTCTCAACGCAATAAAATTTCAACCATATTCCATGTTTTTAAAGTCGATTTCTGCTGTCAGTGACTTTCAAATGTGTTCTACGTTTCGGCGCGATTTAAAATTTTGACAAGTTTGTTTTTAATTTTTGAAATTGGAACGCTTAATTACGAACCGAGGCCGTTCTCATGGATCTGCTTTGTCGCGTTTAATTTATTCAGCACGTCTTGATTATGTTACCACACTTGGACACTTATTTATCGAAACCTGATTATATAAATTAGTAAACATTTGTTTTATATTTCGGTGGTTTACGTTTTTGTATACGGAGCACTTCGTATTTTTAACCGATTTCTAAAGTTTAAGGTTGTACACCTAGACATTTTTTGTTTTTTTTTTATTGAACAGGTATTTACATTAGTCCAGTCATAATCAATCAGTATGTCTCACATCAGTAGGTGACTAGGCGTTATATGCCTATTATACACCTACCTAATCGACTTAGATCAATTTTACGCCAAAAATATAAGGCATCTTCTTGGAAAACAGCTGATACTCTTCAAACAGCTGAACCAATTTCTACAAATTATAGCTAAGAACCACCAACCAACCAAGCAACCAGAAATCGATTCATTCATTCAGGAGCTACGGTGCTTCAGACGGACACTCATACAAACTTATAACACCCATCTTTTTACATCAGGAGTTAAAAATAAAGAAGACAGAAGAAGAAAGAGCTGATCCACAGTGTAAGAGATGCAGTCAAGACTTGTAGGGGTGACCGCAAGCTAACAACATTACTTGAACTCGATTTACCCCATTGTTTTGTATAGCACATTGACCTATCGATCCTGATTATTATCGCCCAACAGCAATCGTTCAAAAATGTCGAAGACCGTTGGGCAGTTAGGACAATGCCTCTTATTTGGTCGCTGAACCTACGATGGGACCACTCTCCAATTGGCAAAACTAACTACAGCATATATGTACTGCTTAGTACTGATGAAGGGCTTAGTAGACAAACGCCGAGCGCTTTACTGCTTTACGCGCCTTCAAAGCACGGAAGCGCTCAACAAAATACCACTAGCAGTCACCCATCCACCGACTATGTACGCATTTGCTTTACTCAATTACTTTACATCGGCCCTAAAAAGATATTGAAATTAAATAATCCTGATCAACGAGAAGTTCTCTCGGGTTGAGTCAAAGCTGCCTAGGAAGATTTATTTCGTGTGCCTCCAACAATATCATGACATTCAATTAGTTATTTGCTTTCGCACTTACCGGAAAAAGCCCATACACACGGAAAAAGGTAAACAACCTGGAAGTCCAGTGACGACAGCACTATGAGGCGGAGACAGCATAATAAAACAGCTAAACCTCTGCCAACATCAAAATTCGATTATGTAATCCCTGATAAACAGCACATGAAACCTATAAAGAATCCGCGTACATTCCTAGTACGAATAAACATTAATTTGATAACGCTGGCGCCAAATTTCCTGATAAATTATGTTGGTTCTATGCTCGCAAATTTACGCGCGAATCGGAAGTGACGTAGCTCACGTACCTGATAAGGTTTAGTATCTTTGCTAAGTGAATTGACCCAAACAGTCTACTTGCCTTTTTATATCGGCCATCGAATCAGTTTGTGTTTTATTGTTTCAGCTTCTTTCAGGTTATTTTTCTAGAAGTTCCCT
Organism: Hesperia comma; assembly: GCA_905404135.1. Lineage (NCBI taxonomy): Eukaryota > Metazoa > Arthropoda > Insecta > Lepidoptera > Hesperiidae > Hesperia > Hesperia comma. Next base: position 10,460,830 of record FR990034.1, read on the forward strand.
AGGCTAGAACCAACCCTGAATATTATGCCTATCATTATATTATACAAATTTCAAGTCTGTAGACTAAGAAGTAGTTGCATATAAAAGTTTGTAATAAGAAGAGAAATAGGTAAGTATCATTGTGACGCAACACATAAGGAAAACTATGTATAACAGTTACGTAGGGACAAAATAAAGTAATTATACAATATTTACCGCTGGATAAACTTCGTCATTAACACAGCAATTTGTTCACATAAAGGAAACGCGCCTAACAGCAGCTTTTTAACAGTTAAATGGGAAGGGGTCCCCACTTGCAGAAATCTCACGCTACCTTGTTTGATATTATAGCAAGAGGGGCCTTAAGTACTCAAAGACTGGACTGTAGCACTAATTGGATGTTAAAGGATTTATGTGTTAAATTAGAGAAATCGTTACCTGTGACTTTGTTTACGAAAATCTCGGATAATAAAGTCGAAGGTGGTGGAGGATGGAGAGATGAGCAAAACGCTTTGCACGCGGCTGCTCTTATAGATAGCGGCGGCCCAGAAGCATAACGAGTTCTTTTATAGCCCTTAGCCCAAAAAGTGTACCTTGTACCGCTCCGCTCTTGGGTAGAATCGTGTGACGACCGCTGCCCTAGACCTTCTAAGTTACAAAATGACCCATACTCAGTATTTGGCATTCCTAAGTTAAAGCTAGTACCTCCTTTCTCCTGCTCATTCTTGTAATAAAAGCTTTAATTTCTCCAACAAATTACCTCGAGTTTCGTGTGAAGACCGTCGTTCCCAGCGACGCGGCTCGCGTGCTGTTTGGCTAAATTAATCGCCATTATGGATAATTGTTACAGGAATATCCGCTAATTAAAGAATACCCATTTATAAGGGAACTGGGTGTTTAGTTAAACAACTGTCTTTTGATCACGAAACCCCTTTTAAGGTAGGGTTAATTTCTAACGGCTAAAGTTCTATAATGTCTTTATCGAGGTGTAGTTTGTAGTGGAACTTTTTAGTGGACTTTGGAGAGGGTTGCGTTAAACGTTTAACTTTTGTGGTGGGAGAATGTGCGTCAGGAATAGAAACGAATAGTAATTTAAATTAAGCATCTAATTAAAAATGATAACAACAATGTTTGTATTCAAAAGTACAAAAATAACTTCCACTTTTAAAATACATCGTGCGAGTTCTTCTGCCGATAGAGATTCGATTAGCAGTTTTTGATATTTGAAATCCTGAAGTCAATAGTAAAAAGTGGCTGAGTACGAAATGTATGAAAAACTCGGACACGACGCAATTAATGCTTTTATAAATTGACCAGGGCCTTAGAATCTTCTGTGACTTGTGACCACAGTGACGCCTCTGCAGGAACCTGGTCAGACCTACAGGATAGCAGCTAATAGCCATTGTTAGTGTATAATCTAAACGCTGATAGCCATTGTCAGTGCCTAACCTAATCTAACGTTATCACGATGATTAGTTACTGTGGCATCTATCACAGCGTTATCGGTTCGCAAATACTTAGAAATGTTTGCACAAAGTCCTACTGTGCCCGAAATACGCAGTTCGATAACGTGTGTTGGTCAGGTTTATACATTACAAATTACTATCATCTGGTGCATTTGGTCTAAAATGTAATCATAATTATTTTCTATCTGGCGTCTCGGAAATGCCCTCGTCAAGAACACGCTACCTATTCCCGATTTGACGATCCGAATGGCGCAATGGTTAACACGCCGGATCGCTGTTCCGAGGGTTCTGGGTTCGATTCCCAGCAAGGCGAAAATTTGAATGATGAGTTTATATTTCCGTTCTCGGTCTGGGTGTGTGTCCTTGCCTTGTGTGTTGTCCATGGCGCCCACGACAAAGGGAATCCTAGTGTGTAGCGTTATTTATTTATTTAATCCCAAAAGGCACTCGTGAGGGAATTCCATGTCTCCAGATGAACTTAGTTACAGTTGTAATTTATAATCGTGGTTACACTTTGCCCATTCCTGGCTATAGATTGCCAACTTTCGGATGAACTTGAATAGACCAATGATCAATCTGGATCAAAGGTATAAGTTTGTTATCTTCTTTGTTGACTCATCTAATATGGCTCCACTGTCTGCCTGCCTGTCATAGGGCTATCTCTTGAGCAGCAATTGTTGGATGCCTGAAATTTTCACAGAATGCGTGATACTTTGTCTACTGTACTATACACCACATATGATACATTCTATTCTATTATTTTGATTTTCTTTTACTTGTACTTAATAGTTATGAAAATCATAAAATTCGTCATTAATCGCTTCTAATATCTCATAGTGATCTAAAGTACCTACCATCTTCACATTCCACAGCTAAACATAAGATCGCGTTAAGTCAAACTACAGTAACTTTCACTTTTGAGGAAATAGTGTGTGCTCCCGTTACCACATCGGATACCACACGTAATGACTGATTGTCGTTGTCACATCAACGACAGTTACTACTGCCACCTAATACATTAACTGTAACATCAAGCTCATCTATTCTTGAGTTGCCGAGAGTATAGAATTGCCTTTGAAAAATAAATTTATTACCTGTGCTTACAGTTCAGTTTAGCTTGTAAGCAAAATTTACTTACGGCGTTTTAAATTCTCAACGACAATCTACTTTGAATCTTAATCACAGAGGCGGAAAGCTAGCATTTGTGTGGGTTGACAATAAAACAAATTTAATATCAAATGCGAACGGAGTTATATGTACATAATTATAACAAATTGTTACTCATGTAACATGGCCAAATGTAGTAAACTATTTTAAGTAAAGACTATAATTATGTTTATCGTATAATATCCAATCAAAAAGATCTCTACCTCTTTGGGATACCTTGAAATAACAATGATAATGATAATAATAAATATCTTAAAGGAGTACAAAATCGTAGAATATTTATTTATTTTAAATGCAAACAGAAAACACACTATCCACTTCTACTTCCACAAAAGACATAGGTAGGTAGGTACTATTTACGTTACAAAGAGGATCTGTCAAAGTTTTTAACCTAGATTTCCATGGCTAGATTTCGTCAACAGTAAAAATCAACAATAGTTTAAATTAAAATAGGTACTTTGGACATGTTAAAAACATTTCTGGTCAGTGTTACAAAATAATTATTGTGAAGTTGAGAACAAATATTTATATAATAAGATTAATATAATCACTCAATCAAAATTCGATCTAGACCGCATTTATACGTGTCGAAAAACAAGACAGCCTGGTATTACGGCCCGGTAACAAAACCTAATTGATCATACCCGAGCTAATATTAAAATTACGGCCACTCGAAATTCGCTCACTGTCCATAAAAGCTGTGCGACAAAAAACGCCGAATCGTTCGGTTTAATGTAGAAATAACCGCGCAGTGTATAAACTACGTCGCTTTGCACGTAAAGGTCTCATAATCATTTGCCTCTGATGGATTGTTTGCCGGTAATGCAAAGATTCTCTACTTACGCGTTTTTTAGCTTTAGGACGTGTTCGTATGGTTGGACAAAACGTTGCGAATACCAGACATAATTATTTAAAATTAATCGTTCTAATTTTAAATTGAGGTCTGTTCTTTATTATAGATCGGTGTCTTTTTTATTAGGAAAAATTACTAAATAGACCTGAAATTAGATGATTGAAGATGTAACTTAACAAAAATAAATTTTAGTTTGATATTATACTTAATTGGAAAACTAAACTGACTTGGAGGCCGTGAGTTCTCTTAGATAGGTGGTCGAGAGCGATGTAAAAACCTACATAACCCAAATTGAGAGGAATTAGGTTAGATTAGGCATTGACTATTTTTATTTACTCGAAAGAAAGAATTTGTTACTAAAGCAGTAACCAACCATAACTGAGTTAATTTGTTATAACAAAATAGGAACTCATCAAACCAGTTGACAAGTGACAAAGTAACTCCTAAAAATCAGTGTACCCAAAATGCGATTTTTTTGAAAATAAATATAGATGTAGCCGGCCGTTAGGAAATAAAACATTCACATGTATTTATTGATTTGATCACCAGACGTATAGTCGAACGCACAGCCACATCTGTGTAAACGCGGCCTAACTTAAGGATGATTGGTGCGTTGATAATAATATATTGTTAAATTAGAGAACATCGTAATTTTGTGCGCTCTCGCAAGATTGGATGCGCCGATACGGTTTTTGCAGTAAACAGGCTTTATACGAACATGTGGACTGTGGACTGATTCTCTATATATATTTTGTACTTCTATAAGGTCGTGGTAAAAAGATTAATACATGTATGTCTAGAAGTCAGCGGGAAATTAATAGATGTTTTTCTAACAACATGTTTGGTATCGAAATAATACCGGTTTTGTGTTAGTTCCGTCTAAAGTATCATCAAATATTGTGGTAGCGGGCTGTTGCACGGTAAACTAATAAGTAAACAATGGATTTTCGAATTACACGCATATACAAACAGACAAATTAACATTCTTGATAACACTATAAAAATATAAAAACTATAATTATAGTACTGATTTGAGCGTTGTTCTGAATTGCTCAAGGTTAACATGGACAGGAGTAAACTATGGCGCATGCATTAGCCATCTTAAATCCTTAAAAAACTAAATACCTAATATAAAAACAAAAACTAACACATAAATTATAAATCATTAAAAACAGACGTACTAAACTTAAAAACTTTACCCAAATAATGACTCGGACTTTCACTTATCCATCAGATCTCGTTATGCACCATAAAGTGTATGCATTCGCGGTATAATTTGATTAATTACTAAACAAGCTTGCATTTAGGAATTCGCACGTTATTCAAACCAATTTCACTTCAAACCTTAATTAAGTGTCATAAATATGAAACGGCCATGTCTGGGAGCGATCTTTATCAGAAACTCCGAAATGATACACTTGTATTCTTCACTGTGTTGCGAAGTGGACATGTGATGAAGTAAGACGAAACAAATGTGAAAAGACTGATTGAGATTGTAGGTAGAAAGAAAAGATGGGTGGGTTATGTGAGAGATGATGTAAAAGATAAGAAAGTCAGTATAGAAGTGACGGATAAGATGGAAGATTGGAAGAGAACAACATATTGCGCGTACCCCAAATAAAATTTGAAAACGGGCAGGAAAATGATCATGACGGTAAGGTGTCCAAAGAAATAATCTGAGTCAGTGTTATACGAGTTTTAAATTAACTAACTAAACGTAAAATAGTTTACAACTTAATGCATATTTTTGGGGAACAAGTGTTTTATCGATCCTTGAGGTTAAAGCCAGTTAGTTCTCTTAAACGAAGCCTGTGCTTTTTTTGATTTAAAGCAGCCAACAAGCGTTTGTTTATTTTTTGCGGAAAAGTATCTCGATTTTAAGGGAAAATTAGTTTTAATCTCAGTTATTATTATTTTATTTTGAGAATTAGTAATAAGTTTCCCAAAGCATCGTGAGGGTTTACTTTACTAGAGGGTGCAGTATGCCTGTGTGAATAATAAGGATACAAATTGATCTATGAGTTGCAGTTCAAATGAAATGTCAATTTCAATGTAAGGTTTTGACGCATTCAACCTTTATTCCAAAGTTTAATCTTATCATGAAATATTTTCGAGAATTAACCTTTAAACGCTCAACGACTGCATGCAATCGTGCCAGCTACAAATTAAAAGTTACCCCATTTTGATGTAGAATCTTCAAAGTTAATGTATACACTCGATATATTTATTCATTTTAATTATCTAAAACCCCGTTTTTAGAAATCATTTAATTTAGGTTTATCTTTATGATTGAATCACCGAATTTTATGTATACAATTTTTGGACTTATTAATGCAATAAATTCTGGGAAAACGGGAAATGTAAGGGCTGGTTATCACACGATTTTGCGCGAATAATCTGTATTTATTTATTTATTTATTTATTACACTTTATTGTACACCACAGTTATAAATGAAGAGATTATGGTACAATTCTTGTAAGTTGTGCACAAAAGGCGATCTTTAGTAGGCGATCTGTAGTATTGTGTTAAAAATGTTACTGGTAAATTATTAGCGGCATTTATTTTAAATTTCATTTAACATAAAAACGGGAATTAAAATTAATTGACTATAGAGCTTAACTATAGAATCAAACACCTAAAAATTTAATTCGTATACATATATAGGTAAGTACCTACATGGTCCCCATGCAAAACAAGTACACAAAATTGATTTTTATATGTCTACAATATGCGTTACATATATAGGTATTCATAATAAAACATTGTTTAAGTTCACTGTGTCAGTGTGTCGTAACCCTGTAACAATTGAATTAAGGTCAAATTTCGACCTTCGTGTACCCATTAAGCCATTTGACGAAAACAAAAAATAACGTACCTACCTAGTTGGCTCCTGGGGTACTTTGTCATCTAATGTACAGAACCATAAAATATGACAGTGTTATATTAAATATCATTAAACACTTGTGGTCTAACACTGCACCCCAGCTAATGTCACCCCGCATCACGCTAGGGGGCGTGGCGTGTGCATCCGGTGGTCTTATCACTTCCGTCGGGCCACTGTTTAATTACTAATATTATCTTCATTGATAACTTTTTGAATTTCGAATTTTAACCTTTAACTTGAGGGATTACCAATTGCAAAAATTTACAATTGTAATAGGTATGTTTCCTTTTGCAATTGCAAAAGTTATTCAATTGGTTTGTTAATGTTAGGGTTGATTTTACTATAATCTGTAATTAATTTAAATAATTATGTTAGGAAGAACCTCAAAATGTTTTAATCGACCGTGTCATGCTATTTATAATTATTGTCCATGGGCATATCGATACCATTGTCCATGGGCAATTACTACCTTGAATTGCTCATCTGCTTGTTCATCAGCTTCCTCACATATCGTCGGGTTTACTCTCAGAGCCCGAGGGATTTAGGCCATTATCCACCGCGTTGGGTTAGTGGGGATTTGGCGGATTTCACACAACTTTGAAAGTAAAATTGACGAAACGAGATAATCTTTATAGGTAAGTGTCATACATCACTTGGGTATGATTGAGACACTCATATAAAAAGTACCAATAATCTAATCTAATTAAATGTATTGCAAACATTAATTGTAACTTCAGTTTCAATATGTCTTACATCTAGAGCACATTTTTAAGTTCTACACCTACAACAAATCTATCAATTGCCATAGTAGCATAATATTAGATATACCTCACATTATCATGTCAAATCCTAAAGAAAATCTTTAATCAGTAACCATCGAATACACACAGAATTCTCCTAAACAACAGTTCGCAAGCGGTGTGTTAACCGCAGCAATCAAAAACCACTTAATATGTACTTACATTCGCGACAATTGGACGTACAGTAAATACTTTGTACGCTCACTAACTTCCAAACGAAAACACAAAAACCCATTGTTTTATTGTCCACAAAAAATCCCAGTGGGGATTAAATGGTTAAAAATGTGTTAATGATTGTAATACTAGGCCTTTGTGGTTAATTGTGTTAGTTGTCGTACGTGAGATAACATCGGGATTTTTATCACACGATTAAGTATGAGCATAGATTGTGAAACTACCAACATAATAGGTATATCTACTTACCAAGGAGACTTACTTAGGTACAAGGAGATTTATATTCCATTGTAATTACAAAATGTGAGACATAGTAAGGGAAAGTTTACTTTTGTAGCTAAGTGAAGAAATAAGTATACGAAATTACCTAAATGCTGACTGTTTCTGTATTAAATGCATTTACAAGTAAGTAAAACATTTAAAAATTAAAAAGCAGCCTTTAACAATGACAACTAATGCGAGATGCGAATAAAATGGGCACATCCTAAACGTAATCGAAGTTAATTGAAACGCGTTATTTGTTAACATACTTATTGTATAATATTTCAAATCTAGGAAACGTAAGGTTTTTTCTACAGCTGGTAATTTATTATTTTTCCCGAATTTTACAATGTGTAAAACTTTTTTGCGTTAAGTCACTTTCATACCTAAATTCATAGCTCGCTTTAAATATATGACATGTAACACCATCTAGCGACTGATAGCGAAACTAAACTGAAAAATTGAGAGCTTTTGTTTATTAGCAGTTAACAGTTTCTTTTAGTGTAGTGTAGTGTAGTGTAAACGTTATGAAGTAGGATTTTTGTTACTGTGCTGCTACTATTAAAAGTCAGAAATAATCGAGTCAACTACGACACTTGTAAATTTTTGTTATTCACCAACCCAACAAAAATTGTTATTATCACGATAAAAGAAATGAAAGATAATAACAATAATAGTAATGCGAGCATTTTATGGTTAACAAGGGGGCAGAATAATAACAGACTACTGGAGAATTACACTTGTCTAGACTATTCTTATTTATAGGAAGATTTTATGCGTTCGGTTTCCTTTTGCCCATTAATGAGTAGGGTTGTCAAAAAGAAATGCTGGAATATTAAATTTCAAATCGCACCTTAGGGTCATCAATCAAACTCGTGGTTCCAGTTAAAATTGAATCGGGTCATAATCAAATTTGAAACATGTTTATTTAGCCAAAATTCCATAATCCATACCACCAAAGATGCTAGTGATGTGACATGAGAGAACGTGCAATGATGTTGTTGGTCTCTTACAAAAGGTAAACCTATGTGGTTACTATTTTACTATCCGTGTTTTTGTCGAAAAATTTTAGTTTTAGTTAAGTAATCAGTAAAGCTAATTAAAAATCATCGTGCGCACCTTTAATTGGCAAAAGTGCCAGATATTACTATAATATGTATAAGTTTGTGTGTATAATTGTATGCAAGCTGTTGGTGTGTCCAATGAATAAATAAAAAATAAAATCAATTATTGTAATGAATTTTTTCTGCCTTTTATTAGAACTTGGACAAATTCTAACTTTAAAATTTTAAACATAATATTGAGAACATAATTTTCTTTCGGATATTCTTTATCGGTTATTTATACGAAGTCATACTACATCCCTGCTTACCATCCCGGTGGTAAGACTTCATTTGCGAACCCCGCCTACACACTTTAATGAATCTGGGACTCCATTTAAAAACGAGTGCCTATGAGTCTGATTTATTACGTAGATTGCATATAATTTGCACATAAAATTTATAGGTGGTACGTCTCAAAACTTGAAAAGATTAAGACAAAATTCGTGTTTTCTTGAAAAATATATCAAAAATAAAGTTACTTTCCATTCAACTTTAGACCTGAGCAGCGATAAAGAGAGATTCGAATCCCATTAGATATACCTAGATGTGTTAATGAATTGAGGTCTAGATTAACCATCAACTTAACTGACTCAATTGCCGTTTGTATTTATAAAAAGTCGGGATTCTGTTCAATTTCCTTAGAATGAAAAAATATAGGATCTTTAATTAAAAATATCATTCAATCTTTAAATAAATAAGCTTGTTGATTAAATTAACAAAAGCATGTATTTTGAACTTACCTATATCAACTTGTTCAACTTACTCGTATTAGTACAACTGATGAACTAGTGGGATTTTTTTCCAGTAGTTCAATTACATTAAAATTTGACAATTGAGCTAGTGCTGGGAAGGCACAAATGGCACGCGTCACAATAAGCATTTTGGGCACATCGCAGATCACAAAATTTAATTTAAACTTTATTATACCCTTGAGAACTGGTAAAAAAGTGGTCTTAATGCTAAAAGCATTCTCTGCCAGTGGACCTTTACTTTTTGAAAAAACTTCGATTGACGACAAGCAAATCCAAAGTAATTTCCTACTTGTGATCCACTCTGCTATATGATGAACGAAGCTACTACTATTGTAACAGCTCCCTGGTATTCATGGACGCTGAAATAGTCCAGTCCAGCGCAGTTGCACTTTATTCTATCCTACTATTTAATTCAATGCTCATATAGCCATCACCCACGTTGCTAGCCTGCTCCGAAAATCGTTTGATACTATATTTTGCAAACATACAAATAAGCTTGAATATTTGCAATGCTTATATTTTTGTTGATGCAACATTCAAATAAAATAATACATAAATCAACAAGAAAACTACCATAAACTTAACTATATCTTGAATTATTTTTGCTATTAATTTTATATTACTCTGTCGCAGATCGAACTAGGATCCCCTTACTCACACGCTCACAGCCAACTAACTCGCAAAACGTAATTTCAGTTCAAATAAAATCAGGAGTGAATATCTCTCTGGTCATTACCACAGTCATTAGAGGGCGGTTGGAGGCGGAGTCTGCAAATGAAGATACCTCCGGCGACGCTAATACTAACCCGTTCCCGCTCACGTCGCAAAAAGGAAAATTTTATGTTTATCTCAGTACGTTAAAAATATCGCAGTGATTCCAGAATGAAAGGATTTTTTTACTTGTATAACCTATACCATTTTTAGATAGTAAAATTTTCCATCCAATAAACATAGAAGGGATTTGTTATCGATCTCGAGACCAGAACATTTTCTATCTATTTTTCTGACAGCCAGTTTTATCTGTCACAATGAAAACTATTAAGGTCATCATAGCTATAAGTCGTCATACTTAGCATACATACATAGCGTACTTATATGCTGTGGTTATCATTACCTATATTAAGATGAAAACATCTTAACAAACCTACGCCACACACCGTTGATGCAACAACCGTGTCCCGAAATGCTAGAGTTACCTATTAATGAACTCTTCAAATTAAATTCTTTATGAATCCCTCTTCTAACTGGACTAACAATCCAAGTCCCGTTTGAGCCCTAATCTGTTTCGGTCACAGTTGTAACAGGCGGCAGCGAAAGGGTGATCCTGCATTTTGTACCTTAATTCCATAAAAATTCGTGACCTATTATGTTACTCCATAAGTGACAAACGAGCAGACGATTAACCTGATGGTAACTGGTTACGTGTTATTTCAGCCATGGTCAACAGTTCCACCATGACCGAAATCCAAGCCCATTAATGGTACAGTACCTAATAGTTTATCATAACTACACAATTTAGCAGCCCTGGAAATCGTTCAGTACGCGAGTCACAGCTAATGGATTTTGTTAAGCTACGGGTTAACTCTTACGACAAGGTTTAATGGCTAGTATTATTATAATGGCACTTAGTTAAACCAGAACTCTTATAAACATTGTTTTCACTATTATGAGCTAATAAATTTATTTTTAATTTCGTAGGATTACCATCGTCTAACAAATAAGTTTTTACGCTTTGGTATTATGTATGTGATGTAAGCAAAAATAATCTTGAGCGCTTTCGAGCTTTGGAGGGTACGTAAGTCCATCGTTCCCGGTTGTTGTCGATAGATAGCAGTTGTTAAGCCATGTCAGAAGCGTTCTTGCAGCATGAAAACTTCCGATATTGGATTGGCCACTAACCCCTCCACAAATCTGCACTAGAGCACCGTGGTGGAGTAGGTACGCTCTAGGCCCCTTCAATAATAAGGAGACACCCTTAACCCGAAGACCGACATCACCCGTAGGTAGTTAATCCAAGTTCCAAGGGGAGAAGGCTGCCCCCTCTATCACTACCTCACGATGGAACGCGATGTACTTAGTTGCCTTTGGTAATACTGATGTCGTACTGATGATAGTCCACGGGCAATGGTGACCAAGTGGTAAGTACCATTAGTAGTTGATTACCGTAGTCGGCTGTTTGAATAATGTAGCCAGTCTTATCGTTTTTCGGTTATTGACTTAATAGAATTCTTACACTCTTGTAAAAATATTTCAGGGCATTAACACGTAGGTACATAAATTACTAAAAATCAGTAGCAAACCGTAGCAAGGCTATATAATTAGGGATTGATAAACTCTTTCACGTCATACTCATAATTATTACGTGGACAGTAATGCGTGTTTAACGCCCTCGCTACTAATTATATAAACGACAATATATTTTAACCAACACGCAAATACTAAGAATTACACGAACTCAACAACAGTGTTATAAGACGCTAGTTACTAAGTCATAAAATAATAATTAAATATTATCGAATGGAGTTGTAAAACTGTGATTGTTTTTATATAATTAAGTCTAGACTTTAGACGTCCTTCGAAAGATTTTGACGATTGCATTTGAAGAAAAAAGGTAAGTTGCGCTACAAAAAGATCATCTTAATAATTTTAACTGAAACTTCTTGTACTCGTAGGTAGTACCAAATTTGTTGCTTTGTTTTAGCTATCATATATCAAGCTATGGTACGCAAATATAATACCTCAGAATATTCCATCCCCCGAAACTGTCAATTAAATTAAGTAACTATTAGTAAAAAATGATAAATATTGCTATGAAAATCATTTAAAATGACCACCGCTTTAAATTTCATAGAGTGAAGCAGCTTACCTTCAACTACGCGTACTTAGTCATTTAGAAACATATATATCACCTATCTTTTTGGTTTGAATAGCGGTTGAGAGCATAATTTTATCCATGCAAAATATAATAAGTAATGTCCATTTATATAACTGTACCATTTAAAATAACTAATATTATTTCAAAATATTCAAGTAAAAACTATGTTATATTTACCCCTGTCCGTACAAATTATCGATGTTCAAAATCGACAACTCGCTTGAATTATCTGACCATTTCCAACGGTCATTGGTTTTTTGTTACAAAATTGTTTATTTCATCGTTATGTCGTAAAGACGGTCGGCTGAAAGGGGTGCCACAGTAGCTAACCAAATTATCACATCCCTTGCTATTCTCAGTATAATTTACCTTGTGACTGGTTTTATGCACACAGGTGCCATGCACAATTAAATTTTACAACTTAATTCGCTTTTACTAGGACGTAATTAGTTTTGTAATAGCATTACGACTCATTATTTTTTACACTTTATTTGTCAACAAACTGTTTAATATAGTCAGGTGACAATTTAACTTAAAATACACAATGAACTTGATAGCTAAAGGTTTCTTGAGGTATTTTTTACGATTGGTTTAACATTAAATTTAATACAAGTAGGTAATAAAAAATGTGAATAATTCACAGAAATGAGAATGAGAAAAAATTTGCCGAGCGAACAATACCTATTACTCTCGATTGAGTCACAGATTTTTGACAAAAATACTATAATCAATTTAAGTACTTACTAAAAAAGACTACTGAATTAACTAAATACAGTTAGTGAACGGAATGGAAACGTAGTCTAACCTGGAAAAGGCTGTTCTTTCGTTATAATTATAAGGCACGTCTCATTACTATCTGTTGTAGGTACTTAGTGGCAGCTCATGAAATGTTAATAATAAACTGATATATAAATAAACGCTGTCTTTTTAATGTACATACTTAATACTTTCACATTTTTATAACAACATTGATTTTATTAAAAACGTAATGTATCAATGAGCCTTAGAAAAATATCTTAATTTTCTACTAAAAAATAGACAATACACAAAAATATCTACTATATTGCATTTTTCTATTACGATGGTTATCTTCTGCACTGGACATTCAGTAAGGGTTGACCTGCACAAATGTTGAACGGATTCGTCCGTTTTTTATCACAAACTCATTAATCCAACGGTCTAACCTCCATATGACTTACCAGTTAACGAGTTTATTACTTCAGTTTTGAGGGGTAAAGGTGGCAATGATACTTTTGTATTTTATGCATTTCCCCGCCAAATGTCACCTGCTTAGGATCCGTTTCTTTACAGTAGTTTGTATTGTACCTACTTAGGTAAAGGATTTTGGTCAGCAGTTGTCATGGGTGAAAACCGATATTAGAAGTTTAAGCAATAGATACTTAAAGAATTAATACCTATAGGGTAAGTGTGCCAACGTTACATTGTGACCTAGGGCCCAAATTTTATAAATGCTTAATTGCATCGTGTCGTTTGTTTGACACAGTTTATACATTGGGCCCTATAGTCGTTCTCCCGAGTCTACTAATAGTCTGATCAAGACTTCTCCAGACACCATACAGTGTTAGATATGATAATGATTAATGTAATTAAATTTGACAACAATAGAGCCATCCCGATTCCCGATGTGACGTCGTGTGTAGCGACACGGCACACGCTGCAGCGGGTGCGTATTACCATACGGCGTGACGGTCGCCGCCACTAATATAATAATAACGATGCGCGTGCGCACGCCGCGCCAGGGATGGATTTGGCTTACGTACTTAACTGGATCAAAAAGTATGTGCCGAAATTATATACCTACTATAATTTTGCAGTTAAGTTATATTGCAAATCATCTTAAAACCTTTTTAACAAAAAGCTGTTTTTAATGTAATTTCCTTAAAAATTACTTACGGTTGCTGTTGTTAAAACGCACTTTTTTTAAAGGCAACTAAACAGAGAAAGCAAGAAAAAGGAGAGTAAAAAGTTAACTATTATTTGTTATACTTGATTGCACACAATAGGTACTAGGCAAACGTACCCGGTACAAAATGGTCTTATCAGTAATTGGCTATTCCTGCCTACATTAATAGATAATATTTCTTTTGGTCCGTAATATATCGTACATATCTCTGTATTGTCCTCATAGGTATTACAAAATCGCAATAAAAGTGGGAACTTTACTATTAAAAGTCCGTCAAAGTGATAAAACATCGTATAAAAGAAAGTTAACCATACATTTTACTACAGCACGTTATCTAAAATTTAAATGAAGTTCATAAACGCTACAATTAGGCGTCACTCGCGCAATGCTCATTACATTCCAGAGGCCGAATAAAATTCTAATGAAAGATAAAACTCCTAATTCTATGAAACGTCTACTGTTAATTCAATAAAGCACTGTTATTTTTTTCGTTAATTATGGTTTAATGAATGTTAAAAAGAGTTAAATCTAGTAGAAGCTTATATATGATATCTTAATAGATCTGGATTCTATAATTTCATTCGATATTAATATAAATCGATGTTTACAAACATGTATCTAATAGTAAAGTTCTCGATTAATGTCGATTTAAATCGATGAAAATATACTTAGGTAATAATGAAGATATTCTGTTTTTATCATCATATTTTAATTATAACAGTAATCATTTTATTATCTGACGAACAACGAAGACTGTCGGTCTTCGTTGTTGGTCAGGAAATGGTCATGCAATAATCATACATGATTTATAACAAAATTCTAAACTTGGACATCAGAAAATCACCGATTTTGTTGTCATTCAAAGCACTGTATAAAATACTTTGTTACACCTACTTTAAAGGTTTATTTAAATAAAGGTTTTAAATTATTTTTTCGCGTCAATTTTGTTTAAAAAAAATTATGCTATCCGATATTTTTTAATTGATCAAATTCAAATTCAAATATTTATTTCTTCGAAGTAGGTTTTTACAAACACTTATCGAACGTCAAGTTACGCCATCGCTTCAACAAATCCCTACGGCGAGTGGTCTTGGAAGAAGAAGAAGAAGAAGGAGAAGATCTATATTTATAACAAAGTCCGTCCCTGTATAATCTACGGCACGGCGGTCGGCGGGTGTTCTTTTTTCCACAAATTCGCCCGACAATTGCCCAACAGTGGAGGTGTCAACCCTTTCTAACACATGCCGCTAGTGGCCGCTATTGCTGGTCGCATTTCCGATTGCGCTCGCAACACAACGGATGTCACGCAACAGATGCGTTGCTATTGGATACTGTTTGGTAGTGTTAAGAGAAGCTTCCTTAAGTTTTATTGGATTACTGTAGTAATGGAATAAATATCCTGGTAGCCATTTCATTTGTCTCCTTCAAGGACGGTGATTATAACGTTCTTGAACTTCTTAACACCTTAACTTTATTTGAACTTATATGGTACATGGTTAATATAAGTTGAGTTTAGCAAGTCCATTATGGTAAACAAAAACATTAAGAAGTTTTTGTTTTAGGTGTATTTTTTTCGGATATTTACTGTTTCCTGTTTGCATAACACAATACACACGCAACGGCCGGGCATAAATTAATATACATAATTATGAGGTACTTAAAGCTATCACATCTTATAAGGTTTCTTTAATTTCATGTATCACACCTTATTCACATTGCACAATATCTTACATGCCCAAATCAGCCCGGTCTACAAATTTTTCATTCATGGTACATCGTAAAAATATTATGTTTTTAACTCATAAAAAGCAGATAAAATTATATTAGATGTATCAAAAATAAGTTATGTAATAAAAGTTCAATAACTCATACTTCTCGTGTGACTTGACTATATCTACGTAACTGCATTTAAGATACTTACCGTAACCTAGTGCTTTAATATTTACTCAAGCCAAGAAGCGAATTCAGGACTAATCATTCGGCAGGTGCAATTAGACCATATGGAAATGGTATAAACACTGTAACTAACCAAAAATATAAGTTTCATTTCCAACATAAATTAGCTACCTACTTATACTTCAATTAAATAATAAGTTAAGTATCATATTACATCACTCATTTTGATTGTACATTTGGCAAAGAATAAAAAAATCCGGCCTTGGCACACTTCCACAGCACCATTGTATTCAACGTGTCGTCCGTCAAAAGTTTCAAAACCCCCGAAATCCGCAAAGGTGCATTTCCGCAATGTCAATTGCGTGGAACAACGCAATCTGGCGTACCTACCTGGCATTCTCATTTGCGACAGCTTACGTTTATTTAACAATTGTGTGCACGAATGCCCGTTTAATTTGCTATTATTTCCGCGGCTGTTTCGTTTAGTGACGGCTGGTCGTTCGCAGTTGCGTCTGCGACTGTACGTGCATATTGCGGACGATTTACTACTTGCACAAAGGCATAGCGTTCAGGGGAAATTTAATGATCGTTACTTAGAAAGGTGCTCTTAGGAATCGATGCGTCAACCGACTAAATGTTTTCTAAGTAAGCAATACATTGTTTAATGGTAAATTTAATGCTACGTTTACTATATTTGCTTCAGTGACAGCCATCTGAATTAGTCATCATTACCTTCTGATTTTATAAATACTAACATAGAAGTCGTTGTCTTCAAATCGTAGTTATTGCCAATTTATTTAGTTTAGATGTTAAAAATCTTTATATTGAAATATATCAATCTTATATTGAAGAATTATTATATTGCACTAGAGAACCGCTCGCGCTTCGCTTCGGTACCCGTAGGTAACAGCCGCGTAGGTCCCACTCCCGTAGGAATCTCTGCTAAAAAGTAGTCTGTAAACATTTGCCTATGACTTAAGTAAATTACATGTGGTATTTGATAGCGTGATTCAAAACTTGCAAATGAATTTTACTAACGCCATCTATTAACAACTCCGGAAATAAATATCTACATCGATCTTCCCATGGGAATGAGATGTTATTCCGCGGTAAAAAGTAGCCTACGTCACTCTCCACCCTCCTAACTATCCCCACACACATAAACCATACCATATTATAATAGCCATGTTGCGACGTGAAAGAGTCACAAACAAACAAACAAACACACTTTCACATTTATAATATTAGTAAGGATTCAATATTTATTTAATATCAAAAGTGTCCCTTAACGCTAATAAGCCATAGATGCTTTTCGGCAAATTCACCTACATAGAATTACACTAAAACAATTTAAAATATGAAGAATATGACTTTATTTAAGTACCTACTTACCTAGTTAGGTACTAATTAATTGCTTCGTAGACGTCATCTAAATTACTCAGTCCTTTTTTAATTACTGGCATAAACGAAAGAACATTACAATAATTTAAAACTTGCGGTTTAAATGACAATAATGTAGGAGTCAAATACTACCAGAGACAGGTTTAACAAAAACTGCATGACAGCATGAGGTCGGGAATAACCGGGGATAAAAAGCACAGAGTAAAACAACCCCTTAATTAGCTATAATGGGGCTGTGTTTGTTAGTCTGCATTACAACTGTCCTCGAGTTCCGGTCTACAGATAAATAAAACAAAATGGCCGCACGCGATAATCCTGCTCTTATAAACATAATTATAGTTACTTACGTTCTAGTTACACATTGTCCTTTTATCTTTTACTTCTTCAAAAACTTTAGGTATATTTTATTCAAGATACAAAATAACATAGAAGTGTAAATTACAATAAATAACGTAATGTAAAGTCCCTGCGACGCAGCACCTACTCAATAAGTAAGATGACAGTCGGTGTTGCAATACTAATACGCTGAGGGAAAATTGCCAAAGCAACTAGGGGACAGAATTTTATTCCATACCACGCATTAAAATATAATTCCTACTCTAAATGAAAAAAATTGCTTAGATATTGAACTTTAATTATCACTTGTTACGGCGAAAGAAAAATGCACACTGAGTGTTCTCTATATCAAATGTTCTCAGAGGTGTGTCAGGTCCAAGGTGGATTATGGCCATTTACCTCACATTGTGAATGAAACCCTTGGCCAGCAGCGGGACAGTTATGAAATACAATGATGTATTTGCGTAGACAAATTTTATACACTAATATCAACAGTAGGTAATAACATACAGTTAATCCAACAAACGACGCAATTCAGCGCCATTAACACAAACATATTTAAAAAAAAGAATTAGTTCACAGACAATCAAAAACATAATTACTCAGTGTAACAGATAAAGGCCATTACACACGTCAGCCAAGCGAGCATTAGGGCAGTAACACACAGGCTAATGGCCCCTCTCGTTATATGGCCCCTAATTATAAGACCAAGGACTCATTGCCGCGGATGTAATAGCGTCAGACCTGAGACGAGATAATATTTATAAAGACGACATTTGCATACAGATGATGCCTATGTAAGATTATGACAGTTCGAACTCTTTGTTTATTTATTTATCTGTGGGAACTCTTATTATTGTGATTGGGAGTTAAACGATTCGTTTTCAATATTTAGATAGATCGGCTTCACTCTTTGATGGTTAAATACATATAAATTTTGGAAAACGTAAAAGAACGTCTTGATTGTGGATTTTATGCATTTTATGAAACATAATTTGACTTTCAAAAATAGAACATTATGATTTAGGTATGTACCATTCATTATCTTAGTTTCCAATCGGTATAATATACGTACATGTGAAGTTAGTTCTACTAAGTATAAAGACAGCATGTCTGTGTCAACAACATCATCAAACCATTATGGCCCACTATAGAGCGTAAGAGCAGGTTCTTCTCAGGATGTGTAGGTTAAGGCAATAGTATAACCACGCTGGCCAGGTGCGGATTGGCAAACTTCACACACCTTTGAGTTTTGCGTACTCTCCGACGTGCAGGATCCTATTAGGATCAGACCGGAATAACTCAATGTTTTGTGTGTGTCTATGTTTTGTGTGGGAGTGGAAATAGAAGGAGAGGTGGACGTTCAGTGCCATTCTGGCCATTCATGTGGGTGGAATGCAATTAAAAGGAATGCAATGACGAACGCAGTGTTGCCCTTTACCCGGAACACAATTGCTATTCAAACTATTATAACATAGTCGAATTGGCAGTTGGTAATAAGTAGGTACCTTTTTTTTTATTGAATTAAGGTAGCAAACGAGCATGCAGCACCACCCTTCCGCTGCCGCCCATGGCAATTGTGACCGACTTAGAACAAGACCCAATTTAGGGACTAGGGTACGTGGTTAGTCCAGTTAGTAGATGGTGTTAGAATATTAGTTGGTTAGTTTGTTAATAAGTGTGAGGACAGGGACTGTTAGTGATAGTTAGTCCTGTTAGTTAATATTAGTAATTGTCCAGTTAGTAATGATTAGTATGAGTCTTGTTCCAATTCGGTCACAGATGCGTTGCTACCCCTGAGGTCTGAGATGGTCGCCTCTAAAAAAGTGAAACCGGCTCCACACCTTCCTATCCGGAACACAATTGCTCTTAAAAACAATTATTATGACGGTAGGAATGGTACTGAGTACCTTGGCGGGCGGTGGTACTACCCCGGGCGAACTCTAGGCTCTACCTCCCGGATGAACTCTTTAAAACCTAAAATTTATTGGTTTCATATTGAGCTAATATGGAACCAATAATTTTTAGGTTTCTATCGCCTATTCAAATAAAACTAAATCCACGACTAAATACCAAAGTGTCACATATTTGGTTACGCATTTACCATGAACTTTATAGTGGAGAGTAACAATGAATAATTTATCTAAATCCCCACAAATTATAGAATTAACACTCCAAAAACACACAAGTAACGTAAATGAGCTTTCTCGTCGTGTTATGGAGTCGTGTGATACGTGGTTTACCTTTGAACTAACGCCGTAAGTATGTAATTAATACGGCGGCATTTAGGAGGCGCGTGCGACTACAGGTGGGGCTTAAGGTAGGTTTATATGACGCTAAAACCTCTCTGCCAGGCACAGCTCTACCTATAGGAGTGCGCCTCTACGTGTATTACCGTTTTGCTACCGAACCGTTTTATTACTGTTTTGCAAAGTCGTCGCTTCAAAACTGCCATCGGTTTACCTTTAAAAGAATAATGATGAGGGCACGATATAAAAATCATATACAAACTTTTAATAAGAGAGCAGGCCCAACGCAAGCGGACGCGCAAAGCACACACACAGGTTTGTATGTGATTTGTATATCGTGCCTATGTATGTTGCCAAAGTTATCTATTTACTAATTTCACATATTATAATGTATATCCTAGTCGATTCTATGATTGCTAAGCAAGAAAGTCTATTGCCACATCCCAAATCATGTAAGTGGTATGTAAACTACTCTTAACATTACACACAACGTAAGAACAAGTAATGCGACTCCGACCTGCGTTCCAAAGATTCCGTATAATTAACAAATGTAGGAATTAAAAAAGTTGCAGTATGTAGGACGTATGCTGTACGGCAGATGTATTAAAACAATATTTTTTGCTGCAATAAAAACTTATCCACATGCAATAAATAATATTATTCTGGTGTGTAGCTTCCGTAAGCAAAATACTTAAAACTATAGATATAATATCTACAATACATTATGATAGTACATGTGAAATAACTGAGTGTTTGACAAAATACAATATTTGGTTTTATTATTATAAGTACCTATATCTAGTAAACCCTCCCTCGCTTCGCTTCAGGAAATAAATCCTTTTTGAGCTATATACTATATTAGAAATTTCTTTGCCGTGATTCGTTGTTGAAGTGAATTGTTGTTAATTTTTAAAACCGCCTTTTCTATTAAACATAGAGTTAGCTATATTTTTGTGTACCTACAAGAATGACCATTCTATCTTTCTATCTACATATAGGTATGGAAATTTTTCTATTTAAACATAAATTTAATTTAATTACTTTTACGTTACTTTGGTCGTTTACCTATAAGGTTCAGCCGATACGGCCAATGAACCCCAAAAGCCAAAATTCTTTTCTATAAATCGATTAGCAAGCGCGGGGCGCGCGCGCGGTCACGACATGTCGTCGCACGCGCGTGCGACACGACCCCACGACATGCGCGCGTGTCGCGTCTCGTGCCAACATATTGTTATTGCATTGTTTAATGCATTATTTAAATCGTTCAGGTGTTAACACAATAAAATGATAAATTATTGCCGCTTTAGAATATATTTCTGTTAATTGAATTCGAACACGATTTCTTCACATGCAGAAACAATTTCTGATGTCTCTCCATATTTGTAAAGATAAATTTATTTTCATGCTTTTTACTGTATCTACCTTTTTCCAGGTGTTTATATTTTACCGTTGTCAAGGAGATAATCTTAAGAGTAGACTGCATAAAATAAATTTTGTCATCCATCAGTACTATAGCTAGCTAAATATTATCTATAAAAGATATGGTTCATATATAAAAAATGTATTAGAAACGTACGACCTTACGTTCTCAAAGGTGTGCGAAGAACAGCAATCAGTATTTGTTGAGACCCATGCCCAGCCGTGGAAAAGTTGCAGCTTGTAATAATGACTAAGAACTGGGACCAACGGCTTTACGTGTCCTGCAAAGCACAGAAATGCTCAAGATAAACCCATCCAACTACCGACCGCTCCGCCGAGCCACCTCGCTATGAGCGCTTTAATATTTATATCACACGAAATTGCAAAAGAACAGAAAATGATTTATTTCTATCAAATTTACTTCTCGCAGTACCTACCCATTATTTAGAAAATCACTATTAAGTATTATTCGACATTTTGACCAAGCCTTTCATTTTACCTCTAAAATTGTCAAACGCATCTTTATAAAACACATTATAATTATTTCCACATAATGTTAATGTAGGTAAGATAGGACTACTCAAAGTTAACGACATTAGTTCTAGAATTGTTCCCCTGTTAGTACTAGGAACTTAGAACCGTGAGAGCTACTTAGGTTCCTCCAAACTTAGCTACGTGTGGGCTCCCTAACGACTGTTGCTAAGTAGATAATAAGTTTAGTACACGGCTGAGCGGCTAAATGCCTGAGTTCGGGAACTTAAACTAACTTTAAGTTTATGCCGTTGTTTAGCAATGATTTTTGTCTTTTTGTGGATTTGACGCAAATGAGCATGCAGCAAAATTTCTTTAATCCAGTTAGCAGATAGTGTTAAAAATTAAGTAGGTACTTGGTCAATTAGTTAGTATGAGGATTTGGGCAAGCACTGTTAATCATAGTCCTGTTAGTGGTTGTAACAATAGTTCTGTTAAAAACCTATATGTTAGGTATTTATATCATTATCATCAATTCATTAAAAAAATCTACTTTCTCAACACTATCGACAAACAACCCTAATTAAAACCCCGAAAATTGTCACCGTACACATAAATTAACGCCACAAGGTGTGCGCAACAATTTGTGTCACACACGATGTCACACCGTGTTTACGACCAACAACTGTCCGCACCTACTATTACTGCTATTTATTGGTTTGGGAAACAATTAGCGCGCGAAATATGCGACGCGGGCCGTTGAAAATCGCTTTCCTATGCTGCACTAATTGCTCTGTTTATGATTGTTACGTGTGTAACCAGCTTTATGTATGTTTGTGGTGATTCTTTATTTTAATTGTTGACACTAGCGAGCTTTTGAAATATTTGGGGCAGTTTGGGGACAATTAAGAATTTTGCTAGAAGTTGCTTTTGTTTTCGGGGAAAGCATTGGTTAATTTTAAAAGAGGTTTAGGGTACCTAACATTCGAAAGTTACTTACCTACTTGGTAGGACTACTTTTTAGAGGAGATTGCTGGTTACAAGAAAGCGAAAAAAATATAAATTATGCCTAGCATGCTCTTGGTTACCAAAGTTATTAGTACCAAAGGTGTTACACATGTACACCATCTCCTATTATAATGATTCTAAGCAAAACAATCTTCTAATTTAGGAAAATAAAAAAATCACGCGTAGCGACACAGCTGCACAACTTCAAAATCCGGGAAATTAGTCAAACTAATGCCAACAAATTTCGTACAAGTAAAAACCAACCGCAAACCGGCGCAAACGCAATTTTTCACACTCCAAAAACAAATATGTGAAGCGTACACAATCACAGTTTTTACCCCAGAACCGTTACTCATGTAAATGTTGGAACACGTAACCATTAATTCATATTAACGTTCTATTTTTAACCCGGCGTGAATGAACCTATTTTTAATCACATCATCAATAAACCAGGGTAAATTTTACCCTGTTTTAAAAATCATTGTATTTCGTTTTTATCAGGGTTTTGTTAACTTTTTGATTGATTACTTAATAGTGCATTATTTAAGGTGTAAAATAAATGAAACAACTTTTGTAATATTCAATTAAAATAATTTTTTATTAAAATTTAGAAAATTAGCAAAAAACACAACACAAAAAAACAAGTTCTTTTCGTAACGCAAAAAAAATTGAAATACTTATTTTCTGGAATGACTTGACTTGTATGTTAAAAAGGAGGATATTTATAAACAAAAAAAAAAAAAAACCATAGTAGGCTACCTTATAAAAAAATTAGTTTGTGTCTTATGAATATGCTGCACAATTTTTACAAATAGTCTCAGCATGTTCCATACAAATGAACTTATTGCATTTGCAGCAAGTAGGTTTGATCTTCCTATCTTTTTTATAGGCACAATCTTGACATCTTCTAGCAATACCTGCTATTATAGGTGGTGGAGCATGGGATGGTTCACCCAAAGAATCATTTATTCTCTTACGTAGAGTAGTATGCAGACCTACAGTATTTCTTCGTGTGCGTAAATGATTTTCTACCAATTTCAATCCCAAAACCCGAAGAAATTCGTTCGTCATCCATAATTCATAGAATAAAAGTACCAGAATCTTGTAATTATATCCAAAATCTAAAAAAAACAGTAATTTGCTATTAGTACACCCCGCCCTTAATTTGTATCTTTATCTTTTCCTCTTTACCCTAAGGTTGTCTGGAAGAAATCGCTCTTTAGCGATAAGACCGCCTATTGTATTTCATTTTGTTATATTATGTCTCTTTTATGTTTCTCTATATGGTGTACAATAAAGAGTATTATTATTATTATTATTATTATTATCTATATCTATACTTATAATAAATCTGTAGAGAGGTCAATTCTGTACATTAAATATATTTCCAAAATAACTATCAGGGGGTGATTAGGGATCGATACTGATGCCAAAAATGCAATCAGTAAAATTTTTGTCTGTCTGTCTGTCTGTCTGTCTGTCTGTCTGTCTGTCTGTCTGTCGGATGTATAACCGTTATAGAAACAAAAACTACTCGACGGATTTTAACGAAACTTGGTACAATTATTTTTCATACTCCCGCGCTGGTTATAGTATACTTTTCATCACGCTACAATCAATAGGAGCAGAGCAGTGAAGGGAAATGTTGGGGAAACAGGAGAAGTTACTCCATTTTTTAAGCTTCCGTCGCGTGTGCAACCTTAATGGTTAAAGCTACACAGAAATCATGTATGACGGAAATGTTCTCCTTAAAATTATATAAAAAATATTCCACGACAGCATATGTCTATCTTTTATGGTTGACTCACAATAACACGTGTAACTCCCGATAGCTTAGCAGTTCGAAGCTTTCTGATTAAGTATACCTATATTTTATCTACTCTTACGTTTATGACACTTAAGTGGGTGAAATAAAGGGGTGAAGTTTAAACGAAATTCACGCGGGCGAAGCCGCTGGCAAAAGCTAGTTATTATTATAAACCGTTAGGATACCGATCAAAAAATATTGAAACGTAAACTATGAACCCGGGTATAAAATGCCCGCGCGCACTTTGAACTCACCTGTCACCTACAACGTCGCACGTGGCACCGATTCCCGTAAACGAATCGACGAACTAATTCCTAGAATTCAGCTACTAAGGCGGAGGGGGCGGGGTAGCGTGAACTTAGGCTTGTACGCATTATTTTACTTACTAGAGGGTCTCGAATACCCTGGTTCATTTACGCCGGGTTAAACGAAAAAATATTCGTTTTTAAAGGATGTCTGAAAGGTGATAGCTGTACGGAGCACTTTGAAATTCGAACACGTTCCTAATATGCTTTTAATTGGCGGTCATTTATTTATATTCAGCCTTTTTTTGATTTTGAGTACAGCTTTTCTTTTTTCAAATTTCTTTTTTTGGAAGTATTATTAATACCTATTGCCAGATCGAAATTTATGATTCAACGTCTTGTCTCTAAATGATTAAACTCGTGTAATAAACGTCATATAGGCATTTTTATAGGATCGCGTGTCTAAGAGGGTATAATTCAAATCACTCCAATAAGTACCTCCCGTATTATGCAGATTTGAACGAGGAAGCACCGAAAAGCGTGACTGTGGCTGGAAGCGGGGTATCGCCACTATTGTAGGTCTCACACAGCGATTGCTGAATATAGGATGTGGCATAATTTGGTTAACATACATAACATACATAATTATGGTAATTTCAACATTTGACTATAGGTATTTACATTTATATCTTAGTTATTATTAAGTTTCGTGACGCTTGTAGTGTTTTTTTGAGAATTCTTTTTTGACTTTTCATTAAAAAGTTCCGCACTAGGATTAGATGAATATATACCAACACAAATACAAACTAACACAACTGAAGTTATGATATCTTACATTAATAAATACCCCATTAGGTAGGTATAGATTTTATCCAACATTATCCATACATTGACATAAAACAGTTAATTTCATTTCGTGTAATAGATTACCGGCGTTCCCTGTACGTAAGTCATCGAAAATATGGAATTGCCAACTCCCCGCTAAAAATAATTTTTCTACCTGTGCCCAAAGTTCAATTTAGCTTGTAAGCAAAATTTAAGTACTTACAGCATTTTCAAACTCTCGTCGTATATCACCAATGAACCTTAATCACAATCACACAATTCCGTATCGAACACGATCTCAGTGTAATGGGTCCCCGAGACGATCAAGCGCACTTGACAAGTTTCACGTGTGTCAATTATGGTCAAGCCGTAAACACGTACCTTTACGCGTCAAGTCAACGCAGTAAACGATCAATATTCGCTTCAATCACGTAGACTTGTCAAGTGCGCTTGATCGTCTCGGGGACGCATAAGTATTGTAATTGCAACATATCCACATTTCGTAGCTCCAGGCCGTGAATAATGTTACTATGCGCTGCACTGCGCGCAGACCCTATAAACAATTTCGCGAAATAAATCCAACTGTGGTGAGGACTCGATGGATTGGACGTTTATTCCTAGTTCCTAGGTATTCGATTTTTAAACGATATAACCCTCACGCCTTCCTGTAACGTTTGCTTAATTTACATTAACAGTGAAATACTTACCTACACGGTGTGATAAATACTTATGTAGTGTTGCTAGGTTTCTTGATTTGCTCAAGATGTTCCGATTTTAAGGAGAAGTTAATATGTCATGATGTATACAAATTCTAACTAACTTTTTATAAAAATATAACCGAATTCAAAATAAAACAGTACGGAAAACTCAAAACTACTTAGGTACTCGCCAGATGTCTCTGAATTTTTCTGAAGCACCAGGATTCTAATAAAAAAAGGATTACAAATTGGAACATTCATTAATAAAGTTGTAAGGTAACGACCTTAAATGATAGGTATAAACATTATTAAAAAGAACACACAACAATATCACGTTCGAGAAATCTAGCGTCAAAGCTAAGTTAAGTCAAAGACAGTATTCTAACACGTCAAGTTTACCTTCAAAACGTACCATCGCATACCAACACAAGCAGACCGTACTCAGGTGGAATCCTCTCAGCAGATAGCATCGTAGCGATGCGACGCGCAGACATTACACCGCTCTACCGCTCTACGTACGGCCGGAATACATTCGGATTTCCAGCTTCAATACCAGCCTCTGTCAGTTAATGATCGGGAGGAACGAATTTATGTGTGACCCTTACTTTAAATCCCTTAGGGGTTGATTTACCAATAACTAACTTTTTTCAAAAAACAACCGACTTCAAAATCGATAACGTTGTTTTCCTCAAAAATTACCCGTCAGATGTCGCTCAATATATGATAATATTTTTTTTGTCTGCACTCAAAAAAAAACAATATACATCAGAACTTATTAAAGATTTTGCGTTAAATAAATAAAGCATTCAAACCAAATCAAAGCCAGTATTCTAGCACACGTTCGTCTCGAAAACCTACCATCGCATACCAATACAAGCAAAGTGTACTCAGGTGGAATCCTCTCAGCAGATAGCATCGTAGCAATGCGACGCGCGCGGGCATTACACCGCTCTACCGCTCTACGTACGGCCGGAATACATTCGGATTTCCAGCTTCAATACCAGCCTCTGTCAGTTAATGATCGGGAGGAACGAATTTATGTGAGACTACCTTACTTTAAATCCCTTAGGGGTTGATTTACCAATAACTAACTTTTTTCAAAAAACAACCGACTTCAAAATCGATAACGTTGTTTTCCTCAAAAATTACCCGTCAGATGTCGCTCAATATATGATAATATTTTTTTTGTCTGCACTCAAAAAAAAAACAATATACATCAGAACTTATTAAAGATTTTGCGTTAAATAAATAAAGAATTCAAACCAAATCAAAGCCAGTATTCTAGCACACGTTCGTCTCGAAAACCTACCATCGCATACCAATACAAGCAAAGTGTACTCAGGTGGAATCCTCTCAGCAGATAGCATCGTAGCGATGCGACGCGCAGACATTACATCGCTCTACCGCTCTACGTACGGCCGGCATACATTCGGATTTCCAACTTCAATACCAGCCTCTGTCAGTTAATGATCGGGAGGAACGAATTTATGTGAGACTACCTTACTTCAAATCCCTTCGGGGTTAATTTACCAATAACTTTTTGCGAATGCGTTAGTGATACCCCTGGTGTAACTACTCCATGGGTGACGGTGATCACTTACTGTGACCTGTCTGCTGCTTTACCTTTTTATTAAGGCAATTAGGAATCCAGAATTAAGGCAGCAAACCAGCATGCAGCACCACACTTCGCTGCCGCCCATGACAATTGTGACCTGCCCAGGACAAGACTCAAGAGTGCACACATGCGTTGCTACCCTTGAGGACTAAGATTGGTGCCTCTAAAAAAGTGTAACCAGCTCCACACCTTTCTATCCGGAACACAATTGCTGTTTAAAGCAATTATTATGACGATAGAAATTGTATTAAGTACCGTGGTGGGCGGTGGTACTTCCCCGGGTGAACTCGTGAACTCTAGGCTCTTATCACCTACAAAAACCTGCTTAAGCCATAAAAAAATATTACGTCATTGCGGTTCTTCATTATTAATTTAGTAAGAATCTAATCTAGCCATATTCAAAGTGTGTTCCATGGAACTCTATTAGAGCTTTACAAATCTGTACACAAAACTCTTTTGATGGTAGTCAATAAAAAGGTTAATAATAGTAGATTGTTACACAAGGGACGTAAGTAAGCTATTACAGAACAAGATCCAATTTGGCGCCAGTGCGAGCGCAGCTCGCATAGGGCGCTAATGGATCGCGTGCACCCGAGATATTTAGTCACACGAGCGAGCGCAGCGAGCGAGGGTGAATATAGTTCGAGGGTGTAATAGCTACTTGCAACCGAGGTAAGCATTCTACTTTATATCATTCTTGTGAGGTAAATAAAACATTGGTAATGCAAAATGAAATTTTAATTTCAGATCAAATGAAATGCCGCCATTTCCATTTTTTTTTTCGTAAATAGTTTTCTATTTTTTTTTACGGCTCTGAGTTCCAAGGAGTTTTGCATAGTTTGAAATGTATGGAAATTAAATGCCGCCATATTCAGTGTTTTTTTTTCCAGTAAAAAGTTTTCTTACCATTTTATAAGAAAAGAGATTGTTTACCAAGGAGTTTTGCATAGCTTGAACTGTAATGTGAACATTACAATTCAAGCATAGTGCGACGTAATGTTGCCTTGAATTGCAAGCACCAACTTACAAGGAGACTTTCCACCATAGTAATCCCTAGTTACTGAGCAAGTATGATATAAAAGTAGATTACAGAGGGGTATAATTATTATGGTTCCAAAAAAATCTTTTTTATGTTTGATCATCACAAAGTAAAAAAAACAGAATAATAAAACATTAATTTTTTGGACTCCATCTTATAAGCAATTTTCCAAAACATTTTCCTCGTCAAAAAGTTCTAGAATCTATGATCTTACCCAATAAATGAGTTTTATAAAAATTATGCTGTGGTTATAAAATCATCATATCAAATTTTGATCGACATAAACATGATTAAAATAACCTACAATTCGAAAAAATCACGGGAATAATAATATAATATGTAAAAAGGACATTAACAAACCATAGACATAGTAGGTAATTAATTTCTGAATTTCGAACAAAAACAAAATCATACCAGAGTTCATATACCTAACGTTCTTCTCACGCGCTTATCAACAAGTTTTTAGGCAAACTTAGTGTTTATATGATAATTACTTTATTTATTGACATATAAAAACGCTGTGGGAATGTTCGTAGATGCGTATAGCAAACAAAATTTCAATATCATTGAGCGTAATTGCGTAAAGTTCAGTGAACTTGCATAACTACATTGTAACACCATTTAACTAATTGGATTATCCAATTTTCCGTCGAGTTATTGTCGAATGAAAACTGTGGAATTGCGCCGCAATCGACACGTTTTCAATTTACCGACACGCGATGTCGACTAGATTGTATTCATTTTCTATTTGAGATAAAACTATGATTAAAATGCAATATTACGTCAATAACCAGTGATTGCTTTTGGAAAATCTTGCAATCCATGATATCAAAAAACATTTTTTTTATTTTATATTTTTTGCAAAAATGTGTTTTTAAAGTTTTTAATGTAAAAAATGTATGACCTTTGTAGTTTTGCGATGCCTGAATCGTTAATGAATACAATCTGGAAGATTATACAATACAATACAATAACAATATTTAAGCTAATACCTCCCGTATAACACTTTAAATTATAAAATAAAAGTAGGTAATCTCAACTATGCAAAATTACGTTACGAAAGTTTCGAAGAATAACCTGAAACAAACATTTAGCAAAAGTAAAATAATGTAACGTTATTATGTTTATTACATAAAAGTTAATTTATACTACTTAGTTTATCTAAATTTAATTTTTTCCTTAACTGATCTACCTGATAAAAAAGCCAGAAACCCTGAAAGATTGCACTACGATCAATAAAAAGCAAAATTAACGTGACATCAACACAAAATCAAAATCTTAAGTAAACTCTATGCATATTATGATTGTCATTTTCTAATAATAATATGATTTCAATACAGGAAATAATATTCAATGAACTTTGATTGTCTGCATTGATTGTCTCTATTGATTATTATCTGAAATCAAACATCTGATTGAGCAATCAAATCAAACATACCTCATCGCAATAGTTTCATTATAAAAGTAAATATATTAATTTCCTCCAGTATTTAATCGTTTTTATTGAGCTTGTGAGAAATTAAAGAACCCTCTGAATATACTTGTCATACAACGAAGTGTAAAAGATTATCGACATTCAAGTCCACTCTTAAAAAAATCGGTGGCTTCTTTGGAATAAATATAAAGATAGTTTTATTCTTTTTATTGTATCTAATATTATTGTAATAACCTTAAGTGCATTATTTCGTTATTAGTAGATACACATTAGTACAGTAAATGCAACACACTTGACTTGTGGTGTTTCAACTTGGAGCTAGATAGATAGCTTTCTAGCTCCTTCCGTCTTTATAACACCACATCGTACCTATTTAGTTCACGGGCGATCGTTTTTGGCTCATCTACTCATTTGTAAGCTATAAACAATATCACACTCTCGAGGCTTAAAAATATTACGTTTTTATACGGATTCGTCGTCCAGTTACGCGCTAATAGTTTCCGAGTTACTCGCTTATTATACAAAAAGTCCCTAACATCGTTAATGAGAAAGAGATTACGAGATAGATCACATATGAAGACAAAGTTCTTCGGGAACGAATATTATTTATCATCGTATTATGCTATCGAAATATTGAATATTTACTTCATGGAAATTTGGATTGTAGATTAATATTTAAAGCGTAATAACGAACAATATATTCACTTTTCGATATTTAATCAACAATTCTTGTAGGTGTTTGTTTACACGAGGAGGTATCTAATGAACAATTTATTATTTTTACACCGGCATTTTTGTTGACTTCAACTAATTTCCGAACTAATACTTACAAGACATATATATGGTTTTCTTTTGCAATTTAATTGATTTTCGAGCATTAAGCAACTTTTCTATGACGCATTAGGTAGGTACATCAACTTAACAGCTTAACCTCGGATTCAAGTGGTAACAAATCATTGATAGGTATAGGCTATTGATATTGATAGGATATTGATAGGGTATTGATAGGCTAGTGTGGGGCTTTGAGTGTGAAGCGTTATTTATTTATTTATATGATTTTTATTTCCAGTTGTTCACGTTAGTATTTTCCTTACAATTTCCTTGCGATTAACTATCTAACGTAAAGTCTATTAACACCGATGATGTCCTGTTGTGGGGTAAAATAAGTGATTGTAGTACCTACTAAATGGTGTTTGGTAGAGCTATTGCATAATGTCAACCTAATGTTGCCTATTTTGTTCGTACCAATTATTGACATTATTGTTTACTTCCTAAATGGCACTAAGCGTTCTTGACGCTTCTTGTTTCAAGTTTTGAAATTACAAATAGCGCTACCAGCTAGCTACTAGAATTAAAAACTTATAACTGGTTCTTTTCCTGGTTAGTTAAACACAAAAACTGAAGTATGTCAATAAAGTCTATTTCATTAAATAATATAATCGAAAGCTTTACAGCTTTATTATCAAATAGTTTTTATGTAAATAACACTTCTGAGATTTAATCGACCATAACAAATTTCGAGTAGGTGTTAAATAGATTTAGTACCGATAAAACTCACTAGGGGACGCTGGGGGACGTGACGGAGACGTGACGAGGATGTAATGGCGGGGATTAAACGCCATGTAAAACATGCGCAAGCGCAAAATGTTTTTCTTTTTTGTGTTTCATACGATGTAGATTTGTACAACTATACTGGATGATAAATCAGAATGTACGGTAATGTTATTTACTTTCAGTATTGATTTATATTTACATACAGGCTTAGTAGGTAGTGATAGAGTCACTAGTGGAGTCCGGGATTCGATTACCCAGTATTTCTATAGGAAATCCTAGTGCTATTAACCGTTATGCAACTATGTGCATTACCGTTTAACCGACGTGTTAGCTTTCTTTATTTATTCTTTTATGTTTTTATAAGCTTTAAGTAGACAGGGATGAAAAAGGCCTATCAATCTGTCTCAAGGCAGGAAGGCTTACAGTAAAAAGATTTTTAAAGATACTCCACTCATAAGGTCCGCCTATTATTCTCTCTGTCGACGTTGCTTTGCAAGGAATCGGACTCAGCACCATTCGAACAGTACCTACGGTTGGTTTTGTAATCATTGCGATATACGGCCATAGAAATGAGAATTGCTAACTAATTTTTTATTACCTTTTTATTTAGCAGCGATGCGAATGGTAACGTTAATACTTCATAGCATTGTGCAATACCAAACTCGAAACTTCTGCACCTACAGCTGTAAGTTGATTTAATCACAAATGACGTAATAATTTATGATCCCCTCAGACACCTCTACAACAAAGTAAAATTAATTCCCGGGAATTAGTTACGTCCGTGACTATCGAAGACACCGACGACTTAACCTACCCT
Organism: Hesperia comma; assembly: GCA_905404135.1. Lineage (NCBI taxonomy): Eukaryota > Metazoa > Arthropoda > Insecta > Lepidoptera > Hesperiidae > Hesperia > Hesperia comma. Next base: position 10,493,884 of record FR990034.1, read on the forward strand.
ACAACCAGGGTTACCACGTTTCTCCGGATTTGTCGGACATGTTCTTTTGAACTTTTTGGAGTGTTAAAAACTGAATGAAACGATAAAATTTAATAAGCTTTCGATAGGCTTCCATCTTTTTACTAAACTAAGGGTAAAAATAGAACCAAGCAATGTCAAGTCAACTCTAACTTCTAACTTTGACTTATAATTATTAATTCACATACTATCCGAATCGAATATAGAATGAAAAATAGTGTATTTTTTAAACAAAAATGAACGAAAAAAACTTTATAACCGAAATAAATGTTCGAACTTTTTATAAATTACCGGATTTTTTACAATATCCAGACTACACAAATTTTAAGATGGTAACCCTAGTCACAACCTTCATTGACGACCATTTTGCACAATACATCCAAATGTAATAATTTTAACATACAATTAACGACAGATGTGTTGGCCGTGTGAAATTTGATAGTTAACAAGTTATGCTCAGTGTTCAGGGATTTGATGAATGATAGTGCTTTAAGCGGCTTGATATAAGCTTGATGTATTTGATTTAGCACGTATAGCGTGACTAAAATGTATTTTAATGTAAATGGCCAACCATTACATTTGTATGACGTTAAATACTGAACCTAAGCCCAAGTTGGTAGACCAGAATGTTAAATGCTAGTAGTATATAAAAAATTGACGCAGTAGTATCCAAAACAAATATTTTTTTTCTGATTGTTAATGAATCACGCGGAGAAGAATCAGTGTAATCTCCTTGGTAGGTACCTCGTTAAAACTTCGTAGATAGTTAATAAAAAGGAATATCAATAAAAAATTAAGTGTGAAATTCGCTTCCACTAATATATGAATCATAAAGTTCGAACGAACACCAAGTTCTCATTGCGACCGTCGTACGATCACGTACCATCTGCATTTCACCAATTAAAAACATTAAGCTCCGAACATGTTCAAACTTGTTACACTCATAATTAATTTCATTGTTTGTTTTCGTGTGAAAAAGAACATCGCACGCATATGGTGAGGCGATCGTCGAAATCGTACCTTAAATAGTGACAACCAACTTGTTTTTCAAATCGATAACGCGATTAAAATTAATCGATTTTTAAAACTACATAACGATATTATCTTTGCACCTTTCTTGTCGTGCTGTTGTTCTTTTAATTTAAATGTAGTGTTGCTATTAACATAATGGATGGGTGATGGAATTCATAAGCGCTTCTGAAGAACTGTTATGTATATATAAAAAAATCTCGAACTCTTTTTCCTATGACTAAGTATCTGCAATAAAGCCGATAATAAGATAAACGTAAGTATATATTTTCTTTCAAGACATTAGATAATAGATATAACCAAAAGATATTAAAACAATACAGAGTACTTTCAATGTTCATACCACCCAAGTTGATCCGCCCCAAAGACATTACTGCAAGTATGGATTCGAAAGATTAAATACTTACGTGTCTTATGATACCTACCCATACGTCTAAAGTATAGGACATAAGAGACAGCTTTACGTAATAGGACAGTTTGACTACCCTAATATTCGCTTGCTTGTGAATATCTTAAAAAAACATAATAGCACCTTATATGTGTAATGACACCAGTTAAATATAATACATATGTACTTAATTAAGTTTCATAAATTATTTTTATTTTTATTTATTTATTCACTTTATTGTTTGTATACCAAAATATAAATGTTTAAAACAATAAGACAAAGGATACACAATACAAAAAGCGGCCTTATCGCTCCATAGCGATCTCTTCCAGGCAACCCAAGGTTTTAGGAAAGTAGTACAAAGAGAAGTAGAATGGGTAGAGGTATACACAGCAAAAGAGAGAACATAAACTTAACACAAATACATACTATTATGAGCAATGAAGGACTATCTATTAAAGAGAAGGGAAAAGGTTACAGGAGATTATAAAGAAAAGTACTTAGTCTTTGAGTGACTTTTTGAAAGAGGTTAAATTAGGGGCCTTACGTATAGAAATAGGTAGGGAATTCCATAGGCGGATAGCAGTCACGTTGAAGGAGTTATGATAGAAGGATGAGTTGTGAGAAGGAGTAAGAAGGTGATACATAATCAAGTGATACATAATGTACGAGTAACATGACAATTAATTACTCCGATAAAACACAAATAAAAAAACAAACAACCAAAAATAGCATCTACCAATAAAACAATAATTGTAATTCGATTAGCAATTACAAATTGTTTCATAAGTGGTGTCCCCTCCCTACACCCCACGTGAAACCATGGTGCGGGCGTTCACCTCGCCTGAAATAGGCAACCTTGACCGCCAACCGCCCCGCCGCCTCCTACACACACATAGACAACCTTTGTACTCCACTAATGAGGTTGTTGTGATCACTCTCTTCAATTTTGAAAATCGAATAAACTTAGAATTTTGAAATTAGAGATTGTAATGAGCCTTCAGTCTATTCAATTTTGAAAATCGAATTAAATCGAAATTTCGGAATTTAAAATTTTATCTGCCAACTGGTTCACAGTTATTAGGATGGTAGAGTACTACAGAAACTATGCTAATTTAATAAAGCTGATTTTTCTTGGAAAATTTCTGAAAATTTATTTGAACTCTGGCCGTTCTAGGGCCGATCAGAATCAGATTTAAAACTATGATATAATTATTTTTGAGTATGCTAGGCTGGAAGGTTGTAACTACGATTTTGATTATACTTAAGCAAAGCGAGGGGTTTATAGGTTCCAGATAACTCGAAAGAAGTATTTGGTGTGTATAATAAACTCCGAAGTCATCTATGTAATAAAAACTTTACTCTGTCGTCAGTCACCATGACAAATCATAAAAACCGCCGTCGAATTACCGCCATAAACTTGATTTGCTGTTGGTAGAAATACTAGGAATAACTTAAGCAGCATGTTCAAAGTGTTTTATTGTAAAAGGTAATTATGGTTACCAAAAAGGTAAAAGTCAAGAGTGACTGAATTGATAACTAATTGTTAGTTTTAAGTAAACGGCCGTTCCCAATATTCAACCCGGCAATTCCCAATATTCCGATAGCCAGCATAGCTCAGAGAATTAGTCGGCTGTAATAGCAATGGGATGGTCATATATTGAAGGACCGATAACCGTTGGAGAAAATCCTCGATTAGAGACAACGTCTTGGGGAAAGGAGCATAAGACGCCCCGCGACCATAATTATGGACTGCCGTCCTGAAGGAGACCGCGGGCTTCTGCTGGATTCAGATATATAGCTCTACATTCTAAGCTCCAATTGTTCCCGATAACCTCAGTAACCACTTAAGAGATTTTGATGCAATTCTTGTTATCCCACCCTATTATCCCATTTAAATCAATAAACATAAGTATTATAAAAAATTTAGAAATTTAATCCATTTATGGGTTCGTACACGCCAATCTTAGAAACAGTATGTCAGCTTAAAGAAACAATTTCCGAATGTGCTTACTATCCTTTTGAGTAAGGGTATGGCAACTTTTTCTTCATAACACTCCCAAAACAAATCAAGGTTAAATTAATCATTAAAAAATACAAAATAATTTACATTGTAAACCAATAACGTAAATAGAATTTTGTGTCAGATAACATCATTTACAGAGGTGTACAGTACGCATATTGATTGCACCGAGTTCTGACTAACCATGCGAAGTTGTAGTTAGTTGTAGGCCCAGACAAATAAACTATAGACGGAGCGCCGGGAACAAAAGAGTGAAGCCGGCAAAAGTAAACCGAAAGCACACATCGAAACCAATAGAATGCTCTATGTTGACAGTTTGAACTGTCTTTCGAACGCAACAAATTAAAACTTAATTTGGAACACAAAGCTTCATTCATTTTTTATTATTTAGAACACAAAACTCCGTATTAGTGTGAGTGCCGCCGTGTGTATACAAGGCAAGGCTTACTTTTTGCTGGCTTCACTCTTTTGTTCCCCGCGCTCCGTCTATAGTTTATTGGTCTGAGCTTGTAGGTAGTTGTAGGAAGTGTAGGTGGCGTCGTGATCGCTGTAGGAGTGCCGGTGGGCAGTGGGCACGACCCGCCACTACCACGGCTAAATTAATTGTAATCGATAGGTCGAACACCTTGTGATCGAGCTATTCTATGTTAATGCCTAATGTGACCGAGTATCATGGTAGAGTCATATGTATTTGAGAAGGGCTTGGGTGTATCTCAATATTAATACAGTATACCTACTTGTATTTTCATTGATGTAAACACTTACAGCGTTACAGCGTTTTTTGTTGATGATCTTCGAGTAACTCCTACAATTGAAAGCCGAAGAGACTCTATTCTATGTACCAACTTAGTATAAGCTCGTATCTATGTTCGCGTGTCTATATCAAAGGTGTCTATATCGTACGTTCTGAAATAATTGCCATAAGACTGTTCGACTTGTCGACGATCCCATGCTCACAGGCGGTTTGGAAACGCTAGAACTACGGAGAGATGTGGGCTCTCTCTGTGTATTCTACCGTCTGTATAACGGGGAGTGTTCTGAGGAACTGTTTAATTTAATACCTGCGGTTAACTTCCGCCACCGCACAGCACGGGGTAAAGCCAGGTTCCACCAACATCATCTGGACACTTGGCATTCGTCCACAGTTCGGTTTTCACGTCATTTTCTGCCACGTACGTGTAAACTGTGGAACGAACTTCCTCCCTCGGTATTCCCACAGTGCTATGACATGGGTTCCTTCAAGAAGCGGGGCCATCACTTTCTTCTTGGCCGGCAACGCACTGGTGACGTCCCTGGTGTTGCCAATGTCTATGGGCGACGGTGATCACTTACCTACCATCAGGTGACCCGCCTGCTCGTTTGCCTGCTTAGGCTATAAAAAAAAAAATAATAATTTCATGAAGTCTAAGTACTTGTAGATTATTTCTTGACAGTCCGCTGGGTATATAGCCGACAAACGTCAAACGACAAGCCATTTAACATCAGTAAATGGTCACTGTCGTACATGGACATCATTAACACCAGGCATAATTCTGTGGCTCTAGTGAAAAAGGGTATAAGTCTAAAAACGTAACTTTACAGGAGACGCAAAAAACGCCCCGCGCGCACCAAATTACTTGTTTAAGTACGTGTGGCATTTAAACAGCTGTCAATCTAAATACATGTGATGTGTTATATAGGTAAAAAATGTATGCTCTTTCTTATTCTGGCATTAATTTTTACATAATCTGAATAGTTTTCAAAATAGCGACTTATACTTACCACAAAACGAACGACACAAGGGTATAAAAGAAGTAATACCCCTTTTCACATACAATAAAAGTTAATTCACATAAGTGAAAAAGGATACGCATTTGGAATTATTTGTGTGATAATTAAGAAACAAAATCAGATATTTATAATTGGAGTAATTCAAAACAATGAATTAAATGTGTACTTTTCATTGACACGATCAAATTTTTAAAAAATCCAAAAAAAATAACTTGTGTCCTTTTTCACATAGTTATTAGACGTGCCGTAAAGGCGCATGTAGACTTACGCGAACCTTTTGTGTAAGTTATATCCATTTTATGTAGTTTTATTATGTTTGTTTTTTTTTAGTAAAAAGTGTTTTAAGAGGTGCCTGTGACACAGTTCATTTTTAAATCAGGAAAACAATTAGAAAACAAACAAAAATTTATTTATCAAACAACTATCTAGCAAAACTCATACCTATACAAAACACCAATAAGTTCGTATATTCGACACGCCCCTATAAATTTAAATTTAAAGATATCCAAAAGAGAACTCAGTTGATCTTAACACCTAAGCCATCTAAACACTTGTAATGTTTAACACTAGATAACGGCTTAGTAAGCACATCAGCTAACATGGATCCAGTGGGTAGGTACATGTCTCAACTCCATGTCGTTCTTGTCCCTCAAAACTTCCCTCACGTAATGATATCTAATACGTGCAACGTGCACAGGGTCTTGAGCTAAGAATACTCGTATAGCCCCTTGGTTATCGACATGAACAGCGTACCTCATGATTTTTAATTCCTTCACCAAGCTGTTGAGATACACAGCCTCCTTCATACTTTCGGATAGGCTAACATACTCTGTCTCGTTCGTTAAGCTACGCTGCTTTCGAGATTGCCACGATATACAGCCACCACCTACAATAAATGCCCCCTTCATAAATGTTCCCTTCAGATAACGCAACACACGCTTCGCTAATTTCCAGTCGAATTTTTCAGGATTTGTCATCTTCTGGCTAAGTTTACTCACCGCATTAGCAATATCAGGTCTTGTTGCTTTCGCTAGGTAATTCAAATACCTATTAGCTCTCGATAAGGCCATGCTTCGCTGCGCTCATCTCCACTTTTCTCTTCTTTCTGTTTGGAATTTATCTCCATAGGAGTAGCACATTTATTGCAATTTTCCATGCAAAAACGTTTCAACCAATTTTCAACATAATTTGTTGTGACAAAACAATGACGTTGTCATGTCTTTGAATATCTATTTCTAACATCTAACATATTATATTTTACTTCACCATAGTCTTTCAAATCAAACTCTTTCGAAAACTCATTTTTAAACTTCGTGATTAAACCCCTTTCTTGACTTGCAATCAAAATGTCGTCGACGTACACCAATAGGAATAAATATATATTATCATGAAGTTTAAAATATAGACACGATTCATTAAGACTCTGCTTCAACTCTATATCAGTCAATTCCTTGTTGAGCTTGAGATTCCATTGACGTCCAGCTTGCTTCAAGCTATATAACGATTTTCGCAATATGCATGAATCGCAACCACTATCCAATTCTAAAAGCATGGCCTGCGCGCGTTTCTTGACCATTGGATCTTCTCCTTCTCGATTCATAAGCGTAACTAAACTTTCTCTTAATAATAATTCTGGTAACTCCATAATAAATCTCCTCGTCCAGGAATACATTTGAGTAAGCAGAATTAATGTCTACTTGGCGTAATCCCAAGTTCAATTCAACTGCGAGTGCCATCAACAACCTTGCAGTATCCAGTCTAGCAACAGGCGCAAAGGTTTTCTCATAGTCGACTCCATACCGCTGGCTAAAACCTTGAGCTACAAACCTCGCCTTCTTCTAAGACTTGTCGATATTTTGCTTCGTCGTCAAATCTTAACGACAGCCAACGACATTCCTATTCTGCGGTCTTCTAACTATCTCCCATGTACCTTTCTGAACTAGGCTTCTGACTTCAGGTAAAATTGCTTCTTCCCATTCAGATTGATTAACACTCTTTAGTGCGTTCTTCAAACTAATTTCAGCGGAACCTACAAAATCACACAGAAATTGCTCATCACTGAAAAATCTTCAACTTCATTTTCATCAACAGAAATATTTGGTTCTGTAACTGCGGTAATTCAATAAATCTTTCTCGAACGGCCTACACTACCTGTACGCAATATTCGTGGTCTACCAGGAGCTCTCTTCATCAATCTCTGTTGATTATCACGACTTGTTCGCTCCATACTTCTTCTTCAGTAGTCTCTACTTGTTCTATCTCATTCTCGCCCCTAATTACCGTACCCCGTATGAACCAGTTATTTCTTTTCTCACGAAAAATAGCAGAAACTTTTTGGTATAGTTTAACTTATGTCAAATTGCATTTGGTAATATAAATATTTCATTCGTGAAAACGGATATCAAAAGACTTATTCGGGATTTTTATCGTTTATTTTGGTGAAAACGGATTTACATCAAGTGATATCGTTACTCACTTAACAATTTTTAAGAAACAAGTGTACTTGTACCGGTATTCACCAAATGAAATGAAGCTCTGAAAATATATGTTTATTTAGATCAAAAGACACAAAATAAAAAAATCATAGTTCTGTGTAAAGAAATTAGAATGCACTTATACCCTACTTTTGCAATATTTTTAGTGTTAGTTAACCCCTTTTTCACATTGCTAACTTCTTTATTTTTAAAGATAGGCAAGATCTGATTTCACGAATCGGTAGATCTTTTTTTTCTGAACATTTTGGTATAATTAACTCATTTTCGTCAAAATCGGACTTATACCCTTTTTCACTAGAGCCACAGAATTGATGTGTTATCGTCCGAGACAGAACAGGGAAGAAAGAAAGGAATTATGCTGACAACATGACAAACCACAGCAACTAAAGATTTTTTCAAATGAAGTCGTATAAAAAGCCGCTACTGAAAATAAAATGTCGAATGGAACCCACTTAGCGCCAAAAAGCGAAACTGCATTACGGAGTTCAAAGTATACAAAAAACGACCCACATCGTTCATCGCCGATCAAAACAAAAACATTATTGTTTCTGTTGATGGTGTCGCGTCCACATACTCGCTGAAGAAAAATTTGTTTGCGATGGCTACATTTTACCCGGTTACGGAGTGGCGTCGACAAATGTTTTTTTTTTTATTACAGTCAAAATTGTGGTGTGTTTGGTTTTAGCCGTAGGTAAGTTTAAATCACGTACAAATCACTTCTTTTTCTGTCTTCTTCTTTCAAATTAATGTGAATAATTAAACAGTTATTCGTTTTATCTCATCGATATCGACTTGGAGTTTAGTTGATATATTTCATCCATGTGTGGAATGCATAATTATACAATTACCTAAGTACGTAAATATGTGCAACTGATCTGTAAAAATATCTTTAGAACAAATTGTTTGGATATAATCCCATTTGACAATAACACCCATTATCAGCCCTACACGAATATAGATATGAGAACTTTAAAACGAATATAAAAACAATTTAAGAACAAACTCACTCTTGATTTTATAAAACGCCTGTCAACTAACTATAATTATATAGCCGAGCTTTAGCCGAACATTCATGTGCTCATACGATTCCATCGGTGATGTGCGCGCGGCAGGCCCCGCCAGTGATTCGCGAACATGTCGGCGCAGGCTGGGGGCCACGCGCCGGGGTTCCCACGGGCCGCGGGGGCCCCGACCTCCACTAGTTGACGTTTTTTATCAGATCTTCTCACTATTTCGACGCCGAACTTTTGAGTGTCTTTCGCAATAGCTCACGTGTACAGCACTTACGAGTATATTGCTATCTAGATATTACCATCAATATTTTAATTTAATTTATTAGTTTATTTCAATTAACACTGTAGTGCCATTAATTAAAGTAAAAAACATTTGAAGGTCACAAAACTCCGAGCGTTCTAACAATATGTCCTTCCATTAATCCACTAAGAAATCACACGCAGACTAAGCCGCTTCTTCTCATTGCAAATAATTACCATGTGCTTCGGAATTCGGTGAATGACAAGAAGAACATCTACATTACTATCTGAACCCTCCAGAATATTCCCAAAGGTGCCTGAATCCTGCTCATTCTCACTCCAGCACATCCTTGGATATAACCATCGCAAGACTACACACGAGCCTAGCAGTGATACTATAAGAGTAAGACATACAAACGTTCCCACGCCTCAAGGCTCTTGCATAATAAAAGCATTGTCGATGCGAATTAAATTCGGCGCTCGTTTGCGATGCCCGAATAGGTAATGAATAAAAATATCTCGTTAGCGGAGGTCGTGCCGAGCATGTATACTGACGTACCGCTGATGCTATCTACTATCTAGCTATCTACTACGGTTGTGGATTAATTGCCTAATATCTGGATGGGGATGTCACTGCGACTAGCAACCGTATAGTAAACCCAACTTAAGATTGAAATGAAAGAGGCGCTGTCGGACACATTTGACATTCATTTGACCAATCGTTGCTCACTAGTAACTGACAGATGAATGACCACAACGTACTTATGAATGACTTTTTAACATGGCGGCGTTAGTTCCAATTTTTGCCATTTCAAAGATAAGTTGGGCGCACTGTAATCACATGGTTTTTGATGTTGATACTAGGTAGGGTTGTTACCAGACCAATCGATCGATGGTGGAATTGACTATTGTCAACTTCGATCGATCGATTGTTCTTTGTTAAAACTATCGATATTCCACCATCGAACGATGCCGTCGATCGACGATCGATAGATTGGTCTGATCTTACGATGTACCCTTACGATGTCTACTTTAATGGACTGAAGTTGAAGAGTCCTAGGTTCGATGTCAACAAAGCTTTTTGTGATCTGTTTATAGAAAAAAATGATTATTTCATGACCTGATGTTTGAAAATAAGCATTACATAATTCATACTTAAAATTAAAAGGTTCTCAATTCGACTGCATTTGATGTAGGTAATTAGGTATGTCTCGTAACTTTTTACTGGCTAAGGCAATTTGATATTTTTTTTATTTGAAAGCAGGTGCTTGTTTTTTGGTCCCATAATATAAATTTTAGCGGCATCTGAATTTGAAAGTCTGTTAATATTTTGTTAAACATTTAATTATTTTACATGCAAGTTTTCTACAAAAGGGAATTTTCCATTTATGAAATTTCCCATTCTTCTCATTTGCTTAGTCAAAGCTGACAATACGACCCATGCGGTAAGTGGACAACATTGCCCACCTTCACCTTTCGGCCAAGGAAGAAGTAACATGTAAATTAATGTAAATTACATAACAGCTCAGACTTAAACTTAAAATACAGCGGGTACCTGCTAATTTAATTATAAAACGGCATTTGAAACGACAAATTTAATCATATATCAGATCAGCGTTTACACGGAACCGTTGCGATATGTCTGTAAACGAGGCCACCCTATCCCGCTCGCAAATCGATCAGCATTCATATAAATATCGAACACGGCTAATAAATTGCGCCAGGACATTCGCTACATTTAGCTAGGGAGACCAGCTGAGCGCTTGGAACTGGGATATTTGGTGAATCCATAAAACTTGTTAAAAAAAGAAGGAAGAACCTTAGTAATTATTTTAATTTTTATATTTTTATTTTATTCACTTTATTGTTTGTATACCATACTTATAACAATACTACATAGGATACACAATACAAAAGGTGGCCTTATCGCTACTAGCGATCTCTTCCAGGCAACCCAAGGTTTCAGAAGAGTAATACAACTAAAGACAAGTAGAAGGGGTAAAGGTAGAGATATACACACCAAAGAAAGAGAAAACGAACTTAAACATAATACATACAATATTAAACACACTAATATGATTGAGCTGTGAAGGACAATGTTTACGAGTGGCTAGTGGGTTTATATCTAGATCTTTATTTCATTACTGGCTGAAAAATACCCAACACCGAAAACTACACCCACGTTTAGTGCTTCGCATTACCACAGCATTACTGTTTTAAATGTTTGCTTTTTCAAATACTGGGCATGGACATGAACGTCTTGAACATCCGCTGCACCTAAGACAAAACCGATTATGATTATTAGGTACCTACGACATGTTACCGGCTGAGAGAAAAAAAAACACGTTATCAACTTCAATTTTCACTTTGTCCAATAATTCCTCCCACTTCCGATGAAAGTTGCATTATAAATTTAACTTAACTTCGGATCATTCGGATAGCAATATAATTATTGTTATTAGGTATTAACGAATTTTCGCTGCAAAAAAATATTAAAGTTTTCGCGGGAGTTCCCCAAATTGGATATATCCGAAATTATAGTGAGATTTGATTGTTCATACCCGACCAAATCCAATCCAGGCCATTCAGAAATATTCACGCCGGCAATAAAGCATGCGGTAAGAGATCAAAATGATCCTATAAATAAATATTAAGGGGATTCACTCACTCAAATCTTACCCTCTGTTTGATACGGAGAAGTCGGGAATAATCTGTTACTCCGTAATACTCTCATCCATACATCAAACAGCTTTATATGAAATCCTGTTATACGCAACGATGTGTAAGTAACCTTATTTTCAACGTAAATAAGCCGCTGGCAAATTTGCAACAAGTAACGCCATCTAGTAGCGAATAGATAAACAAACTATGCACGATACATTTTTGACAGGAGGTAATTCTACAATAATAAAAAGAATTACTAGCATTAATTATTAAAGTGTATTTTTATTAAAACGTATATACGTATGATAGTATGATACATAGAGGTCATATATAAATTCAGTTTTTTTAAAGCCTAAAGAGTTGAAATACAAGCAGACGAATTACTGGATTTTCACCTGTACACAAGAAGAACCCCATGTCATAGCGTTAAAAATTTTCTAGTAAATTCTAAAATGTCCATGTTCCTCACAAAATTAAAGTGAGCCCCATTGATAAATTTAATGTTTCACCAACACAAACATCGATTTTAGCAAGTAAGAATCATACAATCCAATTTCTCAGCAAAAAAACATTTAGGTATACTTCGTAACAGCTTAACAATAAAAAAATTGTAAGCAATCTCATATTATATTGTCTGTCTGAGATTATCTTACGTCTGGGCTTAGTTCAATTATGCCGAACACTCCTGATGAGCTCACTTATCCCATAAATAGCGCAGGATCGACAAGCTTGCACCGAAATAACTTGTTCGTATTTGTAAACGACGATGCTGTTGTGATTTCGTTTTGTATCGTTCTGAAATTGAGATAAAATAAAATCATATTATTTAAATCGACTTAAAAGTAGGTAACTATAATACCTACAATTCTTATTAATTCTTCAAGCATTAAAATAATTTTAAGCGGTGAGATTACTAAAAGGTGGCCAATTACTCGTCAGTTTACCATTAATAAAGATTTATTGAAAACTTATTATTACACCTTATGACTGATTTTCTAATCTATACCCATATTAAATATACAAAAAAAACTTCCAATTAAAATAAAGTGGAAAATTTGTGTACTTAATAAACGATATTAAAATTAATTTTCATTTTAATGTACCTGTGTCCCGAGCAACAGCACTTTTTTATTCTGTTGAATGCATGTTCCATGTTTGAATTGCGCGCCGGCTCACTTAAGGCGCCACTAGAACGATTAAGCTCAAGTTATAATTAGCACTCAGCCAAAGTATTTTACCACAGTAGGCAAAAAATTAATACAGTTTAAAAAATAATATTATGAATTAATAGAAAATCTTACACGAGTAGGTATGCAAAGTGTAGCTAATAATCTGTTACATATATTATTTAATGTTCTTTTTCATCCCACCTATTAGAAAAAGACGACTTGGTTCGCCTTTAAGTGCGCCCAAAGTAGCGGGCGGGAATGAGTTTTTCATCCTCTTTATTTAAATAAGTGCGCCGCAATTATCTTTTCCGCGCACTTTTTGAATTCAGTTCGGATTGTTAGAAATTCATGGTTTTATTTTGAAAAATGAATTAATTAAGTTACTGTGCAAGTATAATTCCTGAACACCTTTTATTTTATTTTCTCATAGGGGGGGATGAAAAGTAGAGTGTATAACTCGGGAGCAAATATTTTTTGGCTCGGGCGACGTACTTTGAATCCCTCGCTACGCTTGGGATTCTACTCTAGAATCCCTCACTTCACTCTGGATTCAAACAAGCGCCCTCGCCGTAAAAATATTACTTTGCTCCCATTGATGTTGCTCCCTTGTTATACAATTCTATTCTTTTCAAAAAAAATTGCCCCAGCGAAAAAGTAGCCCCAATTTATTTCAAGTGTGAAGTGGAGCACGGGTTCGCACCCAAGCATTTTTAGGAGTCCTAGGTTTTAAATGCAATCTAGATAAATAAAGTATGTATAACATAAGTTATACTTACCTACGGCTAAATTTAATTATATTTCCTTAATATCCAAAATGTGTTTTCATTACAATTAGGGGGAACTGAGATGTTAGGTAGGTATTGGCCACTTAAAATTGTAATGCTTTTTAATGCTTAAAATTTTAAAGCTTGATAAATACGTGATTCTGTAGGTACACTTCTCAGACGTAGCGTAATTATACCTAATACTATTCTTATTATAAAGCATTGAAATTACGGGTTATTCCGGTATTACAATCGGCTCATTACCAAACGGTGACCAATTAGGTAAGTAGGTATACTCAGTTTACCCCATAAAAACGTAATTTTAATCTTCAATTTTTGATAACAAGGCTGCCTTAGTCATATGTTTGTCATGTCTCATAGTTACCAAAACAATATAGAATCACATTAACTTCCATGTCATGGATTATTGTACAATAAAAAATTGCTCAAACATTGTCAAATCATGCAAGAATGCGCGATACAACGACTTTCGCAATTCGCTATTCCCGTGTCAACTTTCCAACATTTTTATAATACATGTACCGACGTAAATTTAAAGTATGCCCCAAGTTTGTCTACAACGAGTGTCTGTTTCCATTGTGGCTTTACTTTTGTTACATTATACATTATACACAACGCGTTCCGGTCGCTTGGTCGATTAGCGAGATGATACAGTAGGTATGAACCTCATTTTAGGCCATGTACATATTTTTCTGTTGTCGTATTGGGGCTAGTGCTGCCAAATTTTAAATGTCTGTTCAGTGACCCAGTTCTAACTCAAACCAATCTACACAGTCTTAATCACGGGCACAGGGTTTCCACTTTCCAGCCTCTCATCGTCAACTCTTGTCCCATGTGCGGTATGCGCTATGTATGCGGTAACGTACCCGAATCCTATATTCACCGATCCACTCATTGTAACCGATGCTCGCGTAGTTATATCCGCTCGTGTATACTTAACTACCTACGCGATATTTTGGGAGTCTTGAAGATGAGAGAGAATGGCTTTATAAGTTTGTACATCTGATATCTTGCACTTTAACGCCACTTTCCATCACGTGTTGGTATATCAGACATTTTAACTAAATAAACTAAATTGAATTAGCATATTTAAATTAACCATTTAATCACGTAATAAGTTACGTACTTAAGTACGTAACTACCAATTTCAAGTCTTTTTATTCAAAAAACCAAAAATTTTCGAGAATATAGCTGTTAATATTTGAACAAAAAAGTATTCTTGTTAGAATACAAAGATAACGTTTAACAAACCAACGGTACTATTCTCACTCCTGTAGATCTATGTGGTTGCTAAATCAAAAATTGTAGGCGCACTATGGCTAAAACGAGAAACCTGAATCAAGACCCGTCCAAAATGGTTCAGGATTGTTTCAATAAAAGTAAACTGATTTCAGCTTGGTATTTGAATCTACAACCGGCAGGGGGGACAAATATTGTATGCGGGCGTTCATGCAGGTAGCGGGGCCCCTGCCTGAGAGAAAATACCTACGCTAAGGCCTCCTCCGATATTCAGCGCGTATTATAACGAACAGAACCATCTTAGCATAGTGTAATCCCATATGTATATCCATATCCCATATGTAGCATAGTGTATCCTAGCGTGATGAAGGGTAAATTGTTGGAGAATAAATTGTAGCTTACAAAATTAAATTACTTAAAGTTGCTTTGATTTGACTTTGTGCCAAGGCTTACATTGATTTATATGGTAACTTCAGATAGTGCTACAATACAAATGAATGCAATCAGCGACAAAACGCCAGTAAGACCTAGGCCTAGCATTCGAAGTTTAAATTTCTATTCTCGGTTTAGGTGTGTGTTATGGTCTATGTTATCTATGAGTCAGAGAATTCTAGTAGGTATACTTTTTTATGGGTCTAAGGTAGCAAACGAGCAACCAGCGTCCACCTTGTACTGCCGCTCATTCCGCACAAGTGCCTACCTATTTTCGCGCGCACCCTCCCTAAAAACCTTCCGTCCTTAGACACGTGCCTGCTTTGCCATACTTGAGTCGCCGACAGTATGGAATATCTCTTCTCGTTAAAACAAATTGATTACTTGTACTCACCGGTCAATTAAGCTTGTAAGCAATGTAAGGCATTTTAAATTCTCAACGACGGCGGAAAGCTCATTTGAGTGGATTGTCATTAAAACGTATACCATATCGATCGCGAACTAAGTATAGAGATAATCCGCCACTGATTAACTAACGTTAGGTATTAGTTTACAAGGATAATGGAAACGCAGTGGAAATGTGCATTAGTATTCTGTAGCGGGCCGCTCTGGCTCTGTAGCCGCACGACGGGCCGGATTTACTGTTATGGCGGCATCTGTGGAACATCTCCCGACCCCACCGCAAAAATGCAACGTTTTCTAATTCCATCTTGTTCACTGTTTCACCTAGTACCTACCTGTATTGGTCATCTTTGCATGCAATAAAACTTTAACTAGATGTCTGTACCTACATGGAAATGAGAGTTCCGTTTTGTGACCCTGCTAGCGAAAAGATAGTCCCCTGGTTCGATTCTCGACCAGATCAGTCGCAAGATGTTACAGATTTTTTTGCATTGTCTTAAAGTACACACCCCTGGGAATCCTTTTGCGAGAGATTATACCTATTAATGTTACCTCATAACTTTTAACTGGGTGTCGTCCCGATTTTAACAATTCTATTTTTAATCGAAAGCTAGTGCATGTCTTCTGATCCCATGTTCCGTGTCCGACATATGACGGGTAGGCCTTATCGATTTTGAAGTATGGATTTTTTTTTGTAAAAAGTTTGTTATTTCAAAATGATTTTTTATATTTGTTCACAAGTTTGGGGCTTTATGAATGGAGTCCCATGCCTAGAAGTGGGACAGTTAAGGGCTGCAATGATGACCTATCTACAAAGTAGGTATAATGATGTCGCGTTGTGATCCAAGTAAGAAGAATAAGTGGTATGTATCAAAATATTCGCGGGAAGTTCGCGTGCCCAGGTCTAGTATTATCTATTCGTCGTTCATACGCTAGCGGTAAATAATTGCAGGGGTAGGTACGATTATATTCATGCAACATATCGGATTGTAGAAAATGAGAAACGGCCGTAATAGTGTCAAGGGAATTTGAGTCTTATTGACTTTATGATTGTACTAGTGATTAGCTAAAGTCTGTTGTACTCATGGGTCCTATTATTTAATGTCATTTTTACGGGCATCGACGCCATAGGTAGGTAGACCATAATTAACGCTAACAAAATTAAACACGGGATTTTTTTTATTCGTTCAACTTTTTTATCTGTGGGCCTTCTGAAATTAAACTGTAATTGTTACCCCAAGCTAACCTCTATACATCAGTGAAAACGGCATCAAAATCGGTAAAATAATAAGTAGGCACAAATCTAAATACTCTTAGGGTGCGTACAGATTATGTAAAATGATATATAACTTCTGTTTTATAACAGGTCCACACTATCTAACATAACAATGAAACATGTAACAAGACCGTACACATTAAAATAACATTGTTGTATAACAGTGTTTTATAACAATTCAATGCGTGTCATTTCTTAAAATCACTACTTACATAGTATAAAACAAAGTCGCTATTTTTGTCCGTCTGTTTGTCTGTTTGTCTGTATGCTTAAATCTTTAAAATTACGCAACGGATTTTGATGCCGTTTTTTGTAATAGGTAGAGTGATTCAAGAGGAAGGTTTTTATGTATAATACATGCATTATATTCCCACGAGAACGGGATCCACGCGGGTGAAACCGGGGGCGGGCCGCTAGTATAGCATATAACATTGTTGCAAAAACTAATAACATGTTATACTTATAACTTGTTTTTGTAACACATATCGTCCACATAAAAAAACATGTTATTTAACTATGTTTTAAGTACATAATATACGCAGTTTCACGTTATAATAGCGGGATTTAATAAACACCTTACGGAATGATTAAGACCTTATTGGACTGACTGGTTACTTACAAATATTACCGATAGATTATCCTCCTATTACCTTAATTTTAATTCAACAAGGTAATTGTTAATTATCAGTATTATCACAACCCTGTAGAACTCATAAATAGAAGTGAAAATACAATCATTCTATCCTCGTTGCCTCTAAACTAATTATATACAACCGGTACTTATCTGTCTATCGTAGTACATAGAATAAATGCTAACACAGTCATTTTACTAACTCGTCACGAACACAACAGAAAAACAAACATTCATGTCTCATTTAAATATGGTCTGGCCGGAAATCGACTCCAGGACAATTTCGCTTCATAGGCAACTAGCAACTTTACGTGACTCAGGTAGACTTGTGATTTCTTTAGCAAAAGCAAATTCGTACTTTTACACTTGGAGATACTATGTACCATCTATGTACTAAAGTACTTTTACTTTTAGGTACGTACATAAAAGTTTGAGTACGTACCCTGTCCTATTGTAAGTATGTCCGGTACACTTGGAAACAACCTGTTTATAAACGAAATTAAGTGAGAACCGGTGCAGTTTTGCAAAAGCAACTTTTGTTCATATTTCGTCAATGTCAACAGCATTTTTGTTTTTCAACGACATTTTTTGACAGTTACAATACTTATATACATTACAATATACTGTTACAAAATTTATTAATGAACTGTGTTCATCGTGGATGATGTACTTTTTACTAAGTATGCGGGTATTTAAAATAATACTTTATATAGGTATGTATTTTATTCACCAAAATGTTCAACTTTAGAACTACCCATCAATTAGACCACAATCCATGCAATTATCTTGCATACCTATCGTGAGTACCCGTATCATTATAAATTAGGTAGTAGGTCTAGGTATATGCATTACATTTATTCCTCCAGCTATCAGCAAGGAAGCTTAATTGAGTATGCTCCTAGCCCCCTCAGTTATGAGGAAACCGTACTATACTTAATGGGCTATTAACATGTTATAGCCATATTTACTACAATTATTCTCTACACAATTAAGACTAATTTCTTCACTACATCATTACTTAAAACATTCAAACTAACTTAAAAAATATTTTATTCATAATTTCCTGGTAGGTACTTACTCAGATTGTGTCAAACGTTAGTTCATCGAGGTCAGGGCCAAATTATATTTTTCTGTACAAAATACGTCACAAGAGGTCAGTACACCGTAATTCAGTGGTTGTCGTAGTTTTCCAGCCAAGGGCCGCTCAGTGGCACAATCTTCAGGCCAAGGGCCCCACAAACCTAATATTGTGCAGGGCTGTCGCTGTCTGGATGAGCGACTGCGCGTAAGTATAACGATTTAGCAAGTTTATTCCGATCTGATCCCCAAGAAGAACCCTTGTAAATCAATGATATTTTAAATTAATTTTTATATTCGGTCTGATCCCAAAAACGAAGTCAGTATTATTTTATTTTTTGTTTTTCGGTCTGATCCCCGCCTATCTATGCACACCATTCCACCCCTCGCCGTGGATACACACAGATACCTTGCGGGCCTTAGTTTGAGGACCTCTGCCATAATCTATTTAATTTACCTCCAGTTGGGGCAATGTAAGCCAAGTTCAGTTACATTTAGCCTTCTGGTCAGTTCGTGCTCCACGCGAGTCGCCTGGACAATCACGGTGTGATCGCCCTTGGCTCTGATTGAACAACGCCTGGTGACAGCTGCTGATTGGAAAATAAATGCTGCTTTTATGTTATTGTTTTATCAGTAATATACTTACTTCAATAGGGACGATAGAGTTCACGCCAAAACTACCGTCGTTATCATCAGCTTCGGTAAAGTAACTGAAACTGAAAGTTGCAGGCAACCATAACAGAATATAAATCTGCACGTGGTTCTCATCAACACTTCGGCAATGTGAAATTTCCCGCCAGGCGAACTACAACCTACTTATTGTTTGTGTGATAAACAAGACTATAAAATATGAATTTTTTCGCTTTTTCGTTTGCTCTCAAAACGTCACTGATGCCTTTAGTACTAGGTACTAATGCCCATAGGCGACAGTGACTACACTGACTACGAACCGATAGGCGGTTAGGATGTTTATTCCTATAATTAAAAAACTTAGCTTAAATGGGTATCAAAAGAAATGTTCGACCCCTTTTTATACCTACAAGGCCAGTACTTAATACATGATTAAAAAGTATTTAAAAGAAATTCAGGTAACAATGGTGTCGCCAAATTGAGCGTGAACAACCCGACTAGGTGGACCAGTCGTCGGTATTAAACCGGACATGTTCGGAATTTATTTTTCCGTTAGACATTTTGTCCGGCTGAATTTATGCTTTTTATTGCCGTCGATATATTAAAAAAAACATCTAAAACACCAAATAAAATCATAAGTATAAAATAAGCATTCGACAACGCATCAAAAAATAAATTAACGCTTATTTCAAAATATATGAACATAAAACAAAAACATGTTGAATTTATTCTTGAAACTAGGTACGATGCCCAAACTTTTTTAGGAAGCGTTCGATTTTTTATAAGTACACTACTTAATTGTCCGAATTTTAAACGTGGTCTTGGTAACCGTAACCCTGGGTTGATTGAGTCATTCGTAGCCATCGTGACAGACGATTGGGCTATGGGAACCGATAAAGCGTCATTTACATCGACCTCATAAGTAAATCAGCTAATTAATTTTATAATAAAAAATCTAGACACGCGGTAGGGTTTTAAGCCAAGATGATCAAGACAAACCTGGCTAGCGACACCGTGCTGTGTCATATTACACGAACCATTTGGAACCATTTTTGAGTCCCTCATAACTCAAAAACTATCTCATTATTTTAACTGTAACGGGTAGACGTCTCTCTCTGAGATACAGATGGGATGATGATGTTGTAAAAGATTTTTAAAATAGCATTGATTTATGTATAGCTTTTGTCCGCCACTTGGTCCGTGAGGAAGTAGTTTTGACCGATTTTCATACTTTTCATCCCTTAGGGGTGGGATATGTCAAAATCCGTTTTTAGTGGACGTCTACTAACAATAAACGATATTTATATCAGATTGGTGATAAAAAAAATTCGCCAATCTGAATTGAACTTTAGGATTGATACAAAGGACATGGTACGCGGGCCATCGCGTGAGAAAGCAGTTACACGGTCGATTGCGCGGCAGATATGGCAGATTCGCCCACCGTAAAGCCTTTTGTGGCGCATTATGCGACATGTACGTGCAACATTATTGTTTAGTCATATAAGACGAACATGACATTTTTGGAATTTTACAAATCATAATTTCCCCCATTGCAACTCATTATCACAAATCATACACGTACACGAAATATGGGACCATTTTGAACTCCTATTAAGCAATGTTTCGTGCATGTTTCGTGTCTGAAACTTTACACCTGTAGTCTGTTCTAGTTACTAGTGTACGATTAGTGCCATTATTGTCTCATTGCTGGGGGGGGACTAATCTCATAATGTGAAGGTTACAGGATAGTAGGTACTTACGTACCTACACAATGCCTGACCAACTGCGGATTCGCAGACTTCACACACTTGAAAATCTTTCAGGTGTGTAACTGTGCAAGTTTCCTTAAACTCAAACTCAACAATTAATTTCTAATTTGCACATATTTTTGGAAATCAGCGGTTCTTGTAGGCTTCGCCAAACCCCTTTTCGGGAGCCCAAATTTCACATCACGATGACAACTAACTGAACATTGCAATTTGCGGTGCAATTTATAAACGTATTTCCCATGAAAATAGCATAATAGCTGAAAAGTCGAGCGATTTCACACGATGCGCAATGACCGGTCGACAAAGCCGCTATAGTTGATCATATTGAGCCAGTGTTGGCAAATTAGAGGTTTTGTGACGACAATGCCCTGTTCAATTTGTATGGGACAATGGTTCGACCACTTTGTTGTATTGTTCGACAACGTATTGGTGGTTAATGGTCTGGCTAACGAGGAAAAGTAATCGTCGATTATGGAGGTAAACGCTATAATTGGTTATTATAGCAACAAAAGTAATGAACAATAATTCATCAATATAAAACTTTTTCTGACTGACAGGAAACGCACGGCCGAAACTACAGAACGCAAGAAGCTGGGCATGTATATTCCTTGAGGAGCGAAGGGCACTAAAAATATAGGTTTGGAAATTCCCCCCTTAAGGAACAAAAAGGAGAAAACCTGAAACAAAAATTCTACGCGAGTGGAATGTAATGAATGCGGTGAATGAAGCCGTGGGAGAGCTAGTCTGAAAATATGTCCACTGACACTTCAAAGACTTCTGAAATGAGTGTGTAGGGTCGTCAGTAGGTAGACACACATGTACCTACTGATGATTATCATAATTTACTTTGTATCCACAAAAATATCGTATCCGTGTGCAGCTAATTGTAGGCCTATCACTCACATGCCCGTAAATTATCATGCGAAGTTTTTGACACTCGTGATTTTCCAAGCTAAAATATTTGGTCACACATTCAAGCGCGAACATAGTATACCTAATCTTCGCATAGTCCCCCACACATTTGTAAAAACATTTGTACAACGTTCAAACTATCGCGCGCATGCGACCGCGATTATTGTCGGTATTGGGGGAAGTCAGTCACTTCTTTTTACCGGAACCACTTTCACTACTCGTATTAAACCAGTAGGTTAGTTAGATAACCAATAACACAAATAGTACACTTTGTTTCTTTTAAATACTTCGCACAAAATCGCGTACGATGTTTGAATTCATAATCAGTTAAGTAGCTCACTGCACATTTGATGTATGTCATTCACTATAACGATATCGACGTGGAATTCGTATTAATGGCAACCCACACAAATATCAGCGTTCCGCCTTTGTGATTAAGATCCATTGTAGGTTGACGGCGAAATTTTAAAATGTCGTAAGTAAATTTTGCTTCCAAGCTAAATTGAGCTGTGAGCACAGGTAATAAAGTCGTTTTTAGCGGGGAGTGGTAATTTCATATTCACGGGGACTCAAGTATGGAGGTTGTCTCTTATGCAAAGTTTACGTAACATCAGCGTTCGACAGCAGAGATTAACTAATACTTTGATAATAGTCCGTCTGAGACATCTAATGCAGTTTTAATGTGTATCTTTGTTTATAATGCATAATGTATGCAATCTCTATTTGCGTATAGGTACATCTCTATTCCTTTGTTATGACATGTATTGTCAATTGTCACGTAAGATTGTTGTAATAACAGTGCACAGTGAGTCGGAAACTGTTGTAAGGGACCTAAGGACTACATTCGAAACAGCGACCTTTAGAACAAAACTGACTTGACGACCTTAAATTAACAATTTGACGGTACATATGGCTACCATGCCGGACTGTTGATGCCGTTCCAAGGGATCAGAGTTGGATTTCCGAGGTAGAAAATTTGAATTTTATATGAACTTACCTATATGAAACTGAAGAGTTTATTTTTTGAAAGAGCTAATGTCAGGAAGTACTTGTTCGATTTGAACATTTTTTGTGTTGGATAGTTGATTAGCTTGTAAGCATTTCCTTACGGCATTTTAATAAACGCCGTCAACCTGTAATGTACCCTACTCACAGGGGCGGAAGGCTGGCATTTGTGTGAGATGAAATTATAACAAATTGCAGTTGCAGTGCCTATGTATAGACACCATTAAGGTCTATGCACACTGCTTGCTACGATAAAATATAATGCGGACACAAATAGTTCCGGACATAAATATTGTCCAGACAGAAACAATGTCCGGACACTATCCTTCCTGATAGGTAAGTACCTACCTACTATACACCGACAGACAAGACCTACTGTCTAACAAAAAGTCATTGCGCACCCACAAAGGGCATGATTAGTATAGATTATGCATTGTACGAGTCCGTCATTATGTCAAGGATGGTCTCACGTAATATCACGTCTGCTCGATGGTTTTACAAAACCAATCCTAAAACGTTAAGTCAAGGTCGAAATTAGCATGCATCAAGGATGGTTACAGCACTTCTTGCCTAACTAAAACGTAAATTGCGGTTCTGTTTGACTGAATCCGATGTCATTATGGCTGGGTTACCCCCTCCCTTACTTTTATATCCACCCTCGATTGCCATAATCCTCGTTTTCCGCATCGAAGATACTGCACCCGAATTTTTACTCGTTTTTGTGAGGTTTTTATATTTTTTCAGGTTTCTTTACAATCTGCAATTTTTTCCTTAAATTGCATTAAAATCAGTGCATAGTTTTAGATTTAGCTTTCGATTATAACGAAATCATACAGTCAAAAACATTTCTATACTTGATAAAATATTGAACATGTCGCAACTACTGCACTATTTTTGATTTTACTTATTACTTCAAAATAATTAAGCCATACAGCCTGTAGGAATTTTAGTATTGTGGTCATGGACAACACATCAATACAACAGCACACCCAAATACACATCCAAGGGCTGGTAGACAGTCAATCATAACTGATTTTAACTTAACTTAATTCCTACAACAGACTTTTTTATTATAAGGAACCCTAAAGTAGGACTTCTATTTTTTTACATAGGCAAACTTAAGATAAAGTTAACATTAATCTCAAGTTTTAAGAATCTCAAATACACTCAAAGGTCACACATTTTCCTCAAGCCATAAAAACTGTTTTCATTGCGTTCAGCACACAACATATGATTTACGTGACGTATACGGTATATCAGTGACACTGTCCAAGACATGTGTACACAAATACCACCATTAACCCGATGTAAATAAGTCCTAATATCCCTTATTGTGTACTACATCATATTAGTGAGAACTGTTTTTTCTTGTTGATATCTGATTCTGTCGTCATGAGCTGCAGTAAAAGGTCAATGCAGGATCTTTGAGTATCTTTTATTGTTCCTTTACGGTACCGCTTCAGTAAAGCGATTTTACGAAAATATTCTCACTAATAAATAATCAGTGATTCATGATACAGTGTCATTCTAAGTTCTCATCGGATTGATTGCCAAATAAGACTAGTGATAGCGACAGGCTTACCTATCTCAAAAGATTTTCCAAAAACGACTTTTTTTATAGGCTAAGGGCCGACGTAAAAACAGATGAGCCACCTGATGGTAAAGTGGTCGTCGTTGCCTATGGACACGAGCAACACCAGGGGAGTCATCAGCGCTACGCCGGGCCTGAAGGAGAACTCTTTTTACAACTTTCTTGAAAACCCCATGTCAAAGCCCTCTGAGAATACCTCATTAGGAAGCTCATTCCACAGCCTGCAACTATTTTATGTTTATAAGCAGGTTTCTTTTCTTTAACTTATGGAGAATCTCAATTTTTTTGTGGACCGTAAAGCTGCACTAAAAGCAAAAAAAAATGTTACGAAATATTTTAATTTCGCGATAATATCTTAGGTAATATTATAAATTTAACATTAATAAAAATTTATGGACACTATTGCACTCGAATGCATAAAAATAAAATGGATAGTTTTGTCGAAAGTTACACAACATTATGCATGCAGTATTATCCTAAAATATTATTTCATAGTATAGTCTACAATCCATACTGATATCACACTGAAACACTGTTACCGACCAAACTAGACTCAAATAGGAACTAGGATGGTTAGACTGGGCCCCAATTCTGCTAAGTTATAACGCTTCAATTGTGTCTCGATTGAATTGTTTGCCACATTCTGTATACAAAATTGCCGAGTTTGACACATTTTTGGCACATTTCGTGTCTAGAATTGAATAGATCAACACATTTTGGTACGTTCTGTGTACAAAATTTAATAGTTTTCGACGCTATTTCGGCATATTCTGTGTACAAAATGTGGCATACTATTCAATCGAGATACAATTGAAGCGTTATAACTTAGCAGAATTGGGGCCCAGGTTAGCAGACGGTGTTAGAACATTGGTTTTTAGTAAGTACGACGACTGGAATAGGAACTGCTGAGTTGTGGGCTCTGGTCTCTGCTCACATAGTGATAGTACAGATCGTCCTCTCTCTACAGATTATGCATTAGCCAAGTTTGTATTAGTTTCTTCCCCAAAATATCCCCCCTCCCCCCCACTCCCCCAAAAGAAGGAAAAGGTTATTTCGTATGTGTGTTACCTCGTAACTTTGTACTGGATTTGTATTTTAATACCTACTTATTTTTATATTTGAAAACAAGTACATATGTACTTGTATTGTTTGAGCGACATCAGACGAGCAGTTTTTGGGTCACTAACCATACGTATTTAATTGACTTCGACTGCGTTGAAAATGATCTCATTTATGAGTTTTCGATATCGAAGTAGATTTTTTTGTTTGTTAAAGTTATTTACTTACAACATATTCAACAATCGTTAATAACGTCTCATATGAACCTAGGAAATACCCAATCGGAAAGTTACTGGAGCGTCCAAGTTTCCTTTCCCTAGGAAAGTAATGTTATTTTCGTGTCTTTCCGCAGATAAAATAAAAACAACAAACACAAATGGATTAATCCATTTTTTCCACCGGGTAGTTCATAGTCAACATGACTTTCAACCTAATTTATTTGAAGTTAAGATTCATTTCGCGTAAAACGCATTAATAAATGCAGGAGAAGAATTTAAGTATAAATATAAAAAGGACACTTTTAGGATTAAATCTTGCTTATCGAAGCACACCTTAAAACCTTGAAGTGTTTAATTGCAACTTAAAATTAAGCAACAACTCTCAGAGGGAATAGTCGCCGAGTATTCTCGCCGATGTAACACCGGCCGCGATACGTGTCTATCAAAACATACAGATATTTTTATACATATTTTTTAAATTAAAACGCGTCTTGAATAAACAATTGCCGTGTTCCGAATTTTTTTTTAAGAACATTTACTTTTCAATATCAAAATGAAGTATGTGTTTTTGTTCGTCACGTTATGTGTGTGTTTCCACAGCACTTTGCAGTTAGTGCCTTTGCGTAAGTATTATTTATTTATTTAATTTTAAATATTAATTATTTCATTTTATTAAAGTGAAATCAGACGCTTTGTTTTTATTGCAATATATTTACATTAAAAAATAGATTATGTAAACTAAAATTTTCTAATATTATTATTTTATAAATTTATTTTCTGTTTAAGAAAAGAATTTTACCAAAAATAAAATACAGTAAAATCATAAATCTAAATATTTTTAAAATTAACAGCAATCGCTTATATATTTTCACTGCAATTATTCGATAACAGAAGTCGAGTTTTATATGCGTATTATATTCGTATATGTAATATGTACCTACCTACTTATACGAAATTTATTAAAATCAGGAAGGTTATGGTCGTTAATTCATCAACACACTAATTATAATTAAACAGTAATTTCCGTAACATTAACTAATAAGAAAAAAAAATACTCAAGACTTTTATGCTCTTGTTCAATTTTTTATTCAATTAACAATTTTTAATTAAACGAAACAAAGTATGTTTGAAATCGAATAGTTTTGCAAACACTTCGAAATTCAAAATTCAAATCTTGACTAAGGAAAAGCAGGAGCGGCAAAAAATTCCCAAGGCATTACCTACACACAGTAACAGATTACTGTTATTACTACTTAAGGCTATATATTTTAAAGTCATATCCAATTAGTCTAATGCACAATTTAGCTAGAAATTTCGCGTACGATATCGGTAAGTAGGTACATCGCAAGCGTTGCCCAACGCGCGTAACACAACATTAGGTTTACCTTGGACCGGCCTGCGCCTGCAACAGCATTCGTATCGTGTTTACAGAATATGCAATATGAAATGTAATAGCTGCTGTTTGTTTATGTATTTTAGGTCAATGTGCCGGTTTTGGTGGCCAAAATGAAGAAGTCTTTCATGTTTTCTTCTGTTGATTGATGTCTATAATCCCAAGTCACATAGAAAATAAATATGTCTAAGCTATTGTCGATAAGCCTTAGTTCTTGAATTATTATTATACCACAATTACCAATATTATTTTAATTTTGTGTGCGTATAATTAGGATTTCAATCGATCTTAAAATTGAGTTTCACTTAATCTTATACCCCAAGTTTATTTTTTTCTTATTAGATATCTTATTAAATAAATTAATAATGTCCACATCGTGTCATTATGACCATAGGTGACGCCTACATCAGGTGTCTAACTATTGGCTTTATTTAATTTATTGAAGAAATTAGCGTCTAATAACGGAAGTCTTGTCCTATAATTGTTTCTGATGCCCATGGGTGGCCACAAACCATCGGGTGGCTTGTCTCATTTGTCGCCTCGTCACATAAAAAATTAAGAAATCTGAAAAATACATTTTTCCAGTCACGTCAGCTTAATTAAAACCAAGTGAAAAACAGCTCCCTTCAAGACCACTTAGTATCCTGCAATAGCAACAAAGGTAAAATAAATAATGCATTAACATTATAACAGGCCAATTAAAAACCAAACACTGTTTTACATTTCCCAAAATAAGCCTGTTTTAGTGGTTGTGGACACTTTCCGTTTTATATGCTGAGCTGTTTTATTACAACGCCCAGCGATATGCGCCTTGTATGATTCTGGATTCTAGAATCTCACAGAACAACACCATCATCGTACTGTGGTGACACTAGTATTGTAGTGGGAATCATTATGGTTGCATTTATGACTTTACGCAATCATTGTGTTTTATAATACGTAAACCTTACCTACTATAACTTAAAGCGGTTAATTTCTGTAAGGTGACTATCTTTCTTCCTATTATAATGAGTCTAATTAATAATACAGATTAAACGTTAATTTCAAGCTGAACTTAACAATTAGAACTTCCGATAGTGGCCGCTTAGAAACAACGAGGTAACTTCCACATCCCTATTCCCCTTCCTTATTTCTTCCTACCGCCAAATCGGCTCTTTAATAGGTGGTTTTAACCCTGTAATATCTTGTTGATGTAAGACGACATTAATAAACGAATTTTAAATTTTAACATCACATCAGCCATATTTATGATGGCATGTAGGTAGGTATGATTGTAGATACTAATTTGTTGCCTATCAACAATGATATTATATATTACAAGACTTAAATACATTTATATTACAAGACTTAAATATCCTTGCCTATCAATGTATTAATAAACTTCTTTTGATACAGCGGACTTCATCCATCCCTGCGGAGAGCTGACTGACGAATGCTTCACCAAGGCAACCCTGGACGCCATACCAGGGGTGGTGAAAGGCATCCCGGAGGCGGGCATCCCATCCCTGGATCCCCTGTACCTGGACAGGAACATCAGCATGGACCTCCCCGGGAACGTTAAGATGACGTTCCATAACGGGAAGCTGATTGGATTGAGCACCTGCATTCCTGATAAAGTATCGTAAGTAGTTTGTTTGGAACTGAGCAATTACTAACATACTTCACCTACGTAGTTAGTCACCTTGCCTCCTCAGTTATGAGGAGATACCTACTCGCACCTTAAGTGGGCCGTTGATGTATTGAAGCCAATGTTAGATTAGATCTATCTTTATAAAATACTAGCTGTCCTCTCTCGGCTTCACCCACGTGGACTTATTGTTTCAGTTTAATCCCCTTTTTATCCCCGTAGGGAGGAGGAGAATTTTCGTTGTTTTGTTGGCTAATAGCACCATCCATAAGCTGCCGCCATTGACTGTCCCAAAACAAAACTCGACTAGTATGGTTAGTCCAATTAGCTGTGTTGTTGAGAAACTCAGGTACTTGGTTAATAACCGACTTCTAATAACTAACTTTTTACAAAAAAAAAAGTTTTTTGTAAAAAGTTGTTTATTGAAGTTTTTTGAAGTCAGTCAGTCAATCAAACAAAAGGAGGAGGTTTTCAACGATTGACTATATTAAATTGTTTGTGTAGGTATTAGATTTTTATTATTCTTATTTTATTCGAAAGCTGATACTTGCCGTTTGGTCCCATATTTTGAACGGCGAACGAGTTATCTCTAATTATCGATTTTGAATTCGGTTTTTTGTAAAGAGTCAGTTATTTAGTTACCTATTCGTTATGAGGACTAGGGCAAGAATTGTTAGTGACAGTTAGACATATTAGTAATCATTTGTTTGTATGGCGTTTACCATCAAGATACTAATACTTCTTTTGCCCACTAAAAATAAACTATGTAAGTTGTAAAAACGCGATCACTCTGTAACTTTCACTCGTACTCGTATATCCACCGTGTGTGGTGTTAACTCGTCGGAATATCTGCTGAGATAATTCCAGCAACCGGTTAACGTTAAGTAATCCAATGTTATAATACCATTAGGTAATTTTAGGTTAAGTTATCGGATTGCACGTATTGTAGTTTCGTCAATGTGTCGATAACTTCACGGGGTTAATGATTCGTGATGTGGTAAAAGTTGATCAACGATGGTCGACAACAACTTACCAACTTTATTCTGATGAAAAACCGTTCGCTTGATTTCCATTTGTTAATAATAGTGTAAACTAGCTGTTCCATTTGTTAATAATAGTGTAAACTAGCTGTTGCCAGCTACTTCGTTCGTACATAGAAGTTTTTCCTGCGTGAATCCCGATCCCGCGGGAACTCCGGAATAAAAAGCATCCTATAAGTTACTCCACGGCTTTCTCTTTTGGCAAAGGGAGATCTCCCGCCAGGCGAGACGACATGCCTGGGGGGCGGCCGGGCCCCGAGTGAATGTACTCGAGGCGTGGTATATATGCCAGCGATGTAGAAATCTTCGATAGCGCGTTTCAGGCTTCGGTGACGTCACCATGTGACGTGTGCGCGGTGTCGCCACACTCTATCTCTCAAAGTCCCATACAAATCTGTTCAGCTGTTTCTGAGTTACAGTTTTATTACTTATATGTGTAGATATAGATAGGTAAATAACATTACACTCTCATAATCCCACACTAGGTCGTGTCGTGGATGTCAAGAACAAAACTAGGTAAATGAGAACACACACACTCAAGTAAGGAAACCCAAACTTAAATTCATCTTTCAAGTTTCCACTTAGCTGGGAATCGAACCCAGGAGTCTTCGAACGGAAGTATGACATTTGACCTTGTGAGTAACTTTTTTTTTAGCTTAACTTTTAATTTCATTATGCACTAACGGTAATTCCGTAAACTCAATGGACGATATTATAGCGATACAGTAAATTAAAAAATGTTTAGAATTCATCTGAATAAGGTAAATAACAGCAGGTTTGTGGAGGTCGGCGTCGCACAGAAAATATGTCACGAGACCTTACAAGTACATTGCCGAGATTTATTGACCCTTTTATACAACCGATTAATTATACAGTAGGTACTAGTTATACAATTGATCAACTGAATCGACAAGATTGATCAATCGTGTAGAGCGGGCTCAGTTTCTGAATCGCTTATACGGTTCTGGGAAAATCTACTTTAAAAAGTTTAGAGAATATAGATAAAATAAAATAAAGGAAATTATATTTTTTCACACTACGTTTAATATTCATCTTTTACATTGGAGATTAAACTTCCGAGTTAAAAACATTCTATGTTCTACATTGGAACAACTTTGGAATAAATACCATTATTGAAAAATTTTGCTCTACCTTTTACCAATAGGTACCTAATAAAACATACATAACTAAGCTAAGTACATACCTCCTTTTTATAGTCTATTCGAATTTTAAATTTTAGTTTTCCCTCAACGATTTAACTATTTAAATGTAGAGCAATGTAAGTATCTTAAGGATTCCATAAACTTCCACATAAATCTACTATCCCAAACACAGTCATTCTTGTATGAGTTATGAACACACTGTTTGTCTGCTTGAAATATTTGTTTGAGAAGTAAATATAGACGCTCGTCTCGTCGGGCGTGTTGTCCTAGTGTATGTGTGCTTTGGTCTATTCAAATTGGTCTGGTATATTCAAAGAACTTAATTGATTGTGTAATAATAAGATAATAATACAAGTTGTTCAGAAATATTCTGAACAACTTGATTAGACAAAACACAATATCTATACAAAATCATTTTCGCATACACAGGATAATTTACTTGTATGTTAATAATAAGAATTTATTAGATAAATATGGTTGATATTTGTTCTATGCTTTAAGTGGCGTTAAATACTAGCGGATCCAGCAGACGCTGTCTCGTAACGTAACATACCTACATATTATGTTAAATATATCGAAATCGGTGTCCTTTGTCATTACAAAAATTGAATGCTCCTATGCCCAAATTGCCCAAGCTAGTGAAAAAGAACAAAATGCAAGGCAGGGTTTTTTGATGAAAAAATCAGTTAAACGTTACGTACTATTGTTGTTTTTAGTAGGTACCTACAGGTAATTTATACCGATTGAACTTTTCAATGATTTAATAAATAACTCCCGAGAATTAGTGTATATGTACTTAATTCAATAATATAATTAAACAACAATCTGAACACTAAAATTGTTTTGAGTTATATTTTATTTTTTTACTTTGGTTAAGGTGGTCTCAAACTTTAAATGCTTATGATTATGATTACATTTAAACATTCTATGCCAACAAATATACAAAGTAGAGCTTAGCTAGCAGTCATAGTGTTTGCGAAATATCTCGAGCCACATCCTGTGTGACATAACTGCCCATTGCCCGTATTGGTTCTGGGCAATTATACACTTATACAGTAGATTGAGGTGCGTTTGTTGCCGCCTGTCGCCGCTTAATGCTTTATACTTTATACCTTGATTTCCTTGTTTAGACGGACTCTTGACCATTCAATATGGAATGTCACTGTTAAGGGGACGGTTTTAGTTTCAGTTTCAGAGCATGAGTTTAAACTTCTGTTCTTGGTCTACGTGTGTGTTTTCTTGTTTTTAATGTTCTTTATGGCACCCACAATTAAAAGAATCTTAGCGTGCGGCCATGCATGTGTAGCGTTCTTTTGCCCTTTTTTAATAATATCTTATAATTGATTTACGTGCGGTTTTCACGGACGTTTACAGTAGTAGTTATTAGCAGTTTATTTCAATCCACTGAATCCATTTTAGAAGATATGATTTGGTAAATGTTTTGGTTTTAGTACAGTTTTTATCCCAATACTCCGTCACCATTCCGTCTGTTTATTTTTAATTATATTTTGCTGCTTTCTAATTCTCTATCATAAAGCCAACTCAGTTATAAGAAAAGGAATTTCACAGATCCCGTCGCCAATCACGCACGTTCGTATTTGAGCTGCACTGCAATTTCACCATCAAGGGCCACTACAGCATCGTCGGCCGGATCCTGCTCTTCAACCTCAACACGGACGGAGCTGCCAAAATTAAAATTTGTAAGCACTTTATTACTTATACGACCCGTATCGCGCTATGGCCTCCGTGCCCGACTGCCGTTCAAAGGGTTTTGGGTTCGATTTCCAGTGAAGATCTTAATGTGCTTATTATACGACCCGTATGGTTCTATGACCTCCATGCCCGACTGCCGTTCAAAGAGTCCTGGGTTCGAATTCCAGTGAAGCTCTGAATGATGAGAAGTTATAAAGTTCTGCTCTCGGTTTGGGTGTCGGTCCATGTCTTTGTATGTTATCCATGCCAACTTGGCTTTGAGTATGTAACATTATTTGTTTATAATTGTATATGAAGGAAAGCATTTATTTATTTAATTAAATAAACAATTATACACTACCCCCCATACTAGGACACCGTTCGTCGCTAGAGGCATGGGCGAGACAAATAAGACATCACTAATACCTATGACCTGAGAACAAACATGTATCTGTAACATACATAGATGTCTGCCTCTGCTGAGAGTCGAGCCCGGGACCCCTAGATTTGCAGTCAATGTCATGACCAATACCAACTATAATACAAGGTTGTTCAATGATAAATGGCTGTTTGGTGTCAATTAGGTACAACATGCATCAAGGTTCGCAAAAAAAAAGAATAATGTTAATTATATAACCTATCAATATCATTCAGAGGTTAAGTAAACCTCTGCATTATTTTATTTTCATTGGATTCAGATTAAATCATTTTCTTTAGTTTCATTATTTCACAATAAAAATGAAAAATTATTAATATATTATACATGACACATACCTATGCAGCAACATATTTTATTACACTACACTTGGATTCATAATTGAGAATAATGCAACTATATTTTCAAATTAATAAAGCCATGCTTCTAAATGTTCTTTTGTGGTTTCAAGTGTCCAACATAAAAAAAATATATTTAGTTCTCATATAAATTAATTTTATTATAGGGAACCAGAAAATTCGTCTTGAAGTGAAGGAAAAAGTAGTAAAGAACGAGCAAGGCGAGGGACATTACAAGATCAACTCTTACAAATACAAGGCTGACTACGGCTCCGACCTGAAGCTCAACCTGACCAACCTCTTCAGAGGCAGCAAGGAAATCAGTACGTATGATTTATAAATAAAATAATAATAATAATAACTTAATAGTGGAGTTCCGTAAGCTTTAAACCTCGGAATCCAGGGATTATGAATGAATCTTCATAAAAACTGTTGGACTGTATTTCAAAATGCACAAATAGAAAAGTTAAAAAAAAAATCACCGATTGTAGTCTGTCGTCGTAGGGCGCGGAGTGAAATAGCAACAGTTGTACTGGATAACGCGTTTATTAATCGTTACCTATCTATTTACAACGGGTCCTAATAGCACACAATGCTAGTCCAAGTGCATCCCAACGAGGGGTGGAAGCCGTGGAAGTACACGAGACTAACAATGTTAATTCTTGTACAACAACTCTAAACGTCTCAGCAGTGGTGAAAGCGCAAGATGTGCATGTGTATTGCATATGTCTAAGATCCGAATCTAAATCGACATTCACCGGGTTGATAAGAGAATCAAACTTATTTTATAATAAATTTCGTATATTAGAAAATATATTAAAAATGGGTTGACAACAAAAATCCTGGACAGAATATTTTTAATT
Source organism: Hesperia comma (assembly GCA_905404135.1). Lineage (NCBI taxonomy): Eukaryota > Metazoa > Arthropoda > Insecta > Lepidoptera > Hesperiidae > Hesperia > Hesperia comma. The sequence continues at coordinate 10,528,271 of FR990034.1, forward strand.
ATTTTTAAAAAAATGATTTTCATAAAATGTTGCACTTATGATGAAGATAATAATAAAATTTTATACTGGACTTAAACTATAGAACATATTTTTAATCGAAATCTGGGGTATCACGTTAGGTCCGTAAAAATTGGAGTTCCCTCAGACAAGTAGTATTTGAGTTACTCTTAATAATGTGTATTTAATATTTTATGGTCGTTACCTAATAACTTATCACAGGGTGCTTCGATTTCGACTATAAATTAAATACACATTTTTAAGAGTAACTCAAAAACTACTCACTAAGAGTGAGAGAGCACTCTAACCCATGTTTTAATTTAACTAATAACCTAAGCTTTTCTCGAGTTAAACCATTTCCATATTAAATAGTTCGACGTAGTTTAGTTGTCACTTCTGTCGGGCGTCCCGCCCAAGATGCACACGTTTTTTTTATAATGACGGTACGTACGTACTATGCCTGTTCGAGTAAAATAAAGAGACATTACATTTATTTATATCTACGTGTAGGCTGGAAATATACAATATCATGTAAAATTCTAGGGATGTCGAAACCGACACCCATTCAAAAAATATGCCATAGTTTATAAGAGCATAATTTCCTATTCAGATAATAGAATGAAATTCTGGGGTTTTATACAAAGTCCAAAAAGTCTCAACAGCGTGATGCAATTTTCTGTTCACCGCCATCTGTCGGAATTCGCGGCCTAGACCAAGAACTGTACCACACTGTACGCTATCGCTTTGGGGGAGTTCCCATAGATGTATAAACTAGAGCGCAAAAGCCGGTCTTTAAAATTTAAACTGTACATCGATTAGAATGAGAGAGAAGATTGGTATGGCATCTTTCTTTCTGGTGCTTCGATACGCGTGAAAAGCAATGTGACAGAATTCTACGAGTTTCGCCAGATTATCTATTTAACTTTGGATCTAGCAGATTTTGCAACAAATTTGAAAAGCAAGAAAAAAAAGTTTTTAGCAGAATTTTAAAAAGAATCGTACATTTTTAAATATATCAAAACTGCCCAAATGAAATTCACATATATTTTCAATTTCTAACAAGCATGCAAGCAAGCACCTATATGAAAATCAGCCAAAACTGCTATGCATGGCGGCATTAGTTCCAATTTTTGCCATTTCAGAGATAAGTTGGTGGCACTGTAAACATCTATCTATTATCATTCCTCCAAGGTTTCTACTGTAATTTGCTAGACTATACTGCGCATGCGCTAGAAGAGAAAGACAGATATACCAACGCACCTAATTATTTTCTGTCTTTCCAATTTTCTGGCTCACGCTCTAGCTAGTGTAGCTAGTAGTCAGCGACATGCCCAGCGAGCACGATCTCATTGATTGTCAATTCCTTTATTGTCTCCAACAAATTCGGATCTCTAAACTCCATGGAGCAAATATAGAGCAAATATAGAGAGGAGACGGCCTAAGCAACTGTGCACTGTAACTCAACTAGGTCCTGACGTCATCACAGTGGGCGTGGCCTTAAGTCAGTCTACTGACGGCGCTCACCAAATAAATTTCTTCTTGACGTTAGATGGCGACACTTTGTATCAGGGGAAATAAAAATGCATAGGTGCGTAGAGCTAACAATTATTATATCTTGATAATCATACGTACTGAAATTCGTCCTACATTAATTCCTAAAGAATTTTTACCACGAAAATATTATTTTTCTAGTTTTTATAATCATTTTGTAAACAGCGCCATCTATCGACAACTACTTACAACAACAAAAACACAGGGCCGTATTTAGAATCCATCTAGTGTGAGATAGTTGAACTACGTAGTAAAGTCGATTATCCCGCCCATTTCTTTATCCCCCTCGCCCCGCAAATCGTCACGCGATCTTTCATAGAAAAATATACATACAACGTCTCCTCTCTATATTAAATTTATTTGCTCCATGCTAAACTCCTTAAGTTGCCAAAATATCGGTAAATTAATTGTTTCAAGGGTTTTCTTAGTGAGACGCACACAAGCGGCTAGAAGCGATAGTTTCAATGATTCAAATATAATTTAACAATCTGTTACTGAGACCACACACCCCTGTGAATCACAAGTTATAACTGAAAACGTAACTTAAAAATGATGCATTAATCTTCATAATGGGGTGCTTAGAACTTGCAACATATAACTCAATATAAACATGAATAAACATAAAAATACATAATATGTTGCAGGACAATATGCTGAGTTAGCTAGTTATATAATAAAATAAATATGACAATATAAAAATAAAATGGCAATATAAAAATGGTGAAGGTTACGCGACCCTGCCAGGATTCGAACCTGGAATCTTCTGATCCGTAGTCAGACGCGCAGGCATGAGTGTAATCTGTGTAATGCGTTAAAATAAGAAATTGATGTAACGATACATGAAATATGACTATCTATCTACCTATTATAATTCTACTAGCGACCCGCCCCGGCTTCGCACGGGTGCAATGCTGATACTAAAGACACTACAGAAAAACTGTGAACGTTGTATATAAAAACATAGCGGCCCGCTCTGGCTTCGCACGGGTATTTGGAGCTAAATTTGGAGTAAAACAACTCCCCTTTCCCTACTATACCATGAAGATTTCCTGCTATCTTTGGAATATCTAAATTCATACCTTTTTTTTTGACGAGGGGGAAACCTTCAAAAGGTACCCGGTGCCGTGGGAGCGACACAGGGTAATGTGGGATTTTTACCCACTAAAACCCCCCCGGTGGCCTACCTCAGCACTTGTGGAGAACCCCGGGATCTCCGTAAGGAACACAACCGGAGTCCTCCAAGCGCGGCGCCCTTTTGTTCGGGCTCTTCCCGCGAGGGACTAAATGCCCCGTCGCTTGCCAGCGCCTTACAACGGTATGCGGCCACACATACCGTCGTCCTTCCCGGGGTTGCTGATGGGCGGTTCGAGCTCCCACTCTAGCCGCCCGCAACCCCGAAAGCCCCCTTTTAGTCGCCTCTTACGACAGGCAGGGGATACCGAAGCTCGTATTCTGGTCCCGAGCTACAGGGACACCGGTGGCGCTATGTGCGCCCACCGCGGCGCCGTGCACGGCGCGTCCGTCTCCGGGCCGGATCTGCGCGTTCTCTGGCCCGTTCGGCTTCCTCCTTTTCGGTCATAACACGGTCGCAGAAAGCAACCATGCTGTCCCAGGCTTCGCCAGAACGGACCATCGCTGCGACGACGGCGTCCGGGGAGAGGTCCGGCCCCACTTTTTGCACCAGGATCCGCCGCTCGGTCTGCCACGCTGGACAGTGCTCGAGCGTGTGCTGCGCGGAATCCTGGGCATCGCCACAATGGTGACACTGCGGTGTCGCCTCCCTCCCTATTCGGTTCAGGTACTCACCGAAGCAGCCATGTCCGGTGAGCACCTGGGTCAACCTGTAGGTGACGCGTCTCCTCCTCTTCAGCCATGCACCGAAGCTGGGCAGTATGGCACTCACAACGCGTTGGCGTATGCCCCGCGGCTCCTGCAGTCGTTCGCGCCAGCGACGCAGGGCACGCAGTCTGGCATCTCTCCGAGTCATTTTTACCGTCTCTTGGGTATAAGGCTCAGTCCCCTGGCGGAGAATGCGGATCTTAAAGAAGATCTCAGCATTCATATCCGCCAGGATGTCCAGGGGCGGAAACCGCGCCAGGACTGTGGCCGCCTCATACGAGATAGTTCGGTATCCGCGTGCCACTCTGATTGCGATCGTACGCTGCGCGGCGTTCAATTTCGCCGCGCGGCGTCGACAGACCGACAATCTGTGCGCCCATACGGGTGAACCGTAGAGCGCAACAGAGCGCACGATACCCGCGTAGAGGCGGCGGACTTCCTCCCTCGGTCCCCCGAGATTTGGCAGCAGTCTGTGCAGAGCACCCGCTACCTTGTGAATTCGGGGGACCAGACGGTCAAAATGCTCGTTGAAGTTCCAACGGCTGTCAAGCACCAGCCCGAGGTACTTCAGGTGCTTGCCCACTCCCACGACAGCGTCACCTACACGCACCGACAGGCAGGGAGGTTCCACACTAGGCCGGAGACCGTGGAACCAAAGTGCCTCGGTTTTATTCGGCGCCACGCAAAGGCCGATGCTGCGTATCTTTGCGATAACGCATGCCGTCCCAAACTCGGCCAACCGCACCGTCCTCTCAAAGGACTCACCCTCAGCCAGGACGAGAGTGTCGTCGGCGTAGCAAACTATGCTTACGCCGACGGGCAGCTCCGTCCGGAGCACGACATCGTATGCGAGATTCCACAGGAGTGGTCCTAAGAATCTAAATTCATACCTACATTACCTACTTATTTACTTCGCTACGTCCCGCAATTTTAAATCTGTAATATCTTCGAAAATATTCATTTAACTCTTGTGCTGTAAAGGACCATATAGATCTATATTAAATCAACAATGTATTTAAGTTATTTAATTGGATAAGGATTAATGGTGTTTTGGTTAAAATCCCTTCGAAATTTAAAACTTAGCCATTATTTCTCGTAAAAAGTATGACAAAAAAATGTTATTGTGGGATATCATACCTATACCATCGCGGAGTTGTCTGTAGACCTTTTCAATGTGTACAAATAATTAGTACATTATTTTGATAAATTTCATAGGGTTCAGCCTGCGTTTGCAATGTAAGCGGAAAAAATTGATTGATAACATCACATCACATTGACATCACATTAGCAACCTCAAAAATAACAGTATTTCTCCACTATTTAATGGATGTTATTATACATATAAATCTTCCTCTTGAATCACTCTATCTATTAAAAAAACCGCATCAAAATCCGTTGCGTAAATAGTTTTAAAGATTTAAGCATACAAAGGGACATAGGGACAGAGAAAGCGACTTTGTTTTATACTATGTACTATGTACTACTTAGTGATAGTAGATTGTATAACAAGGGAGCAAAATAATATTTTTACGGCGAGGGCGCTTTTTTGAATCCAGAGCGAAGTGAGGGATTCTAGAGTAGAATCCCGAGCGTAGCGAGGGATTCTTTAGTAGAATTCTGAACGTAACGAGGGATTCAAAGTACGTCGCCCGAGCATTGAGATACTATGTACTAAAAAATATTTGCTCCCGAGTGATACACTCTACTATTCATCCCCCCCTATGAGAAAATAAAAGGCGCCTCAAATTCAGGAATTATACTTCCACATTCACTTAAAGAACTCATTTTTCAAAATAAAACCATGAATTTCTAACAATCCGAACTGAATTCAAAAAGTGCGCGGAAAAGACAATTGCGGCGCACTTATTTAAATAAATAAAGAGGACAAAAAACTCATTCCCGCCCGCTAAAACTTTCTTATAGAAAACACCAACTTAGGGCGGCGAACCAAGTCGTCTTTTTCGAATAGGTGGGATGAAAATAATATTTTCTTGCCAGCCCTAATTTAATTTAAATATCAGCTGTTTTTCTCTAACTCACCTTTACTTTTCAGGCGACAACATCTTGGATGTGTTAAACTCGAACTCACAGCTGGTGGCGCAGGAGTTCGGTGGACCGATCCTGGACTACGCCATCGGGTACGCCATGAACGTCACCCAACGATTCTTCGACACCTACACCTACGACCAAATCAGTCTTGTGCCTCTTTCCGAAGAATTCTTCGAAGAAAACTGACGTCTGTAGTTCTGTTGAAATACAGTATTTTTAAGTAAACGTATGTTTAGTCGTAAGATACAAAGTTTGAGTGGTAAAAAGTTATTTTTGTACAGTCGGCAATGTAATGTCAGATTATTTAACCGTAACATAAAATTTATCGCAATAGCATAAAAAATATTGTCACCTTAAAAAAATATTTAATATCTAAAAATAACGTAAAATCATATTTAAAAACCAGAACATTCATGTCAATTATATTATAATAAAAAATACATGGCGTGTAAACAATCATTCATTCATAAAATTTATGTACAATTTTCAACCATTTTCCCTTCTTATGTAAGCACTAACACAATAACATACAGAAATGATAAAAGCAATATTTTGCCTAACACTTGCCAAGCTCTGAATATTAACTCATATACGTTTAAATATTACACAAGATGCGGTTAACCAGTGGAATTTACCGCTACATTACTAGCAAACCTCACCAATAATTGCAAAGTTTAACCCAAATTCATCGAAGTATTTAGGACCCTTGTAATTAAATTATACTTGGCAATGTATTTTTGTTATATTGTATAGGTAATTGGTCCAGTGTTAAATTATACACCAGCCGCAGATACTCACATAATTGATAGGAATAATATAGTTTTTATTATATTTATTATGATAATTATGTTTTATGTTTGTAATCAAATTTAAACAATGGAGAAACAAGAAAATATTGCACTTAAACTGTTGCGAAATCAAGCCAAATTATTCATTAATTAGTGTAATTTATTTTGAATAAGCGTTTAATTGCAGGGGAGGATGTGAGATTTTTGCATTACTGCAGATACCTATCTAGTATGTTTGGACTATGTTATTGGTAAAATCCTGATTGAAAAATATAATTAGCTGGTTCTACGAAGGACAATTTTTAGATATTTTTAGAGCTTTAAAATATAAAAATATTTGTGACGTTAAAGTGGTGTTTATTAAATATTTAAAATACCAGCATGATTTTTCTTTAAACACTAATTAAAATGTCCCTTTACCAACATTCCCAAAGGCGTGATCGTTTCAACTGACAAATATTTTTTTTCTGAGCAAATTGTAATAAGACAATGTTGAATGAAGCTTATTACTAAAATCGGTTCAACCGTTTTTCAGATTATCGCTTACAAAATCAGACAAAAACTCTTTAAAAGTTATGGATTCTATTGCGTTAATGAAAACCCCGAATAGTAGTTACTTAGTTTTTATATTTTCCATGTACAAACAACGATCAGTTACAAATTTATTATGGGTATAGGATTTACCTCCTTCTAAAATAAAACATGTGATTTATATTTCAACGCAACATGCTAACCCTTAAAGAAATCCAGAAATTATTGACACATCATTTTTCATTGGTTACACAAGTTATACTTCAACCAAAGCTAATCTCTCAGGACCTTGTATTATATTACTGAAAACCCAATACCAGGGCACTCTCACTTCACAATTATGCATTTGTCGAAGTCTATTGTGCATCTGACCCAAATATTCATTCCCTGCAATCATCATATACATGTCCACCACGAAATGTATGTTCCGTGATGTCCACGTAATATGCGGTCCGCGAGACGGTCTGTTTACGGCGATGGCCGTAATACACCGTGATTAGATGTCCACCCACGTGGTCACAATAGTGCCCTTGTTTTCCGAAGGTAAATTCGGACAATGATTTTCTGATATTAACTAAGTACGACAAAGAAATCCCTCGCACCACATTGACATAAAATTAATATTAATCCTCACGAAATATTTAGGCAAGTTGTAACTGAATTAAAGAGTACTTAATAGATACAAACTGTAAGTAGCACAAATTAATGTAAGTTTAAAAATTACTGAGTAACTGGTACATTAGTATTTTATTTTATTATTAAGTAGTTAGTGCGTTATTAATAGATAGATATTTAGGCTTTGTTAGATCTAGGTTATAAGCGATCTATTTGAACTTGTGATTTAAATGGTATCCTACAGACATTAACAATATTTCCCGAAAAAAATACAGTGATAATATCCGTGTTTTAGAAGCAAATGTATGCACCCTACTCTTCGCTTTCACTGTGCGAATTCAGATTATGAAAGTAAGGGAACGACGCCCGCGCGCCGCCACTGACAAAATTTAGATAGATCTGCGCTTGTTACTGGCTGATTAGACAAATAACATCGCGGTTATACCTGTTGTTGTATACGGATCTGTGCTTTAATCATGAGAATACTGACCTACTGTTGTTGGTAATACCTACGCTATTGATGCGGATTTCAAAAACAAATATTATGTGGGGGAGACCAGGGTTAAAAGTAAAAATTATCAGTTTCCTCGAACATTGTCACAAAGCCTTTTGCATACCTATCAAAATTCTGATTGGTTCCAACTATATCATGGTAGATCGTTCCTCCAGCTGCCTTTTTACACCAAAATTAAAACAACTGATATTAGAATACAATATAATCTACGCAGACAGCTGCGTTTCTGTGTGTCTGTCTTGTGGCATCGTAGCTCTCAAACCAATTCTCCGATTTCATTGCGGTTTTTTTCATTCGAATTAAAAAAAATTACGTGCTCAGAAATACAAACATTAGGTAAACCAATTCAAAAGTGTTCAAGATATTCTGCAAAGTTAAGCGAAGGCGAAAAATGTACTTAAAGAAAGTTTAAGCCTTCGAAACTTAAACCTAGATATTTTTATGTCATGAAAAAGAGAAATAATTGCACAAAATAGCGAACAAGTTATCTATAACTGCAGCAATTTCACCAAGTTTGAAACTAATCGCGTAGTTTCGAAATGTCGCCGGGTTCCGTACGAATGGCATTTGGAAAGCAATCCGTACCTGTCAACGGTTTGGAGCCCGCACGCGAGTAGGGGGCCTTGATATTTGAGTTATGTTGGACCGTCTGCATATTTAATTTTGTGTTTAAATTGGAAAGTTTGCAAACTGCATCAAGGACGTACAGTTTGACTTTTAATTCGATGCAGTAAATTGATGTAAGCTGATACTACCAACAGTGATTACTCAAATATTTTTGAAATGATTATTCGATTATTCATTTCTAATTTACCTGTGATATTTGTGATTGAGCATATAAATAAGTAGGTACTTATATTCAATTCCATATTACACATTAAAACTGTATCGAATTAAAAATTGGACCATGAGTAATTAACCAAGACAAATATATTTACTTGTGTGTTGGATACGTCTTTTCCGCGTGGGAATCGAAAATTCGGCGGATAGACGAGCGCTTTACTACTTACACGCACGCTTTGCTCCAGTAAATGTATAGCTTTATAATTTATATGCCCCGCAATGTTAACAGTTCCCGTTATATTTTCAGGAATGAACTTGATTGATTTACTTAGGTTTCAAAATAATCATTAGCTACGGGGGTTAATACGGATACTAACGATATGTATTTTTATGCTAATATTTCGACCGTGGATCGTGATCACGGCTGGACGAACTTGATCTAAACACATAAAACTTTGAGCATTGCCGTTAGTAGGTATCCTAAGGGGGTCCCTTGAGGGGTTAATCTCCCAATATTTCCGATTTTACGGTACCTAACTTACGATGCAAATGATTGGGACATCCGGCGTTTTCCTAACAAATCATTCTCACCGGAGCCCCATAACCAAAACGAGATATCGTCTGAAAACTTAGATTGTGAATTAATTTTATGACTTGAGCCGAACCCATAACTCCTAACAAGCAAATAAAGCATACGATGAACTCTGCTCGAACCAAAAACCCATGGATAATACATACTTTCTTGATATCTTGCCAAAAACTGAAAACCTTGGCCTGTTGTTTGCTACAAGTTTTTATTTGATATCTTTTTTATGTAAAAAGCAGACAAACGACCAGAGTCACCTGAAGTAAGGGATTACTGTTGCCTCAAAAATACATTTCTGTTCTCTTCGTCGTTCTTTCTTAATTCTTCTTTCCCAGTTGGGAAAACATCAGTGGCTGTGGTATTGGTATTGAGGTCTATAGGCCATGGTGACCACTTAAAATCACGTTGGTTGCCTACTAGTAGGACTACTACTAGGATTTCAAAAAAATGTTTCAAAACTAGGAACATGCATTTATTACGTGTAAGTGTTAATCGTGAATATTATGTCTTGTCTCGAGGCAATCCTGAGTGTAGGATATAGAAATCGGACTCAATCACGATACGGAAATCAACATGCACAAGTTAAAGTAGGTAAATAGTTCTAATTAAATTTTTCCCGAAAACAAACATTTGAATTTAATAAACTTGTTAAAACTTGTAAATAAAGCCTGTATACAGTTTAAAACGAAATTCAAAACAATTGATTTATCAGCTGTGGTTACCATTCGTAATAGATTGCCACAAAATTTTCATGCAGGCATGCATATTTTCTCTATGACATGTGTGTTCGTAATAGCGTGATCATTCGAAGCTATAACATATCCATTCAAATTGTTTTGGTGCAAATTGAATTGTGATATATTTGGCCATCGCGATGATTTGTGTGTACGAGTGTTTAGTGTCGTACAAGCGAATAGCTACCGAATACCGAATAGATAATGTCGGTACCTTCATATACCTACGACAATGCGGCAAAAAACGTTCTTCAGACTATAAACGGACTAAAAATGTAAAAAAATGTTATGAGATCTTTTAATACCGTAAAACATGCCAACTTTGCCCTCTTTTTTCACTTTATTTAAATTTTTGTTTGATTTTTCTATGGGGACGTAAGTATTTTCTTTTAGTACCAACTATTACAAGATTATCTGCATGTATTCTAGTAGAGGATTTTATTATTATTCAACATTTTGTTAAGTTTTTAAGGCATTTTGGTGCCTGGCAAAGTTATCTGAACTTCTAGCCAACATTACCCACCTTGATTTTCGACGCAATTGCGGTCTCTAACCAGATGACATAAAGTCCAATACAACAATTTGGGCAATTATGGCGCGTACTTTAAAAATGAAAAGGATACCATGAAGGATTTCCTACAAAAACGGCTGGGCAAAGTTACCCGGTCCTTTTTTTCATTTTTCATACAAACCGTATTTCACCTTTTAAAAGTGCTAGGGTTGATACATTTTAGTAATCTGATCTTTACTTTTTTATTATTTTTCAAATCATGTTGTAGGAGACTAAAAGAAAAATAAAACAGAAAAATTTTAATGATTTATTATCAATCAATAAAATTTAGCAAAATAAAATCAACAATATTAAGGTATATTCTTATGTAAGCAACGTTAAAATATACTAAGTGAGATCACCTTTTTTGGTTGTAATGACCTAAATTAAATTATTACTTACATAGATATTTAAAAGTAAGTATTGTAATTCTTTGGAAAGTTTTAGGAAACAAAAAGATGTTAACTAATATAATTATACAATACAAATATATAACAAAATGTGGTATATTCATATTGGCAAACAGTCTAGACTAGTAGTCTAGTAAACTACTAAAACCTATTCGAAAACATGAAGAAATCATATAACATTAAAATTATACAATATTATACTCGTAGATTTTCGGAATGATGTTTAATTATTGCACATAAAGCTTACAGTTACAAAAATAAAGACTACTTTGGGCTTCTTCAAACTTTAGACATTTAATCTAAGCCATATTGAGAGTTAAAATAAAATATAGTTAAAAAAAAAACTAAAATACACTTCGAGACAATTCTAAACATAAAGAAACTATAACACTGAACACTATAACACTGAAACTATAACAAGAAACTTTAAACTATAACAAGTAATAACGATTTAGATAGTTATTTATTTTACACCGATATTTCGACCCAGTTGTATAAATGACGCCATGACCATGGTCTATGCAACCCGGTCTAAATATAGGTATTAAATAAAAATATATATCTTGAGTATATGTACTCGTTATAGTTTAAATGTTTAGTGTTCGCGATAGTTAAGGTTAAAAAAGTATATAAAGAAACATAACATAATGCAAGGTTTTAGTTCTCTGAAGAACATAATAAAATTAAAATAATCATTTTAGGTTATCGCTATGTCTGTGTCTGTTACAAAGTTCTACGTTCTATATTTATTGAATATTAAAATTACTGAAGTCCACTTTAAAAATGATTCGACCTCGTCGAATAATTTTTGGCTTGGGTAGTATAGTAACAACATCATTTAAGTGTTGCATAGTATAAATATCGTCTACTAATGGATACGTGAAAGCGGTACCTTCTTTACATTTAGACTCCTTAACCTTTCGCACAAACTTAATCGTAGGAATGTTGTCGTTGACCGCTAGAACATTACCTACAAAATGCTTTAAAGATTTTTTTGTAGCAAACTGAGCAATAATCCAGTCATCTTTTTTCAGGTTCTCTTGATTTTCTGTGAAATATTCAATTTCATGCAGTCCAAAAGACATATCTATTGGATCAAAATTCTCTTTTTCTTCTTGTTCCCATAAACATTCGCTTATGTAATAATCTTCTATATTTGCGTAATCTGAATCATCTGTGTCAATTGTTACAACTTCATCATCAGCATATATCGAGCTATCACTATCAGATGTTTGCCTTTTTTTTACTAAAATACGTTCTCGAGCTGACTTTTTTCCTTTTGAGTAATTTTCCATTTTATGTTTTCTATCAATTTTCTTTCTTTTTGTTGAATATTCTTTATTTACTTCTTTTAAATGAATAGTTTTCTTCAGACATTCTGGTAAATCACTGTAAGATGTAGCCACAAACGGCGTATTTTCAACTTTATTCTTAACTTCCCCTAAACCACAAACATTTGATGTCGCTTCTTTAATGACGATATTTGATAATATAGTAATTTTCCCCTTTTTAAATGGACCACTTTGCACAGATTTTATTTTGGATACGTTTAAGTGTAAAGGATCTGCAAACATTGATGATGTTGTCTTGCTACTTACTGATTGGCACAAGTAGAAATTAATTAAAGAAATACAAAGTTTATTGAGACTTTCAGGAGAGTTCTCTTTATCAGTGCGTAAATTTAAATCAGTTTTAGTAACAAAATTGCCAGTTTTTTCGTCTAAAAATTTAGTCTCCTCTTTTGCAACTTGAAAAGGTTTTTTCCTCACTTTACTTTTTTTATCTTCTATATTTAAATCAGAAACTGTTACCGACCTGCCTGGTATGCAGTTAATTTTTTTATTTCGTTTAACTAGCATTGGCTTTGGGGCTCTGGTTTCTTTTAAATAGTCTACCAACACTTTATCTATTCCATACGAAATTATTTCCTCTCGCATTTCAGGGATCTTTTTCAGAACTTCTTGCGGATTGAACGGAAACACTCCCGATGCTCTAAAACCACTTTTTATGTTCTTGGTTTCCCTTATCTTAATTGTTTCGAGCAATTCGCCAAGCAATTTAGGAAAGTGTTTTTTATTTAAAGTTGCTTGGTTTGGATTACATAGTTTATAATGATACAAAATTTTCCGCCAGGCTTTCTTCAGTGGTCCGAAAAATGCCACGTCTAATGGCTGGGTGATGTGAGTTGACCTTGGGGGGATAAAAACAAACTTGATGTCATTTTGCTGGCATAACTCGACGACTTTGATATTTATATGACTTGATAAGTTGTCACAAATAATCACTTTAGTACCTGATATCTTCTGTGCCCATGGCAGGATTATGGTTTCAAAGTAATTCTCAAACATGGCGTTGTCAAACCATCCTGATTTAGTGCAGTTATATCGAGTTTCCGGTGGCCCTCCACAAACCCATTCTGTGTATAAATTTGTTGCTTTGTAAACTACATATAAGGGAAGACATTTTCCGCTTGCTGTAGCTGTAAACATCAGAGATATGTTTCCTTTGGTGGAATTGGCTATTCTTTCGGGATATTTAACTCCCCTCCGAAAAATGCACTTCGAAGAACCTGGGTCATCCGACAGATTAGTCTCATCAAAGTTAACTATATTTTCTGCTGGTATATCTTTTAATGTTGTGCCCAAATTTTCAAAGTATTCAGCTATTTCTTGAGATCCCGTTTCAGCTCTTGCTCTTGAAATATTTTGGGTGGTTCTTAGACTTAATTCACCCACGCATAATACCCACGCATCACCAGGAATCCGATTCTTGAACTTATGATCACGTGAATTTCTTTTTAAGTATTCGTGAACTAAAATCTTTAGGTCCATTTTAGTGAGAGGGGAGCCAAAATCGCTAGAAGCTTGCAATACTCTCACAATTTGGATCTCTTCTGCAGTAGACAAGGCGGTAGGGTGCCCAACTGACTTAGTATGTTTGTTTTTTATTTTATTTACTATCGTACGCCTTGGAATACCGAATTGTCGTTCAGCATCGCGTGAAGTAATTTGGCCTGACTTTACTGAATCACATGCAAGTTTTAACATTTCTTCAGAGTAGTTTTTATACATTCTGGATCCAATTGTACGCCTTGACTTTCTTTGTCGAACTCGACCTTTATGCTTTGCTTTCTAAAACAAACCATTAAATTATATTAGAAGTTATCAACAAGTCTAACATTAATATAGAAACAAAAAACTCGACTACGAAAAAATGTAATTTTATTAAGGGAGAGGTAGTTGTGTTATAAAATATATAACCTACTCGTATGTCATTCTCACGATGGAGACAAATCTAATCCAATGACAACTCATACTGGACATACATACAAACATATACACAAACATTAAACATTACCCTCCTCAGTCGAATAAAAAGTATCAAATTACATCATACCATAGGGAAAGTACTATATACTAAAGATTGGAATAGGTACACTATATGTAAGCAATATATGGTTATTTATAACGACTTCAAATAACGACAAATAACAACACAGAATAATTTTTTAGGCCGTTAAATAGGGAATTTCGTTTAGGCCATATAATTATACATCTATGTATTATACCTATATGTTAATATATTAAGTTGTATATACCCTAGCTATCTGATCTATAGTGATAACTTATGACTTCTATAAGAGATTACGGTAATTTACAAAACTTATATTTTCATTTTCAATATAAAATAATATTTAAAAATAAATTGTAAGTACCAACCCTAAGCTTTTTTGATGGTGGGCAATGTTGTCAAAAGTTGATCGCAACAATACGGGATAACTTTACCCACCATTATAACTTTAGTTTTACAGGACCTGCAGCATTGATATAATATTGAAAAACTCTCTAAGTACTTGTTTATAACATATAACAAATTCCACTAACCTGTGTTTTTGCCATTACGCACAATCCTCGTCACAATTTGCACCAAAATTTGCCCACAAAAAGACGCACCGTACTCGACGAGTTGTAACAGGTTACTAAGTAAAGCTGGAGTTTAACACGATAGACAGTGTTACCATACATATAGTCTATTTTCTTCTAAAATTATTAAATGTTGCCATAGTACTACGATATTTTTACACTTTGAATATTTCCTTATACATTGATCTTAGGGCAAAGATTCCTGTGGTGGCAATGTTGGCGTATATTACGGTAGTAATTAATTAGTATGTAGATACCCTTCCTAAAAATTCAAATAGTTTGTATGTAAAAATATTCATATAAATATACAGGGTGTCCCGTAACGAATGGATAATACGGCACCTACGTGTAGAGGGCACCATGCCGGTTCAGATAAACAAATGTTATGTTCAGTAAAAGTCCTTCCGTTTCCGAGATATTCGACATTTTCAACATTTTCAAAATTGTTCCACCCTTCGCCATTCTTTTTGGCGCCAGGACTATAAATGAAGACATTTTTTGATCTGTTTTTTGGATAGTATTCCTGGATAGATGTGCTATCGAATGTCTTCAATTCTTTTTATAACCAAAGCAAAGTTTTTTTATAAATTAAGATTTAATACCAACTTAACGTTTTTTCATATTTCATTCTTGACTTTTACTCTGCCGTGGTTAAAAAAAAATGTATGGTGGCTTGAATACCAATTTCAAAAAAAACTAGCCCGTTTCACCCAGATTCTGAAGTGGTATGTTACAGGGTATAATCTACCTTTAGATTTGAAATTATTTTCTTTTAAAACGAGGTAGAGCCCATTTTTATGATACTACAATTTAATTCCAAAATTTGGTTTGTTACCTTAATGAGCTTCAAAATCATCCAAATTCACTTGACTGTCCCTTATTTGTCAAGAGAGCAAAACATGTGCTCTAATTTAAGAGGTTTGAGCTTATTTTACTTCATTACCTACTTAATACTAAAACCCCTTGAAATGTTACTTTCAGCAAATAAATAAAGCAATCAAATGATAATTTCCGTTGATAAGTATTTTTAACTGACTTCAAAAACAGGAGGAGGTTTTCAATTCGTATCATGTGTTTTTTCTTATGTGTGTTACCTCAGAACTTCGTACTGAGTGAACCGATTTCGATAATTCTTTTGCCATTCGAAAAATAGAGACTGCTGTCTGATCCCTGGTCCCTGTCCCTGTCCCTGTCATGTGGTCCGTTATAAATTTGAGCGCCACCTGGCGAGTGGTTTTTGAGTTATCTCGATTTTAAATTATTTCGGTTATTTTTTAGTTAATAGTTATTTTTAATGAGTGTTCAAAGGTTATTTGCTCTTTTCGCTATTAGAGGGTAAGAGGCTATTTGCTCTCTTTATTCTGGTGGTACCAGAGTTACCAGACTTAGTCATATTCTAGTGGTATAAGGCTTCAAAATTATTATTTTGACCAATAATCGTGAATCAAGAGAATTTGAATGGTTTTGAAGCTTTCTTAAGGTAACAAACCAATAAACTTGTAGTATCATAAAATGGGGTCTACCTCCTTTTCAAAGAAAATAATTCAAAATCTAAAGGTGGATTATACCCTGTAACATACTATTTCGAAATCTGGGTTAAATGGGCTAGTTTTTTTTGAAATTGGTATTCAAGCCACCATACATTTTTTTTTAACCACGGCAGAGTAAAAGTCAAGAATGAAATATGAAAAAACGTTAAGTTGGTATTAAATCTTAATTTATAAAAAAACTTTGCTTTGGTTATAAAAATAATTGAAGACATTCGATAGCACATCTATCCAGGAATACTATCCAAAAAACAGATCCAAAAAATGTCTTCATTTATAGTCCTGGCGCCAAAAAGAATGGCGAAGGGTGGAACAATTTTGAAAATGTTGAAAATGTCGAATATCTCGGAAACGGAAGGACTTTTACTGAACATAACATTTGTTTATCTGAACCGGCATGGTGCCCCCTACACGTAGGTGCCGTATTATCCATTCGTTACGGGACACCCTGTATATTATAAGTTTCGGCGCCATCATGCATCATGTTTTACTATTCTGGCAACGCATTTGCAATTCATAAAATGTTTCGAGTTATTATGGTTCCTACCCTCCTTTTTCTTGTAATTCGCGCGCGCGCGCAGTAGTGATGTTTCTCTAGTCGTCCCAGTCGGTGCTCATGCGTTCGTAAAGCGAGCCTTTCGGCATGGCTGCAATTCATTCTTTTTGTTTACTGAATTTGGAGCTGGTCAGCAATCCAGCCACGAAAGACTATCTCGTCACGTAGTTGGAGGCAACTGGTGTACACGCAGGATAGGTATAAGAAACGAACCATCTCGGCGCCATTACTACAAATGCCACGCAACGTGACTAAGGTTGGTAGATTCCCGTTTTGATGCTTGCATTAATCTATTGTTTTGTATTGTTCAGGAATAAATTTTGGAATTAATTATTCGCCCCAACACTCGTTACTAAAAATAGTATCCTATCAAATAAAAATTTTCAGGCAACCTAACCCGTCTTTTAACACAAATTTTGTAAGTTTTATTGATTAGCCATTGATCTTGTAGTGACTAGAAGATTGTTTAAACCATCTTCATCGTCACAGCCAGAGAAAACGGGTCAAAGTTGAAAGTCTTCCGAATCAATTACCGAAGCCATATATTGACTCAGTGTAATCAAAAAGGCAATTACAAAGAGCATTAATCGCGGCGAAGGACAAGAATTCAGAGCATTGGTGATATTATTAGGTTATCAGTATCACAAACAAATTTAATACCGTAAGTATGTTCAAAGATTCATGGGGTAAAAGGGTGCATTTCCACTAAAACTAACCTAAGCTACGTTGCACTTGCAATGAGTTTGTTTGACTTCCAATCTCACTCATTTGCTCGCCTAGAGACATCCCTGGATGCTGCTTTGCTGGTGGAAAGGCAGCCTAAGGGACGCCATCCTACATCCATCTTTGAGTCCAAGTCGACTTCCCCCTCCCGTGGTCAGAGATGGGCAAAATAATCATGATTACAAATTACATTAATGTCTGGAGGTCCAGACATGAACAGCAAGTGCAAAGTGCAAGTAGAGAAAAAATTGTAGAACAACCTCGGAGCTGTAACTAAATGAAAATTTTAATCTGTAATAACCGCGCGTGGTGAACAACGTACAGTGCCACAAACTTATCTGACCAGGTAAGGGAAGCGCTACTGTCTTCGTCTTTGTCTGACAACAATATAACATTTGCATTAGTTCCAATTTTGGCCACCGGGTCAGATAAGTTTGTGGCACTGTACGAGGTTACGGTCCCTCTTTCAGAGATCGCTGAACTTCGGATTCTAAATCTTAAATCCCAAAGTTAGTCTAGGTTTGATGGTAGGGGTTGTTGTTACCATCCTTGAGTCAGCCGTTGTTCATGCTGCTAGTAGGTACCTAACGGAAATCTGAATAATTATTAACAATAAATAGCTAACACTGTAAATTCATGGCCCCTAAGATTCCCTGTGTCATGGGTGCCATGGACACACAAGACAAAGTTACAGTAGAATCTTAGTAATAACATTGACTAAAAAAAGTCACATACACGTCAGCCCGACCGGCGGTTTTATATTATTTTTAGTGCAGACAATTTCTTATAACTATTTTATGGGGGATTCTCGGTGATGATATGCGACTGAATAGAGGGCGCGAGAGTGCTGATTAATGGGGACTTCCGGAGGGTATCAGTTACTTTTGTAGATAAAAAAGAAAAACCTATCTATTTTACCGATATCGTTGATATTATGTGGCGATTATTAATTATTATATTCAAATATATGATAAAAAAGACGATAATATATTATGTACAATATAGAGAGGATTTGGTACTTATAGGTACTTCATAATTGTGTAAGGTAGAACCAGAGTGGTCCAAGTGACTTTTTGCATTGACCCCCGATTTTGGCAAAAAGATCTCCAAAACTCAATATTCTTTTATTCCACTTTGATCCAATTGCCCTAGACAATGTTTTTGAATTGCAATTCTGCAACTGAACTGCAATTGGATCAAAGTGGAATAAAAGAATATTGAGTTTTGGAGATCTTTATGCCAAAATCGGGGGTCAATGCAAAAAGTCACTTGGACCACTCTGGTTCTACCTTACACAATTATAATATAACGTTCTGGTAAATAAAATTTATGGCAATTTTTTTTAACAGTTTGTAGCTGGTTGTTCCTGCGAGTAAGTATTAAAAATGGATAAACAAATTTAGATTTGGTTTTCACTCATGTGGTTCGAACTTGGGTAACGTAAAGGTTTGATTTATTTCTGTAGGTATTTCGTACGCGGTCCATGTTAAATAAAAGTCAAGCGATTAAACATTTTCGAGTGTGAGGCTTGCTACGCGATTATTCTCCGACGCGTAACAAGGAAGGTTAACAGATCTAGCAGGTAAAGGCAGTATTTGAGAGTAAAAAACACTTGCTTAACCTTCATTATGATGATTGACGTCATGTATCGCAGAATGAGGATAATATATTTTTTTATTGTTTTACAAGAAGACAGGTAGACTATAATTAATATAGGTGCATGTATACCTAATTCTATTCGTGTGCTAATAAGTGTAAAATGTAAAAACATTCTTATAAATTAAAATAATTTTGAAGCTAAACAAAATAAGTTGTTTTTCCGAGTTTGCCTTCCTCAATCTGTTTCCGCGTGACGTGTCAAAAAACGTTCATAAGTAATTTTAGTCATAACAAAATCGTCACGTAAATGAAACACACGTTTCGGCGGTTATTTCTGTAGGTACGGGGGACACCGCACCGGGGCGCAATCGGATACGGCGGTTTTTTGTGACCGTAACCTTATAATTCGAGGTGTAAAAAACTGGGGCGGAGGATACACTTATCTTTCGCGCGAACGATATGTTATCGCTTAAGAAAATGAGCTTCTCAAAGCTCTTACCCATCTAAGTTTTGCTTTAAAAGTTGCGAGTACGTATAGTTATGCTTACATTTATACAAATTATTCACTTTTATGCAAATATACCTACTCAGAACACTTATAAGACATGACATCGCTTTCGCAAATAGATTGATTGCTTAGTATTTTATAGTCTCTAAATCTATTTAAAAGTGTACCTAATCCTTCACATTTATTTAACATACAATGCTGTTTTGTAATGATAACGCTGTCTGTCATAGATAAATCGTCTTATTTGTATTTTAAAATTAATTATATGTATACATTTTACGTGCATACATCACACTTGCTTACGAAGGATAATCCATACTAATTTTATAAATAAATATAATTAATTAAAGTAATTACACAAAATATTTGTTAACGTAACAAATTGGATTTCCGAAGCGAAGCGAATTTATTTTTATCATTTAAAAATATCCGACACAAGTTACAAACATTGAGAAACGTACAAAGCCATAAGATCTACTGACAACATAGTTCGCTTGTAAAGACATCCGTCATTCTTCGCCCCGCGATTTACCTACCCTTGTGTTTTTACCGCGCTACTTAGAACCCCCATCATACATAGATCTTTAGGATGCAACTGTTGAAAGTTTTTTCAAAGAAAATTCGATACCTGGGGTGTCTTCCAAATTGGTCTCTCACATCAGGGGTGTAATACGTTATTTCCGATAAACTTTTTTGTTATTTTAAGATTTTTAGTGAAATTGTAATGCCTTGTACGTTGTCACTGAACTGTCTGTAATAATTACATCTGGAAGTTATATAAGTAGGATGTTATTTTTAAAATTAAAAACGATGTGAATAGCCAAATTTTACTAAGACTTTAGTTATATAAAGCCAATGAATTTGTCTATAAATCTATAATGTATGTAATGCATGGATGAAAGAAAAAAAAGAAAAGATGGCTGAAAGAAAACCTAAAGATGGCTAATAAATGACTAACTAAGAATATTATTAGCATCTGGCTCATTGACTATAAAAGTAAGGGATAGCCCAAATATTTCTGCCGGAAATGCATCATTTATATTTTACACACATTAATGGCACTTACAAACGTTTAGCGCATTGCTTCCCGATCTATAATTAAATAGGAATCACCTAATTATCTGGTAACATATCGGAAGAATGCGCTGAAAAACGCTAATCCTACAAATCGCGACTCATAGATTGATGAAGCGAGGCGTGTCAGGGGCGGAGTGATGATATATGGCCACAAAAACACCCGTTTGTGTCTGTCATCGGGTGATGGATGCTTCGAGCTGCAGAGGTGGAAAATTGCATCGTTTGATTTATTTTAACTGCTGTATTTCTATATATAGATACTACAAATAGGAATATTGCCGTATTTAATTATACAGTGCAACGTGATATTTAAAGTCAAGTTGCACTCAGAAAGGTTTAAATTTATTTGATTGTATAAAACTGGTTAAAAACCTGCTTGCATAAGGAAACCAAAAGGAAAACATAATTCAATCAGGAATAAAAATATTTGTTATTTTTACCTCATAGCAAAGCATACAAATAAAACATACTAACTTACAATGACTTTTTTTCATAAACTAATAAAGATACTGTGAAGTAATAAATCCTTGATCTTCGTAGGTTACCATAATTAATCGCAGCATGAGGGAAATAGAGGACCAGGGGTCAAATGTCAATAACTAGAAATAAAAAATAATTGATTCTCTGAGTCATCGTAAACACAGTATCAACATAGGAAGGGAAGTGAACAACAATTTTTACATAATAGTCACCTTTGAACCTTATGTTCTATTCTTTTATGCTAAAATTATTCTTTTAATAGCCCTCCTGTAATAGAATGTCATGTAACACCACGATCCTTATTCCTTATGATTCAACACAGTAATTAGCAACTTAAATGCAGTCTTAATTAACATTTATTCAGATTAAATTAAGAGTATTATTTATCTAATGGTTTCATGTGTCATGAACCCATCTGGATCGGAATTCTTCTCGTTACTCTAGGTTTGACTTTCTTTACTGTAAGATAACTTTGTGTAAAATCTATTTCAAAGATGCGTAAAGTACCTACTTTACCTGCTTTACTTCATTAATTCGAACCCGGTCTTAAAATACTAGGATTGAAGAGTATTGTTTTTACTATTGGGTTGTCTTTCATAACTGCTCTACTAGTCCATACATAGATAAGCAAAGCCAAAAACAAGATCAACAAACGTTCGCGTCTATCCAATCGCCTTATTCCTGTCTGTCGCCGTGAAGGCATGTTTATAGCCGATTACCATAAGGATTATTTAAACACTAGTAACCTCCTTGGAACCTTGAACTTCCTGCACGAGGTGTTGCCAATGCAACGAACGAGTTAGCGTTCGAGGAAATGATCAAAGACGATTAATGTGCGCGATTTGTATGTCGTCTGTGTCGCGGCTGTTAATGACCGCTGTCTAGGGGACGTGACGGAGTTGCGATTGTGAGGATAGTGTGGAGAGGATTGTTTTTAAAACGATCACACACACATCACCAAAGGGTTCACGGTTTTGCGGGTGGCATTGACAGTAACGGACACACCAATTAGAACGTCACAAATAAGTAATAACTCACATTTCCTTCACATTGTCGCTGTCGCCCCGGTCGAGAATCGAAGCGGGTACCACTCTCTCAACAGAAGTGACAAACATCAACTCGCCTGTCATTTATTTGTAAGAATATTTTGTTGGTTACAAAATTTCAAAAATGTAGCTATTTTAAATTTTTAAAGTAATTAAGTACAAACTGAAAGATACTTTAGTATAAAGTTAACCATTTATTTTTTATTTATTTATTTATTTATTTATTTAACATTTATGTCACCTCTAAACAGAGAAACATAGGGTACAACTTAATGCCTAATGGCATTGTCCACCAGTCAACCCTGGGTGGATGTGGAAATAATGTTGGTAGGTGTTAAAATGTAATAATATCCGTACAATACATATAAATTATCGATATACTATATGTATATACATAACAATAATAATTAAATATATATGTATATATAAATATATGTCGGAGACGGAAATAAAATTAGATTAGAATCAAACTAAATAAATCATTAAACTTTGAATAAAACGTAAATCCGGAACTGTAATTTAAATGGCAACACTGTACGAATTGTAAACGTGTCTCGATGGAATATCGGAGGGGGAACCCAACAGAGGGCACCTGTGGAGTCGGCTACGAACAGCGGGGACTTCTCGAGCAGACGTCGAGCTGAACGGTCGCATTAAGTTAACTAGTGTACTTTGTAATAAAATCCTATACTGCGTCGTACCTATGCCCGACGGCATAACGTTTCTCTAAGTGTATTTCAGTCGTATCACGTTTTAACATAACCTAAAAGCTTTAATCAAATTAAGTTAAGCTGTGTAACCTGTAACCTAATTTAAATCATGAAGACACGTATTGAACGCCTACTGTGTTTTATTTTACACCTTGCAACCTGATGATCGGAGCATTATACCACCATCCTGACTAGTGTCTCCGAAATCAGAAGTTGGATGTAACTTCACGTCCCACACATGGCTGGCTAGGTTATTTCCAGGTTTTCAGATAGCCATTACATCTCACATGGCATGGATGGAATGTGGCGTCGAATTTTGGTAAAGCTAAGTAACACAGCGAGTATGGGTATGGCATTATTTTTATTCCATTACGTCTGAGGTGATACAATTTCATTGCTTAAATTTTAATTTTTGTGTAAACTATGTATGTTGTGTGTGTGTAGTTTGTTTGATAATCGTGAGTAAAAATAAAGACATCAATTTCTGGTAATAAAATCATTTAAGGCAGTTCCGTAATTAAAACAAATCGCTCCTCATTGTAATCTTATTTTGATGTTTAATCGCTGAAAAACAAAAGAAATCGTTTTTATTATGACCTCTATGTTTTTATTATGAAGGGAAAGTTACACCCTTTGATTTTAGTGTAATTTAACCAAGTATTATAACATCGGAACACGTTTTTATCATGCGATCATTTTGTTGAAGTTTAATGTGGGTAGATTTGTGGTATTAGTTTGTTAGAATGCCCAAGAGCTAAGTACCATTTGAAGTGTTGTGATATAAAAAGTGAATTTGAGTAGAGTGATAGCGATGAATCTTAGCTCGGCTGGTCGGACCGTACCAGTAGACATTTCGTAGCCGTAGTCCGTAGAAGTCGGTATCTGCTTGAAGTGGATGCGAGACTACTTTAAGTAGACCGTGGATACGCGGTACGCGGGTGGCTCTGGCGGAGGTCGGGGTCCATTTCGTAGCCGTAGTCCGTAGAAGTCGGTATCTGCTTGAAGTGGATGCGAAACTGCTTTAAGGCAGACCGTGGATACGCGGTACGCGGGTGGCTCTGGCGGAGGTCGGGGTCCAGGTTAGACCACGGAGGAATCCGTGCGACCCGTACGGCATTCGGAAGAATGCGCGTGTAACAAACGTAGTTTGTTGGTTGGGCTTAGCGAAAAGCCACAGGCCACGGGTTTGATTCATGCTTTGTTTTGAGATACCTTGAAGATAATAGTTGATGAAAGTTATTGGATAACAATGGTACTTGGTTGGGTAAGCATTTTTGTTCATTTAATTTAATCGAAATGTAACGTAACTAGAGTCATTTTAAAGTAAAATTATTATGTTCCGAAGTGACAATAATAATTAATCTAAGTTCATAAAATTCCTAAAGATAAAGAGGGTACATAGTAGATTTTGTCTGGTCGAAAAAGAAAGAAACGTTTGAGGTCAGGCATTTTATTATGCATTCCGTGTTGGTACAATTTTTTATTGATAACGAGATATGACGTACAGTGCAGTGACTTTTATCAAACGTGTAATGTTCGTGATAGTTATTTTGGTTTTTGATAATTTGGTGCGCCGCTTATCGCTGAAAAGGATTAGTTGGAGAAAAATAAGCACACACAAAATGTCTTTATCGAGTACCTACAACAATAATCAGCTTAGCTTTTAAAAGGTGAACGGTTTGGTTGTTCATTGGTGACGTCGATCGAATTAGTTGCTCATTGGTTCGCGTTGTTTTAAAAGTGAAACACAATACAATTTTCAAAGTTTTATTTACTACGTGACAAAATAATTTCGATATTCTAAATACCCGCGTAGTTCATTGTTAATTTTAAATATTGTGTAAGCGTTATCTAATGATCCAAAACATTGTCGTTAGAGTTATTACAGACGAATTAGTTGGATTCTTACCCGCTTTAGTCATTATATTTTCGAAATAAATAAAGTCGGCGTAAGTGTTTACGTCGGATTTATGATGCGTTTGGGAAGCGTTTCTAGGTTATAAGGAACTGGCGACCAAGACCTTTTCTGGTTCCTGTCTGCAACCAAGGGTGACATTACCTAGATAAATAGTAACGGCTGGACGAGGTAAAAGTGAAACGGCGTTTTTGGTATGACAAAGTTTTATTTGGTTACATCTGGTGTGTTGGAGTTTTATAACTTCCATTTTATTTTCGTTCCTTGTGAAAATATGACCTTTTAATGTGTCTTGTAATTAATGAACAGTGACAAAAGGTAACAATTAAAATCTTTCATCATTTTCTATTTGCTGAAAAAAAAATCAATAGCAGTTTGTGGAAGTTTAGTGAAATTTTTAATTAAAGTAGCAGTTGGGTACAATCAGTTCCCCAATTATTTTTACAAGTGCAGCACACTTCGATTGGTTTTAATTTACTTTGTGAAACCAATGAGTTTTGAAGTAATCTCACATGTGGCGATGCAATGTGCATCGTTCTGTTTTCAGATAAGTTTTCGAGGATGCACAGGCAGCAGCACACGCAGGTCACACATGTGTTGTCTGGAGCCGAATCGACGGCTGCGTGCGTGCACTCGTGGGCTTCCTGGAGTTCATTCGTGTGACATTGAAGGAGGAAGCTCTGGCAACTGGCAGCCGCAGATCGGACGCAGCGAAACAGGTGATCTGTATCGTTCATACTTGTTTTGTAATAGCTTAAAGAAGTAGTAAATTAACTTTTCTTTTCGAGACGTAGTTCACTTGGTAAAAGACTATTTTTGAGAGATTTAGTTTTCGGTCAACTAGTCGAACGGAACTTTTGAAATTGTAATTGAATGGTGTTGTTACTTTGAAAAATGCATGGCCCTTATACGAGCACTGGAAAGAAGTATTCTGTGCTGTTATTGGTGGATGGACGTTGCATGCAGATGAGAGCTATGTATACGGTTGTTATTTTTGGGAGAAGTGCATGATTGTGCTTGAGTACCGTTCGATAAGTCAACCTGTTCGAGAAATGATAACCTTTTAAGAAAAGTAGCTTTAAAGAGAAATGTAGAGTTTGTTTTGGATTAATCTGTAATGTGATAGGATAAATAAAGTGACATGTTGAACAAACCTTTTTAAGATTATTTTTGATAAAAGCTCGAAATGATCATCTGGGTAGTGTAGTGTTTGTAACCGGATGGAGGTTGCATGCGGGGATGACTGGATAGAGGTTGCCTATTGGGTTGTTGCTTGTAACTGGATGGAGGTTATAAGGGTGATGATCAGAACCGGATGGAGGTCAGGTTGCGAGCACTGCAATATTTCAATGAGTTTCCTATTTATTTGAATGAGTATGGGTGTTGATCGACATGTCAGCTTTGGCCTTTGAGAGAAATAATCTGTTATGATTTTCAAAATTTCTAATGTTTCTAATGACTTGATAAAGTTGTTTTTATTCCCTGCCCACTTACGTCAGGAAGGGCCGAGCTATAAGAGATACTCTCGTTTGTGTTTATTGTTACAGGTAAATTCCGACACCACAGCCGATCGAGTCATCCAGTTTTACGACGATTGTACGACGACGTATTGCGTTAAACGTTAAAAACAAACCCGCGTTAATAATAAATTTGGTAATTTTGCTCTAAACAAGTGTCATGTTATGGAGTTTGTTTAGCCGTCTTCTTCTCCATAGCGACACCGGAAACGGCGCGGCGGGAGTGTAGGTAGTTAGGGCTAAAAATAAATGCAAAAAAAACTTTAAACAAAAACTTAACTTAACTTAACTTTAACTTGGCGTTCATTCAAAGAAATTTTAAGTAATCTAAAAACTTGTTGCTCAAATTAAATTTGTAGTCTCGTTTAAAATTAGTAGCTTTTGCTGAATAAAATAAAATTAGAGCTTTGTTGTAACCTAAAGTAAAAGGCATCACACGAGGACGTGTGCTAGTCAGAATGGCCGTGTCGGAGACGGAAATAAAATTAGATTAGAATCAAACTAAATAAATCATTAAACTTTGAATAAAACGTAAATCCGGAACTGTAATTTAAATGGCAACACTGTACGAATTGTAAACGTGTCTCGATGGAATATCGGAGGGGGAACCCAACAGAGGGCACCTGTGGAGTCGGCTACGAACAGCGGGGACTTCTCGAGCAGACGTCGAGCTGAACGGTCGCATTAAGTTAACTAGTGTACTTTGTAATAAAATCCTATACTGCGTCGTACCTATGCCCGACGGCATAACGTTTCTCTAAGTGTATTTCAGTCGTATCACGTTTTAACATAACCTAAAAGCTTTAATCAAATTAAGTTAAGCTGTGTAACCTGTAACCTAATTTAAATCATGAAGACACGTATTGAACGCCTACTGTGTTTTATTTTACACCTTGCAACCTGATGATCGGAGCATTATACCACCATCCTGACTAGTGTCTCCGAAATATATATAATAATATAAATACATATATTATATATATAATATATTATAATATCGACGTACATAAATAGGTTGCACAAATTATCCTTAAAGTAGGTATACCTGGTATCAAGAAAACTACGAGTCAGGTTGTTCTAAAAGATGCTCACGAAGGCGAAATTTAAACGAAAGCTTGCTGGAAGCTTGTCTCAGTTTGGCTGGTAAGGAGTTCCAGAGCAGTGTAGCTTGCACTGTGAAAGAGTAGTGAAAAAAGCCACTATTATGTCGTGGAATGTTGACTCTCAGGTTTGTACACGACCGAAGGGTTCTGTCATGTGTGTCAGAACGATACTGGAAGTTATCCTTTAAATACTGAGGAGAATTAGGATCATTTAAGATGGAAAATAGTAATAGGAGAATTCTAGATTTACGCCTCTGGCGAATAGTGAGCCATTTTAGTTGACGGCGAAACTGAGAGACGTGATCGTATTTTTTAAGGCCAAATATAAAACGGATACAGTTGTTCAAGAGGCGCTCTAGTTTGTTGAGAAGTTCTTCGGTCAGGTCTGGGTAGCACACATCTCCGTAGTCAATTAAGGGTAGAATCAGCGTGTTGACCAACATCAATTTCGTTTTAACAGGTAAAAAGTTTTTAAGACGGTAAAGAGAGCGCAGAGAAGCATTAACTTTACGGCACGTTTCTACGATGTGAACACCCCAATTCAAAGATTGATCTATGTATAATCCTAAGTCCCTAACAGAATTGCAGTAGTTTATGTTTTTACCATTGAAATGGATAGTTGGAAGGCAATCTGGGTCAACTTTTGCTAATAATCTTGAGCTACCTACAAGAATTGCATGACACTTCTCAGGGTTAACTGAAATTCCATAACTCTGGGACCAGCTATACAATTTACGCAGGTTTGAGTTCATGATGTCAACTGCACTTCTGAGATCATGTACATCAGTTTGAACGTAGAGTTGTAGGTCGTCGGCGTACAGATGATACGAACAATCGAAAATAGAAGTGACTGAGTTAATAAATAACGAGAAAATTAAAGGGGAAAGTATACCGCCTTGTGGCACGCCGGCGCTAATATCAGTCCAATCAGAGGCTGAGTCCCCTATGCGAACAGACTGCTGGCGGCCACGAAGATATGATGAGAACCAATCCAGGGCTGTAGGGGTGAATTTTAGGTGGGAGAGGATGGCTAGAAGGATGTCATGGTCGACTGTGTTGAAAGCGTTTGAGAAATCGACAAGCACCACCACCGAGAGCTTCTTATCATCCATCCCGCGTCTAAACTCGTCAGTGACTTTGACTAAAGCTGTGGTGGTGCTATGTCCAGAGCGAAACCCCGACTGGTTTACACTCAGCAAGTTATATTTTAAGATATGAGCGGTGATTTGCTTGTGAACACAGGCTTCCAAGACTTTGGATAGGAACGGGAGAATGGATATCGGTATATTTTCTTATTAAATTATTATTCTCGATATTTTCTTATTAAAAATTGGCTTGTATTATATAAATGTTGTAATAACTATTAAGTAATGTAATGTATTTATTTATTTAGTAACAAAAAAAAGAATTATTGTCAAAGCAGTCCCCCACTTCCTCTAAGACCAGAGTAATTTATGGTGTCGGTGCGAACGCTATAAGATAAGGCAGTAAGGCACTAAATAACCTTTTTTGATAACACTCATTAAATTGAATCTGATTCACGTCGGAGTTGGTACCTCGGCGTGGTATTTGTGATGTGTGATCAATTTTTGGGTCCTTGACTTTTACTGACGCGAATTACTCGGGTACCTACTTGAATAAATAAAAAATAAAAGTTTTCGGTATCGCAATCGGACAGGAACTTTCAAGGAAAAATTAAGCTTTTGAGCAAATTAAATTAATTAGGTATTGAGTGGAAAAATTACATTCCATTGAGATTTTTGATGTACGTCAAAAGTATTGTGGATACCTACACCTTTGGTACATTTTTTTTCTTCTTGAAGCTTATTACTCTATCTTATTATTCTGAGGAACATTCTAGAACTCGTCGATCTGTTTTTCTTTTTTTCGGATTGTTTGTGCAGTACCTACTTAAGTATTTGTCCTAGCTGATCCCAGTAATCTAAATGTAGGTAGGTAAGTAGTTGTAGTAAAATGTTCACTGACACATTATATTCCATATGCCTATAATAAAGAGGCATCTAACCCTTTTGCACATGTGTGTCGTGTGTACCTTTTAACGTTCGTTGGCTTAATATTAAAAATAAAGCCGTATCCACAACAAGTAGGTGGCGTGTGACAGCGTCGAATAGGGTCATCTCAACGCCGCTCATTC
Source organism: Hesperia comma (assembly GCA_905404135.1). Lineage (NCBI taxonomy): Eukaryota > Metazoa > Arthropoda > Insecta > Lepidoptera > Hesperiidae > Hesperia > Hesperia comma. The sequence continues at coordinate 10,558,077 of FR990034.1, forward strand.
GTATGCGCCCCCGCGTGCGGCGCTGAAACCTCATCACAGGTTTAATGACATAATACAACACCAGAGGGCGACGATTACAACCGCTCTCGACCCATTGTGCATTGTTTATGGTCACCTTTAATATGATTACGGTTAACTGATCACCTTTATGAGATTCTCATTTACATTTTGTAACGGTTCCTCTTAAAGGATTTGGTTTTGTCACACATAACTCACCGCGCGCTGGTTCAGTAGGTAAATCAAATTAAAAATAACTGGTTTATGGATGGAGTCCCTAAGTGCGCGCGGAATAATACTCGCTGTAGGTATTCGTAAAATCTATAAGTGAAGGGAACTTAAATGATTTTTACAATTATACTTTAATACAAAATTTATAAAAAATAATTCAACGCAACCGAACCCTTCCATTCCATTTCTGTTGTGCCATCATAGTAGCGATGGCGTTAAAAGTTCAAGGCAACTGTCTCCAAACTCTTTTAAGTTTAACTTTAAAAACCTGAAACTCAAGACGTACGGTACACATCCTACTAATCCTACTTCCTATCCTACTAATATTATAAATGCGAAAGTTTGTAAGGATGTATGTGAGTGAGTGTGTGTGTGTGTTTGTTGCTCTTTCACGCAAAAACTACTGAACGGATTTTCATGAAACTTTGCAGTAATATAGCTTAGACATCGGAATAACATAATTTGTTAAAATTTATAGAGATTTTTGAAGGGACTGGTTTCCCGAAGCGAAGCGAGAGCGGATTTACTAGTACAAAATAATATCTAGATACGCCGTAGTGTTAAAGCCAAGTTCGCCTAGTGTTTTAATTTCTTAGTAAAAATTATATGTATGGAGGAACTATTCCTACATTCCCCCTATCATTTTTCTCTTTTATTTGCATTAGATGGGTTATAAAATCTAACCATAAGGTACATTTGATTTGCCCTTACGTGATTAAAATTACACATTTTATCAGTAATTCTTTTACACATAGACATTTACATGTCAATACAGGGTACAAACCGCTAAATCAATTCAAAATCTATTAAACATGTCGTTTTGTCGCGGCCGTCCGCGAACCCTGCCAATTCCCAGACCGCATTACGTCATCCATCAATTCCATTCAATAGATTACAGATCAAGCATTTACTTCAAACTCATGAGTAATGTATAACCCCTAGTTAAATCACAACAGTTAGCGCTCACACGGAAATGGACGAATAGCGAACGGCGCCGGCCACACGTAGCACGAATAGCAAGGTGATGCTTCGCGGGAACTAATGTTCGTAAGTACGTTACATATTTTATTTATTTGTCGTATAAAATCAATTAGGGTGGTGTTTTCATCGAATGCAACTTGGCACTTTGTTACATTTTCTTATATAAGGTTCCTGCGGGTAATAAGGTCCAGGGTATAATTAGGCCCATTTGAAAACTCGCGCTAAAATATTTCTACTCCTGACTCCTGTTCAAACTTCATTCACGCATGCTTAAGTGCTTAAGACCGATATTGAAAACGAATTCCAAATCAAACGCAAGCGCATAGATTAATGAATTTTCTATAAATACTGACCTACACAGTGCCACTTTACCGAATATCCGCAATAATTTATAAAGAAAACATTTAATTACGTATTTAATTCATTTATCTTTTTTAAGTTACAAATAAAACTTGAATGGGGAAAATTTACAGACTTGATCAAACCGCGCCTGAATACAAAGTTGTCGCACGGAATTTGAACAGAACGAGCAAAATAATTGAATAATTGTGACTCCACACGACCATTTCCACGTTTGGGTGCAGTCGATGTCCGTCTCGATCATAAATCCACAAAAACACGTTGAAAGATTTACCTGAAACCTTAGAATGCACATAATTCTTCCAACAATAGTTTGTGCCGTGGCGATACTCTGATTTTCAAAAATAAAAAAACGTAAATTTCATTATTTTTTATTATATAAATAAGATCGTAAGATAAAATAAAAAAGCTATCTACCAACCTACCAAATGCTTTATATAGCTATGTAGGTTGTAGGTAGGTACTTATTTCTACATAGGTCTAGACATTCTAGACCTACATTTACAATCGAACAAAAATGGAATTATTGTCGAGCACTAACTAATCACAGCCAAATAAATTGAGTAATGTTACGAGAATAATTATACTTTTCCATAATAATAAATAAACCAAAGTAGGTATGGTGTAGATTTTTTAATCTATTACAAAACAACGAAAAATGGAGTAAGTTTGCACGGACCGATATGGAATCAGGCGCCATACAACAACCGATTACAAAGTGTCACTACATTGATATTCTGTGCAGTGGCATCAGAGGAATTAATTGACTCTGTTTGGTATTGCACCGCAGTGAGGGCTTTAAGTCACCGGCGTATTTACGGCGGGTTTACTTGGAATCAATCAGAATTCAGGCCTAGTGATTATAGGAACCTATAAAAATATATACCTACTGATTTATTTATTTACAAAACATTATACACAGGTTGTACAGAGAATTCTCTCCCAATCAACCTTCGCACAATGTGAGCACTTTAGGTACTCACAAAAATACTTTCATATAGCCACTAATTAACTTGATAAATTGAATATTGACTCCACCATTTCTGACTACCGTCTGTAAAATTCGTTTTGGCGCATGAAGGGTGCTGTTCTCACATATGAGCAACGCTCACAGATTCGCGCATGTAGCGGGTAATTCGCGACCTGCACCTACCTAAGGTAAATCTTTTGGAGAAACAAACCCACAAGTGGGTACCCGCGCCGAGCATGAGTTGGAAGGATTGGAATATAAATCGGACTAGTAGATTTGAAGATAAATGGCAACATTTCCGTTTTGTCGCGGATAAATTAAAACAACAGGCATATTTTAGTAATTATATTTTATTCAATGCATTTTAGTTATGTCTTCATCTGACGCTAAGCTTATTCGTCTCATTTACATGATCGACATATCAATAGTTTTACTTTTGAAACAAATATTTTGACATGTAATATAAATTAAGGCCGTTCAAGATGATAATTCTATCATCGAATTAATTATACCCTTTAAACTCAATTCTCACACTAAACTTGTCTTAGCTAAGACTGCTTGTAGTATAAATTGTGGTAAAGGCATTGATTGTCTAGTGGTTAGTGGGCCTCCTACTCGTGAGTGCCAGATTCGAATAATCCATAATCTATATTAAAGGTTACCTTATCGCGAGGCAATATACATTGTTATACTTTAAAAAACATCTTTAAATTTTCTGATATTTATTTTATTAGAATAGTGTGAGAATCGACCTTAAACACAATACCTCAAAATTAAAATCAAACAATAATTTCAATTCATTTAAACGTCTCTTAAAATATATACATACAATCTTATTTTTTTACAGTACGATAGTGGTCAAAACAAATAACTTAAATAAACTATTTCACTTAATACTTTAATGTAAATAAAAGCGTTCTTTGTACAACATCCGTTATATTGTATGCAGTCTCATAGCGAGTACATATTTGGCAACACAACAATAATAATTGCACTAGAGGTGGGTTCTACGGTCGACAGCGATCTGATGAGGCGTTGACATCATCTGTAACAACATGATGTTTTTTGCAAATTTTATTTGACCAGTTTTGACACATTTTTTACACATTTGGTGTACAAAATGTGTAATATTTTTAATTCATTGGTGGAATTTTATTTCCCTACTAAAATAACTGTAACCGTAGTTAATTTTGTCCTTTTTATTATAAACGAGCTGAGATAAACATAGCCTATATGTTGCTCCACAATCTCCTCTATCTCCCAGTGGAAGTTCTATAAAAATCGTTCAGCCGTTCCGGAGATTAGCGTGTACAAACGGACAATAAACAAAGGATTGCGAACATATAACTCGGTAACCGGTAATGAACTTAAATGAAAGCAATTTAGTTATGATCTTTATGTCTTGGGTGTAACGGTTGAATTTCGATTCTATGCGTGGGTTTGGAATTGGTCAGGAGTAGATGGCAAGTAGTACGGTCGGCCATTATTGAATGCTTTCGTTTTGGTTGGTCCATTCTCAAGTCGCTGTAATGTGCATAGTGCTTAACGCGATTATGTACCGTCCCCGTCAGTCAGTTAGCGTGGCTATTGCCTGACCAAGAATTTACAAAACCTGTCGTGAGGGCTGAGGGCGCTAAAGTTTCCTTTTTTATGGCATCACTAGTTATGTCATTTTGACAACAGAGTCGGAAATGTTATCTGAGGGAATAAATGTAATGTTAAAGTAAATGTATAATTATATAATACCATTTTTCTTTCACGACTACGAGTTCTTTGGCATTTTAGCACAAAATAACCACTCAAAGTATGAAAAACAAACCATGACATTCAATTGACTGAGGAACAATTTACGAGTGACGTTTAGAAAGTAATCGTTGCCAGTAATACAAATTAGTTCCATGAGCTTACAGCAATATGGCGAGGTTTTCTATATAGCTGGTCGAACTATACATCTAAATTTTACTGTGATACGGGTACGGGTAAAATGAGTACAATCTGCGATGAGTTAAGTTTAAAATCATATACATCTTAACGCTGTAACGTGCACAGGGCTGAACACGACTACATACCGTCCCATCAAAAGTCGAGCCGAGCTAGGGCGGCGGCGCGAGCGGCACGGCGAGCGGCTCGCGCGCGCGGCGCGGCCGGCGGGCGGGCGCGCGGGCCGCACGCAGCCGCGGCCGGCCCGGCCCGCGCCGCGCGCCGCGGTCCGCCGCCGCCGCGGCTGGTTCCAGCGGCGCGTCCGATTCTAGTAGGGCTGCTCCTGAGGGATTCATTTTAATATCTACTTATTTGATTTTAACTATACCGTCTGTTGAAAAAATGATAATATATAGTCCTCCCTTTAACGTGTTGAATCAGGACGTGCTCAGATAGCGTACCCCTCAGTGCAATAAGACTTGAAAAAAGGCTATAAATACTCAGAAAACAAAATTACTACCGTGAGTAGTTTCCACAGCAGTTTTGCAATTTAAGGAAAATTTCCACTATGTAATTTATACTTCTAAAACAACCAAATATTTAAAATTATATTGAGAATTACTACAGTACATACTATCACAAATCATATACTAAAAATAAATTGAAGAGCAATTGACAACGTCGGATACGAAATATGAAACCACTTTGAACCACTATTGAACAATGTTCCGTGTCCGCAAACAGTATTTATGCGAACGTTACTGTCGCACGCAATGTATAAACCTCTACTCCCTACTACTCTACAATCTGCACTATCCCGCTACCTACCCGCAGCCCTAGCACTGGCGGCCTGCGCGGCGCTCGGCGGCGGCGCCTCCCGGTGGCGCGAGCCGCGCGGCCGGCCGCGCCGCGCGCCGCGCGCCCCGCGCGACCCGCGCGACACGGCAGACGCGCCCCACGACGTGCGCAGTGGCGGGGAGTAGGCTGAAAACGGTTATAGTTGTTACTTATTTGGGTAATATGTGTTATTCAATCAATAAAAGAATAGTACAGTGAGGTCATTATAACTCGACCGCTCTAAATATAGCTACTAGTGGCTGCGCACATGTCGACTTTAAGGCCAAAATGTCGGTAGGAGGCGGGAATTGCGGGCGGTAGGATAGGTACGAAGTAGCGCATCACAAAACACTGTCATGGCCGCGGCCGCCGTGTTTTGATTGGTCGGTTCTTTACCTCCGCAAACATCTCGAAAAACGAAGTTCAGAGCGGCCGAGTTTGTTAAAACCTTACTGTACCTCACGAATACTCACGATACGTGTGCGTAAAATTGTATGTTATTGAATGACATCAAGTTTACTGTCATCAAGTTAAGGTCACAGAATGACTACTGTGCCCTACGGGAAACTGGCTTTTTACAATTACAATTAATAAATACTTTCCCATACTTATAAAATGTGTAGTCGGTTTTCTAGCACCGAGCCGACATCAACTCCGTATTATTGGTAGAAGTGTGAGGAACATTATAACACACAAAGGCACTCACTCCTTGGGGCGGAGTCCGTGGCGAGCGCGTCGCTGTCGTCGTCCACCTGCAGCGGGCTGCCGGGCTCCGACGCGCTGTCGCGCGCGCGCTTCGCCTCCGCGCCGCCGCCCGCGACCCCCGCGACGCCCGCGACCCCCGCGACGCCCGCCACGCCCGCGACGCTAGCGACGCCCGCCTGGGGGGACATCATTTTATCATCATCATCGTCATCATCGTCGTCATCGTCATGACCGTCATCATCATCATCATCATCATCATCATCATCGTCGTCATCATCGTCGTCGTTATCATCGTCTTCGTCCAAGGCATCACACCTTTGAGTTTTGCGAACTCTGAAATGTCAGTTCTACACACACATTTAGGAGCCATTCGTTAAAAGTACTGCCAAATCACTTGATCGTGCGATTTCCACTTAGGGCGTTTTTAGTGTCATGCGGATTTGCTCACGCACGCGGGATTGCTCCGCATGCGTAGCACCCGCAAAGAACAATTTCATATATGAATTCACTGTAAAGCGTGAAACACGCACGCGGGATGCGGGACGCTGTGCGGGGCGTCATCCCGCAGCGGGGCATCCGCATGCGTGGCCTATCCATACAACTTCAGTACCCATTTTAGAGTCGTGCGGGGCGCACGCACCGTGTTGTACTATCAAAATGAAAATTGACACAGAATGTCAGATGTACTCTTGTCTTCTTATTTCGTCGTTTGTAAAGTATGTAAGCGACACATATTCTTCTGACATTAATCATTTTTTCACACGTCTATACCGTTACGCAACCCGCAGAAGACTGAAACTTATAGTGCGTATGATCCGCAGCGTGAAATTTCACGCATGCGGAGCAATCCCGCGTGCGTGACCAAATCCGCATGACACTAAAAACGCCCTTAGAAAGTATTATAATCTTCTAAGGCCTTTTTCACACAACGCTATTTGTAAGCGACTAAGATGTTGTCAAAGTAAAGAAGCGACGCGTCTGCGATGCGTCTCCTGTCAGTGAACAGTGACAGATACAGCGAATTTTGGATTGCGTTGCAGTCGCGTAGCTAATAAAAATTAAATTAAAAATTAAAAAAACCCCCGACACAAACATTTAAAAAGTAAAAAATAATATCTCTAAAAATAATACGTCGCGTTGGGGGACCGCTCCTAACTACTCATTATCTACGATTTTTTTCATAAGTATCACATGCCTACCTACTTATGCCTTTACCCAAGACTTATCATATTTTATCAATATTTTTTTGCGTTAAAGTTAGAAGTAAATGGAGCGGTCCCCCAACGCGACGTATTATTTTTAGAGATATTATTTTTTACTTTTTAAATGTTTGTGTCGGGGGTTTTTTTAATTTTTAATTTAATTTTTATTTTATACTTTTTATAGGTAAGAATATTCTCGATTAAGTCATAAATATTCTCTTACTGTGCCCTTTCATTTGAGACCCCACACGAGTATATTTGCATACATTCGGCTATTCTTCCCCGCTTTTACCCCCCACAACTTTTAAACGGCTCAACCGATTTTCATAAAACATATTTTAAAATATGCGCCCGTAAGTTCCCTTTAATACAAAAAAAACTAAATTGAAATCGCTTCATCCGTTCGGGAGCTATGATGCCACAAAGAGACAGAATGAAAATTCTTCCCCCCTTTCAACCCCAATAACTTTTAAACGGCTCAACCGATTTTCATCAAACACATCTAAAAACACGCGCCCGTAAGTCCCCTTTAATACAAAGAAAACTAAATTGAAATCGCTTCATCCGTTCGGGAGCTATGATGCCACAGATAGACAGACAGACACACACACACACACACAGACACGTCAAACTTATAACACCCCTCTTTTTGCGTCGGGGGTTAATAAATAGGATTGTGTGAGAAAGGCCTTATAGTAAAGTAAATGCTTTTTTTCATGGATTTATTTACAAACAATTTCGAAAATCTTACCGGTGGCAATATCCCCATTTTTCTTTTGCGTTCTCGCTCTTCCATAATCTTCTTCTCTTCAGACTTTTGTCGATCTGCAAACAAAATGTCAGAATTAAAAAAAAAACCCTAACGACACCGTAAATAATAAAAATCTATACACTAAATTATTCCAAACTTAAATAATTAACAACTCACACTTCAGTTCAATCTCCTCGTCATCCAGCAGCAATGAGACCACTTCCTTAGGCTTCAATGTGTCCGGCTTGAAGTTGCCTCCGCTTATCACCATCCTTTGTATCTACAATAATTATGTAATTTGCATTGTTACTCGAGCACTACAAACATTGGTTATGAAAATTATATCTTCTAGATTAGTTTAGTATCAGACATTATAACTCACAGTGTAACTTCAATTTCAAATGAAAAGTCAAGTCATCTGACGGTAAGTGGTATAATTCATAACACTTACCATCAATATAATATTATATACTTTATCTTTTATTTTTTATCTTTATCAAGTATGTATTTTATTGTAAATTCTGACCTGAAGGTTAAATATTAGACAACACTATTTAGCACCAAGTCTGACAAGTAGGGTTGTCGCACAGTCAAGCTAACCGCCAACGCGGTTGACCGGCGCGCGAGACACGAGCTTACTGAAAAAGACCCGCGCCGATGAACCGCGCTGGCGGTAAGCTTGACTATGCAACCACCCATACACCACTATTTTGGGGTTCAATTAATTTCCCATCTTATCCCTACCCTACTATCCCCTCCCTAACCACCCGCCTACACCACCCATATACCACTATTTTGGGGTTCAATTAATTTCCCTTCTCATTCCCACCCTACTGAATGTATGTCCAGCCCCTGTCGGGAAGAGTCGGACCAATAGGGACAAGGATGGGAGAAATAACTTGTAGGGAGTCAAAGAGTTGCACGACCATTCCGCCTGCATCTCCCAAGATTCGGCCCGTATGACCGCGAGGTTGGTAGGGCCATGGGAGGTGGTGGGTTATCCCCCCCCCCCCCCCCCTCTACACCTCTCACACTCACCTCGCTCTTCTCCCGCGCGCGCTGCATGATCCGCTCCTCGATGGTGCCCTTGCAGATGAGCCGGTACACCGTGACCTGCTTGGTCTGGCCGAGCCGGTGCGCGCGGTCCATCGCCTGCTGGTCCACAGTCGGGTTCCAGTCCGAGTCGTAGAATATCACCTGGGGAGGGTTACGGGTTCAGTTGGTGACGTCATTGATCGTATGCTGGTACAGGTGTAATGGTTCATACACTGCGCGTAGTTGCGAACGGTATGTGACGTCACAGATCGTACACTGCACGACACGAAACATGCACCAAACATTTGGTTCAAAGTGGTTCTATATTTCGTGTCCATGTGTAAAACTGTACCGGTGTATGCTTTGTGGTACGACATCACATCAGAAAAATTTAAACACGATACCAACGAAATATTTTTATAAAATTTCCATGTAGATGCAAAGTATGTATAAAATAAGTCGTATCTACGAATTTACTGGATTATAATAGTTCTTTATCTGTACTCACAGTATCCGCAGCCGTCAGATTGATGCCCAAACCGCCGGCGCGCGTCGATAACAGGAACACAAAAATGTCTGTGCGAGCCTACACATACATTGCTTCATTAATAAATATTTCAATGTTAATGTTAACTTTCCCGATTAAAACACTCAAAACATTCCTTTTTCTACATAGAAAACAATCGTTTAAAATCCACCCTTCGTGCTGGCTCATATTTCCCAAAGAACATTCATGCCAAACTTAACCTTCTCCATTCAGTAATTTTGGCTATATGTTTTCTGTCAGTCACTCAGAGAGAGAACATAAATAGTAGTGGTAGGTTTACCTGAAAATCAGCGACCATATCTCTTCGCGCCGATATCTTGCTGGAGCCGTCCAACCGCATGTACTTGTGTTTGCGGTGCCACATATACTCCTGTAAAACAATAGGATTAATTAATTAACATTAATTTTAGTGTATATAGTTCACATACTTGTACAGATGAAATATCGGATGTCGGATGACTTGAAGTTGATTTGTTACCAATATAAACGGTTCGTATTCTTATGCATTAAATAAAAATGGAATGTTCTGTAATCTCATCTAAGGGTAATGTGTTTGTACATCAATGATTTTTGAGAAAAAAATGAGGTATACAGCATTGATATCGGTTTACTTTAATTGAAATATCCTCTTCCATCCCTTTACGGCAACTATTAGCGCCCCTCCCCCTCCCTCTCTAAGGTAAACGTCACACACTTCGAGTTACCTCGACAGTGTGGGTTACCTCGAGCAGGTCGATCATCTTGGTCATCTGGCTGTAGATGAGCACGCGGTGGCCGCGCTCCTTGAGCCGCCGCAGCAGCCCGTCCAGCACCGTCAGCTTGCCCGCGTCGCTCACCAGCTGGTTCTTGTCTGCAACAGGGTGATCACAGGTGAAGGTGTGGCGACACCGTACACACGTCATACGGTGACGTCACCGAAGTCTGAATCACGCTATCGAAGATTTGTCGATCGCCCGCATATACAACACCTCGAGAACATTCACTCGGGGCCTCGGCCGCCCCCCAGGCATACCGTCTCGCCTGGCGGGAGATCTCCCTTTGCCAAAAAGATTACATGTCGGAGGCGAAAGTAAGCTGTTGTGCATTAGCAATGTATCTGATATCGTTCTTAAGTTGCCTTTTCACCAGAGCTAAGCTAAACTATGTTGTTTAGCTTGCACCGTAGCCATGTGGATTTTTCCAACCCCTATTTCCCCTACTTCCTCTTCTCAGCTACAAACTCATTCGAGACACATACAAAAGACATGTCATTCCGTGTGAACGAAAGAGATGCATATACGAGTGAGTACTCGTTGATTGTTCACACCGCCGGCGAAAGGTCACTCGCATATACACCTTATTTGTTTACACGAAGTGTCATCACTGTATGTTTCTTGTGCGAGCCAATAGCCGAGTGTTACTCCCTATCCCGCGTGACATTTCGTATAGATCCCCTCCCCCTTGAATAAGTTACGCGGTGTCCTACGTGAGCTACGTCGCGTCGAATTCATCGCTGACGTAGAGCACCGCGATACGTAATAGGTACACATCCACTCACCAGGCACCTGCAGGAAGGCCCAGCCGCGCGGCGGGCGAGCGGCCGCGCCGAGCCGCGCGAGCGCCGCCGCGCCCGCAGCGCTCTCGCCGTGCGCGTGCCGCGTCATGTGCCACGCGAAACTGCGCGAGTGGGCGAATGCTGCACGCGTGGATGCTATCACCTGTCGGTCCAAATTATACGCTAGTACAGATGTAAAGGAAAGGTTCATACACTGCGCCCTCAAGCAACAGACAGCCACAAATTACGCTGCGTGGCGTTACTGATTATATGTTACATAGAAAATTTTCTCTCTATTTTAATCTAATCTCTATTCTCTCCATTTTAATTGTCCCTATGCGATTTTAAAGTTGTACACACATCATCTTTAAGGCCTAAGTAACAGCTTTCTAAACAAACATTTATTTATTTAACGTAAAATCCTAACACACAAAAATAAGAGGAACTGACAATTTTGACAAATCTTATTTCTTCTCAATTTACCGCATTAGCGCAGAAACTAACGCTTTAAAACGCAGCTGTAACCGTAGAGAGCACATAAAGAATAACAAAATAAAATTTCTTCATATACCCTCGGCTGAGCGTTATACAGGAACGCGGGTAACGGCGTGGCCACATCGCGGTACACCCGCGGCGGGCGCTGCGCGTGCGGGAAGGGCGCGGGCTCGGCCGCCACCGGCACCGTGCCGCCCTCCTCCGTCTTGATCGCTGTGAGTAGCTCTGGTTGCGACTCCTGGGGGAATGACAGTGTGAGGTAACGATTGGAGGTAAGTAGCGAGTAAGTTAGGCCCTTTTCACACTGCGCTATTTATTAGCTACGCGACTCCGACGCAATCCACAGTTCCCCGACACTGACATTGGTCACTGAAAGGACACGTATCGTAGACACATCGCTTCTATATTTTGACAACATCCTAGTCGCTTACTAATAGCGTTGTGTGTAAATAGCCTAAGAACATTCTTAGGCTCCTCTCACACAATGCTATTTATGAGCTACGCGACTGCAATGCAATCCAAAATTCGCTGTATTATGACACTGTTCACTGACAGGAGACGCATCGTAGACGCGTCGCTTGCATACATGGATAACATCCTAGTCGCTTGCAAACAGCGTTGTGTACGAACGGCCTAACTGTCGGCTGTTTTCTCGCTCAAAAACTGTACATAGTATTTCCTACAGACACGACTAGTTGTGATATTATTATCATATTCCGTATAAACAAGAGATGCATGTACGACCGAAGTCCCGCCGGCGCGGTGTGAACAGTCATTAATATGTGAATCCCTTTTGTATATTAAAACGTTTCTTGCTTGAGCAAGAGAATAGTCGACAGACATAAATAAATGATGATAGAATATTACCTCTCCCTTGGCCCGCGAGTTGCGGTAGCGCATCGCCCTGTGCTCTATGGTCTCGGGCATGTAGTGGATCACGTGCTCCGTGTGCGCGAAGAATGCTCCTCCTGGTAACAATAATACATTGTTATTACAATGTTTCATGGTCCTTTTCATACTGTCACGTAAAATATTTTCAATAAAACACTGATGTGTACTAGGTGTGTTGGAATATATGAATTACACAAGATAATTTTGCTCTCAATCCTAGATAAAAAATACCAACAACATGTTTGGTATGAACTCAAAAACCATGTACAAAAATTAGAGCGCAATTAAACTCAAACCATGGGATGTTATTCTATTTAGTTTGCTTCCAACACAGCCTAAATTAACAAACAAGCTAATCATAACAGTTTGTTCCATATACCTTCAATCCACAATAGGTCAGTAAAAAGAAACTCGCTCCACAATAAACTGTCCCATTTCCTCCTCTCTATGACGTCACCATCTGGACATATCAGCAGCATGTTCTTGCTGCTCACTCTGTCGTAGTACTCCGGCGGTATATCCGTCTCGCTCTCACCTCCCTCTTCCTTTAATTCACTAGCTTTCATCTTGTGCCGCCACCAATAATGCCTGTGTCTTAACTTCTCGTACTTTTCTATACAATACTCTATGTGTTGCATTCTGAAATACAATTGAGTTTTTTTGTTGAGTATAGCCATACAAACAAATCAAAACATTTACGTAGAGATACATTTCATTTTTTTATGCATCTATCACAGTTTTGTAAAGGTGCCATATTGAATTTTAAATTTAAAATCTTGGAAGAGAAGCAACGGCGAAAGAAACGCCTTTGCACATCTTTTAAAAGCAGTATTTACAACTAATTTGATTTTACATTTACATACTAGCTTGAGCGAATCGGTCTTGGATGGGTTGGAGTTTAACGCTGATGTTAATATTTAAGTTTTACATTCAATTTGAGAGCAACAGATTAAAATAATGATACTTACACACACAACCAACCGCACAACATCACCCTGTACACTTCCATCGGCGACAAATCCATGAAACGCGTGAACGAGAAACAACTGTTCACACTTTGAATACTTCGTTCACTTTCACTGCACTCACTGTCAACGTCACTTATACTTCTATGAACGTACCACGGGGTCAGTATAGACAACTTATTGTACAACAAATGTCTTTTGGACGGTATAGATCGGACTAGAATACACTCTTCAGCTATTAACTTCGGTAGATGGTAGTCTTCGACGAACATGGCGAACGGAGACCTCACGTCTCGCCTTTCAAATAGTTCTGGATGGTTGCAAACCTGAAACAAAAGATTAAAGCTAATAAAGTTTAGGTAATAAATATTGGTAAAAACGATTCAGATTTTTGGATGTAAACTATTTGTGACTGTATTTTGTTATGACACACAAACACACACACACACTCACACGCACGCATGTACGCGCCCACGCACGCACGCATATACACGCGGACGTACGTACGCAAATACACACGAACACAGAGACGCGGCAGTCGCGATAAGCTATCCCTTAGCCCGCTATATTTAGAATCACTATTTTCGGAAATCAAGATGAAACCAATGCCTTCCCTTTATTGTAAATTATCAATTTTCTTACCGGCAATCCATAGAACCAAAATGAATTATTTGTATTTAAAACGTAGTAGGTATATAAAAGCGCACCTTCCTGAACTGCATCACGAGGTTCATGAGGTTGGACGTGAAGTTCTTGTCCACATTGTGGCCAGACTCCGCACCCACCGAGTAGTGCAGCAACTCTTCTATCTTTATTTTCTTCTTTAAAGCTAAAATTAAATGTATAATTAAACTTCATTACTAAAATAATAAAAATTGATTTTAAATTAGTAAATTCTGAGTACCTAATTTACATTATAATCATAATTTCGTTGGTTTATGCTGAATGTGTAACATCATTCAAATATTTAAAATGAACAGGGATACTCACAATTTTGCATGGTTATAATCGTGAGTACCCGTTTGCATTTATATAATGTTTGGCGCCCGCAATCATGTATGTTTAAAATCACATTAAAATACTATGTTTAAACAACTTACCTATATACAACAGTTTCTGCCTTATCGTTAAGGGGCAGTGCACTTCAATCTCTATTTTATCAGACAGTTCGTTCTCTACATCCTTCTTTATCCGCCTCAGCATGAACGGCTTCAGAATCATGTGCAGTCTTGACAGGTGTTCTGTGATCATAAAGCTATACTTGAAACATACTCATCTAAAATGTAAGCACAGAACTTAAATTTGACTCAACCTTACAGTTTGACTTTACTAAAAGTGGAAAAATCTTCTCTATCATATATTATGTTTCGTCTGAAGCGAAATTAACTTTTCAGAAGTAGATTTAACAATTATAAAAAGCCTATTCACTCTCCTCTTGAAAACAGCCACATTGTAAACAGGCGGAAACACTGATCAGGGTGGTTACTTTCTTGGCAGTATGTACAAGGAGCGACGATACTGAAGGTTATGGCCAATGATAACCACAGCACTACACTTCCTCATCTCCTACTCCTATAGAAACCACCACCAAGACAACTCACTCTCATCGATAGTGCTCTTGTTCTCGGCGTGGCTCTCGATGTCCTTGGAGAACCACTCGTTGAACTCGTCGTGCGAGTCGAACAGCGTGGGCATGATGAAGTGCAGCAGCGCCCACAGTTCCGCCATGCTGTTCTGGATTGGCGTACCTGGAGAGGAGAGTTACATTGTGGAAACTATTGTAAGAATTCTTTTATGAAGATGTAATTAATTGACGACCTTGTAGCCTAGTTGGTAGCGACCCTGCCTACGACGCGAGGGGTCCCGGGTTCGATTCCCGGCCGGGGCAGATATATATGTGGCAGATAAATATTTGTACTCGGGTCATGGGTGTAATTGTGATGTGTTTATGTGTAGTCCATGCCACCCGCGACACAGGTACCTGGTAACCTACTGCGGGGGTATGAGTGTGTTAGCGTTTATTTTTTTTATAATTAATGCCTGATGTAAACTTAGGTAAGAACCACCCCAAGGAAACTTGCTTTCGAATGAAAAAACTGCATTGAAATCAGTCAATCTGTTTGAAAGCTACGGTGCCATGTGACTGACACACAGATAAACATACTGACGGAGAGACAGACACGTCAAACTCACACCCCCTTTTAGCGTTTGCTGTTAAAAATAAGACCATTGAATGCATCAAAACACCACTTACTATAATTATTTTCAGTTTTACGTCACATTACTAAATCTTTTCAAGTTACTATAGATTCACCACACACTCACCAGACAACAACAGCCGATTCCGACAACTAAACCCCAATAGCAGCTTCCACCGCATACTAGCGGAGCTCTTGATCGCCTGCGCCTCGTCCAATATCATGTACTGCCACGACACGCGATTCAGATACTTCAAATCGGAGACCACAATCTGGTATGACGTCACGACCACGTGGAACGCCGCCTGCGGAGTATGCAGGTCCTTGCGCTCCCAGAACTGACGGAGTATCTTGCGCTCGCTCGGACTACCCCAATACGGCACCTAGGGCAGACACTGAAATAATTTTTTTACGTATTTTTTTGGCACGTTGCACATTGCTGATTGAGGCAAATGAGGTCATAGAGTTTATTTAAATTGTTGGTCATGTATAGAAAAAAAACTCACACACGTACATAATGTCGTAGCAACGAGGAAAAGGTCACAAAACTCTAATTCCACGCTAACACTCATACAGTTAGCGGCGGCTAAGCGCATAAGCATACGTACTCACATGCACTCACACCCATAGAGACATACAATACGCGTACGCACCAATATGTCACGCACGCACGTAGACTTATATTACTTCCGAAAATCCATACGTCCATGCACGCACACATTCGCACGCTTGCCCGTAAGCCCGTAATTCTACCAATATGTCACGCATGCACAGGCACACACACTTCCATTACTTCCAAACACACACCCACGCCCACAGACACTCCCACCCACACACAACCCTCACACAACACCCACACTCACCACTTTGAAGTCGGGCACGAACCGCTGCATCTCCTGCTGCCAGTTGTGCAGCGTGGAGGCGGGCGACACCACCAGGAAGGGGCCCCACACGCCGAGCCGCTCGGCCACGTGGCACAGGAACGCTATGCACTGCACCGTCTTGCCGAGGCCCATCTCGTCCGCCAGGATGCCGCTGATGCCCTGGCGGTTTACACGTGTAACTTGAGTTATGTTTGCTTGAGATTTAACTATGGAGACATTCGTCTATCTTCTCTCTTTAGGGTGCGGTTCCACTGAGGCGGAGCGGAGAGGAGTTCACCAATCGCATGGCTTGAAATTCACGTCTCATTGTGCCTCGCGTGGTTTTCAAGCCATGTGATTGGTCAATCGCGCACAGCTCCGCTCCGCTCCGCCTCAGTGGAACCGCACCCTTATCGTTAACTTTTTTCACTATGTTTCTGTTACTATGTTTTATTGAAACCTCGATACATTAATTACAATGGATTGACAATGTAAGGAATGAGATGCAACAGAAAAAATATTGAAAATAATTGTACAAAGTATGAGTATTCATGATTGTGACAACAAGTGTATTAATTAATTAAACAAACGAGCCTCAATTCTGCTAATTTATAAATGCTTTAATTGCATCTCATTTGAATAGTCAAAAATGTGAAACGAATGCCGGGGAAGCGTCTGTCACGTCACTATCCCCCCGCTGCCACCAAACTGCATAGCGTTCCCCGCTACGCTCTGTCTATTCACGGTCGGAACTAATATGTGAGCAGTGTGAAAACCTTCGACACCGTAACTCAGACACATCATGCTATCATCGTGTTATAGCCTACCTGACAGCGTAACTCTAATTAATCGTGACGTCATCGTGTAACTTGATGCGTTATAGCCCACCTGGTCGTACAAGTTAGCGAGCCAGTTCATCCCCTTGAGCTGGTAGCCCTTGAGCGTCCCGCGGAAGATGGCCGGCTGGCCGTGGTCGCCGCGGGCCGGCGCGCGCGGCTCGCCCGCCGCTAGGGCAGCGGCGCGCGCGCGCTCCGCCCGGAACGCCTCGCGCGCGTTGCGGGACGCGCGCGCTTTCATCGCCTCGCTAGAAAACACTTGGCTGGTCAATAAACGCCGCTATAATAGCATGCGTGGTGACGTCACTGGAGTTTCGACATTTTCTTCGTAACAATTTTTACTATTATTCGCGATTTTATAGTGTCTAAATATTAAATAATGTTAAGGGTGTCTTTGTTTTAGCGACAGACTGAAAAAAAATATTATCATCGTTTTCAGCGAGTACTACGTCAGTCTTGTTTACAAGATCCATGAAAGTGAGAAAGAGATGACCCAAATGAATGAAAATATAAACGTTACATTTGTGGTCATTCTCTCAATATTTTGGTCTAAAAGAAAACCAAACATCCGCCGAGTATCCAATCAAAACATAACGTTTACAAGCAGCACAACATCCAACACAATTCACCCACCCTCACACACCATAAAACCAACCCACTCACCTATCATAATGGTCGATGGCGGCCAACCGGGGATCCCTATCCTCGTCCAGTTGTCTCAGGATCCTGTCAGCGCCGCTATCCCCGTCGTCGGTCGCGTTCAGCTTGCGCTGCATGAAGTGCGCGTACAGCTCCGTCTGCGTGATCAGGAAGTTCAGCTTCCGGCGCTGACGCTTCGCTTCCATCAGCTCTACGTCCATCTGCGAACGTTATTGCTAATTTAACATCTGTTATATAAATACACCAATATTAATTATAAGTTATAACTACCATTATTAATGCAG
Organism: Hesperia comma; assembly: GCA_905404135.1. Lineage (NCBI taxonomy): Eukaryota > Metazoa > Arthropoda > Insecta > Lepidoptera > Hesperiidae > Hesperia > Hesperia comma. The sequence continues at coordinate 10,576,339 of FR990034.1, forward strand.
TACACAGTGGGGCAACATAATATAAAAATAAAGGTAAGAGAAAGGAAGGTATAAAAAAAGTAAAATGAATAAGCTAACAACCATACAAAATATAGCACCCTGCAAGTACCAATAGAAATAAACAAATAAACGCAAAACATCCAAAAAGTAGGATCTGGCACTATAGTCCCATTGTTCAACAGGGTGCCTCGAACTGCGTTACGTTAGTACAGATTTAAAATGGACAAAGATCCCTTTAGCCCCCAACCGCACAATAAACCCTCGTCAGCCACACCTTCCTCTGCTCCTCAGCTTCCCGCTCCATGCGGCGCCGGGTCTCGCGCTCGGCGCGGTCGTACCGCCGCCAGTACGCCTGCATCTCGCGGCTCAGCCGAACACCCCAACCTCACTATAACCCTCATCAGTCATACCTTCCGCTGCTCCTCAGCCTCGCGCTCCATACGCCGTCTAGTCTCCCGCTCCGCGCGGTCGTACCGCCGCCAGTACGCCTGCATCTCGCGACTCAGCCGCTTGCAGCGCCACACCGTCTCCTTCATGTTCTTCTGGGACTAAGGAACAGAGTGACGTTGTAGTGTATAGTCTTAGCAATGAACGTATTTAGAGTATGACTTCTGATTTGCACATGACATTAGTCGCACTGTTAAACGATATAATATTAACTAAGTCAACTATAAGTTTTATTCGTAAATTAGATTCCATACTATCTAGCTCTATTTGCTTTGTTGATTTTTAACCAAAAGTTTTTTTTGATAATGAAAACTTTTTTGTTTAAGAAATTTTAAAAAATCCAGCACTAGTTCACAAGATTCACCAGGTATCACCGAACCAACTTGCATAGAGAGACCACTCTAGTACGTACTACGTCTCTATCCCCCCGCTGCCACCAACCTGCATGGCGAGATGCCGCCAGTGCTTGCAGCAGAGCGCGGCCAGGCGTTTCCTCTGCAGCATGAGCTCGCGGTGTGCGGCGGCGCGCGCGCGCTGCACCTTGCCCAGCTCCTTCTTCACCAGCAACTGCCAATGCCGGCGGCGCCGCGCCGTCAGCGCTTCGGGACTCTTGAGCAGCGCTAGCTTCTTACGACCCCTGGAGGCAGAGAAAGAGTATAAAAAACAATTAACTTCTCAATAACATAAAACAAAATAACTAACTTCACTATCAGCTGTATTCAGTGGCCAATTTATGTGAAGCTTTGAGAGCAAACAAAGTGGTCAAATGAAATTGTACCAAGCTAAAAAAATGTGTTCAACATGAACAAAAGTACCTGACACCAGCTTTCTCTGAGGTGGGGAAATCGTCATCATGTTCTTCCTTCAAATTCCTGAGTTGCTCCTCCCAGTCTACACCATCCGGCTAAAAGTTAGAAATAGAATAACTTTTATTTTTTAAATTTCACTGCTATCTCATATTGTATATATGGAATACATTATCTCAAAAGGTAAAGACATACAAGAAACTATAAACTCACCATATCATTACCCTCAACCCCTTTCCCATCTCTAACCCTGCCCCGTCTGGCCTTCTGCAGTCCTCTAGCGGAGCCCCGGTCAGCGGGCCTGCCGCGCCGCCCGCGGACCGACGGCGGCGGCGGCACCGCCCGGCTGATCCTTCGTTCGGGGTACCGGTCGATGGTCGACAGTAGACCCGCTCCGTAGTACATGTATCGTGAGTTCTAGAAGTGAATTATATGAGTAACTTAAAGGAATGTGATCAGCCTTAGAGCCCCCTTCAAGAATAGAATGTCTAGTCACAGGGAGAGAAGGTAGGGCTTTGGTTTTTATGATAGTCAATATTCTGGAGAGTAATCTTGTGCTTTTTCGATGTATCAAATATCAAATATGTATTATTTATCAAATATTGCGAGTAGCATTAAGCACTTTTAAAACTCAGAGGTAGCAACTACCGGGACATTAGCTAATTTAAAATTGACAATGTGCAGTGCAATGAGGTTGCCGATGAAGTCAATGAGTGTACAATAATGCCTGCTAAATACTTTCTCTTTTTCTTTCTGTTTGCAAAAAGATATTAAAAAAAAAATAATAAATAGGCTAACTTCAAGGGGGAAGAGGAGTTTCTTTGAATAAACAATATTTTACCGATTTTTTAAAACAAAATGTGTCTCACCCCAGGATCCTTGTAATAATCCTTTGCATATTTATTATGGAATTTCCTCTCCTTCAGTAACTGCTGTATCCTGTACTCCTTGCTGGCAGGAGAATCATCATCACTACTGCTTTCCGATTCTGATGACAGCAGCACATCTCGAAGCCACTGCCTTTCTTCACCAACTGACGCTAGGTTATACAGTCGGAGTCTATCACTTTGTCTTTCTAAAAAAGAACAGAAATATTCTATACCATGTAACATTTGATTCATATAACAAATGAAACTTAAAGGATGGATTTAAGAATACAAATATTTACTTCAATTAAATTATGAATGTGATTAATATTAATTAAACTGTACCAACTTTATAAATGCAAAAAGTGTTTATTTGTCTGAATCTCAGTCTATCACATTGAAACCGAGTAACAAGTCCATGTGATTTTGAAGTTAATTGAAGAGCTGAAGAGTGATTTATACTTTTTAATTATTATTGCAGAAAAATATTGTATTTAAATGAATGTTTGTAAATATGAAGAATAAGTTATAAATATGTGTATAGCAAGGTCTGCCTTGATTGGTCCTTATGTTTAATCATTTTTTTGAAGTTATATAACAAAAAAAATTGTACAAGGCTTAAAAAGTATGCTTTTTAATTAGCAAAACAAAGTGAACATCCATATTCATTATAAAAAAAATTATATCCATTTAATTATCACTTGAACAAAATTTATGCCCTATATATGCCACTCTCGGTTAACAATGTATACCAATAACTTCTTCAGTTTCTATACTCAAATTGTTGCACTAAATTTTACTAATACTGACAAATAAAAATAAGTGTTAATATCTATCATGTGTATACTGTATGTATTCATTTGCAGTGATAGCCAAGTGGTTTGAAGTTCAATCCCCAACATGCACCTTTAATTTTCAAAACTTAATTATTTTAATTATCACTTGCTACAGTGAAGGAAAATGTGTTGAGGAAACCTGAATACCTAAGAGTTCTCCATAGCATTCTCAAAAGTGTCTGAAGTCCACCAATCCACACTTAGCCAGCATGATGGACTATATGGTCTATAGTGTCTATACCCCTCACATTCTTAGAGGAGACCTGTCCTTAGCAGGACAGTTATGGATTGTGATGACAATGTAATGTACTTGATTGAGTTTAAATATAACAGTTAATGTCTGCGCACATTACTTCAACTGGACTCGCAACTTAATTCCAATTCAACACATAAGAAATCTTATAAATATGAGCATTATTTTGTGTTGCTTACAGTTGAGTTTTTGGCGCAGTTGGAGTATACAATGCCACAATCAACTCAACCAAAAGGATCATGATATATGGCTAAAATTTCAATGAGTTGCATTGAAGAAATGTAATCTAGGCTGACGCTAATCTTATTATGTTTATTGAGTAGTAGAGCACCTACTTCACATTAATACAGCACCTATTTACTTGAACTTGATTTAAGTTAGCCAAGATAAAGTTTTGTATTACATTATAGAAGATATATAAACAAACGTAGGTCAGAATAAAAGTCTTAAGAATGTAATTATGCTGACATGGAATACACTTTGTGGTGCAACCGCTAATTTGCAAATTATGGTAATTGTATTCAAAGAAATAAGGCAATAGTAAAGTTCACTGACCTTGTCTCGTGGTGACTACCCCATGCAAGAGCTTGTCACCTTTAGATATTTCATTGCCAATCAACTTGCTGTCAGAGTCATCGTCGCTCTCTGACGCACCGTCTGAGTTAAGTATTCTCTCAACTTGGTCCACAAAAGGCCTAATGTCTAGGGCGGCTTCCAACCGCTGCATGTGTAATGGTTTGGCCACTTCATGTCTCTTGAGCACCGCCTTCCCCACCATAGACTTCTCGGTCATTCTTTATTCTGGAAACGTAATATTCACCAGTGCATCATCCCTGATGGACGAAGTTCGCGATGTATCGTGCCCACATAGGTTACGGCGGACACAAAAAGAAACAAAACAGTAACGAATAAATGCGGCCGCAACAACACTACCATACAGAAAATGAGAATGCTTTGAGAAACACTGCGAACAAGATGGGCAGCTAGAGGAAAGCTGCACTTACACAAATTTCGTTACCCTTCGAGATGACCTCAGGTTGGTTACTTAACGCAAAATTCCATAACATTCACAAAATGGCGAACGAGAATATTCGACAAATCACTGTCAATGTCGCCGCCCGAGCGGCTCACATAGCTACTCATTTCGTATTTGAGCTTGAAAAAACACGAACCCGCCATAATAATCGTAATCAGGGTTGGATTCAGAGCTTCAGAAAATTATTGTCTATGGAAATTAAAATTATACTACTTTTCCAAAATTTATACTACGTTTCTTCTTTTGTGTTTTTGTCTGGGATTTAATAGAAATCTTTTGATAATTACAAATGATTTATTATACTTAGGTAGAGTTTGGTTAACCAAAGCTGAACCTTATGTTTTTTGTAGCGGCCACACTGTGACAAAATGTCATGTCAACAATCAACATGGCTTCACAGACATAGTAACTATAGACGGAATGTCGGGAATAAAACATTGAAGCCGCAAAAAGGAAGCCTAACCTTGTACACACACGGCGGAACTCACACATCGAAAAAAAAAGGGAGCCCAAATTGACAGTTTGAATTGTCATTCGTATATAATAGACGCAGTAACAGTAATTTAATTTTATCCCAAATATGACGAAATGCGTTATAAAAGGGTGCGAAAATCAAACTGCTAAAATTAAAACGCTGCATGGAATAACATTTCACAAGTAAGGAAACAAAATAATTCATATTTACATTAAATCAAATATATATATTTCTTTATTACTTTGACACAAAACGTCAACCAGTGCTGCCATGAGTACATTTTAGATATTCCCCAATTTATTGGAAGCTTGGAATATCATATTGGAGTCAGCCCAAAAATAAACACCTTTTCCTTTCTTCGTACTGAATGATTCGTGAGTGTTTGAATTCATTTTACGTCTATCACGGGGTTTACCTCACCTTTTCATTTATAAAGCTTAACGGGTGGGCCACAACAACTGTATGTTATTGTAATTGTTGGACAAAATAAATCATTTTAGAATTTTGAATTCAACGACACCCCACACGATAGGTTAGTGGAGAAAAAAAAATAACCCCCCACTTTACTTGTATGGGAGCAAACTAAAAATTTTTTTTTCAGATTTTTTTTCTACGACTTTTTTGCCATTGTTAATATACATACTCATACCAAATTACAGCTTTCTACAACTTATAGTCTCTGAGTAAAACCGCGGACGGACAGACAGACATGGCGAAACTATAAGGGTTCTTTGTTTACTACGGAACCCTAAAACTGCTCCATAAAACTATTATTACAGCAGTTGAAACACTTCAGCTTCGCAAGTTTTTCTTTTTTGGTATAATCTATTGTGCGAAATGATCGACTGATGATGGCGGTGCCTTTGTTATTTTAATATTTTATTAAATTGATTGTAATAAATTTATGAACTGTTTTATTTTTGTTGTAACACCTTACTCTAAACCAACAATTGACAATAAACTATAAACAATTAAAATTTTATTATACTAGTTTGGGTAATAGAAATCCATAGTATGGCAATACTGACAAACGCACCACATGCAAAGAGAGCCTGCCTCACTTTTGATTTCATGACATTCTGTCTATAGTTACTATGTCTGTGCATGGCTTCTTCTTAGACACTGATCCTTTTTGAAGATGGATAAACTCAAACATTCAAAAACTATCTTTTTTGACTAGTACCAATCGTATTTTTTGTCGGAGTGATTTACTAAAATGATTTTCATACACTCTTTCCTCATTGCCAATATCACGCTTATTAATTAGTTCCTACTTCACTCAGTCAAATTGAGGCAATTGGATGTCACTCTCAGATAATTCGTCGATTGGAATTTCGTCTTTAGCATTGACACGATGGGATTCCCCAGTGGGGAATCACCGCTATTGCTTGATTTGGTATTGCCATAATATTTTTTACAAAAAATCTGATATTGTAGGATAATTATTAACAAAAAAATAAAAGGACCCTCTTTGGTAAAATTATGGTATTTTCGCGTAGTATAATGACCTTACGATACTACATACTACACATCATAAAATAATGGTACAAATAGCATAATTATACTACGAAATCCAACCCTGATCGTAATGTTTGACAAATTGTGACATATTAATTCTCACCAATCACTGCTATATTCAGAGCTAAATGTTAAAAGTCACCAATCAAAGGTGCGGAATTTGTAGTTAAAACCAATGAAAAGACAAGAATATTTTAAGATGCGAAAATTGTAATAGAAAACAAACTTGAACGCAGAAAAAGCTGCGTTCAATGTGTGAAAATAAAAGAAAACAGGCTGTTTGTAAAACACAAACTTTTTGCACTTTTTGCATTTAAACAACATTTCTCCTGTGAGACTTCTCCATTAACTATAAAAACATTTAATATAGGTTTCTTTATATAAAAGGTATCAAGAAATTAGCCAAAGTCATGAATATTCATTTTATGGTTGTGCGATGAAAATATCTTTCTGAAGCGGGTTGACAGACAGACACTTTGTATCACAATTATGAAAAGTTTCGCTGTTAATTATGAAATTTATGTAATACTATTATACTAATAATGCGCTAATATAAATGCGAAAGTCTGAATGTCTGTGTGTCTGTCTGTAACGGTTTTACGACTAAAGGTCATAGTCATAGCTCACCAGAGCCACACGACACCTGATCGACAGGTGAACTATGGGTGAACGACGCGAGATCAACCAGTGAACCTCGCGTGGCCAACAAGTGAAAGCCGCGTGGTTCACTAGTAGACATCGCTTGGTCCACGAATTTCCATAAATTTTTCTTTATTACTTATTTTGAAAGCAAACGCAAGCAGCGAGGGCGAAGCGGTGCTGGTCAGATGCTAGGGCGTTGTAATGAGCTATGACCTTAAACCACCGACCCAATTTAGATGGAATTTGGAATGAAAATAGTTCAAGACCCAGGGTCACATAAAACGTACTTAGGCTACTTTCTTCCAAAATCAAACCCTACCAAAAGGGTACAAATAATGAGGGAGAGTTTGTATTTAAAATCTAAGTTCCACATTGGTGAATCCGCGAGCGCACGAATAACCATTAAGGTCGTTCGAGCCACCTGGCACAAGACCTTGTCTTAATTTTGAAATCAAAAACAATACGTTCTCCGATTTAGGGCGCTTTCAATTTACGCGGTTTGTGTCGTACGACTGCAGTGCGTATTCGGTACGTTTGTTGTACGACACACGGACGGTCGTTTGTTTTCATACAAAGTTAACGGTGCGGCAGCAGTGCGGTTGTCATAAGTTTGCGTTTACAATCGAATCCGCACTGCAGTCGTACGACACGAAACGCATAAATTGAAAGAGCCCTTACGATACGTCTAACTGGTGTCATCGGAATCATTCGCGGGCAGCGTCCACTCGGGAGTCGCGCGTTGACAGCGCGTAGTCGACGCAAGGCAAGCGTGCGAGCAACGTGTTGTCAGGTTGTCACCGAGTGGTCCACCCGCCGTCCGCACGTCGCCAGTTTGCGAGCAAGGCGATCCGGTGACGTTATGAAGTTGATGTAATCAGCGCATATCTATAGAACTCCATTTAAAGAATACTACTGTTGCCGGGTGGCTCTAATGAGATATGACCTTACGAATACTTGCCGCCGAGTTTATACCTCAATAATGCGATTATGCGACATGATGGGATATCCCACTGGCCGTGATACGACTTGTAAACTTAGGAGCACATAACCAATCGTTAAACCAATCGCAGAGATGGTGAGTTGCAGAGTCTAGTTGCTCTTGTTACAATTATCAATCTTCGTTTTGATAAATGTGCGGCAATGATAAATCTATGGTAACACCGAAATTCAAAAGAAGGTAGGTAGGTACCCTTGTAGGTACCACAACACGAAATCAACGTGAGTGACATTGATGTAGAATAAAATAAATGATAGTGTGGCGCTAGCATTGATCTATAGGACTACTCTATGGGCGCTAGTAGCACAAAATTTTGTGCTATTCTAGTAGTTAGGGTCAGCTCACACCGAGACGCGACGCGACGCAACGATACTGGAAGAGGCCAGTGATTTCGCGCTGCGCCGCGCGTCGCCGCGAGACGCATCTCAATGCCGCGAGGTGCATCGTAAAAGTACCTAGGCAATCTTGCACGCCGCGCGTACCGACGATGCACGGCTGCGTAGCGATGCACCGCGCTACGCCGCGAGGCGTCACGAGACGCAGCGCTGCATGAAGCAACGTATTCTGAATTCTCACAATGAAATGTGTATATTTTCGTGTAGAAAATAAAGTTCTATTTTGAGCCGCTCTTTGAAAGACTGCGCGCAGCGTCGCGTCGCGTCTCGTCTCGGTGTGATTTGACCCTTAGAATAAATGTCAAATGTCATAATGATAGTGAATTAGTGAAACTGATATAGGTAGGTAACATGTTTCACGTTATTTTTTAAAGATAACCCTGCGGCATTATTATGTCTCTCAATTGCTCATTAATTGACTTTAATTATTTCCTTTCTCTACAGTTTCTTAAAATTTAACTACGTATAATTCCGTATGAGATTATGAAATAATATCATTAATAATAATCAATACAGTCATTCGGGGTAACTTTAATACATCATCGGCGTATTTTCTTAAAAAACTTTTACTACGTCGCATATGAGATAAAAGTTATGAGTTAATCAGTGCCCTCTTGCTGGTTTTCATACTGTCAAATTGTAAAAAGTCTTTAAAAACGACAAAATATATTAAAAATTAGCAATTTTGTTGTGTGACAAAGTTACCACCCCTATATGGGTAACTTTGACACCGATGATATTTATCAAAAAATCTTCTAAACTACGTTACTTATAACTTTGATGTAACATTTATTAATAAGGTGATAGCCTGTTTTATGATAAGACAACAAAAAAAAGTGGTTTGACGGGTTAGTTTTCATGTAAAAGGCACTAAACTAAGAAAATTCAATGAAAAAATATTGAATTTTGTTTTTCAAATCTTTTTTTGGTCTTCTATGAAAAAGATATTAAATAAAATGTATCATCAATTGATTACCTATATTGTTAGCTTTTGAATGAGACATATTTCGGCTTCCTAGGACGTCTACATCGATAGCAATGATTAAAACAGCCCGAGCCTCGAGGTTGAAAAAACAAAATGGCTGCAATTTTTTCATTTTATTTCTGGGAAAGTTAAGAAGTCCCGGGGGCCCTGGGATGTTTGACTAACACTAAAATTGGTAAATCGCAAAAGTCAGGATACATCTAATGCTGCCTCTACACATAGGCCAGCGCATTCGCCAACGCGCTGGCAGTGCGCTTGCCAACGTGCTTGTGAGTTAATCCACACATTGGAAGGTCGTTCAGTATGCTTTGGTTCGGGCCAATGTGCGGACGGATCAAAAAATGGATGTTGAGTTGGTAACAGCTGCAGCTGTATATTTATTCACAGCTTATAATTACTACGTAAAAGTATACAAGAAAAGGGTGATACTTTCATATTTATAATATTAAAATAATAATAAAGTATGATGATCTTACTTTGAAGTAAAATATCGTAAGGAAAACGGAATGTCCAAGAACCTTATTTATTTAGCATTTTTAATACTTACAACATTTTTATTTTTATGGTACTTATTTTTTGGATTCCATAGGCAATTTTCACTCTGATAGAGCTCAATAAATTTAAAAGTTTCATCATTACTCATATTATACGCCATTTTGTTACGTTAGGTGTTAATACGCCGCAAGAAGAAAATATGCACTCTTGATCGCTGCTCCGGGCAGACTGATCGCGCGGCCAATGTGTGGATGGTGCGCCAAGCTTGCGACAAGTGTTCTTTGATGATACCGACACCGCGCGGCAAGCTCGCAAGCGCGCCGGCCAACGTTCAAATGCCTACCGCCAACGTTCCAACGCCCGTTCTACACATTGGGAGCCAACGCACTTGCCAACGTGTTGGCCTATGTGTAGAGGCAGCATAAGGGATAGGTATGGTAAACCCAACTTAAGATTGAAACGAAAGAGGCGCTGTCGGACGCATTTGACATTCATTTGACCAATAATTGCACACTAGTAACTGACAGATGAATGACCACAACGTACTTATGAATGACTTTTTGTTAGTTCCAATTTTTGCCATTTCAGAGATAAGTTGGGCGCACTGTACATACATTGATACTGTCAAAGTTACCCAGAATTTGTTCAAAATCTGACTTACCGGTATTATTTGTAATTTTAATGAAGATGCAATTTAAAATTAATGAAAGTTGTTTTTGTATCGAAAACTAGACCTATAAAAGGTTGTAAAATATTATTAGACACCTTGATAGCAGCAAAGTTTTGAGAGATATCTAAAAAGTTGCAAACTGAAAAAAAACACGAATAGTTACGCGCGCTTTTGAACGACTGTCTTTTAACATTCGAACATTTCGAACTAAGCTATAGTTCGAAATGTTCGAATGCTCTTTTTTTTTTAAATTCCGTTTACGAATTTCGTTAAGTACACAGAAGGTAAAAAATAAATTTTATGCGTCAGATATTTTTCGCGTAAAAAATTAAAAACTAGTTTGGGAGCGGACTGTCAAAGTTACCCTAAAGAATCAAAGTTACCCCGATTGACTGTACCAAGTTTGAAATTTGTATGCCCGATCTATAATGATGATAAGTACATAATTCTTTTTCGGTTAAATCTTTTTGTAAATCATTTAATAAAACATATTGTCCATGGCTTATAAATTAATATTATTTGTTATTTGAAATGTCACTATTGTTTTATTTATTTTTGTAAAACAAATTTATTAATCACAATTTATAATATCGGGTAACTCAACAAAAAAGAATTTGTTTTGGCATTACTCATTCTTAGAGCGACTATAACCACTGAACATTAGGAGCCCAGCCTTTTTTCATAAAAAGAGTATTTGCAGCGACAGCCTTAGCCCTTGATCTGGGTAGAGTGGGATTATCTTTTGGGTTAAGTACATCATACATACTTAGACTTTTCACGTTCTGGATTCCGGATTCCGAAGTTTTTGGGCGGTACAGAATTAAATATGGCGCCCTTTAAAAAAAATGCCGACGCTTTCTACTTTGGCGCCTCTTCCTACTTGACCATTTATCTACTAATACCCTAAGCTGGCCTTGAATTTATGTAATATTTTACAATAATACATTTTATTTCTCAATTAAATACAGAATAGTTAAAATAATAATTGTTTTTAAAACATCGATGACATCAGTGCAGTACATCACTAAAGCCGCATTGGGCGTCATGTAGTATAGCCAACCTAAGAAAAACAAGTAGATGCTCATTGATTAAATTCACTTTATTTTAGAATTCAAATTCAAGGAATATTTCTCTTTACCCCATACTTTTAAATATGTATTATATTATTTTGTTTGAAAACAAAACGAGTCTTCGGAATAAGAAGCTGAATAAATAATAATAAGGTAGTCAATTGGACGGGCTAAAACATTCATATCCGCAACAATTTGTAGGCAAAGGTGAATCCAATATGGTGGTCGTTTGTTGTGCTTTCAAGTAAAGTGTGTTACAATTTAGTGAATATAAGTAAAAAACTGTGTAATTCAATAGGTAAATCACTTTCAATAATTGCTTTTATAATTTCTATGCTGTTTAGAGTTTCATAACATTTCATTTTCTTTTGACAGCGACCTTATATTCTCATACACCTTACAAAGAAAGTAGTGCTATACTACAGTAATTTCGTTGATAAATGTTCAAATTTACGTATATAAATTATTAAAATAGCGTTATATATAAGCGTTTCCAGCAAAGTAATTACTTTATTTTAATATGTACGTGGTATTTGTGGTAATTCTAATGTTATAATCGTGTAATGTCGTGTATCAATAAGCGCGGGATATGTGGCTTGAGTGTTAGCTTTAGCGTCTAGGAATTAAATATTGACGTGGTATAACCGCGTTATTCCATAGATTGCCGTAATATCATTGAAAAACAATCCGATATTTAAGTTCCAATAGCACCGCTATAGTTTTATTTTGCATTTGCGACAACAATCTCATAGTTTCATAACCTAAAAAGTTGAGCCGGGTGCGGCAGTTTTAGCTTTTTGATTATAACAAGGTTTTTTTTCTTTACAGATGCCAGTATCCTTTGATTAACGAAGCTGTTCCAATTCAATTGGAATTATGGATGAGAAGGAAGGAGCCCCCGAGAACCCCAGTGAAACTGACCAAGGAGGGTCGGGGGACGACGACGTAAACGTCGCCGAGGAACCCAAAACTGCAGAAGAACCTTCAGATCCTGACAAGTCACAAGAACCCACAGAGGAAACTGAAAACCCTGCATCAATGGACACTGAAAGCAATCCAAGTGATGTTAAAAGTGACCTAAGTGAAGTGCTAAACCATGTAGAACGGGATTCTAGTAATGTTGAGTGTGACAGTGTTATGGACAGTGAAATATGTGATGTAAAAAAAGATGTAAAGTCTCCAGAAGTAGTTGAATCAGAAACACCGGCAGAAAAAGGTTAGTGTTGTATGATATTTTTTTTATCTATCTAATAATATCAAGGTAGACATTGTCTATTCAATCAATGTACTCACTTATCTACATGGAACCATAAATGTGGCAGCAATCTTGTGTAATTCCCCTGTTACAATAATGTTGCCACTGCAACTTACTACATAATTATGTCCATTCAGTTCCTTCTCAGCTAAAATTAAATGATATTGAAAGCAAAAATAAAGACACATATCAAATATTTCTTTTTCTTATAATGTGTATTTTGAAAGAATTGACTATTTAAAACTGTTGAGAAAAAATATTTAAAAGTTACAAGATCAGAAGGAATCTTATTTGCTGCATGTTTATTTCTGAAAAAATGGTAAGAAAATTTTTCAATGCATATAACTTTTAAAATATCAAATTAAATTTAAAATTTTTAGTCTGACACTATCACACTTCATGACATCAAATACTTGTTCACAATGAGTACTTTACAAACTTTAGTAAACATATTACAATTAATTGCACCATAGAAAGACATTTTCCCTCAGCTAAAATGGTAATACAGATTACTTGATTCTAGCTAGACTGTATTTTTTTATATCAAGAAAAATAGTCATAGTTACCGAAGTATTTACAGGTTTTTTTTATGTTTAGTTTGGTTTTTATGTTTTTTTCAGTCCATCTTGATGAAACCCATATTCTATCTTTCTTATGTAAAATAAGCCTGCACTTGACACTATGGACTATCACAGCAAAGTGAATAATTTAGACGAACCCCTATTCATTTTTGAATCTGTACATTTCTGTATTTATTCAAATAGTAAAAATTCAAGGAATTAATTCTAGAATACTCATACTTCTTTCCTGTTCCTTCCTTTTCTTCCTAATTTAAAGCAATAATTTGTATGTTCTCCTTGTCAGGCTTTCATTATCTTTATATTTAAAGAAAAACAAGATTACAATATTAAATGTCAAAAACAGTCACATTCCTCAAATAAAACAATAGTTTTCCTGCAATTCTAACTTCCTTGACTTAATTTTGTTACCGTATGAAACTCCTAATTTTTCGTCAGATAATCTTCAATTACCCTAAAAAAGTCAATCATCAATAGTCTCTCAACCCCAAAACTCTTATTTTCAGACATGACTGATGGGAGCGCTGTAGCTGAGAAATTAAATGAGGAATGTAGCCAAGATGATGAGTCGTCACAAAGCCACGAGATTGATGCTGATAAGAAGGATGTTGAGAAGGTGGAATTTGAGACTGCACCAAATGTTTCCATGGACGAATCCCAGGAAGACCACACACAGGTTATAAATTGTGTACTTTGCCTTAATCATTAAGTTCAATAATATAGACACTATAACTGTTATTATGTGTATGTAAGTAAGTGTCTTAAGAGCCTAACTCCAATTGGTGTTTATCTAAATAGATATCTAAATATGTAAATTTATTTTGCAAAATATGACTAACTATTTAGACATAATTTGGACCCCTGGTTGCTTTTTTGTTACTTATTTAGGTATAAAATAAAAGACAGTAAATTAAGCTACAACATATTAACTGTTTTAGGTCTTGATATCTATTAGCTAACTAGCGATAAAATTAAGTTCCGAATGAATGCAAGTTTGCTTTTTGTTGCTATATATTATCACATAGTATATTAATTTTATTATCTTTTAGGCATTAGATCCGTTTGATGCGCTGTTAAAGGAACGCCCAGAAACATCAGATTCAGTATCACAAACGGCAATGCCTTCTGTGATAAATGTAGATGAAGAAGATGATGATCATGCAGACACCGGTGATAATGTTGATGGTGATATTGATCATCAAGATGATGAACAACCCCCAGGTAACAAGTGAATTACAAGTGAATTACAGGTGAATTACATAGTAGGGCATAAACATTGTATATTGGGTGTGTTCCAGTAAGGAATTATAATGCACAAAATGACTGTTTTCTCATAGAAAATGAAATATTTTGAGCATTTTGATTGCTTAGTGGAATCTTCCATTAATTATTATATTATTCATTATGGATAAATTTCTTAATGCAAAACTAATCCTGACACATTCATTTATATTGTGATTGTGACAGCTACATTTGTGTACACTTTCTGCTTACTCCGGTTACATTTTGTTTTATTAGGATCTGAAACATGTTAATATTTTCATTTAATTGAATTTGTTTTAATGGTAGTCGCATTTTGGTACATAAAATTTTTATTATTTACAGAAGATGAAAACAGTGTATCAGAGATTGTGGACGAACCGGGAGCAGATGAAGAGGTTTGTTTATTGCCTGACACGGAGAGGGAGATATCCGAAGCAGACAAGGCGGAAGCAGAGAAAGTGCTGGCAGAGAAGAGAAAACAGGCCGAAGGTATGTCACATTTTGATTTCAATTGAGTTCTTTATTGTCAGATACATGAATAAAAATCATAAGGACAATGTTATTGAATTGTTTTCAATGACAAATCAACAACATATCATTAAACAATTTTTAAGTGGGGATGCTTCATGCCATAACCATGCTTTAATTTGTTTGTTTGATTGTATTTTAGAAGCTGCATCTTCAGCTATGTTACCAAAGGAAGAAAGTGAACCGATGGATATCAACAATTCAACGAATATGGATGAACACAACGAGAGTGAAGCAGCCGAGCAAATGGACTTGGACACCACTGCTGAGGATATGCACGAGAACGAAAACGGAGGGGGTGAGTAATATTATTATAGTATTCATAGTAATATTGATAAACCCTTAATGCTTTCCACTGTTATTTGACTAAAGTGTAAAGTGCTTCTACTGTACCCAAACTGCTTTGTCATCCTACCACGCCTTTGCCTATTTAATTTCCCATCCTAAATAGTAGTGATTTAAAAAAATGTATAATCCTAACTATTAAAAATATATTCTTCTAGGTACTCTAGGGGCAAAAGGCAAGTGTTTACGAATAAAATATCAATGTATGCTCGTATTAGTATCATTAAACATACATACATGCAAAATTGGGTGGCTTAATTCCATCAACTAAGTTCAGATTCAACTTAAAAGAAGCATTGAAATATGAGTTTTGTTTTACTTACATCAATACTTTCAAGTAAATGTTGAAGATTTAACCATGAGGGACACAATATAAAGCTCAAAACTCAATGCTTTCCTTTGATTTTGAATCTTGAGTCGATGCTGACATGATCTAACGTGCACATACCTTTATACTTCATGCCACTTTGAGCACACTTGCATTTTTAGCATAAAAGTATGTATGTGCCCATACATACACATTTGCTTTGTATTTAGTTTTTACTATGGTAGTTCTATTTTTTATGTGTTTAAGGTCTATTCACGCTTTATTCGTTGCCGCAGTCTGTTCTGTTGTGTCTAAGTGAACAAGCAGTATTTTTAAAGCTAATCACTATAAATTCACAGGCAGATTCAGTGAATATGTAGTTAAAGTGAATAGGTCTTTTGTGATATATTTTATTGTTACCTTATTGCTCTATGTTGACATTTTCAGACCTCAGTAGACTGTTGACATAGGCTTCAGTGACGGATATTTAAAATAATTTAAGTGTATGTATTATTTTCACAGATAAAGAGAATGAGGAATCCACGGAAGCTGACGACAATGTGCTAAATACCATCTTGGAAATCTCCCCCGTTGATGGTGTTTGTGTCCAGTGTCAAGAGGAGAAACCGTGCTCCTTTCGCTTTAATAAAGACAAAGAGACCAAATACTTATGTAGCTCTCAGTGCACAAATACCTTCCTAGAAGAACATAATGGCCAGTATGTCATCACACACAAGAAATATTTGATCGAAGAAATCGTACCAAGGAATTTAGTTTGCTCGGAATGTGAAGAAAAAAAAACTTGCTACTTCTTCTACAAATACGACGGAGAAGACACATACTATTGTTCGATGCAATGTCTACAGAGCATGATGGCAGATGAGGTTGAAAAGTACCAGTTTAAGAGGAAAAGAATAACGGTCAATGAGACGTTACCATTGGAAGCGGAGTGCTTAGTATGTAACGAAAAGAAACAGTGTTCATTTGCTATGATGCGCTTCGGGGTCTACCATATGATTTGTGAATCATCGTGTATCAAGGTATTGAATGATGCAGAAAATGGAAGGTATATTATCAAAAAGAGACGCACTCCAAGACAACAGCAGCAGCCACAGGTGCAGCCCATTGCTCCCAAGCCCCCGCCGCTACTAAAATTAAAAGTGATTAGTAATGCAACAGATAAATACTTGGACGAGGCTTATAAAATACAGGCTAAGACCCCCGCGATGGTTCAAGCCGCGAGAGAGGA
This sequence comes from Hesperia comma, assembly GCA_905404135.1. Classification (NCBI taxonomy): domain Eukaryota; kingdom Metazoa; phylum Arthropoda; class Insecta; order Lepidoptera; family Hesperiidae; genus Hesperia; species Hesperia comma. The sequence goes on from FR990034.1 coordinate 10,593,355, forward strand.
GAGAGAACGAACCTTCATCCGGAAATGTGTTCACTGCAACATGATTCTGACCACAGATGAAAAAATTCTCACTTGGGAAACTATGGACTACTGTAACGAGATCTGTCTGGGCAGGTATCAAAACAAAATCGGTTCGAAATGTGCAAATTGTAAGAATACAGTCCAACACACTAGCTTAGGAAAATATTGCGTCAGATTCGGCTACGATATCCGACAGTTTTGTAATTCGGCGTGCTTGGATGAATTCAAGAAAGGTTTGAAGATATGTTGTTATTGTCAAAGGGACATCTCTGTAGGCCACCAAGGGTTTTTGGCGCCGATCGGGGACAAGGGGCAATTTAAGGACTTCTGTTCCCAGACGTGTATGGAGAAGTATGATCAGATGAGTAAGAATAAGATTCCCCAGCCAGTGTGGTCGAAGTGCGCGGTGTGCTCGTTAGAAAAAGCTACGAATTTCGAAGTGGAGGTCAGCGAGGATGTAACGCAGAGATTGTGCTCCGATCCCTGTTTCGCTGCTTTTAAGTTTGTGAACAACATTTTCCCAGGTAACTTTCTACTACACATAGCAGAAATTATATCTTACTTTACTTTCAAAATGTACTTTTCAACTTCTGTGCATAACGCACATCAACTTATGCATCACTGATAAAAATCAACTAAAGCGACTCATATCTCCAGTCGGTCCCACAAAAGAAGTTGCATCTCAGTCTTATATATAACTCTCTTTTTATATTAGATTACTTTTTCAGATCAATGTCGTTGGTGCAAAAAGTATTTTGAACGGAAACGATCGAAATGCTTCACGATATACGAGAACGGTAGTCCGCAGTGCTTCTGTTCTAAGTCGTGTATGAACGTATACATCAGCAATTCGCGACACATAGTGCCTTGCAACTGGTGTAAGGTGAAGAAGTACAACTTTGACATGATTCGACGGGTGCAAGCCAACGGACAGGCCGTTATGATGTGCTCGTTGAACTGTTTGAATCTCTATCAGGTCTCTGTCAATGCAGTCTCTTCGAGAAGGTTTGTTCCTTAGTACTTTTTGGAGTGTGTTTTGTTTTCTACTGTCTCAGAAATTGATGCAACTATCAAGTTTCATGAACTATAAAGTATATTTAACCCTCACAAAAAAAAACTCAATGGTTATGTAAATTGCTTCTATGACATAAGTCAAGATGTTCACACCTGATATTTGTACAGTACAGCTTTAGTGAGAATATTGTTTTCTTTCAGGATGAAATGTGATATGTGCAAAAGAACATCGCTAGCTCAGTATCACTTGACAATGTCGGATGCAACAGTCAGAAATTTCTGCACATACCAGTGTGTTATGTCATTCCAGGTATGTTTTGATTGATTACATTTTTTTAAGCCATTGGATAGATCATGGTTTAGGAGAACACCTAAAATTCCTCCTGACTGAAGAAATTGTCATGAATAGCTGCATGACACTTTTTTAAATATTCAATAGTGATGATCTATCCGTCACAAAATGTCCAGCAAATCCCTTAAACTAATTGATTGCCTCGTTACTGCTTTCATAATGCAAGCTATATAGTGTAGCCATAGATCGATAATCAAGTGTAATATACCCAGGGGCAGTACTCGAAGCCTCCGCCCACGGCCAGCGAGGCGGAGCCTAAAGCGGTCCCTACGGGCGCGCCAAGACGGACTTATTCCTCCCCGGCTACTAAGAACAACAACGGTAAGTTTAGGCTTAGTTTAGGTTCAGTTAAGTGAAAACGAAGAAACGAACCCCTTGCAGAGGGGTTCCGCAGAGTTCAGTTAACGCTTTACCCCCAGCTTGATAATAAATTGTTATTTTTACAGCTAAAGCTCAGCAACGGGCCGGCTCGGGGCTGCCAGTGATATCGAACGTTCAATCGCTCGCGGCGCCCCCACCATTAACGCCCTCCGTCACGAGGTCGAAGTCGAAACGACACGCCCCCGCGCCTGAGCCTGAGCCCCCGCAAGCTCCCAAAACGCCCCCTCCGCCCCCCAAACCGCCGACGCCCCCGCCCCCGCCGCCACCCAAGATATACAACCACGTCATAGTCAAAACCCTACCCCCTCAAGAAGTAGCGAACAAGGGTACCATGGCGAAACCAATGATGGTGTCCAAAGGGGTGTCCTGTCGTCCTCACCCGTGCACGAAAGAGTGTCAAACTGACTCGAGTCTAGAGAGAAAGGTTCTTATACCTGTTCCAGTGCCCATATATGTCCCGGTGCCGTGCGCTATGTGGTCAATACCGTTCCCTGTGCCCATACCTATTCCTCTCCCCATTCCCACTCCAGTCTTCATCCCAACCACTCGCAACTCGGCCAAGGGTATCATGAAGGAGATTAACAAGATCCATGATAAGATGCCCACGGACCCCTTCGAAGCTGAGCTGCTCATGATGGCCGAAATGGTCGCCGGAGACAAGAAGAAAGATCAGAGCGATTCTGAGACTGAAGAGGAGAATGGTGAGTCTATAATCATTGTATGCACCTATGTAGTACTTTACGTGCATAAATATGTCATACGTAAAACATTGCGGTTATCAGTAAGTTTTTACTTAAATCATCTACATTTTTAGAGGGTGCCATATTGAATTTAATGGGACGCTTCTTACCGCGGTCACTCACATGCAAGCGAGTGTTTGTACATTGTACTTTTGACGTATGTAATTTTGATTCGTATGTGTAAAAAACTATGCACAATCCTTTGTGACGTTTCTCTCGGGATCGCGTATTCGCACGAATATGAGTGAGCAGCCTTACAGTAACCCAAAGTATAAAGTTTTTAGAATTTTTAGAATAAGATGAACATTCATACATGTATGAATTTAAAATAACACTCCTTAAGCGTTGCCATAGTCGGGTAAAAAAATTAAATTAAAAATTTAGAAAACCCCCGATCCATTTACTTCTAACTTTAACAAAAAAATTATGATAAATGATAAGTCTTGGGTAAAAGAAAGATAGGTAGGCATGTGATATTTATAAAAAAAATCGTAGATAATTAATAGTTAGGAGCGGTCTCCCAACGCGTCGTATTATTTTTAGACTTATTATTTTTTACTTTTTAAATGTTTGTGTCGGGGGTTTTTTAAATTTTTAATTTAATTTTTTATTTGATACTTTTTAATGGTAAGAACATTGTTGTTTAAGTCATAAATATTCTCTTACTGTGCGCTTTCATTTGAGACCCCACACAAGTATATTTGCATACATACGGCTATTCTTCCCCGCTTTCAACCCCAACAACTTTTAAACGGCTCAACCAATTTTCATCAAACATATCTAAAAACACGCGCCCGTAAGTCCCCTAACACAAAAAAAACTAAATTGAAATCGCTTCATCCGTTCGGGAGCTATGATGCCACAGACAGACACACAGAAACACACACAGACACGTCAAACTTATAACACCCCTGTTTTTGCGTCGGGGGTTAAAAAAATAGCAGTATTCAGGACTGCGCACATGTAACAAGCTGTTAACCGGCAAACTTAAATGAAAGGATTCGATTATGATCTTTATGTCTTAGTTGTTACGGTTGAATTTCGATTCTATGCTTGGTGTCGGTTCGGAGTTGATCAGGAGTCGGTGGCGAGTAGTAGGTACGTCTTTCAAGTGTACAACCGTAATTACCAAGACATAAAGGTCATAATTGAATGCTTTCGTTTGACTTTGTCAGTTTTCAAGTTGTTGTAAAGCGGTGATTCCACCGTATTCCGCGGTATGGTACGGCAAAAATGTTCACGGTGGTCGACTCACTCAGGCAAGCAATAACAAATTGTGCGCGAACATTTAAGAGCTGTTTGCGCACATCTGTACTGTATGTGTGGAGCGGACTCACGTCGATGCGTACACGGTTGTTGTTCGCGTATTCATTTTTGCTTCCGCTTGCAATGTTCGTGAACAAAATGTGCTGCACACTATTTTGGTGGAATCGTACCATAATGTGCGCAGAGCTTGAACCAAAGTAAATGTTCGTCCATCTCTCCAGACGAAGGCTTCAGCCCGGTGGCGGCGATGGACGGCAGCAACGCGTTCGGCGAGGACATGCTGCAGATGGCGCTGAAGATGGCCACCGAGTACGAGGACGCGCCCGTCGACCTGGAGTCCGCCATGACCGCCAACACCATCACGCCCAGCTCGCATCCCGGGATGCCAGGTATAGCTCTTTCTTTTTCCATAACATAAACATCGACACTTCAGTGGTGCGACTATGTCTGCCATAAGGGCCGTAAACAACAGTTTGCGTCCTGTTTCCACATTTTATAACTGCGCGGGCAGCGAGTGTTTGATACTACTATAACCTTGCAAACGTTACGTTAAGTACGTATTCTTTTGTAGTAAGATATCAATGGTTGAGAGTGTGTGTAATGGTTGAGAATCGGTTCTCAAACAGTCCGTATCGATCGGCTGCGATTCTGTCAATACCTTTACGGCACCCATACACGGTCGCTCCAAAGTTTGTACTTCTCGTCAGGTCTAGAAGGCGAGGGCATGCACCACCACCACATGATGGTACTGGAACAACAACGAGCAGTAGCAGCGTTGCGCGCGTCGGGCGCGGCTCGCAAGCGGCCCGCGCCGCCGCCCGCGCGGCCCGCGCGCTCGTCCAAGCGCCGCCGCGACCCCGCGCCGCCGCCGCCCGAGCCGCCGCGCGAGCCCGCCGAGAAGCCCGACGCTAATATGTGTCTCAAGGTAGGAGTGGTGTGCTCAAGGTACCGGTGTGGTGTGTTTGTGCATGAAACCGGACCCCAAGGCTAAAGCCACACGATTCGGTAACGGCGCGATGCCGCACCGCACCGTAACCGCATCGTGTGGCCGCGCTCTAATATGTGTCTTAAGGTACTGGTGTGGAGTATTTGTAGCTTTCTATGATTTGGTTGAGGCTACACCTGCGTGGAATTTTTGTTACAGCGTATCCCCTCTTTGCCCCCTTTAGGAGGGAATTTTGAAAAATCTCTTAGTGCTACCTTACACTCCTCGAGCAACATACATGCCAAGTTTCAGCTTCTACCGTTCAGTTGTTCACTAGTATCTATCTTATTCTCTGAAACAATTCGAACCTTGAGAACCTTCGTTTCTTCTCTTTTTTTTTATCGGCAATTAACATGCTATCCTCCAACAGTACACATTCGGCGTGAACGCGTGGAAGCAGTGGGTGATGACGAAGAACGCGGAGATAGAGAAGAGCTCGATACGCCGCAAGCCGTTCAAGTCGGAGATACTGCAGCTGACGGCAGACGAGCTCAACTACTCCCTGTGTCTGTTCGTCAAGGAGGTGCGCAAGCCGAACGGCAGCGAATACGCGCCCGACACTATTTATTACTTGGTTTTAGGTGAGTGATGTTTGTTATTTGTCTACTATAGGAATATAGATTTGGTTACAAAGCATTAATGAGGTTAAAAAGCTGGTGGGATTTTTGTGTAAAATGCATTAATTTTGTAAACCGTTAAACCGAGTAAAATAAACTTATTTTTGTAATGTGCTTTATATTTCATTAATAGTTGCGGAGATAATAAAAATAATTCTGAATAAGCTACGAGCACTAAAATACGTATCGTACACGCACCGAACCGTGCGTGCATTCATATTCGTATGGGAATTTTTGTATTTATTGCAAGTACTGATCTTTCTGTTATTGATGAAAATAAACTTTATTATTTTTGTAACAAATTATAATACATAAATATATGGTTGCAGGTATTCAGCAATATTTGTTTGAAAATGGTAGGATAGACAATATATTTACGGACCCATATTATGAGAAATTCACAGACTGTTTGGACGAAGTTGCTAGGAAATTCTCAGTGTTATATAATGATTCACGTAAGTAGAACCTGTTAATGTTTATTTGTATTTATATATTTCGCTTTTGATATTCGGAAATTTTTTGAAAAGAGAAAAAGATATTATTTTTTACTACATTTCCAGATCAATTTTGTAACTTTACAACGTTATAATAATTCGTTTGCTTTTGTTTCGTCGCAAATGAGTTGTAAGACTTGTAAGTAATTTTATATGTGACTAATTGTTTGTCTATCCACAGAGTACATAGTAACAAGAGTAGAAGAAGAACACTTATGGGAAAGCAAGCAATTGGGCGCGCATTCACCGCACGTCCTGCTGTCGACACTTATGTTCTTCAATACCAAACATTTTAATTTAGTGGTGAGTACCTTTGTCTTAGGATCTGTGCACAACAACTGTTAACTGAAGCAGCAGAGAATTATCCCTAATTATCCCTTATCGCCAGGCAAAAAAGGGCGCGAGATTACAAGGCTGCATGTGCACAGAATTTTTTGTCTCGACATTTAATTTACTTATTGACTTAGGTTATATTTTGATCATTATTTGACTATAATTTTACCTTGTTCCAGACGGTTGACGAACATATGCAGTTATCCTTTTCCCACATAATGAAACATTGGAAACGAAATCCGAACCAGCCCGGACAAGCAAAGCTACCGGGCTCTAGGAATGTATTATTAAGGTTCTACCCTCCACAATCAGCGTTAGGTGAGTTGGAAAGTCGTGCACATTTGCCTGCCAATGATTTATTTTCATGATCTTGGCATACATAGCCTGTGTAACTACGAGTATAAGCATTTTCAAACTACTGTGGTGTCGTTAAAGTTATTTAAAACATAAATTTTGTTTACAGAAGCCAATTCTAGGAAAAAGAAAGTATATGAACAGCAAGAGAATGAAGAAAATCCTCTTAGATGTCCTGTTAAACTTTATGAATTTTATATATCAAAATGGTAAGTAAGTTTTCTATTAATATTAACATAACACCATTTACTAATCCATGCATCTCGACAATTTAATGGATAATAATTAAGTAACAATGATTTATGGTTGGCCCAAAACGATGAGCTTGACGTAAAAACCACACCATTCAATCGTAAAACTTACAAAAGGCCATTTTTATATAAATAGCACACACAATAAGCAAACATTCCACCTATGTAATGGCAAGTGGTTTTGTACATAACATTTGCACATGTCTCTTTTTGTGTTACACTTGACTCATTTGAATTAATGTTCATAAGTAGTTCTAAAATTTCACCAACATATTGTCCAACTAATCGGTTAGCCAAACCAAATAACACTATTCCTCCCTCCCAGTCCGGAGTCGGTGCGCACGCGCAACGACGTGTTCTACCTGCAGCCGGAGCGCTCGTGCGTGCCGGACTCGCCCGTGTGGTACTCCACGCAGCCGCTCAGCCGCGCCGCGCTCGCCAAGATGCTGCACCGCGTCAAGATGGTCAAGGAGATCAATATCGCGCTGCTCACCAGCTAAGGTATGGACACTGGGTGAATGGCGTCTGCAGGTAGTCCTCAACGCTCAAAATTGTCCAGTAGCGTAGCCGGGGCGGTGATACAGGGCCTAACTGTATGAACGACCGCTTGCAATACCGTTTTACCCTACTCACCTAAGAGATTTTGCTCAACTATAACTTGGTTGAACTTTGACTAGTGGCGTAGCCGGTAGCGACACAGGGTCCTCGCTACATGTGTGAGCGCGCGCTTATTATAGCGTTTTTGACTCATTCGCCGCACTCCCCTCTAAGATATTGCATTCATTGATTTTAGTTTTCAGCTTCGGACTGTTCTTGATTTATTATCAAAACTGAGTTTGTTAGAAGTTGTAGTTATACAAAGTGTTTATGTATTTCGCAAATTTATTTCTTTTCTGATTATTATTAACGACCGACCTGTATAGATTTTTTACAGAAATGAATAGGCTGTATTTTTCAACAACCCTAACTTATACATAGATCTAATTAAAATTCTGTAAACATAAATAATGACTATTATATGGTAAAAATCAATTGTTTCAGGTCAAATTGTAGTCTATATGGACTACATTTAATAGTTTTCAACTTCAGAATGGCAACTCCGAGCGGTGGCCGCCACTTCGCGAGTGCAAGCCGTGCGACACCCTAATAAGACCCCCATTATTGTTGTAAAGGTGGTAATAATGTATATTTTTTGTACTTTGTATATCAGTCTTAATAAAGGACATTGATCATTAATTTTAACGCATAGTTTATACATCATAGATATCATTTTTCAATGTTGCAATTATTTAAGCATAAATATTCTGCGTGGGACTGTTTATGTACAGATTTTATAGAGATGATAATAAAATTGTTCTGATTAATAAAATAATTTCGGAATTATTCTATATTGTAATTTACCCGACTGAATAATGCACTTGGGGGTAATGTTTTACTTATTCATAGTTTTTGTTTTACGGACGAGAATATAATTGAATTATATTGTTTTGATGTGAGGTCCATTGATGAGACCTTTCTGCTGTACATAACAATGCTGACTGCGTCATGTGATTATGGTTTTCCAAAATGTATAGAGCATCCTCCTGGTTTGTGACATTGGTATCATAGGTTTATGTTCCTCCGTGCCAGGGCAAAAATGTATATTACAGTTGCGTAATATCCAATTTTTATAGTAAGAGTTATTATAGTTCATAATATAAATTCCAAGTTTTTTTTAGATGAAACAACTGGTAGAAAACATTTTATAAATCGGAAATATGATATTCTCTCAGATAGAAATTTTTATTGAAATAATTATTAGTCTAGGTGAAAAGAGTCAGATTCGTATATTATTTTAAGAATAATGGTCGTCAAATGTAAGGTATAGGTTACTGCTGTGTAAAAAAGAATACTGATTCTCGTAACATTTGTTTTATTTATCACCCATAACTGAAATTGTTCGTCATAGTGGGAGAAACACATACTATATTACGTACATGCTACGTAGATGAACAGGGAACACAATACATAACTTGTAATTCAAATCTTTTTTTACAGTCGTGATAGCTAGAATAAAGACACCTATAACGTTATTTTATATTTAAACATAAAAAGTGACCACTCATGGACATTTCCTGTACGTTTCACTCAGGCATCAAAATTACTATTTTCTATAGGAAAAGAAGTGTTTTGAGCGTTTCGGTCACATAGTGGAACGTACCAATCCATAGTAAACCGTGTATGGTAATGTCATCAACATGCACAGCAGCATTTAAATAAATATTGTCATTGCAGTTTTAAATATTCTAATACAATTATACTTAAAGCGAAATTGTTTATTTGAACGCACTAATCTTAGGTACTTCTGTTTCAAATTGAAAAATTCTTTTGTGTTGAATAGTCAATTTATTGAGGATGGCTGTAGGCTGTATAACATCACGCTACGACCAAAAGGAGCGGTGCAATCGGGTGCAACGTCTACTTAATATTAATAATAGCCATGTTGCGACGTGAAAGAGTTACAAACAAACACACTTTCACATTTATAATATTAGTAAGGATGTTGCAAGACGTCTGCCGGGTCAGCTAGTTTAAAATAAATTTGACTTTTCCATGAATATGTAATCATAATTATATATTCACTATTAGACTTAATCAGGAAACACATTGAAGAATGTAATCCTATCGCCGCAGCGCTGTTTGCTAGGACTAGGGATTTTTACCCAGACATCTGCGGCAGCAGTTACCCCTACTCATATAGCTAAGAGCTCCCGCGGAAGCAGCTAGTCCTCAGGGAACGAACGCCGTTTCTCCCCGTGTATTATAAAGTACAAAAACATTGTTTCCCCGCTGTTTACTATATTACTTCTATGACCTATCTTTATTACTTCTATAGATTCATTTTTACTTTACTTACTATAACAACAGTTTTTACGTGAAAGAGTAACAAACAAAACATAAATAAATAAAATAAAATAAAAAATAAATAAAAAAAAACATCAATACCTACCTACCTACAAATTTTCGCTTTTATAATATCGCACCTTCGATGCAACAAGTCACAAATAGCCAAAATTGCAAAATTGAGTTAAGTATGCCATGTTATCTATAATATAAACCATGCCTTTGTCTGGGGAAACAGACACCCGTGGATTTAGTACAAAAGCCTTCTAGATGGCGTGAGTGCCTTTGTGGAAATTGGTGATTTTTGTTTGCCTGCATATTGGAGCTACAAGCACACGAATCCATACTAATATTATAAATGCGAAAGTCTGTCTGTCTGTGACGTTTTCACAGCTAAACCACCGGTCCGATTTAGATGAAATTCGGAATGAAAATAGTTGCGAAGACCCAGAGTCACACACAGGCTACTTTTTTTCAAAAATCAACCCCTGAAGGCTTGAAATAGGAGATGAAAGTTTATATGAAAAATCTAAACCGCCTGACCGATTTCGATGAATTTTCCCAGGAAGATAGTTGATGACGTACCCCCTTCCCCACCTCCCCGGTTCGCGATATAAACGAACTCCACGCGGGCGAAGCCGCGGGCAAAAGCTAGTGTTGTATATATGACCATTTTTTTATCACTAATTGTAGCGATAGAAACGCATCTACATTTAAAACTTCAATCCGTTTGTGTAAATTACAAATATTTTGGAGCAACAAAAACATTGGTTATAATTAATAATAATGCATAAGTCAGTAAACTAAGTAAATCCTGTAAAACAAAGTCACACACATTTTTTGTTAAGCCTTTTATTTATTTACTAGAGAACCGCCCGCGCTTCGCTTCGGGACCCGTAGGTAACAGACGCGTAGGTCCCGTTCCCGTAGGAACCTCGGCTAAGAAGTAGCCTATAATTATGATCTGGAACATCAAATATAACGTTTGCCTATGGCTTACGTAAATTATATGTAGTATTTGATAGCGTGATTAAAAACTTGCAAATGAACTAACGTCATCTATTAACAACATTCGGAACTAAATATCTAGCAACTAACAAAATATCGATCCCATGGGAATGAGATGTTTTTCCGCGGTAAAAAGTAGCCTACGTCGCTCTCCACACCCCTAACTATCCCCAAACACATAAACCATACCATATAATAGCCAAGTTGCGACGTGAAAGCGTCACAAACAAACACTTTCACATTTATAATATTATAGTATGGATTTAATAATTAAAAAAAAGTTTAAATTTAATAAGTTAAATTTTTTTTATTTATTTAATAATTTAAAAAAAGTATTTTACGTGAAACTGTAGCAATAAGCATAAACAATTAATTGTATAAATATTTTTAACCTACTACAGGTAGTAATCCAGTAATATGGAAATAAATGCCAAAAAAATCTTAAAAGTGCTCTCCTGTAAAATTACAAAATGTGCTGTTGCGACTTTGTTGCACCGAAAGCGAAGGTGCGATATGTAGGTATTAGTAGGATTATCGACGAAGGGCTTAATGGTCTGTGATATTGGTGGCGGTAATGTAGTAAGAGGTAATATAATCATTTTTGACGTTATATTTATTTACTGGCTTATTTTATACGTCTACGCGATTAATAGACATTTTTCTTTCGGCAACTTTGTCTAGGTACTCCATTATTCATCAATATTCCTCTTGTCTTGGTACACATTTCTTGTTCTACAACTGCTAAATTCATCTACTTTTGCTACTATGGCGCCGCAATAATTAGTTTTTGGACTTTCTATGGATAGATGGCGTTGATTATTTATTATTGATCGCTGAGGAAATAAAGAAAATTATTTTTTGATAAGTCCTGTAGTAAGCGATAAACATCGGTACATATTATAATTATGTACTCAAATAACATAAGTCAGAAGGAAATTGGTAATTTTTTTTTATATAATATACCGTCCTACAAGGATCTTTTGGCGCGTGGCTGACGTGAGGGTGACAGAGACAGCGCCTTACAGTTTGCCTTCCCTGTAAGACGCTGTCTCTGTTACCCACACGTCATTCGTGCGCCAAAAGATCGCTGTAGGACTTTATTGTGAACGGAATTCCTTCAGCGGAACACTCCATGAACACGCACTCTGTATGGACACGTAGGTATGGAGTTCACAGACTGAGTAGAGATCGTATGTGGTCGTATGTTTTGAGTTATATTATCTATACTCTAAATTTGATAGTATTCTGTGGGATAAATAATTGTCTACAATGTAGAGTAATAACATATCGGCTATACTATGTTTATTCCATGGTTTATTCACTTTGCTTTGATTCATCATATTTTCATTCATTCAACATTCATGAGAGACTGAGAGTTTGTATAAAACCGAAAACGTAATAATTTTGTTATCGAATTGATTAGAATAGAAAATGTTACTATTTTAATTTTTGTGCAAATGGGTTGGGAAATCCTTGCATTGACTACTATTTTCAACAAATGATTTGACTTATTGTTCGTGTATTACGATAATGTAACCACTTGCATTGCAGAGAAAAAAATAGTTTACTTCTCGACCAGTTGATCGCCATTTCAGTTTCGTTTTCGTTGCCCTCAAATTGTGCATCTAATTACAAGGGTCGTCTTTACTTGTATTCTGTTTTGTGTTGTTGTGGTATTTTAAGAGGCAGTTTTTTTGTTTATTACATATAAAAAAAACCGTGATATTCCTTTCAATTTTGGCGGGAGAGCTGGCATGTTGCATCGAGAACGTTGAGTTGAATGGCGATCTGTCAGCTGTCGTCGCCTGGCCTCCTCTCCTTACCTTGATGTTTTCGCCTGCAAAATTAGCAGTGGAGAAGTGTAAATAGTATAGTGGCGGATGATCGATGTGGTTCGATGACGCTCTCGAGATAGTCGCGGATATGGATAGGAGGCGTTCGTGCCGCAGCCACGAAGCCGGGTTTGACGCGTGCGATCCGCTGGGTTCTGTGTTGGAGTGGCCGGGGCGCGGGCCCGCGCGGGTGCTGCGGCGGCGCTGCCGCAGCGAGGGCGTCGATCGCTCGCCGTACGAGGATGCGACGCGGGAGCCGCATCGCTCCGCCGATAACGCCACTCGCCATCAGCGTCTGCTGCCAAACAAGAGTCACTTCACCATAAACAAGGGTCTGGAACACCGTCTCGAGCGCTTCCACAACGAGTGCTCGCTGCCCGCCGCCGAGAACGGTGACTACGTCATGGCTCACGAGCAAAACAGGATGCATGGGTAAGTTTACTGGTCACTGACAACATAACCTCATTTCCGTCAACATTTCAACATGGTCTCTGTCAAATAAACATTCAATTTCAATTTGTAGCAACAAAGCCATGCTGTGATTGAAACTTATTTATAGATAACTTTTTGTGTGGCTGGCAACTTTATCTTTAAAAATGTGTTTTTTTTAATCTCATTTGCATAATATCTAGGCTACATGTTTTGTTTATATCTTTGTGCATATCATTATATAATTGTCAACAGTTATCAGCCAAGCAGATCAAAATTTCACAGAACAAGTCCGACCAGACCTTTATTAGTAACCACATTGTCAAATACTAAAATAGATGACAGCAGATTACCAAAGGTTGAGGAGTTGCTTGAGAAGGTGGATCAGGACATGATGGAAGTCACTGTGGCAAAACAACCCCTCAAATCGATACTCAATAACCCTTTACCCAAGTCTCCCCCGCCGGGTATACTGAAAAAGCCAAAAACTCGACAATACCAGGAACCAAAGTCAATTGAAGGCCGGAGGCGACAACGCGCGTCAAGTGAATCGGATAACCTTTATTGTACCTTCCACATAGGGTCGCCAATACCAGGCTATGACAGGTTAGTTCTATCTCAAATTCATTGCTATCTCAAATTATTGCCTTATTCCCCTGATTCCTAGGCAGATATTAACATATACAATACTACTTCTATTAGCAAACTAGTTGGCTTTGTCTATGACAGTATCAAGACATGTTTTATAACCTAAATTTTGTTGGTAACAGTTTCTTCTATTGTTTTCCTTAAGTCAAGGTTGGGTAGTTAAACTATGCACAATTTACTGATTATTAAGGAACTAATGACATAATGATTGCAGAATGCAGTTATTAATATTATTCAATGTAATTATAGTTTTTAATATTAATGTTGGTTTAGAGAAAAAACTTATTTTTTTGTGTAATGTTTTATATTATAAATCCATTTCTGGTAAAAAAGTGTTAGTGTAAGCATACAGTATTATGATGATAACCTGAAAATGGATATCAATACTGAAGTGTAATTGAAATGCTTGGTTATTACAAGTAGTCATAAACGAAACATTGAGTAATGCTAAAAATAATACACTTAAAAGATGATTGCTGTACTTGAGTTCCTTAAAGCTAATGATATTGGCTTTGTATATTTGAATTTAGTTTGTGAACTGAATAAGTAGTAAAAGTTAATTAAATAATATAAATTAAAATACAATTTAAATTTAATTATCAATTAATAACTAATTTTTTCTCTTATTGCCATAGCCGTTCATCATACTTATCAAGTAGTATGAAACGAGCGAAAGACAACTCTGGCACTGGATACTCGTATGGGACAGCAGTAGCAGCGCTTGGCAACCCACCAGCGAAGAATGCCGCCTATCCGAAGACTGTGCGATGTGCATGCAAGGATCAAGTTATAGTGACACCCAAGGATGATCTGTATAATGGCATGCATGTGTTACGGACTTCTGCCATCAACAGTGACACCGTTAACGATATTGAAATAGTTGAAGTGGTGAGTTGGATTATTTTATTTTTATAATATTCATACTGTGTAGTAGAGCAGACAAGATTAAAAGTTGCCTTATACTCGGGTAACTTAAGCTCGGGTAGCTTGTCGTCCGTATCTGTATGAAGCAACACTACGTTTGGTTGCTCTGTGTATTTTTAAATTATAAAGTGGTTTTTTTCGAGAATCTGTTTTTGAAAGTTATATATTTGAGTGACCAGTGAAAAGGTGTATCCAGTGACATTTGTTTGAATAAAATCGGTGCAGTGGTTTGGTAGATACAAACAAATACATTTCAAAAGTTTTTACCAACCGTTGGGGAACTGACCTACGACAACTCGCGGATCGCCCGCTGCTCGCGTCGCATCGCTCGCTCGGTGGTACCCGGGTGCATTCGGACCGCGGCCGGCCTGTGTCGGACGGTGAATCATCGTCGCCGTCCATCGCATTCAAAGCGATAATAACAACAGCGCTGCTTTGCATTGCTTCTACGCGACTCTTAAATAACATTAACATGAATTGCTCTGCGTGTCGCAATGCTATACTAGATGAGGATGATTACCTGCGCTGTGCTTTAGATAACTGCAAAAAAGTCTATCATAGCTTATGTTCTGGTGTAAAGAATCCAACTACTGACAACAAGGGCTCTTGGGTCTGCCCAGAATGTCGTTGCAGCTCCAAAAAAGGGGGCGATAATAGCCTTACCCCCGTCGGGCTGTCTAAGACCCGGGACCAGAATGTGACATTTAGAAAGAAGACTAGCAGGGAGGTGCAGCCTAGTTGTACAGAATCTAGTGAGCTTACTGGTGAAATACGCAGCTTGAGGTCTGAAATAGCTACATTAAGAGACCAATTAATGAACGCAGTCACCCTCATCACCAGTTACGAATCAAAACTAGAACATTACGCTGCGCAAGTAGTAGCACTTAACGCTAAATTGGATGTAGATCAACCTAAGGCCACTAAGACAGACTCTAACACATGCTCGAGTACCATTAGAGAACAAACACCAAAGAAACAGAAAAGAATAGCACCAAAACCAGTAAATACATCCCTGTCGAGCAGACCTACGGCAGTTTCAACAGCTGACGTGATTACGGTGAATGACAGCCCAAAGAAATTGACACAAGAAAGTTATGTCCATAATGAAACATCTCGTAATAGCACTGTCCGAGATGGTAATAGAGAGGATAGTCATGAATGGACAGAAGTTAAGAGACGGAGGAGCCGTGGACCAATTTCGATGTGTGGCACAGCCGGACCAGCAGTAACCGCTCTAAAAGCTGTAGACCCTGTGAAATATTTTCATCTGTGGAACATGGCCTCCAGTAGTGATGAAATATTACAATATTTAGGACAACTTTGTCCCACGGGATCCTGTACCGTCGAGGAACTGAAGCCTAAAGGGAACTATAAGTCTTATAAAATCGGGGTTCCAGCCGTCTACCACGACATATGTTTCTCCACCGATGTCTGGCCTCTGAATGCTAGGATTAAGGCGTGGATAAATTTTAGAAAACCAGCAAACACCTCGGGTCCCGAAATGACATCCACTGGTCGGCAGCCCTTTCGAGGGCCGAAAGGGGCGCAATAGAGTCTCTAGCATGCAGACTCTTTACCAAAACGTGCGAGGGCTAAAAACAAAGCTCTCTACATGGCGTAATGGCCTTGCGTCCTTGGAATATGACATTGTAGCCGTCACAGAGACTTTTCTTGATGATTCTGTAGAGAACTCAGAACTAGCTTGTGGAGACTGGAACGTGGTACGACGTGACAGAGGCACGCCGTGTGGGGGTGTCCTGCTGGCTGCACGCGCGCCCATTGTGCTGCGTCGCCGGCAGGATCTCGAAACGGATTGTGGTGAAGATTTATGGGCAAGTTTTTCTTGGCAGAGTTGTACTGTTTATATGTGTGTAGTGTATATAAAGCCCAGTGCTACCGACGACGATTATATGAGATGGTTTACTAAAGTAGAGGGCTTTATAAATAATTTAAAGGGAATCATTGTAATTTATGGAGATCTTAATTTAAATAGTGCTTCATTAGCCATTAATAACTATTATTGTTGCTTTCTGACATATTGTAATTTAATTGAATACAATTACGTGACTAATATGCATGGTGGAATTTTGGACGTAGTACTATTACAGGAGAGCACTGATGCGCGGGAGGCATGCGTCACAGATACAGAGGGTATTGTACCACCTGACGCCTATCATCCCCCCCTAGATATCAACATTAATATTAATTCTTCTCGTCAATTTGATCGAATTGAGCCTAGTAACATAAATAGTTCCAGAGATTGGAACTTCAGGAAAGTTAATCACGAGTCTTTATACGAAAGGCTCTCCGCGATATCATGGCACAAACTCTATGACTTAACAGATTCTCATCTCTGTACGACATATTTTTATGACATTATTTATCATTTATTTGATATATGTATTCCAAAGAAACAACGCCAACTTGCAATTAATACTCGATATCCGGTTTGGTTTACGCGGGATATAATTAAAGATACGATGGTAAAATTAAAACTCCACAGGAAATGGAAACAAACTAAATCGGCCAACGCTTACGATTCTTTCTCAAATTTAAGGTCGGAATTAAAGGTACGTATTGCACATGCCTACGATTCGTATGTGGAGAACGTGGAGCAAAATATTAAGTCCAATCCACGGCAGTTCTGGCGACACATCTCGAGCCTCCGGTCGAAAGGTGGTTTCGAACCCAATCTGGAATACAAGGGCAGTACAGTGAGTGGAATCAAAGCTGCAGAAGCTTTCGCAGATTTCTTCTCTAGTGTATTCCAATTAGAGCTGCCTTCCCTAGATATAGCGAATTTAAAAAACCAGAACCCATCGCACACAAATAGGTTTGTTGTAGTCACGGAGATTACAACTCACGATGTAATCGCAGGGATTCGGAACTTGAAAGCAGGCTCTGCAGTAGGACCGGATAGTATTCCCCCTTGGTTTATCAAGGAAGGGAAGGACTTCCTCGTTCAACCACTATGCCATCTGTTTAACGTCGCATTAAAAACCGGACATTATCCAGCTCAGTGGAAGCTATCTAGGGTGACGCCTATCCCAAAAGGTATCAATAAAACTAGTGTCGAAGAATATCGCCCGATAGCTATCCTGCCAACACTAGCAAAAATATTTGAGCATATTCTACACATTAAAATATATAAACAGGTAGAACCATATTTATGCAACGAGCAACATGGGTTTCGTAGGAAAAAGTCCGTCAACTCCAATCTCCTAACGATTGTGAATTTTATCTCTGACAGACTTGACCGTGGAAGACAGGTCGATGTCTTATATTTTGACTTCCGGAAGGCTTTTGATAGGGTTAACAATGACGTACTGCTAGAGAAGCTTAGTGCCCTAGGTTTGACTCCAGGCCTGCTTGGGTTTATCGCTGACTATCTGCGTGATCGTCAACAGTATGTCCGACTCGGCATTTATGAGTCCCAACCCTATCATACGCGTTCCGGAGTCAGTCAGGGATCGATACTCGGTCCTCTTTTGTTTATTCTCATGGTCAATGACCTACCTACTGTCGTCAAGCATGCAAAATGCCTCCTGTATGCTGACGATTTAAAACTTTTTGCGGAGATACAAACGGAAGAGGACTGTGTATTGCTTCAACATGACATCGATGCTGTAGTGCAATGGGCCGTAGAGAATAAGATGGAATTCAATCCTGTGAAATGCTCTGTAATGACTTTCGGTCGAATGCGGAATCCAATCGAATATGACTACACACTTGACACGAACATAATCTCCAGGATGTATAATTGTAAAGATCTTGGTGTAACATTCGACCGAAAGCTTACGTTTCACGACCACATCGTAATGGTGGCCAAGGAGTCCTTTCGACGCTTGGGTTTCGTCTTACGGAACTCAAAAGATTTCAATAATATTGACATAATCAAATTAATTTTTTCTGCTTTAGTTCGAAGTAAACTGGAGGCTAGTGCATGTATCTGGCACCCATATGAAAGTACGTATGCGCTCTTACTGGAGAAGGTACAAAAGGCATTTTTAAGATACCTCTACAAGCGCGCCTACGGATACTACCCATACATGTATCCTACCCGTTTCTTGCTTGGTTGCCTTGGTTACAACTCTCTAGAAGTCAGGAGATGGAGAGATCAAATACTAATTATGTGCAAAATTCTCAGAGGCACGGTGGATGCTCCTGAACTGCATGAGAATTTACTGAGGATTAATGCTCCAAATAATTATTTAAATATTCGTCGCTCTAGAAAACCTAGCCTGTTCGCTGTTCCACTTTGCCGAACAGTCGCTCACCAAATGTCTCCCGTCCCGCGCTCGCTTGCCGCGCTCAATGCTCTTCTGGATAGGGCACCTCATTGTGACATTTTTGCGGATGAATGGAAGACTATTTTGACGGAATGCCTGCAATACTGTGAAGCGAATGTGTGATGTATGTTTAAATGATTATTAATATGACATTTTAATTTATTTTTACTTTTAATTTATTTTTACTTTTGACATTTACTTTTGACTTTTTAAATTTATTTTGTTTTTTATTTTTCATTTTTATTTTTACGATTGACATGTATAATTTATTCAGTTTAATTTATTCCTGATTAATGTTTTTGACTATTTGCAATGTTTATTTTAGTTATTATAATGAATTTTATTATTGTTAATTATAATTATTTTGTACATTTGATATTTGATGATAATCGAGATACCTGTGTCAATGTTTCATATCATAATTAGTGTAATTGGTGAAGGCCGTACTAATTATAAGATTAAATAAATAAATAAATAAAAAAAAAAAAAAAATAAAAATAAAAAAGACAACATGTGGTTTATATACTGGTGCTTTTCTCTTGCATGTAAGAAGTGCAATTTGATGGGGTAAGTCATTTAGTAATTTAGTTGTTAAAAATATTTTGCTCAACAATGTGTTGTCTTGCGAATTGAAGCGAATTGAAATTCATATACTGCTAATACATATTCCACATAATTATTATGTTTATTCCTGTCACTGTTGTTGATTTCTGACACTGTTATTCATTATTTTTAATATGGAATGACTATTATACATATTTATTTATTTATTTATTTATACTTTATTGACCACAATAAAATATTACGGCACAAATGGCGAGCTTAATGCTTAAATGCATTCTCTGCCAGCTAACCATTGGACCAAACAGAAATGCGCGAAGAGCGGTTATATGATATAAATAAAGTATAAGTTATACATAGATATACATACTTATAAACTATATAGATATATAGAATTAATACTGTATAAACATAAATACATACATATATAAATACATACATAAACCTATAAACATATACAATTATAATATATGGATGCATACTTGTAAGATGACAACCTTGCAGCTTAATTGGAATGTTCCAGCAAGTGAGTACGTAATTTCTTCTTAAACATATCATGGTAAAGAATTAATAAGATAGAAAATAATGCAATTTTAGAAAAACTACAATAGTTCAGACACTTGAATAATTTCACTTGATGTTAATGAATTTTATTTGTAGATGCTTCTGTTTTATGATATTACAATTTTTTATCCGATTTTTTTAAGCTTTTTTCACTTGACATTTTGTTGGCTTAGCTATAGAAATTTCAGACTGATTTTAATCAATTAATTTCAAAAGCACTTTCAAGAAGTGGTCCTTTACAGTTACTATGTATAGATTAGATCAGATCATAGGAAAGTTCTAATAATATCTTTACACTAGCGGCCCGCCCGCGGTTTCACCCGCGTGGATCCCGTTCTCGTGGGAATATATGCATGTATTATACATAAAAACCTTCCTCTTGAATCACTCTACCTATTACAAAAAACCGCATCAAAATCCGTTGCGTAATTTTAAAGATTTAAGCATACAGACAAACAGACAAACAGACAAACAAACAAACAGACGGACAAAAATAGCGACTTTGTTTTATACTATGTAGTGATTAATAAGGCTGACATCAGGATATAGTCTGTTTTATAGTGAGTTGGATTTCCCCGCTTTCTTGTGGGTTACCAAAGCTCTTTGGTTGTTATGGTACCTACTTACTGTTAGCCAGCTCTTTTGCTCGTTTACAATCTAAATTGTTGGTATTGTTGTGTTTTGTAATATCCACGGGTGTAAGTAAGAAAGTAGGTAGACAGAGAGACTCAAGTTCGCCTCTCTCTTACCCGGATCAGAAGCTTTGCTTACACCCAGAATTAGGATCTGGGTAGGCCCATGATTATGCCCATATAAAGCACCCTAATGCATCCTTAAATCCTAACGCAGCGATGTGGGTGTGAAAGTTCTTATATTCTCCTAATTGACGTTGTTGATAAGGAATCTGAAAACTTTAGTATAACGCACAGACACGGAACCTTGAGTTTAATAGGTTTTATGAAGAAACTACAAAAGTTCGCACACAATTTTATTGTTTGTTGAACTAAAGACTAAAATATTCCTTCAACACATGGTGCTGTATAAACACGCGCGGAGGATGTTCGGCGTGTAAAACTTACCAAGAAGTAGCTTTTATAGATGCTTTCAGTATTCCTGTAGTATTTTTGTTCATTGTTATTTTCAATACATCAGTTTTGACTCGTCTTTCGAGCTCTAGACTAGCAATTCTAGCTGGTTTTAGAGGATGTAGTTCATAGGTGTTACCAGGGAGGGTACATTGGGGTATGTTTATTTATTAGTATGTGGTTTATTGTGGAGGCCTGTTAGGACATCCATACCCCCCTGCTAAGAGTTTCAACCCCCCCCCCCCCCCTGTCTCAGGACTCAGGACTCTCTCTGTTGAAGGTGGTATGCATAATACAAAATTTAAATATGGCATTACTCACATCAAACAAGAAAAAACCAGTTTACCTGACTTTGTCCAACTCGTCTTCTATTCAAATATTGTAGTGTTTTTACTCATAAAGTATTATTATGGTTTATTATTTGAAATCCAAAACTAAAAGTTCCAAGCTTGTAGAGGCGACATAAAATTATTTTGTATTGTGTTGTGTTATTATAGAATGAGAACCCTTGCCTGTTAGTATAACCTGTATAACTACTGAACAAGTTTTCATTATCAGTGAGAAATAACAGGATGATTTGATAATTTTACTTCATTAATCATCATTATTAGATATCACACAATGTAAACAAAAGACGAAACGCACGTGATGTCGCTATGTATAATAATAAATTATATAACGTGTATTTCAGACCACCGCAGACGTTAAAACTTTTATGGAAAAGTAATAAATTGCGAAAACTTCGTTGTAATTTTCAAACAATTAAAAGTTTGGTCTATTTTCAGTTTGGACTTTATTGCTATAGTTTTAAGGCCTGTTTTGTGTTTCGCGGCATACTTGTCGCCACCTAGTACGGCGCCTAATACGGTCTGCAATGTAGTTAGCGAACTCTCGCGGTACTCGCCACTGATTACTCTTGCTCTTATCACCGGGGAGTAGAGTCGAAAACGGGAGGCGTGATGTAAAAATTTGTGGTACAAAATATTTTACAGTGTGCACACTTTCGCACAATGTAAATTGTTTACATAATCGTAGAGCCGCATCTTTGAGACTTGCGGATATTGTGGAATATATTTTTTTGAGTGGATTTTTTCGGTGTTAGCAGTGTTGACGACAGGTGTTTTATAGTGTGTCATTATTAACAGTACAACGTTGTGCAAGAAGTGACCATGAATAATTGTTCTCGGAGGATTCCGAAACTAAAATAGCCCTACCCACGTGGACACATACCATGCCGTCCCTAAAGAAAGTTTTGCTGAAGTTATGGTGGAATGTGAGTTATATTCGTATTATATCGAGGTGAATTAATATTTGGCTCATTATACCGCTTGTCACGTAGTTCACGCTTAAATATATTGAATAATATGAAAAGCGAAATGTATTCATTATAATTGGCAGGCGTATAAGTAACGAGTCTTGTTTTTCAAAGTACTCTTAACCTTCATTCGATCTCATAATGAATGATTGTGTTTCTTTATGATCTCTTATCTTCTAGAGAACTCATTCGGTTTTTAAATTGTTTGAAACCTAAAATATAAAATGTTAGGTTAGAATTTAAAGCTGGTTAAAAGGCGGGAACCGCTCATGGCTTCGAGGATTTTTACGGCGTAATGGTCGATAATAATCATTTTATGTGTGTCTGCTTATTTGAGTGATATTTTAAAGAAATTGTTGCAAAACCAAGAATAATACGACAATGAAAAATTGTCTTGCAAATCAGAGTAGACAATTAATAGCTACAAATGATACTTCCTAATGACTTCTTAGTATGAAAATTCGAATATATTTCCCCGATGTCTTACCCACTGACCTGATTTTGGCTGCCTTACCTTGTCGGTTGCTTGGTAAGTTTGAAAAGAGAACTGGGGCCGCGCAGACTAATCAGCCAATCATCATTAATCGTACAGGGGTTAGACGTTTTTCGCGGGAAGTTGATATTATACAATTCCATAGGTAGGTATATATAATGATAATTTTGTTACGACCAGTAAAATATACCTACGTCCACGGTCTTCCAAATTATTCTATTCAGTTGACAATGTTGACAACATCAAACCCTCTTCATTGGCTTTTATTAATCATCGGTCTTTTCTCGAAGATATCCTGCTCACTGGCCAGTAACATTTTGTTGGAGACTGGAGACTCCTTTAGGAGACTGCCTCCTCATTATATCTCTCCTCTCCACTCTTTCTTGACAGCATCTCACCTACTCCACCTCGAATCCTCAAATCACCTCACCAGCTCCCTTTATAATACATCATCTCACCACTTTCTGCACATCCAGCTCGTCATTGTTGTTCTGGAAGAGTTATAAAATTTCTCCGTTTCAATATAAGTATTGCAACAATACGAATACACGAGGAAGTCTATTTGCTTCCTGTTCCTAGATAGGTGACACGGGAATGCTCTTGGTTTTCTAAATGACGATTCCTTATCATCATAAGGTCTAGTCTAGTAGTTAATTTGTTGGCTATTACCATAACAACCATTACTAGTTTCATTGTAGCTCCGTTCCTATTGAACGAAGCGTGATGTTATATTATGTGATGTTTATAGCCATAAGCCTTTCTAGAATGGACCATCCAACAAGGACTTGTTCATTTCGCACCAGTAGTTCCTGAGATCAGACAATTCGAACAAACAAACAAATTCCGCAGCTCTGTAATATTAGGTAATATTGATTTGGCTTCTCTTCCCTTGACGATTCTGTTAATCAGAAATGAATCAATCGGGACAGTTTAATGACAAATTTTTCATCTAATTCATCATGGATTATTCATGCCACCAGCGTTATTAAGAATCTCGGTACGTTGATACTTATATCTCCGCATACATATCATGAGACACTAAAACTCGTGCATTTATTTGAAATGACATAAACTGCAAATAACTAGGTAAATGAATAGCCGTGTTCATCATCCAAGGAATGTGAATATTATTCGTTGGAATTTGAATATTAATAGTAATTGTTTCAGTTGAAGGTGTCAGAAATTAGTGGTGCTGGTGATTGAACTCCTTGAAATACCTCTAATGACTGGGTTATAAAACATTGACTCATGACTCTGTCTCCGATCTCAATAACGTATTTGGAATGATTCATGTTCCGCATAGTTTGGAACTAGCCAAGCACTCGAATATCTCTTATGGGGTAATCGGATGATCCAAATATTTCCTTCAATATTTCCTTCAAACTAAAATTATACTGTTGTGAATCCTTCGTCGTTGCTACATCTGTAGCTGACAGATATTTGCTATCTTCTATTTGGTCAACATTGTAACCGTTGAAGCTTCTTAGATCATCAAAATAGGAGTGCCGGTACAATATATACTCGGAAACAGGCACACAAAAAATCCATTAGTGGTCACATCTAAAAACTGATCATGCCCGCATTGATTACAAAAAAAAAATATTGTTGACATAATACGCTTTTTGGCTATGGGCTTTTTAGAATAACTTGTGTGTATGGGGTTTTTCGTGCTTCCTTTCCCTTTGTTATTCTCTCAATAATTCCTTTTCCCTGTAATAACATCACAATGCGTACGTTTTGTCGTGTTTTGGTGCTTATTGGCGACTGCACTGCGGATCATGAATTGTGTTCTATTAAAGTCTATAATAAGTCTATAATAAGTCTATTAAAGTCTATAAATGTTCTATTAAAGTCGGATTCACTGACTCGGATTGTAGCGCTTTTGTTATGTTTAAAACCTATGCTCATCTCAGGGTTCTGGAAAAACACCAGTAAACCTAGAGTGCCAAATATGTTTTTTAATAAGCCGGAGCAAACGTCTATATATATTTTCTGGGTTTTCACTACGAAATTCAACTCAATTGCCAAGTAAGGGACACGAGGCTTTACCGTGGAGCGTTATAGGGTTCATGCCGTTCATGTAAATATTAGGTCATGGGGACAACATTTAAAAATGAATGTCGTCAATGGATTAATCTGATGTATTTTTTACTGCTAATAGCACATGCTTTTGGGAACAACCTTCACGCATCCACTAAAAAAGTGGGACCACCTCAGAGAATTATTCTTCTCGCCTAATTGCACTTGCTTTTGAGAACAACCTTCACGCATCTACCAAAAAAGGAGTTACACATTAATGCCGGATTCACACATATCAGTGAAGTCACCATTCCGGCAAATCTGTCATACATTCTCGGCATTGTCAATGCAGTGTCAGTGTGGCAGTGGCATAAAAGACATAAATGGTCCACTGTAAGGCATGGATTCCTCCCCATACCAAGTTTCGGACCTTGGTGATCAACGGTCAGTCGCCCGCTTCCGCTTTTGCTTGGTCGAAACGATAACTTAAAATCGATTCAAGCTTCCGCGTCTGGTATAGGTCGATAAAATCGAATTATAAATCGGTATAAGTACACGAGATGATACCATCTCGCTAGGTCAGTTGGAGGAGCGTCCAGATATAATGCCCTAGGTTTACTGGCTTCTTGTCGCGCGAGCTCGTCTTATTGTCTGCGTAATTCCGCCTCGTTAGGGCGCGCGTCTATAGCGTGCTAGTGATGTGCTGAGCGATGTCCCTTTGTCGAATGCCTGAATATCTCGATTCTGTTTACTAAAGTTTTGGAATAAGGCATATAACGCAACTTTGTTAAAATATGCACTAACAAAAGGTTTTTAGTGATTTTTTTCAGGCAAATTCTGGGTTCAAGTCAAAGTTCAGTTACGATGACATTTTAAAAACGACGAACTGTTCACTTTAAGGAATTATCGAACCTTTGTAAATTTTGTTACACATTTTTTTCAATATAGTTTATATTTTGTTTTGCAATTGACCTTTAAGATGTGAAACATTGATATCTGAACACTTAATTGAAATTAAATATGATATCGCAATTGCAAGATGTTTGGGGTTTACACATTTCTTAGCCCTGATTTTCAGTCATCCCCTACAACTGTATTGTTGTTGACAGAAGTAGTTGTGGTCTGAAGTTACTTTCTCTCACACATTAAAAACAATATATCCTCAATAAAAAGTACATTGTATTTGTAATTGTTAAGTTTAATGGCGTAGGATAGAACTGCTCTCACTGGCGCAGGCCTTTGCAATTTTATTGTGGCATCAAATCACGAGCGCGGGCGTAATGCCAGGTCCACAAAATGTCAATACGATGCATTAATACTGTTAGTACGCTAAAGGTTCAATTGGTAATCTATAGCGGAGCGTGCGGGACACGCGACTTACGTCAACAGATTATCGCGTGTGAATTTATAAACTAAATGAGTGGACCACTTTATGGTGACCCGCCCGTATCCTTGACACGCATTGGGTTGTGTCGGGACAATTCGGCGGTGGTATCTCGTGCTGAAAATACAATAAAATTGTTAAAAAATATCTCGAAAAGCGTGTGATTTTTTAAGCACTTCCAGTGATGCTTGCCAAATTCTGCATTTCGGAATTGCGGTGTGCCGGCGATATTGCAGGATTCTCGAGTTTCTTATATCTATTCTCGTTCGTTACCTCGTTGCCGGTGATATTGGTGTTAACCTGTCATCTTTGTAACCCCGCAGGTATGTTTTATTTTGTACCAGATTTGAAACAACGCTAGACCTTTTAACATCTATTTTAATTTCGTCCTCCAATAACGTCTGTGAAATGGTATTTGCATATTTTCTTCACATTATTATTTAAAGCTTGGATTATACCAAGTAATAAAAGTTTTTCCTATTTGAATCATTTTTAAAAATAGGGCGGGAGTTTCCTAACCAAGTATCTTTGATCATTTTCCTGCTCGTATTCTAAGAATATTACAAACAAAATGATAATAAAAAACAAAACATATTTATTTGGTACGTAAAGGAATAAAATGATAAAACACAAGTAGGTACCTATCGGTTTGATATTACCTCCGGGCAGCCATCACCACGCTGCACCATTGCAGTTGTTGCTTGAGTTATTGGTCACTGCAGTGCAGTGCACAGTGCTTAACTCTTCCGAAGATCGAAGGTTTCTTGACTGCTCATCGAGCCGTTTAAAGCCAAAGAATTTCTGTAACTAATGATTGCGAATATCTTAAGCCAATTTTGAATCACCATAGTTCTTAACAAGGCTTGCATTACTTAATACAATTGAAATTCATCATTCGTTTAATTCTAACTACATAGTTTGTATTGTTTAACGGTAGCAAACTTTTAACTTTGCGTGAGCGTCTCATATAGCTCGCTTTACTGAATCTATAAATCTTAGTAATTGCAGCGATATTACACAGATTAACAATTTTACAATTTTCTAGTAAAACGATTTTACACTGCCTAGTTGACAAGTGAACGACCACGCCGTATAATTTTATAACAATTGTAAACATTGGGGAGTCTGCCAACGCTACATGATTATTTTTACGTTCCAATTGAAACATTAAAAAAAGAATTTTAAGTAAGTATATTTAAATGTGTCATGAGGACACTTGTAGTATATATAATTGGATATAATCACGTGTTATGTCATCGCGGCCCATTACTGTCCATTTTGTGAGGGTTTGAGGAGTAACCCAAAGGTGTTCTGTCACCAAGAGCGTTCTTCTGTAACGTAACAAGTTACAATACAAGGTTAGGATTAAGCTGTGGATTACAATAATTATTATCCTTAGAAACCTTAGAGCATTCGCCGATAAAAATCCAACATTGAGGTTACAAATGCTCGATTCTGAGCCTTTATCGCTGATTATCTTGTAATTTCTAATGTTAAAATATTTTCAATAATACCATCTGGGACCCGAACCCAGCAGTAGGACAATTTATAGTTTGCCATGACGTGACGATGATGATAATTTTACGTACAACTATAACACGGACTATTTAAGAACAAAGTTCGCCAAAAAATAATAACACTAATTTTGTACCCAGAATGTAAGAAATGGACGCAAATGAGTAGATATTTGGCGGTAATAGTTTTGGCCATTTAAATTTAAATGTATGGATCGTTTTGACAAAACTCACTGTCCTGCAAACTACAGCAGCTAGTGTGGTTCACATACGTCGTTGTATTGTATTGTTTGTATTGACAACAAAGCGGATCATGCTATTTACGTAACGGTTTCTAAGTAGCGCTTCTAAGACACTGCGATCTTGTCTTCATGACGATTGTCATTGTTAGATGGCTACATGGACACGTGGGAACACAAAATTATATGATTAAAAATAACATTCGGAGTCATAATTCATTAATGTCACTATTATAGTAAAACATCAATTAAAATCACACAAAAATAATAGGTAGATACATGGATAGTTTTTTACAATTAGGTAATTCATCGTCATCGTCTCAACTCATCATGGTAAACTATTTGCACGGGTCTCTTCTCAAAATGAGAAGATTGACGCCAAGATATAAAATAATACTCCAACAATCAATTACGAATACAAAGTAGGTAATATTCTGGCGAAAACATTTTGGCGATGGAATATTTACAATGATAATTTACAATTGGATTATGGGCATTATGGTAAATAACGTTCTTTCATCGCCTACGTAATCTGCCTGCTACAAAGTTTCAGTTCAATATATTCGTAAGTAATCTACAAAGACATAGCTATACTTATTATCTTTATATTAAAGCATCGTTTGTCTTGTTTAATTAAAACGCGCGTTGAAGTACACAATTTTCTTTCACACGAAAAGTTATAACGTTGCCTTAAAATAGGTACGTCTACACAAAAGAAACTTTAGCACTTTAATAAGTCGACCTTTTAAACTTCCGCAATGTTGAAACTTGCGATGAAATTCCAGCTTGTCAAAGTTTGATATTGTTTACAGAAAAAGACACGGGCATTTGAAATAATTGGCAATCGAATTGTTGGTAACTTGAACGTTAATTAATTCGTGTGCATCGTTGGCGGGTGTGCGCGTTGCGTACGCAGTGCAACATTTTATATTGACATACCGCGCACTTGACCCCTTTAGTACATATCCACGGTTTCGTAGACTTGATAGGTTGTTGGAATTTTGATAGGCTCATTGTATTTGGCTCTTCAAATGTTTTCTAAGAAAAGTTCCGATTTTTTTTTAACTTACGTGTAATCACTGTTTACTTGTTTAGTATGGAATCTGCGTGTGTGGCATTCACGTAAGGGTAAAATAACCCACGCCATGTTGCCGGAGCACAGTCCATTTCTTATTCTAACGTATTAGGCACTTCTCACATTACGCTATTTATGAGCTACGCGACTGCGACGCAATCCCAAAATTCTATGTATCTGACACTTTTGACTGACAGGAGTCGCATCGTAGACTCGTCTCCTGTCAGTGAAAAGTGTCAGATACATAAAAATTTTGGATTGCGTTGCAGTCGCGTAGCTCATGAATAACGTTGTGTGAGAAGTGCCTTAGCCGAAGGGTGACGTTATATAACCTAAAGCTTTCCTCAATTAATAGAGTATTCAACATAAAAATATTTTTTCGATTTGCACCAGTTCTTCATATTAGCCCCTTCAAACAAACAACCTCTTCAGCTTTATAATGTTAACTAGTAGGTATGGATAGTTGTTTACTAAGTTAGCATTTATACTTCAAACCGCTCTTCAAAAAAAGTGAAAATATTATAACCTGACGTTCCTCTTGCCCACAGCCGCGCCAAGACACGCCGACGCCGACGCGGCCGGCGGTCAGCCCCGCGCTGCCGGTCAGCTCGGTCACCGCCGTGCCCGCCCCCCCTGCCCCCGCGCCCAAGAAGACCGTCAAGACTGGCAAGAAGAAGGGCAAGACCAAGGCCAAGGCCAAGATGAAGTCCACTAGCAAGGTCGACGGCAACTTGGAGGCTGAGGAGTGAGTGTTTTAGATTTGACTGTGAGTCATGTTCGGGAAGACGTCATGTTGGACGTGGTTGATGCTCGGTCATGTTGGTCGAGACGTCATATTGGTCATAACATAATTGACGCTCGGTCATGTTAGTCGTGACGTCATGTTGATCATAGTTGGCGTTTAGTTTAGTCTTGGTTCTGACGTCATTCAGTTCAGTCATACTGGTCGAGACGTCATGTTGGTCATAGTTGACGTTCAGTCATACTGATCGAGACGTCATGTTCGTCGTAATTGACGTTCAGTCATATTGCTCAAGGCGTCATAGTTCAAATTGAGTTATATTAATCAAAAGGAAGCAAATACTGCACATAGCTCACGTAAGATTAGTAAATAAGCAACATTGGACTAGAAATATTACATAGGTAAATGATTCAAATACGAAAATTCAACACATTTCAGCGCGAACAGCCGGTCACCGTCACCGGACACGCTAACAGACACATGGAGAATGGACACGGACTCGTTGATAGCGGACATCGAGAAGCAGGAGAAGCCGCCGCCCGCCCGCCCTGACCGCCCAGACCAAATCCGCCCTGACGAGCACCACTCGGTCACCAAGCTGACCAACAAGCTCAATGGGACCGTCGTAACGCCCAAGACTGTGACGTCACGGGGTGAGTTGGTTGTTAACGTTGGTTATTCAGTTAGACCGTCCTCACAAACAAGCGCCTAGGATCTTGTTCAGCTATGCTATGCGTCGCTTGTGAGTCGACCTCCTATATATTTATTTACCAAGTTCCGCATACGAGGCGACGCATCTACGATGCGATCCTGTCAGTGAACAATGTCAGTGTCGGCGAACTGTGGATTGCGTCGGAGTCGAGTAACTAATAAATAGCGTTGTGTGAGAATGGCCTTATGTTTGTTTGTGATTGTTTGTGACTTGTGACCAGAGATGGTTTTTTTTTAATCTTTATTTAAAGAGCTCTGTCGAAAGACGACAATGTCGCTCTGTAACCAGATATACATGTAATCAATTTCTTCGTCTTAATACTATGCTAACTAACTTAAAGAGAGCTCTGGCGACTTCCCCTAGGGGCTCAGCCAGGGCACTATTACAGAAACCAACATTAAAAACAGACATATTATACTTCTCAAATAATAGCTTTCTGTACGACTCGTTATGTGCACATTCCATCAAAACGTGGTATACATCATCGATAACATTGCATTCCGGGCAGTTAGGCGATTGCGTTTTACCCATCAAGAATGTAAATTTGTTTGATGGAATATGTCCAGCTCGTACTCGTAAACCCGTAACAATATCACTTCGATTCATTGAGCATTTATCAATCCAAGACACAGACAGAGGCTCACTTTGCATAGTTTTGTACCATATTCCCTTCTCTCGGGACCGTTGATCGAAATACTCCTTCCACATATTATAACAAAACTTTTTAATAATACATACACAATCGCTAAAGAAAGGCTTAACGCGAACTGGCACCCCTTCAAAAAGTGCTTGTCTGGCGAGGCTATCCACTGCTTCATTTCCACAAATATTGGCATGTGACGGAATCCATTGAAGAATAATATTTCTCCCATTTGCTTTTAATGTTGCAATTGTGTCAATGATCTGATAGGCTATCGGCATACATCGTAGTGACGAGGTAATGCGAGCCAAATGTTGGAGGGCACTCTTAGAGTCTGTTAAAATAACAAAGGAACAATTTTCAATCGATTCGACATAAGATAAAGCCTCATAAATAGCTAGAAGTTCCGCAAACATTATACAGCAATTGTGAGCAATCCTAAACTTCATGAATGTATCCGTTTGTGGATCGAAAAAGGCGGCTCCGATATCAGTACCTTTTTTAGAACCATCAGTATAAATCGTATGGAAATCAGTATATTCTTGGTTCAAGTACCGGTTACATATTTCTGAAAGGTGGAAAGTACTATATTTTCGTTTCGGTTTAGTAATTAAAGGGACATGGAATTTAATCACTCCTAAAATATCTAAATTTGAAACCCATGTATTTAACGTAAACATTTCAAGTTGTCCACTTGTTTGTATCGGCATGTCTTTGAATGTATCGTTAATTTGAACTAAAGTGGGCTTTTTCTTTCGCTTCCATTTATTTGTTGTACAAAGAGAAGACATTTCACCTAGAAGACTATCATGTGTATTGCAAGTTAAAGCTTTTGATTTCAACCAAAATTTGCCAGCTAGGTATACTCGTCTTACATGTAGTGGACACAAGCTAAGTTCGCTCTCCATTACATGGATCGGCGTACTTTTAATGAAGCTACCAATTATTCGTAGCGCTTGGTTTTGGATCTTATCTAATTTGTATAAATGCGATTGACAGCTCGCGTCGAATAAAAAACTAGCGTAATCTAAACGACTTCGAACTACTGCGATGTATATTCGTCTTAAATGACTTGGATGTACTCCCCACCCTGGACCTGCCAAAACCTTCAACAAGTTCAAGAATCTTGAGGTTTTCTGTATAATTTCGTTTATATGTTTAGACCAACGTAAAGAACGATCCAACCATAAGCCAAGATACTTGACGTTTTCCACCACATCCAAAATATTATTTTGCACCGTCAAGACAATAGGGTTTCTAGAGGTAAGGGAACCTTTCTTAAATACACAAACCTTTGTTTTAGACGATGAAATTTCCAAACCTAAGTCGTTTAACAGTTTACCCAGAATATTTACCGAATCTTGTATTTTATTAATGCATATATCTAATTTGCCAGAAGTAAAAAGAACAAAGTCGTCTGCATATTGAGAAATAGATACGTTAATAATATTTTTCATTATGTTTATTGTAGCAACATTAAAAAGAAGAGGAGAAAGCGGGTCTCCCTGGGCTAAGCCTCGACCTGTTCGTCGATATATATACATGTCATTAAGTCTAATTTTAAGCTGTCTATCATTTAAAAAATTCCAGAGATAGTTACAAAATTTGGAGCCCACTTTTAACTGATCCAAAATGTTAAGTAATACCGTAATATCTACGTTGTTATACGCGTTATCAATATCTACAAAGCATCCAACGGTGGTCATATCTTTGCAGAATCCAATTTGAATACTACTTACAAGACTTGTTAAGGCGTCTAAACATGACCGCGATTTCCTGAACCCTACAGTATTGTCAGAAAATGTATTATTTTGCTCTAGATACCATTCTAGTCTTTTCTGTAGCATTGAGTGAAAGATTTTACAGATACAAGACATAAGAGATATGGGGCGAAGCGATTCTACCGATTGGGGATCTCTGCCAGGTTTGGGGATTGGAACGATACATATATCGCGCCATTGGCGTGGCACAAAACCAGTAATGAAAAATTCGTTATAAAATTGCAATAAAATAATTTTTACACTGTGTGGAAGATTTTTTACCATAGAAAATGATATATTATCACAGCCAGGGGCAGTATCTTTTGATTTAATACATCTTACCATTTCCTGAATGGAAAATGTAGCTTCTAACTTATAATTATATGACGTAAAATATGGCCGTAAAGGAGGAACATAGGCTGGACATAAATTGTTTAAAAGATGTTGAGCTGTATTCTCGTCGACGTACTTCTTGTTTGTTCTGTTTCCTTTTAACCATCGCATTTTGTTCCACATATCGCGTGTAGTTGTGTTATGGTCAAGGGATGAGCAAAACGTTTGCCAAGCGGTATTCTGTGCTTTATTTATTAATTCCTGTGATTCTTTAATTTTCGATTGCAATTTGTCAAAATTATTGGGAGTAGGATTATGTCGAAAATCTTTCAAAGCTAATCTACGAGCCGCGACGGCCCTAGACAATCCGGGGTTCCAGTATGGTTTAGGCTTAAATTTAATTTGCGGATTCTGTGAGATTTTAAAAAGAGGTATGAATCTATCAGCAGCGTCATTTATATTATTTATAAACATATCATACGATGCCTGTAGATCATCTGATATTGTAAAGTTACAAAATATCTTTTCAAGATATGCACTATACATTTCCCAGTTAGCTAAACGAAAATTCCTTTTTATGTGTGTACTTGTTCTAGGTTCGATTGTGGTTAATAGTTTTATGACATAATGGTCGCTGCCTAACGTTTCGTTTGTAACTATCCATTTAAAATTCATTGCTAAATCAGACGAAACTATTGACAAATCAGGTGAAGATTTTCTGAGTACCCCATCGACCAACTGCATTCGAGTATCTGTGCCGTCATTTAACACTATAAAATTATAATCCAGTAACGAATCAAATATTTGTGACCCACGTGTGTCTGTTTTGTATGACCAGTCTGTATGATGACCATTTAGGTCACCTAATATTATAGTACGTCTAGAGGCGAGTGAAAACAAGTAATCCCAGTCTCTCGATGTTGTAATTGAATCGGGTGGACAGTACACAGATATAACGTTTTCAATGGATTCACAGTTAAATATTTTAATATGGATTATTTCTAAATTTGAATTATTTACTGAAACAGAATAAAATTGTGCTTGAATGGATTTGTGCAATAAAATTGCTACGCCCCCAGATGGTTCATCTCTGTCTTTTCTATAAATATTATAATTACTTACCTTTATATGAATATCAGAAGTGAGCCACGTCTCGCTTAGGACTGCAATATGAATGTGTTCTTGGATTAACAAATTCTCAAATAACCTTAATTTAGGGCGTAAACTTCTTGCATTCCATTGACATATATTGACATTGAGTTTTTTAATACCTATGCTATCCATTTTTAGAAACAAAACGTTTTACAACATCTGGTATGTCTGATATAAACCTAACAGCAAACATTATGCACCAATCTACAATGGTTATAAGAACACTCTTAATTTTTTCAACTAAACTATTATTTCTATCAAAAAATATGTTTTTAAGTTTTTGTAATAATTTTTCGTATGATTCTGACTTATTTATATTATTATCACTTTCCTCAAAACGGCTATTGTCCTGCTGATTTACTTCATTTGGCTCTAAACAGTCCTGGTTCTGATCTGGTGTCGATTGCAATTGCTCAGCCTCAGTGTCAACAGAATTTAAAATGTTACTGGCAAAATTTTTCTTGAAGCGTTTTGGAATTTGGTTTTTCCTTGATGTTTTCGGTGGAGTACCTTTTTCATTTACTGGAATTTTACTTGCAGCAACCGTCGCATACGAAATTTCGTCACTAGGTGCCGTATAACTCGTTTCCATTAAATTCTGTGTGCTATAATTAATGGTAGGTAGGTAATTAATGGTAGGTTCACGTTCAGTTGTCTCTAGTATTGGTGAGGGAGGAACATATAGTGTTAGCGCCTTTCGGTAAGTACAATTGTGTTCGGACATAAGTTCCCTTATCCGCTTTTCTTTTTTGAATGCAGGGCAAATTTTCTCTAGCGCCATATGACGACCGTTGCAGTTTACACATTTATAATCTGTATTCTCGCAATTAGCGTGTGATCCGCCACACTTAGGGCATATTGTCTTAGTAGAAGGACACATTTTAACCACATGTCCAAAACGCCAACACTTCGAACATTGCGTCACAGGAAACATATACGGTTCAACGTCAATTTTTAAACCGAAAAGGTTTATGTTTGCCGGCAAGGCTGAGCCATTAAAACTAATTTTCACAGATTCGCTAGATGTCCATCCATCTTGGGTCCGCCTGTTAAGTCGTTTAACAGATACGATTTGAAATTGGCTAGAAATATTTTTGAAAAGGTCCTCATCTGTAATGTCCAAATCAATGTTCTTTATTACACCATAAGAAAGCCCTACTTCCCAAGTTTTTTGACACCTCCACCCTAATTCTGCAAAGGCTGAACAGCGACAAAACTTATCAGAACTCATCTCATTTTCGAAAGTGATTAGTATTTTATAGGGGTTTATATATTTAACACGGCTAATATCTTCAATTTCATGGGTTTTAAGTAATTTCGCCAAGGCAAATTGTTTCGGTAAAATTTGTTTACTGGTAACGCATATTTGTATAGGTTCATCCCGAGCTACATTTATATCAAGTCTATTTTTCTTCTTCTTACTGTTTCTCTCCACTTCTTGCCAAATCTCGTAGTTATTTATGTCACGGCTTCTTTTGTTGTTGAATGATTCATCACCACTCATCTCCCTATTTATGTATGTTATG
This sequence comes from Hesperia comma, assembly GCA_905404135.1. Classification (NCBI taxonomy): domain Eukaryota; kingdom Metazoa; phylum Arthropoda; class Insecta; order Lepidoptera; family Hesperiidae; genus Hesperia; species Hesperia comma. Next base: position 10,629,290 of record FR990034.1, read on the forward strand.
TCATCTCCCATCACTATTTCTTCCTCTGATTGTATATACTCAATTATAACTTCTGACTCACTTACATTTGAAATCAAATCCTCAGCCATTATCAATAGCGCTCATATTCGCACAACGATAGTTGATAAACCAAGTGTACAACAACAACCGGTCGCTTTGCTAGCGCAGGTATAAAAACTAGTGAAAGGGTTTGTTTACGTTGAAAACAATACGCAAGCACGTCTTAATCGCAACACGTGTGGTTTAACACTGACCAGAGATGGTTGAAATGTAATCGGATTACTGATTATGAGTATATTAGAGTTTGGAAGGTAGGTATTTAATGACCGCTTTAAATATTTATTCTAGAAACATTTTATAATCTATGACATAATTTTCTAATATTTGCCCTCGAGTAGTTGAAAAATTTTACAATTTTACAATACAGAAACTTCGTAAATGTGTCTTCGAGTACGTCATGTGTGTCTAATTAAAATAGTTAATTTTTATACTTTGTAATGTTTTGCAATTTGCAACTACACAAGTACCAACATTATCTCAAGTCCCATAGATACTATAGACAATTTTATATGAAAGCCGAATATTATTTCCAGAGAAAATAAACAAGGATCAACTATTTCTGACCGCGCTGCACACCACCAATCCGTTCAAAACGCTCCCGACACGCAAAGGTTTCATTACCCCCTAATTCATTGCATCTACCTTCCGTTAATCGGTCTACATTTGCTTGTTTACCCATCAATAGATGGTATTATTCATAGCTGTAGTCGTTTTATAGCTTAGCTGTCTGTTGCCTTGATACTAATTTAAATAGTTGGTTAACTTTAGATATTTATTGCAATAGTTTGTTCATTCAATGGTAACATATTTGGGAATAATTTTTTGTTGTAATAAAGCAATGACGAGTCGATTTTCAACTTTATGCAATGCTAGTAATAATTATGGTCTAGCTTTGCTTTAAGAGAGCAAATGTACGATTATGCATAAAAATAGTATTAGTCTGAATGCTCTTTTGCTTACTTTAAATATATCAAGAACCTCCGACAGATCGCATTGAAGCAGCGTGGAGTATGCTGTAGGCTTCCTCAATTACGTACTTATTATGTGAATAATTACTATAATTAGATAGCGTTACATTTACACGTCACGCACTTAATGAGCGTTATTACATTTAAATGTAAATGTGAGTGTTCATACATTTTTAACATTGTAATTGGAAAGTAAGAGCGATATGCTAAATTTATTACTAGTCACGACATAACGTGAATTACTGTTTAGTTTCTTTGCTTTCTATTATTTATCAGTGACAGAAAAGTAAGTAGGTATATTTGTATTATTAATTGAGTATAGTGGACCCCTGTAGTCCGGTAAGCCTATTTTATTTCATTATAAATTTTTGACGACCTTCCCTCATGTAGATAATGCTTGATTGAACAAGTTGTAACATGTATGCGCAGCCCTTAGGGTCTGGTCAAACAGCGGACGGGGTGGGACGGCGTCTGTCTGTCAAAGTAATAAACGCAGTATAAAGTTATTTCAAGTTAAAAAGAATGTGTGAGCTATGATACAATGATTTTAAACTTTAAATGAGCTTACAGTGCGTTTATTAATAACACAGAGAGTATGTATTAGTATGTGTAGAGAGTAAGATACATGATTTGCTTCACACAACATATTAAACACTCTCCACCTGCCACTTCCAGAATCCCCCCTCAACCTACCAGAATCGATCAGCAGTTGTCTCCGGCCGTCACTATTCCCCCGAGTGCCGCCATACCTCAAGTTCGTGGGTCACGAAGACAGCGCGCCGCTCAAGATCCCGCCCGCCATACAGAAACACCTCAAGTGGAAGCTCACCACCATCACGCCTATAGTGGTCAAGAAGACCCTGACCAACTCCGGGTTTAGATTGGTGAAAAGCGAGTGTGACACTGCTGAGTGTCCGCAGGAAGGTTGGTAGTTTTGATAATATAATGTTATGCATGTCTTGTGTTAGTCCAGTTAGATGGTGAACCTATAACGTATAGTGTTCTCTAAATATATTTTTGATATTTTGAGATGTGTCAATATCTCATCAGATAGTTAATGAATCAGGCGCTACTGAACTCCATTATTACAGATTACAACAATCCGCGAGCAAACTCGGTATGTATGCTCGCGGATTGTTGCAAAGTAGATTAACCTCTAATCTGTAATATCTCATCACTCAAAATGTTTGGAAGGGGGGTAGTTTTTAATTTCCAAACAAATATTAGTTTGCTGTATGCACGTGTGTCTTCTTTGTGAATCCTTTATTAATTGGGCTGTAGTATGTTCTATGTTTGAATATCCATCCAGACTTTAGTAGCCTTACATTAGTTTATGTATAAGTGTGCTATTAAGATAAATACTTTCAAATGTTTGACTTAACCTAAAGGCTCTTCTGAATAGTTTCATTTCCGTTTCTACAGAGACAGTAGAATGGATCGGCATATGGGGCAAGCACATGAAGTCGCTGATGTTCCGGGCGATCAAGGACGGCCAGAAGATGAACCACTTCCCCGGGTCGTTCCAGATCGGGCGCAAGGACCGCCTGTGGAGGAACCTGCAGAAGTTAGCCGCTAAATACGGGGTCGATGAGTTTGGCATCATGCCCAAGACGTATGTGCTGCCGCATGACTTGAAGTTGCTCAAACATGACTGGGAGAAGTATGCGGCGAACAATGAGAAGTGGATTATCAAGCCGGTGAGTACTTGGAGTATTGGCAACTTAGATTATAGTACTTCTTATTTTTTATTGTCACAGTGAAGTGTAAACGAGGTTATGTCGTATTGGTTGGTAGGTTTGGTGTTTGCAACTGTTTAGAACGAAACGAAGTTCATAGTGAGGAATGAGAACTTTATATTTTCGAAGAGAAAGAAAAATATGTGTCATTATTTTACAGCTATGTTCGTTACACTTTAGGCCGAGGCTGTAAACCTCGCAGCGGTAAACCGCGAAACCGCGTAACTATGCGAAACGTTTACACTATCAGTCGTGTGAAAAACCGCTAGTGCGGCGGTTTTAGCTGTAGTGCGGCGTCGGCCTTATGTCGTATGTATGTATGTGTCGAAACTTTAACGTGAATTATAAAATCTTCGTATCCTTCCAGCCGGCATCAGCCCGCGGCACGGGCATCAAGGTGGTCTCCCAGTGGAGCCAGATCCCCAAGAAGCGGCCGGTGGTGGTGCAGCGCTACGTGGCCAAGCCGTACCTCATCAACGGCAACAAGTTCGACATGAGGCTCTACGTGCTCGTCACGTCCGTCCATCCGCTCCGGATATATCTGTATAGGGATGGGCTCGCGAGGTTTGCGTCGGGTGAGTGGCTCCATGTTAATGTATATGTATATTAAGGTATTTGTTGCTGACTGACTGATTGACAGACAACCTGAGACAACGCGCAGCCGAAACTCTGAACGCATAATGAAATTTGGCATATAATAATTTATGTTCCTTGTGTACAGGTTGTGTAAACAGAAACTTCCCAATTTCGATTAGTTAGTGTGCTCACTAATATTTTTCAAAACTTTTTATAGCAAGTATTTGTTAAAATCAATGGGTCAATTTATTTATCGACCATTTCGTAAAAAAATGTTCTAACGTAATGTTATAAGCTGTAACTTACCCAGCCGCATTGTCGATTATTTGTTTAAAATATTGTGATAATTATAAGTAATATGACACGAACCAAAATTATTGTAACGCATTAATAATGAAATAATCAATGTCACTTGCGTGTGCATATTTTGATTGGTTTTATTTTTATTCCAAAGTGTTTTATTTCCAGTGAAGTACAACGACGAGCTGACGTCGCTCAACGACAGATATATGCATTTAACAAACTACTCCATCAATAGACTGTCTAAGAACTACACGCCCAATGAGGACTTTGCGGCGTGCGAGGGACACAAATGGTCAGTATATTTTTATACATATATAGTTTGGTACATATATGGGTAGAGTAAGGAACTGTCAGTGCTACTTTAGTGTATGTTATGTTCTTCAAAAATATTAAAAAAGGGTTGTCTTTCATACAATTGACACAAGACAGTCAAGACACCACCTATTTCAACTCAAAAATTACATTCATCGATGTATTCTATGTAATTATTTTATCCAATCCATTGATTTATAATAATACTAGCTATGGACATTGCTTCGCACAAGGGTAGTACAGCATTTTATTTTAGTAATTAATATAACTTATACATATGTTACTCACGGATAGATAATTATGACATTTACATAGTGAAATAATATTTGAAATTAGTCCAAGAGTTTAAAGAGTTTATTCATTTAAAACATTGAAAAATACAAATTTTTCTCCTTTAAAATATTGGTGCTTGGTAATGAAATAAATACCTTGTTCCAGGACGCTCCAAACCCTGTTCCACTACCTGAGCACGGAGCGCGGCGTGGACACGGCGGCGCTGTGGGCGGCCATGACGGACCTGGTCGTCAAGACCATCATCTCGGGCGAGGCCTCCATCAGCGCCCTCACCAAGGCCAATATCACCTCCCGGTACAACTGCTACGAGCTCTTCGGCATCGATGTGCTACTGGATGAGGATCTCAAGCCTTGGTTGTTGGAGGTATGTGATATTTTACAGCTCTAGGTGTCCGGCCGCTGGCGAGTAGCGAGTAGCTATGCGCTGATTTCTAGCTCAAGAAAAAGACAAAATATGGCATTTTGTGTAAACAAAAGAGATGCACTTGCAAGCGAATACTCACTGACTGCTCACGCCTTCGTCATATTTTTTGCACGTGTCTTCATCCGAGACGCAGAGCCGAGCCTTTGCCGAGCTTTACTTGCCGACTCACCAGCGGTAGGACAACGGCCTAATGGACACAGAATGATCTTCAATTCTGTATTTTTGTAAAGGCTTTAATTAAATCAAAACAAGGACGCAATGATGAAGGAAAACATCATGAGCTGCTCAACTGCTCAATCGCTCAAGAAAATTTTGCCAGTAGCGGTCACCCATTCAACTATATACCGACCGCGCCTTCTATATCTTAACTTTGTCGATCACTTAGGATCGACACAAGCCGCTGGGCTATGAGCGCGCTAAGGTGTGTGAAGTCCACCAATTCGCACTTGACCAGTTTCCACCACACTGGCCAAGGTCAAGGACACTATGGCCTTAACCTTCTCATTCTGAGAAGAGACCCGGACAGTTGTGGTGACCCGGTTGTGGTGATGATAAAGTTACCACAATAGTGTCGTCCGTGTCGATTAAACCTGGTTTCCCACTAAACGATTATACTTCATGTCAATTGACCTCTGGTTTCCACCTCCAGGTGAACATCTCCCCGAGCCTGCACAGCGCGTCGCCCCTGGACATCCACGTGAAGGGCCCACTGGTGGCCACGGTGCTCAACATCTCGCAGTTCCACGTGCCGCTCAAGACCAACCTCGAGGTACTCGCTAGGGAGCAGCCTGGCAAACTGGTTGGTGGTTTGTTGTGCTACGTGGTGTGTGTGAGGTGGTAGGTTGGTGTGGTGTGGTGTAGTGGCCCACTGGTGGCCACGGTGCTCAACATCTCGCAGTTCCTAATTAATTAATAAACTTAGTTCGGATCATTGCGGTCAATGTATATCGTTAACTAACGGTTTTATGTCAAAAAAACAATTAATAAAATATAGGCCTATAACGCAAAATAAAATTTCACTATTTAAAGCTAGTGTATCCTCTAAAATTTTAGAGCCTAAACCTCCGGAACAGCCTGATCCCGATAGTCAATTTAAAACTTTATTTAATACTATAAACTCGGAATTCCAGAAAATATTTAAATATAAATACATAGATCCCAATAAAAAGTTTAGGTTTAGTGATTGGGCCACAGTAGGTATTTTTAAAAGTAGGAATAGATTATATGAGTTATATGAAGAAAAACAATTTAATAAGTCTCCGGCATTCCTTCAGCATGTTAAACTTTATTCAAAAACTTTTAAAGCCGTGTGCATTCAGGCAAAGTCAATGCATATTAAGAATAAAATATTAAAGTCAAATAATATAATACAAACCACCTGGGGTATTATCAGTAGTGAAACTGGTAGAAATAAACCCCGCGATAGTAAATTTGAACTGATAGTTGATGACAATAAAATTACCTCTGATATAAGCGTAGCAAATGCATTTGAATCGTTCTTTAAGAATATTCCAATTAAGCTTACTCATTCTCTTGCTTCCTCACCGACAGCGGCACAGTCTTTACTAAAGGAATCTGTTGGTGAATGTAGTGTTTTGTTTGAATTTAAATATACAACAACTTTTGAAATAATTAAAACTTTTCGATCTTTGAACATGAAAAATACAGGTGACTTATGGGGAATGTCGGTGAAAATTTTGAATGAAATAATACAAATTATAGCCCCCTATTTAGCTACTATTTTTAATAATTGTGTAGATGTGGGCGTATTTCCAGATCTAATGAAATTTAGCAAAATCATACCCATTTTTAAATCTGGTAATAAAACAGACTTGAATAATTACAGACCTGTGTCTATTTTGCCAACTCTTAGTAAGGTCTTTGAAAAGATTTTATTAAATCAAATGCTCAACCATTTTAACGCCCATAACATACTTCACCCTGAACAATATGGTTTCACTAAGGGCCGTAGTACTACTGAGGCAGGTACCAGGCTTCTGAAACACATCTTTGAAGCCTGGGAGACTTCTCAAAACGCTATAGGTGTCTTTTGTGATTTATCTAAAGCGTTTGATTGTGTAGAGCATGAAACCCTATTAATTAAGCTTAATCACTATGGCATCAAGAATACTTCGCTTAACTTGATCGCATCTTACATAAAGGATAGGACTCAATGTGTTAGCATTAATGATGTCAAATCGACGGGATCCAAGTGTATTCTGGGTGTTCCTCAAGGCTCAATTCTAGGTCCCTTCCTTTTTCTTGTATACATAAATGATTTGCCATATTACATTAAAAACCATGCGGACATCGTACTGTTTGCTGATGACACATCACTTATATTTAAGACAAATAGAAATAAGACAAACTTTGACGACGTAAACAGTGCTCTGTCACGCTTATCTCATTGGTTTACTACAAATAACTTACTTTTAAATACTAAAAAAACAAAATGTGTAGAATTTATCCTCCCAAATGTCCAAAAAATTGAGAAAACTCTTAAATTAAATAATGAAAATTTAATAATGGAACAGTCCACAGTTTTCCTGGGTGTCACTTTGGACTTTAAACTTCAGTGGGGCTCTCATATATCAGCACTATCAGCTAAACTAAGTAGAGCGGTATATGCAATTAGAAAGATAAGGCAGTTTACTGACGTGGAAACTGCTAGACTTGTCTATTTTGCCTATTTTCATAGTCTTTTGTCTTACGGCATTGTAATGTGGGGCAAAGCAGCTGACATAGACTCCATATTTGTACTGCAAAAACGAGCGGTTAGGGCTATTTATAGGTTGAAAACGCGCGTTTCTCTGCGAGAAAAGTTTAAAGAAATAGGCATATTAACTGTAGCCTCACAGTATATTTATAGTAACTTGTTATACGTAAGAGAAAATTTAGGCACATATAAAGTCAACAGTGATACGCATAATCATCTAACGAGAAGGAGACACAATTTGGTTACGTCTTCATTTCGCCTGCGTAAGGTGCAGCGATCTTTTATGGGGCTTGGTATTAAATTTTACAATAAGATACCCAAAAAGATACGTGATTTACCTATTGAAACGTTCAAGCGACGTGTAAAATCACAACTTGTTAGTAAAGGATATTATACTATAGATGAATATGTTAATGATAAGGGTGCCTGGGTGTGATAATGCCGCGACCGGTTCCACTTAGACTAGAATTAGTTTTTTTTTTTTTGTGTTTAGCCATAATTAGTAGTAAGTGATACCTGTACTGTGAGTGGTGAAAGAGAAAAAAGAGACTCCTTGGGAGTTTCTTGCCGCTTCTTCTCCCAAGACCACTCATCGTAGGGATTTGTTGAAGCGATGGCGTAACTTGACTTTCGAAATGAGTTTGTAAAAACCTACTTCGAAGAAATAAAGATTTGAATTTGAATTTGAATTTGAATTCCACGTGCCGCTCAAGACCAACCTCGAGGTACTCGCTAGGGAGCAGCCTGGCAAACTGGTTGGTGGTTTGTTGTGCTATGTGGTGTGTGTGTGAGGTGGTAGGTTGGTGTGGTGTGGTGTGGTGTAGTGGCCCACTGGTGGCCACGGTGCTCAACATCTCGCAGTTCCACATGCCGCTCAAGACCAACCTCGAGGTACTCGCTAGGGAGCAGCCTGGCAAACTGGTTGGTGGTTTGTTGTGCTATGTGGTGTGTGTGTGAGGTGGTAGGTTGGTGTGGTGTGGTGTAGTGGCCCACTGGTGGCCACGTTGCTCAACATCTCGCAGTTCCACGTGCCGCTCAAGACCAACCTCGAGGTACTCGCTAGGGAGCAGCCTGGCAAACTGGTTGGTGGTTTGTTGTGCTATGTGGTGTGTGTGTGAGGTGGTAGGTTGGTGTGGTGTGGTGTGGTGTAGTGGCCCACTGGTGGCCACGGTGCTCAACATCTCGCAGTTCCACATGCCGCTCAAGACCAACCTCGAGGTACTCGCTAGGGAGCAGCCTGGCAAACTGGTTGGTGGTTTGTTGTGCTATGTGGTGTGTGTGTGAGGTGGTAGGTTGGTGTGGTGTGGTGTAGTGGCCCACTGGTGGCCACGGTGCTCAACATCTCGCAGTTCCACGTGCCGCTCAAGACCAACCTCGAGGTACTCGCTAGGGAGCAGCCTGGCAAACTGGTTGGTGGTTTGTTGTGCTATGTGGTGTGTGTGTGAGGTGGTAGGTTGGTGTGGTGTGGTGTGGTGTAGTGGCCCACTGGTGGCCACGGTGCTCAACATCTCGCAGTTCCACATGCCGCTCAAGACCAACCTCGAGGTACTCGCTAGGGAGCAGCCTGGCAAACTGGTTGGTGGTTTGTTGTGCTATGTGGTGTGTGTGTGAGGTGGTAGGTTGGTGTGGTGTGGTGTAGTGGCCCACTGGTGGCCACGGTGCTCAACATCTCGCAGTTCCACGTGCCGCTCAAGACCAACCTCGAGGTACTCGCTAGGGAGCAGCCTGGCAAACTGGTTGGTGGTTTGTTGTGCTATGTGGTGTGTGTGTGAGGTGGTAGGTTGGTGTGGTGTGGTGTGGTGTAGTGGCCCACTGGTGGCCACGGTGCTCAACATCTCGCAGTTCCACATGCCGCTCAAGACCAACCTCGAGGTACTCGCTAGGGAGCAGCCTGGCAAACTGGTTGGTGGTTTGTTGTGCTATGTGGTGTGTGTGTGAGGTGGTAGGTTGGTGTGGTATGGTGTCCCACTGGTGGCCACGGTGCTCAACATCTCGCAGTTCCACATGCTGCTCAAGACCAACCTCGAGGTACTCGCTAGGGAGCAGCCTGGCAAACTGGTTGGTGGTTTGTTGTGCTATGTGGTGTGTGTGTGAGGTGGTAGGTTGGTGTGGTATGGTGTCCCACTGGTGGCCACGGTGCTCAACATCTCGCAGTTCCACATGCTGCTCAAGACCAACCTCGAGGTACTCGCTAGGGAGCAGCCTGGCAAACTGGTTGGTGGTTTGTTGTGCTATGTGGTGTGTGTGTGAGGTGGTAGGTTGGTGTGGTATGGTGTCCCACTGGTGGCCACGGTGCTCAACATCTCGCAGTTCCACATGCTGCTCAAGACCAACCTCGAGGTACTCGCTAGGGAGCAGCCTGGCAAACTGGTTGGTGGTTTGTTGTGCTATGTGGTGTGTGTGTGAGGTGGTAGGTTGGTGTGGTATGGTGTCCCACTGGTGGCCACGGTGCTCAACATCTCGCAGTTCCACGTGCCGCTCAAGACCAACCTCGAGGTACTCGCTAGGGAGCAGCCTGGCAAACTGGTTGGTGGTTTGTTGTGCTATGTGGTGTGTGTGAGGTGGTAGGTTGGTGTGGTGTGGTGTGGTGTAGTGGCCCACTGGTGGCCACGGTGCTCAACATCTCGCAGTTCCACGTGCCGCTCAAGACCAACCTCGAGGTACTCGCTAGGGAGCAGCCTGGCAAACTGGTTGGTGGTTTGTTGTGCTATGTGGTGTGTGTGTGAGGTGGTAGGTTGGTGTGGTGTGGTGTGGTGTAGTGGCCCACTGGTGGCCACGGTGCTCAACATCTCGCAGTTCCACGTGCCGCTCAAGACCAACCTCGAGGTACTCGCTAGGGAGCAGCCTGGCAAACTGGTTGGTGGTTTGTTGTGCTATGTGGTGTGTGTGAGGTGGTAGATTGGTGTGGTGTGGTTAGTGTGGTGTTAAAGAAATAGTTTGGCAAGGTAAAGTGTGAGATGAGTGCTACTTAACGGTGATTATGACTTGAATGTGGTTTTGTTGTTAATGTAAATAATTATGATTGTAAATATTGACGATAGTGTAGCCAACTTGATATCGAAAAGAATATAACATGTTATGTAAATTCTTTCCTACAAATTACTTTCAAGTTTTTTGATTTTTATACGGATTTTCAGACACAGCCAGACCTTTGTTTTAACTCCTAACCCTAATATTTCTTTGCGTTAATTTTTTCATGTCTCCTTTTCATTTTAATATGAGTACTGCAAATGTAATTTTTTCCCTCTGAGTTTGTGAAATATCTTTACCGGTCATTTTCAGGGTGGTCTACCGTACGACAGTAGGTTGTATACAGTGTACCTGTCGAAGGAGGAACGAGACAAGCATATCATTTACACAAACATGGAAGATCGAGATATGGTGAGTTACTTTTCCTCATATAAATATATGTTTAATTCCATATTGCATGGAATAAATATGTCATAGTGGTAGTGCAAGCTTGTTACAAGTTGTTCGTTATCTACTAATTCAATTAACACACTCACGTATATGCATACGTGCCCGCACACGCACACGTACACGTACACGCAACACGCACACGCACACGCACACGCACACGTACACGTACACGCAACACGCACACGCATACGCAACGCACATCTCACATGTTATGTACATATATGTTTACTTTCACATTATATTCGCTTATAATATTCATTATTATGTAGAAACTAAAAGTTCAACGTGGTTCTATAGTGATCGGTGTCTATGTGGGTGTGGCTCGAGCGCACAATGTTTGAAACTACATATTTTCTATTTTATTTATGTAAGTATAGGTCGTCAAGACCCGAATGGGGCAATGGTTAACACGCCGATCGCTGTTCCAAGGGTCCTGGGTTCGATTCCCAGCGAGGCGGCAATTTGAATGATGAGTTTAAATTTCCGTTCCCGATCTGGGTACCCACGACACAGGGAATCGTAGTGTGGGGCTTTGAGTGTGAAGCGTTATTATTATTATTATTTGCAGTACCTCCGCGACATCCTATCAACGTTGACGCCGGACGACGTGCGCCACCTACTGCAAGCGGAGGACGAGCTGACGCAGGCGGGCGGCATGGAGCGCGTGTTCCCCACGGCGCGCTCGCACCGCTACCTGCGCTACCTGGCCGGCCCGCGCTACTACAACCGCCTGTTCGACGCCTGGGAGACGCGCTACGGGGGCAACCGGGACTCGGGTACGTGGGTGTGTGTGTGTTGGTGGGGATACGGTATGGGCGTAATCGGGACTGGGGTAAGTAGGGAGCGTCCACATGTCGACATGAGCGGACGACGTACGTGCTAGAGTCTCGCTATCGGGGCGTTGTATATACGCGAGCGGTGTACCAATCTGCGATAGCGTGTTTTCATCCTGTGATCTGTCTGCGATGTCGTAACGGTTACGTTGACGTAAGCGCTTCTGTTGCGTCGTTTTACATGATGATAAACTAAGTGTTCACACGGGTACGGTACGTCGACGCGGATTGATCGAAGTCCCCGACATAATATAAATGATTAAGCGTTAGATTCCAATCCATGTATCGGAAATTTTCATGCTATCCGAAGGCTTCCGACATGGCTTTACAACTGGGACCGACAGCTTTAAATGCCCTCTAAAGCACGAAAACTCTCAACCTATAACTTTAATACTTTCCACTGATAACATACTCGTAGTACTTTCTAGCTAACTAGCTAACTTCTAACATAACCAATTGTTTATTTCCAGGCATCGACCTGCTCCGCAAGCTGTGCGAGATCGGCTACCACCTGGAGGTGCCGCCCGTGCCGCTGAAGGTAACTAGCCCCGCGGCCCCGCCCCCCGCCGCGGCCCCGCCCCCGGCCCGCGAGGCCCCGCCCCCGGCCCGCGCGGCCCCGCCCACCGCGTGGCGACTGCTCGCGCTATTGCACGCGTTGCTCGCTTACATCTCTCTCGCTCTATCTCTACCATCTAGTGACGGCTAGTTTACTCACGATAGTTGGGATACGTCGTAGGAAAGTTTTGATTTTTTTTTAACCGACTTCAAAAAAGAAGGGGGTTCTCAATTCGACCGTATATATGCTTTTTTTATGTTTGTTCAGCGATTTTTTCGTCGTTTATGGGCCGATTTTGACAATTCTTTTTTTGTTATAAAGTAGATATGCACAGTGGGGTCCTTTTAAAAGGATCACCAGGATCTGATGATGGCATCTCGGAGAAATCGAGGGAACTTTCGAAAATTGTAGGGACGACTAGTGTGTTTGTTAATGTTTTCATAAGTACATGAAAGCGCTACAATTTCATGAAGGTCTGGAGTCGATCTGATGAATCCGAAAGACAGTCGAGGAAACTCCTCAACGATTTACTGCAGTTATCTAGTGTTTGGGCTTGATTAATTTGTAGTGACGAGATCTTTACACGTACATGTTGAATTTAGCGCCATCTCGCGAATAGTTTTTGAGTTATCTCTGCTTATCAGGGTTGAAGTCGGTTATTTTTTTTGTAAAAAGCAATTATTTAGTATAGGATTTATTCGTTTATTTCATTTGAGGGAGCTATGGAAAGAATAAGTCTACTACATTTTTTTTGCGAGTTACTGACGACGTATAGTTTGTTCAAGGCAAAGCTTATGTAGCCTGAAGTAGATACAGGCTACAAAGATTTTGAATCTCGTAAATTGCGCTTTCAATTTTCAGTATAAATGTTATCAGTGATCAATTACGCTATAAAAGTTAAAAAATCGCTTATTTTGATCATTCTTTTCTTGAACTCTTCATTTGTCAACGCTACAAAGTTATAAATTATTTTCCGTCATTTTAAAGTTTCGTATTTACATTTCGTATGGCGGTCATCAATTATCGGTTGACCGCCACATCGCAAAAATGCGCTTTCTAATTATACCGTAATTTATAGGCGATTTTTCGAGAATCCTTATTGTTCGCTCATATAAACAGTACAAAGTTCCATTTTCCTTACACCACAATTCGGCCTGTATATTGAGACAGTTGCTCACGTTGAGACTTTTACGTTGTTACAAGGCCTATAGTGTTGGGAAATTACACCATGGTATTGGTAAGAATTTGAAATGACCTAATCTGTCACCCATACAATAACTAAGCTCATTTAATTGTATTTTATATCATTTCATACCATTGGTAAACCATTCCTGATAAATATAATACTTAGCCCATAATTTCATAAAAAGAAAATCGTACGTCAGGAGTAAAGTAGCCGTCACACAAACACACACACAGACATTACGTCGTCACCCACACCAGTGTCATACACCTCACATGTTGTAATCTTATCTATATGTTTATGTTCACATGTATTCGCTTGCAATATTCATATGTAGAAATTAAAAGATACCATAAAATTGCTGTGTTCAATACCAATTAATATTCCAATATTAATAAAATTAATTTATTGTAGTTTGTCAGTATCGATGTTTTAACAGAATAAACGTTTATGCCTAATTTTTTTGGAAAATAAATATAATTAATCCATTATCACTTAACTTCGGTAACTATGGCATTAACACCAAACTCAATCTTTGCTAGTTTTTTTTGGTAGTGATTGGGTGTTTTATAATTTTTATTTCATACACATTCCTTTGTGAACCTTATCTATCTGTCTTTCACATCTCTCTATATCTTTGTAAATGCTGCACAGTAAATCATGTACTAAGTTTTAACGGTATCCTGTTTGTTTTTTTACTTGATATCAATGTGTAATATTAATGTAATAATTTTCTATGGTCCTAATGAAATAACACAAAACATATTAAGATCAAGACATGGCATACATCATTATGGAAAAAATTTACAGGTGAGATATTAAAAGTGTATTAAAAGTAATATTGGTGTTGCCAAGACGTATACGAATAGTCTTATTATAGCGTAAGTAAATGGATATTGCAAGCGAATATTTATTATGGTTGTCCATCAAACATATTTGTGTATCCCTTCATTTCGGTTTTGGTGTATTTTATTTGTTGTATATATTTTATGACTTTAATATTTAATTTTATGTAAAATCTATTGATATGAATTTGATAGCATTTGAATACAGGTTAGGAATATCACTGCCATTTTGAAATAGAATAGGTTGATAGGACTCGAAGTGAACTAGTTTTGTGACTTGCAGGGCAGTACCGGAGTTAGTGTGGTGAGACCCTTGGTATCGAATTATAGCATGGTTTTATTCACTCTATAGGAGTATGAATACGTAAACATTATGTGATAAAACATAATATATTAAAATAGACAAATAAAAATGTTCATTTCATATTTTAGAAACAAATGTTTTATTTTTATCCTGGCATAAACTCAAATGAATCGATACAGGGTTATAATTAGTTGGCCTTTAAATTAAAATGTTGGCCTAACATTTTGTAAAAAAAATTAAAATGATAATCTTTACGTATTCTTTATACTTATGATATGGATTTCAAATACTTTTTGGACAATTTTTGAATCTTTAAATAAAATAATTTGATTGCTCAACAAAAACGGCACTAGATGACATGAATGCCCCATTTCGATAGATGAAAATATTCATTTGAATCGGAAGCTTTGATAGATATAGGTTTTGAGGTTTTGTGTTTTGATCAGTGTTGTATGTCGATTCTAAACTTTTTTTATTGTGGTTGGTATCAGGGCAAAGTGACAAATGCGCTCCGGCGAGCATACTTGGGTTGTAAGCACGTTGCTCACAGTAAGTGCGTAGGGCGTATTCGGCGGTTGCGTGCGCGTACGCACCGACTATAGCCTTTTTTATCTGTACTCAGCTACGTTTGAAACCTCTAGGGATGTCATAGACTATAGACGTTCTAAAATTTGAATTTCGAACATAGTGGCCGTTGACAGCTAGCGGACTCCCAGTGTTGCCAGTATGTGCTGTGTTGTTAGAGCTAGAATACATTATCATTAAATCGAATTGTATATTCAATTTTGTGCCATTGAAACATTTTATGCTAATTGTAATGAGTTGATTGGTCCATTAAAATTTAATGTAAGTACTTCAGTGCGTTTATGTAGCGGATTTTATAACATTGTAGTTCATGAGAGTTACATATTATTACATAATACTTAGCGTTTTTTAACATGTCAGTTAACATGTTTCTGTAGAGATTTGTACGATTTAAAGAGAACATTATTACTTAAATATAGACATCATAGACAATATAGGATTCGAGTCATGTTAATATTTCAAATTGGCATGAGTTTCAGATTATTTAGAGTATTTTATTCGGTCAGTTGACATACTTATGACACAAGTTCCTTATTAAAATAGATTGTTATTCAAAGTATTATGAGTTTAGTATTAAATTTGACGTAGGTGTAAGAATTAATGCAAATTGTAGTTACTTTGTAAATGTATGTATATTATTTTTTATAGTCGGCTACGTATTGGGAGCTAGAAAATGTTTGTGAAATTACAGTTTTATTGTCATCGTCCACATTCTAACAGGTAAAAATGACAATTATGTGTATCCTTATGTATGTATGTGTATGTGTTTTTTTACTATATATATTTTTATAGAACCCAGTTTTTACACGATTCATAGAATTGTATAAATATCCGATTTTTATTGTTGTGCGATTAGTTATGTCTTTTGACAGTTTATATAGTTAAGGTTTTATATTTATTTTTATTCTAGGCCAAAATGTTTTGCTCAAATAGCTTTACGTTAGATATACGTTTTGTTTTAGGAAGGATATCTTTTTTAGTATTATTTACTGGGTGCTTTTGTATTCGTTATGTATTTTTTATTATGTTCTGTTTATATGATTGCTTAACGCATTTTCTCATGATATGGCCAGTTTCATGGTGTTGCTTGCCCTAGCTCAGCTGACTTCTAAAGTCTCATGGTTTTGCATGGTGTCATCCTCATCGTTTTTTTTTGTTTTTTCGAGGGCTTTCGTTTATTTATTTTTTATTTTTACTCGATACTTGTTTTTCTTTAAATGTCGTATAGGTGTGGAGATTGCTTTATAATTAAACATTTATTGAACGGTTCTTAAAATTTTAACGTAACAAAAGTTTGTCATTCAATACTAAATATCATTATTATTATTAATATTATTACATACATGTTATACATATTTATTTTCTAAAAATACATTTTATGATTTTTTTTCTCAACCATAACTATACTTCACAATACACACATGCAACCGTAGACCCCAAAATTCGTAGTTACGTTTTTAGTATCACAAATTATGTGCACTAATTCACATTATTCATAACTACAACATGGTTTATTTTATTTTTTAACATGACATGAGCATTTTTCTGCATGCGTTCATTACTTCATGGGTTTTGTTATTGTTCATGTTACTGTGCGATACAATATATTATTTGGAATATTTTTCTATTGAGTACAAAAATTATTATTTAAATAAATGCATTCATTGATATAATTGTACCCACAAGCGTGGACTTCACTGAGCTTATTGATGGTGACAGATAAGCTGCTATTTGACGAATGATAATGATAGATTTAATTTTATGTACAGGGGTATTCTCAACATGATATAAATATTAAGTTGTTTTCATAGTAAAACAAACGTCAGTAAGTAGTAAAAACGTCGTTAAAACAAGCGTTTTTAGCAAGATCTTTTTCCAAGGGATTTCGCACGGTGACAAAGTTTTTTTATTCTTTGTAGCTTTGTAGTATTTTCCGTATGATCTATGTGTACCATGGACCATGTTTTATGTTATTTTGTTTGTCATTGGGAACGTAGTCCCCGCACCAACCAACCGCTCGCAACATGTGCTGATCGTTTATGATAAACCTCATCAGATATGTTAAATCCAGTTTTACTATCCACAAATAAGTAATTTTTATATCCTTCTTGATTTTGCGTTTAGATACATTCAAAGATTTTTCTTGTCAAAATCTAGATTTTTTACTTATTACACACTTTGTGGCTTTAAAACTGGACATGGATTTAAAATATCAATTGCTTAAATACCATAGATATCTGGCTAAACATAATTAACTAGAATTCTTATATCCGTAAAATGTCGTTCAAATCATTTCAACATCAATAACATACAAGATTAGAATCGCTTCATACCCCTATTCAGCTGTCGCTTCCGCACTAAACATGTCCACGTTCGTAGTATAAGTAATTTACGTGTAAATATAGTCAATGTTCTGTTACACTATGGATATTTGAATTGAATATACTTTTGTTGAGTCCAAATTTTGTTTTCATAGATGTTAGATAACGCCATCAGCACTGTATGTAGACGACACGCCGCTTTACGAATTTCAGTTGACTGTCTCCACACAGATGTATTCGATTCGATATTTAACGATAGTAAACTTGCACCAATTAATGCTAAACTCTAGTTATCAATTTTTCAAAATTTAGTTCCATTCTCTAACATCAGCTTTTTGTCTTTTTTTTTCAAAATTAGTCCCCAATGCAATCGATTAAAACTCTCATTATGTTAGCTATCAAACGCCCACTTCCATCACTTGAATTGGCTATCAAAGTAAAAGAAGTAAAAGCTAGTGACCGAGGCAGTCGACGCGGTTAGTAAAGCGGGTGCGTTCAGTAGCGGGTCGAGTAACGGTGCCCCCTTCCCTCCCGTCCTGTTGTAGCGGGCGGCTCCGCTGAGCGCCTTGGCTCGTTGCAGAATGACGTGGACGCCCCGACGCCGCCCGCCTCGGCCGCCTCGCCCGCCTCGCCCGCCTCGGCCTCCCAGCCGTCCCTGGCCGCGGGCGAAGCCCCGGCCGCCCCACGGCTCTGCGACGCGCTCCGCCCCCCGCCCGCGCTCGCACGCGCGTAGCCCCCGGCCTGCGCCCACAGACCTCAACAGGAACGAGACCGCCAAATACGAGCCTGCAACAGATAACACCGAAAGCGCCGCCGAAGCTGATCGCTGACGTGACAGATCGAACGCATTTGGAGATTTGAAGAAAAAAAAAATTGGTGTGAACTGCAGTCAGTTATCGACGATTAACTTTAAAAGACCCCGGGTTTCGCCCACATACCTCAACAGGAACGAAACCCCAAGCAAATACTCCGCGACAGATAACGCCGAAAGCGCCGCCGAAGCTGATCGCTGACGTGACAGATCGAACGCATTTGGAGATTTGATATCAACAAAAATGAAGAAAAATTTTGGTGTTCAACTGCAGTCAGTTACCGATGAGCAACTTTAACGTAAAGACATATTAGAGAGAGATTGTCGTTCTGTGCAAGAAATTGTAACGCCCTGTTGATCGTGAACCAAACCAAAAATACGTACAATCGTACGTACCGTTCGTACCAACCCGTTCAAAATAGTGACGTTTTAAATAATGTTGTGAATTCTTGTGTGTTTGAGCTGATGCGGATGTTAGTAGTGGCTATTTCGAAATTCATTGTGGCGGTATTAGAAACTTAGATATTTAATTGAATCAGACAAAGTCTTCATATAATTAGTAATGAATTTAGATGCAAAGTGCGTATATGTGAAGCGTTGGCGACGAGGAAAATTTGTAAGAAATATACACGTTTGTATTGTATAATTAAATATGTTGGCGGATGGTAGTCTGAATGCAATAGATTTTTATTGTCACAGCATCTAACTCTGTTCGTGAACTTATTGACAGGCATTGTCTGAATAGCTTATTTGTTAGGAAAATTAATTGACTTTCGGTTATTGATGTCAGATTTTGAAAGGATAAATCTTGTAATGTTTAAATTGATATTCATTGGTTCAATGATATTTGACCTGATTTCAGACTAGACCTGAGATTATTATATTAGCACTTAAAAACTATTAACATTCATTCGGTTGGTGCCAAACTTTTTATTCTAAGCCATAGATTTGTTTTCGCCGTGACATTCTGATACCGCCACTGAATGAAGGAAATTAGCTACTACGTAGTGAGTGAATGGTTCGATCATTGAAATCGTTAAGTGTTGAGTGCAAAGACGGTCAATGAAATAAAAATAAGATGTAAATTTTGTCAAAATTTAGTCAAGAGCTTGTTTCAGTATACTCTATAGTGTGTATTATTAAGATGTACGTTGAAAACTTCGAATTCAATTCAATTAGAGCCTTTCCACATGTGTTTAGTATTGGGTGATGTTGGTGTATTTAAGGGCAAAATTATTAGTAACGTGGAATAGGCCCCAATTGACTTATTCTGCCTGCATGCCGTTGTATTGTAGACTACTGACATTCCTACAAATAAATATTTCGATGTTACATTAGAAAAAAAAGTGTAATAGATTTGTTGAAACATTTAAAAATATCGATGTTCGGTAATAGCAATGTTCTCGAGATGTTTTAAATATTTAGTACAATTATTATAAATTGATAGAAGTATTCATCTCAAAACATTTTGTTAACCCTGATAGCCTTTATAAGTGTCTTGACTATGTATAAGAAATAGAGATTCTTTGTGGGATGTCGTGTTAGCCAGGTTTATATATTTATGCTTTCGCTTGGACAGCTACAGAATAAACAGATTTCTTTAGTGAATTAACGACATCGTTATATCTGACAATTTATACGAGATTTCTGTACATAGTTCGTTGTGCGAAGCATGATAATATGAGTCCTGTTTCTTTAGATATAATGTCTAAATTACAATGTGTTCATTGTATACCTAGTGTTGCTAGTGTAGTGTATGAGGTAAGGTCGCGTTTCGAATCGTGTTCAGAAATGTTTCATAGAGAATCGATTTTAATTCTGTGTA
Source organism: Hesperia comma (assembly GCA_905404135.1). Classification (NCBI taxonomy): domain Eukaryota; kingdom Metazoa; phylum Arthropoda; class Insecta; order Lepidoptera; family Hesperiidae; genus Hesperia; species Hesperia comma. Next base: position 10,649,362 of record FR990034.1, read on the forward strand.
TATATCCTTGAAATAAACAAAATCGATTCCGGAACAATAAGATTGTTGATGGTTCTCATTCCTTTTAATTAAATTAATCGATAATCGAATAGTGTTATATTTTTCAATGTGAAAACACGATTTTTTGTGGATCTTTAAAAAAATAATGTGAAATTAAATTAATGTTCAATAAACTTCTGATTTATTACTTAATGCTAATTCTATAAAAAATGACAAATTAAATCGATTTAATGAAGTTCAGTACACATTCAATCAAAACGCCTTAGATATTTTAAAGAATCCTAGTGAATAAAAATATAGTATTTTTATATTTTCTCCATGATAAAATGATTGCGTTAAAGAGAAATCGTTTTAAAATATTTTTTGCATTCAACGATTTCACAAGTCAAATTTTAACAATGACAATTATTTCTAATTCTGAGAAAGACGTGTATTATGAGTTTTACATTATAACATTTTATTGTCCACTTATCATAATATTATGTTTGTATGAAATAGCATAAACCAATCGGTAGGCTATTTAAATTATTTAATATTTCTGTGTTATTAGTACTCAATCTGAACAAATTAGTTATCAGTTTATTATAAGACTTCGTTTCGATATTTGTATCACATGTTTAAAATGACAGACTAGTTTGATCTGACCCTAAATACTTTATTAAAAAAATTAAATGTTTATTTGTCTTTTATTTTAAATCGATAAAATTCGGTCCAATATCGATTTGGATGAAAAAAATTGGAGATGCCGGGGATCGAACCCGGGGCCTTTCACATGCAAAGCGAACGCTCTACCACTGAGCTACATCCCCTATTATGAATCACGTCGAAAGATACAATAATATTGTAGGTACTTAAGCAAAAAATATACGTCATGTACGCTAAATCTTATGTTCAGATTAACATTTTAAAAGAAATACCTATTTCTGTTTTGTCCTCAATTTTGTTTAAAAGTTAAATTGTCTTGAATCGAATAATGGTTTTAATCCTAATGGAAAAGGATAGTGTTCTCACTGGTCGGTGTAGATTCATTGCTTGTATGATGGGCTAAACTGTCCATACAAGCGACACGTCTGCGACCTGTGACCTAAGGATGTGGCTTCTCGATTGCGTAGCGCGTTGGTTGAAGCTGTCTTTTACAATACTTACTGAAAATTTTAAATGTAAGGGGCAATAAACATTATGGCGATATGATAAAGTTAGTTTATAATAATTTGCTTTATTAAGTAGGAAATTCTAATGGAAAATCTCGATACCTAATAAAGTTTCCTTTTGTCATGCGGCATTTTTCGATGATCATACTATACAGCAACTTTGCGAAACTCTTGTATTCCATTACTTACGTGAATTTTATTGTTAAAATTCCTGCTTATTGAATTTGATTTTGAATTTAGTTTTGATATAACCTGTCTACCTCTATTCCGTGACTGTTTGGATGAATTCCCTAGTGACATAATACCTAAGTAAATTAACGAAACGATATTAAACGAGATTTTCGAATCGATTTATTAAAACCTGAAATTTTCAATAACATTTAACTTAAATAACTTTGTACAAAATGCATCGCCTATAAATCTATCAACAGTAAAAGAAAACCTTATTCGGATAGATTCAGAAAAATCTACACAAAATAGAAGCTAGTTTTTATTTAAATAAGTCTACTATCTTAAATCTTTCGAGCTATCCTGCCACGTGCCATTTCGGTCTACGCACTAAATCTCGACAAGAGATCGTATTGACGAGAAAATCATACTGGTCCAACGCCCTACTGAATATTGCATGCACGGGCGCAAAAAGCACTCGCGATTCCTGAAGTAGATATTGCCATTTCAAGTGATACCCTCATTAAAAATTCAAAAAACTTTTTAAGATTGTATTTATTCAGCATTATAATTTTTAATTCATACGATTGTGCACATACCAACACCATACAATAACGAGTTGAAGTATTTATATCGATACAGACGATTAAAATTGTAGAAATAGGTTGGATGTAATGGAAAAACAACGATAACATTATTTTAAATTAATTCAGTAATTAATGTGAGCGTTATTAGAAGAGGTTGTCTCATAGTCCAGTTTAAAAAAATATCTTTAATATTATCCAATTATAATAATATACTTACTACAAGTAAGTAGACGATCTAGACGCAAAAAAAGTCAATCTAGTTTGTAATGGAGAACATTGATAATTGTAAGTAAAGTTAAGTATTACAATTTTGAGGAGGAGGTAGTAACATCAGAAGTGGCGAAACATGTGAGATTTGGCGTGATGGCGAGGAGAGAAGTTTAGTGGTGAGGAGCTTTACAGGAGAGAATAAGAGGAGAGTTGTGATACAGAGGAAGGTTTCATATTTTCTACCAAAATGTTGGTGGGTATAGGCCATCTGCGAAGATGGTTAAATGACTAGGTACGTAATAAAAGCAAAGGAAGACGGTTTGATGTTGTTAATATATTTAATTGAATAAAATAGTTCGGAAGACGTAACACTTTTATTTTGTAATTTAATCATTTATGATTTCGTAGTTTAAAATATTACGAGTAGACTAGACTAATAAGTACTAGGATTCTGATACAGTACTTTAAAATAAATATGTCTACAACTAACGTACAATTAATAAAGTAATAAGTACAAAATATAAATATATACTATTTAAATACACAAGTAATGAACGCATGCGTTTTACGCATTCTTATTTGTATTTGTGGTACCTAATCAAACGACCACTGTTTTAAGTATTTTGCTTCAGGATGTTTCTGGAAACGATATTCCATTATCTATTAATACAATAACTTTCCATTATCTATAGGAAAGCAAGCTCCAGTTATGCTTTTGGCACTATCGCTGGCCAGGTGTGCTATCAAAGCTGCCACCTCATTAGCTTCAGTGAGCTTTTTCATTGGCGTTTGAGTTTTCATATTTTGCAGAAATAAATTAATCTGATCCTCTGTTAGGCCGGTGTTGTTGTATAAATTCGTTTTTATACAGCCAGGGTTCACGGCATTGACTCTCACGCCATCTGGTGCCAGTTCGAGCGCAACACATCTTGTGAATTGGTCTAACGCGGCCTTCGACATATTGTAGGCGAGAGCCATGGTACTCGGCTTAGTACTCCAAACGCAGGACACATTTACAATGCACCCCTTACTCTCTATCAGATGCGGTGTCGCTAGCATCGTTAATTGATAAACAGCACGAATATTAATTGCCATTACTTTATCGTACATTTCCATATCGGTCTTTTTTATACCTCCCATCTCGATGACGCCGGCATTGTTTATTAAAACATCCAGTCGGCCGAAGTGATCGATGGTATCTCGCACTACTTTCTGAACTCCAACGTCTTCTGTAAGGTCTGCTGATATGGAAAGAGGCTTTATTCCTTTGCCCTTTTCACAGTATAAGGCTACTTTTCTTAAATGACCTTCATCTCGTCCAACGAGAACTAATTTTGCAGATAGTTTTGATAAATGTATCGCCGTAGCTGCACCGATTCCCGAACTTGCGCCAGTAATTATTACTACTTTGTCATTAAAATCCATGATTGTCGATTGTTTATGCCAATAATATTGTAAGGTTTTGTTTACGGAATTAATTTATGAAGTCACAGATTACAGAAAACTTCCGAAATAAAATAACTATGTTGCCAGTCAATTTAAATTTCTACTACACTATTCCCGAAAAAAAATTGCGAAATAGATATTTATTAAATAAGACGTAATTAATAAAATAGTTAACGTTTACTAAAGTAAATGTTAATCTCAACACATTAAAGAAAATTTAGAAACGGTTTTTTTAAGTAGGTACAGTCATTCGGGGTAACTTTGATACATCATCGGCGTATTTTCTTAAAAAACTTTTAGTACGTCGCATATGAGATAAAAGTTATGAGTTAATCAGTGCCCTTTTGCTGGTTTTCATACTGTCAAATTGTAAAAAGTCTTTAAAAACGACAAAATATATTAAAAATTAGCAATTTTTTTGTGTGTCAAAGTTACCACCCCTATATGGTTAACTTTGACACCGATGATATTTATCAAAAAAACTTCTAAACTACCTTACTTATAACTTTGATGTAACATTTATTAATAAGGTGATAGCCTGTTTTATGATAAGACAACAAAAAAAAGTAGTTTGACGGGTTAGTTTTCATGTAAAAGGCACTAAACTAAGAAAATTCAATGAAAAAATATTGAATTTTGTTTTTTAAATCCTTTTTTGGTCTTCTATGAAAAAGATATTAAATAAAATGTATCATCAATTGATTACCTACATTGTTAGCTTTGAAATGAGACATATTTCGGCTTCCTAGGACGTCTACATCGATAGCAATGACTAAAACAGTACAGGCGCCCGAGCAGCTTCGAGGTTGAAAAAACAAAATGGCTGCAATTTTTTCATTTTATTTCTGGGAAAATAAAGAAGTCCCGGGGGCCCTGGGATGTTTGACTAACACTAAAATTGGTAAATCGCAAAAGTCAGGATACATCTAAGGGATAGGTACATACATTGATACTGTCAAAGTTACCCAGAATTTGTTCAAAATCTGACTTACCGGTATTATTTGTAATTTTAACGAAGATGCAATTGAAAATTAATAAAAATTGTTTATGTATCGAAAGTAGACATGTAAAAGATTGTATTATATTATAACACACCTTGATAGCATTAAAGTTTTGAGAAATATCTAAAAAGTTTTACGTCGGAAAAAACACGAATAGTTACGCACGTTTTTGAAAGAAAGTTTTTTATATTAGCTTTGTTTGAAAACCACTTTTTATTTAAGATTACGTTAACGACGTTCATTATGTACATAAAATGTAATAAATAAATTTTATCTACACTAATGTTATAACATTCTACTTATGTTTCCAATACTTGACTTATAATTACTACTGTTATAGCGCAGATAACAAAACACTCAATTTAAGCAATTTCACATGATGGTATAATATCCACATCGATATCGTAAAATCTCATTATAACATCGCGCGCTCGCTCCTGATTGGCCCTGCGCGCGCAGCTGCGCTCTCATTGGTTAGATTTTAATGGCGGCAAGTTCACTGTGACAATACACGTACGCGTGAATTTAATGTTTCGCAATGTGTTTTGTTTTTAAAATACAAATTAAATTGCATTAGTGAAGATAAAGTAGTGTATGCAACTGCATATAACACGGGTATTAAAACACTCGTTACTATTATGAAACTCGCTGCGCTCGTTTCATAAACTCACACTCGTGTTTTAATACCCTTCATTATATGACAGTTGCATAAACTACTATTATGCGCCAAATGCTTTTCACGTAAAAAATAAAAAACTATTTTGGGAGCCGACTGTCAAAGTTACCCTAAAGAATCAAAGTTACCCCGATTGACTGTACTTAAGTTATTTTTATAATCATTTTATTTTTATTTCTCAAAATCTTTGAATAATTCGACTGCCTAACGAACAGTTGGTAGGTACGTAGGTTTAGAACCTAAGGTAATTATAATCATTTTATTTTTATTTCTCAAAATCTTTGAATAATTCGACTGCCTAACGAACAGTTGGTAGGTACGTAGGTTTAGAACCTAAGTACAAATCAACAAATTTTGAGAAGGATAGTTTTTTGGGTTTAAGGCTTTTATAAATAATAGTTATAATATATACCTAAGCCTCAACATTTCATGACAGTATTAATTAAAACTTATTCTGAATCCAAATATAATACTGATCGTTGGACAGACAACTGAAATTAATAAATAAATAAATTCCTAAAATAGTAAGTTTTTTTATGTGTCAACACCGAAGGTGACAAGACACGTGACTTGGGAGGCTGGAAAGCGGCAGTTTTTGAATCGTGAAAACCTGTTGGAACGAAACACCTTATTATGATATTTATTAAACTTTTACGACCTCTTAGTAATGGGTTGTTTTAGTAAAAGTAAACTGATTGTAATGTAAATTATCTGTCTACACTCTTGATGACTGTTGTTATTAGGAATATGGTAGTATCGAAAATTGTTTGTAAAAAATCTACTTCGAGTACTTACTTACCTAAAACATTCATTAATTATTTGCTAAATAATCAAATTATTTATTAAATGGGAGATACGAATAAAGGCTTTTTTATTAATTACATGAGGATTTTAGAGGGGGAAGGGGGGGGGGGTCGGTCGAGACCAATCGTACACGATCGTTGGGGGAGAAAAAATATCACTTAAGGACCAATTTTTTTTTCGGAAACAAAGTGCTAGGAAATATGGTAAACATATTTTGAAATAAAATAAACGTTTGCGAAAAGTGAACGTACTATGAAATCATGACATGAATTCATGTCGTTGGGGATTAATGAATTAACCACCCACGCTCTGGACACCGCCTCTACAGGTGTGTCACAAAAAATGTCCTAGTTACCCTCTATCTAACCAAACTAATTATGGGTAATTAACTTAGGCAGGTACTAATTATTAGTATTGGGCAACCCCTAAATAATGGACGCGATATTTAAATAGATATAATTCGTAAGTAATGGATTAGCTAACTATTTCTCTAGATTTAGCCAGTTCCGAATCGTGAACGCCGGTCGTGTAGCACGCTGACCCCTTCACTGCCGTCTTATGATTTACTCGCCCAAACTGCACCATTTATCGAGGAACGTGACTGTCGCGCTGACGGCTGGCGGGCCGGTGGGCCGGCGGGCCGGGGGGCGGCGGGCCAGTGCGACCTTCCGCTAACTAGCCCAACTCGGACAGCTGTTATTTATCGTTATGCTGTCCTATTGGCGGTAGAACGTTTGTACGTTTCGACTAGGGAGGTAGTAGACCTTACATTTGGGTCATAACCAGTGGCGTGGCTAGCGTGGGTGTCACACTGTCACCCGATGTGGTTGTCAAGTTGTCATCCAAACACAAAGCTGTCATATTTTTTCGTTTTTTTTCCTAAATAAAAGATACAGTTTCTTATGTTACTAGCTTTTGCGTGATGTTTCCTAGCTGGGTGTCACTCTCGAATTGGTGTCACCCTTGGTATTTATTGAAAACATAAATTTAAGTGGTAATGAGTTTCTCCACACCACATAAATTCCTACATTTATTTATTTTACATACTACTTGTACTCGTTTCTTAAATTCAAAGTAGACAGGCAATCAACAACAGTAGGTATGCTGCATGAAATAAAACAACCATGAAAGAACTCTGACGTGTTTGTGAATAACGTCAATGATTCATGTTACAGTAGAGTGACTGTATACTTATTCGTAATACCTACCTAAAGGTGGACGCCGTAGATTTTTTACTAATCTTTGCAATAAGTTGCTATTAAAGGGCAGCAAATTGACGTACCTAGGTACCTACTTATAAAATTTTAGTAATATCTATAGAAAATAATTAAAATAACTATTTATTGAGCACATGCATCTTCCTCCATAACATTTGCTATCTAAATCATTCGATATCCGTTTCTAGGGCAAGACATTCGTCTTGAACCGCATTTACATATAAAACATTTCAATATATCAATTCGGCCACGAATGCAATTTGTGAATGGGACCCATAAATAACTATTTCCCGTTTGACACATGGCGACCCTCTAGTAAAGCGGGCAACATACCGCTCTGTTTTCCCGCTATTATTTGACAGATGCGTTCCAAATTTGAAAACCGGAAGGATTTTTCAAACGATCCCTCGATCAAATCAAGTGTGAAATTCAATTGAGCGGCTATAAATTTTCTCGGCTTGAAAAATGTTGGCCTTACCTTTTTGGATTTCTATTGCACTATCCATCTTCGCCGATGTTACAATTTATTTTGTACATTTTTGTGTAGTAGCTCACTGTTTATAGCTGTTTCACTGTCAAGAATCAACATAAAACCTTATTTAGAATTTAGTTTATATTCATTTTAATAAATTAACTGTAGACCGGTCGAATTTAGGTATATTTCAACGTTGCTTTTGAAAGCCTTGTTGCCGTCATTACTACCTATTAGGTAGCCAAAATTTGTCTCTTTGGGTATACTTAAAAAAGTCCAGTATTAATTAGATATTTTTTAATGTACAAAACTACAATAAATAAATGTTTTTAATTCACAAAACTCCGAAAACACGTCCATTAGCATCGCGTCCATAGATTCGTTGGAAGTGCATTAAACATTCAGTTTTATCGGCGAAGCATGGCGCCATTCTCGCGATGTATGGTGGACCGCGACTGATCTATCGGGTAATCTGCGGATTGCTTCAATTCACTCTTTATTGCCTCTGGTCTGTACCGAGAAATGGTTGATTTATTTTTAATAGCTACCGGCAGTAAAACACCGGCGTCTGCTGCTAGCTACTAGGCTTGTATCGGTAGTGTAACTAAATCTATAGCCAAGTTTAATAAAAATGTAACTGGTTTATGTATGTACATAAATATAGAAATTTCATTTTAATACGAAGCACATAATAAAAGAATTTTGTAATAAATGTTCCATTCTAGGTATAAAATGAATGGAGATGCCGGGGATCGAACCCGGGGCCTTTCACATGCAAAGCGAACGCTCTACCACTGAGCTACATCCCCGTCTATAATATTAAGTGAAATAATTGAAAAAAAATGCCTTACAGCCGGCATATCATCTGGATAAACAAACTGTTACGTACTTCGATAGAGTAAGGAGTGTAATATTGTGAATAAATAATTCACCATGTAGGAGAAATAAGAACAATATACCTAACGTAAACATTTGCAGGTATATTTATAGGTCTATTTCTGAACGCTCCTTATTTTCGCCTAGGTATATATCCGCCATTCAGTAATCCCAAAACTGGGGGTAGAAGAAAAAAGACAGTTACGACTACCGCGAGCGACAAATCAGGTTGAGCTGTTACATGTTCCCTTTGATTTCGTTGCAGAACCCTATTTAACTACACTAAAACCAAGTAAGTAGGTAAATATCATGTCCACATGTAGTGCGAGTGACCTCGATAGTAAATTATAAAAAAAATCATCATAATATTATGGTGGATACTACTGGACGAACGCAACGATACCATAATATGCGAGAAAACTCAAATAAGTTACTTTCTTTATCCAACATACCTAGTTAGATATACAAAAAAATTGTCATAAAAAATGTAGCGTTGTAGTATGCTCTGGCTCTGGGCCTCCTAATGACGAGGAGAGACCCGTGCTCAGTAGTGGGCAACTAATGGGTTGCAGTACTTTTATTTACTTAATACGCTGAGAAAAATAAGACTTCGTCTATGGTGCTACAAAATGTGACAAAGGTACAAGTTGTAATTAAAAGTGATTGTGCGAATTTTTCTCTATTTCGCTGCGATCCAATAAAGAAATGCAAATGAAGTGCGGCCAAGAATTATTGCGCTGGAGTTTAGTGCGGCGCCGCTGTCGATGACTGGGTATCGATAGGATTTATAAGCTGGGTTCTCTGCTCTTTGTTGGTATCTATACTTTTATACTAATAAGATAAAGCGGGGGAGTTTATATGTTTGTTCGTTTGAACGCGGTAATCACAGGAACTAAGTAGGTACTCGTACGATTTGAAAAATTCCTTTTGTTTTGAATAGTCCATTCATTTATAGAGGGAGGCTACGACCAAAAGGAGAGGAGCAACAAGTTTCCCAAAGTGAAGTGAGGGCGTCTACTTACTAAAATATGGTGCAGGACGACATCCGCCGGGTTCGCTAGTGTTTTATGTGCAGGTAGTTTACCAAGATCGTCACAGAAAGTGACGCAGGTCATGAGAGTAATCAGGTACGCAGGTACACAGGGGGACCGGGCGGTTGAAATATTCTATCGCCATTATTTTTAACTGCTATCAAGTTTTGCAAACAGTTATAGATAGGCAAACAATTTACGTCCCTCTTCAATATATGCGTGGTGTCTCTATATTATATTATTATTATTATATTATGCTCCTAAATTATGTTCTTACTCTTGTAACTGCATTAGGTAGTATGAAAGAAATCGCTTTTTAGCGATAACACCGCCTTTATTATATTTTGTACAAAAGTTTATTTCTATGTTGCTTGCTTTGGTATTTTTTTCAATAATACAATCATAGTCCCACACTACGATTCCCTGCGTCGAGGGTGCCATAGACAACACAAAAGACAAGAATACACATCCAGAGTAAGAACGGGAAAAGACTCATAATTTCCGCCTCGCTAGAAATTTAATCCAGGATCCTTGGAACAGCGATCTTCATGTTAACGCATTCGGATCATCAAATTATGTGTAGATTTATCAATTTATTTTTTATTTATATCTACAAGTCGTTCCCATCCCTAATCCAACCCCTGAAGGCGATTGTAAAAAAGTTTTTATTGCTAATTCGGGCCGGCCACCCGCACCGGTTTACAGCCGGAACCAAATGAACTTCCCTATTTGTTTTACTGTCAATGGGCTGTTTATGATTTGTGGCTGCGTTTCCATTATAACTACCCTCATGTAGACGAATAAAAGAAAGTTTGCTGTTGTTCTTGCGATTAAATTTAGTGTTTTAATGAACCATTACTAGAAAGGATCACTTTATTGTTTTGGACTATGTTGCGAAATGAGGAGCTAATGTTACTCCGCGAAATATCTAATGTGCGAGCGAAACGAGCTTTCCAATGTTTTATTAATCGATTTTTCCTTTCTCAATATACTTAGTTTACCTACCATTTCTGATATTCCTGCTTGAGCATTTAATTAAAAATAACCTACTTACAAATATGTACATTATAGTTGGGCCATTTTAATAGGTCACATTTGACAGTTCGTCAAAATTTTCCAAAGTAACCTTGTAAGGGAGGCACCCCATAGTATCTAATACATTCCATACTAGATATTGTTAAACTTTTTACACTTAAAAGTAAGGAACTGACGTCGTTACAAAGTTACGTCAGTGAACTCTTTTTCTTTTTAAATATCAGGGATGGTACCTAAAGAAACAGATGAGTAGATAAGTTGAATTCGAGAAGTTGAAGTAATCGTCAAAAAGTATTTCACGATTACAAAATAAAATGTATTTTAATACAAACAAAATTAATTTTATTACATTTTAGGCCAAAAAATATGTAATCATTCATTTATATAATAACGTCTGGCTCAAAAGTCAGTATCTAGAAACGTGAAATGTTACAAAAAAGACATAATTTCATTTCGCGCCATTATTTGACGCATTATTTTTGTAATTTTTTTAGTCGTTGTGTGAACTGTGCCGACTGTGCGCATATTATTAATACTTTTAATAACAATCGCATTCAATTTACAGATGTTTGAAGTCCTTATCGATTTATTCAATTTAATCGATGTTTTTCAGCAGGTTATCCTCACTATGAAGCAAAGATAAACAGTTGTCAAATGTGGCCTATTAAAATGGCCCTACTTTAAACGCCGTGGAAATAACATAAACACTGAAAGTAACTGAATTCGTTTAACTTATAAAAAGTTAAAGGAAAATTAATAATAGTTAAATTGCCATGTGTAGGTACCTACTTATTCATCCTGTTATAACATAAGGTCACGGTAATATTAGTAATATTAGGTAATACCTAATAGTGCGAGGTTTGCTAAATTATTGAAATCGATAATGGATATTAGTAGTCCGATTAACATTGCGTTCAAAAGGAATCATTTGCGTCAGGTTACTTCACTATTTCTGAGACTAAGAAACGATTTATGTATCTACCACTGGAAACGTCAATTTAGGGTATCGAAGTCAAACCACAGGTCGAACTATACCTAGTTCTAGACTCGAACACTAGGTGCATTGATAAATTGATAAACGCATCTGTGACCGAATTGGAACAAGACTCATACTAACAATAACTAATTGGACTATTACTAACATTAACTAACAGGACTAATTATCACTAACATACCCTGTCCTTGCACTTATTAACAAACTAACCAACTAATATTCTAACACCATCTACTAACTGGACTAACCATCCTAGTCCCTTTGAGTCTAGTTCTAGGTCGGTCACAGTTGTTATGGGCGGCAGGGGAAGGGTGGTACTGCATGCTCGTTTGCTATCTTAATTCCATAAAAAAAAAAAAAAAACCTCGCATTTTTAAAAAGCATTAAAAAGTTTAATTCCAGGTTAAATTTCTGTTTTACTCATAGAAAGTTAATGAAAATTGTTATAAATCACAAAAACTTTGTAAAATAATTAAAAATATGACTCTGGACCCCAATGGAGATGCCGGGGATCGAACCCGGGGCCTTTCACATGCAAAGCGAACGCTCTACCACTGAGCTACATCCCCCACAGTATTAATTTAGTAAATGTCAGGTTGGTTCATATTTCCTTTAACGATTTTTTAATAATGTACCTAGAGAAATGCTACGGCAGCGTGTTCGCCAAGTTCTGAGTACAGCAATGTCTCCTTAAAAATGTTTTGGACTCATATTTTTTTATTATGTGTCTATAAAACACATCCAAATACAAATATTAAGAATACTACATGTTCATCGAATTACGGGACCCATGGGTTAGAATGGCGGTAGAACCAATTGTTCTAAACCTATTTTGCAATAAAATCAATTATCAGCTCATGTTAGTAATTGTGAAAGGTAAACCTGGGTTCAAGCAATATTCGTAGTAGATATCTAGATGACAATCTTATTAATCTTATTTTAGTGCTGTTGATGTACTGGATTGCTGGAGCAATAATGTAAGTAATTATAACGATTCCAACGAGTTTCGAATCTTCAACAAAAAATGTTTTACAACTTTTCTCAGGTAAACCACGAAAACCATCTGCAGCCAGTTTTGACGACGAAAGCCGTAGAAAAGGTAGGTAGGTAATAGGTATGACTGCACGTACTTTAATGTAATTTTACATAAAACACTACCGTAAAACGGGGTGAATAGAGATTGCGGGTTGAATAGAGACAAAACTGAAAACGTAATTCAATGCGTGATATTCAAAAGGAAACGTTACTAAAGGGTATATTTTGTTTTTTAATTTGTAGACTCTAATAATATACATTTAACATTACGTTTAAATACGTAGGTACCGAGGTAATATGAGGTTCGTGTGTAACCAACCATTCATAATCATCATCATTCATCGTTCATGTGTAGGGTAGTTTGAAATGTTCCATTTGTTTTGCTGTGTTTTGTTTAGTTATTGTGTTCTATAAGTAAGGCATTTAGTTACTTAGTTAATAAATATGTTTGTTTTTATGTCACTGGTCGAACTACGCGAATTGGGGTTACCCTGAAAACCAGCGGCCGTGGTTTTCTGCGGCCATTGCTGAGTGTGCCCCAATTTCATCAAGTGTGTACTACTGTTATTAAACCAATTAATTATATAATAATCATAGTAGTAAGTTTATTTTGCACTGTAGTGTTAACTTGATGAAATAAATGTTTATTCTATTCTATTCTATTCAATGTCAATTATGACCACCCTGACTGATAAACAACACATAAATAACTTTTTTAATTATCTGTGTACCTCAACTCAATCTGATTATACAAGAATGGCATTAAATCATAGAGTTGTCATGGGGTGACTGGGCGTTTAGCGAGAGTCGCTGATGACATTCCATGGTGCCCATAAAAATATCTTCACGCGCCAAATGAGGGATTTAACCCTATTAAATGTTGGCGATATGGTTATTTGAATTTCTATAATGTTCGAGGGCATAAAATCTTTGGTTTCATCATGCAGATCATGCTATATGACATCATTTGTGTTCAATCGGGAAAGGTATTAAAGACTAATTGCTTTGCAGTTGCGATTTAATATGGCCTCCAAAATGTGTATCTCCAGTTCTTTAATGTATTCTATCTCCATAATGTATGTATCTCCAGTTCTATGATTGAATTTCAATACTCGAACAGACATCAATAAAGTAATAAAATGTATCAGCTAAGAAATATTGTTTTCGTCTGATTAGAAATTCTTTTCATCAATAACTTCGATGTGAAATCGCGATACTGTAATTCGCCGATTCGGTCCGATCCGTGTTTATACTCACCATTTTAGTTCTTAAGCTTAGCAACCAATATGACCGGATTAGAACTATTTCCAGATTATATAGAGAGATGCTAACTCTAAAACTAACCAACCAACTACATAACAAAGTCAGCTTTAAACTGACTGTCCTATTCCCCATATAAGTTTAGTTCTGTTTCGGTCACAGTAGCTGTCATAGGCTGTAGGTATGCTCGTTCGCTGCCTTAATTCCATAAAAAACCTCAAGTCTTAACAAGTTCCAATTACAAAACTTTCGCGTAACACCAGGTTTTATAAACTCCCGGTAAGTCCACCGAAATCCGTCTTTGGGAATTTTATTTCCGGTATAATTTTCCCGTATTTCCATGTTGTTGCCGGCACCCGCGTCACGTCCGGCGTACGTGAGCGTCGTCCCAATGCCCGGGATACCGGGATCCCGGGATACGGGACGCAGGTACTTATCCCGGTTATAACTTACACGATAACTTGGTGGAGTTTATCTATGCAAGGTGGAAGCGTTGGTCTTTTATATCCTTGTTGTAATTGTCTAATAATTTCGATACGGCTACGTGATTAAAATTTCACAAAATTAGGTACTTAGGTGTTGTTATTTTTCAGTAGGTACACCTACCTAGGTACAGGTTGACCAATTAAGTGGTCGATAGACAGTAAAATGACCCAAACTGTATCGAATTTTAGTTATTTTAAAAAGTATTTTAACTTGAAATGCGGATAATTTATAATAACAACTAGCCTTTGCCAGCGGCTTCGCCCGCATGAATTTCATTTAAACTTCACCCCTTTATTTCACCCACTTAAGTGTCATAAACGTAAGAGTAGATAAAATATAGGTATACTTAATCAGAAAGCTTCGAACTGCTAAGCTATCGGGAGTTACACGTGTTATTGTGAGTCAACCATAAAAGATAGACATATGCTGTCGTGGAATATTTTTTATATAATTTTAAGGAGAACATTTCCGTCATACATGATTTCTGTGTAGCTTTAACCGTTAAGGTTGCACACGCGACGGAAGCTTAAGAAATGGAGTAACTTCTCCCGTTTCCCCAACATTTCCCTTCCCTGCTCTGCTCCTATTGATTGTAGCGTGATGAAAAGTATACTATAACCAGCGCGGGAGTATGAAAAATAATTGTAGGTACCAAGTTTCGTTAAAATCCGTCGAGTAGTTTTTGTTTCTATAACGGTTATACATCAGACAAACAGACAGACAGACAGACAAAAATTTTACTGATTGCATTTTTGGCATCAGTATCGATCCCTAATCACCCCCTGATAGTTATTTTGGAAATATATTTAATGTACAGAATTGACCTCTCTACAGATTTATTATAAGTATAGATTTTGGCTATTTTAAAGTGAAAGTCTATTCTCACGGATTCACCATTAAAACTCACATATCACAGGTGATGGGTTCAACCTGGTCTGTACTCGTGCCGCTATGAGCGGTCGAAAGGTCGTAAGTAAATAACAAAGTTAATCTTTGTTTTATAACCAAAATTTTAACCGACTTCGAATAATGGAGGTATCCCAAATAAATTGCAGCGACATTTGACGGGTACTTTTTGAGTTATTCTTAATAATACGTATTTAATTTATGGTAAGCGATACAATATAGATTAGGTACTCCTAAACCTGTTAAAATGCTGTTCCGCGAATAATGCCTAATACACTAAATAATATCTACCTAATTTATTTATTAAAACACAAATAAATACTCATTAGTAATGAAATGAGTCATTACTATTCAGAAGTATTATACTTTATCCTACGCTCGTCTCAAGCTACAAATGTCACAACGTGCGTATTTTAAGTACCAAACGTTTTTCCCTACGACAAAGACAAAACATTACGCGAACAAATGCCTCGACATGCCTCTCGTGATCAAATAACACAGATATCATTATGAAATTCCATAAATCATATCTCGTTTTTGAGGCTGGGAGAGGAATGGGCCAAGTCTGAAAAACTTGAGAGCATACCACGTCGCCGTTTTAACCTCTGTAATGTTTTAATGGACTGTACTTTGTTAAACTGCCTTAATGTTACATTTTGTCGTATCGAATACGATATTAATGACATAAAATTTAATGTGTCGGCCTGTATTGAAATGCTAATCGGAAAAGTCTTTCTTCGATTGTTCCTACGCCTGACTGGGTCCATTCGACCATCTTTTTTATATGCCTAACAATAAATATTATTTATTCACTTCCTAATCACTGTATTTCACGACGAAAAGTAGGAAATTAAGTTTAGGTAGATATAATTTTTTGCTGTCATTATATATTTTGGTTAAATTTTATGAATGCAAAGAAGATGGTTTAATAATTGAAAAACCGGATATAGAAACATAAAAGAGTTTCATTCTGTTTCTTCTTTTAATTTTTCTTTGATGATACACTTAGTTCCACTTTTACATAAATATATAAAAATTATTAAATCACTACTAATCACTACTAAGAATCGATTCACCTAAATTCTAGATAAAATTCTAGATGAAATATTTATCATTTTATTTTAGAATGCGTGTAGTGGACATACGCATAGTGTCGCAAAGGGATTCATGTCAAGTCATGGGTGCCATGGACATTATGCCAACTGCCAACGTATTGCCATAAACAAGACAACATACAAAACAACACTCAGGTCAAGAACATAAATTAAAAATCATTACCGTCTGACTTCCTGGCTAGAAATCAAACTTAGACCAAAGGTTCTAACATTGGTACCTAACCATTGTGCGTAGGTACAAGGCGTCAGATAAAAACTTCAACTAAATAAAATGTCCTGAAACATTTGCAGGGTTAATGCTTCTAAAGCTTTTAAAAATATATTTTTTGAGTAGTTTAGTACGGCGCTGTAAGAAGCGGTCGTATAGACCCTTACCTGGGCGCGTGCCCTGCATAGCAATGCGGGGGCGAGGGTAAAGTGGTAATCGGCAGCACGCCTCCTTCGAGTTTCTTATTAACATGCTAATTATAACTCTGTTTTGCAGCGGTTGCAAATGAATTCTTTGAGATTGCTCGCTTTGAGGTCTCTGTTGCCTGGTTAGAGATTCTATCTATACGCTACGGGCACTCAAAGTTTTCGGCCTTTCCATACCAATTTGGTTAACAACTGTCAAAAGTTTTAACGTTTATAGCTGTTATAACTTCATATAATCAGAGATTGTGGATATCCAGCTGTTTGTAGTATACATATAGAGCCTTAAAATAACAGCAAATAGGTACCTAGATATATTCTGGAAAAAACTTCTTTCAAACTGTAGGTACCTATTCAATGATGTAAGATTATAAGCTGACAATCTCATAACTAAATTGGTTTCGACCCTGACCGTAGAGTTGACGGTCTTAGGTTCGATTTTTGACTAATGCACATAATTATGTGACATATGAAAGTTTGTTTTAGGGTGATGGTTGTATGTGGTATGAAAATGCTTACGTCCACCATAAGTGGGTAAACATTTAACCAATATACAAAGACCTCTTCGTGAACTGGTGTATAAAGTTGGTGACCTATAATAGCTGTAGGAGGAGTGTGAAAGGCCCGACGAGCCGTCACGTCCGGAGATAGCGACGTGACCGATCCTACAGGACCCTGGCTGGATACACCTCATGTTGCTACTGTGAAGGTTTCACAACATTGTACACAAAAGATTATACCAATATAAGCGATAGAAACATTATGATTGATGAATAATTATGGTGATTTAAAAATTGTAACTACGCAAAACTGTAAAATAAAAAACAATGAAATAAAAATCGCTTTATTGTACACTGAAGTTCTGTCTCCGATTTTATATGAACGCGCGCAACAACACATTCCTGTAGCACGGACAATACAATTGGTCTGGTAATTTCTGCCTTTTGCTTATGAAAGTCTCAAGCACAACAATAGGTATATACAACTGGTACTGTTGACACTAACGTAAAACCATTCTATACAAAGGTGCTACAAAGGTCATAGAACCTTAACACCTTTTTTTCAATTTACATTAAAAGGCATGGAAAATCGATAGATTCCTTCAGTCGGGTTGAAGCGGAAGGCGAGAGCGTAGCAGGGAGTAGGGTGCAGGGTGTAGGGTGTAAGGCGTCACGTCGCGGCACTGGTGACGTGACCCGGGTGCTAACTACCCGATATACCAATTTCCCGAGAAGCCTTGTCTGTCGATGTTGATGTCTTAGTGACATCAGCCTGTGGAATATGCTACAACATTGTTTTGTTTTGGGGAAATAGAACCAGGTTAAGTTGGAGTGATATAGTTTTATCCAGCCTTTGCAAGTCTCCAACCAATAATATTGGTTTTAGGCCTTCCTTTGTTCGCGCCCCTTTGACCTTCCTAATTCAGCAGTTGCCCGCTATATTCTTCAGGTCGTTAGATCACCTGGTTTGGGGCGTCCTATGCTACCGTTTTAATATACCTACTTATCTTCAAGTATTAAAGTAGGTACCTTGCGGTTTTGGTCATACAACTTACTTATCCACAGTGTCTAACAAAATACTGCTGATATTTACTCTATTTAGTCTATTTCGTAAGTAGGTAGGTGAAAAAAAGAGTTAGCGCAAATTAATGCATGTCGGCATTTGCAGCATCATGCAAATACTGCACAGCGTGCAGAGTGCAGACTCTCTTTCATTCTTCCTTACTCTCTTCTTTTTTGACGGGCAACATGTCGCTGAGGCTTTTGGTGTTATTGAAGTTCATGGAAGTTCTAAACCAGTTTCCATCAGGTGGCTTCCCTGCTCGTTTTTCAGCTGTTTACATAAAAGTATCATTTTACAATAAATATTCACTTACGATTAGCATTCCAATTTACATGAAACTTTTTATGCTTACCGTACCCCCCAATAGCTCGCTGGTTCAATGGCCTCATTTCGTGACATCAAACTGGAGCAATATTTTCTACATTAAATAACTTTGTCCCGATGAGGGCGAATCTCCAAACAATAAGGAGGATAAAAAAGACAAAGAAAGCGTAACTAAGCGACGACAACAAATCGTTTTTGCGCTCGTGCGGTTTATTAAAAAAATGGACGTGTAAGTGCTATACGATTGGACCACAGTGACGTGTGCTTGGACAGCGCGGTGGGGCCATTAAAAATGCGGACGGAATTTATAATCTACAAATAGAAATATTCTTGTATAGTTCTAAAATTAAAATAGTGCAACTTAGTTATATTTTTTCATTGATTTCGAAAGACAAAATTGTAGATCAATGTCTTGCGAATGCATGACAAAAGTCTGTTGAAGTACGAGTTAGTTGTTTTTTAATGGTACGAAAGCAAATATTTAAACAAAGTCTTTATAAGTATGTAATGTTTTTGGACCGTATTATTTCCGTCTAAATCATGACTTTAAAAAAAATTCCATTAGATTCTAGATATCGTATCGACTCCTGTCCTTTTGTTCTATTAAAAATTTTACTGAATTTAGATAACTGGAAAATTATATGTATTTTGATATTGTTAAAATACTCTACAAGTTTTTGTTATTAGTTGTTATTACCAGTGCGTTATAAATGTAGTGCAGAAACACGATGATCGCTTATTTCCGAGACAAAAATTAGAAAGAACCTATAAGTTTATTATCAGTAGCACTTTTCGTGGCCCTGTCTAATGGCTAGCTAGAGAAGGGAGGTAATGGTGTAAGGACATTTGGCGACGGCCACTCCACCTCGCGTCGTAAATCATAACTAATCCGCTCAGGGGAAGACAGATAGATAGTCGTATTAAACATGGACTGATGTGGCTACAACTGTGACGGTCCTAGCTGAGGTCCAGTTGTGAAGAAAGTGGTTAACTTAGAACCCCGTCCTTTGTCAATCTGGTCATGTGTGGATTCGATAGGTTATAGACACTCATATGGTAACACTCGTAGACCGTTATGCTACATCTGTGCTTAGACTCATACCTACTAGAATTCCGTACCTACCACAGAATTACAAACAATCACTCACGGATCACGCACAAAGGCCTGGAGCTTAATTCTCATTTCGTAGAGATAATGTCGAAATCAGCCATAATTATCTCTAAATCTCTAAGAGACATGTCGGCACAATCTCTACTGTACACAATAAAATAAGAAGGAAGTCTCAGGTAGGTAGATATGCAGATTTCCATACAGAGCAAGTTAGAATATGTACATATGTAAGTACGTAAAGTTTACCTACAACTTATTATATTACAACGTATTAGATACACTGTAATTGCGTGGTTTCAAGGAATTAAGCAGTAACTAGGCAGTACCTAATAAGGTAATTCGAGGGGTTTTAAATAAAGTAACACTTTCGTTTTTTATAATATTTGTCCATCATAATAGTTATTTCAGTATTTATTTTAAAAACCACCAACAACCTGTATAAAATACCTACTAATAATAGTGGGACGTAAAGACACCTTATGACACGCAATGCCCTTTAAAATTAGAGTTAGAATTACGTTTCTTTGCCAGTAGATGGCGGAACTGGTAAATTACAAATGTAAAACAAGAATTTCATTTTTGTATAATTTTAACGGCCGCTAAAGCAAAATAAAATAATAGCTTTCTAATCCATTATTCGAAATCATTTTGAAATGTGAAATTTTCGTTAGGTAGGTACATTAATTAAAATGATAATACTGAACAAATGTAGTTTATTTTAGTGTAATAACTGCTTTGTTTAAAGGATGCATTTGAAGTTTTTATATTTATCATTATTTTGTTAAATAAAATCCTGGTGGCAAATTGCCACTGGCAATGACCGTTTACTACAATGAAGAAAACCGAAAGTCCGTTCAACTCAATTAACTGAAAATGAACCCTTACCACAGACCTATTAAGGTTTTTGTCATTTAACATTATACGAAAGGTAATCCAATTTAACTGCTCTTAAAACCGGCATCCGATAGTTACGTAGTTAAAGAATTTGTTGGCTTTAAGCACGAAATTTTCTCGAATTTGAAGAAATCGATTCCACATTGCGTTGAATTCCAAAAATCGTCGAAATCCGAAATCCGCGCAAAAAATATCGACTCGATAAGAAAACAATCGAATTGGCATCTTCGTCAAAGGACCTTAATAAGTTTCTGTTTACTTTTCCATCATCACATCACACACTTTTTGCAATTTTCAGATACTACAATCTCTTAACCGAATCATTTGCTATTGAAAATTAAGTCTTACTATTGAAAAATACGATTCTTTTTACACTGATTCAAACTCAATGTTACGACCTAGTCGTAAATGGGATTTTGACGTTAATCACCTTTGTTTTAAAAGTGGTTTTCCAATGTGTTATTATCCCAAAAGGTTTGGCAGAGGAAGGTTTCTTACATGTAGTTCCAACTCACTTATTTTGTCCATACTAAGACAATGTATTCGACGTATTCGTGCTCGGTGTAAAAACGTAAGTGAAGTTAGGGTTGGCAATTTTATGAGGTTTGAATATTTTTATGATGATTATGAAGCTAAATATTAGATACCCATTAACACCCTCACAAAATCTCAAGGTCATAACATTGAACTAGTATTTTTTAACTTTGTAACAACGAACCTCAACTTCACATGAGCTGCCTGTCTCTTGCGAGATCGTCTTGTAGATTAACTATTTGGGTAACAAAATTATTGAGAAGGGCTAACGCTTGCGTCAAGATTCTTATAACATTAGTTACTATTCTATTCCTATGTATTTATGGTTTACTTACTATTCATATTTATGGTTTAAAAAATTGCAGTAGACACTGGCGTTTTTAGAATGAATCAATGGCAAAAAAGGTCAAATAAAATTACTTACATTAAAATCTTATTGATATTCGGGATTGACAATATTTGGTATTTACATTAACAATTTAACAACATGTTATCATCAGAATATATATTATGGTAATAATTTCACAACAATTGCGAGTAGCTTTCAAACACACATTACCTTCATATGGCAACCCTGAACATCTTCACAATGTGACATAGTGCCCTGTAAGTCGTACTCCATAGCTATAGTCCGTGGCTATAGTATTGTGAAGTGAATACCTTGACAACTTAAACTGACTTGACATTAGTATCCTACAAGGAACAGTTAAAACAGCTGTCATCATGTATTAGGTACACTTTGTATAGCAAGGTAACGACTGTTATTTTTTGTAATTTATCTACTAAATGTACATAAATTAAATGGTTCTAAAATATTTTTATCGTCTAACCGGTTGGTAGGTGAATGGTCATTGTCGCCTATGGACGTTTGCAAGACTGAGAGCACCCACTGATAAATCGTCGGCTAGAAGTAGGGCTCTCTTTCCACCTAAACGACTTCAAACATGGAGGAGGTCCTCAATTAAGTAGAGTTAATTAATTTGCTTCATAATGCTTTGACCATAGTCCATCATGCTGGCCAAGTGCCGATTGACGAGCCACACACACCTTTGATGACATTTTCGATACGTTCAGGTGTAGAATTAACTCATGGGCATGGTGTTTTCTTTCACCGAAAGAAATCAAGTGATATTTATTGAATTAGGTGCCTATACGCACACATTACAAAAAATTGAGTTGCGTGCAGATTTGACCTGATGCACCCCGGAAGTTAAATTTTGCAACTTCTCTACTATCGCTAAAAACTAAGAACCCTATGAATATCTTCCTTAAACCACACAAAGCTAATATAATAGAAATAGTTTATAACAGCCACCATATCGTCTATCTTCCCAAGTCCCTGCGGGGCGCAGAGTAATCACATGATACGAGATTGTGATCTTGTTTTTAATTACCTACTCTTGATATACTTATCATTACTAGCATCTGTTGCCATTAAAGGCAATCAATATCTGATAAGGCCTCTCGACAGATAATTACAACTTTTTCATATAAAATGGTCCACTTGTTTTATAAGCTATGGTCGGCTGTATAAGTCGGTGTAAGCTAGTATCAAGAGCTTGCGTTGCTCGACAAACAATGGTTGGTTTCTGTTCTTTATTCACGAAACACAGAGACCAGTCCTTATTGCCAGCTTTCGACCCCTGATATCAAGGTTCATTGTAGTAATTTTTGCTCACAAACTAAATTGGAGTGTGAGCACACCTAATAAAGTCGGTTTTAGCGGGCAGTGGCAATTGTATTTCCTCAGCAACTCCAGTGTAGTTGGTACCTGTATAGGTATCTGCCTGCAAAGCGAAGTGCATTGAATTCAATTCCCGGCCAAATCCATCGTGGGCGTGCTTCAATATGTGATAAAGGTTAACACATGGGGTTCTTCAAGAACGGTGTAAAAAGTGCTCTCCTATACGTAGAGCCGACGTTGCACTGGTGACTCCCCTGGTGTTGCTGGTGTCCATAGGCGACGATGACCATCATCAAGTGGCTCTTCTGCATTATCGTCAGTAATTTAAACTATAAGAAAGGCTTACTGCATTTAATTTTTTTTAAGATTTTGGTTCATTTGAGGTTCGTTACAGCTGTCCAGCAGTGTTTTAACACCAGGTGGATCCAAATCCGAGTATCACCTCCATAATTCATTAAAAGTGCACTGCGTAAGACAATTCCTCTACATTTCCATTGCCTGAGGTTAGTTTTTATGGGAAATTGTTTCGTCCGTACGCAGCGTCGTAAATAACTCTCCCGACAGAGTTGCGAGTGGGAAAATGATAAATATGTTTCGATATGGTTTTTTGTCACTTTATTACGACATCTTTGTTTAATTTAACCAGTTTTGTGAAAATGTATGCGACAATTATCGAAGAGATTGGTGTGATAATTGAATTTTCTGGTGTGTGATTTGGGGAAGTTAGGATATTGTAGGACTTCTATATCTTCTACATGAGCGTTGTCTATGAAAAGATTTGGGAGTAGCGATTTAAAGCTGCAGCAAAGAAAAGTTTTCCGCCAGGCAAGGCATTAACAAAGATTTTTTTGTCACAAAAATAGGTATCTGCCTCAGCTGGAAATCAAACCCAAGACCTTACGCTTCCCAGACTGGTTCACTACCAGCAAGGCCATAAAATCGTCAAATAACCTTTTGAACTAAATTGTGTCCTTAATAATCGCATACATAGATGTTATAATACATAATTATCTAGTTACTACCAAAAAGTCAAAATTCAAACCACCAAAAAGATCATTAACTTTTCGGTGGTAGGTAATATTAATGATTATTTCAGGACTTTTAACACATCAAAAGCTTTTAATTATTTTCGGCGAAGTGCTGCATTAAAATGTGATGATTTATCAGGTGGATGCGGCTGGATACACCGAGATCGTAATTATTGCTTTATTGTCAATTGTTTTGGACGATGGTAAGCGAGATGGATAGCTTCGGGGTGCTTTGTGACTGTCACCAAATTTTTTGGTACTCAGAATTTTGATTAAATCCTTCTAAGATGATTTGTTAGGTATCAAACTTCAAAAAAGAAGGAGGTTCTTATTCAACTGCATACCTACCTATAACTTTTTAGTTTATGTTCCGATTTTTATTGGTCTTTTTTTTCGAAATGTAGGTAATGCTTCGAAATGTATGTCTTGTAGTCTTATTTTAATTTGAGCGACATCTGGCGAGTACTTTTTGAGTTCTCCCTCCTTGTCCATGTTGAAGTTGGTTATATTTTTGATAAAAAAAGTTAAATTTTAAATGGGTTAGTTTATATTAACTAGCTTATTATTACTTAGGAAACAATAAATAATGTGGCCTCGGCCTACTTGTTCTTTTGATATTGAATCAAAATTGATTTATCTTGTCCAAGGTCAAGTGTCGAAAAATTACATCTACTAAAGATTTGGTTCCATATCTACTTAAGATTTTTATGTTACAAAAAATTCACCAATTATTAAAACTTTTTTATAAAAGACTAAACAGTTGAGAATGTTACAGCATAACAAAAGTTTGTACCACGCAAGTGTTAAAAGACAATCCGGTTCTTACGTATTAATAAAGGGTTCCCGAGTTTCTCGACATCGCCATAAACCGCTTCATTTCTTTGAGAATCAATTTACTTGCAAATGTCGCCAACGATACAGTTTTGACGCTTTCGTCTTTCGTGCGACAAAAACTGTCTAAATCATTCCCAGTTTCGGAACTCTTTCGGCCGACGAATACCATCGAATTTTTCACACCTATGCCTAATAGCGATTCCGTATAACATAATTCCTGTTCTATAGTTTAACGTTTCGCGGCATAGTTTTTGCCCCAACAAAGGGCCCGAGTCGAATGCTCGGACGGCATTCGAACGATTCACTATCGATCTTTTGGTATCCGCTCAATGCGACGATACAATGTCCTATACATGTAATTGTATATAATTGGTATTTCTCAAGAACAATGACACGAAATTACCCTTTGAGTGAAATAATTATGGTACTTTTTGCACTTGTCTCGCCGCTTTGACGGAGCCGAGCTCGATTTTATCATTGATTGTATTGTATAGGATAAATGAGATTTTATTTTAAGGTTCAGTTGGATATGTGATTGTATGGATGGATGTATTGATCACTCAGGCTAACCCGTCCTGATCATCTTATGCAGTACTAGTACTATGGACATGGGCTTAAGCGGGGTTTTACACACCTTAGTTCTATTAGGAGGGTCATCCGAATTTTGTTCGAAGATGAGTTTTGTTGCACTTCAAAGTTGTTGTTTGAGTCCCTCTCGTGGAATCTGACGAACAATAGATGAGTCTATGGTACTAGATGGTTCTTCTGAAGAACGCTGACCATATACAAGATTTTGCAGATTTTGCAAGATTTGTTTTACATCCTAATGGTAATGTATGATGATTGATGACATCCCAGCTAGGTTACCTACCTCGCTTCTTTCTGTTACAATCGTGAAATAAATTTAATGCTTTTCGTGTTAATTTTATTTCACTTTTAGATAAGACGACCTTTGGCCATGAACGGCAATCACAACTTACCTAGCATCAGGTTACCCATCCGTACTCTTCTACCGTTATTGCAAGCAAAGTAAGGAATAAAGTACGATACACCATTCTGAAATAGCCTTACAATGTACATACCGGTATCAGTACGTAAAATCAGAGTGCACTCTCGTTTTTACGCGCTTATGGTAAGCATCGGAATTCAGGTTTTTGCGTGGACGGTTTATGTCAGCCCCCCACTCGGCCATCGCCGGAGCTTTTTCCATCTTATTTAAAGCTTTAATGAATAATAATATGTTCGGAAAAAGCGGCGTCGTTTGATTTAATACAACCTTATCTTGAGAGCTTTACGTGGCGATCGCAGCGAGCCGTTTTGTATTGTGGAATTGCTCCAGATTTGTGTTGTTTATGACTGTGGAATACCTCCTCACTTCTGAATTTTTATATTATTTATTACTTTTATGTGATATTTATTTCATATTATATTTATTCGTCGTAAAACTTACCTTTAGCAGTTTAGCTATCAATTCTCTGTCTAACAGTAGTAGGTATCTACTGTTTGTCGGCAATTCACAAGTTCTCGTATTCGTACATAATATTCAGATCTAAGATTACGGACTAACTTTTTGTATTTTTAAAGTGCTGTTCTTAATACCTATTCCTTCTATTTATTTATTAAGAAATTGTTCCGTTTATTTATTAAGAAATGTCTTTCATTAGGTACACTTGCGAATGGACATTTGATTTCCGAGACATGGCGAGAGTCTATGTTACTAAGCTATGTGTAGGTAAGTTGAACGATTTTGATTAATTAAATCCTGTTAGATAACAAGCGTATTTAATTTCGCTTTGAGAGTAGGTAGTGTAAATACTACTCGCAGTACAGAATTACGGGTTCGAATGAACTCGCGCTCTCGTCTCTACTGAATTAATGATACTCGCGTATTAGCTATCATTTCACAGTACGATTTATTTCTGAGGTATCATAGGTTTAAATTTAAAAAAGTCTCTCGTATTCGATATTTCAAGTCTTTTGTTTGTTCGTTTTTTCTGTCCAATACCTTGGGTTGATCAGCAGAACTTCCTGATCTGATCACGGACAATAAACGTAGAAATGAACTATTTTATGGCAAAACCCGAAACGAATATTTAAGCCACCCGACTAGTAGTAGTTCACGGTTGCCCAAGGAACGTAACACCGAGTAAACGAAATAATTTGGATGAAGAAATATAATTGTAATTATCTTATTTAGAAAAAGTACCTAACGTAAGGTCAAATAGAGTCATTTTCTATGTAGGTACCTCTTTAAGATCCAATTAAGTAGGGAAAGTTTTAATTTAGTAATTGGGTGTCTACGAGTGGACAAAAAGCCGGATAGTCAAAGAACCGCGGCTCCCCGCCAGGTTATGTGTGGCCCCTGGGGTTCGGCGCGCGGCCGGTATGTGCGCCGAATACAATTATATCCGCATTATTTATTGATGAGCTATCGCCCAGATGGTCTGTCGTTGTCGTGTGGCTGGGCGGTCACTGATGGGCACAGGTCTTGTGGTTGGGGAAGTAGGATGCGTTACAATGGTGCTCCTTGCATGTAGAGGGTAATAATAAGAGAGATAGAGTCGTGGAGTACTAACGCATTAGTCGAGGTTTCATCACGACTCAAAATATTGTCGAGCATTGTCGAGCTCGGGTGCATGCTGACCTTTAGTAAAAAAATTCAAATAACTCATGTAGGTTATAGATGTTAATACCTATAATACTAGTACTTACACCTGTCATGTTTTAGTCTATCCTCATTTCTTAAAGATGCTTTTTTATCCTTGTCAAAATTGGTCTTATGTTTATAACAGATGGTGAATGGTCACTGTCATCCTTGAACATCAGCAACTCCAAGGCCATCACCTTATGCTTCACAAGCCCAAAAAGAAGACTGAGGAAAAAGAAATGTTTTGACAACTTTTACTTCGGGATTTTAACCTGGCACCCGCCACTTCACAGACCTACATGACCACTACAGGGAAACAAGTTTTGAGAAGTTATTAAAACCCTTAAATTTACAGCTTAATAAATTAAGCGGATCGCGGATAATAAAAAACATTAAACGACCAGCTATTTAAAATTATAATAACGGTTTAAACAGCGTGTGAGTAATATACCGTAAACCAATTTTCTGAGCCGATACCTGCGAGAGACGGCATGATCAGGGCAGAGACGGCATGATCAGGGCACCAACGAAAAATTATTCCTTTTTTAAAGTCATTCTGACATATTTACAATACAAAAGAAAATATACACTTACTCTTCAGATAAAAAATAAGTATCTTTAATGTTATACATTTTCTCGTTTCTTTGGGATTCATCTGTTAAATCGGATGGTTTCAGCTTTGACCAACGGCAAGGTAAACTATGTTACAGCTTTTTTCTTTAACTTTGATAAAAAAAAGTGTCGCCTGGCATGGACAGCAAAAATATGATATCACACCCATGACCTGAGAACAAATATTTACTTATTTGCCACAAAAATAACTTACTCGACCGGGCATCGAATCTATGACCCCTTGTTAGGCAGGCCTGTCAGGCAGGGTCAACTACCAACTTGACTCTGAAGTAGTTAATTGTTAAGTGTCTTTGTTGCCTCTTACTTGTACTACACAGTACGACTGCTGCAAATATGCTTTTTTATTGTGTGTTTAAATGTTTAGGTTTACAAGACAAAGGACTTCAATTAATGGGTGTAACATAGTTGATAGATAACTTCAAACGTCATTATAACTTCAGTGTATCAATGCGGGATCGGAAGGCCCGTCTTTAATTACAATAATTGGTGCATCAATAATTCCAGGGCACTTATCTGATGGGTTTAATTAAACCCTTCATTAATTACATTATAATTACGGCGGACAATGACGCCACCTGTCGGGGAATGCCGAACTAACGACCGTATTGATCGCTCATCGATGGATGGGCCAGGCTTGCATCCGGCCGGATTTTAGACAAAAAATTGGAACAGTTCTTAGAAAATGGGGATTTTGAGAAGAGTTAGATTGAGTTGTGGTAAAAAGAAGATAATATATTTTTTTATGTGACTTCTTTGGTAAGAACTCTATGGATAGCTAAATTGATTGTGTTTCTTCGACGAGATGAAAGCCGTACTTGTTGGACATCGTATAAGGATTACATCATACATTATCAATGTTATTTATTCAATATATTGGCATTACCTTTTCGTCAGCAGATACCTAAATGACGCGTTGTGTTGGGCAGTCGGCAATCGTATTCGTAAATTTTGTATTTTGGTACATGCGTGTTAGAGGATGTGTATGTATGGACAGAACGCTTAAATAGGATAGATATCGATCTGGTAATCTGGCTGTTTAGCGATATGGCCATTGTCTGACTGTCATCTGGTCATAATCTGACGGTGTCGCCAACATTAACCATCATTTGGCAATAATCTGGCGAAGAAGCCATCGTCTGACCATCATTTATCAATAATCTGGCGGTGAGGCCATCATCTGACCATCATCTGGCCATGTCTGACGGTGTGACCATCCCCTGGCAGCCTGTCGAGCTGGTAGCGGTGCGCTGGTCGCTGGCGGCGTCGATCACGCGGAGACAAAAACCGCGCCTCCTGTCGATACGACGTTGACGGATTCGGCCACTCGCTCTAGGGTTGATGCTATACCTAAGCGCGAGGCCGCACCACGGTTTTTTCCCGCGGCGGTAACCGCGTAACCGCGCAATTCGCATACATTATCAGGAACCGCAAGTGCGGCCGCTTGTATTGCTTTCCTTGAGTAACAAAATTTACGCGGTAAGAAACCGCGGCGGTTTAGCCTCGGCCTAATGTCTTGTTACGGTGTGGCCATCGTCTGGTCATGTCTCACGGTTTGATTATCGTCTAGCCACCATCTGGCCATAATCTGGCGGTGTAACCATCCCCTGGCAGCCTGTCGAGCTGGTAGCGGTGCGCTGGTCGCTGGCGGCGTCGATCACGCGGCGAACAAAAACCGCGCCTCCTGTCGATACGACGTTGACGGATTCAGCCACACGCTATAGGGTTGATGCTGCAATGTTTTGTTTTTAGCGCGTTTTTTGGTATTTGTAAAATTTGCTTAGAATTTCAAGTTTTTGGTTTTGGTTATAATAAAAGCATATTTTGACAACGAGTCTTTATAAGAAAAGTAGGGAACTATTATTATTGTTTTGTTAAGAACAGATAAAGTAGGTACTTCAAATTAAGACAGGAAATTAAATTCAGTAAAAATAAAGAAAAACTTGGAGATGCCGGGGATCGAACCCGGGGCCTTTCACATGCAAAGCGAACGCTCTACCACTGAGCTACATCCCCGATACAATATGAGTTGAAATATGAACTAAAATAAAAAATGAATTACTCTGCGTTTGCGTTCGATAAGGAATTCCATTTCATTGTATCCCACACGAATGCTAGCTTTCTGCCCCAGTGATAAAGGTACATTTATAATTCAGCTGGAATAAGTAATTTGACAACTGAACTGACCCAAGCAAGAGGGCTTTAAATAGCAAGGATTTCAAAGGACGAAGAATTATTATTTAATAAAACAATTACATATTGCTATGAGTTATGATACACTTAGTCAGTTCTTAAAAATTTATAAATTGTAACATTTCAAATACTGTAAAATTGCCAACCCTACTGTAATATACATGGTAGAGACGCCGCCCTGACATGTTTACGGGCCAATTATTTGTATGGATTCCGTCGCAATAATGATTTCTTGTGTCCGTCTGTCCGTTTGTCGTCCTCTTCATACATTCAGCTTTTTCTGCGTCGAATTCTGTCATTACCCAGGGTGCGAGATTTATCGATTATTTAAGTAAATTAACTTTGTAAAAGGGATATTGTGGTATATCAGCTGTGTTGTGTTGCTAGAAGGTAATCTATACTTTTGAAGGTCCGAAATTAGGATACGTCATCGAATCTATATCCTATGAAAGGTAAAAAAACGATGCTTGTGCGAGCCAGAGTTCCACATTCCAACATCGATAATAATATAGAATGTAGGTGCCATTTTGTAGTTTACTATTATGAGGTTTCCTTTGGGATATAACTTTTATAATTTGTTTTTGCAGATAAGCAAGTAAATCAAACAATGAAATTTTGTTCGCTTCACCAACAGGGGATGTAGCTCAGTGGTAGAGCGTTCGCTTTGCATGTGAAAGGCCCCGGGTTCGATCCCCGGCATCTCCATGTTTTTTATTGTCTGTTTATCTCCACATTAAACCAACCATAATTAAAACTATAATTGATCGATGTTTCTTCATGCAGATATTGGGTAACATAAATAGCTCTCATAACAATAACTTTTAAAATATATTCAATGCATTCGTAGTTTTTCTGTAGGCTTCTTTTTTGCAGTTACTCTCAAAATCGACTTATTGTCTTACTAGGGATAAATACATACCCCTATCCACTAATAGTTTTTCTCAAATATCGGTTATTAATGTTACTGTTATCATAAGCATAGAATACATCCATACTAATATTATAAATGCGAAAGTCTGTCTGTCTGTCTGTCTGTCTGTGAAGTTTTCACGGCTAAACCACCGGTGCGATTTGGATGAAATTCGGAATGAAAATAGTTGAAGACCCAGAGTCACATATAGGCTACTTTTTTTTTCAAAAATCAACCCCTAAAGACTTGAAATAGGGGATGAAAGTTTGTATGAAAAATCTAAACCGCCTGACCGATTTCGATGAATTTTCCCAGGAAGATAGTTGATGATGTACCTTCTTCCCCACTTCCCCGGTTCGCGATATAAACGAATTCCACGCGGGCGAAGCCGCGGGCAAAAGCTAGTTTTATAATATGTGTAATAAAACGATTTAAAAAGACCGTAGCGCCATCTCTTATCCTACAGTGGAAATCCCCACAACATTGATCAAAATGCTACATAACATAATATTATTATTATAATACTTATAAGGTATATAGGTATCATACACGTGACACGTCCTATGGTTCCACGTGAATGACGAAGTCGTAAAACAATTGTGTAAATTAATCAGGCGTATTGATGCTCATACCATTCTCCTTGAACTCGTAATCATGAATGGTTCGTTATTAATGTTGACATTAGGTAACAGAAGGTAAACAAAATACGGCGTAAAGTTTCTTTATTTAAACAACTGTCACAAAATGGACCTTAGGTATTGGACAGAGAGAGAAAAGGGTACGAAAAAGTGCAGGGTTCATGTGGAAGCAAGATTTTTAATAAAAAGGCCAGTTCAGATATAACGTTTTCGTTGTTAAAATATCGCGCGATATACCGACCTAAATACCTACCACGGCTTGTGGGAAACACACTCGTAGACTACACTAGGATTCTCTGTAACATGGTTGCCATGGATAACAGTTGACAACGCACAAAGACAACACATGGATATTCACATTCAATCGTCCGCCTCGCTGGGAAACAAAACAGGAACAATTTGAACGGCAGTCTGGCATGGTTTCCAGTAACCGCCGCCACCAGGTCCGCCGGTAGCTGCATGAAAGCCTGCGTGCTATACCATCCTCCACTATCGTCATTTCAACTACCAAACAGATATCGGATTAATTTTATTTCAATAATATTGTTATGTGTCAGGAGTAATGGGTGCGAGAAAATGCCAAAATGTACCACAAAGACTTTATTGTACTCGTAGATACACAATTACACTATGTACACAGTACACACCAAAACACTATGCACGTAGGTACTCGTAAATCGTCCGTAGAAATCACTTCACTTCTCGCTGGTATCGCTCGTGGGTATCGCTGCATAGTTCTTCCCGGCGGTTTCGCTTCCGAAACTAGAATGCCACCCACTCGACCGAGTGCTCCTTTTATACCACTCACGCAGCATTCATGCCATTTCTAGAATACTCCCGCTAATTCTGGTACCGTTTGGAATGAGGTTCGAGTACGTTCCTTGCAATCGACTTTCGCCCTTATGACTATTGCCGTAAGGTCGAAGCGGCGTGCGCGTACTTTCGAGACGGCCGCGCTCTATTGTTCGCTTGACATGTTTATGGCCCTTATTGTTTATTGCTTCCGGTTTAGCGAAGTAGATACGCCAGGGTTGTCACAATATCTTATGCCACCCGCGTGCAGTGCGCGCTTTGCACGCCCACTTACAGCCTTGATAGTGACCATTGCGCCACATGGTCAACGATTTCCAAGCTCCCATAACCACCAGCGTACATACAAGGAAACAACTAAGGCGCGTTATACGTAATACGTAACTCCCGTAGAGATTTCCCTGATTCTCCACGTAGGAACAGAGGCGCGCCGGATCGATGGCACGTGACCAGCCTGCTGAACTGTACTTAGCCGGGATATTTCATAAAAACTGTAATCCCGGCCCCAGAGCGCGCTGTGAAAAACGAACTCCGTACTCATATTTTAATGAATGTTTAGAACTAAAATTGGTTGTTAACTGTTTTGTTTGCTCATATTACCTACTGGATTTTAAAATGATAGTTAATTGATTCAGGCGTTACTTTGCGGAACTCCATTATTACAGATTAGTTACGAGTTTGATCGCGGATTGTTGCAAAGTAGATTAACATCTAATCTGTTTTAAAATGATTTCTATTATTGAAGGAGGTCTTCAAGTCGACGGCATTTTTTGTGTTACCTCATAACTTTTACTGGGCGGTGGAGTCTGGTCCTATATTATTTGAGCGACATCTTAAGGTTACGTTTTGAGTTATCTGTACTTATAGGTTTTGAAATGTGTTGTTTTTGTTAAAAATAATTGTAATGCATAAATGGCCAAGTTGAAACAAAAGAAATCATGGTTGGAGAATAAATATTGATGAAAAGATGATAATTTAATATTTTTTTGGTGGTAGGTAGAAGCTCGGCTGGCCAGCTACCAACCTCTTGCTTGAGTCTTGACTTGAAATGACTACCAACTAATTGAGGGGTCTCAGATTCGATTCCAGGCTGTAGCAGGTATTTCTCAAGTGAGGAGTGTTAGTGGTGTTATTTGTCATATCAATGACATTACCTATAGAGAAATATAATGATGTCTTATCTTAACCTGTAACATATCAACTCATGGTTGTGTACACAGGTGTTTTGTAATTTTTATTTTTCGCGTTTCATATATTATGTAGTTGATTTTATAAAATGTTTACATCGGGGATGTAGCTCAGTGGTAGAGCGTTCGCTTTGCATGTGAAAGGCCCCGGGTTCGATCCCCGGCATCTCCAAATTTATATTTTGATGCCTCATATTCACTTCATCAAAAAAATATTATACGTATTGGGCGTTTTTCCATTAGCGCCGGTGCCGGCGCCGAGCCGGTGCCGGAGAAGCAAAACTGTATGAAAATGTATGGCTCGCTTTTCCACTTACCGGCGCCGGCGCCGGCCCGGCATTGAGTCCCGCCGGCGCCGTCGCCGGCTGGTTGTCAAAAGAGAGTAGAAGGGACTGCCCTTCACACACCACACGCTCGGCACTGGCCGAGCGTGTGTTGTATGCGCAGCACTGGCTGACATGCCTAAAAATCGGAGCCGAGTGCGGGAACATCGAGGGCAGGCGAGCCGGAGCGGTCACCTGCCAGGGATTTGGGGGAGGAGAGATAGATAGCGAGCAATTCTCAACGCTGCAGAATGACCCAACTCATACGAATCCCCACTCTGTTACCCCTGTTGTAAATTTTTAATTGTTGTAGGTATTATTAGGAATTTAGTATGAGGGTGTGATGTATGTGGTATGGCCACTTAGAAGAACGGCCATCCGATGAGGAAGTATGTAAGAACTGACGTTGTCATTATATTAATAAATATTTGGAAGATAATATCGCCTCTTAGTAATAATACAGGAAATATTACAGGTAGCTTTAGATTTTATCATAGAAGTCGGAGATACTAGTGACGAAGAGTCACAAAGTGCTTGTAGCGATGTTAGTATGAGCTCATTTGATATTGATTGCGAAGAATGAAATATTATAATTCAATAACAACATAGTAAATCTTCTTACTAGCTCATTCCTTATTTACATGAAAATTATTTAAATATATAAAAGATATAACAAATATAGTCGACGGCTTGAAGATACCATTGTTATATTTATCTACGCGTTGTACTTTGCGTGTATTGTCGTGCTGAAGTCCGTGTCAGTACTGTACCACTCACCGGCCATAAGCCGGCATCGACACCGGCGCAGTGGAAAAACGAAGACCCGGCGCCGGTGCCGTGCCGGCGCCGGGGCCGGTGCCGGGCCGGCTAATGGAAAAACGCCCATTGTACTATATCATCCATTATACAATCAAGAATCCTCAAGAAAGATTGGTGGTGCAAGGAAAAGTTGAAGGCAAGAGATCACGTGGGCCCTCTGCAACTCGTTGGACAAATCTTATTAAAACTGTGACACATTCCAACATCAACGATTGCTCTCACTCCTCAAAACATAGAGCTACATGGCGCCGCATCACAAAAACAGCTGCGATACGAGAATCGACAAAGACACGACCACGACCCCTCTGTCCAGAGTGCCCGACTAAGAAGAAGAAGAAAATACTACTTACACTAACAGTCCCTGCATCAGTCTCCAACCAGACAAACTTACCAACTTATAGATACCTATTATTCTAACACCACCTGCAAATTAGACTAATCACCATAGTCCCAATACCTATGAGTCTTGTTGTCGATCACAGTTGTCATGAGCGGTAGCAGAAGGTGCTGCATGCTCGTTTCCTATCTTAGTTCCATAAAAAAGCCTTCCACTCAAAACTCTGCAGTTTAATTATAAGTACGAATAGGTACACTTGATTATAATGCAATTTACTGCAAAGACCTGTAAAATGATTTTCCGTCAGCTATGCGAATTTCAGTAGATCTCATTTCCTCTCTAAGCCTTATCGATTGCCGCCTACGCTCGCCGAATACATAATCGAACCTAGCCACACTACCTCTGCAGTTTATAGGACCCTTAACACGTGGTAATAAGGGTGATTTTGGCTTGTGAAACGTGATCAGAAAGTTGGT
Source organism: Hesperia comma (assembly GCA_905404135.1). Taxonomy (NCBI): domain Eukaryota; kingdom Metazoa; phylum Arthropoda; class Insecta; order Lepidoptera; family Hesperiidae; genus Hesperia; species Hesperia comma. The sequence goes on from FR990034.1 coordinate 10,685,185, forward strand.
TGTCCGTGATATAGAAGGTCAGATCGCATCTCTTTTGAAATATTAAGAGCAAGTTGGAGAGTAATGGAAGGTGCGGGTGGTAGCTTTAGTGTGCATAATATGAGGTTATTGGTGGTAGGGTTGGTATACCATCATTTCACTTCATCGCCACTTACCATCAGGTGGGATCGTTGTCAAGCATTAACTTATTTTAGGTAAAAAACCCTTTTGTTATTTCATGGTTGGCTTGGTCAGTGAAGTCCTTGGGTTGCTAATTTTTATAGATGGTCATGACCACCTTGAATAAAGTGATCGTTTGCTCTATCGCCTAATGTCATGTCGGTGGTATACCTATCAGGTAAAACATCTCAGGATAACGACTAAGGTGAATCTCAATGTATTAATTTTTAACGTTAAATTTTCATCTTAAATTTTCATTTTATTTACCTATCTATAAATCAACGTTCATAATTATGCTCTAGGACTCTAACCCGGGGTATAAGAGCATTACACTGTAAACTTGTTTATTTACAGCTTATTCAACAAACGCAACCAATTTGCCTCACTTATAAAATTAATTAACACAAAATTACCATACTTTAATTAGCAATCAAGAAATTCGTCTACGCCGTAGCTCCGTAGCGCTACGTTATAAGCAGGCATATTCTGTAACGCTACAACTAATTTATTACCATCACTGATCCGGAATTTACACCTTATCACGCGACCACGCCCACTCGGCAATGCCTCTCGCCCCACGCCTCTCGAACGCGACAGACAGCCAATCAGGAGCCGACGTTCAAATTTTAAAACGACGTTCGAACATATACCCGTTTCTGTCGTTCGTACGAATGGTAATGAGACGAGAATAGATTGTTGGAGATGACTCGTTACTATTCGGGTTCCAAATTTGAAAATTCATTTCTCGTGACGTAATTAGTTTTGTGTAGCCTAATCAAAATTTTGTTTTGTTATTATGTTTTGTTATTTGAGAATAATTTAATTCGGTTTTGTTTAATTTGCGCATTGATTCTATATGCGATTATTGAATTTTTATAGGTTTAAGGTCAAGTCGAGAACCAAATTATGTGGACCTCCATCAAATAATCACCTCGAACGATTAAATAACTTATTGCATCTCTTTCTATTCTGGTACTTTAATCCCTAGTAAAAAGGCTTCGTAAATAAAATTTCTAAGTTCTTAACTCGATGCGTGGTTATGAAAGGAGGGTGTTGATTTATTGAAGTTTTTTTGTGGAAATGTTACTTTTTTACCAAAAGACACTGAGAAAAAATAAAGTTAAAGGCGTCGTCGACCCTTTTACGAAATGTGTGTAATATTTTTGAACTATTTTTTCTAATAAGTATAGGTATTGTTATAATCCAATATATTACGAGTATTCCAGTAGAATGTTATATTTTTCGTTTCTTCCTTTTCGCCTTCCATTTATTTATGAGAACAAAAATATATGTCAGAAGTACTTTGTAGCATTTTTAATGGTAATAGCCAACATATGTACAAGTAAACGAGACACCTGATGGTAAGTGGTCATCGTCTCCCATGGAATGGACATCAACAAGTCAAAAGTCATTATCTTGGGTGCACCTTGTTGCATCCAAGAAAGAAGGACAATTAGAAAGGAAATACCTAATAAAAAAATCATTGCTATTGTTCATAATATTTGAGTTCATTTGATTTGAGCTAATAACATAACTCATTTATAATGCATTAAATACCACATAATTTGCTCTTTTGAGAACGTTGAACTGAATTACTTACCTTATGTTAATGCGTCTGACAGTTCATTGCTCCTTAATCGTTTATACTGTTCATATATTCACATTATTATTTTTTGTGCCAGATTCAGATTCAGATACAGATTCAGTATGGTATGCGAAATGATACCATACTGAATCTGTACTCTAAATAATATATGAAACACCGTTACATATTACTCATGCAGTGTCATTTTCACGCAGCAATTATTACAAATACGCCAGCTAAGTAAGACCCGTCACTAAGTATGAGTCTTCGTCGTTCTTGTACAGGTTTGAGAAGGAAGGGAGGGAGAGGTAGCTCAAGTTACAATGGTGGAGCGTTCCCGCGCTAGGAAATTGCTTTGACAGTTATAAACGTCAAAATGTTATTCAAGGTTAGGTCGTAGGTGTATGACAGGGCGTGGGAAGTGATTATGATACGAATGGTACTCACAGTTATCATGTGACGTACTTATGTAGGATGTAGGTAATAGGTAATTATGAGTCAGAGAAAATATACGTAGGTAGGTATTATGTAATTAGGTAGGACACATAAAACTCTATATATATTTTGTTATAAATCCTATTATTGTAAGAATAATTTTTGTTTGTTTTTAGATAAAATAGTATTAAATTATTTTTGAACAATTTTTGTTACTGTTTTACGTATTCAAAATAAATAGGTACTACGAATAAGTATTTTTACTAGGTACGTATTTTTCGAAGATTCGTCAAGATGAAATCTAAACGTTGAAGTTTTAGCGGTAATTAAATTCAAAACCAGATTAAAACCTAAAATATTGATCAGTCGCGTCCATAAAAAATACGTTATTAACTGACCCGAGTGGCAATTGTCCCGTTTTTTCGCGTTCGCACTCCACGCGAGGATTTTAGCGAAAGTCGTAATTAGAGCACACCCGGGTAGCGTGGCGTGGCGACGTGACGCGCGCCGACGTCACGTAAAGGTAACCCAATTACACGGTACGTGACGTTCAGAAATTCGACAACACGCCTCGAGTCGCACCATCGTTCCTTCGTATAGCACCGAGCTTGTTTCGTATGCCCGCCGTACGCCTGGGCCGGTTCGACGCACACATCCAGCGATGCCGTATAGTTTTGATAGCAGAATCCTCTCAATGACCGCTGGACCGACAGACTCGGCACACGTGTTTCACGTTTCACCAAAATGCATGTAAATAGTGTCGCATGCACACGCGCGCGTTTCAGAACGTATCGGTGCGCGCGCGGGAAATGTTTGGCAGTTCGCGCGCCATTTTTTATTTTTTTCAAAAGAGGCCAATGACTCGCGGGTGGACTGCCGTTTAGAAGAAACTGAGTGACGGATATGGGATTTTTTGTGTGATTTTTGATGAAGTTATGGATTTATTTAATGTGTTTTAGTGAGACAGTGCTGTGACTAATTTTTAATAGGTACAATTTACGGTAATAACAATAATCGCTGTGCTGCATCTATCATCTTAGGTTTTTTTAAATTGCAATCATGTATGACTCTGCCACTTCCTAAGCATGTAGTGGTGCAATAAATTTCCCATTTAAAAATTTAAAAAATATAACCTAAAAATTTAACAAAATTTTAACTTTGGTCTAAACGCCGTGTGTAAATAATTTTATCGACACCTGACACCACAGTACAAGTTAAGAAAAACCAATACCTTTCTTAGTCAAACCGAGAAACAAAAAGCCAAAACTCCCGCGCATGCGAGCCAACTCAAACAGGTGTTATTGCTTCACAAACATCTAACCCGTAATCCCATGAGGTTAACAAAACAAAACGCAATAAATACTTTAGAAGGTAAACACCTTTACTAATAGGTGCGGATACAACATGAAAACAATCGGCCCTTGCGCAAACCGCTCAGTCAATATATCAAATGTTCGGTACTTTGGACTGTGTACATATCAATCAATAGAGTGAATAGACAAGTCGGAAATATGTCATTCTAAATTTAAAAGTTATAGGTACCTGTATTAACTTTACATTTGTGATATGAAGTAATTTCTGTGCATTTTTAATAAATTTTGAGTCGTGATTCGTTAAATTGTGTAAAGTAGATAGTGTTTTTGGAAAAAAATAGGGTAGGTAGCTCTACCATACAAAACTTTTTCATTAACAAGACATAGCGTCAGTGACCCTATAAAAATAAATTAATATTTCATTCCAATGAGTTGGCAAACACTGTTCCTAAAGCTTATGAACGCTTAATCTATCATAAACACATATGAAAAGCTACTGACCCCAGTGTACTTCCTTGTGAAACTCCTAAGGGCTAAGGACTAGGTACTATTAAAACCTGAATTTTTATAGCAGGAAATTAAGTTTATCATGTCATGGAATCCTAGTTTATCCTGTTGGTTTATCCTGGATGTATTAAACTTTATTTTTAACGAGCGTATAAAAGAGGATTTAACTATCAAACTTTAAAATATGCTGTCACGCACTTCGAGTGTAGAAAATTAATGCTCTTTCTTTTTTCTCTCTTCAAAGAAAAACTTTGACAGTGCATCAGTGGAATCTTTGCCGTCACTGAAGCTAATAGTTATGAGTAGTACTTAAGTGTTTGACGAAAATTCCCCCTGTTAGTACCTTCACAAGCAGTTCCGTTACAAAAGTTAATTTAATTCAAATATTTATAACATTTCATTATTTTGATTTTTGTCACCATAACTTTACTCACCGAAATCTAGTTTGCCTACAAAGCTGTTCATAACAGGGTTTATTCTGTGGTTGATATTAAAATTTATTTTCACACACACATAAGTGTCAATATTCCAAAAAAGCTTTTGGTAGGATTGAAGATAATTTATTGTACCTTTTTGTTATATTTTTGAATACAGGTAGGTAGGTAGCTTGTAGGTATAAGAAATCTTTTCTTCATTTACCTGTAGGAATGCTAGCAGGTGTAGATATAGTGTGCATTACTCATTTATTTGGTTACTTGAGTTTTACCACCTATGACCACATTTTCATTTTCCTGTCAATATTTAGGACTGTAGTAAAGCAATATGGTTGAAAAAATATTTTTCTTTTAATTTGTATTTTATTTATAATTTTCATATTCCACATTTTAAACAAAAAAACTTCATAAATGGTGGATATTATAGACAAATATTTCCCAAGTATAATGATACCAGCAGTTCACCAATATGGAGTTCTCATGTGAAAATAGTGAACGGCTATAACGTACAAAGAGGTTATGATGAAATATTATGATAACGGTTTTTCTGTTTTATGTCACTTGTCTTCTACGAACGCAACGCTGTGAATTATTTTGCTTTAAAATATTTTAATGTTGGTTTAGCCAAGGTAGTAATTTGAAAGCGTTTGGGGAAACGAATAGTGACAAAATGGAAAAACTCATTAAACGCACATGAATTGAAAGCGTTTTTTGCAGTTGGTAACTATAGTTTTCTTTGTATCTCACTTACGTTTTTGTAATAGGTAGTTTTAGATAGATATAGTTTTCTATGATTGGCATAATAATAAGTATAATAATGTTGCTGTTGTCCTGAAGAAGTAATATAAAATGGCAAAATAGGTTTTCGGCCGCTTGAAGTTCAAAAATCGTCCCTATCGTCTAAAAAGGTTGAAAGAAAATGGCAAATATTAATTTGACATTTTAAGTCACATGTCTCTTAATCCGCGCAACATCGGTGGAGTCGAAGGCTTGTTTAAAGTCCGTGCCTTTTTAATTTTTTACCGTCTTTTTATTACGATATTTGAGTTGGTTTTCATTTTAGATTACAATTCAGCCTCACCAATCTTCACGAAATATAATTATTGTAGGTATTTAAACAGAATAGAAATCGGGCAAACTATGTATAAGGGCACATAAATGTGCTGCCATATAAAAAGTTATTGAATTTGACGATAATTTGCAATAGCTGTAAAAAATTAAGGTCTGTCAGTTACAATATAAAAAAAAGTTGCAGAAACACGTGTGTTAGGTCAGCTAGTAGATTATTTATAACAAAAGTTGTATTAATGTGGGTACTTACCTGGGTAAGGACCTTACTAAAAGCACTTACATTAGTATAAATTTTATTTGAAACTAGCGAACCGCCCTCGCTTCGCTTCGGGACCCGTAAGTATCAACCGCGTAGGTCCCGCTCCCGTAGGCATTTCGGGAAGATAATAAACTATCACCAAAATTAATTGAGGTTAAATTAAATTAAATTTAGAAATAAAGCTTACGACAAAATAATAGCAAAGTAGCAAAGGATCACAGCAAGATTAATTCAGATTAAACTTGGAAACGCGGCAAGTTTGGTATGGCAGTGGGTTCGACCAAATTTGATTACCATAAAAACGGTTCTAGTGTGTTAATCTTAAAAGATAGACATATACTGTCGTGGACATTTTTTTAGATCATTTCAAGAGGAATAATTCTTTCATACATATATTTTTGGTATCTTGAATCGTTTTCGCAACGCATGCAACGAAAGCCCTCGAGAATGAATAATTTTCCCCGTTTTTTCCACATTTTCCATTATTTCTTCGCTCCTAATTGTTGCAGCGTGATGTTATATAGCCTATAGCCTTCCTCGATAAAAGGTCTATTCAACACAAAAAAAAATTTTCAATTCGAACCAGTAGTTCCTGAGATTAGCGCGTTCAACCAAACAAACAAACAAACAAACTCTTCAGCTTTATAATATTAGTATAGATAAAAATGCTCCTTATTTTTTTTTCTTATCGGAAGCGATGTAGATAAAAATTGATAAACATCCCAAAGAGTTATTTTGGGGTTAAATATATCAAAGGGTTAAATTTGATATGTCCGAAAAGTAATTATCTGATCGCAATTTAATATTTTCCCAGCAATTACCTACTATTAGTACTTACAAAAAAACTAATCAATCCAAAGCAGTGAAAACAATCCAGTGAAAAAACCTATTTAAAGTGAAAAAATGACCAGCAAGTGAATAAAGTGAATCATGGAGCATCCGGGGGGGTTCGCGTCGTCCCCATGGGCCGCCATGCTGGGCCACGGCATGCACGGCATGATGCAGCATGAGTATACCCATGCGCACGCGCATGCCTCGATGCCCATGGACTTGCATGTGCCACAGGCGTTCCCGTATTATCGGTGAGTGTTCTTATTTTAAAATTTATTTCTTTTTAGGGTTCCGTACCTCGAATGGAAAAAAGGGAACCATTACTGGATCACTTTAATGTCTGTCCGTCCGTCTGTCAAGATCCTTTTTCTCAGGAACGTGTGGCTGAAATTGTATCAAATACTCAAGTTATCATCAAGTTATTATCCCTTGGAGCTGTGAAAAAATCAAACTTCTAAGCCAACAATCTCAAAAGATACAGCCGTTTATGTCGCAATTTTCCGCAAATTTTCGGAACTTGCAAGGGATTCAAAATCTACAGGGTACTTTTCGTGAACTTTAGAATCTTGAAATTTAGTCTTATGGCCCAGGTAAAGGAAAAATTGCAAAAACCGTAAATTTTTAATTAGGTACATCATGTTAAAAAAAATGAATAATTCCCAAAACAATGACTCGATTGTCGTGATGGGTGAACTTTTACTTGTATACCTACATATTTGTAGTTTGTACGAAACCCTCGATGCGCGGCGCGAGTCCAAATCGCACTTGGCCGGTTTTTTATTATTTTCAATCGTTTGGACCAGTAATTGCGTTAGTAAATAAGTAATCCTTACTAATATTATAAATGTGAAACTGTGTTTGTTTGTTTGTTTGTTTGTGGCTCTTTCATGTCGCAACATGGCTATTGTATGGTATGGTTTATATCTGTGGGGATAGTTACGAGGGTGGAGAGTGACGTAGGCTTCTTTTTACCGCGCAAAAACATTTCATTCCCATGGGAAGATGTTTTATTTTAGCATAAAATTTTACTGTTTTTAATTTGCGTACACTTTGTTAATTTTAAAAGCTTCAGCTATCTAGCTTTAGGTATCTAAGTATATCATCGTCTCCATCAAAGGTAAAGGTACCAAAATGTATCAAATAATTGTGACACGACTTTATAAGTTAAGTACCGACAACTGTTGTAAGTATAAGTTATAACATTCGTAAAAAGTTAAAATTGTCAGTTATTCCCCATACGTTAAACTTATAAATGTGGAATAACAATTATCACTGATATGGTACCGACCAGTGACTTATTTAAGGAAGTACGGACTTGCAAGAAATAATGTATTTAAATATGTTTCTGATTGCAACGAATTTAATTAGGTATTATAACAGGAATATTCATTTCTACATCTTATTCATTTTCATGTTGATTTCAGATTGAATCTGGAAGGATCATGGCATTTGTACAAAAAAGAACTTTGTTTAATAATGAAATAACTTTAGGCATTTTAAATATTTTCATTATCATAATAATTTACCTACTTTACCTACGGCTACCGAGTTACTCTATGATACCAACTGTAGTTCCTATCAATGTCAATCCCGAAGTTTTGTATGACTTGAACTATTCTTTACCATTTTGATAGATATTAGCAAATGGTATAATTTAAATAATAATGGAAAATAAAGAAATTTTTGGAAAAAATATTAAAAGATATTTTAGTTTCTCTAAATATTTTTTGTACAGCATTCAGTACATGGATATCGCTTAGTTGAGATTATTTTGAACTTTTAGTAAAGGCTGCTTATTGCTGTTCATCTATGAATCGTTTAATCCATAAATCTATGAATTATTTATCACATCCGATTCAACACTTATGGATCAATTATAAATTAATTATTTATTTATTAACGATCCCTTTGTAAGGGTGTTCACATACTTAACAACACGGATTATTTTTATATTACATATTTATGAATTATGAATAATATCCAGCGCTCGCATTACTTAAAAAGAGAGATGGTAGAGTTCTTGAGAATAGGTGGTAGAGTCGCATAGGATAGAACCACTTCCCGCCTGAGATATTGTCTTAACAGAATTGTGTTCCGGGTAGGAAGATGTGTGGTAGAAAGGTGTGAAATTGTTATAATATAAACCTTTTACTAAAGCTTTATTCAACATAAATTCCTTATACACGAAAATAAGAGCAATTCAATATTTTGACAAGTCTATTTTTTTTCTAAATTGAACACATTAGCGCTTTCATTAAAGCACCCTGGTCAACAACGGACGAGGTAGTGACAGACATAATATACTTTTGGTCTCTGAACCAAATAAGACTCTAAATCCTCTACAGTATCTCACTCTGTCCCCAGGGGGGCTCAATCAATGACTCAATTATAATTAGTACCAGAATCGAATACCTACTACCGATATATTTTACAGAGAGACTTCTAAATTTAGTTCTAGTTACTGGTGTTTTTTTTTAAGATTCTATAGAAATGTTTAATAATCATTCAGGGTATATTTTTTAACTTCTTATATGTCATAGTTAAGTATACCTACAGATTATACAGAGAAGAAACTGTCTTTTAATTTTCTGAATTTTATACTGGATCTTAGGAAAAAAATTCTAAATATAAAACTAAACTACCCTTTGAACATAACATACCTCTTTGTAATTCTAAGTAAGTTTTATTAAATTACTTCACAAGAACTCATTTTATTCGTTTGTCATTTTTATTAGAGAAATAATTGTACCTTGTACAAAGATGAAACGTCAGGAAGAAAGAAGTTTTAATTGTCTATTAAACGCCGGCGTTGTACGATTGTGCGCTGCGCGGCGCAAAAAGCGGGCGCGGCGCATAAGGCGAGCTATGAGGGCGGCATGTCTGCGCTGCGTCGGTTTTTGCGCCGCCCGCGGCAAACGTCGATAGAGGACGCGTTCAGTGTGTTCGGGCTTATATCAACTCTTTTGATAGGATCGCAAACAAATGTATTTTATATAAGTTTTTTTTTGTTATCGATGGGAATTAAAAGGAAACGGCAGTTAATAGGGATGCGCACTTCTTGATTAGAAACCCATCGCCCCGTCGGTGACGTTTCTGGGTACTCCCTGATGTATATGTGTGGCATCAGTGTCCACTTCCTTTTTATTATCATATTTGAAAGCGAAAGATTAATCACACAATGATAAAGCACGAAATTTCGAAACGGTATAACGTATAACTGTATTGGGGCGGTTAAAATAATGACTCCACTCCCACGCCCCAACCAACGTGTCGTAAGACACCACGGACGGACAGACTTGTGGGTAGTAGGACAGTCTGTCTGTGGTAGTATTAGGCCCCTACTTATCACCTTCCTGTTGAGTCAACCGTCAAATGAATTGTCGAAATCCGGGTGGGGAGACTGAGGAGAGCCAGTTTTTTTTGTCTTGGCCGGCAACGTCTTAGTGTTGATTGGGTGGACTGATAACCATTGGCGACGGTGACCACCTTCAGGTGGCTCGTCAACTCGTTCATCGGCCATCAGCAAAAACATGACATGTCGTTAAGAGATACATCTTACGAGACATCAAATAAAGATGTTAGTCAGTACGACATGACTGAAAGAAAAAATAGTGGTTCTCAGCTGGAAAACGATAAGTCATTGGCAGGTGACTTAAAAATGCATAAAGATGCTAGTCAGGTTCTTTTTTAGATCTACCAAAACGCAGGGACTAGGGTATGTCGTCTCTTATGATATCCTGGTCTGCTAGAATGGGATTTTGGTCAGTATTTTAAGCCGCCCCAATATGGGAACGTTACCTTAAAATTACTTAAATACTAGTTGTTGCACGCGGCTCCGCCCGCGTGGAATTATTTTTGTCTGACTTTCAAACAAACTCTCAACCCCCATTATACCCCTTTGGATTGTGACAAAATCAGTTCTTAGCAAATGTCTACTAACTATAAACTACTTCCCTGCCAAAATTCATATTTATGCGTCAAGCGGTTCCCTATATTTCGTCATGAGTGAGTGGTTCTTTCTTTATATTATTAAGATAATACGATATTTAATGAACTTGACATCCTATAATTCAGCTTACAGTAACAATTCCCTGATTTCGAGATTTGGACAAAATAGAGTAAAACAATCTATCTGGTCATTCTCATTCATTTAAAAATCCCTAGAAATATAAATATCCTTCCTTTTTTGCAAATTACTAATATCGATTGATGGAATTGCTTTTTCTGTCGCAGATAATACCGCGCGGACTGTAATCTGCGCGTACGCAACCCGAAATTATAAAATGGCGGCAACCTTGTCATTTGGCGATGGATCAGGTCTTGTAATTATAGTTCCCCTGAGCTTCGGTTTCCGATTTGTCCACCGCAACGTTACAGTTTTTAGTCTGGTTTGAAATCCAAGGTCATCGTTTACTTTAGGATTGATTATTCACTAGTTATCATCGCAACCCATAATTGCTTCACTGGGCAGAAATTCCTTCTCCCAATGTATGGGTGACGTTACAGGCCATAGTTTGTCACGCTGGTCAAATGCGGTTTGGCCACGTTTAACCATTGTCCATGGACTAAGAGAAAGTAATACTTATTTAGCTTGCAAGTTTTGACCCGAATATTGCAAGGTACCTAAATAGTATAAACCATTTTAAATACGAAACTTACAATACCTATATAAACTTCGATATATCACTTACGCCGTAATAAAAAAGTTAAAGAAATGAAGTGCTATGAGTTATGTTCCTAATTAAAACTAAACTGACTATCGCAGATTTGACCAACAGCTGACAAGATTCCGATTTAAATTAATCAGTAAAAGCAATTTAGCTCTCGATCTGCTAAAAAGGTGACATTCCGTCAAAATTGAAATGCATTAATTGGAACCAAGATGCAAAATTAGAATTTCAAAGGCGGTTCTTTTTTAGGTCTTGGCCTTGCATCGGGACCACTTCATTAGGCCTGGTGTCGATTGGGCTGGACAGCATTCGAATTACATTTAGCGACCTCTTTTCCATTTATCATTAATAATTAATGACAAACCCCAGCGGAATACCCGTTGGGAAATAATTACGATACGTAATGGTCCAGTTTTTTTGCTAGTTGCAAGGTTTAGTCGCATTTGATTTAGCCTTTATATGGCTTAGAACAGCGGTCGTTACACTTTTCTGACCAAGGGCCTCACAAAGGCCCCATAGAGGCACCATCAGGACTGCAGCTTACTGTATGAGCGTGCAATACCGTTTTGTACCCTTCCTCCCTTCGCTTTAAAGGTATCGGCCGCGGGCCGCAGTTTGACTACCACAACATTTTTTCTTTCTTTCATAAGAATAATAACATAAAATAAATAATTTTGACTGTAATTAAATAGCCATCGAAGGGTTAATAGGGGCAATTATATCAATAAAACCTAAAAAGGTAAAAATCTTCCTTTCAATTAATAAGTAAAAAGTAATTGAATGAACAGATTCTGGACGTTACTGCAGATGCTTTATGGAGCAATAACAATTACTCTGAATGAGGCATAAACTGGCGGAATGCTGCATTCTCACTTTTTCGCTTCCTTTAAACCCACATTTGTGACAATTCTACACAAAACTTCATATAGCGCGGACTGGGTCCATATATGGGCCTCAGAGGACACACAGACGTCATAAATCGATGGCCGATCCAAAAAACTTTACTATCCTCGATTGGTCTTTAATTCCACTTGCATGGATCGTAAAATACGTCACAATTAGTCACTTAAAGACTGGCTTTATTTATAGAAAAAGTCACCCGCTTTGAGATATAGATGGATTTGTTTTTCAAATGAGGGTTTATTCATGTGTACGAGGGTTGAGGATTGTATTGTGTTTAATTTGAAACCTTTGTCTGCAGTGCATTATCAATTAGTATGTATCTGAGAAAATGAAGCATCTGAGTGGTTTTGAAATTCAGTCTTCGTTTGGGTCATTAGGGTCGATGTGCAATCGTGTAAGATGTAAGTTTTTATGGCGTGGTATCTTTGTTTTAACGAAAGACTCGCAAATCACAATTTTACCTCAAAGTGGAGAATTAAACACGCTTTTTCTTACTCTCTTCTTATTTTTCCAGCAACACATAGACGCTTGTTGCTAGATCGGTGCTGCTTTCATGAGTGGAAGGAGTCCCTTGGAGGCCATTGATTGGTAACAAACCTTATAACCATGCAGGAATACCTTCCGAAAGAGTTATTTGATAGAGATCGGGCTTCACTGCCATCTATATTGATTTATAAGTTGCAAGATGAGCAGAGGAAATTGGTAATACAGATACACAGACAGACAGGAGAGGTAGTAGACAGAAAAGAAGAATCTCTTGTATAACTTTGCCAGAAAATTATTAACGTGATCGATGTAAATAAAATATGCGCTATTACAGGTAATTCAAAAACCTTCGTCAGATGTTGCTCAAAATGGAACTCAATGGGACCAGTCGTCGAATAAAAGAAAAAAGAATCATAAAAATCTATGCAGTATGAAGTGAGTTTATGACGTCACAAACATGGAAAAAACAGTTGAATTGAGAATCTCCTTTTTTTGAATTCGGTTAAAAATAATGTCGTTCAGTTCTGTTAATCAATAGACCTAAGTTAAAACAACTAGACCCTAAAAACTTCCTAAGACATGATACAGAGTCGAAAATAAAGTGAGTAAGTCCACATTGTCGGGTCCGGTGATATACGGCGCGTCTCGGCAGGATCGGACAGCGTGGTTGATGGAGTTATCACTCTATTGTGGCCGTTATTTACTGAGCCCCGGCCTGCCCTACTAGGACTGCAATTTGCGCTTCCAGCTTTTTACTATACGGCCTAAATCATACTGTTTTATCAATGTGTTTGATATCGTGTGTACTTTCTACTTACCTATATTTTAAATGCAAAGAGGTGGTTAAAATTTTGAAAAGTGGGAAATCCCGTGTCCATGATTCATGCGACTATGTCGAAATGTTGGTAACTCTTCAAAATTGTGTGTTATATAAGTTTGAATATTTGTTATTTTAACTATATTTGTTTCTAAAATACAATACTTTTACGAGCCGTATAAAATAAATAATGTCTTTCATTCATCAATGGTCCACTACTGAGCACGGGCCTCTCCCTGTAATAATGAGGAGCCTTCGAGCGTACTCCATACCGCTGCAGTGCATGGCGGATTACTGCAGAAATAAAACAATATTTGTAGTTTAATCAATTTGATATATTGTTAGCACATTTATCCGTGTAAAAGGTACCTAGAATGAAAAAAAAAACCGTAAATTTGCCCTTGTTACAGCTTTATTAGCAATGTCTATAGATAAATGCACATGCGACTCTACAATTTGCGTAGTGGAAGCGTTGACGTGAGACTTTACGATTCAAATTCCTATTGAAGCAAATTGCTTGTTTTTTGCACATATAGTGCGTCACCCGGGTCTGGATATAGAGGTGTCTCGGAGTGATTGGCGTATCGATACGTCGATAAATCCGGTCCGTCTGTCAACTGCAGAGAGCAGTGATTACGTTGGTGCCGCGGGAGAGAAGGCCAAATTCGTACAGTCATTGAGGTGAATTTACATTATGCTTTTAAATTTTAGAATACAGAAAAGTTTCAAATAAGTCCACACACCCGCGAAGGAACGGTAACAGGATTTATTACGCGTTTGGGGTAAGAGGAACTGTTTGCAAATAGGTACAATGTTGCCATTTATAAGTACCTAGTAATTGATGACCTCGCTTCATATCAGGGAGCCATAGCACCTTAGTAGAGAGTCTTCATAGATATAGATATACTATGACAATTCTAAATAATAGGGTTTTGGTTTCTATGGGTAATTCTATCTACTACGTCAATTAATATCAACAACTTGCTGTTGCCCGCGTTTTCGTCTGCGTTGACTTTAAAATTATTTTAAAATAAGCAATATAAATTATTTTTTAAAACAATAAAAAAGTCATTAATTTCGTTTTATATTTATTCTCCACGATAAAGAATATCCTAGATATTAAATTAGATATGTCATACACTATGTGTGGGACAATTTTCGCTGAAATATATTCATCCTTTTGGGCGTGATTAAGGTACAAACATCTAAACTTTGACATTTGTAAATACTAGTAAATCCGCCCTCGCTTCGCTTCGGGGAACCAGTCTCTTCAAAAATCTCTATAAATTTTAACAAATTATGTTATTCCAATGTCTAAGCTATATTACTGCAAAGTTTCATGAAAATCCGTTCAGTAGTTTTTGCGTGAAAGAGCAACAAACACACACACACACTCACTCACTCACTCACATACATACATCCTTACAAACTTTCGCATTTATAATATTAGTAGGATTGTTAAGATAAAATAAAACCTTGAAAATAGAAATAATATTCCAAATAAACAATACAGTCAATAAAACCAATTACTTACAAAGGTGGTATCTTAACTTCGGCTTGCAATAAGTAAAAAATTATCTCGACAAAAACTTCAGAGAAGTAAATTAATTTAATTAAGTCATAAATATTCCTCGTCCTCAGAGCTTACATTATTCCCTGATTATAAACGAGCTCATAATTTTGCAAATTGCAAAACAGTTCAAAACAACCAAATGCTTATTTAAATATGTAAATTTAATTCATCATGCGAAAATTGCTCTGTACTAACAGCTTTTTAGATCATATCGGTTTAGTACAGAAAAATAACTTCCATTTTTTGTGTTTTGTATTAGTATCTACTTTATAAGGCTTGTATACCTAAGTAGGTACCTACTAACTTTAAGAGCACGAAAAAATTAAGAAGGAAGCGATCCTATGATCGAATACATTAGACAACAGCGGGCATTCCGTACATTGGAGGGCACGTAAGCCGTTTCATTCAGATGGCATGAAACTTCTAATTGGGTTGGCTGCTAATCACTCCACCAATCAGCATTGGAGCAGCGTGGTAGTCAGTAGCAGGCCATTGATAAGGTTGAACTGCGTTGAGATTAGCTGTTGTAGGAGCCTGTTTAAAATGTGGGTAGTTATAATTGCGTGTCTTTAGTAGCAATGCGTTGGCAACGCTTACTGATATAGACACTTTATGTATATCAGGTGGCTTTACTGTTCGTCAGATATTTCTGACTTAAATGGGATTACAAAATTACAATACAAATATCAGTCATCGGTTATAAAATACGTAATTATCATAATTGATTCTCCCAGTAACAAGTCATGAGGTAATTATTGCCTTAATACACATAAAAAAACGAATTGAGAACTTCCTCCTTTTAGATACATTAAAAAGAGCACTGATGACTTGAATCTTCAATATTTGAAGGGATAGACAATAGACATCAGAACTTTCAAAGCAACTTCAGTCGCCATAGCGAAATAACATTAAATAACTTCTAGCAACAGTTTCTGACTGCCACTTAGGTATAATTTGTTACCGCGACGGGAATTGGTTTAAACTTGTCGTATCCCCTCGATTCATGGCTTAATTGGTCTATAGAATTAATTTCAAGCTGCCTGCCTGTCTGGCGTAGGATTGCCACCTGAATAGTGGGAACCGTGAGATACAGATAACATATATTATTAGAAACTAATCGGACCATTCAGCTGGCTAGGTTTACCAAACACTAGATCTGTTTACATTACACTGTAAGTAATGAGTTAATAGTTGGAAAAAAGCACCTTATATAAAGCTAATTGGATAAATGCAAAGCAATAAAAATATAAAGGAATTTCCTTATGCATGTTGTGTTTGCCTGTAATAGGTTGTGCACGTAGTTGTTAATATCATTGTCTGTATTAAATCCAATTATTCGTGTAACAATTGTTGGCAGACCTAAAATAAAAATAAATAAATAAATAACAAAATGTGCCTAGTCTTTATGCCTTTAACCGTTGAAGAGTTCCCTTGACTGGAGCCAATTCTATGCGTCCCTAATATTTGGCCATGTTTGTCATAATATTACATTATCATCGTCACTTGATCTTCTTATCGACTCCTTAGGAGGGGGACCCAGGTTCAGATTCTGATCGCAAGCATTTTCGAAAATTATGTGCGTTTTACAATTTAATTATCACTTTACATTTAGAACAATTTGTCCAGCAAAGTTTTCGGCCGTCATAAAAAAATTCACGCAATGCGAGATAGAAGATAATATCATTTTGTTTCCTTTTTTCATGTCATTGGCGTGACTTACTCTTTTTTATCCTAAAAAACAAGAATTGCCGCGGCTACATTATAAAATTAAATAAGTACTTACAATATTAATTAACTTATTCGCAATTAATTTTACCGCAATCCTATGAGATAAGCCATTAAACTACTCACTTACTACACAGTAATACTTACTCGCAGTTACCTTCGTAGTAATGTTTGTATTGCGGTTACTATTGCAGTTACCAGCGACCGTGCACTAACCCTAACCAGAATTGAACTAACTGCCTCAATCAGCATCTTAAATGGTAATTACACGTTAATTATAATTTTAGGGAATTACAGAAATAAATAAACTAATCATGTACCTAATTAAAACCTTCTTAGACGATATTTTCATTTAAGTCTTTGAAGTATGATTTCATAGATGTTATAGGCGCGTAGGTAGATGCTCAAATAATTGTGGGCTCATAGATTTTATGCATAAAGGCGTCCCTGGTTCTATGATATCTGACTCATCGAGAATATCGAACTGCCACTCCTCGCTAACTACTAATTTATTACCTATGCTCTCAATTAAATTTAGCTTGTAAACAACATTTACTTACGACATTTTAAATTCTTGCCATGCAATGTACCTGAATTGTAGGTCAGAAAGCTCTCACTTGTGGGTCACAGTTTAACTGTTGCTAGGCAAAAAGTAGCGGAAACCCGTATAATTCAGGCTGTCTGACGCTAGTTGAAAAATATTTCTTCAAATTTTAGAAAAATGGCGATATATGAATCCAACCTGCAATATGACGGACAATTATATCAGGGTTGAGTTATATTCTACATCAATGGAGCCTTACACAAAACGATCTAGGTACATTCCCTTTTACTTAAGAATAATCAAATATTTTTCAAATTCGCGACAGGTGCTACTACCCTATACTAAATAAATTTTTCGTTTCATAATTACGAAGCAGCTAATAGCGAGACATTCCTTAAAAGGGGAAATAAAAAGCGGTGATAAAAGAAATGGTGAAGGGATGGTGGGCAATTGAGCGCGGCGAGGGCACCGGACTCCGGCGGAATTAGGGAAACATTCGGAACAGCAAATCCGTAGAGATGCTCTTAATAAAATAAAAAAAATATATATGATGCCCATAGTGTATTAACTGCCTTAGCTTTGTTTCAGGAAACGTATGCTTCAATAACTATGTTAGTTTTTTCACATAGAACTATTTAAACCTACGTAGGATCTTTTTACACATGTTTGACGCTTTTTAGATAAGCAAAAACTAATGCAAAGACAAATACACAAAAATTTTAAAAATGTGAGAAACATTGCAATCATAAATCAGTACCAATAATATTGTTCTCATCAATAACAGTATATTTATCCGGTTGGGAAAACTTTCAGAACGCTAAATTACGCGCACGAAAGAATTTTCGCTAGATTATTATCCGGGTATTATCGAGTGTAGAACATTTAAAAGCATATCTAAAAGAAAAAAACTACCTACACTATCTGCACTAAAGATACTCTTTCTATAGCGCCCAGTCCATAACTGGTGAATGCAATGTTGGGTAAATGGGGTGTGAGAATTAAAAGGCGCTCAACGCTGTCCCGTTCGGCGACAATCTGCTTCCACCCTTATTAGCTGTGTGCATTTTTTAAAATACAATTACGGGAACTGGTGATTCTTGTACAGCGAATTTGAAAATGGAAGAGAGAAAAATAAAAAGAACGTTTTGCTTTCTTAAAATGTTTTCCTTGGCATTTGAACTTTGATATTTTTCGTTCGTAAAGTTCGTAAGGGAAGAGGTGTATAGTTAAGATTTCAATGTAACTAATAGGAATTTGTCATCGATGTAGTGATTAAATATATTTTCTAACCTATTTGTTCATTGGTTTATTTTTTAAGGCATCACTCGAAAACTAATTTATAAATATACAAAACGAAACCACCATTCTCTTAACCCATTTTAAACTTTTTAAAATAAAAATTAACTTAAGTTCTTTCTGACTAAACTAACGTTCTAACCTCTGTAAGCGCGAGGAACCTAGAACCCCTACGGCTAAGCAATTTGTCAGTACGAGCGAGCAACAAAACAACCAATATCCCGCCATAACTCGCACAGATAATAAAATTATTTATTCAATAAAACAAATAGAGTATAAAGTGTGAGTTTTGTCACTGTTACCTTGTACCGGCTAATGGCGCACATAAATATAAGGCAAACATCGCCGGCTGACTCCAACAGTTTTAATGTAACGTGTCAAAATGAGATTTTTAACTTTGTTCGTAAATGTTGTAAGTTTTGTCTTTTAAGTTTGTCTTGCTTGGAAAATTTTATAGATTTGTTAAATAATGAACTCTCAAATCATCCTACTCTTGAACTAGACGTGCAGGACGAATATAAATAAAACTGAAATACAAAACAATTACAATTATATGGGGCCCATTTATGGCTTATTATTGGAGTTACTATAGTTAGCAAAGTCAACATGCGTTATTTACATGTCGATAAATCTTACATAATTATTTGTCGCCGTATGACTTTTAGTGAAGGAGCATGCAGCACTATCCTTACGCTGTAGCTCAAGAGCTCAAGACACATGTGACCGATTTAGATCAAGACTTCGATAGGGGCCTGTATCAATAGTTCGATGCCACGCCGGATCGCTGTTCCGAGGGTCCTGGGTTCGATTCCCAGCGAGGCGGAAATTTGAATGATGACTTTTAATTTCCGTTCTTGGTTTAGGTGTGTGTCCTTGTCTTGGGTGTTATCCATGGCACCCACGACACAGGGAATCCTAGTGTGGAGCTAGGAGTATGTAACGATATTATTATTAAATATTATTAGAGATAAATGTGTAGAGCTTTATATACATTTGGTAACGAGTGGTCAGATCTCGGATGATCACTGGTCATATGGTCATCCGTTCAATAAATGTCATACCCGAGTTGCATCGAGTTGCATAGTGCGGGTAGTCGGTCAGCCTGCAATGCGCTTATGCGACATTGTAGGCTATATTTCAGAGTACTTATATAATGTTTTAGATATACGGTATTTTAAACCCTTTTGATTATAACCTATCATGACACTATTATCGAGTAGTAGAAATACCTCGAAAATAGCACAGTCCCGTTTGAAGCACACAGGCATTAGTTAAGTTACGGTCTTCGTTTTATCCAGTTAAAGTAACTCGCTGTACAAATCGTTCGATATTTTGCAAAAGGAGAGATTAGCAACGGTTACTTTAGAACTCTTTCTTTTTTCTTCTTCGTACTCTCTTGACATGGGGGTCATGGTCTCATGATGCTTGTCTTTCGCGTCATTGAATTTAAATTATTTAGCGAACTTAGGTTAACCTAATATCTGGAGTCCAGATTCTGGACCGTATTCGCTCTCTTAAAATGCTAGATCAGTTACATTAATGTTGTAATTATTCTATCTAAATGGCAGTAGTTAAACATTTGTACCATTGAATTATTACCTTGTAATACACATTTTTACATTTAGCAACCTTCAGTCAATTCTCGTAAATGGCAATAAATGTAATTAGTCGAGAAAAATGTACAAACTAGATAACTTGTAGTTTTCTGCTCCTGACACTCGTTAGTCACTGGTATCTGCTGCGATAGGCCTACAACTAAATTACCATGGAAACCACATAAAGCATGCCTTATCGGAAGCGACTGTTCGCTCATTAATCGAAAAGTAAAACAAACGTAGCCATTAATTAACTCGGTACACCGTTTATAAATTACAAGCGGCTTGTCAAAGATACCGATTCGTTTAGAAATTATTTAAGATATTTTTACAAATGTATATTTTGTAGCGATACGCAGACTTGATCGGGTTAAAAAAATTGTCGTATCATTAACTCATTTAGGTACGTACATACCTAATAATATATTACTGCCTTTAAGGTCAGAGCCGACTTTACGTCGTCTATAAGGTTTTCAGACGACTTCAAAATATATGGAGATCTTTTTATTTAATTTTCGTCTACCTAAATAGGCACCATTAGACACATACCTACCTAACTGATAGATATTATCAGTTTTAGAAACCTTTTAAAACACCCACATAAAAATCAACTATAATAGTATGTGAATGAATAACAAAACAAATTAATTACATACAAATTGCTGGTAGCATAGAGACATCAAAACCTGATTTTAAACCTGATAAAAATGATTAAATCTGTCATTCCTGTTATCATCGCCTGCCCTGTGCCAGCTCACAAAATGCTGTTCTTTTCTATATCAGTCTTGGTCGACAGGCTTTTGAAGGCCTTTTGAAGGCCTTTTGTGGCAGTCCAGCGTTGTCTGCAATAGGGTTTTTATAGGTAACCACCTGGCCTACATCCTTCTAAAATCAACCGTTAAATGACTTTTATGGGCTTCAGTCCTAGCGATGTAGATCCAAAAATAATGCGGGTCTATCAGTATTTCTTGCTCAGCAACGCATTGGTGATGTCTTTGGCATAACATCTACCTAGAGTTTTAAGGCCATTCACATTAAACAATCTATATCCATTAAATGAACAGTTGACAATATTTTGTACGTAATTTAGAACTACTCAGCTACTTATTCCAATTAGAAAAAAATAACAAATCTTTAAAACAAAACAAGAACGTATTAACAAATAAAAGTATAGAGACGACGGTAAATGGATTTTTAATATAAATTTTTGATTTATCTTATCGGGAACAAATCGAGGAAAACGCCACTTAGGGCGGTGGAAGAAAGGTCCTAATTACCATAACAATCTGAGCGCATAAAGTTAAGATTGTGCTAATTAACTATGGTGTACGGGTTGTTAGTTTATCCGGCGATAACGAATACGATGATAAATAAGGCGAAATCTGATACATATTGAAACAGTGCCTTTAAATATTTATATCGTCGTAAATTCTCAGATTTCTGCCGACTATTTTATTTGTCTGGTTAAGATTGAGAACGAAATTGAGGATTGAGTACTTACAGATACTTATGTACCTAATGTATGTAGGTATGTAGGTATAGTATGCCCAAAATTGGTGTCAGTCTAACTGTGGAAGAAAAAATATTTTATTTCGTGCCTATGTAGGTAACAACAGAATATATTAAAATAAAAAATAAAGGAGAGTTGTGACGGGTTGGAATAAGTGAATTTGGTTATAATTATTGTTTTATTACTTAAAACGAACACAATTGACGGCATAGTAATAAACAATTATTATGAATTTTTTTTATTTCACCTAAAAATATTTGTTTTTATTTTTTCTGGTGCAATTACTGTTTATAACCACGAAATTAACATCTTTGGCTAGCATTGTGTAATGTTTCCGTTATGATCCCATGCCCGGAGATAATAGACGATTTCTGCCAGTTAAATTTTACCGCAAGCCGCGGGTAGAGAACTTTTATTTTAGCAAGTTAAAAAAAAACGTAATAATTAGAAATTAATAGATATTTTATTGTAATTATGCGCTATGCAATCGCAAGCAACATACAGTGCCAAAAACTTATCTGGCCCGGTGGCCAAAATTGGAACTAATGCAAATGTTATATTGTTGTCAGACAAAGACCAAGTCAGTAGCGCCCCTCTTACTGGGTCAGATAAGTTTGTGGCACTGTACCTAATTTAAAATGGTTTAATGACTAAGATGAAAAAAATAACAATCCAAAAACAACATTCTAATTAGCAAATAAAACAACAAAACTGTAAATACATACAACTGCAAATGGTAGCAAAATTGCTACCTAAAAAACCATTACCCAAAAATATTATTAAAGATAAAGCCGTCACAAACAATATTAACGTACAAATGCGTCAGGAACAAACGACAGATTAAACAAAATAAATAAACAACGAGCAACGGCGCGACACTCACAGCGTGCATCCGAACGAAAGTTATACGCGCTCGTTTTCTACCGGCAGGAGCGCGCGCGCCATTTCTCACACTTTTTGACAGATAACCTCAAAATTTTACAATTACACTCCATTTTCAAAAAACAACCCTATACTGCGCTGACTTAAAGTACAAATTTAAAGTCATATCTTATCACTGTTACGACGTTTCGTTCTATAAATCATTTGTAAGAAATACATTTATTTAGTTAGCTACAAGGTATTTTAAGTTGTTCTTCCATAAGGACCATATTCGAATGGCGAGCGTTTAATCAAGCGCGGCAAGATTTGTAGGTTTACATGCGAATGGAGGCTCGACTGCAATGCTGTCGATTAATCAGCTGTTACTTTTCCGAGTATTATGCGTTAGTGATTTCTTAATAAAAACGTCAAAGTTAAGAAACTGGTAACACTTAGCAATCGAAAAACTTTGTTCAAAAACGTTCACTTAAAATAAATGTTATTAAGCAATGTTTGTCGAACTTTTGTTTAAGGGAAATGAGGTTAAATCCTGTAAGGATCTCATACTTTTATAATTAAGTGTATTTGTGTATTTAAAATAACTTGTCGTTTACTTCTGCGAAAAAAACATCCTCAGAAAAGCTACCTATAAGTAAGTATAGGCTGTGAATTGTCCAACATGTGTTTGAGGCTGTATGGATTTGGCTAAACGTAACTATGCTCCGTTCACCTTCGATATAAGTAGAATGTGAGCTGAAGGAGTGTTATACCTACATGAATAAATAATTTTGGATTTGAACGAGCCTAAGATGTGATACATGCCAATATCATAGTATTCTAACAGCATCGCACATTACAAAATAATGCTCACATCCTAAACTCTCCACGATACAGTGATGATAAACATCAAAACGGTTCAAAACCCATCACATCTGAATCCGGGTAATGTCTGTCGTAAATCGATTTGAAATCGATTTAAGGTGTTCCAATAGTGAATTCGAGAAATAATCTGTCATCGAAATGAATCGAATCATCATCGTGGGACCATTTCGCCACCCGCAGCCAATCACCAAAGCCACGATGAGATCCGCATGTTGGTGTGGTTCAAGTTAATAGCGGCTAGCGCAATACTATACCTACCTGAGTTGCCGAGAATGTGGAATAACTAAAAACAAATTTATCACTTGTGCTCACAGTTCAATTTAGCTTGTTTGCCTTTACTTATTGTACATATTCCAAATTTTCGTCGTCTATCTGCAATGTTTGTTATTCATATGGGCAGAAAGCTGGATTTTTTTTTGTGTGGAGTGCAATGAGGGTCGCCGTTTTTGTACTCACCAGTTGGCGCCACCGTCGAGGTGAGGTCTTGCTGTCAAAGCCCGCCCATACATAAACAGTGACAAATGCAATTCAGACAAGCGAAAAGTGACAGACAGACCTCACTTTTCACTAGCGCCTCTAGCGGAAAATTCACACGCGGTTACCCTCATTAAAACAACTTTGACAGTGTAAATACTGACATAAATGTCTTCGCGCTCGGATTGTTCATCTGTCTATCGCGTTGGTAACTTGCGATCTTAATTGAGCTTACGGATAACAATTAGGTACCAACATTACAAGAACTAGAAAACGTCGCCGCGAGCGCCTTTCGTTACAGATTGTTAGAGCATTTTTGGCAGGGGCATTTCTGTGCATCCAGATGTACCTAATCGTAATCCGTAAACATGATTTTTACTACTTGGCCTGATATAATCTGTCACATAAATATTTTTCCCAGCCGAGAACCGAACTCGTTTACTCGGTACCCTTCACTTTGCAGGTAGGGCCACTACAATCTGGACTAGGGGGTTGTCGTAGATACGTAGTGAATCTGACTGAACCGTCAATGCAGAGTATTCATAGGGTCCTTCATGCAGCGGATCAATCGATTCCTTCTTGGCCAGCAACGCAATGGTGACAGCCCTGGATGGCAATGATCATTGGCCACTGTGATCACTTACCATCAATGGACATATGTGTTCGTTTGCCTATTCAAGCTTTAAAAAAATGTTTAAAATCATACAGTATTTCAGCCTATTAAGCATCTATAGACTCCTGTAACTTGCACCATCCTCGATATAAGACCCCGAACGCGCCGCCCTGTAATTCCAATACTTATGAACATTATCCGGGATGGCGACTATTATAATGTATTATGGAATATTATTTTACGACTATGGCCCCGGCGCGCATTATGGCCCTTTAGAGCGGGGCTAAAAATACCGGCCGTGTGTAAGCACCTTAATGTTTTGCGTCTTATATTGATTATGATTACTGATAGCTTTAGTGACGTGTGCTAGTGGCGGCAGTGACGCGTAGAGTTCAGTTCATCTATTGAATATCAGCACTACTGAACTGGTACCTATGTGCCATAATGTTGAGTGTAATTTCAGGGATGCGTAGGTATATTTCTTAAGATATTGCCAAACTGAAACCTAAACTCAAATCATCAATCAATCACAAAGGCACCTATTTTGAAAATCTTATGAACGCTACCCCTGAGTATTTTCTGTAGTTCCTATATTTTGGTTGGTTACCTGGAAGAAATCGCTATGTAGCGATAAGGCCGCCTATTGTTTTGTGCTGTTTGTTATGCTTTTTGTTTCTTTCTTTTTTTTATTCCCGGTGTACAAACAATAAAGAGTTAATCTATCTTTCTATCTAGATTTTTGTGTTAAAGAGTAAGATAAGTTTAGCAAGATTTCTGTGATAACCGATTGGATTGAACCTTGGTCTCCCGAATAAGGGTTCGAATTCTACACGCTTCTCTAACTTTGACAAATGTGTGTATTATAAATTAATTATCACTTGTGTCGATGAAGAAAAATATTGTGAGGAAACCTTCTTATTCTTAGAGTGCGAAATCTGTGAATCTGCACTTGACCAAAGTAACTTTAGTCAGACACGACTGGTATAGAAGATCCGAGCTCAGCCGTAGGATAGCTATAAAGCAATAAGCAAGTTAGATATAAGGCAAAATATCTTAAGCAAACTTTAGTAATGGAAATAATATAGTAGAGGTACATAGTAAGTCAAAATGTAGAGACATTTTAGGGTTTTTAAGTTAATTTTGCAACTTATTTTTTGTAATAATATGAGGAGGTGAAATCGCTCAAGTATTATCGCTTGCGCTAGAACATCTTATTATGATTCCTGATAATAGTTTCCACCTGTCAAAATGTGCAAGCCATTTTAATTTCTATGAAAATGGTATGGAGGATATAATAGCTTAATTGCTATTTAGTAGCGGATTCCTTACCTCGGCGTAAAGCTTTTTGAGTTTCAGATAAGGTAGGTAATAGGTATAGATAGTTTAATAATAGAAGTAATTCACAGATTATTAATGGCTCTGAAAATCCGATACTGTAGAGTAAGTAGGTACGTATTCCAACATATTTGAGACTAGTTGTTAACCGCTTGGAGTCGAAAAAAGACATAGTGTACTTAGTCCTAAAATTATTCCAATGGAACATATTTCCGGTTTAAAACTTATCCTGTGTCTTTTCAACTCTTAAATTAATAGCAGATCAAGTTTTGGTTAAATCGTTTCAGTAGATTTATTTAGATCGCTTTGAATATTTTCTAAATGCCACCTCGTTAACTCTACAAGTGTAATTTAGTCATGACACATGGTTTTTAAGAGCGTATTCACATATTGTCCTTATGTCTCTATACGAGTCGCCGAAACTTTAAACAACATTTATTTATATTTTAAAATCTCGCGATCAATCTGCAATGTAACTTAGGGCGCATTCAAGTAGAACGCTGGTTACCGGCGCTGATCTGTCAGCGCTTATCGGCGCTTATCCGCGCAGGTAGTCGGCGGAGGTAATCTCTATACTTTGTGCCAAACCAGCGCCGATAAGCGGCGACAAGTTCCGACCTGTCACACGACCGAGGTTATGTCAACGGACCAGTACCGATAAGCGCTGGCAGATCGGCGCCGGTAACCAGCGTTCTACTTGAATGCGCCCTTAATCATAGGGGCGGAATGGTGGCATTTGTTTGGGATGCAATTAAAGCGAATTTCATATCAAATGTGAACGCAGTAGAGGTATTTTGTCAATAAACTTCATTTTTATTTATTCGAATAGATCTAAGCAAGTTAAAGCTACAAGCGTATGTATAATTAAGAATTCGCAGAGAAATTTTAATCATAACTCCAATTTGGAGAGCAATTTCGTGGCTATTAATGTCCAACACTTAAGCTTATTTTTAACGCTCGGCACTGACGCTTGTAGTAAGAGCGATTTCGCTTTGAGCGTTGTAAGTCGTCGCTCACTGATAAAAATATAGTTGACCGTTACAATATGGTGAGTCAGAAGTGTCGATTACATCCTACGGTTCCACCATGGTGCTATGCGTGTGATTATTGCTCCGTGGCTGCAGCAATTACTGCAAACAGTTGTTTGTCTGGGTTATTAGATAGTTATTATTCGTTGTACTGTATTGCTGTATCAATACAGTTATTATACGTCATTACCATCGCGTTGGTTTGATACTTAAAAAACTGCATTTGAATTTTTCAAAATTTTTTACCTGAAAACCGCCGACTTGACAAATCGTCGGTGCGTTGGCTACCAGCTACCATACAGAATTGTCTTTCGAATGGTCCTGGGTTCGCTTTCCAGTGCGGTGGAGACTTTAATAATGATTTTATACATTTTTATTAATTGTTCATCTTTATAAAAAATATAGTTAACTACTTACAAAAAATTAGAAGACAGGCAAATTTTCGTAGATTTTAATTTATATTACAACTTACATATGTATACGTTCAAAGAAGCTTTAATTTGGTACCTAACTAATCATAAGTTTAACTAAAAACAATTTATCTAGTGTTAGTGGAAGTACGGTGGTACCCTGAAGTCCAATGACTGTGAAACTGCGATCCTACAATCAGATAAAATATAATTTAAATGCTCAGTACATTGATCTGTAGGTATGACCGTGGCCACAGTGTAGGAACTAACAGAGGAATAACGTTATTATTTCATTTATTTCTAGGAGATTACTAAGCTTATACTTAGTCTCCACCAACCCGCATTGGAGCAGCGTGGTGGAGTATGCTCTAGGCCTCCTCCGTAACGAGGAGAGACCCGTGCTCAGTGGGCCATTAGTGGGTTGTAGCTTAGCTTAGCTTTATACTTAGTCTTATATCGTTTTATTTTAAATTCTTCTTTTCTTCTTAGAAGGACGTTAAAAAGGTAGACGTTATAGAGACAGCTACTGCTTACAAATACGTACATGTAAAATCGTATTGATTGGTAGTGATACAGACAAGTAAATTTTTTGTTGCCCTTTATTGTAAATCTCTGCAATGTTGCAATGTGTTGTTAAGTCATCATTGATAGTCACTTACAAGATGGAATATGTCACAAATTGCGAATACAGTAAAAATTACAAGCAAAGTCAATTTGGAAAACCCCGAAAATTAAATAGGCTATCTTGCTGCGCGGGTAAAAACAAATATAGAGGAACATTCAAAGTTTGGTACAGAATTTGGTAATTCGTATAAATTTTTTAATAAATAAATAATATTTAGTTAGTCTGTGGCAACTACAGAATATAAAGCTGTATAGCGGTCTCGAAGTGTGAAAGGTTATGTTGAATGCGCGCGCGCAGCTCGGATTATGAGAATTATATCCTCCGCTGTGATTTTACACCGCAAACGGGAAACATTGTGAGAATTATGTGGATTCTACTTATATTTTTTTGAGTACCAAAAAAAAATTAGTGAAATCTGAGTATAAATTCAAATAAATTGCAATGTCATGTTAAAAAACTGTTTCTTCATAAATTTTCTTCATCTATATCTCTCGAAACGATCAACTAAATTTGAGACTTTCAATTCAATGCCGAACCATGTGGCCGAACGTCGGTTTTTGTCGTTGTGTCTTCTCTTATATCTAATGTGATGGGTAAAGAGTAGGTAAATACTGGAATCCCAACTTGCAAAAATGTTTAAAGTTTAAAGTGTATTCTTTCAATGGACAACTTTCTTTATTATTTCGGAATCGATTGAATTAAGATTAAATTCCAATATTGGTCCATAATAGGGTCAGTGAAAACCGCATAAAAATTGGTTAAGCCTTTTTTTAATTGAAGAGGTAAACGGAAAGACAATGAACCGAAAAATAGACACGAAAATCTGAAAATTATTATTAGGTGTAAATTTTTAATTAATGGGTATTGACTCCTGCTAATAAATATAAATTTCCCACGTACATACAGACTTAGATAAGTTACAGTTTTATTTTATGTAGGATTAATAAGAAGGACATCCACACTACATTGACGTGGATGTCGGGTATAATCTGGCGTGTGGTTATTGTTTTTTCCGATGCTAATAAGCGGTTGGGGGCATTGATAGAAAATTATCGGCCGCTCCGCCATACTGATCGAATGGGCAATGGCACAGTGATAATGGGCCCCGTTCTTTGTTTCAGTTTATTATATAGATATGTATAGTTTTTTCCAAACAACGTTTCCATACTCAGACTCTTAGTTCATGTAAAATGTGGCTTATATTAATGTTGTAGGTATATGAATGTGCATAAAATCAGGGGTCCTTTGCTGATTTATAACACTTCTCACATTACGCTATTTATTAGCTACGCGACTGCGACGCAATCCCAAAATTCTATGTATCTGACACTTTTGACTGACAGGAGTCGCATCGTAGACGCGTCTCCTGTCAGTGAAAAGTTTCAGATACACACAAATTTTGGATTGCGTTGCAGTCGCGTAGCTCATAAATAGCGTAATGTGAGAAGTGCCTTAATGTTCCAATTGTGTCGTGTTGCAATAGTTTGACACAGATTTGACATATTTGGAATACGAAATTAGTCTTATTAGAGAAACAAGACTCAAAATTGAAGCATTTAGGTATAAATTAACAGACTTGGGCCCCTGGTGTGTAAGACAAACTATATTTTAGATTTTAAGATTATAATTTGGTGGTCATATTTTACCATCAAGTGGTACGTACTCGTTTTTTGGCTATTTACATAAAAAATAAGTTTCACTTGGTAGAACTACCGTATCGTAATGAGGGAAGAAATCACTAATAAACATTTCAACCTTACACCAACGGCGCGATAGCTTAAAAGTTCTAACACGTTATCTGCCACCGGGCTAAAAGTGACCCATAAAAATAAAAAGTAATTAAAACCAGTTGCCCACGCGCGAACCCGCCGCGTCACGAGAGTTACTCCTGAACTTCATTCGTTAATGGTTGATAAGTGGCGGAACATTAATTAACATCGATCGGAATTCAATTGTAATAAAGAACGGTTTTATTACTAAAATTTACATACGAAGAAATTATTTTATAGAATCGATGAATATTTATCTGTTTCCTATACGGATTTGTTTGAATAAAAAGTTTTGGTGTAAGATAAATTTACCCCTAGCTAAAGAAGAAAAAAAGATTGTGACTTTGAATAAATAAAATAGATACAAACTTTTACCTGGGAATAAAATAATGATGATTGAAATTTTATCACGCAGTGTTGTGTTAGTTTGTTTTTATTAATTATAAGTTAATGCTAGATTACCTTAATTATCTTAATGTTACCATAATTTTAAAATACATATTTAGTAGGTACTACGTAGTGATGTTTTGTAATTAAAATTTTATCCTTTCCTGTCATAAAATTCAGTGAGAAAATCTGCAGAAGTACCTTCCTACCTACTTCGTTTTACAGATAAAAGTTTTTTTAATACTTTATTCCATACTTCATTATCCTAATAGATAAATATTTTTTTAGTTCTATTTTTAAGCAAATACATAATAAGTTAACCTTTGATGGCCAATTGTTGAGCACAGGTCTCTCCTCAATGATAAAGTTAAGGTCACAGTCCACCACGCTGGCCAAGTGATTGGCAGGCTTTACACCCGCGAACTCTCCTGCATGGAGGTTTCGCAGGAAGGCAGGGAAATTTGGCAGGCAAGTAGTTTGTAGTTAAAAGACGTCCGCTAAGAACGGATCTTATCATATTCTACCCCTAAAGGGGAACTAAGTGATCAAAGTTTGTATGAAATACAGTTAAATATCTCCCTACAGGCGCATTGCGGACAATAGTTACTAATACACTCACACTCTGATTTTCTGTGTCGTGGGTGCGATTCATGAACAACACAAGACGAGAACATCTCTACGTTGGGTCTCTACCCAGACTGAGAGCAGATATTTTCAAATTTAAATGATGAGTTCAATAATAGTCTCTTTGGGACTCGAACCTAGGACCCTTTTAATGGAAGTCAAATATCAGTACTTTATTGTAGAAATAATTCGACAGATTTACGCTTAAAAATCTTTGCCAATGATTCTATTCAAATACGCCGCTAATTTTATTTGTACCCAAATATGCTGATGCGTTGGTCGAAAGACCGGCCACAAGAGGCTAGGACGACGGCTTCCACATTCGACCATATTTACTCTGAAGGTAAGTAACGAGCTAGACTAACAAGGTGTCAGGTATCTCTTAGAATGTTTATCTTCGTCTTATCTCCGGCCACCGCGCTCACTGAGATAATTGGTTAATTGCCTTCTCCTGTAATAATATGCAGTAACACTTAGCTACCACTCACCTGTAACACTTAGTCCAGCCAGCCTTTGAGTATTGTTTGTTTTATACTGGCCGTTTCCGATAAGCTATATGATTATTTTCTCTCCTTAGCTTCTTTAGTAGCAGATAATTTAAATATTTATGGAGGCTCTAAGTGGACCCGTGGACTCGGTATTCCGGCGGCTGTTGAGGGTTAATTTTTATTTTGAATGCCGATTGGCATGTCATTTTACTTTTATTTTTATTTGATTTATTTATTGGATCTGCCGACATTGGCTTCAAAATAATTATACACTGGCGTGTTTTATATTTAATGTTAAAAACTTCCGAGATGGGTTGGCTACTAACCTCTTCCAATCAATCCCCATAACCAATCCCCACAAAATTATGATTTATGCCTCCTCAGTGACCAGAAGAGACCCGCGCTTAGTTGTGGGTTGTGGGCCATTATTTGTTTGAAGCCACGATCTATCCTACTTTTAATTTCAATTTCCGATTTTCAAGTGAACGAAGCCGCGTGGCACAACCAGTATAGTAATGTTTCCCCGCCGGATATGGCTGTCCATTGAAAGCGGTTGTCTATTGCCACGAACAAACATATCGTCTGTTTGTTTGCGCGCTAGTTTATGTCCGCCGGTTTTATGGGACATAGACAAGACAGGTTTGTTGCTAAAATAATCAGTTTTTACCATTAGTTTGAACGACCTCATAGCCTAGTTGGTAGTAGACCTGCCTGCGATGTGAGAGGTCCCGGGTTCAATTTTAGGATATTTTTGTAACAGATTAATTTTTGTCCTTTTTTTTCTTGTTAGGTAATCAGTGTGGCGCCATGGTTGCCATGCCAGACTGCCTTTCGAAAGGTCCTGAGTTCGATTCCCAAAGAAGGTAAAACTAGAATGAGTTTGAATTTCTTTTTCGATTTGTATGTGTGTATTGTGCTGCTCTTTACTTGTTGGTAGAATCCACGAGTGTCCACGACGTAGAGTGTAGTAAGTGTAGACTATTGAAATTGAAAAATCTTAACAAAAAAAACGATTTCTATATCTACAGCCTACTGGTAACATAATAATATGAACACAATATAGGTCATAAGCTGCCTATATTAGTAAAATTCGAGGGTTTACCTCGATTTCGACTCCATCACAAGATCCTGGCTAGGTATTGCGAACACCGCGGAAGTACTTAATCTCTTCAAAAGGCTCGTTAAAAAAGGCATCGAACTTAAAGCTAAAATCCTCGGCATTCTAAAACAACGGTATTCACACGGCGCGGAGTATTTGACAAAACGTTATGTCGTAAGTAGGTACATAATATTTTGACTGAGCCGTTAGTCGCATGACGCAACGTTTAGTCTTTGACGCAGTTTAAAATTATATTTTTAAAAGCGTGCTTGTGCAAACTATCATTTTGTTGAATCGGTGGGTTGGTTCAGTTATGGTAAGTGGCTTTATTGCGAATCTTTTTTTTAGTTCAATTTTCATTGACTAGGTCAAAAAAGAACCATCAAAAAGCGCTGTAAAAGACGACAAGATCCCCGAAACAACATAAAAAAGCATACATACGGTCGAATTGACAACCTCCTATTTTGAAGTAGATTAAAAATAAATCTATTTTCCTGCCCTTACTAATGAATTAACTAATAAACTTTAATAATAATAAATCTAGCTCTCTGCTAACTGAACTAACCACTCTAGTTTACAATTAGACAAAATTTACGTGGGCGTTAGCGGAAAAAATCTAAAAATCCATAAATCTTCCGTTCTTAAATAAACACGATGACTTGACGTAAAGAGGTTTGAGAGAACCGACGTAACCTGACCGAATTTATGTGTTTTCTCAGTCACGCTATAGGTAATTAAGTTTTGTTGAAATAATCGCGGTTTCTCGGTACTGTGTGTTTGCGAGGCGGTGTCATTTTTCAATGTCTGCCAACTCTACGTAGCTGCTAAATGCTAAACTAACCGTCATAGAATTACACACCAAGGAAATATTGTTCTAGCTCTATTTAATTACGACATGACGTCAATTTATTTTAATATAAAAAGTATAGGTAAGCCGTACTATATTTGGCACAAATATTGTAGACTAGTTGTGCACAGGAGTCTTTCTCGCGAGAATCCCGATCCCGCGGGTACCTATTCCGGGATAAAAGTACAAGCTGCTCCACAACCTCCTCTATCTCCTAGTGAAAGTCCCATAAAATCCGTTCAGCCGTTTCTGAGATTAGCGTCCACAAACATCAGTCAATCACGATCAGTTACTGTTTTATTAAATGTATATATCTAATAGATAGATATAGATATTTCTTGTACATAATTTTAGTTTATCTTAACATTCAATAATTATCAACTTAAAATTAAAGTGTGGCTTGTTTCGGTAAAGGAAAACACACGAACAGCCTTCTTACATATACCTACCACCAGTCACAAATCTACATGAAAGTTATGACGATGTTTTTCGCGACCACTGTCATTTTAATTGTCATGTCAATAATGAAGCAAAGTGGCAAAGGTACTGTAATGTATGCAAGGAACACGTTTGCTTATGATCGCGTACAAGTGGCGCCAAAGGTTTTTGTCGTCACATACCATCAATAATTACGTGTGGTTTCTTTACTTTTGGTCTCCGTGAATATTTTAAATGTGCACAAACGTCACGCGGTCATAGTACTCTTTGCGGTATAAAGTGAAGTGGAAAAAAGATTAGTTTATTTACCGAGGCCGGTTACTCGTTTTTACAGGCGATCATCTCAGATCTCTGTGGTAGCAACGCATCTGTGGCCGAATTAGGACGAGACATATACCAACAATTACTAACTACACTATTACTAACACCAACTAACAGGAGTAACTGTCACCAATATTAGGGATTGTTTCCTGCCGGCACACTTAATAACAAACTAACCAACTAATATTCTAACAGCATCTGTTAATCGACTAACGATCCTAGGTCTCTAAATTTATTCTTGTTCTAGATCGGTCAGAGTTGTCATGGGCGGCAGCGGAAGGTGATGCTGCCTGCTCGTTTGCTACCTTAATTCTATAAAAAAATTGCCTTAATGGGACAGCCTGGTATACCTACTACTACATCTATAAATAACGCTATACACTTATAGCCTCATACCAGGATTCCCATTCTGTCGTGGGCGCCATTGATAAAACACGAAGACAAGAACACAAACCTAGTAATAGATATACTTACCACATTTCGCTATATTATTATTAAATTATGGTCGTTCGCAAGAATTTAATAATTTTTTTACCACAAATATTTTTCATAAAATAACAAAATACGTTTACAGAGTACAATATCGGCAGGAACCGTAGAATTTTCATAACCAGCGCCAATATGGCACACGTGTTTTACACCCCAGAGAAAATTTTAATAAAGCACCTTGTAAGGGACGTGAATTTGTGAAATGAAATATGTCGAACAATAATCCTTATGAACTGATGCGCATCCTATTACGCCCACTTTATTTGCGAAACGCGGGAAGCACAACCAAATGATTTGGGCGTTTGGATAGTTTTGATATGTCTTTTATCAGTGAAATTCATCGATTTTTTTATTATTAACGATAATATTTATTGCATTTGGAATGTTTGTAAATATGTACAGGACAAGTCGTGCAAGTAATTAGAACTACTTTCTTTGACTCTACGAAATTTCTTTTAATTGTGTTTACTTTGTAAGTTGCATTAATGCAATTAAAAAGAGTAAGTGAATTTCTACTGGAGAAAAAGATTTTCGCAAAAATACAACACAAAAGCTATTTGTGTTAAGTTGATCCAACCAAACTATACATAAAACACAGAACACTACATCTACGCTACATTTCAACAGAATCTGTTGAAAGAGTTATTTTTAAATTGTTGTAATCTTTCAATATTTCAGTGGATATTCATAATAATGAATTAATTGCACACGATGTATTTTATGTAACACATCATACCCTAAATCGGTCGGTATATTTGTCTTCATCGCCCATACGAGGTAAGGTACGTGTGCAAGGTATCTTCAGATTCTTTTCGCACATTTTGAACACATTCCATTTTCAAATGAAAACACCGAGTAACACTATTAGAACAAGCATCTGCAGAACATGTTCCAAACTCAAACGCCATAAAACGTAATCGGATTCAGTTTAGAAACGAGTTGGCGCGAAATGCAATTGTCAACACCCGTGCTGCCATTGTAGATTGTAACATTGTACAGTGTAACGCTCGCTAACACTTCAAACGATTGTTGGTGCTGATGTTGCCATCAATTTTGATTTTTTTCGTTCTTTTATCGAATGTCGGAATGTTTGAATTTATGAATGTACTTGTCGTATAATAAAACTGTAGAGGGGAAGCATGGAGTTTTATTTTCTTGTAATCCATGATGATCCTTCCTTGTATGTAGTGTCACTTTTTCTGGATTTAATTATATAAATGATTGGGTCAAATGAAATGCACGTAAAGCCGTCGTTCCCGGTTGTTATCGATTGATGGCACTAGCAGTCGTTAAGCCATGTCAAATAAAGCTAAGTTCACTTAGGTAAATTAAACTTAGGTGTTTCATTGATTATCTGTAAAGTTAAACGCTGTCAAATTAAAAGCGGAAGCGCATAACACTGTGTAATTCCATACACGTTTCGCGTGTCGCACTTGCGTTGTCGCATACAAATTATAATTTTTAATCTTTGCGTTGCTTTGTATAGTCTATAGACAGGAAAAAGTTCTTTTAAAAACTGAAAACTTGAGTTTTTGTGAAGAAATTCATCTACACTGCGTTCGCATTCGATATTGAATTCGTTCTAATTAAATCATACACAAACGCCAGATTTCCGTTCCTATGATGGTTGACAACGTAATAATTTAAAATGTCCTAAGCAAAGTTTGATTACAAGCTAAATTGAATTGTGAACAAAGGTAATAAATGTGATAAGGTAAATTAAAGACATTTGGTTACGGATACAATTATCACGAAAGAATAGATGAGAGGGAATGCAGCGGCGATAGCCTAGAGTTTAAGACATGGATGTAGAAAGTCAAGATGGGCCCGTAACATACATAAGGCGCACGACGAGTGGTCAACATTAGGTTGTGTGATTGAGTGATTGATCAAGTCAGTCTGTTGTAGACAGCAGCGAGTTACACATCTTCCTTACGCAAAATTGATTTCAGTAATTACGTCCGCAAATGTAGAAAATAGGGCTTCCTGTGCCTTCAAAAATATTCTAACAATTCAAGAAACACAAATAAAGTCCAAAGGAATCACATTTCATTATGTAAACATTGAATTGTAAATTATTTTCACTATTTCTAAAATAATAACTTTATTAAAATGGCGCATGACATATGTAAGAGTGACAGAGACAGCACGACTAAAACTTCCAAACGCGGAAGCGAGATATCACTAGGTAATCTGTTCGTTTTCAAATATAGTAACAAAATTCCATTGCGCCAACTTCACGCACAAACCAATTCAATTCAAAATTGGATTGTTACAATTTGACACACATTCGAACGTGCAAGGCCGGTCTATATTATGTATGTCTATGGTTTAAGAATTCGGCTTTCTATTTAGAGCAGCGGTTCTTAACCTTTTTGGCTGGCGACCCAAAATGTAAAAATATTTGAAGCCCACGACCCTGACATTTTATTGATTTTCCAGTGATAATAATATAATAGGAGTATTATATTGCTTTTTACAAAAAAATAACCGACTTCAACGTCGATAAGCGGAGATAACTCAAAAACTAATCGCCAGATGGCGCTTAAAATTCAACATGTGGGTGTAAAGTTCTCGTCATTACAAATGAATCAAGCCCAAACACTAGATAACTACAGTAAATCGTTGAGGAGTTCCCTTGACTGTCTTTCAGCTTCATCAGATCGACTCCAGACCTTCATGAAATTGTAGCGCTTTTATGTACTTATGAAAACATTAACAAACACACTAGTCGTCCCTACAATTTTCGAAAGTTGCCCTCGATTTCTCCGAGATGCCATCATCAGATCCTGGTGATCCTTTTAAAAGGACCCCACTGCGCATATCTACTTTACAACCAAAACAGAATTATCCAAATCGGCCCTTAAACGACGAAAAAATTGCTGAAAAAACTTAAAAAAAGCATATAATTATGCGGTCGAATTGAGAACCTCCTTCTTTTTTGAAGTCGGTTAAAAAGTCCGTAGTTTGTTTGCTAAGCAACTTTCGCAGAGGCTGGTCGCTGGATGGGTGAACAAAATCCTTAATATTTATCCCGTTAGGTACGTTGCCGTTATGCCGTTGGTCCCGGAGGCATTCGCAGTCGTTAACACCCACCAATCCGCACTGGGCCCGCTTGGTGGGTTATGGCTCATTCTCCTTGTGTGTTTCTATCAGCAAGGAAGGCTTGTGTCCCAGCAGTGGGGACATTAGAAGGCTGGTGATGATGATGATGTCATTACGATCTCCCTGAGAATTTATGCAGTTGGGTAGCCAGCTTTCTATCTGAGCGACATATAAAGTTCGTAGTCGACGGTTGGTGCATAGATTTGAAACCCATAAACGCTGGTGTTCCCCAAGGATCTGTGCTGTCTCCTACCCTGTTCATTCTGCATATCATTGACATGCTGGAGCGTGCAAACGGCATTCATTGGTATGCAAATGACAGCACGAGAGATGCCTATTTATACAGGCTCTACAAATGCCTCTCGGTCACAAGTGGAGGATAGCAGAATAAAAGTTGTGTCTGAAGTAGAGATAACTCTCTGGAGCAAGTCTCGGAATGGGCTCGACTCAATTTAGTTGAGTTCAACCCCACGAAGACACAAGTTTGCGCGTTTTCCGCTAAGAAAGTCCCATTTGTCATGGCGATGGCGCCTCAATTCCAGGGTACCGCGCTCACCGTTGGTAAAAGTGTTGAGATTCTGGGCGTTGTCATTTCGAGCGACGTGCATTATCGGAGTCATCTGGAAGCTAAGGCCAAATTGGCCTCCAAAAAGCTTGGTGTTCTAAACCGGGCGAAGCAGTACTTCACTGCGAGGGACCTACTGATGCTTTATAAAGCACAGGTCAGGCCTCACATGGAGTACTGCTCTTATCTCTGGGCAGGGGCGCCACAATACCAGCAACAGCATTTCTATTCAAGTCCATTTGACGCCGTACAAAAGCGCGCGGTTCGAATTGTCAACGACCAACGAGTCACTAGCAGGTTAGAACACCTAAGTCTGAGGAGAGACATGGGATGCCTCTGCGTGTTCTACCGGTTTTGCAACGGTGAGTGCTCCGAGGAACTGTTCGATTTGGTGCCAACTTCGCCCTTCCATCATCACACAACTCGCCGAAGATTGAAGTTTCATCCACATCGCTTGGACTCGTGGCGAACGACTACGGTCCATTTTTCACGTGCAAGATGTGGAATGAGCTTCCTTCTGAGATATTCCCGGAGCGCTATGACATGGAGTTCTTCAAGAATTAAGGTGTATAAATAGATCTGCTTCAGGGCCGGCGTTGCACTATTGACTCCCCTGGTGTTGCTCGAGTCCATAGGCGACGATGACTACTTACCATCAGGTGACTCGTCTGCTTTTACGTCAGCCCTTCAGGCTTCAGGCTGTAAAAAAGGCCGCTAATGTCTTTTCAAAATTCCCGCGACCCATCCCAATACCGCCCGCGACCCAGATTTGGGTCGCGACCCGAGGTTAAGAAACGATGATTTAGAGGGTCCGGGTTTGTATCCCTCTGACTTTTCGGAGTTATGTGCGTTTAAAGCATTTAAAATGTCACGTACTACAAACAGTGAACCTACATACCGGAGAGTTCGCAAACTCTAAGGTGTGTGAAGTCCGCACTTGGCCAGCGTGGTGGACTATGGCCTTAACTTTTTTCATTCTGAGTAGAGACCCGTGCTCAATAGTGGGCCATGATGGGTTATGATGATGTTGATGTTAAAGTCTTCAAGATAAACTTTTAGTCACCGCTTCAGAGTAAGTCTGGGTGCTGGCTTGCATGGTTTAACGGGCAGTTATTAATAATGTAGTCCGCACTTACTGAGACGCGGCCTGAATTATTCATCGGTCGTCTGGGCGGTCGGACACTGAACGCTCTAGGTCATAGATGTAGCTCTAATTATTGTAACCCTGTGTAACATGTTATTGCGGTAAATCGTCTGACGAAAATAAGTTGATGATGAAATTGAGTATAAGAAGTTAGTTAACCCGAAAGAAGACAGAAGAGTCGATCAATAAACTGTATGTCAGTTTTGGCTGAATATTGCTTTTACCGGCTGACAAACAACTTGTCTAGTCGCACAAGTGTTGCTTGAAAACCGGAGTTTCTTTTAACCGATTTCAAAAAGGAGGAGCTTCTTAATTCGACATTATTTTTTTGTGTGCTACTCACAACTTTGAACTTATTTTGATAACATCATAATAAATTGTGAATTGATTTTGATAATTCTTTTTTTATTTGAAAGCTGCTTCACGTCCCATATAAATTTGCGCGAAATCTGACGGGTAATTTTTGAGTTATTCCTATTTATCTTAAGTCGGTTATTTTTTTGTAAAACGTTAGTTATTATTTAATTCCTCTTCCTTTTTTTTTGGTCGACAGCTAATCGTTGATACCTTTTTTGTGGATGTCCGTTATGACACTGCCCACTTATCGCCAAAGAACTCATGTAATCATTTACCGGTTTAACATAGAAATAATAAAGTCACATCCAGCCACTTTATAAGTATCTACATAGGTGCGAAAGGAATAATTGTAAGTGCAGCTTATCGTTTACTTAGTAATCTGTGCTTAAAACACATTTTAATGCAAGCTCGCGGCATTCACGCCATATTGAAATTCGGTATAAATCACCTGATCCGTTACAGGACCTCTGTTTATGGTCACACTACAATGTACGTAATTTCACGCTTCGGATACTTACCGCGTGTCGGGTTAAAAGGTTTTGTTTAATATGGATTTCCGAAGGAACTTAAATAGATTATTTGCAAGCGCTGTAAGCTAAAGTGCTGTGTTGAATCATTCAACTTGAAAGTATCAGTGTGACAATGTGTGACGCAATGGTTTGGTCGGATCGCCGATCGAAGGGTCCTGGATTCGATGTATTTGTCTTGCGTGTATTCACTGTAGTCCATGGCACCCACGGCAGAGATAGGTATTATCCCATGGATGCTAAGCGATATGCCCTTATCGATTTTGAAGTCGATTATTTTTTTGTAAAAAATTAGTTGATGTAAACCAGTTAGTTATGTATGTTATTGTATTGTATCGAACGTTGCATTTATTGTGCCGTATTTCTATTTACAGGTACCGGGACGAAGCGCTGTGTTGGTCGGACAGGTAAACTTTTTACTAATTTCAAATAACCACTTTAATAATTTGTTTAGACTAAGAAACCACAATTCTGAATCACGCTATCACAGTTTTCTTAACCGCTCGCATATACATAGGCATAACTACAAGTTACGACTGCGAGCATCGGAGTTTGGCTGCTTATCAGGCATGACGTATAGGTACCTACCTACTTTTTAACCTTCCGCTTCCGCCCATGACAACTGAGACCGACCTAGAACAAGACTCAATTTAGGGACTAGAATGGTAAGTCCACGGGTGTTAGAGTGTTAGTTGGTTAGTTAATTAACAAGACTGAGGACAGGGTCTGTTAGTAACAGTAAGTCCTGTTAGTTGGTGTTAGTAAGTCCAGTTAGATATTGTCAGTATGAGTCTTGTTCTAACTCGGTCATAGGTCAGTGCGACTTGGATTTCACTGTAGCTGAGATTCAACAAACATCTGGAAAAACCAACAATCAATAGTAGACCGTTACATCTAAACGAAGTAATCCCAACTGACCAGACATAATCCCCGCAACACAAATATTTGCGGAAGGACCCAACTAATCTATTGGTATTAGATTTATGTTATTACAAACTAATGCCGCGCGACCGCAGCCCGCTGTCTTTGCATTACAAAACAAAATATAACGGGCAAAAAGTATAATGATTTCTGATATTGTAATTCTAATTTGGGATTTGGTTAAAGTTGGCTATAAGTGTTAGTTCTTATGTGTATAATCATTGGACAAGTTCGAAGTTCAAATTAGCAGAATTCATTATGTATTTTTGGATATTTGTATAGGATAGACTGATATAATTTTTACGATGTACCTAATTGTTAGTGTTCAATATATTATTTGCAAGATGAAGACCGATAGACTTAGGCAGGTAGATCTACCTACTTATTTTTACTTAGGTACATTATTATTGCGCTACACAGTTATTATACCCCGACTCTAGAAATTTACACCGTTCTTTCAAATTTCCCTCTCGACGGGAGTCGAACCCTGGACCCTTCGAACAGCAGTCATGCACGGTAACATGCACAATGCATGAGCATAGCATAACATGCACAATGCATGAGCATAGCGGGTAGTCGAATTATGCAATTGTTTTTCAAATTTTTTAAATTTATTCCCTCAATGTGGCCAGTAAATGCATACTTATAAAAAGTAACAAGGCAAGAGGAAACGTGTTATTTGTCCGCGTAAATAACCGGCAGATTTTCGTAAGAGCGGATGTCAAAAGTTATGAGGGTTGAATCATGTGGTTTCAATTGGATATCGACAACCCTTGTCCGAGGGGCGGTCAGCGATGGCTTATTTTGTGGCTTAGATAACAATGGGAATTTACTTAGGGTTGCCAACTCCTAAGTTATTGTTCGTTATATTTTTTATTCATAATTTTGACGATTAAAATTTACTTTGGTTTTATTTGTTTAGAAAACTTAATATTTTTATTTAGCAGCTGAAAGCAGTCGCTTGCAGTTTTTTTTACCTTATTTAGTCAATTGGAACACTTGAAGATTATTCTATTAAATCGGTTTTTGGTTCCAACATGTGAAATTCATTCAAAGTTATGAAATATTTTTACATGGCAACAGGTGACAAACAATCAAAAGAGAGACTTGATAATGGGTCATTAACGTCGGTCTCGATCATGACATGACTAATGACACCTAACTGATATCTAGCTTGCTCTCTTATTTTTGTAATTATCACAACCTATGACTGTTTATTATAAATGATTTATAAGGTAATATGCAAATAATTAAAAAAAAACAGAGGAGTGTACAGATTTTTAATTTAGTTCTTCCGTTTCAGGAGTCCTACCTTCAAACCTAGAGGCAATCACTGGGTCTCTTTCTCCGTTATTTTTGTAAGATCCAAAGTTTTAATATATTTAAAATTAAATTTAAAATAAATAAATTGTTGTCAAACAAAACAATTCAAGATCCCAATTGACGCACAGCCCTACATATTGGGTCAAAACGGTCATCGGAGTTAGGTTAGGGTTAGTGATGTATCGGATGCGGTTCGCAATTACGGGTTATGTTCCGCCATAATGGCGGGCTGTGGCGGAGTGAGTGGCGGTGTGGCGGACCAGATCGCTGTTTAATTGTTTTACGGCTTTATTGCGCTTGTTAAACACATTTGTTGCATGCATGACAAGTTTCAAATGTAATTTAATTTCGTGACATTTAATGTCACGAAATTAGATGCAATAAATTATTATGTGAGCAGTTTGAATTTTGGTCGTTTAAATGTGTTGAAGAGTTAATTTGGCGCGGTGAGTTTGGTATTTTAATTGGTGTTTTTGATTAGAATTTAACCGATTGTGTGAATTAAGCCCCTTAAATATGTGTATACCTATATTTAATTCATCTAGGTAGATAAACTAATCTGTTTGGCATCGTTTAAACATTAAGGCTAAGGCTCTAAGTTAAATGCAAAGCTTCTTAATTGAATAGCTATTTTGGATACCTAGTCAAATAACTCACTTGTTTGAATGATTGGTTTAATGTGGTGGGTTTTAGATTCTCCCAATGATGTTATATTTTACGTTAGGTTATAGGTAGTTTCATATTATCTACATATTCAGTTTTAAATTTAAATTGTCTGTTGTTAAATATGTGCATTGGAATCATAACGTGGTCGTCGTGGTTGCAGTAGTTGGTATGTGCAAGTGGCCTGGCGAGCGTGGTAACTAACTCAATTCAATGCTACCATTAAATACATAACAAGAAAGTAAACTAGTTTAAAATTAAAAGTAAGTACAATCAGGCGCAATCACCGTGGACCATAATTCAAAACCGT
This sequence comes from Hesperia comma, assembly GCA_905404135.1. Taxonomy (NCBI): domain Eukaryota; kingdom Metazoa; phylum Arthropoda; class Insecta; order Lepidoptera; family Hesperiidae; genus Hesperia; species Hesperia comma. Next base: position 10,728,503 of record FR990034.1, read on the forward strand.
CATTATTTGAGTGATGCAAATAAGATAACGTAAGAATCCAATTTCAGTGCCGATGTATAGCTATTAAAACAAACGAAATGACTTAATTGATTGGCCTAATGTGCTTTTATTTGCATAACAGCTACTGGAGGCGTGGGAATGATGAATGGTTTAGAAGTGTTTAGGCGAACTACATATCTACGTGATAAACTTGCCTCATAAATATTTAGGAAATCTGCACATGGAAGCGCATATCGGTGTTCTCGAACATGTGTGAAGACTACCAATCCGTATTAGACCGAGTGGATTATGTTTTATATCCCTCACATTGTGAGAGTAGGTTTGAGTATATTCGTGAGTTGTCAAATAGAAGAATTTACAATATTATAATATACACACAATCGTCAGTGTAGTGTAATCATGTTGTTTTTAGATCTTTACAGATAACATTAACTGTGTTTTCTGTAAAAGCCTTTTAAGTTTGCGGCGTAACTACATATTTACAGAATACTTAGAAACCGTGTTTATTAGTAACCGACAACTGTCTCCAAACTTCATCATCGGACATATCAACAATATTTTGTAATGATGTCTCGTGCATGCAACAAAATGTTTCTCAGTGTGTGACGCGCCTTGCGGACAGGTTACAAATCATGTATTGAGGTTATTACTTACATCTTTATGACAGTAGAGTCAGAGTTCATATTTCATTAAACAGTTTTAGATAGCTGTCAGTAACTCTTCTAAATTAATGTTTACTATGCTGGATAGTCATATATCTTAGAAATTATCTGAGGCGTGGTGAGCCTCGGGTTATAGGAAGTCTTTTTATGTCTTATACTATTAAGACATTTATTACCTACTAATTAGTAGTTTTAACCCGATGAATGATTCGGTACTTTTATCTCCATCGTTTTCATTTTGATTAATGAAGTGTCATGTATTCTGCCTATAGGTACCTAAATAGACGACCATTTTCTGATTCCGTCGAAAATTGGAAAGCATTTAGTTCAGAATTTTGTGACAAAAATGCGAGGGTAAAACTTTACAACTTTATTTAAGTATTATTTTTTTAAATATTTATTGTACCTATTTATCGACAAAGCAGAGGCTTATGAATGTATTGTTAAATAACAACAAAACCGTTTATACTAGGTAGGTACCTACCTACTTTTGAGCTGTCTTTAAATCTTTCTTTCTACATGCCCTTCATCTATCAGGTGAAATTGTTGTCAAGCACTTACTTACTACCAAAATGTAAAAAGGTCCTGGGAAGCTACATGCGTAGGCATATCTATTAATAGTTAAAACACCTGTTTAACACTTCAACTGTTCGAGCATTTACAAATGGGTTTATCAATCTCTCCTTGAGACATCCAAAAGTAAAAATTATTAACGTTAAAAACTATGCAACGTGTGGACAAATATGCATGGAATCCTCATTTGCATCCTCATCCAATCATACATGGCCAGGCGAGAACGAGAAGTGTTAAACAGTGCATATTAATGGCATTTATGTCGAATTGTTTGTCTGTTTATGTGCCAATAAAAACACTACTGTACATACATAGAGTTATGACGGAATCCTGACATGTCAACACTTGTTTATACCTTGAATAATTGCCGCGTCCGATTGTTTTCAAGTTGCTTTATTTGTGGACTTGTTGTTTCATCATGAGGGTCGGTACATGGTTATTTGGTTAGGATACCTCATACTTGGTATCCGGTACTCTCGAAATGTGTGTGTGCTGGATTCAAATCCAGCCCCCTTTGGCACTCCAACATAATAATTACTCGGCTAAGGTATAGCCTGTGTATTAAAAATGCTCCCAATATTCGTGGTTCCTAAGAAAAATTGTAATTATCCGGCGAATAATAATGATATAACACCAATCGCTGATACCATATATCTGGTACCGATCAAATACTAGTTAATGTTACGTCGTAAAGTTCCACATCACTTATTTGCATTTCCCAACCTGTGGTTACAAAAATCGCCCGATCAAAAGGCCGGTGAATTTCCAGCGCGTTTTTAGTCGCAAATGATTTCGTGATTTTTGTTCCATTTTTAAAATTAACGTCCAAGTGCGCGTACGCAGGCAATACTTAAGTTAAACGTCCCAAACTGTGGGCAATTTGCGGAGGTCTGAGTAAGCTATAAATCATGCTAAATTATTTTTTCATTACATCGCGTATCGCATCCGAAGGGTTAATATTCTATTAGTGGTGACGTGCCATTTTATTATGCACTGATTAATGGTGACTTTGTATTGAGAATGTGAATTTAATGCGCAAGGTTATTTATAAAGTGTGGTAACTGATGGATGCTGCCGCTCCATTTGAAGTTAAGATACTACGACATGTTGCTTTACTGGAACATTCAGTAAGTATTCTAAAATTGATCGTTACGGCCTATGCCCAGAAGTGGAGTTGTAAAGTCTGATGGATGGATGGAATATAACACGCGAAGTCGCTATTCTTGTTGAACTTACAATTTAATTGTTCATAAGAATCAATACAAGAGTTACCTACGTACATATGTATAAAATTTGGTATTGATTTTTGTATATTAATCTATTAATAATATATGAAATTAGCAAACCCACGATGATACCGTGTAGAGTCTTCATAATATTTTTAACCAATTTAAAAAAAGAAGAAAGTGTGTTACCTCAGAACTTCGTACTTATTGGGTGAACCGATTTCGATAATTCTTTCGACATTTGAAAGCTAATGACTGCCGTCTGGTTCCATAAAGCGACATCTGACGGTCAGTTTTTAAGTTATTCTCAATAATGTGAATTAAATTTATACTCCTTACCTCATTAATTTTCACTGGGAATTCCGATTTTGGTGATTCTTTTTTTTGTCTGAAAGGTAGTGTTTGTCGTGTGTTTCGACATTTGAGCGACATATTGTGAGTGGTTTTTGAGTTAACTCGACTTTGAAGTTAGTTATTTTTGTGTAAAAAATATTTATAATTCTAAATTCTTTCGCAATATTATCTAAGTTATACACCAAACGAGTTGCGGGCGAGTTCCATAAGTTATAGAAAATTGATTCAACCCGTCAATGCCGTCATGCGTCATTTGTTGATTTGATTGATTGATGGCGATACGAATCGCATATCAATCACTATCGGCCGCTGTAAACGATACTAATAAGGTATTTGTAGAATGCAGTGTATTTTACATTCTTGAAAGTTCTGAATATACGCACACTTGAGTAAATATGCGCCGAGGATTATGAAGTCTCTACTTCATTTCTCTCTAGAAAAATATTCATTTCGCCATTTTTATTATAACTATGTACCATGTTAACTATTAGGATGTTGTGACACAATAGAAGAAAAAAACATAGAAATTACAAGATCCGATAGCTAGTTTTAAGTGCGATCATTTATTTAACGCATTTTTCCATAATTATTTCTTGGCTACAGTTACCACTTAAGTACCATCAGAAGGCTCGTGTGTTCGTCTATCAGCTATTTATGAAATTACATAGCAAAATACAGTCAATTAACCCTATGCTCGCTGTAACTCTCATTTTGATTCATAGCGAAAAATCCAAAAGAAAAAGGCAATAAACAATAATAATGATTCATCCCTGGTTACATATAATGATAAAATAACTACTTGGATAACTCAATACAACGTTGTTACTCGAGATATTTTGATATAAAAATATTTTTGCGATATGATATACTAGTAAATCCCTTCAAAAATCTCTATAAATTTTAACAAATTATGTTATTCCGATGTCTAAGCTATATTACTGCAAAGTTTCATGAAAATCCTTTCAGTAGTTTTTGCATGAAAGACTAACAAACCCACACACACAAACTCACTCACATACATCCTTACAAACTTTCGCATTTATAATATTAGTAGGAAGGAAGTAGGATTTTTCCACTACACTTCCACTTTCCACGTCCACTACACTTAAGCTGGCCTTCCTATTATGTGTATAATTACTGTTTAAGCACTTGAAACGACGCGCTGAGATTTGTATTTCCCTGAAAAACAAACTACATTGTCAGCCTGTCAATTTACCTTGTAGTCGGCTTTCAGCTAAAAAACTGGAGCCTCGACGGGGTCGTAATGAGAGGTACATAAATGGCACCGCCTACAAAAACCTCGGCGCCATTAGAAAAATTCTCGATGTTCAGTGAAATGGACATCATTTTCAAATAATTAGATACAACACAAGAAATGATCTGATATGTATGTCCGTTTACGTCACGTGAAACGGAATTGCGTCAAACAAACGGACCACACGACGGATAATTAATTGGAATACCGGCGACGATCTTTATCTTAAATAAATAAATTCAATTTACCTTCATGGGCATTGATGGCATGGCCACTTGTAATGGGTTTTTTGAGTGCAGATTTTTATATGGTTCGTGGAATACCTAGTTTACGTTCCTTTTACATCGTACAGTAAGGTATTCATTTAAAGTACGTTTTCAATTTTTCTCAATCAGAATTTTGTCGTTATGCAACAAAAAATACTTCATAACAATTACCTACCTTATTGGTAGAAAGTACCTACTTTATTAAGTATAATTTTATACACTCTTAGAAGATTCCATTCCTTGAATCTAATAAAATAAAAAAAAAAACAATATTTCCTCAATTGACAAGATAAACCACTTGACAGGTTTTAGAAGTTCCTATTATAGTAAACCCAACTTAAGATTGAAACGAAAGAGGCGCTGTCGGACGCATTTGACATTCATTTGACCAATCATTGCACACTAGTAACTGACAGATGAATGACCACAACGTATTTATGAATGACTATTCGTTAGTTCCAATTTTTGCCATTTCAGAGATAAGTTGGGCGCACTGTAATATTATTTTCGTGAGGTCTTTCTACAAGTTGTTGACTCTTCGTCGCGTCTTATTACGGCGATATGTCGGGCCGTTATCAGATGGTCAGGAATTAGCCAGCCGCTATCCTACACACTATAGCCTGTACTAAAGATTCCAGATTCATATTATCTATACTAATAATAAAACCTTGGACCCAATCTGTACTCTCAATATTTTTGGAATATTTTTATGGAGGTTGGATTTTTATCAAACATATCCATACTTCCATACTCATATTATAAATGCGAAATTCTGTCCATGACCTTTCATGATTGGGCTGGAATTCAGAATGAAGAAGAAGAAGAAACGTTTATTCCAAATAAATACTTACAAATACATTATTGGCAGGTAAGGTAAGATTAAAACTAATACCTATAACTAATTAACAAACATGTAAAAGCAAGTACTAAATCGAAAGGGTCGCATTCAGTGTTTACTGTGGTAGCGAGCCACAGCTACTGGTTTTCAGTACGAGCCCGTTCACGGTGTAGTTCGGACACACGGTGAGCCTTAAATATTTTTTTATACTGTATAATAGTAATTACATATTATGTATTATATATACATATATGTAGAATAAGCATTGCATTAAATACATACAGGGATTTATTTCAAATTATTGTTGTTTTTTTAATAATGAAAATAGATGAAGACCGAGGGTCACAGAGGCTACTTTTTGTTTGCTAAAATCAACCTCTAAAGGGTTGAAATCTTCAGGAATTTATTGGAACCTAAATGATCTGATATAAGAGATTAGATCTTTAGGATTGGCATCCTTCACATCTTTAATACTAGGTGCCTTTTAATTTAATAACAATCTGATAACTGGACTAACCATAGGCATGGACGTATAAAGAGAAGGACGTAGTGTCATTAAGACAAAACTGTGACCCCGTAATGGCGGCGGTTAGATATGAGTGAGTGAATCATGGGGTTGTCAGGTTAGCCAAATATTTTACCAATAAAACGCAGTTAATAGGAAGAAAATATTTTAATTGTTAAAAATTTGTTTTTACAAAAAAAGGGACCGACAGAGACCAGCAGAGATAACCCAAAAACTAAAAAAGGTGTAAAGTTCTCGTCACTACAAATTAAAATTAAACATAACTCAACTGCTGTAAATCAGTGAACAATTCCCTCGACTGTCTTTCGGCTCATCAGATCGACTCCAGACCGTCATTAAATTGTTGAGCTTTAATAAACCTAATGAAAACAATAACAAATACAATACACTGGTCGCCCCTACAATTTTCGAAAGTTCCTCTCGATTTCTCTAGGATGCCATCATCAGATCCTGGTGGCCTCAGGCGTGACAACAGTACCAAATAAAATCAAAGAAATTAGAAATATTTTCAATAAATTAAAACATCAAAATACTGCAATCGGCCATTGTGTCTGAAACACGAAAGACAGCCATAACTTGACGATGACGTCAGTCTTCAGTGAGCGATCAAACTTCACTATATTTAGTTGTTGTTACCGTATTACAGCATACTCATCTGGAATGATTTTAATAGTTTATTATGTATGTTAAATCAATTCTACTCGATTTAATAATAATGAAAATAGGCTTTGATAATAATAATAATAATAAATAACGCTTCACACTCAAAGCCCCACACTAGGATTCCCTGTGTCGTGGGTGCCTTGGACAACACACAAGACAAGGACACACACCCAGACCGAGAACGGAAATTTTAAATTCATCATTCAAATTTCCGCCTCGCTGGGAATCGAACCCAGGACCCTCGGAACAGCGATCGGCATGTTAACCATTGCGCCATTCGGGTCGTCCATTTGATAAGATATATGTATAGCTCAAATTTGCCCAGGATTGATATATTGATATATTGATAAATCAGTCCGGAGTCCTCCTTTAGTCGTGTATAAATCTTTAGCTTTAAAATGGAGACTGCAAGTAACACTATATTTGTTTGGAACCCAATTATTTTCGCCGTTACAATTTCGAATTATTAAAGTCGTTTCTCCATATTAAATTTGCCTTAGAAAATCTGGTAAAAAATAAATAACTTATAAAAGAATTTATAAAACAAATAACTCAAAGTGACCAAATTTCCCACAAACTCGGTAATATGCTTACGTGAATACTGACAACACTGAACTTTAGTTGTCTTTATGATCGTCGAAAATGAAATTTTATTTCAATATTTTTTAAATACATAAAGAGAATAAATTAATAAATTACCTATAAAACGTGATTCCAGGATTTTTTTCCCTTTGGTCACTTTGGTTTTTGCAGAATTTCACCACGCAAGACATCTTTTTTGACCTACTATTTTCTCCACGTTACGTATCGGCCGCGTTGACGTTCAAACTCGTAATGGCCGACTGGTGTGTCAATGTGTGTCATGCTGGCTTGTACGGATAGCGACCTGGCCGACCTGACCGACACAGCTTGTTGTTTAGCGAGGCTCCGTCCTTCTCTTTATACGTCCATGACCATAGGTAAAAGTCCCAATTTCCGTCTTGTTCTCTGTCGGTAGCAGTTGTCATGGGCGGCAAATTAATAATCAAATGTAGCGGTGAAGAAAATCGTCATGAAGAAAATTGTACAATGTACATTATATAAAGTTATATTTTTTATTTTCTTTCATAAATGCATGCATTAAGTATATTATTATGATAAATCAATTAACTTTTCCGCACTTTGCCAGTGTGACAGAATAATTCTTTATCATTTTATCAAAATTGGCATGATTTGATCAACGACAAATAATTCGATTTTCAACTGTCTCATACTTAATTCAGAATATTATTCAGTCCTTTGAGATCTGCCATCACTATTCGCAGATGAATAGATATAACTTATCTAGATTATTTAAATTTCCACAATTTATTTTGATGGATGTCGACGTGTAAGCGATTAATTATAAGATGTGGATCGATGTTGGTGTTAATAGTCAGTCTATTAATAGCAATACGGCTGTTAATGCCCCTTTTATTAATAGCGGTTATTAATAGTTAATGGAGAGCCTATTAACGATACATTATTCAATACAGCAATACATATCTGTCACTTCTCGAAACATTGGTTGTATTTTTATGGTATGAAGAGCATTAGGTACTACTTTTTTGAAGATTTAATAACTGCTAAAATTATGACATTAACAACAATGTTGCAATACGATAAACGCTGTTTGACTATATATATCTAGTAGTTATTGGACGAATAATTGCTTTTTACAAAAAAAAAATCCGAATTTCAACGTCGACAAGCAGAGATAACTCAAAAATTACTCGCCAGGTGACACTAAATTCAGTGATTAACACCAATAGAAACATTTTTGTTTATTTATATGCAAATAAATCCGTGAACGGTATATGTGCGTTGCTCGAGCGCGCAATGTTTGGAGCTTTACGTCTGTATTACTTGTGTGATTTAGGTTATGACGCTACGACACCCTGTATGGCGAAACGGTCACCATGGCGTTCTCAGGTCAACGGTTTTAGTCTAAGACGTCATAAGTTTAATTTCCTGTGTCTGGGTGTGTGTCTTTGTGTGCTGTCCATGGCACTCAAGATACAGGCAATCTTAATGTAGAGCTATGATTGTGTATCCTTATTAATTATTAGCTTCAAGAATACACCTGTTATTTTTATATTGTTGTAATTTCTCTGTTCCATGTACAACATATCATTCGTGTTCGATATTAGGGTCAGAACTGGTTACAAGCAATACCTAGGGTAAAAAATTGTACTGCATAAGAAATAATCCAGGGACCTTATGTATTGTCGAAGATTGACGAGAAACGAGTGTGGTATTGTTATGAAATCGCAATTTTTTATGATGGCATATTTTTGGGTGAACATATTTTGAATTTTAGGATACAAATATTGTCCTGCAGTAAAATCGAATTTCGACGAACCCATAACTATCAATATCTAGTTTATTAACCGACTTCAAAAAAGGAGGAGGTTTTCAATTCGTGTGTATATTTTTTTCTTTTTCTTATGTAGGTATGTGTGTTACCTCATAACGTCGAACTGGATGAACCCATTTCGATAATTCTTTCAATATTCGAAAGCTATTGAATGCATCACACAGGGAATCCTAGTGTGAGGCTATGAGTGTATTACGTTATTTAAATTTTTTTTTCATTAACAATGTGCAGAAATGTAATCTATCTAAAGTAGATATGCAATTAAATAAAATCATGAGGGAAAAGACTAAAGAAAACATCGTGAGTAGTACGACTCTATAATTAATATATTGCGAGACACTTTACATCGCTTATCACTTACCCTGTCCATGTGGCTACAATTCAGTAAATACTCGAGCGATGTTTACTCATGTCGTCTGAAAGAAAAAAGTTTTACGACTTTTAAATAAAGCTGCCGATAAAATGCTATGTAAAAAGGTCGAGAGTACGTCTAGCTCTTAGAATAGGTCTGCATTGTTACCAGACAGGTGTTGATACATTAATTATTAATTCATATTTCTTGCCTCTTAACCATCCATTGTTGTTGGCTTAATTGGAATTATGCGTTATATAATCGATTAAGTTTTTTTCGACAATATTTATGTAGGTACAAGCCCCTGGGCTATGTAAAACTTGCACATTTTACAGTTTTTATGACGTATTTCCTCTTAAGAAGTTATTATAGTTAATCATGTATTGAGAAAGCCTTTTAGTCTATAATTTGAAACATTGTTGCAGACCATATTTCTGTAGTTGGTTTTTGTGGTCGTGCGGCGCAAATTTTCAAGAATTTTTTAACCGACTTCAAAAAAGAAGGAGGTTCTCAATTCGACCGTATATATGCTTTTTTTTATGTACGTTCAGCGATTATTTCGTCGTTTATGGGCCGATTTTGATAATTCTTTTTTTGTTGTAAAGTAGATATGCGCAGTGGGGTCCCCTGATAAGGAAACCAGGATCTGATGATGGCATCTCAGAGAAATCGAAGGGAACTTTCGAAAATTGTATGGACGACTAGTGTGTTTGTTCATGTTATCATAAGTACATTAAAGCGCTACCATTTCATGAAGATCTGGAGTCGATCTGATGAAGCCGAAAGACAGTCGAGGGAACTCCTCAACGATTTACTGCAGTTATCTAGTGTTTGGGCTTGAATAATTTGTAGTGACGGGAACTTTACACTTACATGTTGAATTGAGCGCCATCTGGCGAGTAGTTTTTGAGTTATCTCTACTTATCAAAATTGAAGTCGGTTATTTTTTTTTGTAAAAAGCAATTATTTTAAGCCTATTTCTACATAGCCCGGCTCAGCTCATAGCCCGGCGGCTTACGTCGATCCTAAGTGATCGACAAAGTTAAGCAACAGCGGGCGCGGTCGGTAGTCGGATGGGTGACCGCTAGTGGCAAAATTTCATGAGCGTTTCCGTGCTTCGGAGGGCACGTAAAGCCGTCGGTCCCGGTTGTTATCGATTGATAGCAGTCGTTAATCCATGTCGGAGGCCTCCGGGCGGCTTGAAAACTTACGACACTGGGTTGGCCACTAACTCCTCCACCAACCCGCATTGGAGTAGCGTGGTGGAGTATGCTCTAGGCCTCCTCAGCAATGAGGAGAGACCCGTGCTCAATAGTGGGCCATTAGTGGGTTGTAGCTTAGCTTAGCTCTACATCTTATTATTTCTTTTAGGTTCTTATTCGCCAGGTAATTGATATGATAATATATATTTTTGGTGCTCGCTGTATGTGCAATATACCTAGAATAGCGGGAGCCGTCAAGGTAGCATTATTTGTCAAAAGGAAAATCCTAAAAAGAATAGTTAGTTAATACCTTATGAAGAATAATTTGGGAAATGTAATTACCGTATTATAATAAATATCTGAGACTGTACTTACTAAAATGTCGATGGTTTAATTTTTTGTAAATAACATTACAGCGCGTGTGTTTTATAATAGGTATCCGTCGGAAATTTTCATGGGTGTTTGGGTCGTTCGAGTTTTCGCTGTCATTGTTATAAAATTTATAAATGAAAGTACCTATATGAAATAGGCTGTAGTAATAATGGGTATTAATAAAGTAGATCATGTACAGTTTGATGTATATATAAGTATTTGTGTTAGTATAAAACGATATCGCGGACACCCACCCGCAAGTACCTAAGTACCGTTTTAATCCGCTATAATTCCGAACCTACCTTTATCCCTGACCAATACTTCAGATACCTGTCTTGAAACCCCCCCTTAATTATTGAAGGTGTGTAATGCACAATTTCAATGAATATTCCAACCAGCTATAATTCTGATGGAAAACAGTAATATTATAACATTTATCAAGTGTACCACCTTCGTGGACGGTAAGTGGTGCGCTTCAGCGGACCAATAATTATGGTAATTATAAATGGGAGTGTATATTTCATTTTACATAATTGTATGACGAGGTTGCAAAGGTATTAGAGCTGGATTGAGCAGAGTGGATTCTTATATGTTGCGGTTGGATAAGGAAATTTTGTACATACATGTTTTATGCCAAGTACCTATAATATTATGTATTTTGTGACCGCTTTCGCTTTGCCTGCTTCGGAAACATGTGATTCAAATTGAGGAGTTAATTACACCTTTTATTTTTCTTCAACTTAAAAAAAATCTTCTAAAACCGAGGTAAATAAAAAAGGTGTCGAGGCAAAACACCAAAATAAGAAAATAAAAAATTTGAATTCGCTATGCCGTGCCAAGTGAAACTTTACTTAAGGGATCTTCGATTTTGACCTGACACCAGACTTGACTGTGTACTGAAAGGTGACACGAACTTTACCTAGCACTACACACTTATAGCCCCACATTAGGATTCCCTGTGTCGTGGGTGTCATGGAGATGACACACACCCAGATTAAGAACGAAGCTCATCATTCAATTTTGCGCTTCGCTGGGATTCACGCCATTCGTAACTTCTTCGTCGCTATAGTGAAAAATAATATGTTTAATACTTTAAAATCGTCAACGATGTCTCGAAGGTTTTCCGACGCGTAAATCAAAATATATTATTGCCGGGTAGCCGTCATAATTGCCGACACATCCGACAGCGGTATAAATCAATTGTGTGTGAAGGATGGACGTACAGTTTGTCAATGTGGTAGAAAAGGACATCGGATTTGCCATTTTGATTTATGCCACCAATCGCGCAGGTGATGCCATCTGTCTTTTCGTGGCAGTTTTATAATATCGGAAGATAATAATCGTCCTTTTATAGGTACGAGTATGTACCTACAGTTTTTTTGTGGATTTAAAATAGAAAAAGAGCACGTAGCACTACCTTCCGCTACCGCCCATGACAACTGTGACCGACACAGAACAGGGCCCCTATTCTGCTAATTTATAACGCTTCAATAATATCTCGATTGAATACTTTATTTGACTCATTTTGTATACGGAATTAGCAAAAAATGTGTCGAACACTATTCAAGTTTGCATACAGAACGTGCCAAAGTGTTTCAATCTATTCAATTCTGTATACGAAATGTACCAAAAATGTGTCAAATCATTCAATTTTGTATGCGGAATGTGTCAAACTATTCAATTGAGACGCCGCTGAGGCATTTATAAATTAGCAGAATCAGGGCCCAGGAATTAAATTAGGATTAGGATGGTATTTCCATTTAGCAGAGGGTAGTTCTCTTCAGTAAAGTATAAAAGAGAAACCGAAGCTGTTTGATCAATCAATGAACAGCCGAACCGGAGGGTTAGAGGCACAGATTTTTCTACAAAGATTCCTTTTTAAGGGGGATTTTTGAAATCCATCGCCCATGGGTTTGAAATAAAGACGAAGGTGTCGTAGATACCGCAACTTATTTATAGAAGACCATAGATTGAAGATGCCACTATAATCCAGGTGTAGCTATTACCTACACGCAGACGGACAGAATTTCAGATCACACAAAAAATAGATCAATTAGAAAAACACTTAAAGTGATGAGATCGATTTAAATTGTCAGTCCTTTTTCGCAAATGGCAGCTGTTTGGGAAGTATTTGGATCATTGGTGTTTAAAATAAGAATATTGACTCAATAATTATCATCATGTATCTCTTCTTATCTTATTACCTAGGAATTTGCTATGTGCTTCAGTACTTGAGTTCTTTAAGGTATAATTTTATCCCACCAAAAACATAAATGTGAAATAGTGAGCCAAGTTCAATACTAAAATTATGCTTGGCTGTGTGCTTCACCGCAAAAAGAATAGAGATTGAAATGAGTGCCAAGTTCTGTACAAAATCTAAATATGTACTATTTATAGAAACAAAAATAGCGTCATGAACAAGTACGAAACTCTATTTCTTTGTTTTATTGGATACCTATAACAATTGAATGAAGCACTCATAGCCCGGCGGCTTGCGTCGATCCGCGATCGACAAAGTTAAGCAACAGTGGGCGCGGTCGGTACTCGGATGGGTGACCGCTAGTGGCAAATTATCTTGAGCGCTTCCGTGCTTCGGAGGGCACGTAAAGCCGTCGGTCCCGGTTGTTATCGATTGATAGCAGTCGTTAAGCCATGTCGGAGGCCTTCGGGCGACTTGAAAACTTTCGACACTGGGTTGGCCACTAACCCCTCCACCAACCCGCATTGCAGCAGCGTGGTGGAGTATGCTCTAGGCCTCCTCAGTAATGAGGAGAGACCCGTGCTCAGTAGTGGGCCATTAGTGGGTTGTAGCTTAGCTATAACAATTGCTGATATTCAATATGTGTGATCTTACAGTAGGCTAGATGTAACTCACATAGCATTTGACTGGGTGTTCCGATTTGTAAATTTTTTTTAATCAAAAGCTGGTATCTGTACCTACTCTGATCTCATATAAATTTGTGCGAAATCTGACGGGTAATTTTTGAGTTATCTTTACGTATCAATTTTGGAGTCGAACCGACTTTTTGGTAAAAAGTTAATTTATTTCAACATCAACTACTTATACTTGTTTATTTTAATAATAATAACACAACGTAATTCACCAAAGGCGTACCTCAATATATGTTTAAAACCTTTTTTGTAGAGCATTGAAGTTAAGTCATAAATTATGTCCGATACCTTTTACGTACGAAACTGAAATAAGGAGATAATTTGCTGCATAAACAGCAAACATGTATAACAAGTAATTGCTGTTGATTGACCCGCCGTTAAAACTACAACTGTACCAATAAGTATTACAAAGGTTAATTCCTTGTAGCGAATTATAACAAAAATTCATCCGCAGATGCGAACTGAATTTTACATAAAGGCGTAATTTGCTGACCGTAATAACACGTTCTAGTTCCGTCTCTTTTACTCTTAAGGGAGTTATCTTCTGTCTCCCGTCTGCCGATCTCGGCCGATAGAGCTCTTGGATCATAAGGGCCAATAATTATATTAATTTCTGAGACATGCTTATTATTATGTTGATTTTGCGTAGATTAGCAAATGATACTTTTTCAAATTGACTTTTGCAATTATGTCTTTTCTACTGAATTAAACCAATATTTTATTTATGCTAACAGACTGTAAATTTGTTAAAAGAAATAATGTAAAAAAAAAATCAAATTATAAGTGATTTGAAGTACCTAATTTCAGCGCTTTCCCATCAAAACCAAATCCGTATGAACACAGGAACTGAATATTTTTTCAGATTAGTACTAAAAATTTAATAGTCAGCGAAATAATAACGTTCTACAAAAAAACCGACTTCAATATCGACAAGTAGAGATAACTAAAAAATTTAAAAATACATATTAAAATGGGACCACTAGACAGACACTAGCTGTGGAAAAAATTATTATCAAAATCTGTTAATCCAGTAAGAAGTTACGAGGTAACACACTTAAAAATGCAATAAAATTAAGAACCTCTTCTTTTTTGCAGTCGGTTAAAATGATGCGCGCACATATACCTAACTAGTAAATCCGCCCTCGCTTCGCTTCGGGAAACCAGTCCCTTCAAAAATCTCTATTTTTAACAAATTATGTAATCTGATGTCTAAGGTATATTACTGCAAAGTTTCATGAGAATCCGTTCAGTAGTTTTTGCGTGAAAGAGTAACAAAGCCACACACACCCTCACATACATCCTTACAAACTTTCGCATTTATAATATTAGTAGGATAGTAGGATTGTTAGCGTTTGCGTTTTTCATAATTAGTTGTTATAGAACAAGGTAAACAAGCGTTTTACATAATATGTCATAAAACATATCAAATTATTGTTTACATTTATACTGTCAATGTAAACAATAACAACAATTAATATTTAAAAATTTAATGAATTTCATATGAACACTAAACAACCACAAGTAGGTGTACGTATGTATAATACGAGTACAATATACATGTATTAATACACATCGTACGTGCTAATAACGCAATATTTTTTACCAACAGCTATGTGTCCACTTCGTTACATGTCTTATCAACTTACATAATGTGTTATGGTTTTTTCACGGCCATAGATGCCGATGTAAGAGTCCGGCCGTATAAGGAAGCCTGCAATTTTATACTCGGTACCTAATAAGATGACATTAATCGGCATGCGGACGCGAGCGTCATGTCATTTGAAAATATAGAAAACGGCTATCCATGGGTCATTCTAATAGGTTTTTTTTTTATATTTTTTTGTAGGAAATTTGTCTCAGTTGTTTATTTTCAACGTTACTGGATATTACAAACGTACAGGATTACAGGATACAAAAGGTAAGTGTGTCAACTAAAATGATTTTGGCTGATTTACATTGATAAAGTAGGTGGCGCCAGCACTACTGGATTCCGGCGCTGGATCAGCTCTGCATCAGTGTAAATATGTTACAATCCAGTCCAGCATCCAGTACTCATCCGATACATTGCGATGATAAACCAGTGATGCTGGCGCCAGCTACTGTAACAATGTTAATCAGTTCTTATCATGGAGTTTGGATTTTTCTGTCTCAGTCAGTGATTTTTAATCTTACGAGGAATAAAACGACATTAAACCGTAATGTTTTTGTAGGATAAATAGTATAGATAAAACGATAAAAAGATACAGTTCTCTGCATTTCAAACAAAATTGTCACCGTCCGATCGAATTAACTGTTGGATAATTACCGGATAGGATACTCCGAGAAACGAGTAACCAGTTTAAGGATATTGAAATACATATACAAAAATAGACCTTAGTGTCCTGACAACAGGGTTTGTTATGTTCGCACACTTAATTTGGTAGATATGTTTAAAGATCTCAGTATCTCCTATTATCGGATAAAAAATGACAAAGGGTTATGCCGATATTAATGAAGGATTGATTGCTTTCCGAGTATTGATTTATTTCGGTTTTGATTGATGCTTGGAAGCATCGAGAACGGTAGTTTGAAATAGCCAACATGACTTATGCAGTAATATTCAAGTGGTTTGAACATTGGTCTACCGAATATCAGGGCTTTATTGGTGATTAAGTTTAGGGTTAATTCAGTGAAGGAAAACATTGTGAGAAAACCACCACTTGCAGCACCACCCTTCCGGTGCCGCTTCCACTTCCCATGCCCATGACAACAAGACCGACTTAGAATAAGACATAAATAGGGACTAGGATGGTTAGTCCAGTTAACATATTATGGTGTTAGAGCCTTTTATCCAGTGGGTGCCCACTGTCTTCTTCAGGTCATCTGTCCACCTAGTCGGGTGTATGCTTCTTTTTCTGAGAGTCCGCCGTCGTCCTAACACCATGATCTGTAATCAAACATTTATCCGTCATATAAATATCTAGATCTAGCCCAGCCAAGAATTGAACCTGGACCCATCACTTCGCAGCAGGTACCAACTAGGCTATAGGGTTGTCATATTGGAATATTAAGAGTACCTACACCACTAAATCAATTTATTCAAAATTTATCTTCTTTAGTCAAGATTTTGTTAATTTCTTTTGTTACAGTAACAAACCAAAACCTTAACCCTTTGTTACTAACAACTGACGAGTAAACAAACCTATTTGCGCCGACATGGACAGCACTAACCAGTTCGTCTAAATGCCCGCAAAAACGTCCCCGCGTAGTGATGTAGCCGCGCGCGGAATTCTCCCGGCTCAAAAACCTGGAATGCAACAATGGTCGGATACTATCCGTTTCGTTTGTTCCGATCGATTTTGGCGGTTACGTACTTTAACTACTCGCATTGTATTACAGATAAGAAATTAAAAACGCACACATAACGATAATTATCAAGTATAATTTACAATAACGAGATATTATGGAATGTATATTTTATTCAGTTTGTTAATTATAAAACGCGTTATTATAAAACGTGATTAATTTAGACTTTTTATGGAATTAAGGCAGCAAATGAGCAGACAGCCCGTGAAAATAGTGACCGACCTAGAACAACACTCAACTTTGGGACTAGGGTAGTCAGTCTAGTTATTTAGTTAATAGATGGTGTTGGAATATTAGTTACTTAGTTTCTTACCAAGTAACACGAAGTCTATACATATTATAATGGTGGATCTGTTTAAATGGCAGGTCCGGGTTCAATTCTTAGCAAGGAAAAAAGTTACTGTTGTGTAATGATTGTGTAATGCGTAAAAATATTGCAGTGATTTTTACTCAACAGAATACGTTGTTGTGGACTCGTCATTTTAAGAAGGTACTTTTTTAAATATGGATCTTAGGTAGGTACCTGTTCAGATGAAGTTTTTGTAATCGATATTTCACACTATCTTCTTAATTACTTTTTCTCAAAATTCTAATTCAGATGGTTATGTCAAAAAAAGTTTATGAATTCCAATAAGCTGACTAAAATATAATTACATTCCAATTCGCAAATTAATAAATTTATACAGGAACAAATCAGGAGGTAGTTATGTAAGTATTTCTAAAGCTAGAAGTAAATTATGTATACAAATTAGGCCGGCTGCATAGGCACGCAGAACGGAGTACTGCTCAGATCCTGTCTGTCTGTCCGCCTGTCTATCTCCGGACGTCAGATATTTTAAGTTAACAAACTAAGTTCACTTTAAATAAATTATATTGTTAGTTGCGCACGCGCAGGTCTTGATACCTACATAGAGCTAGGATTAAGATTTAATGATATTAAATATTTTATTTCATTTTGCTTTATTTCTATTTTTAAGTGATCATGATCATGGGTCAGGCATATCGTGTAACTTCCAAGAGTGTTGTTATATTAGTACATACTCGTAACACTAACGGCATGACTGATTCGTTGCCAGTCAAAAAAGAAGAGGGCAAAAATTACTTGCTCTCAAGCCACCAACTACTCGACAATGTATGTAGTCGACAAGTCGTATATTATTTCAATATTTCGCCTTAACATTATCATCATCATCTCAACACATCATGACCCACTATTGAGCAGGATATGTATAAATCAATATAGGTAAATACTTAGTCAAAAATCATAAAAATCTTCTGCCTTTTACCTCAACTATTAGTATTTTCCTACTATCTTCTAAACACTGATCCGTTATAGTTTTATTACCCATATGTTTATGTTAAAAGGTGGTTGTAACAGCTCTATATAGATCCACCTGTAACCGCGATGCAAATGTGTCGCCATTGTACCGCTAACGACGATGTCCATCGCCATTATTAGCAGCCTCCGCGGACCCTCGGCCAGGCCTGTCTGCAGGACTCCCCGGTAGTTCAAACATGATTATTTTGCTTTCTGAAGACGAGACGAGACGAGACTAGACGGGACGGGCTGTTTGCATTGATAAGGTTAAATAGTTGTTTCAAGTTGTTTAGCTTTTATCAGTTTTACCACTGGCGATGACGTCATGCAGCTTATGTCGAAGTGATCGACTGTATCAACAGTAGCGAGAGGAAGCTTATGGGATTTGGGTTGGTTGATGATGATGGTGATGGTGATGGAGACGATGATGATGATGGTAATGATGATCATGGTGGTGGTGCTGATGGTGATGACCCGGAGTGCAATGGCCAGTTCACGCCAGGTTAGCAACTAGTTCCACATCAATAAAAATGTAAAACATACTCAGAACTATGAAGTAGGTCGTGCAATTACGACATTTGAGAAGTCGCCTTTCGGTTCCGAGAAAACGGTTCTAATGTTCGCGTTGGCTCATTCTTGTAATGTTTGTCATTGCGTCTATTTGGAGTTCGCTCTTGTTACCTTGACGTAAGGGATTCCCTATACTTATCGACGCGGAATCGGTTTAAGGTGACTGCGGCTGGCCGCGTTTTTGCTTTATTTTTTAACATCATAATTGCAAAAAAATATTGCTCCACTGTTGAGCTTGTGTCTCTCTCAGTGTAAGCGTTGGACGCCATAGTTAGTAACTCTTAGCAGATTTCCTCACAATGTTTAACTTCCCTGAAGCATGGGAGAATAATTTTGTTATATGCCGTTCGGCACCAATCACCTACAATGAGCTTTGTACGCCTGTGATTAAGAAATCGGATAACTGTTGACAACAATAACGATCAGTGAAGTCGAATCAACGTGAGACGTTTTTTCAGTTATTGCCATAGACAGTCATAGACATGGCACTTTATGTATCCGATATAAGGCGTTTTGCGTCGATATGTGTGGGGAGACTCTGTTTGTCTAAACGGTATTCACGCATGGTGGTAGGTTTTTTCACCACCACCAAAAACCGTAATGTAACCTTAATTACTTTGTATTCGGATGTAGATTCGACTACGCGCAAAGGTGAGGACTTACTACGTATCAAATAATTATTATCTCTTAATTGACGGCAATTTACACTAAAACCTCCATTCGCATTTAATATGGAATTCGATGTAATCGATTAAGGTTCATCGTAGATTAGCGGTGAGAATTTAAAATGCCTTAAGTAAATTTTGCTAACCATCTAAGTTGAACTGTGAGGACATGACTGTAATAAAATTGTTTTAGCGGGGAGTGTCAATTCTATAATCTCGGTGACTCAAGTACCTACCTACCTACCTAGTTCTTTTTGACTGAGCAATTATAATAGTGTTGTCAATGATATAAGCGAATACAACAAACATATAATATAATATACAAATGTGTTGCAATATCTGTCATTACTGTTGTAACATAATTTAAGTGTCTGCACTTAGACCACTCGGTCAAGTGAAAGAAGTGTTTTAGTTCTCCTGCGTGTCACTGACGGTAATGTCAGGGCATTCGAAATCCTTAACAGAACCTGATTTAAATTGTTCGTGGTAAATTCGTCTTAAAAGCCTTTTGAAGTTTCAGAAAAATCTTTTGTTTGTTTTTTTAGCGTTAAATTAATTACCGAGTAATATATTATGTCAAAGTGACTAGTCGATTCGAACTGTTTCTGTTTGGGTTTCTTTATTTCCTTTTTTAATATCATTTTTTATTAATTCTGTATCCTTGTCCTTCGCTAAAAAGACAAATTTAATTTCCTTTTCTTTATTTTTATAAATAAATCTTACCGGGCTGTGTTCGTGTATAGGATTGGTGATAGGTACTACAATTTAATTGTCTCAACGAATTGATCACGTGCTATTGTTATTTATTGTATTACAACACACGGTACAATAAAATCATTCCACTTCTGTTTAAGATCAAAAAGACTGAACTCTCGATTGGCTGGCTTTTCTAACGCTGATAACCGCTGAAACTCTAGGTAAAGTAATTACTCGCACTATACTGTAGAGACCTTAAGCTTAAGACCATTTCTAAGCAACTAAGGACATTAGGTAGATGAACATTGACACTGATTCTTACTAATTTATAGCTGAACGACAAAACAGGTGTCATAAGCGCCGTCAGTACCGCGAGTGCGGTCCTTGTTTAGGCCGACGACCGAGGTTTTCACAGCCTCCACTGACTCAGTCGGACTTACAAAGGGGTTTTTGTATATATGTAAATTTCCATTATGTCCTCACTTTACATGCAGATTGGACTCGTAAAGAACCGTCGATTGGAACTTTCAAACTGTCCAACAAACAAAAGAAACATTTCAAAAACTGTTATTAATATTGACGATCATCGTATGTTTAAATACTGTGACATGTGACAGGTTTTTATGGATGTCACTTGTAGCGGACGTTGTTAAGAGGTGTTTGCATAGTACTTGTTGCATCAATTTATAACGATGGAGAATGTAACGTATTAACGTGTTTTACATAAATTGAATGGGCTCATCAAAATGAATGAAAAATTAATTCACAATCAAATTGGTCACTTATTGCAGTTTACCCAGGGAATATTGAAGTGCTATGTTAATTTGTAATTGTATTGTGATGTTACTGACAATAAAATAATACGTTGTAAGGAATAATGAAAAATACCTGTTTGTTGATCATTGTAATTCAAATACCATTAGTTCAGTAGGTAATTTAAAATTATTTGCAAAATGTCTTCTAATTCTGTTTAGAGATATACAGAGATATTGTGACATTTGTGAAATAGCTTAAAAATATTGGGTTTCCACATCAATGGCTAAACATACAATAAAATTTTAAAAAAGATGTTTTATGTCATAATCGGTATTGATGTTATCGGTGTTACTACATAATTTTTTTAAGAATAATAAGACCGATTATGATATCGGACATAAAGGCCTGTCCTAAAGATTTCGGATTGCAACCTTTCATCGTATACAAAGGTGTGTGTATAAGCCGCTTAAGCAGTTAACTTGCGGTCAAAGGTAATACTGTAAAGTATGCGCGCTAATAAAAAGCAAGTTTAAGTGTGGAGAAAATGTGTAATCCGCTTAGTTTCGCCATATTTATGTTGGCGAAAGAAATCTTGGTTTAATTTTGCACTTTATTCGGATAATTTATCTCGAGCTGTAAGACGGGTGTAACTACTTTATTGCCAAAACTTTGTCGATATAAGTTAACAAGTTAACAAATTGATGGCAAGTAATGCCATTACATAACATGCAGCAGTTTTTGTACAAAATTTCACTACTTACACCTAGTGTGGCTAACTTAAACAAATAACAAATAACCGTTACATAAATTCTAAAAAATGTTACTTATAAAAAACAAAATTATTTATTACGGTTTACGGATTATGTAAATTTTAAAGCAGTTATGACAAAGTTTTATTGACTGCATAGGTACCTACTTGCTTGACTTTTTTGACTTGCAACAGTTTTTTTCTTCGTTCCTAAATTAGAAGTTTTGGCGCCAAAACAGATTTTTCTTGCTTCTGAAGTGGTCTTTTAGATCACAAAATAATATTTTTCTCACTTCTAAAGTCGACGCTTTTGACTACAAAACTATTTCAACTATTTCAAATAAAATATTTTCCACTCTAATAAAAGTCTACACTTTTCATACCTGGCAAAAGCAATGACCCTTCAAAAGTCTACATTTAAGTATCACAGAAAAACAATTTTCCTCGCTTCTTAACTCAACTTTTTACGACAAAACAGTGTCTTTCTCCGTTCCAAAAGTGCACTTTACTTCCGCGGTGTTGGAACGAAACCGACATTATTTGAGGAGTGCAGGCAGGTGTTCCGAGGTCCATCTTGATTGGCAAGCTGAAGTATGGTGATGGGGGAGCCATACATCTGGGCCCTTAGGCCAGCGCTCAATCGCGCCTAACGGGCTGCATCAGTCACAATTTAAACAAAAATACGCCCGCGACCATTTGATACTACTCGCGGGCTTCGTTACTTTGGTACCGTCGGCAGAAAAATGTAGCAAAATTTTGTGAAAGCTTTATTAATTTGAAAGGAAGATGTATTAAATTAGATTTCTCAGATTATAACCGGGGAATTTTTGTTTCAGTTTGTCTCCTTTTTATCCTTTTAGGGAAGGAATTTTCAAAAACCTTCTCTTTGTGCAACCTACTTAGCTTCTACATGCTACATTTCAGTTTTTTGCGTTTATTATTTTTGGCTGTGTATTTTCTTTCAGACACTCTTAATATAAAACATAAGCATTATAATGGTTGCAATTGTTATAAAAATACTTACTATTCTCAGAACTTCTATATCTACCAAATGGAAAGAAATCGAACTCTGTGTGATAAGCTACAAAGTATGATCTAAATTTTTCAGTGGTTTTCGCATAATGTTAAAAAATAAAATAAATTTTGTGTTAACTATTTACAATACAATAAAATATGTAAGAAATAGATATAATTAACATTAATGGTCACATTTATCCTTTGCATTGCTAATTTTCTTTACATTCGAATTTAATTTTTTTTACATACGAATCTAAACATAAATACTAAAAACTCCCTAATCTGCCAACGCTACACAACTAGAGAGTAATAAGTCAGTAAAAATGTGCATACAATGCCTGCATTTGAAATGCAAAGCGCACGCATTCTGCGGAGCGCCGTCACTCAGAGCCATTATACATCGCACCGATATAGACGTACAGGACTGTTGTCAGTACCGATGGACTGGGTTAAACCGGTCCTGCTGGGTTATTTAGCACATGGGGCTCTCAAATACTTTGGTCATATCGAACTGGCGTACTTTCTTCCTGTCTTCCTGCTTGCTTGACGTCGGTGATGCCTTGGATGTCCATGGAAGATGGTGAACACTTACCAGCAAATTCTTCGTCTGCTCGTTTATTGGCTATTAATACTAGAAGCTAATGGTGACAGGCAAACTCTAGGGCAAAGGACCGCGCGTTTCAAACTCCCCAAAAGCATTGGTGCGCTCATCATGAAGGATTTTAGCGATACTTTCCATCAGATAGGATTGAAGTTAGAAATTGACATCGACAACAACGAAATCCTAACTAGATCCTAAATCTAAAAAAACAAACAACTATACATACCTACCTACTAACTATTGCATTAACCAACAAACGTTTAAACAGCGTCTGCTAACTGAACTAATCAGTTTAATCGCGATCTGAGTCTTGTTCTGTTAGTTATAGTTTTTTTTTCGAAATTGAGACAAGCGATCCAAAGTAGTGATGGCAGTAATGAGGCATGACTGAAAAAGAGAAAACATGTTGCCCTATGTGTTTTCTCTTTTTCAGTCATGCCTTACTTTAATCAATGTCCAAGGGTACGATGCAAATGTACTTTTATGATTTTTGTGTGGACCGTACCCACGTGGTCTTTATACATTTGTGTAGAGTAATGACGAAATGTAGTTTATGAAAATACTAGAGAACCGCCCGCGCTTCGCTTCGGGACCCGTAGGTAACAGCCGCGTAGGTCCCGCTCCCGTAGGAATTTAGGCTAAAAGTAGCCTACTACTCGCTCTCTTCACTCCACCCTGTCTGAGGTGTGTGGAGCCCTCGGGACCGTTAGTTCCCCTTTGGGGGTGTCTCTCGCAGCCCGTTAAAACGGGCCGGTTCTTGGGCTGGGCCCTAAGGCCCTTGGTTGTCCATCTGTGGTTAACCAATAGGTCAAGTCCGGTGAGTGGTGGTCTTTGTACAGGCCACAGAGTCTTAAACGGGATGGGGTTCATCTTTGCGCCGCCCAGGCGATCGAGGCCCTACCGGGTGAATCCCGCTGGTGGGAAGCCCAGCAGGAACCGATCAGCGCCGGGCGACGACTTACGAAGCCCCAGTATCAGTCAGTGCTAGGCCCGTCCCGCGCAACCAGCAAGTCACGCGGGAAGGCCCAGCGGTCCGGTGGACGGGCGTGGAGTGGCGCCAGGTCCTGCAGATGCGGGAACCGCGACGCGTCGACACGCCCGAACATGTTGCGTGCCAATCTCTCGATGAAGTCGTTCAGGCTCTCGACTCCAAGGTCCCTCTGGTCCGCTGGCACTATCCTGTTGGCTGAGCAACTTACGGACATCAGTCAACAGGATAGTGCCAGCGGGCGGGCGGTACACTGAATACAGCCGGAGCGGGGAGTAGCCTATTACATTTGCCTATGACTTAAGTAAATTACATGTAGTATTTGACAGCGTAATTCAGAACTAGCAAATGAATTTTATTACCGCCATCTATTAACAACTCCGAAAATGAATATCTAGCAACTAACAAAACATCGATCTTCCCATGGGAATGGGATGTTTTTCCGCGGTAAAAAGTAGCCTACGTCACTCTCCACCCTCCTAACTATCCCCACACACATAAACCTTACCATATAATAGCTTTGTTGCGACGTGAAAGCGTCACAAACAAACAAACAAACAAACAAACACACTTTCACATTTATAATATTAGTAAGCAACAAATGGACCTGTTTTTAGTGCCGTAACTAAAGCCCCAAAGGAAAGGATTCGTTGTCAGACAAGAAAGAGTGAAGAAAGGAGGAAGGTACTAGTTCTTCGGGTGTTTGTGGTCGGTACTTGACTTTGCATACTCATAACATTCTCGTTGTTATAGCAGCATGTAGTACTTTTAGTAGCTTTGAAAATTAAATCCAGTGTTTGAAATTATTCAACAGTATTAAAATAGGCTTTTTCTTCCATTAGGTATAAGATTAAAAAAATAATATGTAAGTATTTTGGAACACTCAATTGTAACGAAATTATTTGTCGCAATTTAACCGACACTTACTTACCTGGTGTCATTCTTACTATCTCTTACGCCACTATCACAATGCATTAATGATGTATATTATCTGACATACCTCACCTGACAGCGAGACAACTGTGGAGACGAGTGAGGGCAAAAACTTACACAATTTTTGTTCTAGCCTCTACTTATACATACCGTGCGATAAGGAACCTCGTACCGAAATAAGGATTGCATATTGTGAGTAAACACCTATAATTATAACGTAGCATCAGAAACAACTGTCTTAACAAGTAAAGTATAAGTTATAAATCCGTGTGAAGTCATTAAGGCGCTCCAGTCACGTGTAGAGGGTCCTTAAGGTGTAAGTTTTAATGTCTCAGTTGCGACTGCACAGGTGTTATAATTATATTATGTTTATCACCCCCTGGTGAACGAAGTACAGGTAACAAGATTTTATATAAGTTTGTTTGTTTGTTTGTTAAGAAAATGGATTTCAAGAATCCTCGTTTATAATGATTATGCAGTTGCAGTGATAGCTGAGTGGTTTAATCGTTGGACTCCTAAGGGGCCGGGGTTGAAACCCTGAGTGCAACTCTTATTTTCCACGATAATTGTGTGTGTATAGTACGAAATTAATTCGAAATTATAGTAAAATTTACTAGACTTTACGAGTTTTGACTCGACATTTCTAACATTTCAAGTTATAATCAAAATTTTCAATAAGAAACTTTTTACAAAAACCCCGACTTCAACATCGACATGAATGGATAACTCTAAAACTACTCTTCAGATGTCGCTAAAATTTAAATGGAACCAGACGAAAAATTTTCGAATCAAAGAGCTATCTATCATCAAAATCGTTTCATCCAGTAAAAAGATATGACGTACCTACGTAAAACAAAAAAACAGTAAATTGCGAACCTCCTCCTTTTATATAGAGCAAGATCCCAGGGCCGCCAGACGTCACGTATTTTCTGACGAAGGAAATGTGGACGATTGAGTAGTGTTAGTATGTACTAAGAACGCATGCCTACCTGCTAGCTTGCTCAGACGGCCAATTTTCAGGTATCAGGTAATAAAGGTACATAAAAACATTACTTACCTCACGTAAATTCTCAAAGCTGATTTTTACGTATATTTTAGGCAATATCCTTAAAAATAAGTCGCCAATACTCCCAGACACTTTCCGTCGGCCGTTTTGCTTTGCAGACGCTTTAAAGCTCCCAAATGTATTAGAGTCTCCAACGCCTGACGCATTTTAATTGCACCAATTACACCAATCACGCATTGCGTGAGATGCGTAAAGCAAATTGGTGCAATTAAAATTCGTCAGGCGTTGGAGACTCTAATACATTTGGGAGCTTTAAAGCGTCTGCAAAGCAAAACGGCCGACGGAAAGTGTCTGGGAGTATTGGCGACTTATTTTTAAGGATATTGCCTAAAATATACGTAAAAATCAGCTTTGAGAATTTACGTGAGGTAAGTAATGTTTTTATGTACCTTTATTACCTGATACCTGAAAATTGGCCGTCTGAGCAAGCTAGCAGGTAGGCATGCGTTCTTAGTACATACTAACACTACTCAATCGTCCACATTTCCTTCGTCAGAAAATACGTGACGTCTGGCGGCCCTGGGATCTTGGACTAATAATGCAGTCGGTTAAAAATAAAAGCAGTAGGTAGGTACCTATTTGAAATTTGAGTTGCGCAATTTATCAACATAAAAATGGTTCTATAACAAATCCTGCTAAATTCCACTCTCCAGTTAAATATACCGTAAAACAAGTAATAAAATTACCGCAGTAGCATTACGCGGTTTCGTCCCCACAGCACGCAATTTTAAACCACCGGTGGATCTGGTAATATGCGTGGTTAATGTTCTTCCAACGGGATCTTTGGAGTTTTACGTTGGTAATCTTTCAGGTTTGTTACTGCGTTTAAATTGGCCCTTGTCAGGTTTTTGGTAACGATAAGTGTTGTTTGGAAGAGTAGTTTTTACTAATAGCTTAATGGTTGCAAAGTTGGGTTTCTAAACTAGAGGTTTTGGGTTTACATCCTGTATTTCTAACGTGACCATTTTGTTTTCGGTTCAAAACGGAATATCGTCTGTTTATGTCAATTGCCAAGTTAGACCTTTTACCTGTTACCGACCCAGAACAGGACTCAAGATACTCAAGTCTCGTTCTTATTCGGTCATAGATTTATTGGTACCATTGAGGACTGAGATGGTCGTCTCTATAATTTTGTAACCGGCTCCACACCTTTCTATCGGAATCACAATTGCTGTTAAAGCAATAATTATAATGGTAGAAATGGTATTAAGTACTAGGGCAGGCGGTAGTACCTACTTCACCGGGTGGACTCTAGGCTCATACCACCGAGATGCTGCATGCCCGTTTGCCACCTTAATTCCATAAAAAGCGATGGTTTGAGCTTCGCGCGCTTTGATATGCGACCAGAAACGGTGATAGGTTTGGCAGCTTGGAAGACAACGAATAAGTATACCTAATTATGTCAAAATCTTCGCACAATCATTAGCGAAGCTCGTATAATTTCATCTGTGTCGATAGATATCAAACTGACTTAGTTTGATGTGCAAGAATCATTGTCTTAATTAGGTACTATTAGAAGACGTGGATTTAGGTTGATTCGATCTAGAAACAAAATATCCGCAATATTTAGCTTAATTTAAAAATAAAAAGTAAAGTTGCCATGACTTGACTTAGGTTGGGCGAGTTTGATATCTAACGACACAATTATGGGTTTGCGTATTCGCGAAAATGTGAGTGAGCGGCCGTATTTGTTGCTTTTGATTATTACTTAACAATTTCTCTGTTATGATTGTCTGTTGCAACCAGTCGTACATCAACCCCGAGCAATAAAGGACGAGGTAAAAAATAAAACAACAGTAAGGGTCGGATGTCACGGCACCATCACAAGGTGAATCGCACTTACAGCACTGAGACGCAGGGGTACACAACTTTGATTTCTTATTTTTAGTTGAGTTTTTACTTAATTCTGATTGTAGATTGAATTTTGAAGTGAAAGTTTCCATAGGCACGTTAAACGATTTTTTTGGAGTAATTACTGTGATGTTCGCTATTGAACTGGTAGATTCCAAAAATTCAAATTGGCGAAATAAATAAACTTTAACACACTAGGAATCCTTGTGTAGCAAGTGGCAAGACAGCACAAATAACGTCCTTGAAAACAAACATACATATTATGTACATAAATTTGCCGCATTAATATCTGCTCCGGCCGGAATTCAAACCCGGAAACCTGGATAATATACACAGCTCCGGTGCGGTTGAGAATGTTGCTTACCCCTGGTCCAAGTTCGCCTGGCGCATACGTCTCGGGCCGGGTATAAATCCTCATTAGCTCCCCGCTTTATGAGCGATCCCGGGGCGCCCGTAAACCAAGTATTAGGTACTATTGCAGCTTGCAGGACCCCTGACTCGCCTGTAAGTGATTGAAGGATGGCTTCCAGTGTCGCGTTTTTCCTTGCTCCAGAATAAAAACTGTTTTAGTTACCTGTCTTAGGGCTGTGCTAAATTTGCTATGTTGGTTAAGTAAAGTTGTGTTTAATATTTCGTAAAATCCTCGTTCTAGATTAATGTTCAACTTGAATAATTAAAAATACTAGGAATCAAATTTTACCGACGTTCTTAGGTCGTAAGTTAATAATACCTTGATTTAAACACTTAATATACCTTAGAAATAAATAATATTATTGCATTCTCAGCTGGTAGGTTTCTGTAACTTTTTTTTTATAATTTTGATGACATTTTTCACTGATTGGGTTTCATTGAATTGAAATCATTGCTGAGATTTTGAAATCTCCAATGGCGAGTTTAATCATATACCTACTTATCAAAAACGAAAAGTTATCGTAAAATTTAAATTGAAACGTGATCTCATGACTGGGTAGATGAAATACTTTTTTACTTACTCTTAAAAATTTTCAAAATATAAAAACGCGAAAATATGACTTTATTCCTATAATTACGTTCGAATATATCTTCTTATTTTCCTTTACATTACTATAAAATACCTGTTCTTAATTTACGAGTATTTCCAAGCCCAGAAGCTGTTATAACCAGGTCCTTGCCCTATTCTATCACTGTAAGAACTGTTATAATATTTTATGATATTGATATTACGTCCGTAATATTCAAACCAGTCCGTCTATTACCATTTTATTACGCACTTTTCTTCTTATAGAACGTGTAACGATGACACTCGGATCAGATGATTTTGAACCTTATTTACTTGGAAATAAAAATTATTGGATGCGTCCTAGTAAATTGCGGGTAGTGCAATGATCGTGTTAATTCTCTATAGGTCGTAAAGATCACTCATCACCAACAAAGTATTTCGATTGCACGCAATTTTATGATAATAGTTGTAAATTTATCTTTAATGTGGGTATATAAGTTCATAAAAGTTGGTAGGCTTACATTGTAATTTTTTGTGAATGTTCAACGTGAACAGCCACTTTTTTTAAATATGGATCGTTACTAAATAACATATATAATATAACAGACTTCTATTTGATCAATTTATTGATAATGCCATTATTATGAAACAATTACTAAAATAGTCAACTGGTAATAGAAAATGTATTAGAATCTTTTTCTATCACGTGAGAATTTTAAAAAATCCAGACGAGTCAACATTATAAATGTAACCTGTGTGTAAATTTTCATTTTATATATTTTTAGAATTTCTTAATGAACCAGAGGTAAATTACTCAGGATTTCTCATTATTTCACCAGGTTACAGCTAAGGCATAACTATCTACGAACTTTTTTTAAGTTGCTTAACAAGTTTGTGTAACTAGCCCTAATGCTATGCTAACGTTATAACTAGGCAAGTGAATTATAGTAAATATCAACACTTTACTAAATATATTGGTAATATTAGCATTAATTATTCTTAGTACGAGGCAGGTTTTCCTCAAAATTTTCGTCTTCACATAGATTATCCAAAATACTAAAGCTAGTAATACCGTAACATAGAGATAACTAATGATAACGCGTAATACTAGATACCTCACATTTTTTCACATCTGTAACCCCTTTTATAACGTTTATTTGGGAAACGATACACAAAACGCGTACCAAACATTCCCCTCACACACGGCGAATATTTTGCCAATATTAGGGCAATATGACAGAACAGAAGAACATCCACTGAATAATGAATACAGTGTTGCGACAAGACCGCGCGCTGTCAATTATTTATCGACAAATTATGAGAGTGACTTAGAGAGGAAAATGTTTTGTGCAACTGAAGAATTGGACTTTTAGGATCCCGTAGATTCTATTGAAACAAGTCGACTCTCGTGGGTTCTGTACTTACAGAGAAAATAATTATAAGTCTGGTCTCAACGTTGGTCTGACCTGAAACAAGTCGACTCTCGTGGGTTCTGTACTTGTAGAGAAAATAATTGTATGGCGCCTCTACACGTTAGCCAACATGTTGGCGAATGTTATGGCCAATACGTAATGGCCATCGTGTAGAGCGGGGGTTTGTGATTACTTTGGCAGGTATTGGACTGTTGGCCCACAAATTGGCGCAAGATCCGTGAGGTGTCGGTTTTTCAACGCAGATCAAAGGGATGTGGTGTGATTGTGGCATAGTTATGGGCGCAGCGTCCACACGTTGGCCACGGGTTCAGTTAGCGACGAGCACCCACGCTGAGCGCACGCACTTTATTCACACGTCGATATATCTAAATTATGTCTACGATATGGCAACTATGAGTAATATAGTGTGTATAATATGTATAATAATGTGTATAATGAAATAAATGTGTATAACAATTTTATACACATTTGTGTAGTAGCGGTAGGCTGAGAATAAATAAACCGCAGCAGCCGTTAGAACCTCAATATTCATTTTAAGAAAATATTAATTTCGTCCGCACATTGGCCCGAACCGAAGCAGACTGATCCACGTTTCAACGTGTGGACGCCATCACAATCTCTTGGCAAACATCTTTGCCACAACATTGGCCAACATGTTGGCTATCGTGTAGAGGCGCCATAATGGTCTCAACGTTGATCAGACCCACTGGAGGGTAGATTCAAATATTGTAGGCATGTTCAATCTTCAAAGATAAGTGCGTATTTAAATTATTTTTTCACGACATCGAGAGAAAACCTTCATAATATCTGAGATTTTAACAAATAGGCAGATGAGGTAATGTATGTGACCCAACGTGAGCGTGAGAGAAGACATGAGCCTACCGTGGTATCGTGGGTTGGTGGGACAATTGTGGACATTGGTTTTGGTCTTGGGTAATTTGATGCAAGATCAAATTAATGATGCAAGATATTTATGGTGATGTAAGATTTTTTTGAGACGCTCCATATTATATCTACACCAAACTTGCTTGGTTTCAGTAGAATATACTTATTACGTTTCTCTGGACTCTCGTAAGGATTACTAACTAACTTGCTAAAACTGACTAGGTAATTTAATAGTCCTTATTTTCGGCTCCATTCAACATGCAACCTTAATTCCATAAAAAAGTCTTTCAATAGAATCGAATATAGGATCATAATAAGCAAACGGAAGCATTAGAGTTTCATAGCCAATATTATTATAAGTCAAAACGGGCCAAACAGGGCCCAGTTCAAAACTTCGGTGCTAAATCTCTGAACTGTCAAACCCTTCAGCGGCAAGTCAAAAGTCACAAGCATTAATGAATCATTAAGATGGCACTCGATTACATATTATTGTTATTCGATTAGGGCGTACCCACACACGCATGTGTTTTGTGCAGGGGGAGCTCAGAATTTTCCGGAGGGTTGCATTCGAGGCCATTACCACGTGACCCGTCGTGACGAGCAGGTTACCCGCTCAGTTCGAAATTTGAAACCCGCGAAAAGTAACGCGTTCGAACTTTGAAACGCGCGAAGTAAAAGTAAACTTTAGTGGCCAGTTACAAAAGTTTTAGCGGGTATATTTTTAAATCTCTAGGCCAGCTCGCTTCAAATGACAAGAATTCTATCTATTTTAAAAATGGAATGTTCTGGAACAAGGCATATTTGAGCTTTTCTTTTTCCGTAAAGTTGTTTAGTGACGCGAAAACAGGCTCTGATCGATTGCTCATTCGAAACGTCTCGATTAATCACTCTCAGTCCTTATTCGATTAATCGTGGAATTTGACGTTTTGAGCGGTTTTCTCGGAAACATTCGCGATGTGGGTGATCTGGAGTTAAACATTTTTTCGGCCAAATACCGGCCAGTAGGTACATAATGAAGACATTCGTATTGAATTGTTTACTGCATACATGAATGTTTAAATGTTTAAAGCTCATTCATTGTAAGCGCTCCTATTAAGTGCCCCGTTTCTTGTGTGTTGTACCGGGAATTAGTCAATTTGTATTTATAAAGACATCGTATTTGGATATATTTTGTGCTGGATTTAGTGGAAAGAACAGTCATAAAGGTATTTTGAAATAAATTATTCTTAATTGCGACATTCCGTGCGTTGTTGTTCCGTAAAAAATGGTATCGAAATTTCCAAGGTTTTCGGCAATTTCCACTGATACTGCGAGTATTGCGATGCTGAGAATTTCAAAGATACTACTAATTATCGTTGATAATAAGTTTGTTATTGATTGTCGTTAATAATACGTTTGTTATGATATTGATCTTACCGACAATGCGTAATTAATTGATTAACATTACTTGTAAGTATGTGTTGAAACTTTGGACTTCATAAAATTTATCTATAAAATAGAAGCCCTTGGCTTATGAAAACATTGTCATGGACGCTTATCACATAGCAATAACGGGTCAATTTCAATTATTACGAAATGTTTAATGACGGGTAACGTCAAACATATTTTTTATAAACCTTTCTGCTAATTTTTTCTGATAGGTATATGAATCTTTCAAATATATTTTGCATCTACCACCGTTTAGGTAAAGTAGACATCATATTAAAGATGAGAAGAAACTGCGGACTTAGGACTTTACGAATACCTACAGGGTTTTATTTTTGTAGTTGGCAACAATCAATTATTTGCCCACTACTGAGCTCGGATGTCACCTACATAAAAGGTCTAGAGTCTACTCCACCACGCTACTCCAATGCGAAGTGTTGAAGGGGTTAGTTGCGAACCCAAGTATCGGAAGTTTTAGTGCCGCGCGAAGGCCTCCGACATGGCTTAACGACTGCTATAAAATTTATCCATTATAACCGGGACCGACTACTTTGAGTGAGCTGTGACAGCCTTTACTCGGGGAGTTTGGGTTCCAATATGTCGGTGATGGGTTCTGACTTTTCGGAGTTGTGGGCTTTAAACATTTAAATTTCACTCCCTATAACGGCGAAGCATAACATCGTGAGTAAATCTGCATGCTGGAGAGTTCGCAAAATTCAAAGGCGTATGAAGTCCGCCATATTGCACTTGGCCAGCGTAGTGGACTACGGCCTTAACCTTCTCATTTGAGAAGAGACCCGCCTAGCAGTAGGACTGTTATGTTATGGGTTGAGAAAGACTGCTTTACGTGCTTTCTGAAGCACGAAAGCGCTCAAGAAATTTTTGCTATTCACAGTCACCTATTGAACTATCTAACCGACCTAACCAATCGATCGTACCAATTGCATAATTAGTTTAGTAGTTAAGTACCTTTGTGTCACGGATGTAGGTATATGATGCCCTCTCACTATCAGATGGTCCGTATTCCCGGATACTGACAAAAAGTCACCATCCATTTATCCACAGGTGGCCTGGACTCGTTTACTGTATCCAAAACGTAAACGAGGTCCCGCAAAAACTCGTTCACGCCGTGACGCGCCGTGACGGAGGTTCCCTTTGAGGCGCCGCGACAATTGGGAAATAAATCGGAATCGAATCGGAATCGTAAAGGCTCCGATCGATTTGTGTATCCGTGTTTGATTGCTCACGGTGCTGACATAGATTAAGGAGTATATTCGCCTTTGATGTTGGTACAAACGCCGACTTGTAGGCAAATAGAGTCCTGGACATTTCTTTTCTGGAGGGCAATATGTCGGTGATGAGTTTTAATGATGTCCATGGGTGGCGTTGACCACTAACCGGCTTGTCTGTTCATTGTTCGCTTCTACTTACTGTGTTTGT
Source organism: Hesperia comma (assembly GCA_905404135.1). Classification (NCBI taxonomy): domain Eukaryota; kingdom Metazoa; phylum Arthropoda; class Insecta; order Lepidoptera; family Hesperiidae; genus Hesperia; species Hesperia comma. The sequence continues at coordinate 10,762,795 of FR990034.1, forward strand.
TTCTAAGTCTTAAAGATGAGCTAAAGAGTGATTTAGCTCATTTGATAGTCTTGTTGTGGCGCTCTTAGACTAAAGCAAGGAAACAATTAAATAATTTATAATTAAAAATTTTGAATCTTTGAACCCAGGACCTCTTGTTTGGGAATCCATGGTTCAAATCAAGAGGCTATTTAAATAACTCCAATCACTGTGGTGTCCTCATCGCTTAGTGGCTTACAGTGCGACCGGGGGCTAATTGGTCGCGACAAAAAGACTACGACTGAACCTTGTTACCGTGGTTAATACCAGCGGACACAACGAGGGCTAATTCCGGATCTCTGCGTGCAGCCTGGGATGGCCACGCGATTGGTAATTAATTGGATTGTCCAAGAAATTACGCTGTTGTTTTAGAGATGCGAAGGGTTAATGTGTCACTATTAAAAGTTGAATACGATGACCTCTGGGGATAATAATGTAAATAATTTCTATTTTTGGAATTAAGTGAAATTTTTTTGAAGTTATTGGTATTTTATAAGGATTAAAATACCTATGTTGAATTTCCCATCAAGTGATTTAATTATGGGCATGACACCTATTGAGGAAACAAATAAAAATAAAAGGAGAATTTACGACACACGCAACTTAAAATATTAGGTAAATTGGATAAAATAAATTGTATAAAATCCGCCAATTTTTTGCTAGATTTTTTGAGGATTTATCCTAGTTATTACCGAACATGGTGCACCTACCGGCGCAGGCGCAGCGGCCAGTAACGCCATCTGTGAACGCTAAGTGCAACTATTGTCGCATTCGATCCAGTCGGCTTTGTTGAAGGCTTTCGGCGCTGTCACCAGGCCTTTAGTGACGGTGGCGGCGTCTTTAGGTATGCGAGGATTGTGACCAATCGGTACTGTGAACCTTCCCGGTCAATTGTTTGGGAAGCTGCTCATTTCCAGTTATTTGTTGTTATTGTTGTATTTAGACGCTTGTGGTTTTATGTAAATAGCCGGCAGATGAGACGTAAGTTGCGCTTATGGTGTCACTGATGCGTTGCCGGCAAGAGTAAACAGAAGTACTTGTTACTAGACGCAACTATGTGGGTAGTAACTAGAACTAGTAAAATATGATTTACCTGTACATCACAGAATTTAAGGTTCATAAGGTATGTGAAATCTGCTTATTGGCATTGGTCGACACGACATGGTGATCTAGGGCCCAGCTGTGGATCAGTTAGATTCAAACGATGACAATTCAATTAATTAACAACATAGCTACTATAAAACACGAAGTCCAAAAAAAGCCTTCCTCCAGAATCATTACACCAGAATAATTTAAAACTACGGAAAAGTCTCGCAATGCGTCGTATTTGTAGGCATAGTGTAATGACAAAGTATTTATGAAGTTAAAGAATCAGCGCGTGTTGTAACGATGTACGCCGTACCTATGGTGAATCTCTGTGCTCCGTATCACCTGGGCGGTAGTCCGTATGGTACCCATGGGACCTTGGTGGAGCAGTACTGGATGTAAGTATCTGGAGATGTATGGTATATGATGAAGGGGTCACAAGTGCCTTTCAATGGTTCATGTAATGTTTGTTAGCTAGAACTTGGCTTGACACGCTCCCGCGTGTCTGGATATCTACGTAATGGTTACAACAATTAAATACCGGACCGTCGTTCGAAGTGGCCTTGTTTAGGTTCTCGGTAAGGCTTAATTTTCAATGATGTGTTTTAATAATAATATTTGTTCGTATTCTTGGTGTTAGGCTTCTTGTCTTTATGTCATAATACATGTTGTCCAGGGTCCAGTCCATTACAGTAATTGCATAAAAAGTAGAATGGTATGGTAATTATATTTTTTTTATTTCAGGAAACCTTCCGTCGACGGAGTTGGTAACACTGCGTCCGTGAATAGCCGGTAAGTCGATTATGTACTTGTTAATTGTATTTATTTCGATGTCTAGATATTTTATAGTCTTAGGATGCTCGCTCACATTCGCGACAATACGAAAACCCACAAGTGAGATGAGACGCGTTAATCATTAGGCACTTCTCACACAACGCTATTTGCAAGCGACTCGGATCTTGTCAATGTATGAAAGCGACGCGTCTACGATGCGTCTCCTGTCAGTGAGAAGTGTCAGATAGGTACAGCGAATTTTGGATTGCGTTGCCGTCGCGTAGCTCATAAATAGCGTAGTCTGAGAAGTGCCTTACGTGAAGCTTTTGACACATTCTTTTGACACATTCGCTGTCAAAACTGTGACGATTCGGGCAATGTACAAAGGCCCGCTCGCATGTGAATAGGCGTGGTTAGACTTATGTACATTTCTTAAAACGAAAACAATTATATTGGTACAATCTTGGCCACATCACAAAATTTTGAAAATATTTTTTTTTCGAAAGGTAGCGTTTGTGATCTTGTCCTATATTCATTTGAGAGAAATTTGACTATATTACCTAACAATTGAATTATTCCTACTCATCAATTTCGAAGTCGATAATTTTTTTGTAAAAAGTTATTAATTTATTTTATTTATTCAGAAACGTTATTAGTACTTATAGAACCACTCGACAAAAAACACGTCATAGAACAAGTCATCTTTTACCAAAACAATTAGGTACACGGACCTCAAAATTAGCTCGACAGCGCCATAACCCGCCCAATCGGTGTTTTACCGTATCAATTTCCATTCGAGATCGCCTCCGAATCGATTTCTCGTCGACATCCACCTCAAACCCAGGTATCCGATAATCCAATCACTAAAAATGGTAATTTCCTCGGCGTTCTCACGGACGAAACAAAGGATCAGAAGTGAAAAAAGGAGCTAAATATGTATTGAAAAGGGAAAAAGTCGGTATCCAATCACAATTACGGCCGGCTGTGTAATTTGACGTTTGACTGCGATATTCCCTCGCAATGGAAGATCAATGCAATCTTGGATTTGTAAGACTCATTCTTTTGTTAATCGAGATTATTCTCCGACACAATCCTTTCGTTAGTCAATTTTGAAACAAATTGTAATTTAAAAAGCACATATGCCATCACTGGCGTAATGTTTGGGACGGAATTCGGATTTGTTTAACTTAAGGCTCAATAGCACTTTGTAAACAAAAAAGTTGTTGTCACTAATTAAACAGCATTAATGACAAACTGTAATTAAGTTAATACCAAGTAAGTTTATACTTATCCAAATATTTTATTTTTCATTAAATTAAATTAAATAATGTGGAAATAATTATGTACCTACATATTGTCCCTAATTTTGGAGGACCTTCTGATGTTTAAGAAGTAGTGAAACAATTCATCATCTCTCACACCTTATCCAAGGCCTTTGTGACCGATCACAGATGTGTTGCTACTGCAATTTATTGAAGTAGAATGCCCTTTGTTAAAATCAACTTTCTTTATAAAAGAAGTAATAACTTATTTCACTGCTAACTAACAACCATAGTATCAAAATTTCAAATAGCTTAATTAACTCATTACGTTTAACTTTGAAACTCAATTTGGTCGAGAGCGACTACATTTCCAAATAAGTGAATTCATTTGGTATTCAGGCCGTGGGGTCGGTAAGCCATGTTTAAGACACTGGCTAAAAATAATGAAAAACTGCCACTCCGGCTAAGCCGGGCCAAATTAGATCCATCTCGCCGGATCACCGTGTGGCTCGACGGTGCAGTAGGTATAGCAGCAATTTTTTTCTCTTCAACTTACTTCTACATTAGAAGTAGTTGGTAGAAAGTTAATAACAAGTAAATTAATATAAATGAAAATTTTAGTTTACTGAAACTTGTAGTGGTTAATTTAAAGTAAATAAATTTAAGTTAAGTTAAGGTAACTTAAATTTATTTACTTTAAATTTTAAATGTTTGTTTATTTACCGACTTGAAAAAGGACGAGGTTCTCAATTTGACTTTTTTATGTGTTGTGCATCATAACTTTTTCCTCGGTAAACCGATATTGATATATTTTTTTAAAGCTAGCTAAGTCTTGCTTGCCATCTGGTCCCAAAGTCTGGTCCCCTAGCTTGTAAAACTAGTCTCGTTTATTTTAGGCGTTATTTATTCTACGATAAACGAATTGCTAATTAATTTTAAGTAGGCAGTTAATTTAAAAGAGGTGCAGATAGAATTTATTACAATTCCATAATACGTAGGGTCTTGCACAGACAAACCATTTGAATAGTGTATAAGCCAAAAAGGAAAAAAGCTTTTAAGAGCACTTTTATGTTCGGTTATTATTCTAAAAGCTCATTTGGCCTATACCAGGTAATTTTTCATGAAAACCATAAAGTAGGTAGGGAAAACTTTACGCAACTAGAATGCCAGTCACGTTTTCATAAGAGAGAGGGGGATGGATGATTTTGAAATGGATTTTTATTTGTGAGCGAATGGGATAGATGTAATAAGTAGATAATATATTATATTTTCCAAGTTATTGAAGTAAGGTAAAAGACGAATTTTAAAGTTATTGCCGTATTCAAAATACCTATCACTCATTCAGTCACTCAACAATAAATTACTGTGATTAACTATTATCTAAGGAATAGTTATCTAAGCATTGTGGTTATTTACACATTATTTTACTTATGTAAAATAACTAAGTATCTATGAAGAATATTACAACAATTATTATGTCTTAAATTATGTATCACTGTTTTAGTATAGCATCGTTTGGAAATTAAATAGGTTATTTAAGGTATAAACCGGTTACTCATACAGCGTTCAATTTAAAATAACTAAGTATTAACTATTTCATTAGGTACCTGATAAATAACCAACCCTACATTCCTTGCAAACAAAAAAAAACTACTTGGATAGCACTTACAATGAATTCGATTCATATCCAATCATAACGAATATGCAAATGTTTTTCGATTTAAACAATAACAATAAAGAATCTGAATCGAATAAGGAATCGATACATCGGATATCTGGCGAATCGATTCGATTATTGTCCCATACTAGGCAGCAGTAATTACTCCTATTGTATTATGAGATTTATCTCGGATAAAGGATTGGTCTTGTTATAAATCTTAATGAGGACTGTTAGCGGAGTAAGGCGGCGTGCCGAGGTGAATTCTATTTGATTTATGTTATCTCGCTAGGATTTGTACGCGGTTCCTTTTGCTTTGAACAGTTCACATTAGTTAGAGGCGTAGATTGCTAAACGATAGCCTAGTGGTGGAAATTCAGTCGTCTACTATGGCGCCGCGGCGCCGGTTCAAATCCTGAGCACAAGTTTTTAACCGGCTTTAAAAATAGAGGTTCTCAATTCGACATTCAGTGTCAATTCGACACTCATTCTCAGTGTGTGTTGCCTATAACTTTTTGCTCAGTGTTCCGATTTTTATGATTATTATTTTTTATCTCGTAACCTGGTACTTAGGTACTTGTCGTGTAGTTTATTTTAGCAACATCTGACGATTAATTTTTGAGTTATCTATACTTGTCCATGTTAAAGTCGGTTTTTAGGTTAACATCCTATATTACTCTTCAATATTCAAGTTGGTTTTGTTTTCGTTAAAATTACATAGGTACATAAATGTTACATTTTAATAGACTACAGAGCCCTTTGATGGTAAGTGGTCACAAGACTCACAAGTATACCTACTTATATTTAACTTAAGTATATTTAATTTTACTACAAAAGCTTATTAAAAATTCTTAATATGAAGAGCGGTTTAACAATGGTAAATCGAATATCATTCGATATGCTTAATCTTTGTAGGGTTACCAATTGTCTGGATTTATCCAAAAATGTCGGGCATTTTGGCTTTCTGTCTGGTTTTTCAATTTTGTGCATTTTCCGGACTATTAAAAGTGAAACTAAATTAGCGAGTGCGGGTTTGTTAGTTTAAAAAGAAGAAAGAAAGTTTTTAGAAGCTTGCATATTTTTATTGGACAAAAAATATGTAGAACGAATCAGCATTATTCCAAAAATAATACATATGTTGTTATCTTATCCAGATAAGTATAAGTAAATAAATAAAAAATTATAACTCAAATGTCCTGAAATTATTGGAATTTCTTTTATGGTAACCCTAGTCTTTTAACAATTTTTGATCAGCAATTATTATAAAGAGGAAGTACAATATCTGTCTGAGATCATATAATTACGTATGCCATGTTCGTTACAATGTAAATATCGCAGGAATGATACGATAATAATGCATATCTACTAAATTAATAACTTACCTGCAATTAAATAAAAAATAGCCGGTCGGTAAACGAAAATCGACAATAATACAGTACCTATTTTAAATAGAAACAGAGGTATTTAATTCAATTTATACTTTTCAGAGGCGACTGTCTTTAGGGGTAGCAACGCATCTGTGACAACAATTTTATTAGTTGGATTATTACTAACGTCAACTAACTATCACTTCCCGAGGACACTGTACCTGTCCTCACACATGTTAACAAACTAACCAATTAATATTCTAACATGATCTGTTTTAACTGGACTAACCATCCTAGTCTTGTTTTAGGTCAATCACAAATTCTAATTCCATGGGCGGCAGCAGAAGAGTTGTGCTACATCGTTTGCTACCTTAATTCCATAAAAAAGCATTCATCTCTTATTCTTATGTAACTATAATTTACAGTAGATGTTAAACACATAATAAAAGTCAGTCTGTTTGTACATAATAAAAATCAAATGCCCGTGACACACCGTCAACCCCAGCGCATTAGCATACGAATACATCGCTTTGTGCCGGACAATGCGGTATTCACTCCACTCCACACTCCACACTCCACGCCGACCGCTCACTCACTGCACGGTATTCTGAAATGAAGAATGTCTTCATATTTTATTAGGGATTTGAGGAAAAATACTGATCATTCGTAGTCAGTCAGAACTTCGCAAATGATTATGCCAAGTATTTGAGATACCTATCGTCGGTTTTTTAAATTATCAAAGGTGTTAGTGTCTTTGGTTGGTCCCACCTGGATCCCACACAAAACCTTGGATCTTCGCGTAGATTCCAAAATATTCGTAGGTACATTGTACCTAATTATAAACGTTCGTAAGCCTTCAGGTCAAGAAAGTTTAATTCTTATTAAGTTGGAATCTCTAAATGTTGAAATTGCACGGTATTCTGAAATGAAGAATGTCTTCATATTTTATTAGGGATTTGAGGAAAAATACTGATCATTCGTAGTCAGTCAGAACTTCGCAAATGATTATGCCAAGTATTTGAGATACCTATCGTCGGTTTTTTAAATTATCAAAGGTGTTAGTGTCTTTGGTTGGTCCCACCTGGATCCCACACAAAACCTTGGATCTTCGCGTAGATTCCAAAATATTCGTAGGTACATTGTACCTAATTATAAACGTTCGTAAGCCTTCAGGTCAAGAAAGTTTAATTCTTATTAAGTTGGAATCTCTAAATGTTGAAATCGCGTTAAGTTGAATCACAATTGACTGCAGTTATCGCATTAAAATCCATTATTAAAATCAGCCGTTTTATGTAAAAACAACTGCTAACTGCATCCCAAGGACGGTTATGTCAATCTTAAGACATAAATTACACGAGCTCTGTGCGCTTTTTTAATGTATTATTTACCATAATATAAATTAAATATAAAACAATCATACCCACTTTCGTAAACAGTAGGTAGTGAATTAAATGGACAACAGTAGTAATTAGTGAAAGTTTAGAATTTATTGCCTCGATTATAACGCCATTTGACCCTCCAAATCTTCGTCGAACATTAAAAAGAAACGTTGACAATAATGAGGATATTCCATCTGATGGTATATGGTAGCTGCGGCTAAGAAAATTAGTCACGAAAAGTATAATAGGTAATATTTGAAACTTATATCATCCTAGATAGAAAAAGCAAAATTGAGGTACTCCTGTCATTGACAGATAAGTTGGATTCATGAGCCAATTAGGTGAATCAAAGGTTGTTTTGACAGACTACACACAACTTTGGAAACGTTATGCAGAACTCTCAAATGTATAGGTTTCGTTCGAGCAATCCTCGACTCGAGCATCCTAATGACAAAATAGGTGCATATACAAAAATAAACCTTAATACTCATAACTCTGTTTCCATTGTGATAAAAATCTGCTCTGCTCTCCGAGCCGGTCTGTCTGAACGGACCCTTACCTTAGCAAGTGCTAAGTATCTAATATATTATTTTTATGTTACACTCTCTTGTATCAAACGGGATAGGTATAGGTATGTCTACTTAATAATTAATATCAAGTTTTTAACAAGTTCCAGAAATAAGTCGCCTGTCGCGATTTTAATAAGAGCAGTCTTATCCACCAATTTCTTTGCAAGACATAATTAAAACAGATGCGTATTGGGTGCATTAATTTATACTTTTTTCCTTTGCGCTTTTAATTTGTCCGCGCGAGTGTTTTGCATAAATTCCTTTGTTGAGAGCGAGAGGTCCAATTAGTAGGCGGCAGTAATTTATTTGGTCTTAATAAGACGATTCGGGGATTCTTTCTGTGTTTTGAAGGTGAATTGTTTCATGAAATTCTCTGAGTTCAAGGGTCAAAAATCAAGCGTTGAATTGAAGATTTATTCTTATGTTATTCAACTTGTAATTTGGATAGCAATTTGATTTTTTTATTAACGATTACGGTTGCCATGTATGTACTATGCTACGTTCGAAATAATTATCCTAGTCCAGAAATTGATAAATACTGAAATTTCTGATTTCTTCAAGCAAAATAAGTTTTATGATTCAAGTTCTTGAGATTCAATTGAATGAGGTTTAATAAAGTATAAGTAAATAAATAAATATTTGGGGTCAATAATTAAATATTGGTCGTAAACTTTTTAGTAAATAGGTAAAAAATAACTTAAATACCTACTCGGTACTAGTATGTACAAAATAAAATATTATAATATTTTTTCGTACTCTATAGGAAACGATGTTTCAGTTTTGGTCACTGTTCTTAAAGTGTCAACCGATAGGTAGCCATATCGCACCCTGTTCTAAATTCGGATATTTCATCGCAAAACCGAAATAAATTACAACCACAACTTAGACTTAAAGTAATGCTTGTCCTAATATCATAATCTTACACCGAAATGCTTTCACATCTACTGAACCACTTTTGGGGGACCTAGAAATTATTTTACAAAGCTACACCCCATTTGATGCGGCTTAAACTTAAATGCGTCGACTCAAAGTTGAAATTTCAACAACCAAAAACCTGGTACGCAGGACCTAAAAATTATACTGAATAAAGAAATACGTGTCTTTTAATTTTGTACCGTATTGCAATTCGCATAAGGTGCATCTTTAGGTGTAAACCGAGGAAAGTAAATGAAGTGTCCCTCCCGGCTATTAGTCCGGGGATTATAGATTTGATCCGGGATGAAGTGACCAACGTCATATTGTTAAACCGGGATTTGGTCACTTGTTACACTAATTCGTGTTCTTTGTTGTTGGATTTCATTGCGGGTTCAATCTAAATTGGCTTAGTTTCCGTGTCTTCATATAAATATTATTATATCAATGTACGTAAAGTTAAAATCATGAAAACGTGCTATTTTAAATCTTTTTTGTTAAAAAAATCAGATAAAAGTAAAACTCAAAAACTCTTCGTCAGATGACGCTCAAAATATGGGATCTGACTGCAAGCACTAGCTTTTTATTAAAAACAGAATTATAAAAATCTATCCAGATTTGTATCGCAGCCAAATGTTATATGTTAAATACAGTTGAATTGAGAACCTCCTCATTTTTTAAGTCGGTTGAAAATAGCTGTGCATTTTAGTGACCCCAAATTATAATTGGTCTACATCAGTAAATACTTAGATATTTTCTTGTTTAAATATAGGAGCATGATGGAGTATGCTTCCTCAGTTATTACAAGAGACTCTTGCTCAGTGTGAGCCATTATGGGTTGAAGTTTGAAGTCAACATTAACCCAATCTAAGTACCTACTTATTCGTGGAAAATAATGCAAATGCACGGGGCAAATAAAAACATTATATTTTAAAATATTTTTATTGTTTTTGTAAATTAACAATTACATTTTTACTATACCTACTGATTTTAAAGCATACCGATATTTCGACCCAGCATGAATCATCATGAAGGCGAGACTATTCTTGACTTGACTATAAAATACAAAATCGTAAGTTAACTACTCGTTACTCGTTACATATAAAACTATTTTCTGTGATATAAAATAAAAAGTCATATGGTTAAAATAAGACCGCCCACAGTCCCTACAACAAGCATTACATCCGTTTATGAAAGTGGGAAGACACGCGAAGAATGAATGTAACTCTGTAAATGAGACAGATATTTATTTATACCTGTATATCTGAGACACTGGGTAAGTGGAATACCTCTATAAGTGAAACGACATTGCAGGTCCCTTGATGTCTCACTTAACCAGGTTTCACTGTATTATCTGCGATTAAACAAAATACAAGTTAAAGAAACTCCGAGAAAAAAAACTCGAAATGTACTGAGCTCCTGCAAACAATTAAGGCGAGGCCACACCGTCTCGAATGTCTTCTCGAGCGAAGCTAATTCGCTTATAAATATTCATGGATCTATTCTTGTCGTCATATTGTGATACTTTGATTAAGTGTCTCCAACCCTCACTCGTCCTGATTAATGGAGACGGTTCCGATTGTTCTGTCGGCGCCTTTTGACGTTTTTTGACGCTACCGTCATTTTATTGTGACGGATAACTACGGTCATCTGACGTCGGTTCTGAACGGGTTCGTTTTTACGAGTTGTTTAGTTGGTTGGCTGTTGACTTAGTTTGTTTTGGTCACAAGTAAATAAGGCTTTACAGTCTATACACTTAAACTAGAAATTCATGTGTTTAGTTTCTTGTCAATATTGTGCTTAACAATTTTTGTATTGCTTGATATCTAATGTTAAATTCACACTTTATATGGAATGCCCAGTTATCTTGGACCATAAAGGTCTAAATTGTTATACATTTTAGAGTTAAAGGCATGCATGTTAAAATATATTTATTAATTTTTTTCGTGGTATCCCATTTTAAATAAAACACTTATCAAACTTTTAAACATACGAAGAGAAATTTATTATTTTTGTTTTTTTTTTGCAAAACGTGGCTGATAATTAAAATCATAATTTCTTTCAGTCGTGAACTCCTTGCAGATATTTCATTCATCACCTTCATTTCGCTTTTAATCTGTCATCGTTGGAATAAAAGTCATGAAGAACCCTCAATTTTAGGTTATAGTTTAACAATAGGATAGTAGCGAGTAAACAATATTGTATCATATTTACAACAGATGGGTTCTTAGGTTCAAGATATTTATAAATATTTTAATTCAAAGATTTTTATCTGTTTGTATCATAATTTCTGCTACTTAAATAAATTATGTAAGTAATAAGTTATGTAAAAAATATTTTCCACAACAAATGAAAGTACAAAAATTTTAAGAGTTAATTAGTATCTAATATTTTTTAGTTTTGATTTGTTGAATAAAAATATTCTCGTATAATTGTAAACACTTGCATTGATTCTCAGATTTCATAAAAAAATCGGTTACGACTGCAACTTATCGCTCACCGTTCACAATCCGACACTTACCTTAAAGTCAAGATTAACTAAATGTTTGATTTTAATTAACTTTGTTATTCAGGAACCTGGTGATATTAATAAGGCAGTTGTCGGCTGTCGTGTCGCGCGTCAACGTTAATCGTTCCCGATCCGTCTTGTGTGCCCCCGCCCTTAAATTAGCGCGGGAGGTGTTTTCGTCATTTGTTATACATACTTGTTTATTATAGTGATGTGATTTTAGATATAGTTTATTAGAGTTGAAAATTGATTGTGTAGGGTTAAAGTTTTGGGTGGTATTTTTGTTTGTTAAACAATTAAATGAAAGCGGTTTTTTGGGATTCTTGAAGTCGTCTTCATCACCACCATTTGGTTACCAATGCATAACCGATCAAAAAAAGCGTTAAAAGTTATTGTAGGTACTTATTGCTCTTGAGTTATACAAAGATGCAAAAAGTTAACGTCTCAAGGCAAGGCTTCAAAAAGCTAGGCAATACACAATTACAATACAATTAACAATACAGGTGTAGGTATACTTAAAAAAATGACATAGATATACTCTTTTTTATAGAGATATAAGTTTGTTTGAAGATCAGTCAAAACTGTCAAAAGTAGGTACTTCCACGTGGACCAACCAGCGGGCAACATCTAGTACAATTATAATATTGTTGATAACATTACGTATGCATACTGTATAACGTAGGTGAATATTCCGCGCGCCAAGGCGATGCAAACAAAATTGGATAATGCTAATCCGACGCAAGACGTCAAACTTCGATAATATCATAATCAAAGCAAATCCCATGCGGTAGAAGTTCCGAATTGAACTTACTTGAGACGCCGAGGATACGGAATTGCTACTCTCCGCTAAAAACAACTTTATTAAGTGTGCTCACAGTTCAATTTAGCTTGTAAGTAATATTTACTTAAGGCATTTTAAATTCTAGCCGTTAATCTACAATCAACCTTAATCATGGGGTGTAAAACCGGTATTTGTGTGGGTTGCCATTAATGGTTTAAAAATACAGCAATTGTGACCACTCGCTACGAAAATCGCATGCGAAAATTTTTCGTATACCTACGAATACGGAATATAATAAGTCATCGGTGAAATTCAAAAATCGAGCCCCAGACATACGTTTTACAATTTGAGGTTGTTTTAAGTAAAAATGAAAAGAAAATAAAAATGAATGTCTTGGGCGTCCTAAGCTTTTATATCATCTTAGGTACATCTGAAGACGTAAGGAATAAGTATAAATGACGACCATTTTATATTTTATATTGTGGATAGTAACTCAACACTTTCACTTCATAAGCTAATCCTGTCTAATCCGCTACATTCACGCGAAGTCTTGTACTGCTCACGCTCTTATCCCTGCTTTGGATTTAACATAAATATGCAGTGAAGGGTTGAAGGAAAGTCTCTGATATATTATATGTTTTATGCCACTCGCGACGCTTTAGAAAATGTGGCAATTTAGCAACGGAAATAGGCAATTTACTCGAAATTTAAAATATAATATAAATAAAAATATAGTAAAAAAAAATGTTAAATTATTTCAATAATACTATAGGTACGTATTTTTATTATACAAAGTCAATTATCTCAAAATTAAGCAAGCTGCAAAAAGTATTTAAGTATTTAAACGTGCCATTTACAGTGGTTTTAAAATACGTGAGTGTATCAGCGATATCTATACCTACCTATGAAGAAATTTTATATTTGAATTTATCTATCTAATGTTACTAATTTGTAATACTTATCCCGTCATCTTGTGTCTGTCTTTCCTGCCCAAGACAAACAGACATTTTACGCCTTTTTATATTCATAAAGAAATAAAAAAACTCTCCCAAACACAAGAAAGGCTCCTCAATTTTTACCTTAAGACAGACTAAACGGATGAATATTTTAGATTCAAATGCATAAATATGCGAATTATCTAAGACTTCGGATTGACTTAACATATTGCGTGTGGGGAAGTCGGGGAGGATCGCCATAAATAATAATTGAAGCGCGACCCGCCAGATAAATCGACATATGCTAATGTACGCCAAATTATTTATCGAGGGGTAAACCTTATCGGGACGCGCGGCAACAATAGGGACGCTCGTGATATTTCTTGCAACAATAGTAAGGTGAAAATGTTTAACTTCCGGATCATTTTTATGTAAAAACCCAAAAAAGCGCGAGCCACATGCCCGTGACCACTTTGGCCAACCTAGAACAAGACTCGGTTAGAGACTAAGGTGGTTATTGGTAGGCAACGCGTTGCCAGTCAAAAGAGAGTCTAAAGAATATTATTATAAAACAAAGCGAAGTTGCTGGTACATTCTATTATCTATTTTCCTTTTGTTTTTTTTTTCTTTGACCCGCCGCGCCGTCACAATTCTACCAACAGGTTTTATAATTTACGTGGTAGGTAAAAACATTTAAAAAAATGCTTTATTTTTCCTGTATATTACTGAATAAAAGTTTACCAATTAAAACAAAAAAAAAACAAACAGTTTTATCAATGAAGATGGTCGTAAATATTCACATACGCCGTTCTTCATCGCTACCGTGACAAAATACGTTCCGGGTGCCCTAGCGGCTGATACACTGACTTTCTTAAGTCAATATTGTTTTATCTGACTTATTTGGGTGGGATTTTATTTCCTTTTGTTTAGATTTATTATATGGGACATTAATAACACGGCATGCAAACGGTTAGTGCTTAGAGGTGAGCTGGTTGGATATGACTGGAGTTTAAAGGGTTCTGGGTTCGATTCCTTGACTTGTATATATTGTCCATGGCACTCACGACACAGGGAACCTAGTGTGGTACCTATGTGTATGACTATTTATTTAAGTGTATCCACGTCTAGCGAACCTAAATATCTGTACTAATAATGTGTAATAATATTTGTACCTGGTTTGTTATTTTTTAGTAAAATTTTGTACACAAGAGACCTAAATTCTAATCTTCCATTTAATTCGTGCACATTAATTAAAATCACTCATAAACATTAGGTATACACCTGTTACGAAAACCTTTAACGCGCAGGTAAATCTAGCCTCTAACTTCGAACCCCAAACCTTTCTGTCGGTAGTCAACAGAAAGTAATACTCAACATAACGCACATAAATTCCTACAAACGAAAGACTTAACGAATGAAAACTCTGTTAAATGTAACAGAAGAAGTTACCATGCAAATAGCACAGTTAACTGAAGCCCTGATTAGTTAAATCTTAACTGAAATGGCCCGAAAGTTGCCGCTCCGTTAAACGTAGTTAACAATGATATTATGGTAATACAAATGTTTATCTTTAAAGTAAGTACGTAATGTAATAAATCTGTTTCTTTATTTCCTGGAGGAAATTCAAGTACTTAATGCAATTAACCACAGTTTTATCGAAGTACCTAGTCGTGTTTCATTAAATATTTATTAAATCCATACTAATATTATTAATGTGAAAGTATTAAGTTTAAGTGTGATGTTTATTTTTGTCCTTCTTTCATGTCGCAACGAAGTGGTGTTAAGGTATAATATTGTGTTTGGTGATAGTTTGGAGTTTGGAAATATTAAGCAAAGTATCTTAATATCTTTAACGGACTTCGGTAGAAGAAGGAGGTTTTCAATTTAATTCGACTGTATTTTTTTCTTTTGTGTGTTATCTCGTAACGTTGCACGGATTTTGAATTGAGTACCTAACTCTTTTTGTATGCGAGACATGCACATGTCGTCTAGACCCATAGGTATGAGTGACATCTGACAGGCAGTTTTTGAGTTATCTGTACTTATCGATTTTGAAGGCGGTATTTTTTTGTAAAAAGTTAGACTTAGTATAGGTATTTCAACAACTTATAACTTTTTGCTTAAATCGGTCGACTTTGGAATCTTTCACAATCTTTTAATATTCTATTAATATTAATAGCTCCTCTAACAAGTCCAAATAAATTACAGGCATTAAAGTGGCCGGTTAATAAAATATTAACGATATAATAAACATTTTATTAACAATATTTCACTCGTTTATTTGTTTAAAGAATTACTTTAGTGTCTGGGTTTATACTTGTTAAGATTCGATAGTAATTTTATTAATAGAACGAAGTTCTTTATCGAACGGTGCAGATGGAAGCAAGGAAACAAAAAGTGTAAGATTTTTGTATGTCGGTAGGTACTGGGAATGTATGCTGTTGACTGAGCTCAGTCATAGATGCGCGCTTATTAGTCAATCAGTTTTATTCAGGTCAGGTAAGTCAGCAGTCAGGCGAGGCATGTAGGTAGGTAATTGTCAGAAAGAGCACTGTGACAGATAGACAGACAGCATTAATAGGGTTTCATTTGTCGCCTTTTGGTCACGGAACAATATATGTGCATAGGTGTATAAAAAGTGGATACGTAACACATGAAAACACAAACTTAGTTTAATTACTTCGATGTGATTTGAAGCCGTCCACATCAGCACAAAAGCCACCCTCCAACACGTAATAAAATAATAATTAAATCCGCCCTCGGGTGGAAAAATCCAATTTGTTTTTACGACTGCTCGCTTCGGTGTTTAGTGTGAAATGACCTTTATAAGCAGTGCTAGGGACAGTGAGATTATAATTATATTGTAATGTAAGAATGTCACTCATCCATCTAGGGCCGCCACTACCTTCATGAGCGCCCGCTTCCGATATTGTTTTTCGACTCCAAGTCGTCGTTTCAACAGACAAGCTGATATCGAATTACTTTGACTGAAATATATTTGTGGTGCCCCTCCGTAGTCCATTTGCCACCTATTCTTGGACCTCTATATTTATTTCATTCCTCTATATTGGATATTCTCTGCACCCTCGCTTACACCGGCCCTGACTGAGGACGCCTAGCAACTCTACCATGATACCATACCATACCATCTACCATGGTACATAGTTAGCTTAATAACAATTCCATGGCGTTACCTCGCTACTTAAATTCCAAAAAAAACTACTTTGACAGTTGCACCCGTTAGACACTTAGACACTACCATTCGCTGGCTATTAACCCGCAAATAAACCAAGAAAGTGATCTTGAGTGCAGCCTCACGATACGACTCCCGGGCGTACCGTGCGGCCAGTTTACGGCGCTCCTAACGACCTTCGCACTTTGATGACTTTTAACGGCTTTTAATGAGCCGACAACTTGCTACTTAGCTCATTGAGCGAGGTACTAAGTTGAGTATTTATTGCGGAAGTTAGTGCGTTGAACTTTTTGTTTTTTATTTCATAGGGTATTTTAGTAGTTAACATAGTTGTACGTTACCAAAGGCCTGGTAAACCATTTTATTTAATATTGAAAAAAAAAGATTAAGTTTGGAACGATAATAAATTAATGAACCGAATAATAAAATATCATATGGAAGCCCAAAAGTTCACTCATTCAGTAAAAGCTGTTTTTTTTCACTGAGAGTATTTCTCAATATTACTGCAATAAAGACTTCTGGTTAAGGATAAAAATGAGGCCAGTAAAAATTCTAAATATTCAGTATTATATTTTGAGATGTTTCATTTCATTGTCAAAACAGTGATCAGACGGGTCCAATAAGCCGGGCGAATGGCCCCTCGCTCGGATATTTGATGAAAAACTTATCAAGATTGGAAAACGAGAGAAGACACGAACAATGCGCGCTTAACAAAAGACGCATAGACGACGTTCAAAAACCGATCTGGCACTCACGCCTTTTTCCAGAGAGGTATTCCACACACTCAATACTGCCTCCCGTGACAATGCAATCCAACTTTTATGAAGAAGCGATTTCATTAAGAACCGTGCGCACCATTCATGGTGCGAACCCTACAGGTTTTTGTAGACAAATCTCAAATACCGGCCGTTTTGGTGTTAGCAAGTAGACGCTTGTTTTCGTACTCTTTGTTTATTTTATTTTGATACATTATTAATATGCTATTTATTTAAAATACCAAAAATAAAAATAGTATGTGTTTGTATCACACGAATATTAAGATAAATAATATTTTTAGTCAGAGGCAGGTAGAGGTACCTACGACGCTGACGAAATTCTTAATTTTTCAAATAATTGTGAAGAACTCAAAGTTATTAATAGTTTCTTCGCCATGTTTTCCCGAAAGCAAATGATACTTAATTAGACTCTAATACACGCATCATTTTTGACAATTAGAGGTCGTTGCAAGATTCCTCCAGTTTGGAAGTTTAAAGTTCAAACCCAAGTAGTTTTCAATTTCAGTTATCATTGTCGATAGAGAAAATAACATTTAAAATATTTTTGTCAAATCTTCCTGGGCTAAGAACGAGAGATTAAACTTTGGTTGGATCGTGAAAATCACAGAACAGATAAAGGAGATGAAAATCTTCCAAAAATTGGGAAATTATGTAACCTTTATTTGAACGATGGTTTGTGCCTAAGGACCTTTATAAGAGGATAGAACAGTTTTTGAGCATTGTGAATTTGTGACCTTACTCGCATCGCTGCCTCCAATAAACGGCTGAAATGTTATAACATTAAGATCGATTAAAGGAGAACTTGGTGAAAAACAAGGAATTCGACATTTTGCGAAAATGAATCTTGATTTGTTGGAATAAGACACAAATTTCTTTGAACGAGAAATTAAAGGAATGCCATTCGCTGGAGTATCGCGTTGTTTAGTAAAATGTGTAATCATACAGAAGAAGGAATCGATATAAGGAGGTTTTGTCTGGTTGTATACAAGGGGCGATTGTTGACGTCATTTCGTGCGAAAAAAAATCTTTACAAAAATCGTCTTTATGTCTCTCGGATTGATACGCGCCTTTATATTATTTCTTATAAGATTCCCATTTTTAGGGTACCGTACCCAAAGGGTAAAACGGGACCCTATTACTGAGACTTCGCTGTCCGTCCGTCCGTCCGTCCGTCCGTCTGTCACCAGGCTGTATCTCATGAACCGTAATAGTTACAGTGCGCCCAACTTATCTCTGAAATGGCAAAAATTGGAACTAACGAAAAGTCATTCATAGGTACGTTGTGGTCATTCATCTGTCAGTTACTAGTGTGCAATGATTGGTCAAATGAATGTCAAATGCGTCCGACAGCGCCTCTTTCGTTTCAATCTTAAGTTGGGTTTACTATACACAGTTGAAATTTTCACAGATGATAATATTTAAGTGCGCGCCCATACAATCGACGCGTCAGCGATAGATTAGTTACCTTTCGGGCCAAGAGATGGCGTTGTGGCTAATATGTGGCTAAAATAAAACAATTAAATATTTTATAGTTTAAAGGCCAGTTTATTATTTTCATTAAGATGCTCGATTTTAAATAGTTGGAGTCGATTATTTATTGGATTGGATAATAGGACAGATAGACATCACAACAAGTCAATATAATTGCGTTTTATAAAAAAAAGCGACTTCAACATCGACAAGCAGAGATAACTCAAAAACCACTCGCCAGATGGCGCACAATTCAACCCATCTAGGTGTAAAGTTCTCGTCACTACATATTATTAATCAAGCCCAAACACAAGATAACTGCTTTAAATCGTTGAGGAGAGAAATCTGGTATTTTTATGGGACTTAGTTCGTCCTTAGAAGCCTAAACTCCTTATAATTATTTAGCTTCAATTCTCCAAAATATTTTTGTCTGTTAATCTAAAATTATTAGGTATATATATTTTTACACTGCAATACTGCGGTAATATCATAAACAGAGCCCCGTCCCTCATACATCTGAAGCCCATCAGCTTCACCGTATTGCAAGCCCGGAAAAAATAACCATAAAACTGGGAGGCGGTCATTTCATATTTATTATTTATCAATTGTATAAATTATTGAATAGACCACGACGGTGACCCTCCGGCCGGAAGCCGGCCGTTTTACGACCGGATTGTATATCGCTGGTAAGTAAAGTAGCGAAAATATAAGAGTTTTTGAGGTTTCCAGTATTGCTAACTATTGCTCTTGATAAGGGCTGTGGGTCATTGCATTAATATCGATTATTCGGTTTTTTGGAGTCCTGTTATCTGGCAGGGTTAATATACCTATTGGTAAGGTGTTTCTAATAGTTGTGAAGCTAAATTTTCGCATGTAGGGTGCAAATTCTTCACGCACAGAATGACGAGTAGTTTTTGAGTTATCTATGACCTATAATAATGTGACGCATCATCCCCACGGTGATGATGTTTCTATTTTATTACATGTCGATTTTAAAATCATTTTTTTTTCTTAAAACTTACTTTAAAATCAGTTTTTTTAGAAATTAGGCAATGACGACTTTACGTACTCTCCGAAGTATGAAAATGCTCAAAAATTCTTTGCCACTAGCGGTCACTCATCCAGCTACTGACCGCGCCCGCTTTAGCTTATTTTGGATCGAAGAATTACATATTATTGCTTTTATTATTAGGATCGATGCAAGCTGCCTGACTATGAGCACTTCCAAATGAATAATAATGATAATTAAGATAAGATCTCGATAAGATAAAATCGCATTCTGTATTTAAATTAAAATAAATGCACTCTTGAAGCAACTTTATTTATGGCACAAAAATACTTTTCATCTATAAACGTCAAAAGTATTGCATCAAAAAATGCGACATACATGATCCTTTGTTTTTATATACTAAGTTAAATTATGCCAATATTTTGCTATTTTCAGTTTTTCCGACAGACATATCGATTCAAGGGTTTTGTTCGATACATCATTTATCTTTATGACGGATATAAATATTGTGCTTGGAATTGAAGGGTATTCAATAAAATCACATACAATATTTTTTTCATTTCTTACTTATCAAACGGTCAAATCTTATAACTTAAATCTTAATCTATGTACTATGTATTATAGGGTATTCTATAAATCGTAAGATAATTTATGAAGAAGATAATTTGCCTCAAATGAGATATTCAATTTTTTGCCTAATACTTTCATAAACCACAATAATGTACATATAAGACTAGAATATAAGAGAATTCCGATTTTTAAAGTTCCTATATGCTTTTTAAAAGGTTTTTGTGTAACTTTAAATTGTTATTCAACATTCAGTTGGTGGAAAAGATTGTACTGGAAAACAATGGCATAATACTTTTAAAATATGCCATCACACTAATAGTATAAATTATGTACCTTAAAACATAAAGTAAGTTGACGTATCAAACACACACCCAATCCAGTTGCCGCATATGTCCAGCGGTTAATTTATGAGCTCCTTGTCTTGCGGGTTTGATCCCGTGCTTCTTATTTATGTTGTGACGCTCAATATGGACAGCAGACTAGGGTGATAAAGGGATATGTCTATTCATTTTAATGTTTAGAATGCAGTGCGAAGTCGGTATGTCATACTTGAATTAATTAATATGTTGCTTTTTCTGAGAAGTAGGCATATTTATGTAACTTAACTTTTTACAAAACCATTACCAACTACAAAATCGATAAGTATCTAGAGAGTAAATAACTCAAAAAGTACATCACTTCTTAAATTTATAACTCTTTCAGTTCGGTTAATGATTCAAAGGTCTTAGATTCTATTTATTCCTACATCTACAACAAAAACTATAAAACGTTTTCCTAACTAAACCGCGAGTCCATAAAAGGCCGTTTCGTTGTTATATCGTATTGCAATGACCACTGTCCAATTCCATACTAGAGCACCTTATCGGACGCTCAACAGTTTATGAGACATAACATCGCCGCTGCCGATATCTGATGCATTTTTAGCTTCGGTTTTGGGTTAAGAAAGTCGGTTTAAGGTGTGGCGTAAGAGACAAGCGACTGGCGATATCATTTAGTTTGATTTCGCTGTTGTTTAGAGGCTATGTTGTGATATTAGAGTTTTGAAAATTCATTAAATAGTAGATACACTAATTGGTATGCCTTTAAAAGTAATAAGCATGGAAGTGGCAGTAAGAAAATTACGTATTTTGAGTAATGAGAACTTGGCTAATTACAACTTGCCGAGAACTTTAGGGATGAAGAGCATACGAGCAGATTTCAATGTTAGATGTAATTCTCGTTTCATTTTACCTTCGAACCTAGGAAACAAAAGTAAACCTTACAAGTACATTTCAATTTAAGATACAAACCTCGTCTCGTTCATAACTTAGACACGGACACAAAAACCAATCGACTTGGAAATATACAGTTGAGTGGATTAGGATAAAGAAAAGCGTTCGGTAGTTTGAGGCAGTTTGAGACAGTTTGAGGCAGTACGAGGTCATTGTCGACCGTTTGGGACAATAAGAGGTCGGGGATCACTTGCCGTTTATTTATTTGATTCTGTAAGTAGCCGTTACATGAGTACAGGCTTCTCTATTTGGAAGTATAGGGACAGCACTTGACCAGCACAGAGCAGGTGGATGCGTTACTCATTTTGTGAGAGATGTAAGGTGATCACACGGACATGACATTATTATTATACAACTAGTAAATCCGCCCTCGCTTCGCTTCGGGAAACCAGTCCCTTCAAAAATCTCTATAAATTTTAACAAATTATGTTATTCCGATGTCTAAGCTATATAACTGCAAAGTTTCATGAAAATCCGTTCAGTAGTTTTTGCGTGAAATAGTAACAAACCCACACACACACACATACATCCTTACAAACTTTCGCATATTTATAATATTAGTAGGATTCTTCCGTTAGTACTGATTTATTACAGTACTGAGTGACTGACAGACGGCGCACAGCCGAAACTATTGGACGCAAGAAGATAAAATTTGGTATGAATGTTCCTTTGGTAGTTTAAAGGAACACTAAAGAGAGGATTTTTGGACATTCCCCGCCCCCTCCCCTTGACTAGTAAAAACGCAGGCAAAGCCGTCGATGGTTCTAGATCTAGTAATACATAAACAGTTACTTAAACGACATGTGCATATAAATATACTTGCTGGTATGTTTATGTTTTGCGATCAATACCAAACTTTATAATTTCGCCGCCAATAAAGTATGCTCGTGCGCATAAAAACGGAATTTATAATGTTTTACATGACGTTGATTGATGGCTCTTGCTAGGTTCATTAACTTTAAGCTACACTTTGACGCATTATCGACTACTATTATAAATATTTTTCTATATTACCAATATATAAAGCGAAAAGTCACTAACTGATCAGCTGATCACGAAGTATCGAAAACCGCTTCACAAGAAAGATGGGCAACAGGGCAACTAGGCAGTTTATATTAATAAGAGCTGAATGGATGAAGAATGGATTTTGTAAAAGGTAATTCTACTCCTAAAAGAGTAAAATAGGGGTTGCTAGTTGCTGTGCGATCGCGATTAACGTACAAATCGCACTTAGACCAAAAATATCATCGATTTGCGACGTTTAGGCAGGTGTCTCACCGCGGGCGAGTCGGCGAGTGTATCCCGGCTATGTACTCGCTGAATACGCGTACAAAACATTATGACATTCCGTGTAAACAAAAGAGATGCATATGACAGCGAGTACTGGCTGACTGCTCAGTGTTCACATCGTGGGTGAGTACTCTTTGGAATATGCATCTCTTTTGTTTACACGAAATGTCATATCTTCCGTCGCTGTCTTGGGCGAGCAAAGCGAGAAAATCGCCGAGCTTTACTCGCTGTTCGTTGCCGGTGGGACACCTGCCTTATTCGTGGCGATGTCGTGTCGTTGTCGCATGTGTAAAAAGCCACTTATAACTTACAATGTTAGATTGTAAGTACAATAAGTATCATTGTTTTTATAATTAACTACCAAATTTGGGAAGACGTCCTTACATAAATAAATATACACCTGTTATTACATATCGGATGGAAATTAACGCATTTATATTGTTTTTATTAGTTAAGTTGCCGTAATGAATGGCTGCAGAAATACTGAACCATCATTCATTTTTTTTTCTACAAGAAAACTACTTGTGACATGGTACTATTTAAGTAAACAATGTATTCAGTAATTAAAACTGTCTTTTTGTCTCAATTTTATTATTAAACCAGTATACCTGCACTCCTTATTGTCTGGGAAAATTGTTAGAAGTAATTATTAAAGCTGACATAATATAAGTATGACTGTTTTGCTTAAGAAATCAACACAAAAAGGGAACTTACGACAATACATTATCAAATACAACGCCCAAATCGGTTAAACCCCTTTTCGAGATTTGCAAACGCGACGAAAAAAAAAATTGCATGTATGTATGTAAATCCCTAAAATAATATTGACTAACTATAGATATATACATAACCAAAATTTTAAATGGGGTAAACAACCTGTTTAATTTTCCATAAATATCATCTGATCGCCGCGCCGTAGCAAAGTTCACAAAGTTATTCAATACCCTACTCCAGTTTATACGAGTACAATTCGATATGTGGACGGAGGGTCGCGGTCCGAGTATCGCGGAATTATGTAAAGTGTCCGGTCATTACGGACCACTACTGACGGCTCCATCCGGACGTTCCGGACCCGTACTGCGACCGAGCGGTTTGATACTTGGCGGTTTATGTATGATGTTTTGCGGTAAAGCTATTTTTCTAGTATCTTTTTTGAATAAAATAACTGAAGGTAAGAAATTCATTTTTCTTAAAATAAAGTCGAGTCGTAAATATAATTTGTTAATTTTAAGCACCTATATTAAAATATCTACATTATTTTTATTGAGTAGTGAAAATCGTAAATTATATTTTTGATAGACAAGACTGAATGTATTGTTATTTTTATTTTTAATTATTTTGTGGCCTTATTGTACAGATAGGCATAATTTCGCAAATAATCAAAGATAGAAAACGTTTTCGACTTCCGATAACTAACAATGTACCTATTTAGTATTTAGATAATATTACAGAAGACTTCTTTAACTTTTATTGCTTCCACGTCGATGAACAATTGAAATAGTATAATATCGGTGGAAGAAAAAGAAATCGATGTTATTTACAAAGAGCAAATTATTCACTAGAGCCAGAAATCTTTTCAGAGATAAAAAATATTAAAAATTCTATCTCGGGCGGGATCTCTAAATAAAATGTAAAAAAACTCTCGTTGTTTTGTTAGTTACAACGCTTTGTACTTAGTCATAAAAAATAAACACAATCTAATTTCCTAAAATCCTGAATATTTATTGTAGAGCTACAGAAATTGCACTAACTGACGTAGAAAAATAATCTACTGATTCTAATGGTGTTAAAAATCATTTTGACCAAATAAGTCAGTTACGACATTTCCGTTTACTTTCGTCGCATCAAGTATCCTAAAATCGTGGATATTTATTGTAGAGCTACAAGAATTACACTACTCGACGCAGAAAAAAATCTGATTGTAGAGATGTTAATTTTTTTTTTAACCAAATACATAGGTCACGACCGACGTTTCCATTTTTCTTCGTCGCTCGTATCAAGACTGTTCAATCCCCGTATATTTGCAGTCCGCCACGTGCACTTTACGCGTTGCTGTGGGTAGTTTTATTAAGAATTACAATTATTTATTTACACTACCCGCCGGCCGCTATCTGTATGGTAATACCTATATACTCGTATGTTTGTTCTGGGGCCGATGCAATATTTATGGTTTCGTATTTGTTTTCCTGAGTGTACTTTGGAAGTCAGGTTCGTTTCTCCGTTTAGGATGTTTGAGGGTTGGGATGGAAGTGGTAGGTTTAGTTTAGTGATGTTATCGTGATGGTTGATTGACGAAACTATTCTTATTGAATAAATGTTAGGGGCTGTAGTTGATTGCCGTTTGAATTTGGTATTCAAGCAGGTTCAATATTAACACACTCACATGGCAATTATTATTGATACAATGGATATTTATTGTTTCTTAAATTAGAGTGACTAAAGCTTTTAAGCACAGAGTGCCTAAATTATGTGCCTCTTCTCTTTCCGTGACTATTAATAAGTACCTACTACATTAGAATATTACATTATGTTAAATTTCTGAACTTCAAATACTTAAATGTTTGACTTTGAAATAAAAACACTATGAAAGTTTGTGTTTCAGACGATTTCTCTTATTTTGCAAATTTATCTATAAGTACCTAATATTTTTCAATTGACACCAATTCGGGCCAATTTAAATGACCACACAATAGAACATCAGTGAAATCAAGTAGGTATCTTATTTCGTGAGCGCTTATCACTGAATATCCCGTTAGATCATCTGTCGATATTATGCAAATCGTATTATTATTCATACTGTTTTTGCAAAGGGCTCCTCCGAAACCTAATCTTACACTTCGGAACTTAAACCAACTTATACTTACCCTTACAATATTAAGACTGAAGGCAAAACCAACCGTATTACAAGGGAATATGATATATTTAAAAATGATAATTTTGGAGGTTCAACATATTGGTTATTAGTAATACTCGCTCCTAGATGCCGCCGATGGCAATGCAAATTTTGGAAACGAATTTTCAAATGAAAAATTGGGGATGCGGGGAAAATCTGATTGGGAAAATATCTACAAGTTATTCTAAGTTATTATAATGCAATAAGATTAAGGTCGTATCCGTATTATTTCATAATGTCTCTTTGATGTGAGGACGGTGTTTTTGCGAGACGCGAGGTTGAAATTAATTTTCTTTCGGAGTTTGTAACTTTTTGTGTGTTTTGCTGTTTTAATACATTACTGAGATCGACTGAGATTTTAGGAGTAGCGTTGGATAGGAAAATCCACCATAATTATTTATTAAATGATGTGAGGAATTGATCTGTGTATGATAGTATAATTCAGACAAGAGAGAGGAGGAAAGATTTCTTGAACAATTTTTTTTGGAAATTAAAATAGTATAAAGAATAATCATGAAGTGTTGTTAGTAAGTGGCTGGGATTTACTTGCCATGTTCGTTCTTTATGTTATTATTATTCCTTCATTATTACTTCCGGCTTCATCCTAGAAACTCGAACAACGATGCCGTAGTTTAAATTCCGAAATAATCAATAATTAAGTTTGAATACGCATATCTTTTTTTCAAAATTGGAGGTGTGTTAGGATTCGAACCCAGGCCCCAATGGGCATTCAACATTCCAACCAATAGGCTATCACTTCTAGTATGAAAGTTTCCATCGCGCTAACTCCCTTTCGAAAGTAACAAAATGCTATTACACGAATAGTAACAAACTTTTACGTGCGTGTGGTAGTATGTATGTACATGTAGTATGTAATGGTAGTGTGGTAGTATGGTAGTGTGGTACGATTCCCATACAGTTCTCGCAATTGTACAGGTCGCGAACCGGCGTGAGGTCGTGGGATCATATTAGTAGATTCTACTGACGATTGTACAGTTTAATAGCGTATTTTGAGGTTATAATTTAGAATGGCGGCGGTAGAAATTGGGAGTAGGTAGTTGGTAGGTGTTTTTGATCGAGCTCAAAACAAAGAGGTTTTCAATTCGAATGCATTTTTATATGTTACCAACTTTAATAATTCTTTTTATATTTGAAAGCTGGATGACGTCTGGTCCAATTGTTTAAGCGACATCTGATACTGCTTTTGAGTTATCCCCACTTACCGATCGATGATATAATTGTCGATATCGATCGATTATGGTGTGATCATGGTCAAACATAGGCTACCTATTTTTTCAAAAAACCAACTCCTAAAGGATGATATAGGGGATGAATATCGATATAAACAAGTCCACGCGGCATAATTTATATACCTACGTAAGTACATAATTATATTGACTTCTTTCGTCAATAGATGTAACCTTTTTTTTTTTTTTTTGTTATCGAGGGGGAAACCTTCAAAAGGTACCCGGTGCCGTGGGAGCGACACAGGGTTATGTGGGATTTTTACCCACTAAAACCCCCCCGGTGGCCTACCTCAGCGCTTGTGGAGAACTCCGGGATCTCCAAAGGAACACAACCGGAGTCCTCCGAGCGCGGCGCCCTTGGGGCTCTGCCCGCGAGAGACTAAATGCCCCATCGCTAGCCTTCCGTACAACGGTGTGCGGCCACACATACCGTCGTCCTTCCCGGGGTTGCTGATGGATGGTTCGAGCTCCCACTCTAGCCGCCCGCAACCCCTAAAACCCCCTTTTAGTCGCCTCTTACGACAGGCAGGGGATACCGAAGCTCGTATTCTGGTCCCGAGCTACAGGGACACAATAGATGTAACCTAACCATGCAATCGGTTTAACTTCAATTCTCACGCACTACTAAGCTACAAGCGCGCCAAGTATGATTTCTGAAACTAATTAGAAAAGATCTATAGACACAGGTCGTATTTCATACTAGAGGCAGTTTATTCATACTTCTATTTCATTGGAAGATCTCTCTAGTGTTGGTAAGGCAATTTGAACTGTAATCGAACGAATTAAGGTATCATTTGAATACACTACATGCAAGTATGAATAGTTGTGGGGTCAGTGCGTCGCAATATTGTCGAATATAAATCAATGTTTAGCCAACCCTAGCGACTCTTGGTGCTTTGTAGTGGCGAAGATCTTTTTATATTCTTATTTTGTGGTTTTACGTAGCCTTTGTGTGTAACTAAATTAAGATTATTATTTGGGTATTTACTTAATTGGCGTAATTACCTAATATCTACCTGTGCGAAAAAAAAACTTTGTTCCTTTTAGACACTTCAATGTAGAGTAACGAATTAGATAAAATGTTTATTTATTTATCTTAGACATATTGAAATAAGATGTAACTAGGTACCTATTATCAATATTTTGGTCTACTTAAACTGTATCTATGAATTTCGCATAATTTTACAAAAAATCTCACATGTTGTTGTTTATTGGTAGTTTCATCCACTTTATTTATTGTTAGGCTAACGATTAAAATTTGAGTAAATAAAAAACTACTTATAAAAATAAAATTAAGGATGCAATACTTTTTGTTGTATAGGTACTTAAATGATGAAATCATGAGTGTTAGGAACGAATAAGACTGGGCATATCAATCTGGAGCAGCGTGGTGGAGTATGCTCTAGGCCTCTTCAATAATGAGGAGAGGACCCGTGCTCAGCTGTAGTGGTGGGCCATTAATGGGTTGAAGCAAGTATTAAATTAATCTCGCTAAAAATTGCTTATAAGTATCACTGGTTCAGCATAGTTCTCTTACAAAATGATTTTAATTAATAAATATTTTCGCTGTGCTGACAAGAAAGAGAGACGCCGACGGTCCTAATGTTATAATAGATCGCGAGCCCACACTACCGACGTAGCTAGGTACCTATATCGAATTTAGTTGCTTAGAAATACATCGCTTCTATTGTTCGTTGTAAGGAATGCAACTTGTTTCATATTTAGTACGGAAAATTATGAAGTCCCTATGACCTCTAGAATAGCACGAATATGGACCTAGAAGCTAAGGTATAGGACATAGGAGTCCTGATTTTTAAGGAATTAAAGAATATAGCGTATTTAGATATAGGTACAATATTCGGTGAGAACCTAGCTTTGCTCAGTATTTTTTTTGGTAAATCATGTCAACCCTAGTATACGTTACCTTAGTAACAAAAATGACACCATTGTTGTCATTGTAATTCTTTATTGGATGTCATTCACATAGTACAAATTCTGTATTACTTACTTAGGTCCTTTAATCTTTTTCATTATGGGTTATTCCCGTTGGCTCCCATTTCCGTTCTCACCCATCCCAATAAACCCCAATTTCGATAATGATGAAACTAGGCCCAAATCGAAATTAATTAAGAATTTTATTTAATGAATATTATTTGTTGCTGTTAATGTTAGTTAGGTAGGCCTATATTTTTTATTTCAATGGCTAATAAAACTTTACCAACTTTCTATGCCGACTTGATAGTTTCACAGAACACTGATCATGTAGCGCCATCTAGTACAGTAAAGATTAACTAAAAGTTCCTCCTCGTAAAAGTTCTTACAGACGTACAGAGATGGCGCTACTAAACGCATCAACCATTTATATTCCTAGGACTTGTTTGTAATTATGTTTTCTTTAAACTTTTCCAAAATATTATTTATTATGTACGTATTGTTTACAATGTAATTAATGTTTTTTATAACTTGTTTCAGATACTATGCGCAAGAGAACTGGTTAAGTAAAATTTCATTATTATTATTAACTTAATAATCAAAATTTTCATTATTATAAGCAGTAATAATTAACTAATTTTATTCATTAATCAAAGGGTTTTATGTTCTACCATCTTATATAAAATGGACAAATAAATTAGTTTTTTATAGCAATATCATGAAAATGTAGGCATCTCAAAAATTTATGATAGTAACGAGTATAAAAATTTATTACTAAATAAATATTTAATTTATAAATATGATATTTATTATGATAAGCAAACTCTTCCTGGTTTCGTTTGGGTTACTTAATGCTTATTGTTTAATTTGTTCGCGATTCTTTAAAGTGACGACGACGTACCTAAATAATAAAACCATTTCTGAATTTTGCAAGACCACAAACTTATACAAACAGACAAAGATCCAAAAATTCCAGATTTTGTACATTTTGTTATTTAATAATATTTTCCCTTCATTACAAAGACAATTTGATCAGTTTCACTTTATTATTATAACTTAAAAGTTCATGGCAAAACGAAACCCATAACACGGTCAATTAGCACTCGAAAAAAGTACATAACCCTTTAATCCTGTAACGCTAAGAATTACACTTTTAATTCCTTCAGACAACCATTAGCAACGGAAGGGTTGATGTTTAACCGACCGACAAATTCTTTTGTCTACAATAAAAGAAATTAAACTGCGTTTTACAAGAAACACTGTCTTAGTATAAAACATCGCTGGGGATCTTTGTTTTACAATCTCTTCACGTATCGCTGAAGCTTGAGGTTTGAATCTTGACGGACGGACACAGGTTCGAAGCACGCGAGCATCTTCGCTATTTAATTTATTTAAAGTACGTAGCTTATTTTGTACGGTACCTTTATTCTTATAATAACTATTTATCGTGGTTTACTCTTAAATTTTATTTGAAAAATTATCTTATAATTTTCGAATTAAAATAATCAGGTATAAGTATAATATTGCCTAAACTGCTTTCTTTGGTAAATATTGACTTCCGCTAAGTGTCACCAATCAGATCCAAAAACTAAATTTCGATTCGAATTTGACTTTTTCTAAGCGACACAAGCGTTATTAAAAAGATTTGAAATGAAGAAAATTACTTATAAAGCTATAGAATTATAGCCGAGTTAGTCTGTGAGGCTAGTGTCTATTAGATTATAGCCTAGTCTGTCAGCCAGGCTAGAAGACCCTTCAGCCTATCTCCAGGTTAACGGCGTATTAGTATGATCGGCGAGCGCTGTATTTACATATAAATTGTCTCCGCAGATACTCCATCTTGCTCCTTGCGTCTTCCAGTTAGGGCGCGTTCACATCGCGCGATCTTGTTTGTAAGGCTGCGTTTAGATTGATGTATAAGTTTGTTCTTAATTAATTCTGCATTAATTCAACTTATTTCTATGTTCAGATATATACCTAATTAGATAGATTGATGCCTGCATATTGAAGAACTTATTTTATTAGTGGATTTATTACTTAACTCAAATAATCCTAAGGCAATGATTTTAGAGTTTTTTTTCTGTACCTTTGTTCGCGCTAATCTGATAAATGGCTTACGCGATTTTTGAAGCGGCTTACACTTCAGTATTTTAGTTATGAGACATCATTCTAAACGTAATAAAAATAATACTTATAGCAATTTAAAAAAATCTCTTCTCAAAATGCTTAGTAATTTTCCTTGTAGGTATCTGCTGATATAATATAGGAACACAGGTTTTCTTAAGACCCAGGGCTACGGTGGCAAAGGGTATTAAGTATATCATATACTTATATGAAATGCATGATATCATATTAAACATGATTTAAGAATATGAAATCAGCGAAAAAATTGGTCGAATAAATTTTTGATATCAATAAATCTATTCAGATGGACAAATTTTCTCTGAATTATCCTTCACCACATCTTACCGAAAGTTACAAATTACCCTGTCTGTCTGTCGACTAATCAACCCCGTCGATATAGGGTGAACGTAAATTGGAATCACAAATCAGATGTCGAACTGTCTGTGTGTATTGCAATGTTTCCAAGTTAGGATTTCTGCTCACGACAAAGGTGTTTGAGTGTAAATCTATAATTAAAGCTCACATACAATCAAAATTCATAATTAAAACTTATAATGAGGGGAAACCTGAGCCCACATGCATATGAGTTGTAAATGATTATGTGTAAAAAAACTATTTTTCCTTGTTTAGTCCATTTATTATGACACAATAATTTTTATTAGGTCTTGTTTAAATGATCAAGAAATTTAGACTTAAAAAAATAAGGAATTTATAAAATATTTGTTTTTGGAAGGCAAATCCCTCCAGCCCCAAACATGTGTTCGTTTCCCCTTACAAATGCTTTAAAACAGTTCTAAATTCAAACATTTAAAAATAGTCAATCTGTGCCCATTGAGCCGCGGTAAACTATCGCCGTAAATAAAGGCGCGATCAACGATACGGCAGGTGCCTCGCGAGCCCTGGGGAGTGTGAACGCGCCCTTACCGACAAAGGATTGCGTGCTTTATTATTTTTATAAGGTACCTCCGCGGATTACTTCGTTATATACAGGAGGATACTTTGAATAAATTTAGTTTTTTATGCATTCAACTCGTGCGTAATTACCGGTTACGTCACATATTTTCTCATTTACAGAAATAAATTTAATGGAAACAGCTATCAGTATTAATTTACTGTATGTTTAATATAATTTATACTTCAGTGATAAATTATTAGCGGATTCGCTCATCAAGTAGAAGGCCTGTCATCTATCACGTTGTTTATTTAAAATTTATAAAGCCTTGATTCCGTCATTGGTTAATGCGAAAATCTGAAGTTCTTAGGTCTTCTAACTTTTATTTATGGGTTCTTTTATCTAAATGAGTCATTCCAAGACAGCTTATTATTTCCTTTCAAATTTAGAAATGCGCTTCTTTTTGAATTAGGTACTTACTGACTTAAGCGCGCTAATTAATATTATTGTTTATAGTTAATTTCTTTTATTAAATTGACAACCGTAGTATGATAAGTACAAGTACTTAACAGTTTACACTTTCTCAATTTGTAATACAAATATTACAAAAAGGTAACATAGATAATTACAACCCAAACTAATTGTAAAAATATCCATAGTAGATAACTTCTTGTAATAATAGCGTATGATTTTTAACCAAATTTTTTAGGTATATTTTTTATGTCAGATCTACAAACCTGCTGCGGATAAATTATGTATTTTTTTGTACTTTATATTATTTACGATTGAAAATTAAAATACATTTTATAGCACATTTTCCTAGCATCCCCCTGTACAATCCTAATTCCGGAAATATGTTAAGCAGTACCTCGCAAATATAAAAACGCCGTAACCCGTGTAATGACAGTTTAGTGTTCCCGTCGCGCGCCATTTGCAATGCGCAATATTGTCTAAATCCACGACCATCATAAAATGAACCCTGTCACTTATGACTATTTTGAAAATTGTCTTCTCTTGATCTGTTCACAATTAGGTAAAACAGGTCTTTAAGGATGTAGAACTTATTTACTGTGTGTTCTATACCTATTAAAGTAACTAGGTTAGGTACTTGTTACTGTTTGATAACAGGGTAGGTACAAAAATAATGACTGAAGTAGATTTATAAGGCTATGTTTTGACTTATTCAAAAGAATATAATTATACTACTCATTTATGACTGAATAGAATCGGTTTTTTTTGCTGTACCCACAGTGACGACTTAAACTCAAGCAGATTGCAGTCTAGTTTGCAATTTCCATAATAATAATGTTTCTGTTGCAATAATGACCTTACAATACCCATACTAGTACTTTTAATGTAAATTTACATAAAAATGCAGCAGCACCCTTCCTTTGAAGAGGTCATCATATACTGGACGATTTTATTCACCTCTTATTGTCTACGGCACTCAAACCATAGACGAACATTTTTATTATCTGTGGGGGCATTTTAAAGTGAAGTCCCGATCCCTTAAGGGTTGTAAGTTGTATCTTCAAGGGGTGACATCGTGTTTTTGTTTCTGCGAATGTACTGCCATTGTAATAGGCACATTTTTCTTGTACTTCATAGGTTTATTAAGCCAATTTTTTATACAACATAGCAATGAACAATAATGAAATGAAAATTAGATAAATAAAAACCGATTTGTTCGTTAGACAAAGTTCTTTCTTTAGCTATGCTATTTTTGTCTTCAAAATTATTAGGATTAGGGCTTTTAATGAAAACTTGTAAGAATTCTATATTCGCTTTTATTAACTTCACTGCTCGCACACAACAGAAAAAAACATGGACGATAGAAAATGGCGGGGAATGAATAACAAAAATAGTGTTGTGCCATACAACTAGTGATGTGGCATGCACAGACTAAATAATACAAACTTTTAACATTTACTATACTCAATACTCCCACTTAAATTTAAAAGTTTATAAGAGAAAATTACAAGCAAATTAAAATTATAACTTATAAAAGATTATTGAGTACATTATCCCGGATGAAGTTAAACTTATTAACAGGTAAAGCTTTGGTAAGAAAATCAGCTAATTGACATGAACTTTCAACATATTTAATTTCAATTATTTTCTCTTCCACCTTTTCTCTGATAAAATTGTACCTCACGTCAATATGCTTACTTCTTTTATGAAACACCGGATTTTTGATCAACTTAATTGCACTTTGGTTATCAATATTCAATGTAACAGAGTTCTGTGGTTCCCCTATGTCTATTAAAAACTGTTTAATCCACAGAATCTCTTTTGCTGCATCACATGCAGCCATATATTCAGACTCAGTCGTTGAAAGGGCTACAGTATTTTGTTTTCGACTTGCCCAAGTGACAGGTCCACCATTCATTAAAAATAAATAACCCGTAGTAGATTTTCTAGAGTCTATATCACCTGCAAAGTCTGAATCTGAATATCCTATTAATTCTGTATTAGCATTGTATACAATTGACACATATTTCGTACAAATTAAATAACGAATTATTCGTTTTACAGCATTCACATGAGCTTTTCCTGGGTTACTGACATATCTACTAACAAGATTAACTGCAAAACTTATATCAGGTCTAGAAACCGAAGACAAAAATAATAAAGCTCCCACTATTTCTCTATATGGGAAGTTTGTGACTGAATCATTTTCATTTTTAGTTAACTGCACATTTACATCTGCTGGTGTACCACAACCTTTAGCATCAGACATATTATATTTATTTATTAAGTTTTCAATGTAATTTATTTGGTTTACAGTAATACCATGACTTGTTTTATTTATTTCCAAACCTACAAAAGAATTCAAAGCCAGCCTTTTAATTTCAAATCTCTTTTCTAAATCTTTTAAAATAATGGATATAATCTCCTTACTTTTTGATAACAATAGACCATCATCAACATAGATTATTAATATAACTTTGACATTATTAAAGTATCCTACAAAGACACAATTATCTGCATTACACACATTAAAA
Source organism: Hesperia comma (assembly GCA_905404135.1). Classification (NCBI taxonomy): domain Eukaryota; kingdom Metazoa; phylum Arthropoda; class Insecta; order Lepidoptera; family Hesperiidae; genus Hesperia; species Hesperia comma. The sequence continues at coordinate 10,797,716 of FR990034.1, forward strand.
CCATATGTTGTAAGAAATGAACTAAACTTTTTGTTCCAACAACGTGAAGATTGTTTGAGTCCATATAAAGATTTGTTCAACTTACATACTTTAGATGACTCTGCTTCAATACCTTCAGGCACCTCCATGTAGATTTCCTCAGCAAGTTCACCATACAGGAAAGCCGTCTTCACATCAAACTGTTCTATTTGAAGATCATCTCTTGCTGCTATGCTTAACAACAATCTAATGGAATCATACCTGGTAGTAGGTGAGAATGTCTCGGTGTAGTCCAAATCTTTTACTTGGTTAAAACCACGGGCACACAGACGTGCTTTGTACCGTTCAATTTGTCCATTCTTATTTTTCTTTATGCAGAACACCCATTTGCATGTAATAGGCTTCTTTTCTGTTCTGTCTACAATAATCCATGTGTTGCTGTCTTCATGGGATTTAAGCTCACTCTCAATGGCTTTCTTCCAATTGTGTTGGTAAGGACCTGTAACAGCTTCTCTATATGTTCTTGGTATTTCTATTTCAGCTAGATTTAGTTCCATATTCCTTTTTGTTCTAGGCCTTAGATTTATATTTCTGGTTTGCTCTATCCTTACCTCCGTCGCTGGATAATATGTCTCATCATTGTCTTCCAAGCTTGTCCTATTATCATCTGATGAAGTTGCCGCACCATCAGAGCTTTCACTTTCTTGTGACACTAACACAGGTTGGTCTGCGTTATTATTTTCATTTAATTTAATTTCACTATAGTTTTGCCTAACCCCTGTATTAATATTGTGTTCATCAAAATTAATGTCTCTTGACATAATTATTTTCTTTGTATTTTGATCATACATTCTATAGTTTTCCTGTTCATATCCCACCAATATCAACTTAGTACTTTTTCTATCCAACTTCTTCCTTTTTTCTTTTGGTATATGCACATATCCTACTGAACCAAATATTCTGATATGTTTCAAGCTTGGTTTTTGGTTAAACCAAAGTTCATAAGGAGACACGTTTACAGTTTGGCTTGATGAACTTCTATTCAATAAATATACTGCACAGCTGACAGCTTCCGCCCACAAATTCATAGTAACATCCTTTGCATATAGCATTGATCTTGCACATTCCATTATAGTTCTTAACTCCCTCTCGGCTCTACCGTTTTGTTGTGGAGTATAGGGAGCAGAACATTCATGAGTAATCCCTCTAGATGTTAAGAAATTCTTGAATTCATGGTTGACATATTCACGCCCATTATCTGTGTGCAATACATGCACGTCATGGTGAAACTGGTTGTTTACTATAGCATTATATTTTATGAAACACTCAAGAACCTCGCTCTTGTGTTTAAGGAAATAGACATGTCTATAACTAGTAGCACCGTCCTTAAACAGAACAAAATACCGTTTTCCAGATACCGAAGGCTCTTCTATTGGCCCACATACATCACTGTAAACTATATCTCCAGGCTGACATGTTCCTCTTTCTGATTTTCTGAATGGCAATCTGGCCTGCTTGCCATACTGACAAGCTTCACAAATAAACTTTTCATTGCCTGTTAATGTCACTGGTAACGCTCCATTCTTATTCATGTTTTGAAGCTCTTTAAGATTTATGTGCCCAAGACGCTCATGCCACACTTTAATATCAGTCTCCACAATGTTACAACTTTCTTGAATAATGGTTTTTATTTCTAACTCAAAAAGATTATTTTCCTTTAGATGTGCCGACATGACAACCTCATTATTCTTCATTATTAAAGCAGTTCTATTGTCTTTCATGATTACATAACCTCTTCTGGTTACTACTCCCTCAGAGAATAAATTCCTACGTAATCCAGGCACATAAATTACATCCTCTAATATGCTTTCCTCCCACTGTTCATTAATCTTTCTCTTTATTAATATTGACCCTTTACCGCAAACTTGAATATCTTGCTTATTACCAAGTTTGACAGTTCTGTTCTTATCATCACTATGATATTCATGCAATTCACAGAAAAAATCACGCCTGAATGACATATGCGCAGACGCTCCACTGTCTAATATCCAGACATCCTCTTCATTAATACATGATGAGGTATTTTCTGCATTAAATGCCAACATACTTTGCTGCTCTTGGTTCTTACGACCAGACTTCTTGGGTGCTTTACAATCTCTAGCGAAATGACCTCTCTTATTGCAATTGTAACAAACAAATCTGTGATTTGAGTTGGTTGAATTGGTTGTGTAGGTACTATTCGGCCTTTTATTATGTTTAACTTGTTTTGAATTTTTATTGGTGATCACTAAAGCAGTTTCATCATGCATATCTTTTTGAAAGCTTGCTTCTTCGTCGATTAATCGGGATGTTAAGTTTTGGATAGTCTGATTTTCTGAGTCTAGTGATAACCATGCCTGCCGCAGCGAACGATATGCTGGTGGCAATGTACTTAATATTTTGGTTATAATAGCGGTATCACTCAACTTTTCGCCACTTTCTCTGAGTTCCTTCGCCAATCCTTCTACCTTTGAAACGTGTTGTGCCATTGTGTCACTTGAACAGTATGTGTATTGGTAGAATTTCTCATGGATAATCATCTTATTGAACTCAGATTTATGTTCATATATAGCTTCCAGTTTGCTCATGACATCCTTCGCAGTCTCACAGTTTTCCACCAAAGCAATTTGGTTAAGATCCATTGACGATGTCAATATGAACATCGCCATTCCGTCGTCTTTGTTCCATTGCAGTCGCGCCGAGGTTTCTGTAGGTTTCGGATTATATATATTTAAACCTTTCGCTCGTAGTGCACATTTCATCTGAAAGTTCCATTGCTTAAAGTTTTTGCCGTCAAACTTTTCAACTTTCATAGAATTAGCGACTTCCATGTTGAACAGGTTAGTTTTTCAGCCACGCCGCACGTGTCACACGAAATTATCAACTGGTTAAACTTATTGCTCTTTACTAAATTTTCATTTATGTAACAACGTCCTGGGCCCATAACCTATTAGGATTAGGGCTTTTAATGAAAACTTGTAAGAATTCTATATTCGCTTTTATTAACTTCACTGCTCGCACACAACAGAAAAAAACATGGACGATAGAAAATGGCGGGGAATGAATAACAAAAATAGTGTTGTGCCATACAACTAGTGATGTGGCATGCACAGACTAAATAATACAAACTTTTAACATTTACTATACTCAATAAAAATGCTAAAAATATTCATTAGCGTTATATTTTCCACATAAGTTTAGGAAATGATCCGTTCATAGCAGATCATGTAAAAAATAAATATAACGTAGAATAATAAGATAATAAGCAATGCCGTAGCATTCCCGATTCTCCATATCATCATATCCTTATTCATCGAATGGAGCTCACATCCTTTCGCTAACGAAATAATGAATCATATCACCATGGCCGCACCATGCCAGATAAATAACGATTTTCTAATAACAATTAAGGCAGCATACATTAAAGTAAGTGTGACCAACTGGCTAACAGGAAGCGGTAGTCGATTCGATTCCTGACTCGAATAATTAATTCGATTGTCACCATCGACTCGTATATCGTTAAATATAGTTTTCGTATGTCGATACGCGATGGTATATGTTTGGGATTTGCTGGCTGAATGACAATATGCTTTTTAGTATTCGATTTAATGTATTTACAAAGCACTGTCATTGGATGTAAATAGCTTTACATAATGTTGAAGGACAGCGTGACGGATTGTGGCTATTCGATTATGTTTTGTATAACTAAACTGTTTTCGGGTATTGTGGCTAGTGAGGTATAACTATTCATGCTATTTTCATACCTTTAACCACCGAAGCTTACTCAGTTTGTTCCCATTTTTGTAAAATAATACTTGTGACATTTTGCTTTGGTATAATTCCGTATAAATCTTAGGTATAGATACAATATTAATTAAATTATGTAAATCGTGTTCAGTTACGGCATTTTGGCTGCGAAGAAACGTTTTTCTTTCTATATTTCTAGAGACCAATGTATTCATGAACTCCATGTACATCGAACAATTTGATTGGAAATTATTTTTACTCAATTTTTATTTCCTTTATTTTACCTGCAGATTTAATTTTTTTAGGCGCACTGCACATAACTATGACCTAACTATAAAATAATTTTGTATGAATAATAAACGATCATGACATGTGATGGCCTTCCTCCCAAAATACTCGTATTTCGTCATCGTTCATGACATCTTGACAATCCAATAATAGCTTGCAGGATTGGTTTTTCAATTTGATTATAAATTATAGAGGTATTCATCAAAAGCTTTAGTCGTCTAACTGCGCCCGCAACCGCATGCGTCCCCAGGCCGGTATCTTTGAAACAACAGATAATGGTGGTCCTGATGATGCCTAAAGGCCCTTGGTCCGAAAAATGTGGCCTTGTGCAGCCCTTGGCTAGAAAAGTGTGGCCGATGATCTAAAGTATCACTTTTGATCATCGATCAAGCGCATTACTTAAGACTCTTAAGATACTTAATGGCATGGTATGGAGTGAATTTTTACCTAGCCCTCGATAAATTGTTGACTAAGTCTTTCTTTTAATAACATCTCGTACATTGCCTCTCACTAAGATTTCCTGCATTGTGAGTACCTACCTACCATTAACAACACAAGGATAGGGACACACCCAGACCGAGAACAGAAATTTAAACTCATCATTCAAATTTTCGTCTCGCTGGGAATCGAACCCAGGGCCCTTGGAACGAACTCTTGCATGGTGACATAGGGCCATACGCAGTCTGAACTTAACTTTAACTCAGATATAAAAAAAATTACTAGCAAAACATTGACCTGAATTACTTGTACTTCAAGACACTCTTAATTAAACTAAAGAAATATGCTCCTCAGAAACAAATCCCAAAGGCGGCATATTGCCCAATTTCCATACTTGTAATCCGCGCCGGCAAAGAAATAAATTAGGGAATGAAATATGTAAATTTTATACGGAAAAAAGGCGAAAACTCTCCACGGTACCAACACTAAGCGGCTAGGAGGTGTAAAGTGCTTCGGAAGGATCTTTATGAATATTTTACTAAGATTTCTTTGTGGTTTTCTTTTTAATGTTTATTTATGCGTTTGTTTCGTGGGGTTACACGGGGTTAATATTAATGGTAAGAATCGGGCGCGGTGTCAGAATTCCTATAAATGATAATAGGGTATTGAAAGCTTAGGGTGGAAAATCAAAATGATCGTAAAACTCAGGTTATAGGCCGTAAAAAAATCTTTTAACGTGATATTATGTGAATAGAGAGAATTGTTTCAACTTCTTTTGAGAAAAGGTAGTTGAAGCATGCTTAAGACAATTTCGTGCCAAAATAATCTCAATCATGACTACGGATTAAAATTACTTTTGGAGGAAAAAAAATACATTTTGCCTCTCTGCTCTCTGGCTAGTAAGATAATCTTCTCTTTTACATATAGGAAAAAAGAACAAAATATTCATAGTGTGTACAGTCCGCCCAACTTAACTCTGAAATGGCAAAATTTGGAACTAACGAAAAGTCATTCATAAGTACGTTGTGTTCATTCATCTGTCAGTTACTATTGTGCAATGATTGGTCAAATGAATGTCAAATGCGTCCGACAGCGCCTCTTTCGTTTCAGTCTTAAGTTGGGTTTACTATAACACAAATCTCTGTCTATCACGGCGGATGACGTGGTATCACCCACATCTGACATGACAAATGACAACTCAACCCTGTGTCCAGCCTCACAAGACCTCCCCGTCTCATTTTCATTTCGACAACATAAAGGGCTCACAAAAAACTGTAGTCCTTGAAGGTTCATACAAAACTGGACCGGTTAAAACAGTCTTAACAGGGGACTTTGATAAACGCTTGCATCCCTTTTATAATACGAAAGTTTATTCGTAATAACATTATGTTTGTACGGTTATTGTGTGATGCTTGACTGTTCTTGCGAAACACTAAACTAATTATTGTTTATTTTAACGTGCGCAAACGTTATTTATTTTAAATCATAAAGAAAATTATATTAACTTCAGCAAATTTTATGTTGACGATACAGTAGAACGAGTCGAACATGTGTTTAGGTGTCTCGTGTTCGATAACCGACAGGGACAAACATTTATGCCAAACCTTTCTCTTTAGTTCTACCCGCGACACTACAACGCGACTGTTGGGGGTATAAGGGTTTAAACGTGTATAAAAATAAATAAAATTCCACAGCTTATCTATTAGATATGTTACGTTATCATTTTATTGACAGGATTTATGGTGCGTTCTCGACTTTACAGCCGTTTCGTGGTACTGCCTGCTTTTATGCATACTTTATAGCCCGCGATAAAATAAATAGACTGTTTAATAAGCGAATCATGTAATGCTACTGGCCAAGTACTCAGTATGACCGCCGTGTTCTATTTCTGAAATGTGCAGTAACGGTCCGCGTGCGTGATTCGAACACATTTGAATTTTGACGTACGGAGAAATTCGGCCAGTGTTTCTGGCCAATCGGAACGCGGGAATCGGTATTTGCATCGTTTCTCTTTTTAAAATATTTAAATAGTATTTACGCAATTTTAGGCACCGCAATTGTTAATGTTGTAATTTGCTTTCGGTACGAGTATCCGAATAACAAGCGAATTTACTCATTTTAGTAACTTATCGTACAATACATAAATATTAAGGTTATTCATAAATAATATAATTTATAATTCTTCATATTACTATTTTATTACCCAGCAATTTAACATGCGAGTAACAAACAAGACACAAAAACAAACACCAGGTATGGGCAATTCATAAATTAAAAAAAATATATATAATATAATTTTAGTAATTTACGATCGACCTTCTAGGCTTCTAGCAAAGTGTGGTAAGTAAGTTCAGATTTTTCATTATGGACAGACTTGCGATGTGTGTGTGGTTGACGAAATATTCGTCTAGTGTAGTCGATATGAAAACTTCTGGTACATGCGTAAAATTAATTATAGTTCAGTTTTCAATAAATATAAAAAAACACTCAAAATAATGAAACAATAGAAGTACGTAGATGAAAATGCAAAAAATAAGTTTATTGTTAGCGCTTTCCATTATTTTTTATATAATGTTCTATAAAAAAAACATAAAATTTAAAAACGAATGAAATAAATGAAAAATAAAAACTAAAAACAAGAAAATTTTAAATAGGCCACATAGTACCATACGAAGTTTAGTTTTAAAATCTGCCAATAGATGGCGTTACCAAATTTGTACAACAAGTCTCTGAATCACGCCAATGACAGCACGCTGGCGTTCCTATAAGTCATTCAGTACTATGTGAACGAGTTAACTTTGCGCAGAGGCAATATCGTAACCAATGAGGTTAATCCGAGGTGCGATTATTGCTAGTTGAAAACTTTACCAATACCCCGCCTTGTGGTCGTGAAATACCGACCGCTATGGCAATTTTTGGACGGCCGTAAAGGCCTCAAAAATATTAAAGAGACGTCATATTTATAATAGTTTAAAGTAGAGTAAACCCAACTTAAGATTGAAACGAAAGAGGCGCTGTCGGACGCATTTGACATTCATTTGACCAATCATTGCACACTAGTAACTGATAGATGAATGACCACAACGTACTTATGAATGACTTTTCGTTAGTTCCAATTTTTGCCATTTCAGAGATAAGTTGGGAGCACTGTACAGCAGACAGACTAGTAGAATCAGATGAGCAATAAGTAAGTCAATAAAATTAATTCATTTATTCTTCACATAGTCTTGCAATGTCTTCACGTGATACATCTATTAGTCCGAGGTTCTAAATGACCGAATTAATAAATATTAAATATTATGTACTGATAATTTTGATATCAATGATATCTAATTACGGAAAAGTGAATGGTATTATCAATATTATTTCAACATACCTAATGTAGGTATACAATGTTCAATTTTAGTAGGAAGTTACCTACTTAACAAAGTAAAAAAATCATAATTTAAATGTTTTATTCTCATAGAGATAAGGAGGAAAATGCACATGCTGGGTCAGGAATAGATGTAACACGTAAAATATTTTTCGTCTTAGGTGTTTCAGTTGTCTGACATAGGTAATAATGTCCTATTAATATTATGATTTTATGAGCAACAATTAACCCTAATGCTGAGATATTGTAATTAAAATAATGTTTAAAACATTTTGAATGAATTAATTAATTATCGTTCTTATCTCTCATATTTGATATTGTGTGGTTTTCACTATAATTCTTTAAATTTTTTTAAAGTATCCTTAAATTCTCTGTAATTCTTTATAAAGTATTAAAACATACTAGGTACTATAAAATTTAAACTCCAACACACTATTAACTAGTGTCCACGGTGCGAACCATTTTTCAACGACGAGTTTAATTCTTGTGCGCTCGTTTTTCATTCTACCCTAGTGCGAGATGTCTCAGAGCAAACATGTATAACTATGTTTTTATATTTATTTTAATATTTATAAAATAAATATAAACAAAGGTCACTTGATGATGTGTAGTCATCGTCAAGTATGTGCATCAGTAAACATGTGTATCATCAACTATTTGTTAATTCATCAACAAAATCTTTCAAGTCATAAACAAAATCTTATACTTACTCGTAGATACCATTGAGATTATAATAATACAGGGGACGCAGACCATTTTAATTTCAATAAATGGGTAATCGCTTATGAATATAAACATTCATTTATTGATTTTAAATAGCTTAAATTATCGTAAATTTTGTACATCTTACTAGAATGCAGGTACTCACAATATAACGCATGGAGCGTTATCGCGGTTAATTTATTAAAAAATACGAAGAGCAAAAACTACTTTAAATATAAAATCGTTACTTGCACCCTTTTCCTAGCGAACCACCCCCGCGGTCCTTGCTCCGTGCCCAACATCTTACACTAGCCAATTTGTGTGACAAAACATCCCCTTAAGTAACTGCAACCCTAGGGGTGAGTTGACCTTAGTTAATAGCCGGCCGTGAGCTTTGCTGCGTGCTGCGTAACGTTATTTTGACATCCGGAACTTTTTAACTTAAAAAAACAACTTTACAATATATCTGTTGCATGATTGCATACATATTATAAGAAGGTAATCGAGATTAACGTGCGAAAAGTGAGTCAGTTGGTTAGTTTATGTCATGGATAGTTTTTTCTTGAGGTATGACACTGGATATTCCAATGTGATAGGAGATTTTAAAATTATTTTAATGATAAATATTTAGCATTTAATACTTGATTAAATATTAAACAATGATGAAATTTAAAAAAAAGTATTAAAGGTTTTCATTGTAAACTGCATTTATTGAAACATTTTTAATAAATCACAATTTAAGAATATTTCTCTCAAAAGATCGTTGCAATAAATTGTTAAATTCAAAAAGATAGAAACACAAGATTTCCAAATTTAACAAATTTAAACAAACCAAAACACGTTGATATTATCTGTGGCAATTTGCAGGTAATATATGACTTAATCCAAACATTGGGATGGATGAATAGAACGCCATCGTTTTATGGCCGTTGAAAAAATATTGTAAATCATGTCGGATGGCGTTAGTTTTGTTTTATTGGCGATTTGTTGTGGCGTTGTTGTGATTAGTTCTTTGTTGTTCTGACGTGATGTATGATTCATGTGACCTATTTGTAAATAAATAATGTTTGTACAAGTAAGCATTTATTTAATGTATTAAAAGATAAAGCTTAGACAAATCAATTTAGACAGCGTCAGCGCAATAAATTCAGCATTTTGTTGTAACATAAGATAACAGCAAAATACTTAAATTATTTATCCAGGTTTATGTGGCAGAAACCAAAAAAAAACTTAATTTTAGGACAATATTTATAAAATGCGATCAATATGAAGTTATTGGTAACTTTTACAAATAGGTGAAGTTTTATTTAAAATATTTTTTCTGAATTTTTTGTACATAGTAGACATTTTGGTAAGTATTAAATTAATTTCGCTTATTAATTACTAGTACATACTAAGTTGTGTCTTTTGATTTAAAAACATTGTAGCGTCTTACTGTACACTGACAACAATAGACAGGTGTTCAACTATAAATATTATCGTGGCGTTCATCTCAGAGCGACGCCATTTAAAAGATCCTTCACTGAATTTTTTCCCCGAGCGTTTCTCATAGAAATCAAACACATCAAACTGACATTTATTGCGACCAACAAAAACTGGTGTTAATACAAATAAATTATATAAAACAAACTGCGATTAAGCTATTAACCGCTACTGTTTTTTGACACTAGCTCCTTCTCGGAACATATTTATATGGCTTTTATATCGCGCTAACGAGAACAGGGGCTTAATAAAGTAATAAAAACCAAAAAATCTCCCGACGAAGGGTATAATTTCGCTATTAATATTCAATTTTACCCTAAAACTTTGCTTCCACTTCAAAGAAAAATCTTAGATGAGAATCTCAAGCAAAGTATCTACTTACACTGATTCCTGGTAAGGGTTGCTTGTCTGGGCGCGTGTTGGAGTATGAATTTATTTTTATGAATTTTGTCGTTATGCTGTTTTTAACGCGGGACACCGCCAGCCCTCAGATGACTTTAAAGTAAATAAATTATTTATTAGCTTAACGTAGATTGTAAATGTTACAGATCATCGGCGTAATATTTTTTAATATTTATTATTCGAAAATAATTCAAGTATAAGTAATAGAACTAAAAAAATATACCTAAATATGTAGAAAAATTCAATTAAATTTTTTTCTCATCCCACCACGCCGCACGGCGCTTAAATTGCGTCAACTATTGAATTCCTTTAGCATTAAATATTTCCTTGTCCTCGACCACTCTGTCACAAGGGTGGTGTTGCCTGCTCGTTTGCTACTTTAATGCCATAAATAGCAGAAAAATATTGCGACGAACACATTAAGTACGTATTATTTATTGATTAACAGGTAACACCACACTGACACTTTTGTACTTGAATTAAGAGAATCTTGATCGGTGATAGGTATAAACAAGCTTGGCACCACTCTGCTTGCATCAGACAAACGTCTTGTGCTCTGAGAGCTTGATGTCCAGTAGGTACTTAATTTCTTCAGTCTTATTTCTTTCTTGGCCAGTAAGTCCAGCGACGCGACGTTATACATAGTTACGTTCAGGTAGAATAAAGAATGACAATCTAAGCCTTACATTTGACCAAGATAATTAAAAGTAAGGGGTATGTATGTATGTAGAATCATGCCGTCTATTAGGTGGTTGGATCTTTATGAAATATTCTATATTTAATAATGAATTGGGAGTATTAAGTAGTAACCAATTTTGCACAGTATAATACAATACAAATATAGGACTTTGTTGTGCACACCGAAAATTGTGTACAGAACAGTGTAAATTATGAACACAATGGGCGGCCTTATCCCTGTAGTAGCGATTTCTTTCAGGCAACCTTAACGCAGATGACACAGATGTTAAAAAAAAGTTGGTTGGTTGATGTGTAAAACTTAAATATTTAATACCCAACAATTTATATCAATAAAAATATTGGTAGGTACTTATATGGACAGAAATTTACACACTTTTTGAGTGAACTCTAACTAAATAATATTATATTTGTATTATATAATATTTGAATTATGATGTCATGAGCATGGAGAGTGATGTAAATCTTTTACGAGTTATGGTTAATGTGATGCGCGTTTTGTTTGTTTATGAATGAACTGAGATGATGATGATGATAACTGCTTTAGGGTTCCTCGGGTGCACGGAGAAAACCGCCAAAGATTAATACAATACAATATACTTTATTGTGCACACCAATACAGAAAAAAAGATTAAGTTAATATTTGACGGATAGATCTATTTGATAAGACACGGATGTTACAGTCGAATTAAAACAAGATTCTTACTAACAACAATTAACTGGGTTATTATTAACAACAACTAACAGCAGTTACTCTCGTCTATCACTAATAGTCCCTGCTCCCGTCCTCATACTAAGTACATATTACTAAATACTAACCATCGGATCTGCGTTCCCGTTCAAAACGGAATTCATTATAATTGCATCCTACACAAATGCCAACTTTCCGGCCCTGTGATTATGGCACATTTTCATAATCTTTACGACTCAGGTATAAGTCTACTTACACCTAGAACCTTTTAGCCAAAACTGTTCTTACATCAATCAACTAATTGCTCTAGCGTCGATTTGAGTCTTGTTCTGTGTCGGTCACAGTTACCATGGGCGGCAGCGGAATGTTGGTGCTGCATGCTCGTTTGCTACATACCTTAATTCACATAAAAATTATTCAATTAAATACGGAACCTTAAGTGTGTGACTCACGCTTGACATAATTTTTATGACACTGTTAACTGGAAAAGTGTAGGTGTTACTTGGGTTCAGTAATGCGTAGGTTTTGATGTTCTAGTTTAAATAGGTTTATGTATGTTTTTACTTTTTTGGAATATTTTTAGGTAGGCATGTAAGTACCTTAAGTTATGTAGGAACATAGGTAATATAATTTAATATACGTAATATATGAGAAAGTTTGTTATTGGAGGCGCTTTAGTAACGCGGGTAACGCCATAGGAGTAAACAATTCGAAATATTACCTAAAATATTTTTATTTTTGTATACGGCTTAATCGACTTACGTGTGGTTTTTAGTTTTCGCAAATGCGCCAACCATTTCGCGAAGGTGCTTTATGAAGAGATTTTTTTAAATTCAACTTTCATTGCTATTAAATACTTAATTAATGGATATGTGGTTAAAAAATGATTGCCTTAGTACGTCGGTTTGCTTCAAATAAATACACACAAAAAAGAGTTGTTTAACTGTAGCTGCTCATCTAGTAGTAGTAACTACGCAGTTAACATGATTATTGAAACAAAAAACTCGTGTCCCCTCATAATGTCTGGGTTTTATGAGTTTGGACCCCGCAGACGGTAGTTGGTTAGGTGATAATTGTTTGTGATCGGTTAAACATATTGTTTTGGTTGTTTTTATAAAGATTTTTGGTTACGTAGCTAAGAAATGAAAAGGAAAAAGGAAGAAAGGTGTAAGGTGTTTCGGGAAGGAAGGTGTCCCGGGTTCAGTATTCGACAGACAGAAAGACATTACAACAGATTCTATACATAGATTGATACAATTTAATAGATAATACTTATCGCGCATAAATTTTAAAGACGATATACGTGTTCAGAATAAAAACGTAGGTACCTACCTACTTACCTCATACATACTTAGGTACATTTTATGATTTATACTTTATAAAATTAATATTATTTCTAATACAAAAACAAAAAAAAACATTTTTCTGATAAACTCCTTGCCAGTTCCACCAGTATAAAATTCAACCCTCCCATCGCTACAAATTAAAAAAGGCCCGTAGGCAGTTACAAATGGCGCGACACTAAACTTGCCGTCCTGATGACAAATGGTTAATGGAATTAAAAACAATGTTTTCATAACATTTTAATACAGTAGAACATTGTTAATTATTAGGTGTAAGGATTACCTACTATTAGATAAAATAGGTATAACATAATATTTTCGAAGATATTGTTTGTAATTTAAGTAATAAAATGTGATTTTGTATTAATTAATTCATACATGTCTTTATTGAATCATCATAACCACAGAATAGGATAGATTATCTAAGATAATATAAGATTTCCCATCCAGATTGCAAATGGAAGACAGAGTGAAGGCACTCTACATTTATATCTAAGTATATAGTAAAAATCCGATTAAACATTAATAATTGTATCTATTTTACACGTAAAAATATAAACATTTCATAAATTTAAAGCGAATGCAATCCAACAGAGAGTTTGATAAATGGCGAGCTAAATTAAAATAGAGATTTGCGATAGCGATAATGTACGTACTTGAAATTTTTATCTCAACGGCTTATTTACGGCCAGGCGTTCCGGTGGTGTTCTTGATATTAATGGAGTTCTTTTCCTGAAAGTCATTTGTATAAGCGAATGCGATTTATCATATAATTTTTATTTAATGACGTGTAAAAGACGGGGATTTATTCCAATATAAAAGAAGTAATCAAAGTTAATTACAATTTAGGTGTATTTAACGGATAGATATTTATGTATGTTACATCTTGATTTAAGTTTGGTGTTTACCCTTAAAACTGCTGGCCGCATCTAGGTAACATTGGAGTCCAATGATTGGACAATGAAGTCCAATTACGACTCAGTAGTCCAATGATTGGACTACTGAGTCGTAATAAAGTTACAATGTCAATTTCCTGAAAATTTAAGAACTTCCCAATTTTATTGCACGTTCTTTCACGATGGTGGCAAAATAATCTCCTTGGTGCACTTAAAAGAAATTCTGAACTACCCCCGAGGGCCCGCTAGCATTGCTCGTAGTGAAAATTCCGCGGGATTTATTTGAATAAATAATTTCACCCACCTGCACTGAAGGGTTGGTTCGGATTTATGGCGTTTTATTCCTTCACTTCAAAGATTTGTCGCGATTTTATGAGGTTTTTTCTTCTTTTTATCGTTAAATTTTCTCTTAAACAAAATGCCGGATTTTTACATAAAAAACGAAATTTGTTGAAACATTTTTATTTTTTGAACTTCTGATATTGTTTACTGCCCTTTGCCAACTACCCTGATTATTTATGTTATGATAAGGCCGATCCATTGGTTCTTTAGTTTTCACTCTGCAACTTCATCAAAATCTGTGCAATATTTTTAAAGTTATCGCCTTTAGGCAAACTGACTGACATAACCTCATAATTTTTACGCGTAGGGCGATGTTTATGATGATTTGTATAAGTCTTTAAGTAAGTATTAATATCTAAATAATAACACTACGCCTTAAAGATTTTTATACTGTATTTTTACATACAGATACCAAAATAAAACTGATTTACGATTACTTCGAAAGTTTATAGCATGACATCATCGCTCGACGGTTCAAAGAGAAACCAACAATGGGCGAAAGATACCTTTAACAGGAAATAGTTTATATTCTCAAAACAAATTGCAATAAACGGTTGAAAACCATACTTTTATTCACACACAAAATTGAACCTTTGTCCACAAGAAATAAAGTTCATGTTAGAACGAATACATTTATCCAACAATTGTTGCGAGGCAATTGTACAGGCACGAAACAAATAAATCTGTAAAACAAAAGTCATTCGTTCGAAATTCAAAATTCGCGCCATCGCGTTGTAAGTCCTATGGTTTTGCGTTTAGCGATTGGCTGTTTAGAATTCCGCTCGCGAACGCGTTGATAGATCGGTGATGGCCGGCGAACGTGAGTTCGTAGTCCGTTTGACCAGAAAAATTGTTGATCCACAGGGGTCAGATATAAAATATTTTGATGTGTTAGCGAAATTTTTAGTCTTTTCGCCTTTGATCCGTCGTAAGAACGATTGACATCGGCATTCAATTGAAAATTGAATTTATTTTCAAGCAAACGGCTTTTTACTTTCTTGACCGTTTGATAGTTCAATACAAGTGTCTCCCCATAATTGACTAGGCTTGGAGCATAATTATCTCGGTACGGTACCAATTAGTAGCTCATAATTGTACCCACCTCAGTAGGTGTCTGAAATGGCTCAAGTAATGAAATTTGAGACACGCTTGGGCATTGAGTAAAGTTCTTTATGATGGGCAATCCTCACGGTTGCCCAAATGTCCATTCACATTTAGTTAGGAACTCTAGCCATCCTTGGTCTATGGTGCAACCTGGTGAAGAATGACCTATTGTATATTTACGGTTGTGTTGAGCAATTACCATCACGAGATCGATATTATAATTCCTAAACAAAATATCTAAAAAATCTAAAATAAAATACAATGGATCCAGAAAATAATATTTATTCATAAACACCGATACATTGTCAATTTGAAGAAATGCGCTTTGAATTCACCACCTTCTCTGATATAGCACGAGAGACAGAGATACAAGTAGTTGATTCAAAATATATTCCCATTGCGTTGTAACTGTATTGGTGCGTTCGTGCATGATTTTCGCATTTCTTGGTGCAGTAGGGGTGGTGTCGACCGTCAGAAACATACAGCTGACTTGAAATGTTTCCGGTAAGCCGAGACGTATTAATTGTATAAAAAATATCGTGGTTCCATCTGAATCTGATATCTGATAACAGTTAAAGTGATTTGAACGTTGGACTCCCGAATCCAAGGGTCTAGGTTCAAATCCTAAACACTGTATTTTACGTATATCACACGGCTTACCTCACGTTACTATTTAGTCGGATTCGCCCGACTAGTTTCGAACCAATTCCGAGGTTCGTCATCAGGAGCCACCGGCGACGAGAGCTCGAAACTAGTCGGGCGAATCCGACTAAATAGTAACGTGAGGTAAGCCGTGTGATATACGTAAAATGTATTCAAACACTCACGAATCATTCAGTCCTAAACACTGCTCTAAATTACAATAATTATGTGCATATTAGAATTTAATGATCGCTTACTTTAAGACCTCTCTTTCAAAGTGAAGCATTGGCGGCCGGCTTGATGGTCCACTGGTGTTCGATGTCCTTGATGGCCACTTACCATCAAGTCAGTTGGGGTTTTCGTCGGCCCTTCGACTAAGGTACCCTCGATAAAACTACATATATCAGCCATATCTACGGAAGCCCATTTTATCGACAGACAATTAGTAAACAGGCAAATATAAGTTTTGCTGTATCACGGCAATAACTACACAGAAGTATTCCACTTTTTCTGTAATTAACGATGTATTTTCCAATTAACTACGTTCCAAGACTTTCGTTTCTTTGACCAGTCAATTAACTAAGTGATTAACTATAGATACTTTATTGGTTATTTTATCATTAACTGGTTGTTACTGTCGATCAATTTTTCCATTAATTACGTCCTGTTGTAAGATATACGTTTAGATACTTTTTTATTAGACAGGTCAAGTTATACTGGTGATGGTTTTAAGCAGGTACCAACTTATCTATGTACCTATGTAGTATCAGACTTGTGATTTTACAAAATGGAGCCAATAAATCCTTTTATTACGCCTTCGTTGAATGTTCTTTAGTCTGTTATATCTCTTGAATAGTAATAGCTAAATATTTGACATCCTGACGACCCCATGATCTACCTGCATAGGGTTGCCGAGGAATCCTGGGTTCGATTCCCGGCTAAGCAGATTGTATAAGTATTTGACAGAAATATTTTTTCTAAAACCACGAGTAGTAACAACAATAAAAATTAAAAATTCAAGGCAGCCTATAAAAAAAAACCTTGAAACGTTGAACATCATTTTTTCTGCATAAATATCGCACGGTGGAACAAAATATGTACTACTCCGTGTCCCAGTCCTACTCACATTTGCCGGTTAAGACATAATAATGTTCGGTCAGCTCAGGTGTCTGTGTCTAATGAACAACAATGTCAATTATTTAATAACCTTTCGGTATACCCTTCTGACTTCTCTCGAAGTCGGTTAAAAGATATGTTAGAATGCAGTGTCTACCCGTATAAATTGCCAAACAGTAGTAAAACAATGAATGGGCGAGCTGACTCGGTAACGGACGGTAGTTGGTATGCGTTCGGATACCGCGGTTCCGTCGTTTTGATACTTTGGAAATTTAAAAACTCCTTGTTATGACTTAAGAATGATTAAAAAAAACATCGATTGAAAGACAACAAATAACCTAAATTGTCAGCACTTACTACGGTAACCACACACAGTACGGTTTTTACGATTTCCTAGTTTTGTACACCACACAGGTACGGTTACTACAACACTAGGAAAGCAGGTAGTGAAAGCGTCATCGACTTTGAAGAAAATGTTTTTTTTACACATTTTTATTAATAGAGCTCTATAGTTTATAATTTAGCTGCTAGTGCTTCTAGGTACATGTTACGTTACACTACAGTTATTTAACGTAGATATTTATTTATTTAATCTTTATTATACCATTACAGTAATGTGGTACAAAAGGTGGACTTAATGCTAAAAGCATTCTCTGCCAGTCGACCTTTGGAACAAACAGAGAACATCGAATATTTAATGTTGTGTTTAGATCTTTCCGTCGTTTTAATAAGATGTTCCGTGTAGACATGCCTGTGCCTTCCTTTGCATGTCTATTCGTACAGTTAAACACAGAATATAATGCTTACGCGTCATGAAACATTATATTACATTTTACCATTTTGTCATAAGTACATTTACCATACCACCATTGGTACCATTTTATTGGTTTAAAGTTTTGTTGATTTTTTGAAGATGTGCATTTTTTTTTGTTTTACGATTAAGCCGTTTTTACGCCATCCATAAGGTGCGGACACGCGGACAGAGATCAGTTACATTTGTATCACACGTGTAGTAATGATTGTAGAATTAGAAACGTAATGCGTTATTTTTATCACATTTTATTTGGTAGTAATAAATTATGCATTACACATCAACATTCAAGGGTCAAACAAATTTTCCTACAGTATTAGATTCACTCATCCTACCCATCCTTTGAATTCTCAACACATATCGATAATGAATTCAAGTATCAAAACCTTCAGTCCAACGCGTCTCGTTCTCAAAGACGATTCAAAAGTCACGTAGAGGCGCGGTCGGCTGCACGTATACCAATCATCTGAATCGCGCCCGTGACCATACATCTGTCTCGCTTAGATATATGAGAAATGTATATGTTCATCTCTGTCTACAGCGATCCACCGGGAAATCTGGATAGTATGAAGCCATCGGCGTCGAATTAGGTGCTTTGACGACACTGTATAAGGCGTTGATAGATTCTGTTTGATATCGCACTACCTACGGTGAAAGGCGATGTGTCATACGCCTTATATGCTACCGTTGGGCTCGGAAAATATATTTTCATCCCACCTATTCGAAAAAGACGACTTGGTTCGGTTTTATGGGGACCCAAAGTTGGTGTTTTCTATTTAGCGGGCGGGAATGAATTTTCATATAACTTTTTTTAAATAACGGACAGGAAAAGTAAATTCAGTTCGGATTGTTAGAAATTCATGGTTTTGTTTTGAAAAATGAGTTCTTTAGTTAGTTTAATTAGTTTAGTCGGGTTAGTCGGGTTAGTCGGGTTAGTCGGTTTAGTCAGTTTAGTGACTGTGACAGTATTATTCCTGAATTTGAGGCGCCTTTTATTTTCTCATAGGGGGGGATGAAAAGTAGAGTGTATCACTCGGGAGCAAATATTTTTGGCTCGGGCGACATACTTTGAATCCCTCGCTACGTTCAGGATTCTACTAAAGAATCCCTCGCTACGCTCGGGATTCTACTCTAGAATCCCCCACTTCGCTCTGGATTCAAAAAAGCGCCCTCGCCGAAAAAATATTACTTTGCACCCTTGTAATACAATCTACTATTTACTGCGGTGTGGGATGTAGGTACTGTAATTTTAAATCACATTTAGCTCAAAGTAAGTTGGCTTAGTCAACACCGGAAAATTTTAAGTCGATTTCCAGAGCTGCAACGTAAAACATGTGATAGAATTTAGATTTTCCTAAAATAAAAAATAATGTGGTGAGGTAGGTAGCCTACTTAAATTTTATATGATTTTAATTTATTAATTTATAGTTTTGATTTTTCTTTAATATATTTTTTTACATTAATAGGTTAGGTTAACAATAGTAGCTACCTAACTTTCAGTTTTCATTGATGGCTTTTTATACAACCAGTCGATGAAAGAGCACTTAAGCCATCTTTTGGTAAAAGATGACCATTGTCCATGAAAAACAGTTGCATATTGGTATCACCGACGCGTTGCCGACCGAAACGAAGCCGTAGACACATAAAATTTATTCCACGACTGCGGCAATCCTCAACGACATTTAATAACAGTTTCTGCAATGAATACCTAAATTATTGAATAATACCATTCACCGCCTCATTCACAGTCGGGATGTCGCGAGCCATAATGCACAAGTCATGTTTTAACGCGGACATTTTTTCCAACTTTATTTTTTTCACTCAATTCGAGTCACCCACAAGACTGCTCTCATTAAAGTTAGCTGAGGGGTGGGCCACAGAGTATTGGGGGTACAGAAATGGCCGTTAAGAATTTTTATTACTCTTGTTTACCTACTATATGAAAATACACATTTAATTATATCTAATTACTATGTACGTGAAACCATAAAATTGTAAAGACCAGAAAAACGCCAGTCAATATGTCAGTAGATACGAATATAATTGTCGATAGAATATTAAACAAAAATCGACAGTGATTTTAATTATGTTTCGAGTATAAATGTAAGAAGAAATTTACTTCATTATTGAGTTTATTTTATTTACAACCACTATCAATTAGTCAACCAACTTGTCAATTAGTCAACCATGCAAGTAATAAATAGTAAACTGATTTACTAAACATAAATACCGCATCATACCCACACTTGGCGACACTTTGACGACCTTGTAGCCTAGTTGGTAGCGACCCTGCCTGCGACGCAACGGGTCTCGGGTTCGATTCCCGGCCGGGGCAGATATTTATGTGACAGATAAATATTTTTGTACATGGGTCATGGGTGTAATTGTAATGTGTTATATGTGTAGTCCATGCCACCCGCGACACAGGTAATAACCTACTGCGGAGGTATGAGTGTGTTATCTTTTTTTTTTACTTGGACTCCGTATCATGTGACAACACAGCAAATATGCCGCGTCACCACATTTGTAGATCTGCAGTACTAATCGGCGAAGCATGCAATTGTGGGTCGCTTAAATTTTTACGACTGTCAACACGTCATCGACATGCTCTTTGGGTTTTAAGAATTTATTTAATGGTTAAAAGCCTTTACAGCCGCTACAGTAGCTTCAAATTATTATTGAGCTCAAAACATATTATATATTTTACCTTATTTATCTCATATATAAAAATGGACTGCCTGACTGATTCACTCATCATCGCCCTGCCTATACTGTTTGAGCTACGGAGCTGAAATTTTGCACATAGACTAGATGTAACGAAGGCAAGTGATAAGAGAGGATTTTTCGAAATTCCAACGGGCTAGGGAATAAAATGAGTGTTTTTTTTTATAAAAATTAACTTAACTACGTAACTACAATTACTAGATATGTACCTACTTGAATTTTGGCACACATGTAGTACCTACAACGTGTTCTCTCAAAACTATTTTCAGGTTTTATTGATTTTCCCACGGGATATGGAATAAAGAGGAGATGTGTTCCCCAATATAAAGTAAATTATCTCCGTAACTGCAACGAATACATTAATTTTACCAAAATGGTGTAGTCTACGCGAGCGAAGCTGCGGGCGAAAAGCTAGTGTTTACATACAAGTAGATAATAAAACTGTCCATGGATGTCTGTTGGTACTCGAAAATAAAATGGGAAAACTGTGTTATACATAATTGGCGAAATATCACCTAGTAACAATTTTTATCTCTTTTTTCATTTAAGTATAAGTTAGTCTATGTGTGTAAGTTTGTGACTGCTAATATAAGAGATTACCAAATCCATTAGAATGTGGTTGGTAATCTCTTATATGAGAATGTGGTTGATTCCTACCTATTTTAGTAAGTTTACATTTCAACAAAATTAAACGTGACAATCTGAAGAATCCTGCCTAAACACAATTTTGGTTAAACAGTTATGCTTACTACGTGTGTGTGATAGTTAAAGTAGGGTTGACTGATACGTATTTTAACATGACATAAAAGCTGACGAATTTTATTTGAGGTATTATTTAAGGGGAGATTAGGGGAAACACTGTAATGACAGACTTCACTTGCTACATCCACAGTTATAAGGAACTTCAAATAATATATTTAAACTCCCGGGCCAGTTAGAAATGTCAAGTCGAGACGAATTTAAAGGAAATTTCTTTCAAGGGAGAAAAATTGTGTATGTAAATTGTTGCTCTTGAATGGTGTTATGCAACTTTTATTAAATAGAGGTACCTACTGCTTAAAAAAGCCCTTAGTCTTGCTATTAGTGTCCTTACTCCTTACACATACATTACAACCATCATCATTTTAAATTTATGTATTACAGTATTAGGTACGTGTCAATTTAATGTTTGTATCCACAATCAGTACAGCTGCAGAAGTATGTATACCCAAGAAATACTAGACGAGGTCAGAGATTAGTGCTGAGAGAGCGAGTACGAACTTGTCTTCTCACTAATAATGCATATGGGATGTGTGTTAAAATTAATAATAAAGTACCAGTAGAAATAACGTCACTGCCTTTAAAACAACTTAAGGTACAATTAAAGAAATGGTTGTTAGCACAGAATTTCTACACTGTTAAAGATTTTTTAAATGCATTAATTAACGAACATAACAAACATTGACATAGTAATAATAATTTAATTGAATAATTAATAATATAAAAATACATGAAAATATTAAATATCTGACATAAAATATATATAAATAATAAGACATAATTGATAGAATAATATAGGTAATTAAAATAATTTAAGCATATATAATGTAAAATAATTTTATGTTAATGTGTTAATAGATATTGTACTTATTGTTCTGTTCAATTGTAATATTTGCATGCCTTTAATTTGGCAAATGTGAGCACAAGAGAATTATGTAAGACCTTATAATGTAACCACATTTTAGCAAATAAATATCATTATCATTATCATTATCAATCATAAGTTTAAAGTGAAGTGAAGAAAAAATACGAACTATAATAGATAAGTGCTGATCATTATTTCATAATTCGCTTATCCTAATACATAGGTATATCCCACCACTCCTGAGACAAGGTTACTTGTATGTTTTAGATAATGTAACTATACCAATGGTCGTGATTATTTATAGTAGGTATGACTACAATTGCATGTGGTAGTCAGAAATAAAAAAAGATAGTAAGTAACGCTATACACTCATCGTTCACATTAGCATTTCTTCTGTCGTACATGTATAAATAGATTTTCTAAGAACACAAACCTTGAGCATGAACAAAAAAAATTATCATGTAAATTGAAATAAATAAACATTTATTTTACATTTTCACTGCTCTATATTTTGCATAACGCCATCCAAAACTAAGGTGCGTACCGACTTCAGTGCTCCAACACGGCCAATTGAAAAATTACCCGCATTATTAGGTTTCGGAGCGTTAGAAAAAATTCACTTACGCCAATACTCCACTCCCTTATTACCAGGTTCGAAGAAAAATGCTCAGCGGAGCGAGAAAAATGCGCTTAGGGGAGTGCTAATGTAATCTCTTTTAAAGTGTACTAATTTGTTCGGATTAGGGAACGAAGGACAAAAAGAGTTCCGTCGCAACTCGAACGTTATGAGAGTAACATTGTAAAGTGGTATGCGATGTGATGTATCGAGGCTTTTTTTTATGGAATTAAGATAGCAAACGAGCATGCAGCACCACCCTTCCGTTGCCGCCCATAACAACTGTGACCGACCTAGAACTAGACTTGGTAAGTTAATAAAATTATTGGAATAATTATGATAAATACTTGAGATTATTATTTTTAATTATCTACCAATACGCATTGGAGTAGCGACGTGGAGTATGCTTTAGGCCTTCTCAGCTCTGAGGAAAGACCTGTGCCCAGTTGTGGACTGTTATGGGTTGAAGTTGAAGCCTATTGCTTCAACTTCAACCCATAACAGTCCACAACAAGTTGTTGTCTTACTTCTAGTGTAATTATTTATTCTCGTTTTTAAGAAACTTAGGAAAAAGCCAAGGAAAAACCCGCGCAGAGTAAGCGGTTGTAAATTATCAACACACCTATTCTACAAATTCTTGTTTAAGGGTTAACTGTTGCCGAAACAAAATCAAAAAAAATTTCATTAATAGTTCACAAAAAACCTACACCGTTGCGGTTTTGTTTATCTACGTTTCAATTAAGATCACAAGAAGACCACCAATGAACATTACTAGTTTACTTAAGTATACAATACCGGAATAATCATCCACGTTTACAATAGTACATTATGATACAAGTGCGCGAAGTTGGTCATTACAGTCGAGGCGGAATTGAGCCCGAGCCGCAAGGCGAGGGCTGTAATAGAGCCAAGACTGTAATGAACAAATCACACGCGTATCATACGACGTTTTTCAACACACTTGCGAGGAAAAAAACAATTAGGTATCGACATTTTTCAGTCACAAATCAGCAAATTATAAACGAACAAATGTTTGCACAAAACACAAAATGGCGCGGTTTATTTTTTCGCGCGCCGTATCTTTGGTTGAATAACTATGCGCGCGCAGGTTAAGTCCAGAGACACCGAACATTCAGCCACAAAATATTAAACTAAATAATTATGTATTTCTAATAAGAATTTACGGTAATTAATGATTTAAAATATTGTATTTTTTAAATGCTTTAATAGATAATTAGATGAAGTATAATCTTATCTTATCAGATTTTGACTAAGTACAACAAGTTTATTTATTTACAAAATAACAAATCTTTTGGTAACAACCTCTTTACGGATATTAAAAAAAAAGTGGAATAAGAAAAACACTAGTGCGGTAATGAAAAGTAAAACGCACTAGTGTGTAATAAACCGCATTCCGGGCGTAAGACTAAAGAAAAAATAGCAACTTTACGAGCAAGTGTGTTGAAAATAAAATTTGAATCAATTAAGTATTTTTATTTTGTAATGATTCCGCGAACTGACACGTGTAAAGCTGATCTCTTGATTATGACGTAAGAAACTTGACGTGACGACCCTGTAGCCTAGTTGGTAGCGACCCTGCCTGCAACGCGAGGGGTCCCGGGTTCGATTCCCGGCCGGGGCAGATATTTATGTGGCAGATAAATATTTGTACTCGGGTCATGGGTGTAATTGTGATGTGTTATATGTGTAGTCCATGCCACCCGCGACACAGGTACCTGGTAACCTACTGCGGGGGTATGAGTGTGTTAGCGTTTATTATTATTTTATTATTATTTTAAACTTGAGGATCTACGAATTCTCGTAGCAGTCGTACGGTTCCAAGTACTCGTATGCAGGAAGGTTTGTTTCTTTTGGTGCGTTCCAGTAAACGTCCAAAACGCCCAAAACGACACTTTTTCCATAGAAAATTAAACGTTTTTAGTGTTTTGGTGGTTTAATGGAATGCATCGCTTGTACCTATATCAATCGATTGCCATGAGTTTGCTTGCCAAAGATATGTCAGTACCCAATCATAATCAATATGGTGGAAACTAGAGGGCATTTTTTAGGAAAGGAAAAAACTGAAAGTCACCGAAAAATGTTAAATAATAGTTTAATAGTAGCTCTATGTTGGTGGTTGCTCATGCATATCAACAGTACCAAAGGTATCATACGTTGTCATCAGGAAAAAAACAGCAAATAAAAAAATACTTCTTTTAACCCTCTAAACACAAGTGGTTTGGCTAAACATTGATTTAGTCAAACATCACATCATCTACAAAGACTACATAGAAGCTTAACCTACCTACGACGCTTCGTTACAATTTTGTCATCACAAAGAGACGTACTACACGAAATAGCTACGCATAACCCTGCACTGCCGCATCTCAAATTCGCGCGTACGCCGTATACCCGAGCGGGCGGTACGTGCGTAGCGTACGAATGAAACGCGTCTACCGAAACTCATATCCGGCTTTGCTGTTATTTTTAGTGAGACTTGGGATTAATACGACGGCGATATTTCCTCTCTGTTATAAGTTGCAGATAGCGAGTTGGATTGGATGTGAGTTAGTGGATAAAGTGTCGGTTTTCTTTGTATTTCAAAATAGTTGCATGCATCGTGGTATATTTAAGAGGAGAATGAATATTTCTTTATAGTACACGAATCAATTTATTGGCCCAACAAGATTATAGACTGCAATAAAAAATATTTTTAAAATATGATACAAATAAACCGCACACCATAACAAATAAAACACAATAAGCTCAAACGCACCGCCAACAAAAATAAAATTTGATTTCAGAACTTTCTCGCAAAACAACTTATGTTAATTTACAAACGAATTAAATGTACAAATATTCCAAGCTCACGTTTACACAAACAACACTCATTACAGCGAAAGGGTTTAAAGATTGTATCAGAACAGTTTAAATCTTAACCCTTCACTATGGGGGCGTTTTATTAATTTATTTAGCCGTATATCAGCGGAACTGTACAAATTTAGCCATAATTGGCCCCATATGCAAAGTTTATGGCCTCTACGAATTTATCAGGGACTAATACATTTTCTTACAAACGAGGTACGCAAATGAAGGGGTGTCCTGATATGAATATACGTATTAGAATCCGTTATCACTTTCTGATGAGGATTTGAAGACGTTTCTAATTTTAAAATAAAATGAAAATCTGTATCTTATCTGAAAAGTTAAAAATGAAATTAAAGAATTTGAAGTGCAAAAGTTCTAATTTGTTTAAATATTTTGTTTATTACCTTTAATACACATTATCATAAAAAAACTGATTGTATTTTAGAAATGAACTATTTTTAATGTAGGTATACCTACATGACTTAGGTATTATATCGATGATAATTATAGAGTCACTAGTATTTTCTTACCTTTTTCACTATTTTTGGTCGGCAAAGCACCTTTGTTTGGTGTGACAGTAATCAGATACAATGTACGGAAAATATATTACTTGACCAAGCCTCCAAAACTCATCAAAAGGAACATGTTATTTCCTGAAACAAAGCGAAAATTCGTTCTGGCAACACGACGCAACCAATTAAAATTAGAATATCTTAATTCATATCGAAGTATCAGGGTTGCCATCTTAATGTGTGGATGTACCCTAATTCTGGGGAAATGTCGAGATAAACAAACACTTGGAAAAGTTTATTTGTGTAAGTGAATGTTTATGTGGTGGATTAATGGTCATGTGTGGTGCAGTTTGCCTCTTGAATACTTTGATACTTGTATACATATCTACTAGTATCTACTAGACCAGTGTTTTTCAATCTTTTTCATGATGCGACCCCCCTGGCATAAGAAAATATTTCGCGACCCCCGGCCCCCGACCGACCCTTCACTTTTTTATCACATATTAGCTTCTGCCAGCGGTTTCACCTGCGTCCCGTGGGAACTAATTCGCGTACTACAGATAAAAAACCGCCTATAGTCTTCCTCGGTAAATGAGCTATCTAACTATGAAAGAGTTTTTAAAATTGGACCAGTTGTTCCTGAGATTAGCGCGTTCAACAAACAAACAGTTTAGTTTTTTTTTCCCTTTGGGCTACATTATCGCAGTTTTATTAAGGATCCCGATTTTTTTTTGAGAATATAAGTAATATAGCCTATGTTACCCGGAAATAGTGTAGATTTACAACAGTGAAAGAATTTTTTAAATCGGTTCAGTAATTTCGGAGCCTATTCAATGCAAACAAACAAATCTTTCCTCTTGATAATATTAGTATCGATTAGTATCGATATCGATACAATATTTAATATTAGCATTTTAGGAAAACGATTTAATTCTAAGTGTAGCAAATACAGATCCACGATGGATGAAACTGATTATTCAAAAACGAGCACAACCTTCGCATTAACTCACGTTAATGTTATAATATCTTAGGATTTTATTTTTTGTTTATTTGTTTGTATTGAAATATATAAATATTTATGAGTATAACCTTTTGTCAAAATTTTCTTTTAATAAATCAATCTTTTCAATCCTTATTGTTTTTTTTTACTGAATTACCTACTCTCGATTTCTGGCGACCCCCCTACAGAAGCTTCGCGACCCCCCAAGGGGTCGCGACCCACAGTTTGAAAAACACTGTACTAGACAATAAAAAGACGAACGAAGATAGAATATGGTATTATAGATACCTAGATAGATAGATTAATAGATACTCGTTTTTTTACCTGCTTAGTATAAAATAAGCGTTATACCTACTGTTTACTAAGTTTTAATTAAAAGGCTATAATCTTTTGTAAGATACATTAATTAAGGCCATTTTACACTTTATGTCACCTGTAACATGTAGATAGATAAGGTAGATATTATGATATGATGTAGGTAGATAGGTAGGCATGCAATCCACCCATCCATCCATCCATCAACATTTCGATGTCCGGATATGCAATATTCAACTTATAAAAAATATTATAATAATATGTAATAGAACATTCAAAACAAACATTCATTCTTAGTGAACATGCCCATGAAAGTGTTAGATGAGCAATAATTAAATTTCTCTCGTCCTATAAAGGTGTTGGCCACTTACAATCATGAATCACGTAAACCGTTTACAAAAAAAAAAAACAGATGAAGTTCATAGTGCGTTTAAATTAAGAATGACGAGCTCCTTGGAACACGGAGACGGTCCCGCCCTCGCGCGGCTCACGCCAGGTCAACGCACGTGGCTGATCGAATGTAGGGCGGGCGATCGATCCTAATTAAAATTCAGCCGGACGCGCGCACTGCGGGATTAACGGATGCGAACGAACGATAGTTCGATTCATCTGCGAGCGCTCGGTCAACGCTGTGAGAATTGTTTGCGTGAATTGATTTTGGTTTTAAAATAATAATTTTTTCGAACTTAAATTTTTGGAATACCAATTTTTCTAACACGTTTTATGGGTTATGTATTTAGATTTTGAATATAATTAAATAATAATTTAGTGAATGGATTTTCTTTCAACTATCTATAATCCTTTTTAAACAAATTTTTTATAAGATTTTTTGTGTTTTTGGTTGCGAGCGGCAGTGACCAGCTACATACACATCTGCTTCCTGCTGTTTACATACAAAAGTAATTTACGGGTATGTTTCGTTGGTTAGTTTTAACCCTTTAATGGCTCGTTACGTACCAAAGGTCATCATCTCTTATCTCTGGAGCCCTAGAACATACTCCACCACAAAACTCCAGGGCGCATTGGTGGAGAAGTCAGTGACCAACCCAAGTGCCAGAAGTTTCTTATCCTGGGTTCGACATTACATGGAACAGCAATCCGACGTTGTTATCCATTGCGTCGTTCGGGTCGTCAAACTGTACTGAAGTGCTAACAAATACGGCCAGATACATTGTTGAGATAATTCATTGTTATGGGTGTCAATTGAATAGGTAACGTAACTATATAACTGTATCACACGATCGATGGGGGTTATCGACCAGACACCATGGGGTATTGGAAAACTTTAGGGATTGCTAACTTAGTAGGTACTATTTATACATACCTACTTACTATACCATAACTATAAGTATTCGTTTTACTTTATTTTCACTGTTATCATGTTCCAGCTTTTCAATTAATAGGCTTCGACGAGGCTTCATGAATACACGCATATAAAACGACGAAAAAAGAGAAATATGAACCATACAACCGCCCAAAATCTTACCAACACACCATCCTACAGTGTTGCTCAACTTCATCAATCGGTTGTTTGACCCGCAACCCGAATCGAACCATATCCCACGACCATTGTCCATCCAGTATCGGCCACTGAGCCGTGAACGCCATTGGTCGTTGGGAAACCGCCTCCCAATGCCAAGATCGTGAAACAGGTTCAAACACCTGTCGTAATACAGATAAAAAATGAAAATCACGAATTATCCAATAAGAAAGCATTTTTCTGGTTGTCTCTTGCGCTTTGGGTATTTGTGATGAGCGGAGCGAGAAGCGTATTTATAAGCGTTCCACTCAATGAACTATGATCCTCTAGTAAAGACCAATTTATGAAATTAGCCTGACAGGACTTCACTTAATTCTTAATATCTGTAGCAATTTTGGGTATACAGAAAAACTTAATGGGCATTGTCAAAATAAAACAATTTATTTTGTGTCCTACTCAGATATTTATGTCTGATTGCCGGGACAGTTATCGGCAATAGCCATAATTTCCTGTAACTTCTGGAAATGAAACTATATCACAAATTGTTATAAAAAGTGTGATATAAAAACCGAGGTTGGTAACTTAAAGTTTAAATTAAGGTTTAGCAATGTAAAAATTATTTAATCGATATCACACTTAGATATCCAACGGAACCACCAACGAAACTGTGTGTTAGATGAGTTTGAAAATAAGTGTATATTTTCAAACTCGTGTTGCATACAAACCTTATCTGCTTACACTAATTCCGCTATCTGCTAACGCTTACCACCAAGCACCACCCCGGCGTACCAACGCGTCCGCAGAAGGCCAGCGTGACCGTGTCCACTGGATCTCTTTATTGATTATAACCAGCCTCTTTACCGTAACTGTGGAAAACAAAAACGCGAGCAGACAAACAAGATGAGTTTATTTGGGAACGTGCGTTTGGAGATTGCTTCATGGGCACTCACGTCTTGGTCAAGTGAAACTTGGGTACTCCAGTGCATCTATAAGGAGAACTTTCAAACATGCGTGAACTTTCAAACAAACATAATATCCTGGAATAAACCAAAATATCTTTTTGGTAGCGATTTTTGAGATATTCGTATTGGCTTAACTACTAATACAATAACTAAACTACTCTTATTGTGCTAATTATTGTAATGAAATAATTGTTGTACAAATATATCAAAGGATTTTTTTTATTAATTAGAATTTAATTATTCTTATAGTTAGGTACCTGTATGAAAGATACTTTTATTCAATGAGTACCAAAACCGCATTCGTTGTTCTCTGCACATCTCGAAGGTTGACTGGTAGAGAATGCTACGTAACATTAAGTCCGCCTTTTGTACCACTTATTATACTCGTAAAGGTCAATAAAGTATAAATAAATAAATTATTTGGAATAGGTATGCACAGTTGTCCTTTTTTGAACTACTCGTATAGTTATTAGAACTGGAACTCTATATACTACGCCTTACTTAGGAACTATAGTTTCACTATACCTAGTGTCAATTTGACGAATGTTTCTAAAAGCTTAAAAATATCATTTGAGAATCTTCCTACCCCCATTTAGAATCATGATGGGACCTTTTGGAATCCAGAACCTTTCAGCGATCGAAAATGATAACCACAGTCATACAGATATTAGGGGAAGGTTGCTATGATTGGACCCCTTAACTTCGTGACATCATATCTGCTAAAAAGTAAGTAATACAAAGAAATCAATTAATGATGTCATAAGAATTATGAGATTTATTTATGATAAGCTTTGTAAAATCTTAGTTAAATCTTTAGTTTTAAAGAAAAATGAGAAAAACTATTTTTTTTCAAGTGGCTTCCATTGGACCATGGTAACATTGATTGGACCACTTGGTTGCCATGAATGGACTAAGAAAAAAACAATGGATGGTCCAATCAAGGAGAGTTAACTGAATTATTATTATTATTATTGTGTTTAAATAAAATAAATATTAAAATTATATTTCAATTAAAACACAAATTAATGTTAATCGTTTATTAAGGTCAACATATAATTTTTAATTTATTCTCAACAAAAATGCGATAGTATTTTCTTTGTTAAAACTATGTTTAATTTTATTTTTTCGACTAAATCAAACGCTAGTCGTCTTATA
The DNA here is from genome assembly GCA_905404135.1 of Hesperia comma. Taxonomy (NCBI): domain Eukaryota; kingdom Metazoa; phylum Arthropoda; class Insecta; order Lepidoptera; family Hesperiidae; genus Hesperia; species Hesperia comma. The sequence goes on from FR990034.1 coordinate 10,829,063, forward strand.
TCGATTGGAGTAACGCCATTTATGCTACTTTCCATTTCAAGTATATGTTCGCTTAATTCACGTTATAACTCTGCATCATGCTAGCTTGCTTCTACTTATAATAGTGCCGATATTCTGAACACATTCTGAAATAATATTAATATTAATATATATTTATCATTATTTACCTAATATAAAGTTTTTAACTTATGAATATTTACGACAAAAAACAGACGATTACACAAAATATACAAGTTTTAAAAAAATTCAGTCCGTATTTAAAAAATGTTGCCATCATTGGACCGGTCCAATGGTTGAACTCCTTGGTGGTCCATTGATAGCAACAAGGTAAGAAGCGAAACGAAAATATTTAAAAAAAATCAAGGATGTTACTAACACAAAATTGTTTTAATTTATAAATACACAAATAAATAAATGTTTATTTTATGCCATTTCGCTTACAGAAATATAAACACAACAATACTTACATTACTTTTAGTTAATCGATATTTTTACATTGAGCACGTCGTAGATAAACAAATGCACGTCACTTCTCTCCAAGCGCTACGGGAGCCCTGAATTTTGAGCTGGGGGGGTTATGGGCACTAAGCAAGCATTCTGTGGTACCTATGTGTTGCTAGGCTAAATAGTTTTTGAATTATTGTAGTGGTCCAATGAAAGCGCTGGTCCAATGATCGCAACCTTCCCCTAATTCAACTGGTGTTAAAATATCACTCAGGCATGCGGTTAACAAATATTGCACCCTAATCAAGAGTAACTACACTAACCACACGCCTAAACCATGTCATTAACTGTATCAAACATTAGATTATCAAACAGTGTCCCATATCGCGGTACAATGCTATTGATCAAGTGCAAATCGCCGGCAAAGCCGCGGAAACCGCGTGACCATGACTTCCGGCTACCCCGCTCCAAGCTCGTTGTTTAGATAATCGCTCGTTTGTCCACTGTGTTCACGGATTTAGATTATACGCGGTATTTATAATATCAAATCAGACTCATTATTGACTAGTTACCTCTCCTATTATTGACTACCTAACCTAGAGCTAACCATCGGACTCGCTGCAGGAAATCTATTACTGAGATAGTAGCACATTCAAAAATTGTTAGGCGTAGGTACTCTTTAAACATAGGTAACTTTTTATTTTCGAATCGATTGAAACAAAATAAACATTATTAGTTAAGTCACTTAAGTCAAGTTTACCACCAAATAAAAACATCTCGGACACACAGACAACAATTTAAAAGTCAGTTTTGAGTCACCGCAATAGCTTTAATAAAATTGGCAAAGATGTGAGAGGTCCGCCAATCCGCACTTGGCCAGCGTGGTGGAATATAACCCTGTACATAAGAGGAGTCTCTAGTCCAGTTACTAAGACAGTAATGGGCTTATGAGTTGCGATGATGATGATGATGAAGACATTGTAGCTAATAAAGTGTCAATGACCCCAAATAAAAATAACATTACCGTCTCTCAATGTAAGTTTGCAACGCATCCGTTCCATACTAAACGCGCTCGTAACCACATCTCAGTTCAAGTTCGCACATAGGCCGTTAGTATGCGGCCCTAGTCCATGACGTCACGCCCGGCCTACCGTACACCTCACTGTACCAAATATCTATCGGAGAAGCTGTCTGTAGATCAGTTTGTTTATTTTTGTCTGTTTGGTTGTGTTTGTTCGCGACTGTCGCAGGAAAGGCTTAGCCGATTTTGATGTGGTTTTCAGTAAAAGGAGCATGGATTTATAGGTAAAACCCGAATAAAAATAACGTTACCGTTTCTCAATGTAAGTTCGCAACGCATCCGTTCCATACTAAACGCGCTCGTAACCACATCTCAGTTCAAGTTCGCACGTAGGCCGTTAGTATGCGGCCCTAGTCCATGACGTCACGCCCGGCCTACCGCACACCTGACTGTATCAAATATCTATCGGAGAAGCTGTCTGTAGATCAGTTTGGTTGTTTTTGTCTGTTTGCTTGTGTTTGTTCGCGTCTGTCGCAGGAAAGGCTTAGCCGATTTTGATGTGGTTTTCAGTAAGAAGCACAGGTTTATAGGTAAAACCCGAATAAAAATAACGTTATCGTTTCTCAATTAAGTTCGCAACGCATCCGTTCCATACTAAACGCGCTCGTAACCACATCTCAGTTCAAGTTCGCACGTAGGCCGTTAGTATGCGGCCCTAGTCCATGACGTCACGCCCGGCCTACCGCACACCTCACTGTATCAAATATCTATCGGAGAAGCTGTCTGTAGATCAGTTTGTTTGTTTTTTGTCTGTTCAGTTGTGTTTGCTCTCGTCTGTCGCAGGAACGGCTTGGCCGATTTTGATATGATTCTCAGTAAGAAGCTTGGGTTCATAGATATGTAGAGCTTATTTAGCTTTTGTTTTAGTCCAATCGGTTCACGGATAAAAAAAATATTTCAGTTAGAAAACGATTTAAGGAAACTCGAAAGTCACTTTTCTTATGCAGTTTTGATACACCTATGATTTCCCAAAGCGAAGTTAGGCAACTATTGCTACTTACTGAATTATCTCATCGTGAACCATCTGTAGGTAGGTACAACATATCGACATCAAGCCTTCTTTTAATGCTATTTTTAATCATTACACTAACCTCATAGACGACAAGTGACATTTTATAGTTCTCTGGCCAGAAAAAGGAAGATTCCCTCCACACCTCTCCTCACTTCACCTTAATTAACACACCTCATTAATTTACTCATTAATTTTCATTAATAAACCTGCTAATTCAACTGTTAACTTACTGTTACTGTTAACTGTTAGCTCCCTGTTGTTTTGCAATAGAAGTATTCAATGCCACCTTTATAAAATATAAATAACACACAAATTCTTATAGTTAACAATCTATAATGACCATCAAGATCGCATATTAAACGCTAAACTACGTCACTACGCTCATACTAAGATGTGACATCTTCATGTTTGCACATTGATGTATTTAAATCGATTAATTTGTATGTATCGCTGCAAGAATCGATGCGTTATCTAAACTATGTGAAGTAAAAATATGAGCAATTAAACACACATCTGTCCAGCGCCTTTTTATGTAGCTTAATAAATTAACACTCACTCATTCAGCCCCGCTCAAGCATACCTAACTGCTCATAAGCTCACTAATTTATTAAGGTATAAAGGGTGAAAACCGCTTCCAAATTGGTTCAACCAACCGTTTCTGATAATAGAGGCCAAACGCACAGACAACAAACTGCTAAAAAATTAAAAATAAAATTTGTTACAGGGATTATTGCGTTAATGTATTTGCAAATTCTATCCCAAAGTTGGGCAGTGGTCTCCTCATGTGAATTCTACCAATTCGCACTTGGCCAACGTGACGGACTACGGCCGATATCCCTTATATTGTAAAAAAACCGTGCCTAGTAGTGGGGGCCAGTTATGAATTGCAATGATGATGATGAATAAATTACTGAATTTTATGTCTAGAAATGAGGTTATGAGCAATCAACACTGAATTTTTCGTTTCTAAAGCTATACCTAGGTTATTGAGTTAAATTTTAACGTTTTAACTAACTAGCTAAGTTGTATTCATGAATTGTTAGATGTCTACCCTTGAACTCGGATCATGAGGTCTTGATAATAGGATACGAAAATGCATCAATAATCGATTTAGCAATTTAACCGTGTAGAAACCGTTTCATTTTAACCTAAATTTAGTTTAGCGAGCGGAAAAAGTTCGCAAATGTAATTAATTTGTAAAGGTTAGTTATGTTAACGAGGTTTGTGAAACAATCGCTGCAGGGGGTCTGGTAATTCCGCGAAGTTTACAAAGTGGAGTCTATTTAGACTTTTGATATATTTTTGCTTTATAATTAAGACAAGAGGTACCTAACTAAATTTGTATATTCATTCTAGATACTTATTCAGATACCTGTCGAGTCTACTCTAGGCCTCCTTGGTAACGAGAAGAGATGTGTAGGAGAAATGAGGAGAGATGTGTGTGCACTCAGTAGAGGGCGATTAACGGGATGAAGTGATTCAAGAGGTTTGTATCTACTTAGGAAACTAGGAACTCTTTATATCCAGACTTAAGGGTTGTAGAGTCACGCCTTGCAGAGTAAGTAACTGGACTCTACATAGGTAATATCTTTTTTCTTACGAAAGCTAGGGTAGTTTAAGCTTGTGAGTCCTTGCCGTCTTTTTTGTATGGAATATTAAAGTGGGGTTTGTTCCTATTTTTATGGATTTTTGCAATATTTTTATATTGTATTTTTTTTATTTTTTAACTTAAAACCAATAGAGATATGAAAATTTGATCGTGTTGCCAAGCCATGCAGAACGTGCCCTACCTAGCTGATTGAAAAAATAAAACTTATCGTGAGTAAGTACCTACCTACCTTTATCGTAGTAAAATGTAGGTAGGTATATAATCCGCAGTAAGTTTAGTTTAAATTAAAATCTTCATGGTACGAGTAGGTAGGTATCTAACTATGTTTATAACTATCAAACGTCTGAACACTAAAATAGTGTAGGTGCCTATATTCAACTGTCATTAGCGTCTGTCTGTCAAAATTTTCTGCCAATAATCTCGCCATGACTTATCCATGTAATTGGGTCGAAGCAAAAGAAAAATCGTGAGTACCCGTTACAGTTAATGTATCAGTTTTGTAAGTAACAGTACCTAAACGTGCAAGAGTTTTCATTCTTATTAGATTCCGTTACTGAATGAATGAGTGAATCCAATGTGAGGCTACGTGAGGGCAGGCCCTTCTTAGTTTTTACAGCCGAAGTTTAAGCAAAAAAGGGCTTAAGAGTGCTCTTGACCAATAAAAATAGCAAAAACCCATCAACGGCGAGTTTAAGTTCATTTTTTTATTATTTTTAGGTTTTCTTAAGCCGATTGTTTGGTGATTGTATCGCAGATTTGTTAAGTATAAGTAGGTACTTAATTTATAGGTAGGTAGGTAGGTAGGTACACTAGGTATTAGGTAGACCTAGGTTAGTTACGGTAATTGGTAATTTATCGCAAATTATTTATGAATCTAATAAAGTAAATATTAGGTAGACCTAGGAAATGCATTCATATTAACAGAAACGTAAGAAAACCAGTAAGGAAGCTTTCGTTTCAGACCTAGCCTACCTACAGGTACTAAGCCCCGCCCATTACGTACGTTCATTGAACAAACGCATCCCTTTACTATTCAACAGCTTAACGTGCAATTTCAGCCTATTAGGTAACGTCCTTAAAACAATTAAAAAACATTACGCGAATCGGGAATGAAGCCGCAACACGCCGCTTACAACTGGCGCACATCCAACCTACAACTCACTTATTATATTCTATGAACGCTAGCTATAAACGTATTCCTGAACATATCACGTACCAGACTACTACCAATTTCAACCAATCAGAACGCGACAATTCAACTTAATAGGCTAAGCCACGCCCAATCACGTAACCGCCTATTACGGGCCGTGTAACGACGCAGGCTTTTAACTCCACGGTGACGTCCGATCGATCCACCTCTCGGTCGCGCGTAGCGCCACGTCCCGCTCTAATCCCCGAGCCGGCGATATACAGGGTGTCTAGGCCGAGTGTGATAGAGTCGCGTTTGGCGCGTGCTTGGTTTCAGTTGCACGTCCGAGGTCGAAAGAGGGGGACGCATGCAACTGTTTTCGATAATCGGCCGCGCGTTCCGTACGTGAAAATCGGACAGTACACTGCCAGTCACGTCTGCGTAAAAACGGATATATGCCCAGAATATTTATTAAGTGGGTGGCTGTGCGTGACTTTTCCCCTGTGAATAGCTGGTCCCGCAAATGATCGGTCACGAAAATAGAACGGCGTTTGTTTGATAACTGAAACGTCTGGCTGAAACAACGGGCAACGCGCGAAGTGACGTTTCGATGGACTTGCGAACTTTCTAATGGACGTATGGCTCGAACGCCTTCGCGTTAACAAGGACTGAACACAAGTGGACGTGCAGCGTGTGATCGAATTCGAAAATGGAACAGTTTTGAATTTCGAACGTGGATTTTGTTTGATTAAAATGTGTGTGAAAACGCGGGAACTTAGAGGGTCTGTGTCGGACTAATTGTCGAGTCAGTGAAAATGTTGCCATACCAAGCGGTAGCTATGGACTACGCAGGTTTTCATCATCACCAGCGGCCTGGTGGGTTGCCGGGGGTGATGGGCCTCCCCGGGGCCGGGCCGGGCCTCAACCCTGGCCTGAACCCGGCCTTCACTCATTCCTGGTTCGTACAGTCCAGCCCGGATATCTGTCGGCAGCAACAAGCATCCAACCAATCGCATCTCGAACCTGGGCACGTTTCATTTTTCTTTATATTTTTTATTTTTACTTAATAGTTATTAGATGTGAATACTGAACACCCTGTTGATTGTTGTTGATGATTTATTCAAATTAAATTTCGAATTTATAAATTTGAATTAATTGATTTCAATTGTTTTTTTTACCAGTCAATAAAGTGATCAGTAATCAACAAATAAATTTACTAAGTATAAGCCTATATTTTTCTGGGCGCAATTTTATGATTTTTGCTATTATTTTAATTGATGTTGCTTCTTTTTATGTGCTTATTAGACTAGATTATTTTAATAACTGTGTTAAAGAAATGTATTGTGTACAAAACAAACATTATCCACAGCACAGCAAGGTATTTTCAAATGCGTGACGTTGACTACGGTGGAAAATTCTGTTTGACCATGTGTTTATCTGTTCCCTCATCTATTAATCCACTCGTAATAATTTGACAAATGAGATATTGTTACTTGTAACCTTGAGTGTCCCCTGGTTACAGGACATGTGACGTCAAATTGAAATAATTTTAGCGCCGGTTAGAGGACATAAAGTCACATATTGAAAAATAATAATGATGCTGTATTGGTATAAAACAAAATGTGTGTATAAAAAGCACATTTTATTTCAATAGATATACCTACTTACATCTGCTGGAGGTTATAACCGATTCATATCTTGGTTGGTTTTTTTATTAACTTACCTTCATATTTCTTATTTTATTTCAAACACGTTAAAAAATTCAAATATCATTCATGTCAATGCCGCAAATTAGGTAAACTAGAAAATAAACTAGTTAAGAAACAACCATTTGACAACAACTCTTGATGCGTATCTAGATGTTATTGCCATCCAGTTTCTAACATTATAATATTTATAATACAAGTTATACAAGACATTATAACAATAAGCGGCCGACACGTCTTACATCACAGTTTAACAGACAAAAACTGGACAGGAAGCTATGACTTTTACTGCTCTAGTTAAGTTAACTAACAACTGAGTTGAGTTTAATTCAAGTGGAATATGACCTTAGTTATTTGTTTTCTTTGTATCCAGCGCTGTCTTAGGTAAGGAGGATTAAGTTTTTGCTTAGTAAAGAAGAAAGATTTCCTATGTAGGCATTTCATTTTGATGCAGTCTACAGGATGTTGGGGAAATTACTTATATCTGTAACAGAATGTTTTGATGTTAGTTTTCAAAAGTTTTACTTCCCTTATTGTTTGCTATTAATACAAAACATTTTTTTAAATAAGGGATTGCCTATTTTTATTTAGAAGAAATAATAATATTTTATTAATTTCCATTTAGATACAAAATTTTAAGTGGAATCCCTGACTTCATTGGTATTGAGTTGAATAAGACATCATGCTCTATACCAAACATAATGGTTATAAAAAAAGGAAAGGTCGACATTAATTAGGGTGTATTTTTTTTAATTTTATAACTTACAGAAGTTAACTTATAATTAAAATAATAATAAAAAAACTATAGGCTGTGCTGTGTGGGTTTAGGTATATGAACGCTATTAAAATATTAGTTTCAAATTTTATCTCACATTCCTACTCTTATAGTTTTGAAGCTTTTCAATAGACAGACGTTTGTTATCGTTTGGACTTTCCGTTTCCTTACCTCAAAATACCATATCTATACCTACTACCAATCAACCATTGAGTAGAAATTTACAAAATAATTTAAATCCATAGGTCGTGCAATTAGTGGTCTAATGACATACCTACCTAACTATACAAATCAATATACATAATACACACACAACAGGGATTCAATCTGAGAACGAAACTGAGCACTCTTCACAGAGGAAACCTAGAGCAAACTCTACTAAACTCTACTCCAATGTGAATTATACTCTACACTCTACACTCTACTGCAGTAAATACATTATTGGTGATACACACATATATAGTTACATCAACATAATTATACAGGTATGTCAAAACAATTTGTTGTTAGATTTATAGGCTTATTACACCTTCCTTCATCTAAATCAGGATGGGCTACTACGAAATCCGAACTATGTATTAAGCCTATTATAGTAAACCCAACTTAAGACTGAAACGAAAGAGGCGCTGTCGGACGCATTTGACATTCATTTGACCAATCATTGCACACTAGTAACTGACAGATGAATGACCACAACGTACTTATGAATGACTTTTCGTTAGTTTCGTTATAAGTTGGGCGTACTGTACTACAACATTGATTGTGCCTTTTTGATTCACTTATTGACAGTTCGGTTCATATGATTTTTTAAATTAGTGACATTCACCACAACACATTGTACAAGTTCATTTGCAGCCCACTCCGCCTTCATATTTTTTGTAATTTCGACCAAGAGTTTCAAAGCGTGGTCAGAACAAGTTATACGCAAATTAAGATGGTATCTCGTCGTGACTTCAACAGTACGTTGGTTAACGTTACAAACGTACAGAGTTAATTATCTATTCATATTTAAAAAAGATTACTTAACTCATACACCGATATTGGCACTCAGTGTTAAGATGTAAACTAACCCCAGAAATACTCATCATAACAAATAAAGCATTTATTGTTATCAATATTTTATACAAAAGTGTTCCGTAACTGACTGACAGATTAAGTAACTGACAAACAAAGATTTTTATAAATTGAAATAGGGGGAGTACAGTGCAGCACTAAGAGAGCTGTCCTTGGGGAGTGTAGGGGAGGAAAAGGAGAGGTTTTTGACCCCCCCCCCTGCCGTAACGGGATAAAAAGGGGACAAAATTAAACAAAATGGGGGACACATAGTTTGCATAAAAATAGATTACGCTCACGATTAAATATAATTTAACTCCTTTGTTTTAGACCACAGCAAACATGGAATTTATTAAACAAATCGCAACACGACAGACAATAAAACTGTTTTTGTACAGAGATCTGAATCTCTCGTATAATTTGAACAGCAATGTGTACAGGTTCACCTTCGTAATTTGTCTTGTTCCCAGAACATTTATAATACGAGTATTATAATGATGTATTACAGTATTCAAATACTTGTAATAGTTTTCGAGTTAATTGGCATGGGACTTTAGGTCATTTGTGGTGCTTAGGTAGCTTGAAATCTTGTATGAGTACTAGCTGCGATCTGATATGGTAGGTAGGTACTTATAATAAGTAAATATAAATTAGAGTTTTGATGGATAAGTTATTGTAAAAAGTTTTATTAAAAATATTCTTGTTGGTTGTTAATATTGTCTTTCAAAATATTTGATTAAAATTTCGAACTATGGTAGGAATATAAAAAAATATATTTTTTGTTTTTTACACTGAAATACATTAAGAGGTAGGTAGAGATAAAGGGTTAGTTATGAATAAAAATGTCATACTAATCTCTACAGAAACTTGTAAATTGATAGAAAAACGAGTGGGGGAGAAAAATGCCGGGAGAGAGATGAGGAAAAGTGGGAGGCTATAAAACCATTACAATTTTTTTTTTAATGTAAGAGTTACAACTTATACTCGTACTTATTACATATCTTATCTACTCGTAAAAAATATTCACTTATTGAATACTCTTTAGAAATCGGTTAATAAAAGCGGCTATGAGTCTCTTTAGACATATTTTTTGTCGTCATAGAAAACAAAACCGACCCCTTTGACTCAATCACTAGAATCCTTTCACACTTAATCAGAATTTCCATAGAAAAAGCCGAGGAATCCAAAAAAGCGTCCCATATCCGTTGTTTGAAATATTTTGATTGAAAAATAAATACCGTGTCTAAACTGAGATCGTATGTGAATGTACCTACAACCTATTACAATGGTCTTCGAATAAGCGGTTAGCATTTTATTCTGCTTAGTAAGTCGATTTTTAATAGGTAGGTACTTACTATCAGCACGCTCTCTTCAGCATTGGGCAGGCCTAGAGAATACTTCACAACTCTGCTCCCGTGCGGATTTGCGGACGGCGAAACTAGCAGACAAAATCAAAAAACATGAGAAAAGAAAGAAGGGTTTATTTCTAAGTTTTTTTACCCCTTCTGGGAGCCATATTCACCCGATAGCATGGCTCTATCAGTCCCTTCAATACCATAAACTGTATCTGTCACCAGGCTGTCATGAGTGTATGAGAGAGTGTAACCAATGTGGACCAGCTGGCTTAAAAAGGAAAGAAGGAGATGAAGAGACTTTCTTGTCTAACAGGCCCTTTTCACACCAGCAAAATGAATTTCCAAATGTACAAGGCAGTCATAAGTGCAGAGTAGATAGAGACGAGATACCTAGTAACTACAGAATCACATGTAAAATTTGATCTAGTTTACCGAATTGTTGCGTGATAAAAACTGTGTGTAAAAACTTACAGGAGGTTAATGACCTCGCCCAGTCTGATCGGGCAATAGGTATAGATGAGGCAATGTATATTGATTACCTATTGGGGTATTTAGGTATTAGTCAAACGTCTTATTTCTTACTAATCTACTTCATTTTCTATTATGCTTTTAAACTTTTTCTTTAGAGACTTTATGTGCACATAGCAGTCAATAAAAAGACAGATAAGCCTTTTGATGGTAAGTGGTTGTCGTCACCCAAAGAAAAAAAGAAAGAAATGAATAAAGAAACAAATAAAAAGTCTGCCATAAGTTACACTTTGTCTAGTGTATTTATAAAACTTATTTTTAAGTTTAATTCTCATTGGATAAATATTAGAACAAAACTACCATGTCATATCACCCTTCCGCTGCCGCCCATGACAACTGTAACCGACATAGAAAAATAATCAAATCTGCATTAGGATGATATGATTAGTCCAGTTAGCATTTATGAGTAGGTATTATTTAGTCATTTAGACACGTACAGAAAAGTAAACATTGATTCAAATTTTTTTTGTTCTTTTTAATAGATACAATACCTGCTACTTTGATTATTGTAAAAAGTAATAAACATAAATTTAAAAAAAGAATTCCGTGTTACAACATAACGAGCGCTCACATCACATTCAAAATTGGAACATAATCAGCGTCACACAATAAAACCGCGTAACCCTCTATTAACCAGTAACAAAATCTCCAATATTTACGTACATAAAAGTAGAATTCAATCGTTGCACCTGAACGGACAAAAAACTGTTTCTACCACAACGGTGATGAGGAACAAAAAACATAGCCAAGTTCCAATCAGATTTGAAAGATGGGTTCCGTTCTTTGACTATAGGTAGGTAAAAATTGGCAATAAAAATGATTGATAAACTTTAAAATGTGATAGAGAACTAAAAGGGCAAATTTTTATTATTTACAAAAAAAGGAGGCGGTCCTCAGGGCGACTGTATATTTCATGTGTGTAACCTCATAACTTTTTACTGGATATACCTATGTATCTATATACCGATTTTGATCATTGTTTTGTATTTGAATGCTGGTACTTTTCGTGTAGTCCCATTAAAATTCAAGCGAGATGTGACTGGTAGCTTTTGACTTTTCAAAACCCCGCTCATCTCACAATGTGAAGAGTACGTTCACCACACTGTACCAAGTGCGAATGGGCCGACTTGTCTGCAAATAACACCTGGTATTATTAAATACCATATCAATACTTCAATAAATTTAAATTCTTAACGTGCAAGAAATTCATAGATACATTTTAAACATAGATGTGTAAGTTTTTTAACACGTTTACGGAACCCTAAAATCATCAAGACAGTAGTGGCTTTGTGACGCGACCGCAATTAGAGGTTTTATTGAGAATAACATGTTACTTTTGGAAATGGGGTAAACGAGCTTTTTACAACAAACTTATTGCGATTTACTTGGCGATTTGTGAGCTTTACATTACTTTTAATGTAGTAAATAATACTGATTATTTGCCATATAAAGCGGTCATATATGTTAAATAAAAAGGGGTACTTACGATTATGAATTAATAACAGACTAACCACTGACTTATTTACTTGCTTCCCGTGGAATATGACAAAATCTGTATTTAGGGTTCCGTAGCTAAAAAGGACATTAAAATGCCTCCGATGTCTATATATTATGTCTATTTGTACATACTTAGGTACATCACAAGGGTTTATTTTTTAAGTGACGTCATATACTCATAAACTACCTAGGTACCTCTGCAAAATTTTATGTGCTGCAAATAGCTCTTAGAGCATCACTGATGAGAGAGATGCCGACCAAATAAGAAGCGGAAGACTTGCATTTTCTTTAATACCTTAAATGAATATTAAATATGGTATCCGCTACCAGGATAGCATAACAATACAGTAGCTTTAATAGATACAGAAAAAATATCTTAGGACAGTAACAACAAACATCTTGTAATCATTCGATAGAGATTAACTGTTCTGCCGGTGATGAAATTTGACACAATCAAAGAAACGAATGATACGCGAATCTGAACTTTAACACCTTGACATACAACAATTTAGAATTTATCAATCCGCACTGTATTTAGGCTTAGAAAGATAGCCGGCCCTTTCTGAATATATGGATCTATTACGATTTGTCTTGTATTATTTTTAAGTGAGAATATACAGGGTGTTTCTTTGAAAACATAGAAAAATTATAATAATATGTGTTATTAATTCTAGTATATTAATTGTTTATTATTAATTGTTTTTAAGAGCAATTGTGTTCCGGATAGGAAGGTGAGGAGCCGGTTACACTTTTTTAGAGGCGACCATCTCAGTCCTCAGGGGTAGCAACACATCTGTGACCGAATTGGAACAAGACTCACACTAATCATTACTAACTGGACAATTACTAATATTAACTAACAGGACTAACTATCACTAGCAGTCCCTGTCCTCACACTTATTAACAAACTAACCAACTAACATTCTAACACCATCTACTAACTGGACTAACCACCCTAGTCCCTAAATTGGGTCTTGTTCTAAGTCGGTCACAATTGCCATGGGCGGCAGCGGAAGGGTGGTGCTGCATGCTCGTTTGCTACCTTAATTCCATAAAAAAAATTAATAATTACATATATTCTGAAGCAAGATTTCATTTCAAATTTATTCACAATTAAAATAAATAGAACATAGAAAAATTTGCTACGAAAAAAAATATTTTGTCATGAAAAAGGTTATTAAGGTATTCACTACATTATTATAATTATCATTTTAAAGATTTTAAGGCAATCCATCAATCGATCAATTTATATTATTGTTTGCTTAACTTTTTAGATTTTCTGTAGCTGCTGCTCGACTATTGTCCAATTATGTTTCATGTCAAAATAGCTTTGGTGGTAAAGCTTACTAACTTAGCCGAAATCATTCTTGACTCCCACATTGTTTTCAAACACTTACGACTTACCACTTACGCAGGCAGTATGGTTTGATCATCATTGAAATCTATAACTGTACCTCTGATCATTGATCAGTGATCAAGGGGCTCCTCTAACAATGCAAGGGGTACAGGCCATAGTCCATCACGCTGGTCAAGTGCGGATTGGCGGCGGACTTCAAGCACCTATGAGAAAATTAAACATGGAGAACTAACATGTGTACAGGTTTCCTCATGATCACGATCTGTTTATTTACCGAAGGAAGTGATATATTATGTAAATTCTAATAAGCATTTATTAAATTAAAGCTGCGTGCAGGATTTGAACCTGCAACCGGTTCGGAAGCCAATGTCCATATTACTCAGCTGTTACACTAGCATTATTAGTTCATTATAATAAAACAATATTATATTATAACCGAGAACACCCTGTAGCGCACAGTAGTCAGCTTCAATCATCGGGCACACGCTGAGTCACGCTGATTCGTCGCGCCCTCTGTCCATTCCAGTTTTTACTACCGGCCGCTGCTCTATATAACATTGGTAAAATATTACTACAACTTACAAAATGATTTGTATTGTACTAGTTATGTCAGAGTTGCGCAACGCATTGTTAAGTTTGTTTTTGTTAAATTGTAATTTTTTAATTTCACGGTTACAAACATGTTTACAGAGACGCTCATACGTACATGCTTACTTAAACTCGTGTGCTAAGGTTTATTTTTAAATATAAAATGTAAATTTTACCTAAGTAGTTAATAACGAATTTTATGATCTTACATTTTTAATAACACCCTGTGCTAACTGAAGATTAACCATCCTATACTGCGCTCGCGCACGATATGGAATTTGTTCTAAGTAAATTGCTTACCGCACAAATGGCAGCATTCCGCCCCTGCGTTTAAGGTAGGTAAGTACATTGCAGATTGGTGGTGAGAATTTAAAATGTCGTAAATAAATGTTGCTTAAAAGCCAAATTGAACTTTAAGCACAGGCAATTCCGTATTCTCGGCAACTTAGATTAGATATAGTCTCGTGTTGTGTCTTGTTCTGTCGGTCACAGTTGTCATGGGCGTTAGCGGAAGGGTGGTGTAGCATGATGATTTGATTTGAAGTACCTACATAAGTACATACCATAAAAAAAAAGACGTGTGGCACTCGGAGACTGCCGCGGTAAAGCTATTGCATAGCATTATATATAAATTAACAAAACAAAAAATAATACTGCATTTGTGATAATAATAATAAAATGAATGTATATAGAGTAATAACTCATTTTCTTTCACAATTTTTTCGTGACTTTCTTCATTAATAAATGCACTTTGTTTATTCATATTTAAAACACTTTGTACACAAATTATACGAGTACAGATATTCACTGTTTTACAGTGGGCCAAGAAAGTGGTGTACCAGTTTTCATTTAGTTGCCTAGTTATCAAAAGTTACATCAAAGTTCATAGGCAATATCACTGAAAGAGACGCATAATAATGACGTAAGCCTAATTGTCAAGAATACGTACATCATAACGACACATTATAGGTGCAAGACATTTTAATCTTTATTAGAAACGGATAATGCATTAATTTGTGCAAAGAAGATTTAAATATTCTGAACAAAAGCATAAGAACTATTTCAGTTGACAAAATAATTATTTTTAAAAAGAAAATTGACATTTGACATTTAAGTCCTATGCCGCCTCTACACATAGGCCAGCGCATTCGCCAACGCGCTGGCGGTGCGCTTGCCAACGTGCTTGTGAGTTAATCCACACATTGGAAGGTCGTTCAGTATGCTTTGGTTCGGGCCAATGTGCGGACGGATCAAAAAATGGATGTTGAGTTGGTAACAGCTGCAGCTGTATATTTATTCACAGCTTATAATTACTACGTAAAAGTGTACAAGAAAAGGGTGATACTTTCATATTTATAATATTAAAATAATAATAAAGTACGATGCTCTTACTTTGAAGTAAAATATCGTAAGGAAAACGGAATGTCCAAGAACCTTATTTATTTAGCATTTTTAATACTTACAACATTTTTATTTTTATGGTACTTATTTTTTGGATTCCATAGGCAATTTTCACTCTGATAGAGCTCAATAAATTTAAAAGTTTCATTATTACTCATATTATACGCCATTTTGTTACGTTAGGTGTTAATACGCCACAAGAAGAAAATATGCACTCTTGATCGCTGCTCCGGACAAACTGATCGCGCGGCCAATGTGTGGATGGTGCGCCAAGCTTGCGACAAGTGTTCTTTGATGATGACCGACACCGCGCGGCAAGCTCGCAAGCGCGCCGGCCAACGTTCAAATGCCTACCGCCAACGTTCCAACGCCCGTTCTACACATTGGGAGCCAACGCACTTGCCAACGTGTTGGCCTATGTGTAGAGGCAGCATTACAACGATCTTTTGGCGCGTGCGTGAATGACGTGTGGGTGACAGAGACAGTAGTGCCTTACAGTTTGCCTTGCCTGTATGGCACTGTCTCTATCACCCTCAAGTCATTAATATAGTGTCATTATTTTATGTCATGTTATTATTTTGTATGTTTTAAATCTAAATACGCGATAATTCGACTATTATGAATACATGTTGTCGATTCCAACGCCTTATTTAATCCAGATCTACATGTAATTATTCTTAAAACACCGAACCGACGGGGCGAAAATCAAATGTTTGACAGGTAAGATTTGTATGGGAAATTAAAATTTTCATTTTTTTAGTATTTACCTCGCAATTTTTCATATTTTCTCATCGCTGCAACCTTCCCTGAACTTCCACGAATATTTCAAGACTAAAATTAGCCAAATCGGTTTAGCCGTTATAAAGTAAAAGTTAGTTAACTCAGTTAAAAGTTCTGGTATTTATCGATGTGTGGGTGCATAGACATAGTAACTATGTCTGTGTGCAGGGTGTAATAAATTTTCGTTACGAAATTTTTGAATTCGGTCCCCGCGCTCAAGGCCCGCGATAAAAGCTATACAATAGCTTAAAAGTTAATTATAACCATTAACCTAAACTGTGTGATAAAATAAAATGCCGAAACCCGAAAGCAATCATTACATGTAGGTAAGTAGGCCCGAAAACAAAAGGTCAAAATCGTTACAAAATTATCAATCGATTTGTCTGTGGTTCCGAACGTTTTGCAGCTGTTTTTTCGTAATTTGGCTGCATTTTGGAACCATTATGGTTGTTTCCATCCATTGTAATAAAAGAGAAAATGAATAATGTTGCTTGAGTCGAATTGCATGTAGACTGATCGCATTTCCTCGTCAATTTTCTATTAGGAAGTTTGTTAAAAAAAGTGTAGCAATCATAAATTAATGTAACGTAACTTTTGCATTTCACTGTAAAATAACATATTATAGTCATCTACTAAGGTATAATAGCGTAGGTGCAGTAAACATGCAAATTGTGAGTACCCGTACCCATCCATACTAATATCTACACATAAATGCGAAAGTCTGTCTGTTTTTGTCTGTGACGCTTTCACGACTAAATAGGTAACCGGCCGGATTCGGATGAAATTTGGAATGAAAATAGTTGAAGACCCAGGGTCACATATAGGCTACTTTGTTTTTCGAAAATCAACCCCTAAAGGCTTAAAATAGGGGATGAAAGTTTGTATAAAAAATTTGAACCTCTTGACCTATTTCGATGATTTTTCTCAAGAAGGTTCGTGATATAAACTAATTCCAAGCGGGCGAAGCTGCGGGCAGAAGCTAGTCATAAATATAAGACAAGATATTAAATTGTACGGTGATGATACACAACACTCATGTTTTATTTAATTAAGGTAGCTCACGAGAATGCAGCACCACTCCTTCGCTGAACTTAATTTAAAATTGTTAGAATTTGTACCATTTTGTTAGTGGGTAATCTGATATACTTACCTAATGTTTAAATTAAAAAGAAATCGAAAATTTTTAGCAATAAATATTAAAATTAAATGTGAGGTCAACTTGAGTCGGACATTTAAGAAAATGTAATAAATATACAGTCAGTCTTATAACCTCACACTATAATAGATACTCTATCCCTATACGTGGCTGCCACGGATAACGCACAAGTCAAGCACACACAGACACGAAAATTTAACCCATGCCCTAAACGACGATCCAGCATAGTAACCATTGCTCCACACACGTCTTTTAAAAAGCTAGATACCTAACTTCAAATCGATTCAACTTGTCTTTACCGGGCTTTATATACCGGCATTCATTGTACAGTATATTTTTCTCTTACACTTTAATAGACATTCCGATACTGGTATGTAGGGTGACAACAATCGATCACTGGCCCGGTCACTCCGGATTAACTGCAGGACAAGTGGTCCGAAAATGATGCATTATTTCCCCTTTACCTCATCAATGGACATTTGTGCTAACCCCTGTTGTTTTAATTCTTCTTTTAGGGTTGAATAGGGATGATTGATCCGAGGGTCACTAGCGTTTAATCTTGTACGATTTCTACTTTACCAGAAACTCGTGGAATCCATATTTATAGTGAATGGAGACGACAGTTCAATTGCTTGGTCAGATATTTACTTAGGTAAATTGTTGAACTGTAGGTAATTTTTCATTATTGCATGTGTACCAACTTCATAAAACTAAATCATAGGTATGTATTTTGATTTGTGATTTGAGTAAATTTTAGCTATTTGAGTAAATATAAAGTACTATTCGACAAAAAATCTGAGATTAGCTAGTTTAAACGAACTCTTCAGCTTTATAATATCAGCATACTCTTCAGCTTTATAATACGCGCAGTACCTAAGATTTATTTAAAATCACTTTACATTTCCTATAACTTACACAACCGCTCATACCTCCCTACCGATTAGCTAACGAATAGTTTTAAAGCCAAATGAAATTGGCATGGCGAGTGAATCGAGTAGAGCTCGCAGACAAAACTACGGGAAAAATACCCAGTCGGAGCCGGGGGCGCAATCAGCCATCCCTTCAGTCGATTATTGCAAATAACTATTATTTTCCTCCTTTCATTGGCTGCGAATACCGTTCGAGTTCTCTTTGTATTGCTAATTCTATCGCGACTAGTTTATGTTTATCTGTTTAGAGTGTAACGTTCTTTTCTACTCCTGTTATGCAAAAGGTTTAAAATGAAAATACGTTATTTGAATGTTTTTAAATCTATGTCTGAATAGTGAAATCTATTAGGTAACCTAACCTAACCTAACCTACATATAAAGTGAGGGTGAGCTAACACCTATCAATGAAACGATTGCCTCACTTTCCTGTTCTAGTTTATGATTTTGAAACACTTATTAATTCAGGGGTTTTCAACCGACTTCAAAAAAAGGAGGAGGTTATCAATTTGTCTGTATTTTATTTCTTCATAATATTTGTTCGTTTTATGGTCACGAATTATAGAACATAAGCGCTTTAACTTTATTTTTGGTTAATTTTTATGTCTAGGATGATTTAAATTTATATAAAACCTGGAGTGCCAATTCATATTTTGTAATAACTAACAAAACATGAAAACGAAGACTGTAATATCAAAATCATTCATACATAAAGTATTTGGAAGAAACATGGAGCAGATCCTACGATAATACCTATTAATAGAAGCATTTGTGGACCAAAACCGCTATCACATGGGGCCATGTCCCCGGGCTACTATTTTATTCATCAGTTAGCGACTCAGAGCAAATCCCGGCTATTGCATTTATGAATGAAACAATTTTCCAGTTTCGCTACGATTTTGGCAGGCAATTTGGTAAGCGGCCGCCGACCATTAGTCATGGCCGTATCGACGCGTCGAGTAGATTGGTCATTTTTTGTCCCCAAAGCGGGATCACTGCCCAGTGGGGTGTAAGGCTGCCGTATCATCTAGTCTGAATACTACTTTGAATCTAATTTTTTGCGTCGACGACAACGTCTATACAAATTAAATGACGCTTTTTATTCGATCTTGATAATTTTGTTTCGGTTTATAAAAGCTGGAATATGCCTGTCGTTAGATACTGTTGTGTTGATTTTACTCATTTACTTTAAAAGTATCGATGTGTAATGAAGTCGCTGGTTGAATTGAAAACATTGTTCTGTTGCATTGTTATCCATAAAATATAAAAATTTATAGATTTTATTTGTTATATCTATGAGAAAACTATTTAGTTACTTGACTCAGCGACATATGATGACTGCTAAATTATTCCAAAAAAGTTACACGATCACTTACAATTTTAATCTTACTCCATATTTAAATCGTAGGTTTAAAAATGATGATTTAGGAATAAAACAACACAAAATGAATTGCATGTCATTGAAATAAACCACTCTATTACATATAAAGCTTAGCACAGGCGATTAGCTAAGTCTAGCCGTTTTAAACTATTTACTTAACTATATTTGGATTTGAGCCAACTTGTAGCCAATTGTTCCAGTAGGTAATTAGCCGACTAGACGTGTTGGTCATGTGTCTTACGTTAGGTGCATTCAATAAACGTCTTTACACCCCATCTGTATTCGGGGTGCGTTTCAAAGGAAAATTGGATATGACGTGATTATTAAAGTCCGTCTAAAGACCGGCAATTTGGCGAGCGCGCAAATCGTTAGTCCCCGGGGACTGACTCGGCCGGGGCAGTTGGCTTTATTTATTTTTGTCCAGGTTTTTGCACTAAACGGACCACTTGGCAGACAAGGAAACAAAGCTATGTTTAGATACTTTTAGTGAGCGCTTTTCGGTTAATTATTTAATCATTGCGAATAGTGTTTAGAATTTTACACAACTATTACAGCGGTTTGTTTAAATCTTTCTGTGTGACAAAGCAATGACTTTTTAGGGTTCTATTCCTACAGAGTTCCACGGGAACTCATTGCTAAATCTTCACTGCCGATCCGTGGCATCTGTCAAATAACTTTATTCTTTTCATATGTAGATATTTATTATTTCTTATAGATAGATACATCACAGTTTTACAATGCACTAGCCATTATAACGAATAGGTAACCTCCTAAACTCCTAATATAAGAGCAGTCTGCTTCACTAGGAACCAGTTTTTGTCCCGTCAATATGAAATTGATACGGAACCTTTCGTTTCGGAGCACAATTCGCACTCGGCCGGTTTTTAACTTCATACCCGGGTCATGAATGGACAACTCGGGTACCATCGCTTATCTAGCTTCATTATACGGCAAGTTTAGGGTTATTACACTTACTGGTACAACTTGCTGTCTACTAGACGTTATTACATTGTGTTGCATATCAGAGTCATCTTGTCATCTTGAATATTACGACGTCTTCGTTAAGTAACTGTGCTTGTAATATAAGAGTTTATTCATAAAAATTTCAAACCTCGAATGGCGCAGTGGGTGACATGCCGGATCGTTCCAAGGGACCTGGGTTCTATTTCCAGCGGAAATTTGAATAATCAATGGGACTCTATGCACCAATTTGGCCTGTTTTATAATTTTCAAAAGCAAATAATTTTACTTTGATATGAACTAGCGAAAAATATTTCTTATTACCTATTTCTAAACCTTAAACTGCTTTACACTTATTAAAAGTGACGGTTCAAACGAGTTGAGTATCGGACTCTCCTCAGTCACCGTGAAGTCGGAAACGCCGAGTCATATTGCGCTCATCTCCGGGGTGTAGTGATGTCCGTCCCGGGAGACGAAACCTCCCGATTATTTACGGATACCCTACGACTAGCCGTTTTTGATCGTTGAGAGTAATTAATGATGAAAATAAAAAGTTTTTCTAGTTGAATTGTACCGAAGAATTCTTTATTTGAATTTTAGACATCAAGCAGATATTGTTTTCTTTAAAAGCTTATTCTTTCCAAGTTCATAAAAAGACAAATCTGACAAAGAAATTCTCCGTCAAAGCGGTTCTATTGTAAGCGAAAAGTAATATCTGCAGTAATCTTTTAACGTATCTTATTCAATGATTTTGGACTTAAGCACACGTTCAGTCCATTCTTCCAGTAACTTCGAGTCCATTCTCACCAGTCTGGTCCACTCACACTACCTACCCAGTCTCCCCCCGACCGGAAGTGCCGCCTGCGTGTACTGCACGCCTTGAACACCAGCTTACATCGACCCTGGAGGCGGCCGCACATGGCTCGAAGCCATTCAGTAACTTGCAAGTATCAAGACCACTCACGCGTTCTATCGTCCACACCTTTTCTTAACACTCAACAGCTCGGCGTCACGTGGCGTCACGCGGCGTCACTCCGTACTCCAGTGACACGCAGCGTGACCTTACTGTGACACGAGGACATTAATGCCCAAATTAAGTGCACGACGTGGGAGTCGTGCTGCGCGGTTTTTAGTAATGCTACAAGAAACCGGCCGAGTTCAATCGGATTCATTTGCGTAGATGGTGTGTATAAATTTTTTATAATATTGTGTCATGTGAGGTAATTGTAAAATTTTATGTAACTAAGTAGTCAACAAGCTAGATGACAGTAAGTGGACAATGTCCATTGAACCATTAAAACACAGTAATTGTACATTTACATACACAGCGGAGAGCTGTTCTCTATAATGTTCTCAAAGGAGAAGTCCGGCAATCCGAACTTGGAACGATGGTTTTTACCCTTAGATAGACTAAGAGAGGAGACCCGAATAGGTTGTGATGATGATGATGATAGCTTCCAGTTTTCACAGAAAATATGACGTACTTATCTAGATAAAAAAGTAAAAGCACAGTAGGTAATTTTACTGAATATTCAGTAGTACCTAAACACAAAGATTTAAAAAACCATGTGAAGCAGCTTATTAATATCAATAATTCACACATTCCTCATACCTGTAATAATATTGTTCAATAAGTCAAGGTTTCAGAATTCATTGCGATCCAAACGGTCATTAGAACGTCTATATTGCCAAGAATACGTAATCAAGCGCCGTTGTCAGCAATCAAAGATGGCGTCGGGCTTCATTATGACATTACTGTCATAGATTATCTGTGAAAATAATCGTTGGTTATACCAATAATCCTAAGGCGTAATAAGCTGGTGACATTTTCATTTCCGACGTCAAATATCAGCGCCCCTCGGAGTGTATTTATTTTATGCCCCACGAATAAATATCGTTAGATCGTTTAGTTAATAGGTACCGATGGTCTATTGTGTTTCGTGAGATTGACGGCTTATTTGGATGAGTTTATCCAGTTTTTTCAGTGTGGTAGAGTATGCTCTATTCCTAGATTATAATTATTATTTTAAGTAAAAAACAAGAGATATGTCACGAAAAAATTAGGACATTCACATTAACACACGAAAAATTATCGTACTTTTCATGAAGCTGTCTATCTCTTTAAGTTCCAAATTCGATTATTATTTTTCGTGACATTACATTTCGTGATCCAAAAGTGTACCTACCTAATTCGCGTTATAATTATGTTCTTAACGGTTTGGTTACACCCGCGTCTTAACGGGTTAACTAACGCTAATTGAAGAATGAAAAAATTAGAATTGTCAAAATTGGCAAGTATTCTTATTTTCATAAATTAAGTATTTACCTATGTGTAAAGTATTTTGTGTTTACCTAATTTTTGTTTCTTATTAAAGTGTGCCAACTACAGTCTGTGTGTTAAGAGACAATCTGTTAAGACGATAATCCAAGTCCTCGGAGATAACAGGAAATATGTATTGTTACCAATTGCCGAATGATTATACCTTCGGACTATACCTACTCATAATGCACAACAAACTATGCCAGAGATTGGCTTTACACAAAAATAATTCAATACACCTAAGACCAAACAATTACATAAAATTGCACAATTCAAACAGGTGACTACAATTATTCAGAAAAAGTCCAAGTAATTCTATACAAAAGTGCAAATGTAGTCGATTCAACTCCAAGTGACCGTGTGGGGTCGGATAGACCCCAGGGAGTAGACGGTTGACTAACTTCCAAGGGTTCGGATGTCCACGCTTTTAAAGAAAACTGGCCGTATGAGGGTGTGAATTTCTCTTTGAGGAGTTTAGTTCGCTCGGATAAAACGATAAAGTCCACTGCAAATATTGAAGGCTTCTTTGAAACTTTGTACGACGGAAATTTTATGTGCGCGTCTAAGAATTTGCAGTAGACGCATAACATTTCCATATATTACGGTGTAGACACGTTGACATTCCTAAGCAGTTAGTATGCTTTCCTAGTTTACATATTAAAGTTGGTGTTTTTATTACTGAAAGGAGACTTGAATTATACTTTGAAAAATTACAAGTACTTTCAGCATTTGATGTGAGCTTTGCAGGAGAAAGTATACAAGAATATCAACAATGAAGATGCTTAAATCGCGTAGGTACCAATTTGTAAAGGTTACTTACCCATAAACAAAAATATTAACAGATTAAGTAGTGCTATGTCACATTGATATTTTTAATAACATTTTGCTTTGACTGGTAGGTAAATTATTAAAGTAAGAGAATTCAATGAAAGATTTTTTCCATTTTCTTTAAAGGTTTTTATCAAAATGGAATGTTTGGCAAAGCGTATGCACCTACTGTTTGGCAAAGCGTAGGTACCTACGCTACCACCCACATTGCATCATAACATTATTCCTACTTACCCGAGACCCGATACCCGAATGCTTTAGTCCTGTCCAATTTTTATGACATACCTCCCTTCGTCTGAGAAGTACCTTTAAGTGTGCACGTACGCCTTACACACCTGGGAATCGAACCCACAACTAACGCCTTGACCCTTAAATGTAATTTACAACCCAAACTCGACCTAACTGTAAGGGAACATAGTTGAAAACCCGATACACGACACTATGAAACGGTCAGTGATGATTGGTAGCCGTCGCGTCCGAAAGGTCGTAAGTCTCAATTTATGTTAGACAAAAGTGGACCTTATATAAACTGAATGTTGAAGTATTGAGGAAAAGAAAATTCCTTGCAAATTGAAATAGCTGAATTTGGAGAAAAAGCAAAGGAATCGAAGTCGTAAAGTGTAGTGCGCAACCGTGTTCGGTTGTTACGGTTAATGCGTACGGGACAAATTGAGTTGCCGGCCTGAAAATTAGTTGTCCCTCGGGACATTGTACTGACAGTTGCAGACAGTTCTTGTACCGATGTACCTACTTTGTATCTAATTATACGTAATGTTGTCTAGGGATTGCATCCATTCGAATGTTTGAGTAATAGACGTTTGGTTCGATTCGATGTTTGAATAATTTTGTTCCACATTTAAACTAAAGATTTTATTAAGTTTTTAATTTTTAGAAATTAGCATTACACTTAATTTTCATAAAGTATCTACAGGCGTCGCGTCGCGTCGAACATTGTAATAAATTTTTCGCTGCCTCCTGTTTGATATAGGTATTGTTAGACCCCTATACTTCATAATGAACCTCGGTTAACAAGCAAAATGTCATAACAATCGCTTCCATTTCGGGCCGCAGATTATGTCATCGGGTAACAGATTAAACACACAATGACGAATCGTTGCAAATTGCTAACTGTCACCTTTGTTGACACAAAAGGTCGACACCTCAAGAATTAACCCCTCAAATGACGAGGTATTAATTCTTTGCATTAGTGGGGTCTTTAAGACCCTATGGGAACTGTTGAGTTTTACACTTCAATGGCCCTCAATCTAAACATGGGCTGTTTTGTGGTGGATCAATGTATTTATTGGTTTTCAGAGTAATGAATAGGTAATAACTGGGAATAAAATACTGCATCTGTTTGCTATTGAGTTGTCACTAAATAATAATATTGACAATAAACTTTAAAATATTAATGACTATTTATTGTCTGACTATTTCACCTGACAGGACAGGTAAATGAACATTAGGGTTATAAGTTAATTGATTTTTTAATAAAGTATCTAGTTACTAACCATGGCATATCTGATTCTTATTGCATGGTTTAAGTTCCTTATTGCATGGTAATCCATACCTTGAAAATATCCGGCTTGGAGCTTGAGAATCAGCATTTTATTTCTATAGGACAGCCTCAGTTTCTCTATTACCTAAGGGAATATTTAAATACTCAATACTAAATGTCAGGTGGTAAGGGCCTAGAGCTCACCCGAGGAAGTACCACCGCCCGCCATGGTACTTAGTACCATTCCTACCGTGTAATAATTGTTTTAAGAACAATTGTCTTCCGGATAGGAAGGTGTGGAGCCGGTTACACTTTTTTAGAGGCGACCATCTTAGTCCTCAGGGGTAGCAACGCATCTGTGACCGAATTAGAACGAGACTCATTGAGTCTAGTTCTTGGTCGGTCACAGTTGTCATGGGCGGCAGCGGAAGGTGGTGCTGCATGCTCGTTTGCTATCTTAATTCCATAAAAAAAAACATTGATGTCAGTATTCTTTAAATTTTTTGTAGGTATCATTAAATGCAAAAAATAAATGACTAAAACGCCAAATGTGTGGTTTATAAAAAAACACGTTAATAACGTTGTTTGAGTTAGCTCTGCAGTAGACTGTAATTATATATATGAAATCAAACAGCTTGAGGATTTCTGTTATATCGCACATATGCACATTTATTATTTTATGAATTGGTATATTGACACGACATTTTTTAAGAAGGAAAATAATTGAATTATATTTTAATATTTCAAATATCGAACATACTTTAATGTTGCCACATTATACAAAAATATAAAATGTTGGAGATTCCAACATACTCCCGCCTGCAGGAAGACATCATATACCTAAGGGATGTTAAGGCTAATAGTGAGAAGGTAAATTTGTATAACAACTAGCGCCATCTGTGAATGAGTTACTGTAAACAGTAAGTTGCAAATACATATATAAATTATTCAAAGAAAAATAATATTTAATTCTTCCTGCAAACAAGTGGTAACAATTATGATAATAATAATGATAATATAAATCACAATATTAAACTTTGCATAACTTAAATCTTTTTTAAACTCTTAATATAAATATAGTGACAAGGAACGCCATCTATTGAGTAATAGAATTATTAAAGTTTTACATTCAATAAAGAAACTAAACAAAATTATAACTATAATACTATGCTGGATACATTTTGCATGTATTATGCGTCTCGCAAGCACGACAAACTTAAAAATAATAACATAATATTAATGACTTTATTAATAACTTAAAACCTAATCACTACCTACAGGCAATAAACAAATTTTAGTTACAGAGCGCCTATGCGTTCTGCCATTAGCCGTCTTCACTTCAACTGTACGGACTAAATTGTCAGAACCTGGAAAGACATTAATAATACGAGCCATTGGCCAATACATAGGCGGACTGTTATCTTCCTTAAGGATAACTAATGAACCTATTTCTATATTAGGCTGTACATGTAACCATTTTGGGCGTGATTGCAAAATATTTAAATATTGCTTATTCCACACTGACCAGAACGATTGTTTAACATTATTGCATTTCTCCCAAAATTTTAATCTATTAATAGGTAATTTGGAAACATCTTTTTCTGGATATGAATTGAAGGCAGTACCAATAAGAAAATGGCCTGGTGACAGAAAGGAAAAGTCATTAACATCATTTGATAAAGGCATAAGCGGCCTACTATTCAATACTGCTTCAATCTCACATAATACAGTGCTTAATTGCTCATATGTAAACAAACATTTATGTACTACTCTTTTAAGGTGAAATTTTGTACTTTTAACAGCTGCTTCCCAAAGCCCACCAACCACTGGAGAATAACAAGGGATAAAATGAAACTCAATGGCTTTCTGGCTCGAAAAGGATTGTACTTGTGCCTGGTGTTCTTTGGTGTTTATTAATTTATATAATTTATGCAATTCATTATTAGCACACTTAAAAGTAGACGCATTATCACAATATACATCTGTAGGAAGCCCTCTACGTGAAATAAAACGTCTAAAACATGCTAAAAATGTAGCTGTAGTTAAATCAGAACATAACTCTAGGTGTATGGCCTTTGTGGTGAAACAAACAAATACACATATGTATCCATTAGCAACTATACTTCTACGCAAAGTAGATTGCTTTACTGAAACAGGACCAGCAAAATCTATGCCAATCCTTTGAAAAGGACGACAAACAGTTACCCTATCTTGTGGCAAAGAACCCATCAACTGTTCTGATACCTTTTTCTTATGTTTCCAACATATAATACACTTATGGATAACCTTTTTTATTTCTCTAATAGCATTTACAATCCAAAATCTTTGGTTAATTGACGACCAAACTAATTTAGGTCCAGCGTGAAGATTTTTTAAATGTTCAGCTTTTATAACTAATTCTATAATGCGAGAACCTTTGGGCAAGATGAGAGGATGCTTCTGTGAATATGGTACATTTGCATTTTGTAAGCGTCCTCCAACTCTCACTAAACCTTTGCTATCAATAAATGGACATAATGAACTTAAATAATTATGTTTAAAATTTTGTTTACATTTTAAAGAATGAATTATCTCTTTCATATATTTTTGTTGTTCATACTTTACTATCAAACATAATGACTCATCAAGCTCTTTAGAAGTAATGAAATTATTAATATTTTTGGTAAGTTTGTTGCGTGTATCACTACATAGTATAAAACAAAGTCGCTATTTTTGTCCGTCTGTTTGTTTGTTTGTCTGTTTGTCTGTTTGTCTGTATGCTTAAATCTTTAAAATTACGCAACGGATTTTGATGCGGTTTTTTGTAATAGGTAGAGTGATTCAAGAGGAAGGTTTTTATGTATAATACATGCATATATTCCCACGAGAACGGGATCCACGCGGGTGAAACCGCGGGCGGGCCGCTAGTTATTAATAAATCTCATTATGTAAGCAAGAACCCTTTGCATCTTGTGCAGATCAGAGAACCGTTCTAAAAATTCTAAATTTAACTGTAATTCTCTATCTGAAATACATACCAAAGTCTGAAGCGGGTTGTCTTTTATCTCAGTAAGTACTTCAGGTATTGCAGGCTCTATGGAGGGTTTATTGTACTCACAATCATGTAAGAAGGCTGCACCTTGCCACCACTGACAGTGCTGCTCCAATTGGTGTGGAAGAACCCCCCGGCTCAAACAATCTGCTGGATTATCTTCAGAGTGTATATATGACCATGTAAAATTGCTAGTGAGTTGTGAAATTTTCCTTACTCTATTGGCCACGTAAGTCTTCAATTGAAGAATGTCTGTACCATGACCTACGTTAATGTATTCATGAATAAATTGAGTATATAATTGTGCTAAATTTGAATCCTTTTGCAATCTAGATTCTAAATTGTTGAATCGTTTAAGTTCAAGTTGAAGTGATTCACCCAATGTGTCATTTACGGCATCGAGCGGGAACTTTAAAGGTAAGTCTATTTCAAATTTATTATTATGTAATTTAACAGACTCTTTAAATATTTGTTCGCAAGTATCATGTTCTGATAGCTTCTCTGGAAATAACTCAGGAACGCTTTCAGTCTTCCAAAGTTGAGAGATATCATCATGTAGTTGTGTATCACAAGAATGACAAAATAATGTTACCTTATTTTTTGCAGGAGGAGTATGTAAGGAACCCGCTACCACATAGCCAAAGTGCGTGTTGAGAAGAGATAATGCAGGTGCTGAAGGAAGTGATGAAGTTGTGACAGGTGCATGCAGTAGATGTGTAGACTGCAGCATTGACTCTGCTGGACTCTCTCGCTCATTACTCAGCAACTGGAAAAATATTTCAGCTCCTAAGAGTATATGGATGTCACTTGGCTTGTAAAAATCTTTGTCAGCAAGGCTGATTTGGGGCGGCCAAACAAACAATGATAGATCCACCTCTTGCTGCGGCAACTGTGATGTTATTTTGTCAAGAATGAAGCATGATACTTGAATATTAAAATTATTTACCATTGAATGCAATTTAATTTTTACAAATTCATTTAAATGACTCATGCTATTGCCAATGCCAATTACACAAGAATTAGTAGCTTGTGGTTTTAATTTCAATAGCTGCACAAGCTCCTTTGTCACAAAGGACATTTGAGAGCCGCTGTCAAGCAACGCTTTTATGTGTACCTCTGTGCCATTTGCAGCTATATATTTTACTCTTGCTGTTGGCAATAGTACTTGGGTATTTGCTGTCCCAGATATAAGTGAAATAGATGCAGCTTTGTCTTCGTGCAATAAGATGTTATGACTTTGCTTGCATATGTTACATTTAAAATGATACCTGCATTGCTTTGCATGCTTATTTAGGCATATTTTGCACAAACTTTGCTCTGTAGCAAATTTAAGTCGCTCAGAGGCAGGCATAAGTTTAAAACTAGGGCATTTATAAAGTTTATGAAAGCGAGACTTACACAATATACAGCTAGGTTCAGTGCTCAGGTCCTCGACAGCTTTCATAGTCGTGGCTGGGGGCTCCTTCGCACGTTGAGAGAACATTACCTTGGACAAAGTGGATGTCGTCGTTGGCACTGCATTCTCCAGTGCAAGCGCACGTCTCTCTAAAAAATCAATCAAACTTTCTAAACATGGCTCTTTATTGCTAGAGCTAATTGCCAATTGATATTCTCTACTGCAAATAAAATCTAACTTTCTTAACAAGATGCAGAGGACAATTGGACAATTATTTAGTTGACAATTGACATTTAAATTCCTTAAGGCAGCCAATTGTTGTTTGATGTTGGAAATGAAACATCTTATATTGTTTGAATTTGACTTAGCCATTGTTGGTATATCGAGTAAGATATTAATGTGTTCCGATTTAATTTTGAAGACATTATTAAACCTTTCGTCTAAAATTCGCAAAGCTTCTTCGTAGCTCTCATTGATCATTGGCAAGTTTTTTACTAAATCTAATGGTTCTCCTCGCAGAAAGCTACGAAGATAATGAAACTTTTGTATGTTTTCTAGGTTATCATTTTTATGAATTAATGAATTGAAAAGATTTATGAAGCTTTTATATTCTGAATATTTTCCAAAGAATTGAGGAATGTTTATCTCAGGTAACCTAGTGGGAATTATGGATTTGTTATTTGAATGGCAATGATTTTTATTGTGAACCGACTCAAATGACTTTAAGAATTGTTTAATTTTGACGATGGCTTCGGTATATTTTTGTTCCACCTTGCCATCATCCTCTACGTCGGGATCCAACGAAAGAATCTCGAAGTAAATGTCTTCGTGCTTTTGAAACAATGAGCGGAGTCGCTCCTCTTTTACTTCGAGATATGGTTTCGTTACATCTCCGGGCGTTAAACTGTCTATTTCATTAGCCAAACGAGTAATGTGACTGTGTATGCCCCTCTTTTGGTTTTTAAGAGTAATAAGATTTTTTGTATCATTACCTGTGCTATCGTTTTCCGAGTCCGACATTTTCTCGTGACGTTGTATTGTAACAATGAATGAAAATCACAAAATCACAATGACCGGCAACTTAACAAATTATAACTAATAACGAAATTGAATTTTGTATTAAATGTAGTTTCAAAGCAATAAAATAAAATGGCGAATAAGTATGAATGTTGAACCGCTTGCTTGAACTGAAGCTAGAACACGTTGTATTGGAGATCTTGTTTCCTGTTTCTCTTGATTGGATGAGTGACTGCGACGGAGTGCGCTGATTGGTCGAAACCGCTGCGACTTCACACCGACGATGTGGTCTTTGACTTCTATCCAATATCCAATCGATGAAACGAATGAAGATCAATTGAGTGTCTAGGATCTTCGTTATGCTTGAATAAAATTGTATGTTGATGTATAGTGCTGGCGTTTTTATAGTGGTAGGTATGATAGATGTAGTACTCAAACCACTTTTGAAAAACTGCAACTGCGACTGCAACTGGAAATCCTTTGGGGAACACTGTTCCGCCTCCGAAACTGTTCAATTTCTTTCCATCGAAGGACCAAAAATGTTTGAGTTAGCTCTGCAGTAGACTGTAATTATATATATGAAATCAAACAGCTTGAGGATTTCTGTTATATCGCACATATGCACATTTATTATTTTATGAATTGGTATATTGACACGACATTTTTTAAGAAGGAAAATAATTGAATTATATTTTAATATTTCAAATATCGAACATACTTTAATGTTGCCACATTATACAAAAATATAAAATGTTGGAGATTCCAACAAACGTACTTTTATGCAATTATGAAAAGGGGTTTTTATTTCATGGATACGAATTTGTCAGTAACCTACCCTAATTTAGGTTAGATTTAAATCGATAGAAAATATACCTACAGCTATAATTTTCGTAAATGAAAAATAGTTATATCCCTATACTAATCAAAAATAGAAGTATATTTTAATTTCTTACAGTTTTACCACTAAATCCTACACCTATAGATATACATTTCATATCAAAGTTTTTATTAAAAATACGGTGCAGAAGAAAGATCCTTTGTGTGGGTTAAGTGACGAATATGACGTGTAACATTGTCACTTAGAAGTTTCTTATAAAACCCACTTCACCACGTCTTGGGGAGCAATGGACGCAACAATAAAATATTTAATAATTCTGATATACTATAGCACTCGTAGGGTTATAAGTACGTATTGTGTGTGTAAAAATGGCTGAACAGGGCTTTGAGTAGTGATGTTCCCAGATAAGTTTCGATTTTTGGGCTATTAGTATTATTATTATCTTAGCAAACTTGCATAACATAGTTTGGTTAGACATGTAGTAAATAAGTATAACGATTAAAATTGGTTGTGCCGAACAGATAGAAATGAGTGATCCCTAGACATACAGAAAACTCTCAAAATCAGGGCTTGTTTTTCATACTTTCGTGTTTTCGTACATAGTCATACTGCGTAGTGGTATCTAATGGGAGGACCACAGGTAACTTGTGTCTTTTTCTGTCGATATTTATACAATTGTTATTTAGTTCACACGTTTTCTATGTAATCATACCTACCAACAAGTTAAAATAGTGCATTACGATACGGTGCGTAAAGTTGGCCATTTTTGAACGGCGTGAAGTTAGCGCACGAGCGAAGCGAGTGCGATATACGCCGTTCAAAAATGCAACTTTACGAACGAGTATCGTATATTATTTTATAGCACGAGTGACATAAACCCGCATAATTGTAGTTATAATAAATAATAGTTATGATTTGATCCTTTAATTTCATATACCTAGATATATTTCTAGTTACACTTTCTAAGTTGCGATAATGTTTTTTGTAATTTTATTGTGCGAAAGAGAATAACAAAGATTTCGAAACATGTAGAGACAAATAAAAAAATACGACGAAGCCTCCGGAAAGGAATTATTACGAACTTATTAATGTTTTAATTTAGTTTTCTACAACATAAAACTGTATTTTGGAAAATCGCTAACCTATCAGAATTCTTGACTAACAAGCATAACACACTGGTTTAAATTACTGGACCAACAATTTGAGAAGAGAAGATAACTATAAGAAACATTTTTTACTGATTTTACCAAAGAGTGTACTTTACCATCTATGTATACCTACTTATATTTTGTTAAGTAGGTAGTTTATTTTTGTTCAATCACATTTTCCCAATAAAAATATGATAAAGTAACAGTTTTCACCAACAATTTCACTACCTGCAACACACAGAACATATCTACTTCAATTGAATTCGTATAAATAGTTGTACAGAAT
This sequence comes from Hesperia comma, assembly GCA_905404135.1. Taxonomy (NCBI): domain Eukaryota; kingdom Metazoa; phylum Arthropoda; class Insecta; order Lepidoptera; family Hesperiidae; genus Hesperia; species Hesperia comma. The sequence goes on from FR990034.1 coordinate 10,862,163, forward strand.
GATAAACATGACTAAAGTGCAGGTTTGCGTCACTCAATGTCGTAAAGTACCCTCATGTACATGTATTTTTTTAATTTGTACCCGCGCAACAGGCAATAATTCATTTTTGAATGGTGTGAAGTTAGCGTAATGTAATAAGGAGCTACTTATGCCACGGCTAACCGTGGCATAAGTGCGGGTTTAAGTCACGCTGTGCTATAATAAATATTTTCATTCTATTTCATCCCTTCTTTACTAAACCTTGATACAAATGGTACATAAACTACTAACAAACTATTCATTACATTTAAATCTACCATTATAAAATATACAAAACCACGCGATCTGAAAAAATCAGTACAAAAACCTAATCACAATAATAGGATTTCCATAATTTACTTCAATTTAAAAGTGGTCAAGCCCTAATAGCCAGGGGAGCTCAACCCTCGTCCGCTAAACTTATTTTAAACAATTTAATGCGGACCCAAGCTGACCCTCGAGAAACATTAAATCAAGTCCAATTGTATCGTTGTTTTATGCTTTAACTCGCCCGCTGGTTATCTGGAAATTCGATCTTATATCGGCTCGGTAGGTTTTCTTTATAAAGAGTTATTATTCCCTAAGCTGTAGTTCCATGTTTGATAAGGTTTAAAGTCTGTGTTATCGTTTGAACTCTTTCATGGTTTATTTTCGTCTTCAATAAATAACTTATTTTGTCTACGTATCAACATTTAGGTATAAATTAACTTTGGGGTTCCTGTTCTTATCCGAGTTACCTAGATGAGTAGCGAATCGATTAATCTCCACATCTCATTACCTTTGGCTTTTTAAAAAGCAGGGTCCCTCCTCATATCTTTAGTAGGAGCCCTAGAGCATTCTCTACTGCACTGCGCCAGTGCGGATTGGTAGACGTTAGTAGACATTTCCAAAAAAATGTGCGTATTAGATTAATAATTATTGATTTCTTGGCTAGGTGAAGGAAAAAACCGTTAGGAAATTATGGCCATATAGCTCGAAGGACCAATAACCCTTGGGTAAGAAAGGTCTTCGAGTGGAAGCACCGTATCGGAGGTCGGGGCAAGGAGCTAAGGATGCCCTCCTTACCATGTTTACTGATTTTCATCAAACATATTAACATATTGCTGGATCCAGCAGTGGACGCACAAAGGCTGATAGGTGGAAGGATGATGCACATCTATGGAGCTAAAAATTCTATAACATAGTACCTACATGCATACATTTTTAACCGACTTCAAAAAATAAGAAAGTTCTCAATTCGACAGTATTTATGCTTTTTTATGTTTGTTCAGCGACTAGTGTGTGTTTTTAATGTTTTCATAAGTACATGAAAGCGCTACAATTTCATGAATGTCTGGAGTCGATCTGATGAAGCCGAAAAACAGTCGAGGGAACTCCTCAACGATTTACTGCAGTTATCTAGTGTTTGGGCTTGATTAATTTGTAGTGACGAGAACTTTACATCTACATGTTGAATTGAGCGCCACCTAGCGAGTAGTTCTTGAGTTATCTCTGCTTATCGAGGTTGAAGTCGTTTATTGTTTTATAGCACAGCGTGACTTAAACCCGCATTAAAGTCACAGTTTTCAGTGGCGTAAGTAGTTCATTTTTATATGGCAAATGACGCCAACTTCACGCCGTTCAAAAATAAATTATTGACAATTGCGAAGGTAGAAATTAAAAAATATATAACATGAGGGTACTTTATGACATTGAGTGACGCAAACGCGAAGGTAGAAATTAAAAAATATATAACATGAGGGTACTTTATGACATTGAGTGACGCAAACCCGCGTCAAATCCGCACCACAGGTTAGCAAATAGTCACCATGTAAGCCTGCACTTATAATTATCCATACTGTGCTTTAGTCATATTTATCTTTACTGCTTTATAAACTTATTCAGTTGAAGTATATTTTGTGTATTGTAGGTAGGAACCTATGTGTGAAATTGTTGGTGAAAACTGTTACTTTATCATATTTTAATGGGAAATATTATTGAGTAAACAAATAACCTACTTACATAACATAGTATGGGTAAGTACACATAAAGGGTAAAGGACACTGTTTGGTGAAATCAGCAAAAAAATATTTCATATTTAGTTATATTATCTTCTCAAATTGTTGGTTCAGTATACTAAACTAGTGCTTAATACGGGTTATGCAAGAATTTACATAGGTTAGAGATTCTCCTAAATACAGTTTTATGTTGTACAAAACTTGAATATAAACATTAACAACTTCGTAATAATTCCTTTCAGGAGGCTTTGTCGTTATTTTTTTATCCGTCTCTTCATGTTTCGAACACTGTGTAATTCTCTTTCGCACAATAAAATTACATTAACATCATCGCTTTATGAAATTGAAGCATCAAATTATAACTTTTATTTATTATAACTACAATAAAGCGGGTTTATGTCACTCGTGCTATAAAATAATATACGATACTCGTTCGTAAAGTTGCATTTTTGAACGGCGTATATCGCACTCGCTTCGCTCGTGCGCTAACTTCACGCCGTTCAAAAATGGGCAACTTTACGCACCGTATCGTAATGTACTATTTTGTAAAAAGCAATAATTATACGACAAAAATTGACGTAGTGACGACTGAATTAGGTACTATCGAAGTTGTCTAAATCCACACGTGTGGTGACGTCATAAACTTATTAGAATACTATCATGTTGGATTTAATTCGATTTGTTGACCTTGAAAATTCATTAAAGAAAAGCAACAAAATTCCAAGGACATATAACGAAGTAAACCTAAAACTAAATCGAACCAATCAACGTCATCCGTTCAATCAACGCAATGACGACCTCCCGATCCAAGCCAGGGATGTTAAAGAGCCCCATCATTGTTACCGAAACTATCAGATATCCGAATAAATTATTGGTTTTTACAATAATGTCTTATGAAAAATAAAGTTTTAATTTTAATAAAACCTTACTTATTAAAAATAGGTAGGTACAACCGTAATCTTTCGATTAATTTCGAATAGGGGAACCCATCTGCGGTTGAAGGGCTCCTTCATCTCATGCCAGTTGGATCTGTTGATATTTTATATTTTTAAATAAAGGTTTATTTATAGGGGCGGAAACTACCTAAATGACACATGCTAGGAAAAGTTTTTGTTTGTCCGTGCCCTGCATAGTTAGTTATTTTTTCTATTAGGTGTTAAGTCATAGTCTCTAAGCGAAATCATCCAAAACTAAGGGATATCCAAAATAATTACCTACGTATCCAAAACCGTATCTGAAACGAATATCCGTAGCCGTATCCGAAAAATACCGACAACATCCCTGTCTCCTACCAGGTGACAATAAACCGGGGCCCGCGGGAGCTGAGTCTGCCTCGTAAACCAGCCATCGGCACCGGCTTGAGTACCCCTGCCGTAAAACTGTCGCCTAATGTCCAGTTTCGTGTCGTGCACTATTTGCGTTTTTGTGATAGCCCCGTTTTATGGTCTGCTAGATGGCTAGGGATGTGCTTGTATTGAGTCTTGGCTTAACGAGAATGGCTCTGAAGTTTGTCGATTACCTACTACGTTGATACCTATAGGCAGATAGGTAGATATGTGCCTAACTACCTATTTTGCCTTTAAGTGGGTCTAGTTATCTGTCCTAACTGTGGATTCTTTTGTTAGGTAGATATTTGCTATTGATAATAAGTAATAACCTACCTACTTTTACATAGCACTTTGGCAAAAAGGTGGTAAACTCAAAAATTTTGAATTTGAATTTGAACTACCTTTACCTAGGTTGTAGGTACCAACTCCCTATTGATTGTGATAATTTATGCACACAATGCACATAGGCACTTACTTTCCTATCTGCTCTACATCAAATATTAAATAGTTCGAACTTCAATCTGAACTTCTATCTGCTTTCTGCAGCAAGTCTAGAACCGTTCGAAATTCAAACTCGATGAAGTCACATTCTACCCACATAAGCACCGTTCGAAATTCAAATCTAAGAATCAGTTCGTAATACAAACTCTTTTCCAACATAATTCGACAACACTTTTATTTACATCGAATATCACATCGTTCGAAATTCAAACTTACGTTTAATATACATTCCCGTACAACAAATATGCAGATATGGCCTGTTTAAAATAAACGTACACTCATTAAGCGTTCGCTCATTAACGGCTCCGCCTGTGGGCGGGGCGAGGGAGGGCCGGCACACCCACCTGGTACTCACTGCATTTATGTTTAATCTGTGCTGTCAGTGAAATTCAAAAAAGGAATATAAAAGAGGGAAAAATTATATAATTTTAACGTGCAGTTTTATGTTTCTGAATGTACCTGTACCTACCTATCTACAGAACCGTTTGGGCAAATTGGTAAAGAGGCTAGGCAAGTAGGTAGAGTTGGTATCTAGGTTTTTTATTTATTACCTTTAGGTTCCAATTTCCTACCTATTGCACTCACTAAGAATTTTAACAGACACATATCAAAAGGTACCTAATGTTTTCGCTTGCAATCGAGCCACTAGCCACCACCTAGTTCAGTTAGGTAGGTGTCTACTAAAGTACCTACTTAAGAACAAAAATTGTCCTAAGTGAGACTACGAACGTGCAAAGTAGTGCATCTTCCGTCAGAATTCCATGTATCTACCTACATATTGTTTTTGTTGCATTCCTTCCATTCGTCGAATTAACTTGGTAGAGTAGGTAGGTAATTTGTAGGTAGGTATGTCGTTTTTATTTGAACCAAAAACCAACATAATAAACGTTAAATAGACACCTAGCTCAAGCTTTGATACTGTAACTTCAACCGTATTCAATTAGATATATACCATTTCTGATATTAGGTACAAGAAAAAAATAAAAAAATACAAACCAACAAACAGGTTTCATGCTAAAAATCAGGGTAACAAAATCTGTTAATAAAATTTCTCAAATACTACCTGACCACAATAATTAGGCGCATGACAGATAGCAGTCACGCGGGCCCCCCACCCCGCTCTAGCCCCGCGCGTCCCCTAGTGAGGCGCAGTCGTGTACAATTGTACATTAAGGTCATTTTGACTAGGCTAATGTGAACTTCGTTTTCCGAGATGTTTGCGCAGGTACAGTAACTGACCAAGTACAGGTGGTAGGGCCTAGAGCTCACCCGGGGAAGTACCACCGCCCGCCACGGTACTTTGTACCATTCCTACCGTGTAATAATTGTTTTAAGAACAATTGTGTTCCGGATAGGAAGGTGTGGTGCCGGTTACACTTTTTAGAGGCGACCATCTCAGTCCTCAGGGGTAGCAACGCATGTGTGACCGAATTAGAACGAGACTCATTGAGTCTAGTTCTGGGTCGGTCACAGTTGTTATGGGCGGCAGCGGAAGATGGTGCTGCATGCTCGTTTGCTATCTTAATTCCATAAAAAAAATTGTACCTCCATTAAACATTCACCATGGTACTTTTGGTACTACTGCAGAATGTACTACGTATTCCCATCCCTAGTTCCAATGACGTCTTAACTGACATGCGCCTAATTATCGTGGTCGGCTAGTATCTTCTTATACCTACTAAAAACAATCACCAACAAACACCTTAACTAACTTCTCTTTTCTCCTTTCTCCCACAGCATCCTCGAGCTCCGGAAAGAGAAGAGCAGAGACGCGGCGCGCTCCCGGCGCGGGAAGGAGAACTACGAGTTCTACGAGCTGGCCAAGATGCTGCCGCTGCCCGCAGCGATCACCAGCCAGCTGGACAAGGCTTCCATCATCCGACTGACCATCAGCTACCTCAAGCTCCGGGATTTCTCTGGCCACGGCGATCCCCCGTGGAGCAGAGACCCACCGCCTACTAGTAAAGCGTTGAAAGGTAATTTTAATAATAACTAGTTTTACCCGCGACTTTGTACAGTGACAGTTTTTCTTCCAGATTCCTCGAGGCTTCAGAAACAAAAAGTTGCCAATATTAAGTAGGTATACTTACCTATTGTGGCTCCACCGCCTTGCAAATATAACCGTTCACATACATGTTTAATCTTAAATTGTTGGGAATCGAACTGGAATGGATCATTGCAATACCTAGGGCCAATAGGTACTTATCTACCAACTAAACTACGGGTTCGTTACGGAACCAGATTTGATGATAAGTTTTTCTTTTTTTATTCTAAAAATATTTACGTAGATACCTACATTTGTTACCTATTGTTGAGCGAGGTCTGACGAGTAGCTTTTGATTATCCAGAATAATGCATATTTAATTTACTTAATGACTAGGTAGGTACATATGTAGTACATAATAATGTTCTCATTTTATTACTCTACGCTTAATGCTACCTAATGAACAATTTTTGTGATCGGGTTTTCGCCCAAACTTCTTTGATTTTTTTTTATAATTTTCTGTAAATAGAAGATTATCTCAAAGATTCCTAAACAAAACACATTCTATAGGACTAGTAGTCCTTACAATTCACCCCTCTATTGAACTATGCAAAATGACTGAGTAGGTTTAAAATAACCGGGAGGGTTCGCAAATCAAATTTCCCTTCGTCAAGTCATTGTCGGCGCTAACCGTGTTACCGGTACAGACAGCAAAACAAATGCGTTTATATTTAGAACTATGCTATTCTAAAATTGTATAATAATTTTAAATTTTCTCAATATATTTTATACTTATATACCTACCTAAGTTCTGTTACGCGGGTTTGTAATTAAAAGTTTTTCGAGGCATAAAACTGATCTCACTCTTGTACTTAGTAACTTATGAGAATCTACCCTTAACCGCACAAATCCATTAGACATAGGTGTAATTTTCAAATAAGAAAAATTAAAACCATAGTACACTAGATAGGTACTATGTTATTTGCTCGGGACCAGAATACGAGCTTCGGTATCCCCTGCCTGTCGTAAGAGGCGACTAAAAGGGGGCTTTCGGGGTTGCGGGCGGCTAGAGTGGGAGCTCGAACCGTCCATCAGCAACCCCGGGAAGGACGACGGTATGTGTGGCCGCATACCGTTGTAAGGCGCTGGCAAGCGACTGGGCATTTAGTCCCTCGCGGGAAGAGCCCGAACACAAGGGCGCCGCGCTTGGAGGACTCCGGTTGTGTTCCTTACGGAGATCCCGGAGTTCTCCACAAGTGCTGAGGTAGGCCACCGGGGGGGTTTTAGTGGGTAAAAATCCCACATTACCCGTGTCGCTCCCACGGCACCGGGTACCTTTTGAAGGTTTCCCCCTCGTCAAAAAAAAAAATGTATTTACAATCCATAACTGTCCAATTAAATGGCAAAGATATAGTCTACTCTAGACCACACTGGCCACACACCACACACTTTTGGGAACATTTTGAAAAAGTCATAATTAGATTCCAATAATAATAAGCAAGCACATTATTTTGACAATAAGAGGGTGTGTGGAGACTTTGAACCATGTCCAAATATTCAGGCACAGTGTTGAAACAACTTTGCTATCACTGCTTACTGACTTACCAAATACCACAGTTGGGCAAATTGTTACCTACATAAATCTCAATCCTCCGCTAAGAAATCTAACTAGTATACTCAAATGGCGCTCACTGTTCGTTGTTACGGTTCAGATTGCAACAAAATATAACCCCTGCAAATTGCTAAAAAAATGCCAGATTCATTCCATCATATTTATCAAGGCAAATCATTCATCATACTTATAAAGCTAATAACAATTTTAATATAAATTTACTGCCAATAGACGAATAAAATATCGGAGTATTTCACTAGACTGGTAACAAGACAAAAAATGCAAACCCACTGGGCCATTCAGTCGCATGTTTGGCCAAAAAATCTCACACAACATTGACAAGCGGAGCGTACACGCAAATAAATGCGCCGTGGGGACTGATTCACCGCAATACTTCAAATAAATAAATTACCTTTACGCTATCGGGGAAACGAAAAGTACAAACGTTTTGTTTTATTGAGATGACGTGACATGTTTTAGCGACATCTGACGGATTGTTATTTGCGTAATTGGACTTTGTTTTAATGAAACATGGTGACTTGTATGATAATCCTGAGGCGTGTTAAAATAAGCATTACAAATAATTATTTATAGTGTACAATAAATTAAACTAGTATATAGGATACATACATAACCTACTTATGCTAATTATTAGAAGATTAGAAGATACAATATAAACAAGCAGCATATGTAATAAAAACAAGTGATAAACTACTGGTGGTATTAGTTTGTGTTGTATCCATACTAATATTATAAATGCGAAAGTCTGTCTGTCTGTCTGTCTGTGACGTTTTCACGGCTAAACCACCGGTGCGATTTGGATGAAATTCGGAATGAAAATAGTTGAAGACCCAGAGTCACATATAGGCTACTTTTTTTTTCAAAAATCAACCCCTAAATGCTTGAAATAGGGGATGAAAGTTTGTATGAAAAATCTAAACCGCCTGACCGATTTCGATGAATTTTCCCAGGAAGATAGTTGATGACGTATCTTCTTCCCCACTTCCCCGGTTCGCGATATAAACGAATTCCACGCGGGCGAAGCCGCGGGCAAAAGCTAGTTTATAATAAATGTTTATATACAACTGCACTATTTACTTGATATCACAAGTTATGTGGCTTCACACTTTAAGTGAACAAGAACGACAAAAATGCGAAAAAAGTGGAATCCTTTCAACTAACAAAGTTGTTGCCAACTAGCAACAGACTCACAAAGCTCTTTATTTAAGATGTTTATTCTGATGACGAATTTTAGAGAGAGATAAAAGTGTCTGAGATTTACCTTTCAGCGCGGATTGTTGTGACTCAGAAAATTTATCATTGATAATACCTAAAATGGACAAAGAAAAATAAAAAAATATGCAAATGTAACCTACAGTAAGTATTGTGTGCAGTTTTGTTTGAATTTCCGTACATGACCTTACTTTTATGACTTTGCAATAACAAGCATGAATCATTAGTCAATCAAATGTTAGCTAAAACATTCTTTGTCAAAACACTTCATCTAAAAAAATCCAAGTAAATCATCTATTTCCCTAATTCAGTTTTGTCGTATCCACTTCTACACATGTCATGTGCTCATCAGTGCTTTTTTATTGTACGCTTTCTGTAAATTCGTAACAAGTGTACCAACAGACAGACCGCCCCACGACAAATCCAATTTTGGCCCCTAATGCAGTTAATGCGACCGCGGAGCGAATCACTACGTATGCCACTGTCATTTTAACTCAATTTTGAACCCAGCACTCCTTCCCACCTAGTCAATAGCGGTATTAAAATAAAAATATTCGACACATAAAACATGAGCGTTTAGGGGTTCTGTCTTATGAAATGTTTTGGGGTAAAATAATAATAAGTATGAGGGAACAAAGCTTCGATTTACGAGTATGCGAAAATTCGCGCTGGAGATTGATAACTTGTGATGTGGGTGGGACATCTGCCTCGATATTGCGTTATTTGAAAATTTATATGCGGTAATGGAATCTTACAATTTTAAGCGACCCGATCAAATGCAAATTGAACAATGAAATAACTTAGAAATATTGCAGAATTGTCCAATGACACTCATGTAACATGACATGACATGTAACATGAAATTATGTTAACATGCAGTGTTTGTGACGAAAATTGCAATTATAATTCTTTGGACATACAAACTAAAATATTTATCTATATACCGGATTTAACGATTGCACAAAGCTTGTGAATTCATCAAATTCTATACAAGTATCTACTGCTTTTTGGCACATCATCTTATAGCCACAAAAGTAACCAAGTTCGTGACAAAAAGTAACGTTAAAATGTTTCCTCTTCGCCTCCTGTCTGATCGGGTCACTATCTGAAAGACCTTTTCGCTGATAGCCAATTCATGCTGGATGACATAAAAGCAGAGTACCCCGTTAGCAGAGAGTCAACTCAGCTGGACGACATAAAAGCCGAATGAACTAGTAGCAAAATATCTGAAATTGTGAATAGTCGGTATTCCATAAAGCTTGGAGAGAAAAAAAATGTACTATATTAATTTCTCAAGTAAAATCTACAATACATTAAAATCATAACATTAAAACTGACTGTAAATAAATCAATAATAATAATTATATTCTACTCACAAACTCCAATCTAACAAAATAATTTATATTTATCTGCAAAACAACCTTAGGGTAACGAAAACTTTTAACCATTACGTAAACAAAAACATTAACACAAAATTTGTCAACACTCAAATTGTAAAAGACACCGGCATATTAAAAATGTCGTAATTAATTCACCCCGTGCCCACTGGGACAATACGCCGCAGATTGGGACAAAATTTTTAATCTAATCAATTAACAATCAGTGCAAGCGATATACCGCTTGTTAGTGCTGCTTATTTGGCGAACGTGACTGGTATAGTTTATTCAAATGGGGGTTCGTTTGACGACTGACTGTCTAATTGTGGCAGGTTTTACTTGTGTGCAAGGGTGTTCGGATTGTAAAGGTATTGCGGTAATTAAATGGTTTGGTGTTGTGATTATAAGATTGTAAAAGTTTTATGTAGGGTAGGGTAGGGATACCGTATTATTTTTGATTGTTTGATTATTCAGAACATGTGTTGTTTACTATTTTAAATTTGCCGTGCAACGTGATCGATGAAAATTACAAACATCACGTTCATCACGAAAGGTGAAACGTGAAATTATTATAGTGTATTTTTGGACAGAAGTATTAAATTTTTCAGTGCTCAATAATAATTAAATAACGTTACTCTCATAAAGGATTCCTCGAATCGTGGATTTTTTTTTGATTTCTCGCAACATGCCTGACTATAAAACCTATCATATTCTGAATACGATCCCTTAAGCTACAGTGTGTTGTATTGTAAATTGCTACATGTTAGAGAACAGCTCCATAAAATTTTTATTCATGTCCTTTGCCCCTCGCTGAGAATCGAACGCTAAACCCTTTAATGTAGTTCGACATGATAACCATTTCGTCATAAAGATCATCAAACAAAACAACCACAGACACGTTGCGAGGAATTGACATAATAATAAATAACAGACACGAAATATATAAGTTATTTTAAATTAAGAACACTATAAAGAACCATACACACTTACTAGACTTACAATAGTACATTATGATAAAAGTGCGCGAAGTTGGTCATTACAGTCGAGGCGGTATTGCACAGCCCGAGCCGCAAGGCGAGGGCTGTAATAGAGCCAAGACTGTAATGAACAAAGCACACGCGTATCATACGACGTTTTTCAACACACTTGCGAGGAAAAAAACAATTAGGTAGGTATAAAATACATTTTTCAGTCACAAATCAGCAAATTATAAACGAACAAATGTTTGCACAAAATGGCGCGGAGGTTTATTTTTTCGCGCGCCGTATCGTATCTTTGGTTGAATAACTATGCGCGCGCAGGTTAAGTCCAGAGGCACCGACCACCGCTATTCAGCCACAATATATTAAACTAAATAATTATGTATTTCTAATAAGAATTTACGGTAATTAATGATTTAAAATATTGTATTTTTTAAATGCTTTAATAGATAATTAGATGAAGTATAATCTTATCTTATCAGATTTTGACTACAACAAGTTTATTTATTTACAAAATAATAAATCTTTTGGTACCTAACAACCTCTTTACGAATATTAAAAAAAAAGTGGAATAAGAAAAACACTAGTGTGGCAATGAAAAGTAAAACGCACTAGTGTGTAATAAACCGCATTCCGGGCGTAAGACTAAAGAAAAAATAGCAACTTTACGAGCAAGTGTGTTGAAATAGTAGATTGTATTACAAGGGTGCAAAGTAATATTTTTTCGGCGAGGGCGCTTTTTTGAATCCAGAGCGAAGTGAGGGATTCTAGAGTAGAATCCCGAGCGTAGCGAGGGATTCTTTAGTAGAATCCTGAACGTAGCGAGGGATTCAAAGTATGTCGCCCGAGCCAAAAATATTTGCTCCCGAGTGATACACTCTACTTTTCATCCCCCCCTATGAGAAAATAAAAGGCGCCTCAAATTCAGGAATAATACTGTCACAGTCACTAAACTAACTAAACTGACTAAACCGACTAAACCGACTAAACCGACTAACCCGACTAACCTGACTAACCCGACTAACCCGACTAACCTGACTAACCCGACTAACCCGACTAACCCGACTAACCCGACTAACCCGACTAACCCGACTAAACAAATTAAACTAACTAAAGAACTCATTTTTCAAAATAAAACCATGAATTTCTAACAATCCGAACTGAATATACTTTTCCTGCCCGTTATTTAACAAACGGGCAAGAAAAGTTATATGAAAATTCATTCCCGCCCGCTAAATAGAAAACACCAACTTTGGGTCCCCATAAGACCGAACCAAGTCGTCTTTTTCGAATAGGTGGGATGAAAATTATTTTACACTACCAATTGATATGCACGCCCCAGTTAACACCGGACTGTCCACATTATAATCGAATTACAGCGAATGTCACAGTCAAATTATACCGCCGTGTTCCGCGTAATGATTTTAATTGAATGACACCCGTCTGCGAGCTAGATGCACCGGTTGGCGAATTAATGGTTGGATTAAATACCTTTTACACGATACGACCTACGATAACACATTACGATCTTTTTGTTTTTAGCATTTTGCATTGGATCTTCTTAACGACATATTTAATTAAACTCATAAGTATTCAGTTTTTCCTTAACTTACGTTCTTTATGGATTTGCAGTTTTGGTGTACCTACATGAAGTATGGTAAATACATAGTCCAATAGTTTGAATGTTGGACTCAACGAAAAGCGGATCTAGGTTCGAATCCTGTAAGCACCGCATATTTTGAAATATTCTTATTAGAAATTAGTAATCAATTTCTTCGGCGCATATCGTGATACACACCACACCTGTACTTTTGAAAGTTCTCCAAAATATTCTCAAGGGTAAAGTCTGTCCCTTCCAAACGTTAGCGTCCCGTACTCCCGTATAGTCTTCACATGGTAAAGAGAAACCCGGAACCAGCCATGGCATATCATATGGGTGCAATATCACATAATAGGCGAGAAATCGTAAGGGTGTGAATTTGACCACGACTTTATTTGAAAAGGGGGTAATTATGCTAAAAGACAAAGGCAAAACAAAATATGTATTTACCATATAACTGATATATTACATAACAAACCTTTCCGATTAACCTTTACAAACAAGCACCCAAAACAAAAACCACGTAACTCAAGAAAACGCAATAATTCTCAATACAATAACACGGTAGACAAGCAGATAAATTCGACAAATTAACTCCGCGGCAAACACATGTTTCGTTCCCCATATCGCCGTTTGATGGCAGCACTGATTTATTACAGTAGGGTGTCAGCGCTCGCCGAGAGCGGACGTATGTTGGGAGCTCCGGTTTCATACATGTTTTATTGGTCTGAATACATCGGATCGGGTAAAGGGTAAAATGATGGCGATATGATTGAGTCACATTAATATTTATGACAATTTCGATTTATCTTCTTGTGGTAAAGTTGTGCCGTTTATTTGTAATAATGGCGAGGATACTAACTTGTATTTTACAAATTATTCATTTTGTTTCATTTTAAAATCAACTTTACGAATGAGCCAAGGGAGAAGTAAATAAAGGAGATGTTTCAAAATGTATGGAGCCCCGGCCACCACTTTGTACACCATATTCAAAAATGGAGAAACACAATTAAAACAGTTTTCAATCATCCAATTCCTTTAAATTACTTTAGTTTTGTGGTACAACACAAAAATGTACACTTAAAATTGCAACACAAAAACAAAAGTCCGTCATGGCGGTAAGCTGTCATCACACGTCATATTGGTTAATTTGATAGAAGTTTGACATATGTACCTACAATTCTGTCATTTAAAGTGACAGTAGACAATGGCGGTAAGCTGTCATCACACGTCATATTGGTTAATTTGATAGAAGTTTGACATATGTACCTACAATTCTGTCATTTAAAGTGACAGTAGACAGTTCGCGATCTATGATCAATGACAACTTGGCAAGACGCCATGTTGAAAATTGATAAAAATGAATTATAAACACAAAATTTGTACCAAAAAAGTATGCATTTAAGCAATTTATCTTTATTTTTCCCAAATTCCATGAATTTTTCTCGATTTTTCGAGGTACTGTACATATTGTGGGCCGGATTTGAAACATCTCCTTTATTCGTAAGTAATAAATATGCTTGATAATTCTAAATCGCAAAAATATTTATCACGCTTGTATGTAGGTAATCTACGCTAGCTATAAAAGGACCTTACATCTTCCTCCTTGATAGTATATTCCGATTATTAACATAATATTATCTGTACATACTGTTCTACTTATTTCTAAAAATCCACTATTGCTTTACATCAAGAATCACAATCAGAAAAAACAAAAGCAACTACCTAATTACAAATTTAAATACATAATTATTTTGTTAAAAATGTATCATTACTTACCAGCTTACCACATAAAGTAAAAGGCGTCTATTGTTGAACACCGTATGAAAATCCTCACAGTTGTTACTTTTTTCACTATCGCTATCAAACAGCTTTGTTTTTGTGTACTTACCTATAAATGTTTTCAAAATAGAACACAACACGATTATCCGTTGACCGGTGGCGTAATTCCCTAACATTCCTTAATACACCGCCGTAAATCATAGTGTGGCACATCTGCTCGCAAAATAGAAAAATAACAATAAATAAGGGAAAAGACGGGCGACACCAGGGTTAACACGAAATATTGCAGGGAGCTTACACGTTTGCTAGGATTTAGAACATTTTTTCCTATTATTTTCATTGGCAGTGGCAGGGTTATGGGAGTATCTAATTCAAAGACATTATTGTTCATAATTTGAATAACATAATAAGAATCGAATTTAGAATAACGGTTTTAGCGCGAGGCCGCACCACGGTTTTTTCCCGCGGCGGTAACCGCGTAACCGCGCAATTCGCATACATTGTCAGAAACCGCAAGTGCGGCCGCTTGTATGGCTTTCCTTGAGTTACAAAATTTACGCGGTAAGAAACCGCGGCCTTACTTTGAGAGGTGGGTACTGTACTACCTACTACATTCTATCATATATTTTTGATTCTATCGATGTTGTGAGTTTGGCAGACCTTTGTATCCAAACCAATTTTAAATCGTAGATCAAAGTTTTTAAGTATTTTCGTGTTGTGGTTTTTGTGTCTAAATTATATGCGTATGTCCATGGCACTATCAAAAAATATTTATCATTCATTAAATAATAATATTTTAAGTGTTACATTCATTAACAGTAGATAATATCAAGACCAGTTTCCAAAGTCACCAAGTCTATTTTCAAAGAAAGCCAACCCTCCAACGCTCTTCCGGATTCCTTTGCGCGCTAACCCTTCTTAATCCGGTCCGTAATGAACTGAACCCCCTAACCTTTACATATTAAATACTGCGGAGCATTCATTCTGTTCTTGTTTGGAATCTTTTTTTTTATATATGTGTCCTTTAAATAAAGGATGGTTCAATGAAGAAGATTGGTCATAATGAAAATTAAGTAAACAAATTATCTTTCCTGGGTAAAATATAGTCTAAAAAGTTATGTTAGTTGAAATTTTTTACAATTATTTTTCATTGTTTTAATAATATTACCTATTGTATGGGTGTTGTAGGAGTAATTTTTTTCAACGGATTATTTAAGTTCTGTGTTTTTTATTTTTACTGTAAGGTGAAATGCGACTTCCTCCGCACGCGTCAAATGATCAATCACATCGATCATTTTGGGAAGAATCGAAAGAAGCAGGCAAATAAATAAACTGACAAACACACAAAAAATCACTGAAGTTAATAAAAACCCACTGATGTTTCTTTCATACTTTTCCTGTTACAGTCATTGATTAAAGTTTTTTTATAAATGTACATACAGTGATGCTTTTTTATAAATAGATGAATAAACATTATGTTTTTATTGGTTCAACAGGTTCACAAATGTGACACGATTCTGTACTTTCCATATTCCTTAGCCTTGTAAGCTGTGCGTTGCTTTGTAATTTACTCGAATAACGTATAATTTAGAATAACACCTAAACGTATTGGAAGTCGAAATTATGTGGTATCGATAAATACCTCTCGTGTTTTTTCCCAAGAAACCAATTTTCAAATCGCATTTATTTGAATATGATGTTAAAATCAAATAATAAAGATATAAAGTTTCAACATGCCAGCACATTATACTCAACTGAAGTGAAGATATTTTAAAATATTTACTTAAGTTATGTCACGTAAAAGGCAAATTTAATTCTTATTGTTTTTTTGATATTATAATAAACAGCTAAAGGCTACCATGTTAAGGTATAATTAACATCCATGTCTATAGTTATAATTATGGCGTCCAACAAAGTATCGCTTCAATTAAAGTACGGGTTGATCACAAGTTTAAACTCTTAAACTTAACTTAACTTAAACGCATCTCAAAAGAACGGTCTTTCTTCACTAATTAAGTTGTGAGTGATTAAGTGGATTGGAGGGAGCTTAGTACAACTAGAGTATTCTAGATTCGTAGATAAACGTTTTTTTACAGTAAATATGAGGTATTCAGGAAAATATGGCTGTTCACTACCTTCTCAACATTGTATTGTGAACACAAGACAACAAATACATTCATTTACTACAAAACTGAAATACAAATCCCGCGACAATTCGCCTCCACTTTTATTCCCAAACGAAACAGTTGTGTCCGTTTATTTTCAATCTATAGTTGTCGAGCGCCATTTTTGCGTGGTCCCTTCCTGGTGCATCACAATCATCGCTCCGCGCATCTATATTGACGGTACGTGTCTCGACTACGAACGGGATCGGTTTCCGGGATTTCGGTATTTTTATTCGGTATTGATCAGGGATGTTCTCTGGGTTGGTGCAGCTCTGTAACCGTAACCGAAACAGGTATCTGAAATGAAAATCTAAAAAACTAAAATTAGGTAAAGTTAATTTCTGATACGGGCGGAATCTAAAACAAGTATTTTTGGTTTCTGCTAGCCGAACCGACATTGTTGTTGTTATTTTTTTGCTTAATTATTTATTATTATTGTTGTGCTTAATAATAACTACATCTCAGGTATATCCGTAACCAAAACTATTCGAAACTAACAGATAATCCGAAATAATTTCATATCCGTAATCGTATCTGAAACAGGTATACCTACTTAAAGTTATTTAACCGTATCCGTATCCAGATCCGAAATGTCATATCCCGATATCCGAAACATCCCTGGTATCGACCGGTCGGTTCGACCCCGCGCATTGGAAGGGTTATCCGTCCGTGTAATTGGCTAGTTACAATTCATTATGGTAACATTCAGTGTGATTTTTTCCATTTATCGCGTAATGGTCACTTGAATTGGAATCCATTGTCATCGGTTCGTTTGTCGTTTTCGGAATTTTTGATATGGAATTAAAATTTATTTATCGTGGATTAACTACCTACTTATGTAAAAATGGAAAAGTCATTTTCATCACCCCTATTCGAAAAAGACGACTTGGTTCGGACATAAGGGGTTCCAAAGTTGCTGTTTTCTATTCAGCGGGCCGGAATGAATTTTCATACAACTTTTCCTGCCGGCTAGATCTTTTCCGTCCTATTTTGAATTTAGAACATTTTAGTATTTTGCGCTAAAGAAATCGAACACAAATATTGTTTGAATAAAGAATGTCTGGTTCGACGCGAGGGCCCCGCCAGCTGAATAATAAAAAAAGAAATCAAATTAAGATCACTCGAACTATTTCCCGCGTTTTCGTGCATTTTTACGTATTGTTAGAAATTTTGTTTTGTTTTGAAAAAATGAGTTCTTCCAACGATAGTGAAAGTATCCTCCTGATAGTATAAAAACTGAAGCGAGTAATGTGATGAATAGTTTATTACCTGCGAAATCCCGGGAAAAATATTTGAAAGCCCATGATAATTTTTTGGAATGGAGAAATGCAAGAGGCGCCAAGAATTTTTCAGAAACTGTGTTTTTGGCGTACTTCCAGAACTTAGCCAAAACTAAAAAACCTTCCACCCTTTGGAGTATCTATTCAATGCTTAAATCAACAGTCAGTTCTAATAACGATATAAAACTGGACACATATTCGAAATTAATAGCATATCTGAAGAGGATGTCTGATGGATTTAAACCTAAAAAATCCAAAGTGTTCACAGTCAAAAATGTGGAGACTTTTCTTAATGAGGCACCCGACGAAATCTTTCTTGCCGTAAAAGTAAGTAACTATGTACTTATATGGTGGAGTGGACTATTATAGTAAAATATAGCCATAGTGTTTTAAATAGCTGAATAATAAAAAAAGAAATCAAATTAAGATTTCGTTTTCAAATTAAAATTAAGTTTTCGTGCATTTTTACGTATTATTTTCTATTATTTTCTATTATATATATATATTATTTTCTCATAGTGGGTGATGAAAAGTAGAGTGTATCACTCGGGTGCAAGTATATTTTTGGCTCGGGCGACGTACTTTGAATCCCTCGCTACGTTCGGGATTCTACTAAAGAATCCCTCGCTACGCTCGGGATTCTACTCTAGAATCCCTCACTTCGCTCTGGATTCAAAAAACGCCCTCGCCGAAAAAATATTACTTTGCACCAGTGGCGGCTGGTGGGTCGTCAAACTGGTGGTGCACTTTACTGACTAACTAAGGCCTTAGTGGTCCGGCCAATTTAATACCAACTTTATTTTCAAAAGTTTAGTTATTGTCTTTAATATAGTCTATATTTACGCTCATTTTCACTCACAAACACTGTCTCAATTAATAAAAAACATATAAAAAATAATTAGATACTAATTATTACGGACGTCAACAAACAATAAATAAACACGTCGCGAGAGGTCAATCCAATATGGCTGGTCGTTCCCGCGCCGGCCGGGACCGGGACGAATTTCGTCAAACCTCGGGCGCTCTCGGTAATCTTCGGATTATTCGTGCGCCGCACGGCATCAGGCTAATCGCTCCGTACATTTTCTTATGAACTATCTTTTGTCTCACGCGCTAGGCGTGTTTGCTCGTATCCCATAGAAATTGTACTAGCAGACCCCGTGCGCTCGCCGATGCGCACGAGAACTTTTCTTTATAGCGAAAGTAAATCTTAACACTTTAGCAAAGAGTTTAAATTCTTTCGTCATTATTTTAAACGAGATAAAATAATAATTAGTTTTTATTTAATAGATTATATAAAATAATAATGTATTTTTATAAAGAAAATACTAATAATTTTTATTTATTAAATTGTGGTGGTTCAGCGCACGAGCGCACTCAAGGGACAGCCGCCACTGCTTTGCACCCTTGTCATACAATCTACTATTATCTGCTATTTTGATAATATTGTGATACCAACTTAACTTTTTCTCACCAATCCACATTGGAGCAGAAAAAAAGGCCTTTTCAGTTCCATATGAAAATTGAGCCCTGCTCTGTAGTCGTAGTTGTATTAATGTTCGTTACATGTTTGTACTTATTAAATTAATGGCATATAATATTATACCCATTATTAGCGGTTAATTAGGGTTCCTTATATTATGGGGGCCATACACAACACTCAAGACCAGAACACACACCCAGACTAAGAACAGAAAGGAGAACAACAGATTTGGGCCTGGAGCGAACAGCTTGTTCAATACCCTCTAATAATCTTCCATTTCATATTTAAAAATCTAGACATCATATCATTAAAATATTAAACGACTAAGTAGATACAATGTGTGCGCGGTGCGTAAGACGATATATCACGTATATTTCATTATTCCCATAATTTTCGGCAAAAACGGAATATGCATAATGTGGTAACAATATCCTCGATCTAAAAAGCGATGTCTCATGCATGCTCATATTCCAGGCCCAAGGTCCTTAAGAAAGTTGCTGGTCTCCTTTAAACCCATCATTTCAATTTCTGCTTCGCTGAAAATCGAACTCAGCTCCCTTCAAACGATACAAAATGGTAGCATTTTCATCACATACGTCATTGTTCCTTTGAAATGTGGTGAATTCTTCAGGAGAACTTAAAAGCAGGCAATCAATCGTAGCGCTTCAAGTGGCTCGCCACAAAGGGCGGTAATTCTTCATTAGAACCTTCGGTTCCGGTCAAGAAAACCCCAGGGGTTGGTAATCAACGCTTCCAACTTATATTATTTTTGAGGGAGTGTCGGGTACCGTGTGCAAAACCATGCAGGATCAGATTATTTGCAGATCAGATTCATTTTTTATAGAAATATTCTTGAAATTAGGTAATTAGTTTTAATGCATAGGATACCAGGTATAAAAAAAATATTCGGTATTTACAATGACTTCAGCCTAGCCAGGTCAGGTGCTTAGTTTTAAAAATACATACATATATTTATATATGTATAGGTAGGAACATATTATATTATAATTATCTAAATATCGCTACACACTCGAAACCCGTTACTAGTAATTCTAAGTATTTCCCGTGTCGTGGGTGCGAACTGCAAATCGAGAATACACTGAACACGAATTTACACTGAGGCCGAGACGGAAAAAAATCAAATTTCTGCCCAACTGGGAATCGAACGCAGAAACCTTTGAACGGCGGGCGGTCCGGTATGGTAGTCATTGCGCCAGGGTGCAGGAGAGTAGAAATGAATATTGAGAAATATTAGGCATTTAAAAGTAGATAAACACTCAAAAGAAGAATAGAAAGAATAAGAATAAAAATCTACACAAAAATATAACATTTCGTATAAAATACGTTATACAAAAGTATAACGTAGTTTAACTAAAACTACTCTAGCGTTTCTGCGGACCCTCCTCTATTAGGCGTGAGTTTTATTTAATTCCGGCTTGTGAAAACAGCAACCCTCGGCCAATGTTGGCTCGCGCGGACAGATGGACAAATACCGCTAAATTATTGCTTTACCTAGCTCTCTTTATTTCTCCGCTCCGATCATGTTTATGCAACGAGTAAATATAGTACTGATGTAAGTATTCAGACTGTTGATACCGAGTTACAAGTACCTATCAAATACCAGGTATTAATATTTATTCCTAGGTACTCTAAGTTACTAAGTCTTACAAGTATTAAGACTGATATAACGGCTATTGACTGATATATTGGCTACCTACTCAGTATTAAAACCGCATAATTAAACAACCAGAATTTTGAGAAGAAACGATTAGATACTTATTTTTAAAGTGGTTTGATTAAACCATCTGATTACTCTTGAAGATAAATAAATTGTTATTAAAATGTAAATAAACACAAATTCATAGTATCCACAGCTATGATTTATAAGACTGGTATCTCTCTATGAATATCCAAGCATGAAATGACCTTTAATAACAATAAAGATTGAAATTAAGTATTTCAAAATTTTTGAAATGCTTAATTGCTAAAAATAAAATACTTAAGTTATTTAAATCAATCGTTTCAAACTTGCAAGTATTGATATACATAAGTATATTTTAGAGCGGAACCAAAATACTTAGTTGCGAAGTTGCGATTGCGAATAGCGCTGATTGATTTTCAACATTAATAACAATTTGTGGTATAGTTCTTTACCTGTCTGACAGACCACCGCCGGTTTAGGGTTGCCGTAAGATTGAAATATAATAGAAGAAGTGAATGAAATGTAAACGCTCCATTCTTATAATCAAAATCTCCACACGACAGACACTAGCTTACAAAAAAAGAATCATCAAAATCGGTTCTCCCAGTTACGAAGTTATTGAGGTAACACAAAAAGTCGCGTATTTTTCTTAAAAGCACATTTCGAAACTATTATTTATTATTCATTGATTGGCCCTAGATTAGGAGATTTTACAATTTTACTAAAAAATATTGAGCGAACTTATAAAACCCCATTGAGTGTCTTCCCCTTTCAAATTAAGTAACTTATGTTTTTATAACACTCAAACAGCGATGCTGCAATATCTGAAAAATATTCCCCGTTTTAACTCGAAAATGCTCGTTTTGAGTGAGGGAGAATCACAAAGTGTTAAACGTCGTTCTCCATTTAAAGTACCCATCATTTAAACCCTCTTCCCGGTTCTTGTCCACCAGACTTAGCGAAGTCGCTTGCCAAGAAAAATGTCGTCGAATTAATACGAGTTTATTAAGTTTGTGTTACGCCTTCGCAAATTACAGCTATAATGATGACAATATCTGAATAAGGCCTGCGTTTCACCGCAACCTAACTACCTATATATACTGGATAGCTTCATAAATGGTCAAACCACCAAAATGTGCCTGCAAAAGAGATAAAACTTTTTTTTAAATGTACACTTTATAAAGTTTATAAATAAAAAAGAAGCCGTTACAAAATTACATGCATGTTATTGTGTCTTTGACGCCTACCTTTTCCAGATCTTAAAAAATAAACAATCTGTTCTTATCAATCTATTCTCTTTTTTCTTTAAACTTGATTTTACTGAGCTTAAAAATTCATAAAAGCAATATAATATTTCTGGGTCATTAAAATGAATCAATTTTAACAGGTAGTAAAAATTTACTCTTGGAAATCTTGGGGGTTAATTTTTTCCAGTTACAATGCTTTTCAAGCATCTGCAGTATCTTTATTAGTTATTCGTTCGTCGTCAATGATACGACAAGTCGCGCAAGAGTAATACCACACCGTTCGGTGGTAATGAGAAAATTATACCGCGACTTACCGGTCTTAATAAAAATTTGTTCCGTGGGGTCTATGGAGAAAAATTAATGGTCCTATTTGTTGTACGATGTAATGTAATGGCGAATGTAATGGCGGAAGATTTTAAGCCATAACGCTATGAGACTGTCAATGATAAAGTACAAAGGACAATTTAAATATCGAGAGTTTTGAAGCCACAAGGTTCAATGTGGGCTTTCGGCTGTCGGCTACGATGGTGATGCCTTTCGTAATGGATGATCGTGACCATTTATA
The DNA here is from genome assembly GCA_905404135.1 of Hesperia comma. Taxonomy (NCBI): domain Eukaryota; kingdom Metazoa; phylum Arthropoda; class Insecta; order Lepidoptera; family Hesperiidae; genus Hesperia; species Hesperia comma. The sequence goes on from FR990034.1 coordinate 10,885,016, forward strand.
AGATGATCTATCTATTTGTTTACAGTGGTAGGTACTTATAGAGTTAAACAATTGGCTATTAGAAAGCTAGTGAGACCAATCCAAGACATACAATTCATCACATTAATCTCACACAATCAGGAGAGCATGATCGAAATACCGGTGTAAAACTCAAAAATAGCGCGAACTCTCAACAGTTAAAATGTCTAGGAATCCGAGACCAAAAATGACACAACTTACAACAAATTCAATTGCAAGCCACTTCCATCTATCAGATGTTTTCTGCTCTGAAATTTTACACTGATAACAGAATTCACATGGCTCAATTGGACCGCAGACCATATTTAACCCGAGATGGCAGATAGCCCGCGTGCTTTATTACGATTTAATTCAACAAACAGAGACAACTCGCCTTTGATATCGCCGCAGCTAGAGACGCCATCTTGTGGCCATAAATGGGAACAAGAGAAATAAAAAGTGTGTTGAAATTGAGCGTTGCATGAAATGTATTTTGATTTTTTACTTCGTTTGCTTGATGAGTAAAATTTTACAGTATTTTTTTCTCCTAAATACATAGATATTAATCGTTCTTAAGCATAAAGACAAACGTAGGTATTTTTTGGTTTTTGAATTCAACTCATAACAAAAACTTATCTATTTATCAGAACTTTATTAATTTTTAGTCTTCAAATAGTCAAGAATTACTTAAGTAGTCAGTCAGCACATGTTACTATGGAATTTATAATTATAATGGTTTTCTTAAACACTTAACTCGACCATAGTTAACGTCTTTTTAGATATAAACAAAATGCATTAATGAATAATGGAACAAACTTAATTATTGTTAACAATTTTAATTTATCACTGTCTTAATTCGAGCACTTTTTCTTGCTTTGTCGTAAAAAAAATCAATGTAAATTATTTAAATCTGATTTTCATGTTGGAAGTATTAGAGTAAATACCTAACATTAGAAAGCTTGAGCAGATTCTTATTTTAACAGAAAATAAAGTAGTTATTTTTTATTAAAAAATGCAGTCCGCATTAACACAAAACCCATGGTACCCCTACAGTCGGATAGAGTCATGGCACAGAACTGTTGTTTTGTCCTGTTTCGGAAACCACAGTACCAACCAGATACGATAGTACTCAGTTGTTTTATTATAACTGAAATATGAACGGGGGTAATGTAAGCGAATATGTATTTTTACCGAGTTTATTTTAGATTCGATCTAGATAACGGTGTCCAAAGTTTATGATGTGATATCGTGAATTTAATGCGTACGATCGTTACTGATAGGTTTGGTTTAAAAAAGTAATGTAATAAGTTATCTTTTGATGCGTATAAATTAGGTAATTTTTCACAATGATTTTTTTTGACAGTAGTAGTAGAATAAAAATGACTTGCATAAGTGAATTAATGTGAAGATGCTCTAAAAATATTTAAGTATGCGTAACTTTGGTATACGAATAAAATATTTTAAACTTAAATAAAGATTGCTACAGAGCCCAGTGAAGTGCTGTTGACATTCCTTCATCTGTTGTTCAACAGGGTGCATCATGAATAATGTAGCTGTAGATAGACTTAAACTCTGAGCCATTTACACTTAGGTACAGCCACTTACAGGCAAACAAAATACCATAGAATAGAATAGCCAATATGGGGCCATGATAACCACGCCAAGAAGCCTTCGGAATGAACCTGTGTTCGATTCCCAGCGAAGGGAAAATATTCATGAAGAGTTTTATTTTTGTTTTCGGCCTTCGTATTTGTGTGTCTGAACAACTTGAGTACGCTGTAGATAGGTTCTTTCGTCTATAAGTAGATATTATTATGTTATAATCTCTACAACTTCCTAGGTGTAATTATTCCTCACATCGGGTCGTCGTCAGTGCACGCCGACGTCACGACGCCCAGTCACGACGGGACGTGTCCTTGCACCCGTTGGGGTACGTGGGCACATTGTGAGAACTGTGCACTCGCTTTCGTTTTGAATTTGGAAAGACAAGTAGCGACATCTGTTATTCGTTTTATGCAACTCTATAATGTAAGATGTACTTTCGTTTTGAATTTGGAGGGACAAATTATGAGACGCTAGAAAGGTACTTTCATCTATAAGATTGTTATAATATCTACAACTTCCTGGGTGTAATTATCCAGTAACATTACACAATACGATCAGTTTCCTTACATCGTGCGTGTCGTCGTCAGTGCACGCCGACGTCACGACGCCTAGTCACGACGGGACGTGTCCTTGCACCCGTTGGGGTACGGTACGTGGGCACATTGTGAGAACTGTGCACTCGCTTTCGTTTTGAATTTGGAAAATAGTGACAAGTAGCGACATCTGTTATTTGTTTTATGCAACTTTACAGAGAAAGACGCACTCGCTTTAAGTTTTGAATTTGGAAATAAATATGATCAGTTTCCTCACATCGTGCGTGTCGGCGTCAGTGCACGCCGACGTCACGACACCCAGTTACGATGGGACGCGTGTCCTTGCACCCGTTGGAGTATGATGAGATGAGAACTGTGCACTCGCTTTCGTTTTGAATTTGGAAAGACAAGTAGCGACATATTCTGTTATTATTGTGACACAACTTTGCATTTTAGAGTATGTAGGTGTTTTTCAAAATATGACTACAGGTGTACCTACCTACAGGACGTAAAATAAAATTGAAATAGTTATTTATCTCACCAACCCGTGAATAAATACGATTTATTAGTGGTTGTAATTAGGTAGTTATTTGTTACATTAGAAGCATAGTGTTAGGATGTACTTATTCACAGTTTAGGTAGTATGATTATGAATGTGGGGACTCACAGTTGGGTTGTTAGTAGGTAGTCTGAAAAATATCAAGCAGCCTAAAATTGTGTGGTATTTGAAATCCAGATGAAGATTGTGTCGAAGATGAAAATATTGAAGATGAGGTTAGAATGTTTTTCATGTGGGTAGTATAAAAATTAACGTACTTATTTAATTTATTTTATTTTAGTCCGTATTTGACGCCAATTGCATCTTCAATGAGTAATAAGAAATTTGACTAACCGTTCTATGTTACCTTTTTCTATTTTTCATTTATGTTCTACATAATGTACCTAAATGCTTCTTTTTCTTTTCCTGCCAAAATGCAGTTAAAATCCAAGTTGTATAGTTAATTAAGCCTACCTACATATTACTCTATGATAACCATGGGTAACCATGAGGACAAACAAACCCAAGGTTCGTATATCAAAGTCATGTCACTACATACCTTTATCTGTACGTATGTTAGGACGTTACGCAAAGCGCAATGTCACGTCGTGCGTGTCTGAATGTCCGTGCGACGTCACGATCCGACATGAGTAACCATGTCCTTGTCATTTTCCTTGAGCTCACTTTCGTTCACATAATAGGCTGTAAGCTCAGTTAAACAAAAACTTTTCCGAAAATTGACAAAAAAATGTATTTCACCATTTGTGTAGTTTGGTAAAAGCAATTGGGTGTCATATCGAAAAGAGTCGGTCGCAATTGTCATGGGCGGCAGCGGAAGGTGGTGCTGCATGCTCGTTTGCTATCTTAATTCCATAAAAAAAAGAGTCTCTTTCAGACAGAAGACAGAGGAGACACCTGACGGGTACTTTTTGAGTTATCTTATCGATATTTTTTTTCGTAAAAAGTTATGTCTTTATAAAACTGTCAACAAAGCCTATAAATAAATCGTACCGCAGCCTCCGCGCTACCGTCCACCAGCGATGGTATCAGCCGGGTTGGGTTACCACCCGACTGCTTTACGACCCACTGGTTTCTTTGTGTTGACTAGTGAAATAATAAATAATATCCGTGTTGTATACCTATTGTTGTAGAGGAAAGTGAACTGTTTATTAATTTTATTACACGTTAATAAATTAAAACTATAGCGCCGCATAGTGTCTATATGAATTATTATGATAGTAATCGAAGTAGTTAATGCTATTGATGTTTTTATTTCACAGAAAACCCTCATAAATAACTAACTTAAATATCCCCAGAGGCGTATCAGCTTCAACGAGCGTCTTTTGGATAAAGATAGAGCATTTTTGTCTGATGCATTTGAGTGCCCTCAGATATTAATGTACCTAATTCTTAATCATGATAATAAGACAATTTATTCTAGTAATTATAGATTATTACATTTTACCCATCTATGTCAGCCACATTGTATGCCCGTCTCGAGCACCAAACTCGCACCTCGCTTCGCGATCACAACCAACTACAGTACCGGGTCGCGCTAATAATGTACCTAATAGTTCGTGATATCAAAAGTACCTTACTTTAAAAATCGTACTAGACATGTACCTGTAGTTAATAATTAAAATGTTTGTTGCAGGTGCTCAAAGCAGAAGAACCACGGCAGGTCTTGCGATGGAGCTGTTTGAGCAGCATCAGGGTACGCACATACTCCAGGTGATTATACACATTTACCGTTAAAATTTCTTTAAAACTCATAGGGGGATTAGAACGGCAGTTCTTTATATTTACTTCACTATCTAAAGGGTGTGGAAAGCATTACCTATACATACTAAAGCTGCTTTAAAAAAGTGAATAACTGTCTCCTAGTCTCTTCTTCTTCTTTGCCATCCATTGTCGTCTTACTCCTCCTGACTGATTCCTACTATATTGCAAGATTTATTGACCATAGTCGACTACCCTGGAGAAGTGTGGTTTGGTAGAAACCTTTGTGATCATGAAGAATTCTCTGTTGATCAATTTTCCCTATGATTTCCTCAAGCGAAGCTTGTGACAATGAAATACTTCACTGCTGTAACAATTTAGGATAAGGTTGGTAAATGACAACGAAAAACCTACTCAATAGGTATCTTATTGAAGACGCCAACCACGTAAGTTGTCGTCATGTCACCATGCGACGCTGCAGCGATCTTCGCGTGACCAAACAAAGTGTTTTCAACGACAAAGTGTTTGCGATCTAAAAAACATAGAGACGTGTATCAACAAACACTTTTGCACTTATTTCCGACAAGGCAACGTTCGACGCGAACTTGAATTTCCGTTGCGCAATCAATGACCGACTTCATGCTTTTTATATCACACAATACAGCGCACACAATAGCCGCAGCACACAACAGATATACTAGCACGAGCTTACGAAACACCAATTTAATATTTCATCGATTTCACTCAAATTTCATAACGTTATTAATCGAACATATAATTTGCAGTTTTGTAAAGGGTTGACGCAAAGCGGTCAAGTGCGAGTCGTACGTGAGGTTGCGTAAAATATTAATTTTAGCAAAAAGCTCGATGCACGTAGTGTTTAGCCTTGCGATTTTTTTGCTAACCGTCCGACGACGAGGTTAAGCGATGAAGTTGTAAAAAATAACAAAGTTATAAAGAAAGCTTTTGTTATTCATTTAATTTGTTTTTTTTTCATTTCTCTTATTAACGAGTTTCCTGTTGAAAAAATAAGTGCACTCACAGCTCATACTTTGATTGGGACTTTATTCAAATTGTCTTCTCAGAAATTAGTGTAACAATTAAGTTAATGAACAGAGTGAATTTAATTTCTCATCGATATTAAAGTGTTCATTATCTAAGTAGGTAAATCATGATTGCCGATTCCAACTGCTTCTGTGTATCCGAAAATGCCCCCGGGAACGCCTATCGGGAATGGACGGTTCATTTCTGTGTCTCCAGATGTACCTACCTCATATTCACCAAAGAGAAAAATGCACCAGATAAAATTATAAACTTATCCTCCGGAATTCCTATCCGGACTTATCCTCGGACAACGTAATACATGTATAATGGTCATTCTCAATTAACGATCTGTCCAAAAACATCTTCGATATTTTAAGCTTACTTAGTTTGTTCACTTGCCAGATAAATTGCTTAGAGTAGTAGATAGAGAATAAAATTTAAAAGGGCTGTTAATCAACCCGAAAATGAGTCGACTTGATAATGACTCGAAAATTAATGTTCAATGTGGGTACCTACAAACGTTTGCGCCAATAAGTGACCGCGGTAACACTCAAACGCAACGTGTGACAAAGTGACACAATAAACACTTGCAGCCAAACAAACATGGAATGTTAAAAAAAAACACCGACCATTCTGCCATCGAGACCGTAAATTATCATTTTGTGCAATCGATTTAAAGTCGTTACAAGTAATGTTGTGGGTGCTGCGGTTTCTATCACGGATTGGAAACACTACGTGATTCCTTGAATAACTTTTTTTAACATTGCGGGACAAGTTGTACGTCTGTTGAAGAAATAAGGACGTGCTTCCAGTTTCTGAGGTCGTTTCGTTTCCAATTGTTTGTAAAAACTTCGCTTATTTTTTTGTCTATGCTTATTTTTTTCTTTCACATCACTAGTTTGGATATTGTAGCGTTAATATCTGCTAGCAAACAGGTCACGTCACGTCACTTCGCGTCATGTCACGTAACGTCACGTCACGTCAGTCACGTTATCGCTTTCGATAATTCAGTTATCGTAAACACTATTACGACAGACTGATTTTGGTTTTTATTCATCTGAAGATTTAAGTAAAGTATCTATTTCTATCCGTTTCCGTCTACGCCGACAATAAATTTAACCCTAAACAAAAAATATGCGGTGCGTACCACAATTTCGAGTTATTAAACCGTTTCATACGAAAAGTTTTGGCGTGTATTATCCGCAAATAACACAATAGGTTTTCGCTAGTAGGTAGCAATATAGTAAAATTGAGTAGTAGGTATCCATTCAGTTTACTTACCTAAATCAAGGTCCGGCCCTATCACCAAATAAAACCAATTCACTAAAAACTGGGGCGACAAATAAAAATACGGACTTAATTCATTTATTCTTATTTTACGCTACCGTCGAACTACGCATAATGGCGGAATGTTAAAAAACTATCTCTGTGATTATTCCGTCAACCGCGCCTCTCGACACAAAATAATGTTATTTGTTGCCTACTTTAAAGTTGATATAGACGAGGTAGAGCAGGATTGTTCAAGCTATGGCCCGCTAACCCTAGTGGTTCGCAACTGGATGTGTTTAATTAACTCAAATATTTTTCTAATTATCACTCATTAATATTAATAATTCATTACTATTGTAATATTTTTAAAATTAGGTGTTTGGTGCCTAATCTTACCTATAAAAACAACCGGTCATCCGCACATCATGAAATATCGAAAACCGCTTGACGTATAAGTACTTAAACATGATTTTCTCAGAGATAGGGAGGCAGGAGAGAAAACCAATCCAAATCAAAAATTAATAAGCATTTAATTGCATAACAATCAGTTACTTTGTCGACTTAACAATAAAATGCTGAGGATTACACGTAAATTGTATTTCAAATTGGATAAATTAATTTTATGTCAACTCTTCTCATTATTTGGTATTCTTTGTCAATTTAAATGAATAATAGTTGCATGACAGAGAGTTAATTTTCTTTTTTGACAGTTCATTTGATTTGATTTAATTTAGGAATAGATTCGCGGAATTGATTGTGAAATAAATTGCGGATCAATTATTTTGTAAGTCTTGGCAATCTTCGTTTTTCTTCGTAAGTATTTTGACTGACGGGTTGAGATCAAACCATAAAAATAGTTTTTTAAATTATAAGTAATTGGAACTACGGAACTATCAAATTGCCGAAAAGGACTTATAATTTAATACGAAGTAACAAAGTTTAATATGTAAAAAATAACACATACACAAGTATAATCATTCAAACTTATGAAAGTATATTTATATAATGTATGTCATAAGCTAAACCACACCAAATCCTTTGCCTGTTACATACAGAATCGTAATTAAGTTTCTAAAAAACCTTTTGATACTTATATAAAAAGTATCTTTTTTAAATATAGGTCCCTACTAAATCAAATGAAATTAGCACCGATACCAATATTTTAAGATAGTAAGCAATCACTGAATTTTGCTAAGTTCCTAGCTACAACCCACTAATGGCCCACTACTGAGCACGGGTCTCTCCTCATTACTGAAGAGGCCTAGAGCATACTCCACCACGCCGGATTGGTGGAGGGGTTAGTGGCCAACTCAGTGTCGAAAGTTTTCAAGCCGCCCGAAGGCCTCCGACATGGCTTAACGACTGCTATCAATCGATAAGAACCGGGACCGACGGCTTTACGTGCCCTCCGAAGCACGGAAGCGCTCAAGAAATTTTGCCCCTAGCGGTCACCCATCCGACTACCGACCGCGCCCGCTGTTGTTTAACTTTGTCGATCGCTTAGGATCGACGCAAGCCGCCGGTCTATGAGCGCTAAGTTCCTACTACGTGTATTTCCTATTCAACTTTTAGATGTCAGATGATGTTCGACAAAACCACTGAAAGTTAATGTATTTTTTGTCCACAGTCTCTCGACGGCTTCGCGTTGTCAGTGGCGGCCGATGGGAGGTTCCTGTACATATCTGAAACTGTGTCTATATATTTAGGATTATCGCAAGTAAGTACTAGTCTCATCGACAACACTTATACCTAACTAACCATTCAGTATACCTTAAATCTTTGTACCTAATCGAACCATAAAGTAGGTAAGGCTATAAAGAAAGGGCGCTGAAAGGAGCTTCACCCATCTTTGATTCCAAACGATCCTCCAGGTTTATGGTACACGCTGCTGAACCAGGGTAGATCTCGGGGACGTCCTGGAGGAAGGCACTTGGAGGTCACTCACTGGACTATGTACCAAGCAGTTTATTCTCAACGATAAGAGCGTGGAAGTTCGGTTTTGAATGATGTACCACTATATTTCTACGTTACAAAATATTTTTACATGTTTCACAAATCAGTAGGTAAGTAATAAAATGGGACCATCTTGCATACCAGCCGGCAAATTATCATTGATAACTTTGGCGATGATGTCTGCATGGACATAATACGAGTACTAACATTAGATCTCGTCTACCCATTTCTCGGCTGTCATCCAATTTACATTAAAAAATCATTCGTTGGCCGCATACCATCATAAACAAAAGGTGCCGCGCGGGGTTCTACTCGCGTTGGAGGAGCCGAAAGGCACTGCGCTCGGAGGGCTCCGGTTGCGTTCCGTTGGAGATCCCGGAGTCCTCCACATAGCGTCGAAGACGGCCACCGGGGGGGTTTTAGCGAGTAAAAACCCCACATAACCCTGTGTCGCTCCCACGGCACAGGGTACCTTTTGAAGGTTTCCCCCTCGTTAACAAAAAAAAAAGACCCTATAGTAGACCTGATCAACAACACATACCAAACTATAATGTTTCCCATGACCCGCCACGTGTTGAGTCAGACAAATGACCGGCGCGTCACATAACCCCACCGTATTGAAACTTAACGTAAAGTTAGATAAATTGACTCCTGTTCACAATAAGTGGATACTATGTTGATTTGTTTTTTAGGAAATGTAAAAATACGTCTTTATTGCCGACGCTGTCTGGTAGAGTGAAATTGAGAGGGCTCGGGTTTGATTCCCCGTTAATGTCTAAATAGACCGAATTCAGGATTTAGTTAAATAATTGTTTATTCGTTTGGTTTATGAAATAGTTTAATTTAACTACTTTACTTTACTTTATTTTAGTCAGTATAAAGCATTCAATCCAGCACATGAGCAGTTTAAAGCAAAACCTATAAATTTCCTTTTCTCAAAACTTTTATTATTGTGGAAATATATCTGTTTTCATCTGTGAAATTATAGATATAACTCAGGACTTTCAATAAATCAACTATCGATATCGTTCTGATGTCAGCATACATTTATTACCTACCTATTATTTTCTTCATTATGTACTTAGTTACATACAGTCAATGCTGAAAACAGACTTTCTTTTGAAAGGAAGCCTAAGAACAAGGAAAGAGTCTAAATGAAGCAATTGTCTCTTTAGAACTTCTTGAATATAGTCGAATTGGTCGGAATTATTTCGTTTCAAACGTAGATACTAATATAGCGCTACAAAAACTTTGCGGAAATTGCTGGACAAGCTTTAAGAGTTTTTAGCGAAAACAAATTGAGATTAAAAAATACTTTGTTAAAATTACTTACTTAGACACTTGGGTACAATAGGTAGCACTTAAGCAGTTCAATTATATCAAATGAACCTATATTTTTCAGGAATCGTAAAAATAATCTGATTAATCGCTTGAAATCGCTAGTTGTTTAAACTACGCGGAAATGAAATTTTCAAGGTTTTAAAGTAGGTAGACATTTTAGAAATACCTAATACCTAAATCTTAATTGAGTTATTTTCCCAATTTTTTACTATCAAAAAACTACCAACAAAACATGGGTTTTTAGTAAGTACTTACTAAAATAGCATTTTCCGAAAATACAACTTTATCGATTTTGTTCATTTTCTCTTATTTCATTTGATTTGAAATATTTCTTTAGAGAAAACCTACCAAATAACTTCACCTACAGTGAAAGCAACGAGAACTTTATAATGGGCACAACAAATATCAACTAAACAATAGACAAACTTCATTCAAAGTTTCACATGACACGGTCTTAAATCAGAGGATCTAATCTGAAATTTTCGGCGGCGCTAGAAAGACATCCGGTGGTTGCTGCTAGATCTCAGATAAGTCCTTTTACACGTGTCGCGTTATATCTTCTACGTGGGCCATTTTCTCTACCTGCCTTAATAGCCCGTATTTCGAAGAGCCCATTTTGAATTTCGTGACGTTTCAACGTATTTCTTCGATTCCAAACTTGAATTTACGAAGTGTATGCTTTGAGTAAAATGTAAAATTAATGAGTTCTAATACAATTTTTCAGCAAAATTGCAATTTAAAAAACTTGTTAAGCTAGAACTTCTGAAAAAGATTGTTGCTAACGTCTGTAAAAATTACGCTGCGAAAATTAAAAACAACACAAATCAAATTAAATAGCATTACGAAATTAAAGGGCGTTGGAAAAGATCCGAAAACTGGGAAACACTCGATTCCAAAATGGCTGGAGGGTGGTGTAAGGGAGACGGCGTATGGGGGGAAAGGGACGATGCGACATGCTGGTCACGTTCCGGGCAAGGCGCGCGCGTGCTCTTCATTCTAATGCTGGAACTTCACTCACACACCCCCAAAAACACACACACCCAAATATTATCGAAACACCTAACACATGGACACCTATACATCTTCGTTGGCATGCCAGTGTGCGCTCACATAAAATACATAAACTTCCTGGTAAATAAGCTTAGATACAACTTTCTTATAAGCGAAACTCGCTAACGCTCCTGCTATATTAAATTCTGTTGCCGCCATCTTTTTTCGAGGTCTGCAGTAAAGACTGATGATAACGTCGACAATGGGAAATCATATTTTCTTTTATAGATAAAGCGGAAAATGGATACATTATTTTTTGTTTTGACGTGTTTCGACCCTTTCGAGGAAATTATTTACGTGATGTTTCTTGTTGTTCGAATTCATTATCGAACGTGATTATATCATCTACTAGCGTAGGCGCAAATAGTGTGTAACTGTTTTCAGTTTCCATTACCCTTTGACTTTATTCCCTTTAACTTCAGTATTCCTTATAATTTGTAATATTATAGATTCGTCTTCATCAATAAGCCAGCTACAGGGTGTGATAATTGCAACTTCATCTGATAATGTCTCAACGCCTATTTATACTTCAAATCGCCTATCAACATCCTCAAATTTGTGGGCACCAATCGCTGAATGAGTAAACACCATAAAATCCATGGGATCTTTCTTAGAAACGACCACCGTAACGTCACCATTGTTTGTGGTATTCACATGCGAGTCTTCACTGCGGATACGCGCTTCTTGAATGCCTAATAGGGTCCCACAATTATATTTGATAAATTTATTTAAAGAAACATTTGCATACGCCGTGAAAGGGTCAGTGTGAAAGTTGAAGTGGCAACAGATTTTCATATTATATTATTATTAAAATAATAAATTGAACTTTTTGATCAAACATCAATAATACTGTTTGCATAATGTAGTGGTAGTATTTTTATTGTTTCAGGCGGAATTATTGATTCTACTGAGATAGTAAAAAATGTATTTTAATTCATATTAATTACATTTTCATCATTTACAGAACCAATTACTTAAAATTTTATCGCTATTATTAATGCGTTAGCAGTATCAATTACAGTTAAATAATTACTGAAACAATTACTCGTTCCATACAAGTGTATCTTATGCTACCTTGTAAACATAAAATGAAAAAAAAAAGGTTTTTTTGGACAACATAATCTTAACTAAACTCATTTTGTTAAAGCATGTCATCTTCTTTTAGTGTCCATCACACTCCTGTATTGTTAAATTTGATAATGTTCTAAAACTACTAATTACTAGCGCGTTTAATCAGCATTCAAAGTTAAACCTCATTCGTAATTCATTCTTATCCTTAGGAGATCAAAGTGCGTTTATCAAAATTAGTTTAAATTTCAAAACTTCAACTAGTACATCGGTATTATCATGTTTCCTTTAGTTCGTGGTTTATTGGTTTCTACGAAGCCACCTGCCTTGTGATGTGCGATAACGCTTCCTTCATTCATAACTACTGTACGTGAGCAGTCTTCATTTAACTACCTATGAACCTTGAACATTCAACGTTCAACTACAATAGACTCTATTTCTGGGGCTGAGGATTTAGTGTTGATTACAACAAGTTATTTAAATGATTTTATTTTAAAACTTTCGTTTCTATAGGTTTTCTTTTCTTGAGTTCATCTCAAGATTTTACACGAGAGAACAATGACTAATTATTAATAAATACATAATGATGCATCAATCACATACCTCGAAATGAAATGATGTATAGAACTCTATAATAAGATTGCTGTTAGTAGTGAAGTAAATACATTACATTTTCTTATTCAGGTAGAGATGACGGGTAGCAGTATATTTGACTACGTACACCAAGCGGATCACGCAGAAATTGCTGAACAGCTTGGCCTTTCCCTGGCTGGAAGATCAGGAAACGCTGGTCTGAACAGTCCCGCTTCTGGAAGTGAAGAGGGAAGTCAACATGGGACTAATAATCCTGATGGTAAGTCGTTATAGTCGGCACAATCATAAGATTCCGATATGACGTCTGTCATGTATGAACACAAACTAACCTTGTATGGACGTCTTCAACTTACTTATTACGGAAATATATATTTTTTTAATTTGAACCGCTGGTAATGATACTATGAAGTGAAGATATTTCGTAGTGAATGATAGGCCACTTTGGTTAAATTATGCAATGCACTATTTACTGTGCATATACAGTATACAGTTTATATTTATTATCAATGCAGCTTTATAAGTAGGTACATAATGTACTTGTGAATCCACCTCCTCTTCGCTTTGGAAAATTGTTTTTATGTTTACAGGTAATAAACACTTCTTCCCATTTTTGCAACATGTTTTATAGGTACATCGCTTCTATTGCTCGTAGCATGATGTTACAAAATTGTCCACAGTTTGTTAAATATTTTAATTAGGCATTAGTCCGTAATATTAAACGCAAGTAACTAGCGTGTTAAACGAATTGGAGTAATATTGTTTATTTACTACGAGTATTTAGATAAGTAGGTACTTACTTACTTATACGTACTTACATAGGTAAATATTAGAAATTCTGGCGAAATATGTAAACCATCCCTGCTTGTAAAAACAAGCTTATTTGTGTTATTTATAAATTGTATAAATAATTTAATTTTATTTTAATCAGTTTACATCATAAATTGTGTAAAATTGAACAAATATTTAAGACGTCACTACAATGTTTTATAAGGAGGCTGGATTTATAGTTATGTGACCTCTTGAAACAATTTATGAATCGACCATAATCGATACATTACTATAATCGAAAGTATGTGCTACCATGTCGCACCCAAAATACAAATAGTTATTGATTCCTTAATTTGTCTAAAGCATTGCGATTTTTCGTAGCTATTATAAATTCCCGATACATACGTTTTTAAGCCTTTTCCACTCAAATCGGATAATTATTAACCGTTTAATAGTTTCTTCGTTTTCACTAGATTAATGAAATTTCCATTTTAATAACTAATATAATTTCCTCACCTTAACTTACTGGTCAAATTGCCTTATTATCCCTTTCGGTGTTAATCTCAACGCTACATCTGTTTTTAACTGATTTTAAGAAAACAATCTGAGATCGGTTTATAAATTATCGTTCCGAACTTAATTAACGAAACGATTAGAAAGTCTTATTACTTATAATCGGTTAAGTTTATAAATCGGTTTATTTAATGCATCGATTTTTGTTGTACTTCACTATTGTCACTGTGATGACAGCCTTCATATCGGAATCTTATGATTGTGCCGACTATAATAGATGTATAACAATAAGAGTTTAGTAACGTTATTCATTTATTTTTACACTGGCCGTAGGTAATGTTAATACAATTATTGCTGTCTCCTTAAACTTTTTGATAAAGAGAGAATAGACGAGAAGAGAGAATGAGACGAATAGACAAAAATCTTATTTAATTAAACCAGGATGACGTTATTATACTAGGATAATACTTACTAGGCTAGGTATAATTCTATCTTTACAAAGCCATTTTAAAAATATAACTTCTTTATTAATTTACCTTTGTGTCCCTTCGAATTGCGTACCTCTATTCCTGTGACAAAGCCATAGGTGGGGCTGGGACACACTATGAATTATGTAAGTTACTTTCCTGAATAGGTGGTAGGTACTAAAATAATACTATAAAAATCTGATGATTTTTAAACATTAAAACGTCAAATCTAGAAGCTGTTCACATAAATTTCTCATTTGTTTAGCAAAAAACTAAACTGTTTCTTTTGCCCCAAAAATAATACGATTTGACAGTTATATATCAAGTTAAGAACGTTTTTATACAGGTTAGTTATATCTAAATCGACTAAACCAGAGTGATTGGGTGGAAATAAGTTTCTTTATAGCAAAAAATACGTCAAACCGAACCATATGTAAAATTTTGGTTAACCATGCAAAATAAAAACAAGTAATTCATAATGGAATGGCCATTTCACCGTTAACCAATCTGCTTACTTACATTTTCCTGTCAAAAGTTTGGAATTAAAAAACTACTTTGTACCGTCCGTCAAAACGAGAAAAAACTATACTGAATTCAATTAAGGTACCCTCTTTGCTGAGGCTATTGCACTTTCTTAGATCAGTGACAGTACTGATCCCATAAATTTTACTTAGTACGTCGAATCGCTCAATACTGCCTTTAATAAGCTATGGACCAAATTGAAATTAGATTATGGAATCTTCACGGTGGCTTGCGACCTCATGAAACGGTCGATGGGGAGTCAGCACTCGCTTTATAGTGTTGATTAATATTGTATTTCATCTATGGGAAAGTGTTAACGGGTTATTGAAAGCTGGGCGCCGTTACACAAAGTATTTCTGGGCTTGGTATCCCTCAGGGAGCGTTCGATTCTATGGCACCTCTATTCTTTAATATAGGCGGTGTTCAATTAAATGCCGAGATAAGCAAAAACTTACTGCTATCATTTCACTGACAAATAGAGGCCATTGCTCGCTCCGCTGCATCCGGTGTTTTTGTCGTTGTTGTGGTTATAATCTTAGTTGCGCTTGCTTTTTTCGTAATTGGGAGTGTACGGAGAATTTAAGTTCAAATATCTCTATTTACTACCTCAAACTTCACCTTGAAATTGTATATTAGAGAAAATAAATTAACATTGTCGTGTTCAGACTTTAAAGTGACTTTTTGCTTCTGTATTGTCAATATCACTAAAAAGCTTCCTTTTATCAAAATGCCTTTTAAGATAATAATAATTAATTGCAGTGACTAGCTAAATTCCGGGAACAGAAAAAAAACTGTTTCCTATATTGAGACTTATTTAGCCGAGTTTTTTCTACCTAGCAGAACAAAACGGTACAACGTAACCTTTAAGGGCTAGATTCGAATTCAATTTACTTACTAAAGAAAAAGTGGTGGCAAAAAATCAATCAGGATCTGATGTGACAGACGGGCATTGTGCGAAGAGAAGCGTCGATAAAGGTGGTAAAGTGTTGGGCAAAGTGCTGAAGTCCGTAGAGATGGCCATATTGTCACTTGACAGCCGTGGAGAAGCGCTTGATGTGATGATGTCAGTTAGGAAGACAGTGGTAGCCAATCTATTAGACGGCTTCAGACACGATACGTACCAGGATTTGGTTAATAGATGTTTTAAAACGAATCACAGACACCTAATCATTTACCTACGTATTTATCAATATGTTAGGAATGTCATGTTTTTGTCATTCGTTAACGTGATGCTAATTGTTGATTATGCATAATAAAGACATAGATAAAGAATGTTGTAAAAATTACAAATACAAATTATAAATAGTATATTTGTATTGGATGAAGAATTGCAAAGTCAATTTTAGGGTTTCTTGGCGGTAAATATTAAATATTTCAATTCATTGAGAGATCTTAATGATAAAAACTATTTGGTTTTAAATATTTGCTGTAAATTTGACCACTCAGATGCTCAATTTTAAGCGTCTCATGAAAGTATTTTGTTTA
This sequence comes from Hesperia comma, assembly GCA_905404135.1. Taxonomy (NCBI): domain Eukaryota; kingdom Metazoa; phylum Arthropoda; class Insecta; order Lepidoptera; family Hesperiidae; genus Hesperia; species Hesperia comma. Next base: position 10,901,482 of record FR990034.1, read on the forward strand.
AATAAATTAAAATTTTACTTGAAAAACCCCGTGTCACCTCTGCAGTAAAAAACATACGCCAAGGTTGCGAAAATAGCTATTGGCTCAATGCTATTACGTACTTGACACAAAGCCGTGATTGAACTTAATATACTACATTGTCCATTTTAATGGAAATTGGACGACTATGACTAAACAACCGGTACATTTGGAAGAGAACTTGAGGTTTTTGTTCAAAGGTAGTTGGTTAAAAGAAAAAGTTAGGTGTAAGATAGACCGCCAATCTACGCTTGGTCAGCATGATGGACTATAATAGTTTGTACTGTACCTACCCCTCAAAATATGAAATGAGACCCGTTTTCAGTAGTGGGACAATTATGGAATGTATTGATGTATGATAACAGTTGAATTTGTTTTCTATATTCCACGTAAGAGTCGTAAATAATGGATCTTCTTTTAGTTTTAACTAGCGGCCCGCCCGCGGTTTCACCCGCGTGGATCCCGTTCTCGTGGGAATATATGCATGTATTATACATAAAAACCTTCCTCTTGAATCACTCTACCTATTACAAAAACCGCATCAAAATCCGTTGCGTAATTTTAAAGATTTAAGCATACAGACAAACAGACAGACAAAAATAGCGACTTTCGATAGTATAAACTGTGTAGTGATTCTAATACGTATCTATTTTAGTTATCCAGTAGTCATATAATTCTGGCCAAGTGTGGTACTTTTAAATTTAAAGTAAAAATATATTGACCGTATCCTAAGGACGAAATAACGAAAGTTTAAGAAACGCTTAGTAGTAGATTTCTCGGAAGAATGCAAGCTCAGTGAAATCAATTAAGGCGTGGTGTCGATTGGGTACCTACCAAGGTTTCGACCACGAATCGTATAATTAGTCAACCAATCGACTAATCAATGGACCCATCACATAACTAAAACGTTTAGCAAGCTGTTTAGTAAGGAAAAAGTTGATTAAACTGTTAAAGAAGATCATTTGATTTAAACTGAGATAGGCAGATATACCTGGTATTGTTTAATTCATGAACTCTTCTTTTTACTTCATAGCTGCTGTTAACCTTCTCAGTCTAAAAAGAGACCCGTGCCCAGCAGTGGGACAGTTGTGGGTTGTGATGATGATTTGCAATTTACATTTAGTTATTTGCACGTTAAATTTTTTACAATATTTAAAATGATATTCGCATCTACTTTTACAATCATGTTATTATATGTGATTTTGGTTGTTTCTCCAACTATAGGTACGAAAAAACATATCTATTTACGATTGTCTAGTAGCTAGCATGAAACATGTCTAGAATATGTGATTTGTAGACCGAAACACGGATGCGCCAGTTCTGCGAAAAATCACGCGGCTGCCAATACCAGATTACGATCTTGACGGATTTGGCTTGGGAAAGAAATTCTGGCGTACAGATAACTAAGAACAAATTCTTTGAGAAATAATTTATCAAGGATTAGTTTAGTTTCTGAATACCTATTTATGTTTCAAAATAAATTAGGTAATTCTGGATTAATGAGCCGTGATATGACAATGATACAACTTTAATCGTCTCTTTTGAAAGAGGCCATTAATTTAATTTTGCATTATATTAGACACCAAATTAATAAGTTATCTATTTTCGTTACTACTTTCTTTACTGAGATTAAAAGAAGCTTTATTAATAGGTTTTATTAATTTAATTTATTAATAATAATCTGAGTAGGTAGATATATCAAAAATATACGCGGAAAGGGCAGATATAGTAGTTTCCAGCCTAAAAAAGTCTATAGTTGTGTTTGCAAAAGAAGAATGTAAAAAGAAAAAATACATCGAACAAATTAAACGATACACAAATAGAATTGTGATTAAAAACTTACTTATATGCCATACACAAAGATAAATAAAAAAGACGTGTTGCACTCGGAGACTGCCGCGGTAAAGCTATTGCATATCATTATATATAAATTACAAAACAAAAAATAATACTGCATTTGTGATAATAATAATAAAATGAATGTATATAGAGTAATAACTCATTTTCTTTCACAATTTTTTCGTGACTTTCTTCATTAATAAATGCACTTTGTTTATTCATATTTAAAACACTTTGTACACAAATTATACGAGTACAGATATTCACTGTTTTACAGTGGGCCAAGAAAGTGGTGTACCAGTTTTCATTTAGTTGCCTAGTTATCAAAAGTTACATCAAAGTTCATAGGCAATATCACTGAAAGAGACGCATAATAATGACGTAAGCCTAATTGTTAAGAATACGTACATCATAACGACACATTATAGGTGCAAGACATTTTAATCTTTATTAGAAACGGATAATGCATTAAGTGCAAAGAAGATTTAAATATTCTCAACAAAAGCATAAGAACTATTTCAGTTGACAAAATAATTATTTTTAAAAAGAAAATTGTCATTTGACATTTAAGTCCTACAACGATGTTTTGGCGCGTGAATGACGTGTGGGTGACAGAGACAGTGCCTTACAGTTTGCCTTGCCTGTATGGCACTGTCTCTATCACCCTCAAGTCATTAATATAGTGTCATTATTTTATGTCATGTTATTATTTTGTATGTTTTAAATCTAAATACGCGATAATTCGACTATTATGAATACATGTTGTCGATTCCAACGCCTTATTTAATCCAGATCTACATGTAATTATTCTTAAAACACCGAAACGACGGGGCGAAAATCAAATGTTTGACAGGTAAGATTTGTATGGGAAATTAAAATTTTCATTTTTAGTATTTTTCATAGCAATTTTTCATATTTTCTCATCGCTGCAACCTTCCCTGAACTTCCACGAATATTTCAAGACTAAAATTAGCCAAATCGGTTTAGCCGTTATAAAGTAAAAGTTAGTTAACTCAGTTAAAAGTTCTGGTATTTATCGATGTGTGGGTGCACAGACATAGTAACTATGTCTGTGTGTAGGGTGTAATAAATTTTCGTTACGAAATTTTTGGATTCGGTCCCCGCGCTCAAGGCCCGCGATAAAAGCTATACAATAGCTTAAAAATTCTAAAAGTAACGTAAACAACTTTTCTGTGTACAGTATCAGCACAAATGAGCCTAGCGGCCAGTGGGGCGCTGTACCGAGGGATGGACCGAGCCTTCTGCATCCGGATGAAGAGCACCCTCACCAAGAGAGGCTGCCACTTCAAGTCTTCAGGTTATAGGGTAAGATTTACCACTATTTTAGTATTGGAAGGACTATGAGAATACTGAACCGAATGAAACAAGTTCACAACGCTGAACAAAATAACTAAAATAAATTATTTCATTCAGACGAAGTTAAACTAAGTATTCTTATGAAAAAAATTTTTAATACTTTGTTGATTACATTATCGTATACCTAACGGTAGAAAGATAGTCTAAATGTTTAATTATAAGAGAACACTTACAAAAAGTGACGAAAATAAACTTCAGTCTTCTAAGGCATTCAATAAAAAAGATTTATGTTAAAAATGATATCAGAGAAACGAAAGAAGCGATTAATCAAAGAAAATAAGATTTAAAGCTTCCGCGTCATTAGAGTAAACGATGACTATGAAAATTTGTGGACATTTTTATTCTTATCTAGTGTTTAGAACGAGGAATAAATGTACGCTGAATTTTCATTTTCAATCTAGGTTGGAAGAAGCTCGGAGGGTGACCCGTCGAGATACGGAGAGGGTGGTAACTGGAGGGTGGGTATCCGCCAACGAAACGTGCTGATGAAAAATTACCTTTCTGATTATGAGGAAGCCGTAGGAGTTATTATAACGGAGGCTAACTTTTTCTTAGCCGTTCGCGTACGATATGTTAGTGATGTATTTGTTCTCACCATTTTGAAGAATTACGAACATATTTTACTATTGAGAACAATTTTTGATTTAAGATTAAGAAAGTTCAAATTTAATATTGTACAATATAGTGGACCTGATAGTAAACTATACATATATAGTCATTTTCGATTCGAACGTGGCAGAACATAATTTATAGACAACAGACTTCTTTACTTTGTCCAAAGTCATAGTCAGGGTTTACTAACCTGTTACTAAGTAGGTACTGACATTACACTGCTTCATGCTGCTCCACCTCGGATTGGTGATGGGCTTAATGATCTAATGGTACGAGGAAAGTTAGGAACTTTCTTAAAGTTTAAAACTTTCCTTATGGGCAAGGCCTAGAGAGGACAGTGGACTAAAATCTTACATACCAATCGAACGAGATAGCTGATGTCCTAAAGTGCAAAGTTTGCGCTTGTAAATTTTCCGAACCATAACCCATTCAATCGGTCCTTAAAGTTGTAGCCAACGTATAAAATGCCGTATGCCATCTATAAATAATAGACATATACCTACATTTATATTCCAATATTATTTTCTTGTTTCTGTTTTAATGTCTGCTATGTATGTAGATAGGTATAATTCCTATGCGAATCAACGATAGACCCAAAAAATTATGTGCACAAGTTTTTTGACAAAACTCCTTCATGATAAAATAATTTTGAGTTAGAATTTGAATCGAAAGAATTTTAAGTTTCTAAGTCTTCATTCATCTTATTCAGTAAGTGACAGTAGTTTAATCTGTTTCTTTATCTACTTACTTTCCGTCACGCTACAGTAGACGTTGAGACAAAAACCTCCGTGCGAAGCTGCGATTGTGTAAACCCTTTTGTGATTTAATTCTGTCTGAATCTAGCAAAGAAATTGAATTTATTTTCGTCGCCAAAGTAATAATGATGTTTTTTTATAAGACGGTTTATAATTACTACTGATAATGCGCATACCTATCTGTATAAATATATCTACCTACTAACTTCAAGTTGAGTTATAAGACTCTTGTTATATTTCTGTTTGACTTTATCACTTTGAATGCTTAATAAACACAATTTATTAACAATTCCTTGCAAAACGAGTAAATAAATTCGCACCGTTTATCCGTCCTTGATCACAAATATTATTGTTAGAGTTATTGTTCCGCGTGGGGTGCCTCAAGGCACCGCTATGGCCCATAATTTTTGCCTTAACTCGGTGTTAGAACATAAAATGCGATTTTATCTCAAGTGACTCGCGGATAACTTACTAAGTGCGTAAAATCGCTCGTAATAGATTATTTTCCTTGAGAAAATTTGGCTTTTACAAGCATTTGTGTTTAGATTCGGTGAAAATATCGTGTTAATCGCTGGAACTTTAAGAGAACTGATCAAAGTGAACCTAATATTAGTAGAGTTAAACCCATAATTTGAAATTATCTCGATCTAAATGGCTCATAGAACTCGTGCGAATATCGACGGAGCAATTAGAGGCGCTCATTTCAAACCCTTCGGCGTGGATTGTATGCCAGAGGCTAAGGTTTTATTGCGAAAATTTGGAATTAGTTTATCCTTCTTACATTTGATTTCGGAGTTACCTGAGTTCATTGTACGTGATTTTAACCGTTTGTTGGCAACAGATGATTCCCCGTCGCTGTTGTTTGCATCCAAACTTCTTGATCATGTAAATCACGTATTTTGTTATTTTCAGTGAGTTAATTTGCAAAGTGTAATAAAGATGCCTAATTCCTTTATGCAGTACAAATTTTGGTATAGGTACCTACCTTCATATCTACTTATTCGGTTTAACTCTAAAAGCTATACCTAGTTATTACAATTAAATGCTACTTAAAAAACCTTTGAAGTAAGCGTAGAATTTGCTAAATATTATGCATTTTACGTAAAATGTATTCAAACACTCACGAATCATTCAGTACTAAAATATTATGCACTTTTAAATCAATATCATAATTATAATAATCATCTACTTACCTTAGTCTCACCCCATTAATGGTCCACTGAGCTGAACTGAAGAGGCTTAGAGCATATTCCACCACGCTGCTCCAGGGCAATTACTTAACTAGTGGCCGAACTACTAACGGCTGACCTGCTCTATTCTTGTACCATCCTAGCTTTACGTGCCCTCGGAAGCAAAGAAATTGTCCCGAATTAGCCACTAGACAGAGGTCACCTATCCAACTACAACAGCGCTCGTAGCTGCTTAACGGCCGTTCCCAATATTCAACCAAGTCGATCGATTACTAAAGATCGACGCCAGCCACCAAACTCTAAGCACTTCACTTACCTGCTAATAATCCAACAATGCGTTACCCAATCATTGATTTGACCCAAGGTAGCACCTGATTTCAGTAGCTATAAAGATCTACTTACCGCACAAAGACTTAAGATGACGTTTCTCTTCCAGGTGGTCCTGATGCTGTGCAGACTCCGACCTCAATACTCGTTCTCCCACAGCCGGAAGTCGCCGCCGTCGCTCCTGGGCATGGTGGCGCTGGCCATCGCACTACCACCACCCTCGGTCCACGAGATCAGATTAGAGTCGGACATGTTTGTGACCAGGATCAACTTCGACTTCAGGATAGCGCATTGCGAACCAAGGTATTAAAGCAGAACATTTCTCTAAGATTTCTTGTCAAAATCTTCTTGATTCAAACTATTAATTTAGTAATAGGGAGATATTATTGTGAACTATTAAATTATGTAGCCTACATAAGTAGGCTACATACAATCACCATCAATTCATGGTAGAGCAGGATAGAGTATTTTCTAGGCCTCTTCGGTAAAGAGCACAGGCTACTGCTCAGTATAGTACAAAGCTTTTACAACATTTTTATTTGGCCGTATTGGGAGGGCCTATAATACTGACCCTAATTACACGCTGGCACACCATATTGTAAAAGTCAGCCTACTGGTGGCTAACTACCACCCTATTTCTTGAGTTAAGACTCCAATCGGCAAGACCTATTCCAGTTAGGGGTTTAAATGACAGAAGATTATTTTCTTATCTCGTCAGGAAGATAACGATTTGGTGTTATGTCCATTAGCAATATTACCATCAAGTAAGTCTTTGTAGGCTTTTTACATAAAAATTATAATTCAAAGAGCGCCTTAAATATTTTAATAAGAAAACTTGGATTCATTTACTTACTTGTTTCTTCTCAATCCCAGCAGAGTGTCAGAGTTACTAGGCTACACGGCGGACGAGCTCACGGGGAAGAACCTCTACGCGCTGTGCCATGGAGAAGATGCGAATAAACTTAGGAAATGCCATGTAGATTGTAAGTATTATTTATGTATGTTTTTTGGGGGGAAGTTTGGATAAATACCCACACAATACTGCCAGCTTATTTCGATTTCTGATGACAGAAAAGTTAATCAGCTTTTTACGGATATGTAGAAAATAATATTTAACAATAGAATTTGGTACACCAAAAACTTGGTTGGAAAACTTACAAAAGAAATAGGGAATTTTAAATTTCCGTCTTGAGAAGTTTATGACAGGTATCCTTTTATCCAAATTAAAGTATTTTGATTTAAAAATAGACAGGCCTGTGCAATTTCAGAAAAGTTTCAATTATCGGCATAACATTATTGTTTAAAACAAACAAACTAAATTCAAGAACGATGATGAATCATACAAGTGATGACAGTTATGATCCAAATACAACGGCGATAATCCTTTATCTATAGAATCGATTGTTTTCGATCACCACAGCCGTCCACCCATGACCCAATATGTGCGGTGAAATCCATCGGTGGCAAATGTCGTAACGTCCTATTTGTATTCAGTTTGTGGCATATAGAAATCCATGTCAAGACAACGGCTCCTCGAATCAAGGCGACGAGGAAAATGTATGAGATCGAAAGATCGCAGAATTTTTTGGAGTGAAACTGATTGAGGCGGATAGCGGATGTTCGAATGGAACCCATGAAACCACGGCATGTTTACAGATAAATAGCAGTAAAGACTTAACTAAACCAGACCTTCAATCGCAAAATATGATAATTTTGTTCTTTAAATCAGGTTCTGTATAGGTAATTAGGTAGGTATCTACTTAATATTCTCACATTATATATTTTTGAAGACATTAATGGAAAAGGATGTTAAAGGTACCTACTTTGATTCAGATCTCAGACATTTCATATTCATCACGTCGCTCGAAACTAATAATAAATATCTTCGTTAAAAATGATATTGAATATGTAATAACAAAAAATAGGAAGACATGAGACGCATAACATCACAGAAATAATTCACACTCAAGGCGTACATTAAGTTAAACCAGAAGGCACCTAGTCAACTCTGAGCTCTGAGTTAGGTACCTTCATAGACAACACATCAATTATGGACCAACAGGTAAAAACATTGTAAGTAAGCATATGAATTTGCATGTGATTCATTATTCTGGGAATAATTACGGATATACATAAATGTACCTACGTTAGACATAAAAAGTTTACAGTCATATCAACCATAATTATGTAAAACGAGGATACCTACAATAAAACGGGAGTCGCAAACAAACGCACCAACCTAATACCGGAAAAACCAAAGAAAAGCCGAAACATCTTCAACGTAATCCACATGCGCGGCGATATCATTATTTCCCGAGTATTCGTCACAAGAATACAATTTAGGCCTAGCGCCATACCGGCTGGTTGTGATTTGAATAATAATAACTCGTGCCATCATTTCGTTTCCTTTCCCTGGCTCTACGTGGGAAATGTCGGTCTTAATGTCCTCAGGAAGGCCTTCGGCTTCGTTATTTCTGTTTTATACGATCTTCTGTTTTAGATATAAACTTATATGTTTACCAGCAATGTTTTACATATTTTTACGTACTTATCTACATGTTTAAAACATTATGTGACTGATTGAAATGTTTTTTATCGATCTCTTCATTGTTTTTCATCATGTTTGTCCAAATCCTTTAGTATCCTGCTATAGATTACCTACATAAAATTTTTATGTTACGTATTACAATAGGTGCCTATTGCAATATTGTTACCAATAGAATTTAGTTGCAACATTGAGAATTTTCAATGTCCTTGGGAACTTGGACAATTATTTCCTTATGTTTCTTCATTCAAAATTATACGGAAACATTATTTTTATTTGTCATTGTTTCATACATTGGGTTTTTCAAATATTTTGAATCATCAAGTTACCTCGTCTATTCAATTGCACGCATCTTTTTGTCTCCAGCTTGTGATTCACTCAGTTTAGTGGTTTATTCATAAGGTGGTTACCGATAAGGGCTGAATCATTTGCACGTAAAACGAAACCATGAAAATGAAGGAGCCATTGCGTAACAGTTTTGTAACGAACAACAAGATGGCCGACGAATTGTAACGCCAATCACGAATGCCGAACGTCATACAGTAAAGTTTTTCACTGGCACCTGAGCAGTTGATAGGTTTACGAGACCATTAATTTGAATTTAAAATACACAATGTCTGTACAGATGCCGGTCAAATGTGGTCAATCCGGGCGTAGAATAACAATTGTCAACATTAACATAAAACTCCGGGTGTTTGCTAGAAAGCGGGTAATTTGGTTACAACCGCATACGCGGTGGGATTTCTGATGGACGTAATGACGACATCTAATCGTATAATATCGAAATTTGTACATCAGGGCAATAAAATTAGATTATTATGTCCTAAAGTTCCGGCTATAAGTCCTCATTCAGAATATTTAATGAATAATGTTGGAGCAAAAACATTTCATACTGCGACAAAAGAGACATTAACAATGAATACCGATAGCATAATAAATATCGGATAGTTTTTTTGATGCGAAGCTTATTTCACAGACATTTCATTGTGCAGTTTTCTTGCAAACTTTACTTAGCACTTAATTTATTATCACCAGCAGAATTTGTAATTGCAAAAAACTTTTTTGTTAATCATCGTTATCTATTATAATCACACCTTAGGATATTAAATGAACCTTCATTCATCATACAAACAAAGACGATATGCAGTAAAGACTTTTCAAATTAGGCTTCAGTGAAATTTGTAGCGTGATATGAAAGGAGATGTTTCAAATCCGGCCCACAATATGTACAGTACCTCGAAAAATCGAGAAAAATTCATGGAATTTGGGAAAAATAAAGATAAATTGCTTAAATGCATACTTTTCTGGTACAAATTTTGTATTTATAATTCATTTTTATCAATTTTCAACATGGCGTCTTGCCAAGTTGTCATTGATCATAGATCGCGAACTGTCTACTGTCACTTTAAATGACAGAATTGGACAAACTTCTATCAAATTAACCAACATGACGTGTGATGACAGCTTACCGCCATGACAGACTTTTGTTTTTGTGTTGCAATTTTAAGTGTACATTTTTGTGTTATACCACAAAACTAAAGCAATTTAAAGGAATTGGATGATTGAAAACTGTTTTAATTGTGTTTCTCCATTTTTGAGTATGGTGTACAAAGTGGCGGCCGGGGCTCCATACATTTTGAAACATCTCCTTTGAACGGCCATCCTGCAATGCACTAATTTACCTACTACCTACACACCAACATTGATGTAGCAATAAAGTGCCGCAAATGAGTTTCACTTTTTGGCACCACTCCAAGTGCATCGCTAATTATCAAGTGGCATCGTTCACAATACACAATAAAACAACAAAACCAAAAAGCGTGTCTGTCCTAATGACTCACGTACAACAATACATGAATACACGTGTTGATCGCAATGTCATTTGTGCGTTCAATTGAATATAATACTCGCCACCGTCGTATTAGAAAAATATAAGCTACCGATAATTTGAATACCGTCATCAGGCCGATTTGAGCCGCTAATTCAAGGTCAGACGAGTCCTTTGTCTAACCTAGGGTGGATACAATACAAGTACAAGACAAGCACATAAGGATAATCAATTGTATATCGATATCAACCAAACCTCATATACTGCTAAGCAGCTTTGGTTTTCATACCTTAAAATACATTGTCATCATAATCCAAAAAAGTTAAGTCTATAGATAGTTCATCGCGAGATAACCGATTACCGATCTAAGTTTGTTACTTCTTTTTGTTTTCTAATAACGTATTAAAATTGCAATATCTACAAAAGAAGAACAGACTTTAGGCTTTACGGCATCTACATTACTTAGTGCCCTCAACATTAATTAAAGACTACATCGCTAATTACCATCAGGTGGTATCGTTGTCAAGCACTAAGTACCATACTAAAAACATTGTTGTTAAGTTAACTTCTCGTTTACATTGTTCCAGTAATGAACAAAGGCCAAGTGTTGACGCACTACTACAGGCTGATGAACAAGCTGGGCGGATACACGTGGATGCAGACGTGTGCCACGGTGATCTGCAACTCGAAGAACGCTGAAGAACAGAACATTATTTGTGTCAACTATGTTATCAGGTAAGAATGAAATAATATACATGAAAAAATAAAGAGTTAAAGATTTAAATATGACTCAAAAGTAATATAACAGATTACACTTTCCAAATTCACCACCTCTTAAAATAAGTATTGCATTTGATCAATACAGAAAGCTGACAATGTATATTTTTATTTTCACAGCGGAAGAGAGTATCCAAACACTGTCATGGACTGCTGTCAGTTAGAAGAAAGTGTTCAAGGAGTAAAGCGAGAAGAGACCACCGGAGACCCTGAGAATGGGCCGCCAGACTCTGACACATCGGGAGGCCCCCCTCCTCCTCCCCGACACCCCGCAGAAAGAACAGAACCCCCAAGCAACACTGACTCCGCTTCATCAGCCCCCGTCGCTTCCTCAGACGGCACTCACCTAACAAGACTAAACGACGCTCAACCGCTACCATTAAACACAAACCCCGAAAAGACTTCTCCGATGCCAGCTAGAAGACTAAAGAAACGGAAGCACACAACAGACTGCGAAGAAGAGTCAGAACGAGACGAGGAAAGACGAAAGTCTTCTTCGAACCCCGGAGCCGCCATATCCCCTGCTGAACGGGACCTCTCCAAAACAAACTTAGCCATCCCAGAGGGTACCACGGACGCCACATCTGTAAGGGACCTAGAAAACGCCATGTCCAAACATTTACCGTCCTTGGACGGCAAGGAAATCGCGCATCGACCGACTGATTTCTCAACGGATGCGCTGCTCAAACAACAGCAACAAAAATCAACTATACAGTGGATAGGCACACAAAATCATCACTTGAACCATTTGAACAGACAGATTCCGGGGAATCACACATCGACGCCCGCGTCAGCGCTTCTGAGGCAACTTTATGCGAATAGGGAGAGCGTGATCAGAAGTAACTTCCTCGGAGACGGAAGAAGTGGGTATTACTCCAACGACGGTCAATCTGGGCCTTTGCCGACTCCGCCGGGAAGCGAAGGGTCAGGGTATAGTGAGCAATTAGGTCACAAAGGGACGGATATTAGTTCGCTGGCGTATGGAGGGTATGCGGATTACCATTCAGCGATGACCCCTCCAGGGTCGGTGTCCCCAAGAGATAAGCAGCAGTATGCTTTGTCGTACGACAATAGCGCTTATTCCGAAGCATTAAGGCATTCGTATTTAGGTGAAGCGCCGTTGCCGCTGAAACCTCAGGCATACTCGGCGGTTCCTGGCGCGTTAGACTATGCATCTTCCTTAGACCAGTCCCAATTCTTCCATCCACCCTCTACCTTCCATCTGTACCACCCTCAACCCCATTCCGCACACAACCCGCACTCCCATCAGTCCGTAGATAAGTCAGCTCCACCAAATACTAATTGGTACTCCGCTAGTTCATAGCCATGTTTATAAATGTGCAATTTGAAAATGCACGCCAAGGTATTTAATTTGTCGGCATGGGGGCCAATTCTCGCAATATAAATATTTTAATTGCTTTTCTTTACATTAAACTGATTCTATTAATATCGACGTCGATTCGAATATAACAATTCTAGACGAAATGATACTTCTAATTCCTTTAATAACAGAGACTGATTAAAAATTAAGCTGTAAAGACATTGTAAAAACAACTAGGTAAACATCTAACATCTTAACATCTTAACATCAATCTTATTAGTCAGATCTCGTTTGTAAGCAGATGCCAATTAATAGATATATGTAATTAAGTATTCCTAAAGAAAACTGATATATTTTAATTGCAACGATTTTGACATATTTTATGTCAGAATTTTGGTTCTGAAATTAACTAAAAATTAATGTGACATTATTTTTTAGTTATTGAATGTCTGTACTTAAGTGGTAATTTAAATATTTATATGTAAGAAAACTAGAATCTAAAATTACCGAGCACGACTTTATTGATTTCATGGAAAGTTAAAATAAATTATTTTGCGTATGTTGCGAGAATCAGCGCCTTGCCGCCAATTATTTTAATTCGTTTTAATTTTGTTGTTACATTTACTGATAGGTGCATTTATTTGTTGTTGTTCATCTGTAAACGAAACGAGGGCTCAATATTTTAGTGCGGAGAGCGGAGACACAAGTCTTCCTAACTGTTTGTACGTACAAAATGTTTCGATACAGTTAATACTCAGTCACTCACTGCATTTAAATTGAAAGATTACCATTTTATACATTTAACATGGAGGTACCGTTGGATGTATCGGATTGTGCCAACGTGTGGTGCTAGCGGTATTTGACAAAGTTAATACAACATTTGTATACAAAGACTAGTTAACAAACATCGAAGTGGTTTTGTCTGGTTACATTTGATGAAATAAAAAAATCGTAATATAAAAAAATCAATAGTTGAATATTATTTGTTTTTTAATATGTACTTACTTAATCTGATGGATATTAACGAAGACTTCTTTCAGTTCTCAATTTAATACTTTTTTGTTGTCAGAGGTACTTAAAAACCATGTTATTAAACTAAAAACTCCATTATATACTTCTAAAGTACAGGGACTTTTAATAAGGGTCGAGGCAACGGAGAAAACCATTTCGTTACTATGTATAGGTTTAAAAACACCATGTCCAATTTGGGGATTGGTTGACAAACAGAAAGACCAGTATTTTGTTTAAAAATAAAAACAGTTAAACTCAATTTAATAAAGACAAATATAATTTACACTCCATTTTATTCATTCCATTTTTAAATTAATACTTATATTGTTTTACACACTTATAAACAAGCTGTGACTACGGCTATATATGTAGCTTGTTGCATATCATTTTAAAGTTGTAGAGTAAGCTTTCTGTAAATTATTGTAAAATAACTACACGACTGTATTTAGGTTAAGCTTTGGTTCTTGTAAATTATAGATTAGGTACTGTATATTACTTTAGTTATCGAAATAAGATTTCATTGTAAATACTTGCTAGATAAGAGGTTTTTTGAAAATGCTCAGTTTCTGTTGACATTCGAAAGTATTGTGTTAGGTTGTTGAATGTAAGACTTTATTTTTATATAATTTTGAGGTTAAAAATTACTTGAATGGTTTAATACTTGTTTCAGTCTCTCTAATGTTATTTTCATGACGAAATAATTGAGGTCCGTACTACCAAGTCGGTATGAAATGAACATTTCGGTCGCATATATTTTTTATATAAATTACTTTGGAAGTTTTTTCTTCGAGTTTTCCAGTAAATTGGGCTTTACAATAGTGTAATTTGCCATTATAATATGTTATTCCAAAAATTTCATTACATTTTTTATTAAGGTATGTCGTTTTTCACTGAAATTATTTTGTTTATCATAAATTGTTATTGTTTTAAATACTCATTCATGCATTCCAAAATGAACCCAAATCAAATTAAGTTGATTTATTAAAAACATTTTATTACTAAACGAATTAGATTAATTGAAGTAAATAAATTAATTAAATATATTTATGGTACTGTCCTGTGCAATATGAAAGGAAACGTTGTTCTTTTTGATTTTAAAGGCTTCATAACTGTATCGTAATTTAAGGTAATTATCATTAAAATTGTAATAAAGTTGTAATTAATATAATTAAAATTGGAAATAAGCTTATAACGCAATTACCTGTTACGTTTATTTTTATTGAACTGAAGTCTTTAAATTCATATCTTTTTTATTTTAATAGACGAGAAAATGACAGAAATTTTATTTCTCCAAATAAAATAAATGATTAAGAATTTTCATATGTATTGTTTTATTTCGACCAAGTGTATATTACAAAAATTGTTAGGCACATACATGGCATACATAATATCCATTGATGTATAAGTATCTAGATGGATAATCGAATCCGCGAAGACCTGTCAAAAAAGCTGCGCCAACTATTGGCGCAGAAGTACTTTCCCGCCAATTAGTGCCGATCGCGCCGCTTTCGTGTCACTACGTATTACGCGCGCAATTTAAATAAACAAATAAGAGGGATAACATGACGAAATGTGCTATTAAACTGTGCCGGAATTATAAAGGAAGGGTAAAAAGCTCAAAAAACATCACATATCATAGGCAAGTAACCAATAAACATATTTTTAATTAAATTTCAATTTTGATTTTTATTGTATCCAAATTACGTCATTTTTTTGTCAGTGTTGCTAGTTTCTATTTTTATGCTCCCGACTTAACATCATTTTTGTGGGTATATAAATTGGTTTATGGTTACGTGTATATTATTTAGTTCATGTACTTTTATAAATCGATTAAAGAAAGGTGGTGTTTACCAATACGTTTGTGTTTATTTATAATAATATAACATTAATATTCGTCTATGTTTATGAGCCCATTTTAATGATTATTTTTGCATTGGGTCGAATAAACCACTTTTAAAGGTACAAGAGTAATGTGAAAAGGAGACGATCCAAAATAATTGTATGTAGTCTGGGCCTGGTTTTGTACCAGTGATAAAATAAGATAAAAAAGAAAAATAAACCATTTTTGACTAATCAAATCCACGAACTCATCTATATTTCAGTGCAAAAATTATTTATTAACTCCACGTGACGCAATTATTCTACATAATGGCGGGCAGCAGACCAGAGGATTCATAATTTTTGACGTATGACGTTAGCTGTCAATATGCCTTCTCTATGCTTGAACAATGGCTCGAACTCAGAGTGAAGGACGCCATCTTGCAAGTGTTGCAAGTAGTACCTACCGAATAACTCGAAATTAATTTTATTTTAGCAAGTCATTTATTGCGATTTGTGAATTTATTATATTTTTAATGAACTTTCTGTATTTTTTGGTTTTTCATGGTTTAGTGTACAAGATCAGGCCCAAAATGGACCATCTCCTTTATTTATTGAAGTTTTTTTTAATGATATGCATGTAATTAACTTTCCAAGTAATTTTTTTATTAAATTAGATAGGTAACGTAAATAATTGGCTCTTCTTTAATTAAGTTACCACCTCAAATTAAGCTAAAAATTTGAGGGGGGGAGGGGGCTGACGCTCACATCTTCCCCCCACCATTTTTAAATCTAGGAAATGCATACTTTTTTTATTATAAAAAAATCAAGTTTCCAAAAATTATAAAGTGACTACCTCAAATTAAGCTGAAATTTTTTGGAGGAGAGGTTGGTGACTCCCCCAACTTTCCCCCCAAATTACTTTTTCGCTATTGTTAGTCCTGTTTGCCTGTTTGGCTGCATCTTCCGCAGCGCCGGAGATGTCACGATTCAAAATTAGGCCCAAAAATCAAATTAGATCTACTTAAGTTATTTATTTTTTATAATGTAGTTTAAAACACACACACACACACACACACACGTCCACACACACATATACATACACTTAAGACTTCGAGCGCTTACACATTAACCAATGAGACCACATAACCTTAAAATTTTTAGAGATTTAGAAAAATAATTTTAAAAAAGTAAGTACTTTATGAGAGCAATATTTAGTTTGGGGGGACGAATGAGAGTGTAGAACCCGTCCTCCCTTCAAATTTTCACCATAATCTGAGACGGTAACTTTACAATTTTAGAAAAGGAGATGGTCCATTTTGGGCCTGATCTTGTACACTAAACCATGAAAAACCAAAAAATACAGAAAGTTCATTAAAAATATAATAAATTCACAAATCGCAATAAATGACTTGCTAAAATAAAATTAATTTCGAGTTATTCGGTAGGTACTACTTGCAACACTTGCAAGGTGGCGTCCTTCACTCTGAGTTCGAGCCATTGTTCAAGCATAGAGAAGGCATATTGACAGCTAACGTCATACGTCAAAAATTATGAATCCTCTGGTCTGCTGCCCGCCATTATGTAGAATAATTGCGTCACGTGGAGTTAATAAATAATTTTTGCACTGAAATATAGATGAGTTCGTGGATTTGATTAGTCAAAAATGGTTTATTTTTCTTTTTTATTTTATTTTATCACTGGTACAAAACCAGGCCCAGACTCCATACAATTTTGGACCGTCTCCTTTCCAACTACAAACTGCGTAAAAAATATTAATTTAATTAACTTAGCTGGTTTATTACAACATTAACATAAACAACTGTAATTAAATTAAGTAGGGTTTTTTATTTATTCATGAAAATAACCACTCCATAAATTAAGTTTAATGTGTGATTTATGGGAAAATTTTAGTAACTGGTATCATTGATCACGCAACATAGACACTAGACGAACGTGAAAAACATCGCCTGCACGCACACATGCTTGATATTGTTGCCGTGTTTTTTTTGTCTTCATTGTAGGGCGACGCTCAATCTACCTATTTATTGCATCATTGATAATATCATACCAGAGTAAGACGTTAAATTATGCAAAATAATAACTTCACTGAATGCATTAGATGCGCGATAACTGGACATTTTTAATTACATTAAATTCTCAACATATCATACAACATTATTATATTCTTTTCAACTTAATCGAGCCTTGCTGTATTTGTTTAAAATCCTTATTCACATAAATGAGAAAATATTTTATGAGATTCTACATACTGTAAAACTAGGTACATATTTATAGTATATAAATTCATGCTTGGAATTTAATAACAATTTGTTTGACAATATCAAAACAATTTAAATTCATGACACAGTTACACCACAGTAACTATAAATATAAAAACAGTCTATAAATGGACGGCTGTATAGGTACACTAGAAATGCCAATGCAATACGACTTTTACTTTGATCTACAGATAATAAAGATACAAATACAAGTACAGATAAAAAACCTCCTCCTTTCTTGAAGTGGGTTAAAAAATATTAAGTGAAAAAAATAACAAGAAAAGTATTCCGGAAACCTGAACTGAACGGGCCCCCGTTATAGATAAATCAACAGCGATACTACAAATTACAATTAAAATACTTTATTTGTTAAATACCGATATTATCATGATTACAGATTAAGATTACATCTAGAAGCAAAGAAATGCTTTCGCCAAGAATGGTCTTCAAACATTTCCTTTTTCAGAATCCAGTCAATAATAGAAAGAAAAAAGCATTTATTTTATTGCTAAAAACAAAATAAGTTAAATTATATATAAAGGATATCAGGCGTCGCTCGTGGTCTACCTGCTTCGTTCAACTAGGTGGACCACGGACAAGAAAAAGCAACCGTGGTCCACCTTAGTACACATAGGTGAACCACGGACATTTTTTCTTTCCCGTGGTCTATTAATTCTTGTCGGTGGCTCAATTATAATCTATATAGGTAACAGAAAATGGGTTGTTACATTTTTGAAGTTATACTTCTTTAGGCGCGTTATGGAAAAATCATGAGAGTGAAATTTTTCGATGCGCGCGCATCTGTAACACAAAAATTAACAGTATGAAGTTAGGCGCGATTAACAGTATGAAGTTGCCGGCTAAACCACTCATTGGCCTTTGTCAATGTAACTGTGACGTTTTGCTTTTGCTTTTTATCGAAATTATTTATAACCAGCCAGGTTTGTTTTGACTTGTTTGTGGCACATTGACATGACATAATATGCACAGACTAGCTAAAGATTAATGTTTCGTTATACGGTATGCAACGACTAGTCTTTTTGGTAAAATATTTAATAAAGGTTTTTAACTGCAATATAACAGTAAATAAATTATAACTAAGTATTCAAAGATAGTTTAGGATGAATATTATACTCCGAATTTTAATTCGATTCCTAAATTGACGTAAGCTAATGTCACTTTTCGAAATAATGTTGTCAGCTTTTAAATAATAGTGATTACTCACACGATTAACGAACGATGTTTTGATTATTCGATTTTCTTTTCTGAATATGTCTATTATAATGTGTTTTAATAAAATATAATAAAAAATCAGGGAACAATACGGAAAGGTTATTTATTTAAAATTATATAGTAAACAAAAAATATTAAACACCGGTACATGCATGCTTTTAGTACATACGTGCACTAAAATGCAGGGGGAAATTGATAATAATTATTTTTTATGTGTTTTATTTTAGCGATTTGCTAAATTATGCGAAACGATTATAATCCGATTAATATTTTTATCAAATCGAATCATTTGCGGCCAGGTTACAACACTATTTTTGTGATAATAAAAAACGGTAACACTGGAAATGTCATTTTAGGAATCGAATTAAAATTCGATATAGTGATTATGCTACCATTCCATCAGTATTTTCTTAAGACGTTGTCACGTTCAACTATCGTCAGTAAACCGACTTTACAGACAACCAATTTTTTTTAGTATAATTAATACTAAATATTATGAAATTATTAACGTTGAATATTTATTATTTAATGATGCCAAAGAAGTATAACTTCTTACGCGCGTACATAAGTACACGCAATTTAATTTTTTTTAAGTCGAGAATGGCTGGACAGATTTTTATATATATATTTTATTTTTGCTGAGCCTTGATCAAACTAATAATGACTAATAAATAAAACATTGAAAAAGTTAAGGGGGGAAAAATAGCAAGTCCCAGTGTTTTTTTTCTTTCGACTGTATTTGGTGTTTAAAGTATTTGGAGAGTAGCAGCTGAGGTTTCTAAACATGTTTTGTTAAACTAACAAAACCCGCGCACAATGAAGTCTCCTTGATAACGGAAAATATACGAGATGAAGTACGAGGAGAACATAGACCAAAACAATCAGAACATAGACCCAAACGATCATAGAGCGAAAGCTAAACCATCTTAAAGAGATGGCAGTGTACAGAGTTTTAAGTACCAGGGAAACATAGCTTGACTGTACATACATTCATTTCGACAGTGCCATCTACCAAAATGATCACAGAGCAAAAATGCTAAACGTCTCGCAGAGATGGCAGTGTACAGATTTCTAAGTACCAGGAGAGCATAGCTTGACTGTACATTCATTTCGACAGTGCCATCTACCAAAACGATCACAGAGCAAAATGCTAACCGTCTCGCAGAGATGGCAGTGTACAGATTTCAAAGTACCAGGAGAGCATAGCTTGACTATACATTAATTTCGACAGTGCCATCTATCAAAACGATCACAGAACAAAATGCTAACCGTCTCGCAAAGATGGCAGTGTACGGAGCTCTAAGTACCAGGAGAGCATAGCTTGACTATACTTACATTAATTTCGACAGTGCCATCTATCAAAACGATCACAGAGCAAAATGCTAACCGTCTCGCAGAGATGGCAGTGTACAGATTTCTAAGTACCAGGAGAGCATAGCTTCACGGTACATTCATATCGACAGTGCCATCTATCAAAACGATCACAGAGCAAAATGCTAACAGTCTCGCAGAGATGGCAGTGTACAGATTTCTAAGTACCAGGAGATAATAGCTTGACTATGCATTCATTTCGACAGTGCCATCTACCAAAACGATCACAGAGCAAAATGCTAAACGTCTCGCAGAGATGGCAGTGTACAGATTTCTAAGCATAGATGTAGCATACACTGACGTTTAGATAGATTGGCAATGCAAAAGAGCAAAACATATGATACACGTATGGCAGAGCGAGATAGATAGACGAAACCAATTTTTAGACGGCATAGCGGGCTTAGCGGGCACTTGTCAAAAATTGTTCCTCAATTTTCTCAAAATATTTAATTTATTTTTTACATTTCTGTGTGGAATAACGTCCTTTGTAGTGTTAATTAGTGATGGTTACTTGTGCGGTACCTGGATGTGACTCCTATAAATATAAATAAATATAAAAACCCCCAGGCGTCGCGCTCGGCGGTGACAGCAGGCGATTCATTTTTGGTTTCGTTCAAGTGAGACAGTTGCCAATCTATAGTTATATAATAAATCTATGTTTCTAAGTACCAGGAGATAATAGCTTGACTATGCATTCATTTCGACAGTGCCATCTACCAAAACGATCACAGAGCAAAATGCTAAACGTCTCGCAGAGATGGCAGTGTACGGCGCTCTAACAGAGTTCCACCCAGGTGAACTAAACAGGTAGACCACGACCGATGCCTGGAGAATAGATAATATTAAAATCAATAGTTTAATTCATTTGTCTAGCTTTTACACTGTAGATTTTATTAACACAAAATATGTCAAAACTCCTAGGATACTTCCCGAAGTCTTAGAAAGTTTACATTTCCATGTCCCCAGATATAATCCTAATCTGTAATCATGGTTCCATTTCGCATGTATATAAAGATATTGATATAAAGATAATGAATATTATATCGTATCGAAGAGATCAAGATTTACATACATTTTGATATTACTTAAACATTCAAAATATTAACAACCATCTTCACAGAATATTCAGAAATTACAATTAACCTGTAAACACCCACATTGCAACGTACATAAATGTAAGTAAAGCATAGTAGTTAGGTACATAAAAAAAATGGTATAATATCTATCTAAATGTGTATTTTACTCTTTTTAATTCAAACGAATCAATAAAACAAACGAATAAATCAAAAAAGTTGTCGTTTTATTTAAACAAAATAAGTTTAGTAAAAAAGTTAATTTAATATAGATAAAGATGCACTTTCTAAACTTTTTATTTTAATTCAAAGATACGAATATAGTTTACCCTAACTCACATTTTGTTCCTTGAAGGGAGGACGGAGCAGATAACAATTAAACATGATATGTAGAAATATATTTACCATAATATTTATATCATTTTAAATAAAATATTTTTCATAGTAAAGCATTTGACAGTAGCCTAAAACATCATAATAATATTTTGCTAGCTATTTAATAATATTTAAATGCAAATGGATATTGAAATATTAACACCCGAATATACAAAAAGTTCAAAAAACTTGTGGGCCACATATGGCCCATATAGGCACATAGGCATGAGCCACAACTCAAAATTATACAAACATAATTATTGTGTAAACTGGACTGATATTGATATCAATATTCCACATATAAAACTAAGTGTTACACTAAAATTGAACTGGTATACTAACTACTATCTAATCTATCTAATATGTTACTTACTACAGAAAAAGCATCAGTCATAGTGATTGAATTTAAGAGCACTTTAATTCTGTGAACTCACAGATGAATTCTTCAGTTGATTCCGCAATGATTTAATTTATTATCACGATTTTGAATAAATTATCCATAATAAATTATTAAATTGACCACAGTACCTATAAAAAAGGTGCTTGAAACGGTGATGAAAATTGTAGAAATACTTTTTAAAAGTGAATCCGTCATCTTATTGATTATGAAACATATAAAATAATGAGAATCAAAAAACATATTAAGACACACAATACACAATACACCTATTTATACAGTACTTATAGTAAAGCTTGGCAGATCTGTCTCTCATTGAAAATTTAATACGTACATTATATTCAGCCACGACGTTAATAGTCCACCAATATTTCTATATTGGGGGACTGCATCTCCAGTATAATTTGATACTGGGAGAATACGCACAACCAACAGTAAATCTGAAAAGACACCATTACAACTCATTAAGGTACAATTACATGATCACGTCAGACGTGGGTCCAACGGGGGGGTTAAGGGGGATATGACCCCCCTCCCCAATCGAACACGTTAAAAAATATTTTTTTACAAAAAATAACCCACTTCAAATTCGAGATAACTCAAAAATTACTCGCCAGATGTCGCCCCAATTTATAGGGAGATCATAAGACAAGCACTACCTTTCGAGCAAAAAAAGAATCATCAAAATCAGAGCACCCAATCAAAAATTAGCATAAATTAAATTCACATTATTGAGAATAACTCAAAAACTGACCCGTTAGAGGTCGCTCTAAATGGGACCAGACGGCAGTCATTGCCTTTCGTATGTTGAAAAGAATTATCGAAATAGGTTCACCCAGTACGAAGTTATGAGATAACACACATAAGAATAATTTTTTGAAGTCTGTGAAAATGAAGCAATCTAACTGCCTCTAGTGACGGCGCATTTTATGGTCTGCTGACATCTATCGGTGCTCTTATGAACTACGATACCCACAAAACCTAAATGCGACATCTAGATACTCAACACAGAACGAAGTAAGTAATTTTGATAATCACGTCAGATTAAAAATTATAGCCTATAGTCCATTCTTGTTCGACATGGAATTCTTATTAAACCCACACAAATTCGAGCTTTACGCCCTTGCGACGTGCGATTAAGGTTGTAGATTGACGACGAGAATTTAAAATGCCTTAAGTAAATTTTGCTTACAAGTTATTTTAAGCTGAGAGTTGCAATTCTATAGCCCCAGCGAAAATGATGCGCGTATTATAATCATAATTAAATTACCACTTGCTTCAGTGACTATAATATCCTCATGTGTGTGAAGTCCACTAATTCACATTATTTTGGTCAATTTGATGAATTATGACCTGTACCCATCACACTGAAGGGATTTGTACCTACCACTGGAACAGTTAACAGTGCTTGTAATAACTGGATCTGAATAAAGATAATAAAGACCAAAAATATTTGTTTACTAAATTGTAGTTTGTAATGTAATCATCTAAGTTATACTCACATTATACGCCATCCAGAGGAAGTCAATCAGTGCAGCAAATGTGGCATCCAACTGAAATGAACCAAATAAATCATTAAAAATGGTATTGTTTTCATTAAGTATATTAAAGCACTACAATTTCATGAGTCTGAAGTCGATCTGATTAAGCCGAAAGATGGTTGAAGGAACTCCTCAACGATTTACAGCAGTTACCTTATGTTTGGGCTTGATTAATTTGTAGTGACGAGAAGTTTCCAACTGGATGGGTTGTTGATGGTTGTTTTTGAGATGTATCTGCTTGTCTATATTAAAAAATCGACTTTTTGTTGTAAAACCAACTATAATTCATCACTACATAGTATAAAACAAAGTCGCTTTCTCTGTCCCTTTGTGTCCTTAAATCTTTAAAAGTACGCAACGGATTTTGATGCGGTTTTTTTAATAGATAGAGTGATTCAAGAGGAAGATTTATATGTATAATAACATCCATTAAATAGTTATTGCACCCGTGCGAAGCCGGGGCGGGTCGCTGGTACAACATAACAGGATATCCAACCACTTTAGAGATTGTCTCCCAGCGGTTTTTAAGAATATCATGCCTGACAACATACTAAAATATGATCCATTTCTCATCAAAAGCAACTTTTTCCCCCAAGGGAAAGTATTGTATTTACTCTCCTCTTGAAGACTTAATTCACAATAACCATTTCATTTAACATAGTCATCTAAATCACTATGCGGTTTCGGATTCACAAAATCTCAGAGAACATCAAACCTAAATTAAAATCTAATACATAAATTCCAATTCTGGCTTGCACTCAAAAGATCTGTACTCCATGCTTTCCTGAAAAAAGGGTCTTGATCTTGACAGACAGACAAACAGGTGGGCATCAAAGTACCCTACGTGTACAAACCCTACGTACCAGACCAATTAATCAATGGACGATTGACACCCTAAGGGATCCATTTCGTTTTTCGAAGTACAGAACCCTTATAAAGAGATATACAAAATTATATTATTATTTTACTTACATAAATATAGTATCCTCCAAGTAACCACAGGCCAAATATCAGTTGAAACACTATTATGACTCCCATAGTTATCAGCCAGGGTAGCAGTAGACCTCTCATCCAAATATTCATACCGATATGCTGAAATAATAGACAACAAATTTTGATACATTTGTTTTGGAACTGCAGCGAGCGTTTTGTCATGGAACCCAAATCAAGCTCACTGTGATGCACTCTAACTATTTATTGTGTATTTGGCTACAATCTATTAATGGTCCACTATCAGCACGGATCTCTCCTCATTATTGAGGAGACTTAGAGCATACTCCACCACACTGCTCCAGTGCAGATTGGTGAAAGAGTAAGTGGCGAACTCAGTATCAGAACTTTTCAAGCTGGCCAAAGTCGTTCCGACATGGCTTAAAGACTGCTATCTATAGATAACATCCCGGATCGATGGCTTTACATGTCCTCAAAAGCACGGTAGAGCTCAAGAAATTTTGCCACTAGCGGTCACCTATCCAAATACCGACTACGCCCACAGTTGCTTAACTTTATCGATCACTTTGGATCGATGCAAGCCGCTGGGCTATGAGTGCTTCAATTATTACAAACATTTTTGAAGAAATCAGCTATTAATAATATTGTGAAGAAAAATTACATAAAAATTATGACCTTACCATCAGCACTGAAGACAGGATGAGGATCACAAGAATAATGATGAATATTACACCAAAAACTTGGAGCGCTGAAAACAGAAAATAATGGTACTTAATATCATTGTTATCTATGCAAAAGATATAAAGACATAAATTTGTATGTTTGCAAGAATAAACCCAAATACCACTTTACTAAATTACAAAATTCTACTTTAATATACCACATTACCACATACCACACTATACCACATTATTTGAGGAGTAACATTTAAAGGGGTAACATTAATTTTACTTTACTAGAATAAGAATTAAGCAAATGGGTCCGGGCGTCCGGCTGTTAAAAAAAATTGTACAATAATTATAAGTAACCCATACATAATCTACTATTTTTGTTATTACAATATAGAACAATTATTTATTACTTTAGGTATAATATAAATATTTACTAATCACCTATAGGGCTCGTTAAAAAAATAAATACATTGAAGCTTCTAACCTTCCGTCATGTTTGTAACAGAAGTTGCAACACTGACCTCTTAGAATGTAAGTATTAGATTATAGTTAATATCAAAAGTTAACGATTACTTGGAGAGGTAAAAAGATAAATGCCCACGTAAATTTTAAATTGTTACTTACATCCCCTCACATCAGCTTCGAAGAGAGGGTTCCATAGTTGCGTGGAGTCGCCGCCAGCCATTTGGTATGCAATAAACGTGATGAGGACCAGACTCATTGCAGCGGTATACGCTGCAACAGCTCGACTGCCACTCTTCACATTGGAAGACCATATACAAGGAGACCAACATGATTCTAACACTGGCATTTTCACTTTTTACAATTCCTTTTTTGGTTTGAACACAAGTTATTCAAAAATCGAATATTTTTTCAAATTCCCACACTGTTGTTGCCTGTAAAAAGTTGTAGGCAAAGTTTAACGTCAGTTAAAGCCACACCTAAAATAACTGTTGTTTATAACAGTTGAAATCTTGAAATTATCACATAATCGTAACTAATAATCACATAAAAAAGTTTTGTCTCGGTTTAAATTACCTTTGTACTACAGTTAAATACGACAAAATCTGTAAAAATTAAACGAAAGTTTCAAATAATTAATCGTCGGCTGATAAAAGCGTCTATAAAAGTATTATACGCGGACCGGACGGACGGAGCATCATTTTCATTAACATTTGACATTTGACTTGACAGTTGACATTTGTTATGTCAATCAATAATTGGCATTTGACGTTTATTTTAGCACAGATAAAAAATATAATGAATTTTGTCATAAAATTCTCATGCATTACTTAGAATCATAGAGATATTACACTAGAGTGGGTGAGCCATACGGGCGGCTACCCATACATTGCAATTTCGTCTCTTTTTATCCGAGGTACGCTCTGAAGCCTGGCTTCTGCCCTCTACTTTTGAACTCTTTGGTCCCACCGCGGGCGAGCCGGCGAGTGCATCCCGGCTATTTACTCGCTCAAGACACGTACAAACAAAAGATATGACATTCCGTGTAAACAAAAGAGACGCTGACATATGCGAGTACTCGCTGACTGTTCACACCACCGGCGAGTACTCGCTGACATATCGACGATGAAGAGTCAATAAATAATAACTGCAAAAATGCAACTTTTCAGGAGGCGGAAAAAAACGTTTTAAATCCGTTAAATATTTTTTTTAGTATATTTTATTTAATTTTTATTTAATAATTTTTTGCAATAACTGTTTATCTCATAAAATAATAAGAAACGAACCCAAAATCGTTGTTAGTATTGTGTATGAATCTATTTTGCAATGAATAATGCAATAAAGCAAAAATAGTCAAAATGTTAGTTATTATATATATTGACTCTTCATCGTCGATATGTATCTCTTGGTTTACACGAATTGTCATATCTTCCGTCGGCGTCGCTGTCTTGGGCGAGTAATGCGAGAAAACAGCCGAGCTCTACTCGCTGCTCGTGGTTGGTGGGACGCCTGCCTAATTAGCTGTGCCTGAACTTAAAATATAATGGTTTAGAATAATCTCAGACAAAAAATATAGGTACTTAGGTATAGGACTAAAATAAATAATCTGGTTAAAGTTTTTAATGAACTAGGTACCCATTTGATGGTCGCGGCCTGGAGTAGGTACAATTACCTACTCACCCAAGATTTGTGCCCGTTGACCAGGGTACCTATTGTAAAAAGGTGCAAAAACCAGCCGTTGCAATTATAACAATACTTTGATTGCTCTAAGTACCTAAGTCATTATTAGTATTAGTAGGTATCGGAAGATATTATCGGATCGGGAAGCCCGGCTTTCTGCCACCTGTTATTGTCAACCAGCCTGTTATTGCTTGCTTTAGGTTGGTATACAGTAGGTAGGTATATACGAGTACCTGAGTCGAATATGGAATTGCCACATCCCGCTACAGACAAAATTGTCTGCCTCTACGTCACACTGCAATGGTTGCCATTCAGGGCTGCCGAAAGCGTGCGTGCAAGGCGTGCGCTGCACGCGGGTGGCAAGTCCTTCGGCAAATGGACGACGAAATGGCAGCGCCGCATGTTATTTCAATATAAAAGTAAACCGATATCAGCTTAGTAATTGAAGCAATGACGGTGTGCAAAACGGATTTGCACGCGGGCTCTCATGCAGCTAGCGGGGTGGCCCTGTTGCCATTAAACCGAATTCCATATTGAACGCAAACGGACTTTACTTTACTGGATTTCATCTCGCAGAGGCATTTCCGGCGCTCCAGATAGTATTGTAATCTGTATAAATAATAATTAAACTGTACCCATCTCTGCATAATATCTAATAATACAGACATCATCAAATTTTCTTATTAGACAAATAAGACTCGTGTCATAAAATTCAAACATTGTTTGCCTCATTACTTTAAGCACTTGTGTACTCGTGTACACAAGATCTGTCACTTCAACTCGAGTGGGCAGTCGGGCACACAACGGAGTACAGTTAACAGGAAAATTAGTTGGCTACATGTCCACTAATCAGATGATATCGTTCGTGTCAGAATTCTGATAACTCACTTTCAAATTAGACTCGAAGTCAAACAGCTTTGTGTCATTTTTTATCGTGTAAGCGCCGGCGTGATCACGACACCAACCCGATATACCGGATCGGGAGTGACATATCGCTTATTGGGTCTATATCTGTTTATTATGGACGCGGCCCTAGTTTTGCTTAGAAAAAAATAATTAAGTATATGTGTTTGAGGATATTAGAAATAAAGCCTCGTCCATCATTCAGGGTTCACCAAGGTCAAAGAGGCTGATCTCGCTCACTAATAACTACTAATCGTAAACTAATTGGACAGAAGTTCCTTATTGCATGGTAATCCATACCTTGAAAATATCAGGCTTGGAGCTTGAGAATCAGCATTTTATTTCTATAGGACAGCCTCAGTTTCTCTATTACCTAAGAGAATATTTAAATACTCAATACTAAATGTCAGGTGGTAAGGGCCTAGAGCTCACCCGGGGAAGTACCACCGCCCGCCACGGTACTTAGTACCATTCCTACCGTGTAATAATTGTTTTAAGAACAATTGTCTTTCGGATAGGAAGGTATGGAGCCGGTTACACTTTTTAGAGGCGACCATCTCAGTCCTCAGGGGTAGCAACGCATCTGTGACCGAATTACAACGAGACTCATACTAACAATAACTAACTGGACTATTATTAACATTAACTAAGAGGACTAATTTATCACTAACAGTCTCTGTCCTCACATTTATCAACAAACTGACCAACTAAGTAATATTCTATTCTAATGCCCGGTTCACATTATTCCAGTAGCACTCCAGTCCAGCATTCCAGTCTAGCGCTGGAATGCTACTGGAATAATGTGAACCGGGCTGAACCTGCACTGGAATGTACCATTCCAGTGATCAATCCAGTCCAGTCGATTGGAATGGCGGTCTATTTTTCATTCCAGCGCGCCCATTCCAGCGCCACTGGAATAGTGTGAACGGCTAATCCAGTGCTGGATTACACGTTGAACAGTGAATACGAATTGTTGTTTTTTTGGGATAGGTAACTAATTCCTAATAATGAAGTTAAATGAAAACCAAACTCTTCAGTTTGTTTCTTTGTACAGAGAACATGTATGTTTGTGGGACAACACTTCGGAATTTTATAGACACAAAGACATGCGCCAATCCGCCCTGCAAAATATTTGTGAGGGTATGCAAGTAGAAGGTTCTTCTCAAATATCAGAAATCAGCTACTTCTTCTAACAGTAATAATTGAACAGTTTTAAAACAATTTTCAAACTCCTTTCTTGAAAGCATTGTCACTGTAGTGTTACCGATCTACAGCTTTTGAACGACTGGAATAAATGTGAACGATATGATCCAGTCCAGCACTGGACTGGATTACCCGCTGGATTACTGGACTGGAATAAATGTGAACCGGGCATAACACCATCTAGTACTAACTGGACTAACCATCCTAGTCCCTTTGAGTCTAGTTCTAGGTCGGTCACAGTTGTTATGGGCGGCAGCGGAAGGGTGGTGCTGCAAGCTCGTTTGCTATCTTAATTCCATAAAAAAACACTGGCATCACTCTTTCTTGGATACAACTTGGAACGCGAACCGCTTTTCACAAGCCGATTTCCTCAAAATGGTAGAAATATGAAAGAAATAATGAGAAAAACTCTTACAGGGAGTCTTTAATAGTATTAGTGCAATACTTATAAATCAAAACGATGATTTTTAGATTTTTTCTGTTTGTTATAAATATTGTTAATGTTAGAAACAGCTTTACCGATTTGGGTAAGGTTACTAATTAATCTATTTAATAAGAGCGTAGAAAAGTCGTGTCTGTTTTTTACGAAATTGACAAAACAAAATATAGGTACAGGGGGGTTAAGAAACAGTACTAGAACATGAATCTAAAAGAAAAAAATAATAAAAAAAAGTTTGCCTGTTTGTCTGTTTGCGCGCGCTAATCTCTGGATCGGCTGAACGGATTTTTATGGGATTTTCACTGGAAGATAGCGGAGATTCCTGAGCAACATTTAGGCTATTTTTTATCCGGATCAGGATTTACGCGGGAAAAACTACTATGCGCGAAAGCGCGGGCTCAAATTTTTATGGGACTTTGACTGGGTGATAGAGGAGGTTCTGGAGCAACACATAGGCTACTTATTATCCCGGAATTGCAGCAGAATTAGGATTCACGTGGGAAAAACTCCTATGCGCGAAGCCAAGTCATGGGCTTAGATTTTTATGGGACTTTCACTGGGAGATAGAGGAAGTTGTGGAGCAATGTACGGGGCTACGGGCTACTTTTTATCCTGGAATTCCCGCATGATCAGCATCTGTGGGATCTGTGGGAATCGCATATGTGGGAACGAGTTCGTGGGTTCAGATGTTTATGGGACTTTTAGTGGGAGATAGAGGAGGTTATGGAGCATTGTATAGGCTACTTATTGTTCCTGACTTCTCGCGGGATCGAGATTTACGCGGGAAAAACTTTGTGACACACTGAGTTCCACTAAGCGGAGCCGCGGGCACAGCTAGTATTTAATAATACTTAGTTTATGGTAAGATTTACTTAAATTACAAAGTTATGTCAGTTTAAAGAATCAAACCAAATAATTTATTTCCCGCAGCGAAGCGAGCGTGGGTTTCATAGTAATATATTATTATGTCATTTAATTTTATATCCTAAATAGTATATTACAACAGTCTTCAAAGATTAAGTAAAAAAATATTTATATCCAGCGCATTCAATAAAATTACACGGAGACAGTTGTTATCGTGTTGACCGATAAAACAGCGATATGGACTATCTCCGATAATGCGCCGATATAGCGATACGGGCACTCGCGAAAACACAGGGCAATGTCATTATTACATTATGATAACGCTGCTGCTCTACATATAAATGTGTTTACTCTCGCCGCTCTCTACTTATTTCTTGTCCATTTTCCTACACAGATAAAGATACAATTTCTTTAGTTGGTTTATAATGAATAGTAGTTTTTGACCGCGGCATCCAGTCGTAATAAATACCACAAAAATTTCTACGAACATATTTTCTGGAAAAAAATATCCCTAGTTTTTTCCAGGCTCTGAAAACATCTACATTTAATCTCAATCGGTTGTACACAAGCCACCGAGCTATGATTACACCGAATCCTTATCCAGCCCTTATCCCTTATTAACTTCAAGAAAAGTCCTAGTCGAGTGATAAAGTTCACAGGATTCATATTTCAAACAAGCCGAGCTAATATAGGGTTATTAGCTTCAATTATCTGGAACCGAATGCGGCTTTAAATCACCACCAGATCGAGTTTCCGGGAGAAAAATCGCTTCTAACAGTTTCAACGTTTGACCCTATTACTATGTTCAATCTCGATTGCACCGTAATTTATTGCCGATTCAGTGAACCCTAGCGTAAATTTATTTTCTAGGTTAAACACATATTAGGGCACCGTTCTTCCTCTAATAGCCTAATGAGTTTGAAGCTAGAATAGCCTTTTGGTATACTTAGATACTTAGTTATTATATTATTATAACTTAGATATAGGCTATCTACAACTTAGAACTTGAGATTAACGTAATTCTGAAGGAAAAACAAGTTTTAAAGTATTCAAGTACCTACATATTTGAGGGATTCTTCAGTTATGCTCAGCTAATCCTGTAAATTCGTACACCCAGACTGAGACAGAAATTTAAATTCATCATTCAATTTCCGCCTCGTCGGGAATGGACCCAAGGACCAAGGACCCATGGAACAGCGAATTGGCGTGGCGGTGCAATAACCCTTGCGCCATAATTTATCGTCAAATCATATTTGACGATCCGAAGCCCCTAAAACTAATAGAGAAAAATATAAATAAAAACGAGGACTGTATCAAACTGATCTACCTAGCGGATCTACCCATGTAATTGGTCCAAAATGTACATCACCAAAGGTGTATATGCAACTGCTTGGCTCCGCTCCAGACCAGAGATATTCTGGAACGAACTCCTACACAATACCGAAATAATAACTACTTTATTAAGTGCTATTATTTAAACCATGTCAAAATAATAATTGTTATGTTGGATAATCGCTGAGGATTAAGGCTAAGGACTAAAATTCCCACTAGTTCAACTGAGTGCAGCGTGGGTTCGATTTCCAGCGAAATGAAACATTTTATTGCCGAGCACATACCATAAAACAAATTACAGATATAAGTAAGTAGAAACTTAAATAATAGTAAAAAATTTATAGTAATAATCTGCGTGTATGTTCTTGTCTTTGTGAGTTGTCCATGTGATTGATTCACTTTATGACACAGGGAATCCTAGTGACGGTGAAACATTACTAAGACAGAAAAAGCACTGATGATATTTTGAAACGTGAAATAGAATAATTCGTGCACTTTTCAACAAGCTCTGTTACCTTTTTCATTCATTAAGTATAATCTGTCTTTTCTCGCGAATGGAATCTTGGAACTGGTCTGACCCTTTTGGAAGACTCCCTGTTCATCATAATATGATATTATCTCCTATTAGATACGCGCCTCATCTCATCACACCTTGAATAACCAGCTCTCGATGATATATCTCACCTCGCTGCACAACGTCACATCTCCTCCCTTCCTACTGGTTCCGCTCCTCACAGTTGTTTTAGAACTTTTTATAGAATTAAGGTAGCAAACGAGCAGGCATCACCATCCTTGCGCTGTGGTCTTTGTCTTGACTTTATGCTATTGCCAATTTTAATCAGTTTTTATGGCCTAAGCAGGCAAACGAGCAGACTGGTCATCTGATGATTAGTGATCGCCGTCGCCCATGGACATTGGCAACACCAGAGCGTTACCAATGCGTTCTCGGCGTTGAAGGAAGCGATGGAGGCACTTGTAAGAACGTCATGTCATAGAACTGTGATTCTATTAATCACTTGATTGGTTTCGGAGAGAGAACGACTTACAAATAGAGCGTTGGCGGTACTGCACTGATCCAACACAGCTAATTGTAAAGTAATTACTCGGACTAATATTGCGTAATAGTGGTCTGGCAATATTTTAATTAAAGTAATGTCTCCATTGTCCGAGATTTAGCTCCCGGTTAGAAAGATTAATGGCTGGCGAGACAAACAACTTATTTGTTAACGTATTGAGAGATTGTATTGCTTTTACCAGAGTAATTAAACGGCGAATAAATAACCGTGATAGATTCGTGGGTTGAAGCGTAGTTCTCTGGACAGTTTGACGTTCGAATCTTGCAGTAGGTCAGTTGTTATAGACTTTGTTTACGAAGCGAGGCGAGGATGGCAGATATAAGTTTTGTGATGTCTTAATTATTTCTTTTATCACTAGCTGCGTTCGAGACTTCGTTCGTGTCCAATTTTTTCCCGTGTAAATTCCGATTTCGTAGGAATTCAGACATAAAAGTTCGCCTAAATGTTACGAAAAACTTTCTCCATCTTTCAGAGATTTTCCCACTGTTGGGCTTCTATCTCCTCTTATAATTTGGCAGTGAAGACCATATTGTGCGGCAGACTTGTCATATCTTTGAAGAAATCATGAGGTCTCATAGGTGTTCAGGTTTTGTTGCACCGGGCACTTTTGCAATTATTCACATGATCGACAAAATCACCAAACAAATAAATCCTTCCTATACATGTTTTCTTGGCTGAGAACGCAGCCCTTGCTTTTAGTGATGTCTTTAAGCAATGGAGACAATAATTGGCTAATCACCTGGCTAGTTTCAACTCATAGATGGCTTGACAGTGCATAGATCTTGCACGGATTGGTGGGAGATTTTTTATTCAACAATCCATAGAGATTTAATTTCATCAAGCATTAACAACGCAAAAAGACCAGTCCAATTTCCTCGCCGAGTCCCGTTGTCAAAACGAGTGTTACAAAAAGCCAGGAAGGCATGAATAATGTTCGTAAGACCACAATTCTTTCTTAATATCCATCGCATATTTATGACGTAACCTGCTCATATTTCACCGGTCGACACATTCCTGCCGATCGAAAGCTCGCCATATCGACGATCGGAGATCGAATCTCGTCCTAAAGCTCGATACAAAACTTTCCATAAGGCTTCTCGACGTACGGCGACGGGTAACGGAAATAACGCTTACATCTATGCTATTATAAAACTGTAACGAGATTGTTTTTGTATTGTGTTTACCGATGAATTTTTTTTATATCTTGTTGTGAACCAATTTACAAACGAGTATAGGTACTATAACTAAAATCCGATGAACGATCTTTTTTATACGTTCTTACGTTCATATCGGATAGTTTTGGAGTTATCCGTAAAAAGGAAAGGGTATTTATTGATGGGTTACCTACCTCATAACTTTTGACTGAGTGTTGCGATTTTTACGTTTATTTTTATTCGAAAGCTGGCGCCTATAGTGTGGGCCCATCAAAATTAGAGCGACATTGACGAGTAAGTCATTAAAGAGTATACTACCTACTTTTTTAGTTATTTCCACTCGTCTTAAAGTCGTATTTTTGTAAAAAGCTAAGTTGTTAATTACCGTAAAATTGCAAGCTCTACGGCCTTGTCCAATAATATTTCAGTGACTTCTCTGATGTATTTATGACCTACGACCACTTAGCATCAAGTAGCCATCTTGTAATTTACAAAAACAAGTGTTTGCGTATAATAAGTAACAATTCAGCAATAGTAATTATATTCGAGTGGACATAATTATTCGTGTATTTACTAATAAGTTAATAACATAAGGTAAAATTTAATGATGCAAGGTTTACCTCACAATTATACACTTACTTACAACTACTTAATTATACATTCTCCTTTCCAATTATACAGTATACCTACTTATCGTTGATTTTAAATTTGTCCTCATTATTTCGGTTTGGGTATAACTATTTATTATGAATATTTTTGTTATTTTCCTTGATTTGACTACAGTGCTGTTGGCGTAACTCGCTATGCTAAGAGTCTAGGATCGATTCCCGGGGTGGATAGTTCACAACAATATTGGTTTCCTATACTAGGTTGTGTGTTGGTCCGTGTGAATGCTTGGAGAATGATCGAAAATTTAGAACTTGCTTACATTAAAATTAGTTTGACACTACATGTTTGCATTCAATTAAAAATTTCAATTAAATCTTAATACGGATCTTTTCAGCACATTCGAAAATATAAGTGTCATGGAACCTTTCGTTTTGTAGTTTTTTTTTATTTGCCTACAAATACAACTAAACTAACAGATGAACCAACTCATGGTAAGTGGTTACTGTCGTTTTTTTAACAACAAAGTCACAGATGCGTTGCTGACCTTACAAAGTGACTCTACCTACTTACTAACTTTGTTTTCAATTAGGTACCTATAATTTTAAGTTTTGTAGGTAATTATGAAATTTTATTAATTATTCGCTTGTCCTAGCGTCAATTAATATGTATAGCTTAAATTATAATAAAACGGCTTTGAACTTTTACAATATTAAAAGGATCTCTGGGTTCTCATGTCGAAAGACTCGGCTGTTTTAAAACGTATCGCGCGAAGTGAGCCGCGGTAATCGCTGCGGCTGATCGAGCAATCACGACCTGGTTCGCGCCTACTTCACACCGGTTGGATCAGTTCGAGTCCAGACTCACAGACTCAATTGCGCCCGCGCACCGCGATCTAATACCGGCATCGATCCTTTTTTTAACAAACAACCCAAACTTCTTTACTCTCAGTGAAACAGGAGTAGAAAGTGTTGTTCCAAGTGTTCTGTGACTTAAAGTGAAGTTTTGACGAATTTGCATTCGCGTCCTGTGTTGTTTAAGTTTGGTACGAGAAATTTGTACCACGATACCAATTAGGCCGGATTCAAGTTCATTGTCATCTTGGGTTATCTTGATTTGAGTGGTAAGTAGGATTATGAGGCACTTTCTTTATTGTTTTCGTTTAGATGTTTTGTTGAGAGTCAGAGCCGTCAGAGGTACATATAGGATCTGATTGGCGAGGCGACCTCTTGTGGAATTGCATGAATCCTTCGTGAATACTGGGGAGGGATTTGGAACTATAGTTCTGTGGTGCAAAAGCGCAATGTATGTACTTACCTACGAAGCATTGTGGTATTAGTACTGGCTAACATTACATTTTTGTTTGTGAGTTTTAATATTCGTATAAATGTTATTAGTTGTTAATTTGTTACAAATACTGAAGTTTGGTCGAATGTTATTCATTTATACGTTCGGAAATACTTTTGTTGGATAAAAATGTTATTTTCGATCGATTTAAGCGATCGATCAGTTACAATTTTTATAATTATGTACATTTTGCAGTGAAAATATTTTACAGTATAAATATAAATGACTGTCTAATTATTTGAAGAACATAGCATACACAAATAATTATGAAGGTACTTATAACTTTATATAATATAATTTTTAATTACATACTTACTCCAGTTACAGTAATTCTCTCATTCAATTTTATAACGTGGTATGCAGATGTGGTAGTACCTATAACATGTTGATGAGTTAATTTGGTTTTTGTTGACTCTACCTGCGTTTTTGCTTACTCTATCGAGTCTCTACATACACGTTTTAGTTTATTTTAATAAGCATACGTAACACGATAAATAAATTTTGTTATGGTAGGTTGTATTGTATGGTAGGTTCCTGTTTATATTCAATAAATTTAATGTTTGTTTGGTTATACTTATGCCAAAGTTTAACTGAAAAATATAATTATGAATACAAAAATAATATGTAGGTATTACAATACTATTAAATCTACTAATGCAGGATCCAGGTTCGATTTCTATGTGAACGACAGTTTAAAGTTTCTTCTCTGGTTTTCTTTGTGATGTGGCTTTTGATAATGTTTTAATCTTTAATGTGAGGATGTGTAGGTACATATACCAGAATTAAAGGTAAACTCGCTAAGGCTACGGAACCGTATAGGTCACGAAATATACATATTTCGTGGTATAGGTAATGTGTGCGATTCCGACTCGCACTTTACCGTTTTTCTTCAATCTAACATTATTATTATTTTTATTAGTTTGACATTATTAATTGTAGGTATATTATCTATCTGAAATACTTAATCATAGAGTTAGTTGTTTTTGTTATAACAATGTTTGCGCATATCGAGATGGCTCTTATCAATAAAATGTCTGTCTGTCTAATCTTGTTCAGCTTCTCAATACGACACTATAATGACACGTACCTACTTACTCGGCTCTCTTTGTATGTGAGTTAAGTTCCGTATGCACTTACACTGTATATAATTATGTGACACATACTGACACACAAACGCACAAAGCGGTAGCTTACATCATTACATACGTGTTCATCAAAATTTGTTCAACATGTTTAACCCTATGTTTGCTTAAGCGTAAACAATTCTTAACATAAGCCTATGGCCTATGGCTTTGCTCGCGTGGAGATATTTTAACTGACAACAACGTTGAACCCTTAGTTTACTCCCTTAGGGGTTAAATGTAACAAAAGCTTTTCTTAGCGGACCTCTACTAGCTGCGTGGGGGCGTTTTTAACTTCGCTGCGTCACTTTAATAACTTGTATCCTACCTACATACAAAGTTTCAATTGAAGCTAGTGTCTTCAATTGCAATCAAAAGTTTTGGCTGATCCCCTTTTATATCCCCTGAAGAGGGGAATTTCCAAAAATCTTCTCTTAATGCTCTCCTATACTTCCTAATAAACATAAACGCCTTTCAGCTTCTTCCGATTACGAGTTTCGGCTGTGCGTTGTCTGTCAGTCACTCAGATAATCACTTACGGAAACATTTTATGATTTTTTATGCCTACATCTTATTGATCGATTGATGATGAGGATTGATACAATGCTAGTAGATAGATAATTTATGTTTCCCTTTTAAAACAGTAATACCCTTTTTCTTCGTTTTGATAAATGCGGCCTTTCTACGTAATCTTTCTTTTCCAAAATTATCTGACCTAGTTATTTAATAAATCGCTACCTATTTTTTATCATTTGTAATTGGGTTTTGATAAAGACTGGCTTTTATCTAAGTCGTTTTCAGTCTTGTTTTGTGTGTGTTACACACAAGGCGTAAATAAGTAGCTATGTATTAGTGATGTAACGAATATTCGCATTCGCATTCGCATTCGCGAATATTCGCATCATTTTTCCATATTCGCATTCGCATTCGCATTCGCTAAATTTATGCGAATGTTTTGCGAATATTTACACCAGAAGAAATTAAAAATAAAATTAAAAATTACGTATTTAAAAAACCAATATTTCTTTTGTCAAGAAAAATAAATTTACTTCCAACTTTATTTCAAAATTCACTTGTTGGTTTCTACATGCAAAACGGATTAGTATACCAGTGCCGATAGCTTTTGAAACGAAAAAAATCATAACAGGACGAAACCCATTGGGAAAGGAAATATGACAAAAATAAAATATGTGAAAAAAGTGTGAATAAATAAGTTGTAGATCTTTTTATTACCTATAACTTTGCTAAATAACTTTTTCATAGGACTTGTAGTTTTTCTGGAAATTGTGATAAACCGTTTTTTACCTTTAAAAGCCCCCCTCAACCTCTCCCCTACCTCAGATCCCCGTAAATCATTTTTCCTTTTATTTTTGTCATGTTTTCTTCCTTTTCCAATAGGTTTCACTCTGTTACTATTTTATTAACCTTTGACCAATTTCAACGGCTTCGGCAATTACGGTATTACGTAAACACTAGGGGGGGTTAAAGGGGGAAGGAATGTTTGCTTTGCTTATTTTTGATTAAATAAGGGGTGTGCGGGTCTGGTTGGTGATTACGTTAATAAGCCAATATTTTACAAAACTTTTCACATTTTCTACATAATTTTGTCTATTTTTAATTAAACGCATTGGGCAAACCCGCTTGTCTATGCCCAAACCAAACGGTATTCCGGCTCTTCCCAAATTGCAAATAATCAAAAATAATGAATTCTAAGCGAGTAAACCGATTTTGAGATTTATACCGCCAATCTACTGTTTCGTTCCGAGTGTGATTTTTTATAAAGGTGAAAATTATGAAAGAAATGCTTAAGTACCTTATACTTGAACGGCCCTCTAGCGGGGTAACACTTTAGTCAGTTGAGTTCTGATCAACTCGGTAGTTTTCGGAGAAAGATGAAAATGTATCACGCATAGAAAATTAAGTTCAAATAAAAAAAAAACTGAATATTCGCATTCGCATTCGCATTCGCGAATATCGAAAGCAGATATTCGCATTCGCATTCGCATTCGCGAATGTTCAAAAAGTGACATTCGTTACATCACTACTATGTATAACATTGTGAGAAATTAATTTTATACTGAAAACACTTAGGTATGTTCTTACAGTAGAATTCTCTGTGTCTCTGGCATGGACACTACATTACTACGTGTAACACTACGAGTACTAGAGTAATGTTTGTCGTTGGGTCATGCCCAACGACAAACATTTATCTGATACACCCTTAGGCGGGAATCAAACCCTGGACTCTTCGCTTGGTTGGCAGGGTCATTATCATCTAAGCACAGATTAAAAATTCCCAGTCGTCAGTTGGTTTCAATTTACACTCAGCGTCAGCGCCTCAAGCAAAGACAGAAGAGTAGGTACAAATTGCATACCTACATGTCATCTATCACACTCACACGAGGAAAGGATCAACTTAACACCAATGACATGAAAAAAAAGACGGGGTGAATCTTCTTCTGTGTCGCATTGCATGCTGGTTTTTCTTTGACGTCAAATAATTTTGCCGGAGAAATCATTCTTGTTCCGCATACCTACAATCTTACCTTCTCGTGCTATTTTACTTGTCTTTCTTTTCTTACGTCTATGGCCTCAAGATTACAACAAATTACAACCCAATTCAATTAAATGACGAACATGCCGTTATCAACATGACAATTAAAATCCTTCAAAACATAAATAACTGACACGTTTACGTTTATCTCAAGCCGTTGCATACGTATGGCGTTGCATAATTAACAAAGGTGTAATTAATTAAATTAATGCGTCTTTTACACATCTTGGTCGGTATTTGGTATAGGTACCTACGTGACTTTATGTCTTTATTGAATTGTTTCATGCATTTTAAAAAACTAATAAAGTTGGGCATCACATACACGGATCCGATATACATATTTATGTTATAATTTTAATGTTCATTTATTAATATGCTATAATATGTTTGCATCATCCGGGAATCGAACTCGACACCTCCCTTTCTGTTTCGCAAAAGGATTGATCGGATTATGGACTTATTGGCGGTGATTCTATTTGTTAGTCTTATTAGATTATAGAGTGGTTTTCAGGATTTAAGTTATTGAAAAAGTAACCAGTTAGGTACCTACTGATATTTTTTTGTACTAATAAATAATAATTCTCTACGTGTGGAAAATTTTTGAATATTTGGAAGTATCTATGATAGATTTAATTTGAAAGATATCATTACACATTTACACTAGAGTTGTAAAGAACTCGAGTCTTTGAGTCCTAAATTTAGAACTCGGTGACAGTTTTCACGACTCGAGTCTTAACCGTAAGACTCTTAAGACTAGAGAACTCAAGTCTATATGAGCTCTTGAGTCGAGACTCGGGACTCGAGTCTTCTTTAGCGCTCGAGTCCTTTTTACGCGGCGAGTCGCGCTCGAGTTCTTTTCCGCTTGGAGTCTTTCTGTTTAAAGCAGCCAATAAAAGGTTACTTTTGTGAGATATAATTATGTGTAACCAGAAGGCGATGTCGAAAAATAAAAGTTTTAATTAACATGAAAAATCAGTTTAATGATCATGAAAATTGTTACAAAAAATAAGCATTAATTACGAATATTATTTGCAACACACATTTAGAAAAAATATGCGAATAATTAAAAAAATATAATTTTACTCACATGAATAGTATATAATCATTTTTGTTATTATTGTAGAGTAATTCACGTGGTTATCATTATATGTAATTAGGTACAAAGATTTATTACAAAAAGTCTAGCCATGATGCAAGACACATTAAAGCTTGTATGGTCTTATTGCCAAGTCTGTTTCTTCTTTTAGTAATTAAATTACCGGATCTAGAAAATGCGGATCTAGAAAATATTCACGGGATTAAATCTTTCAAAATTATTATAAAGACAGATACCCGCTTTTGCCCACGGCTGATCTCGCGTGGACTTCAGGAATCTTTCCTGGATATTTTTTGGGATTACTGGAATAAAAAGTATCATAGGTATATATTATTCCAGCTTAAAATCTAGATTTTATGCAAAATTTTAACTGATTCCGTTCAGTGGAGAACAAAAATCCAAACATTTAAATATACAAATTTTTACATTTATAAGTTAGTAGGACATGTTTACTTAAAATTTGTAAAATTTACTATCATAATAGGAGATAAAGAAATAATGCACATAACTAAAGGATGATTAAAAATATTATATACCATAATATTGCTTTTATTCCGAAAAGGAGTCATAAACATTAACAACACAACCTTTAGATTGTCCTGTAACCTGTAACTATGTATTTTAACATTATTTAACCCTGATCAAGACCTACCTACCTATATACCTATATATATATACATATATATATATATACTATATACTATACCTAAATACCTAGTACCTACCTACAGTAGTTCCTGAGATTAGTGCGTTCTACCAAACAAATAAACTCTTCAGCTTTATTATATTGGTATAGAAGTATAGATATAAATTCTAAATAAATCACTGTCAGCATTTCGAAGAACAGTTTGAAGAAGACTCGAGCTCTTTTAAGACTCGAGCTCTTTTTAAGACTCGAGCTCTTTTTAAGACTCGAGCTCTTTTTAAGACTCGAGTTCTTTTTAAGACTCGAGTTCTATTTTGGCGCTCGAGTCTTCATGAAGCTCGGCTCGACTCGAGACTCCGAGTTCTGTTAGTTCACCGAGTCCTAGAAAATTGAGCCGAGTCTATCGAATTAAGACTAAAAGACTCGAGTCCTTTACAACACTAATTTACACACATACATAACATCTACATACAAACGGGACCAGCCAATATAAAACGTATAAAATACTTTCTTACGCGTTATGTATTCTGATATCCGTGTCACTAAACCTCAATCTCCATTCAAAGCGAAGCGAAGCAATAATCCGAAATTTGATTGGTACTTTATTGAACTCTTTGTTCATGTTATACTTACACACTAAGTATTGTAAAAAATCCTCCGAAAAGAAAATCGCGAAAATATGTCTTCGTGCCCAATAGATCCACAAAAAACCAAATAAACAATGAGCATAAAAAAAAAATTGGTTGCCTGTAAAGTCGGTATACGGGCGAAAGTTTTACGTGACAACGACTTTGAGTGGTAAAATAATTTTAATGTGAATATTCATTCGTATAGTAGGAAGAAGGATGAAATAATAGTAACAATTTAAAACATTTATTTATACAAAGAATTATATTTAAAACATTGTAACACCATCCGCCATCTAGCGCTGCTAACCGTTAGACCATTAACCATTAGTCACAAGTAAGTGAGGTAACAAACGAGATTACTCTACTTCTCCAGAGATGGCGCTGTACCATTTTCTGAAACACGCCAACGTGTGTACGCCGTAGCTACCATAAGTAATGTTAAGGAGGAAGGGACGCGTGCCTTTCACTTTTTATGTCTGTCTCTCTCGCTCTTAGGCGGGCTAACCATGCCCGAGTGGAAGGGACGCGTGCCTCTCACTCGCTCTCATTGTAAGCGCATAACGTGAGCGGAGCTCTCTACTAACGCAGTTTCTTGAAGTGCCACCCGGCAAACCAATTTATAAGACGTTGTCACGTCAAAATGATCAGAATAAATTTATTTTTCTCCAATAAAAGCTTAGTTGAAAATGTTACTGGTGTTTAATATTAACTTGTCTATCCCTCAGTAATCGATTAAAAATTAAAGAATATTTTTTTAAAAGCAGACTTCGAAATTCAAAAGAAGTTAGTGATATTTTTACACCGTTGCGTTATGTTTACACTACTGCAATAGTATCTTCAAGTAGAATAAACATTATAAAATGTTGTTAATATTAGTGTTGACATGATTCATCGCATGTACTTATTCATTTTCCCATCTTTTATTATTAACTTGACCTGTATGACTTGTTGTTAATCCGCTTGGAAGTCCTCTTAAATAACTTCTCAATAATTATGTACTCAAAATCCGTTCTTCTGAGAGTCCGTCTGCGTCTGCGCATAAACTACTTGCCTGCTAAATTTTATTTTCAAAGGGCAAGTAGTTGTCAAGATTTCATGTGAAGGATTCTCCCTTTTATACTAATATATAGGTATCTATATAATTATCCTGATAGGCTGATGTGCATATATATCCTGATGTAAATGGTATGTTAAAATTAAAAATAATTTGAAAAGCTTGACAATGATTTTCAAGTAGGTACCTGATCAATAATATAATGATTCGTGGAATCATACTTTACAATTTAACTTTTTGAAACAATTCAGACATTTCTTCGCCCTTCAGAATTTATTTTTCTGTCGAGTACATAGTGATGGTTATAAAATAGCTTATTCGACATAGGATCTATTTGCAAACAACACACAGTAGGTATCCTCCTTTGCATCGCGCAGAGTAAATAAATAGTATTTGAAAGTAGATACGATCAAAAGATAAGCGTTCAATACACTACTGGTTTTTATTCTTACCATAAAATTTCCGTAAAAATACATTTATCACACCTTTATCTAATCCGACTCACAAAATAAAGTAGATATTGATACGGAAATTGGTTGGTCCGATATTGTAATAGACAAACTACCAAACGATTTTCATTAAGAAACAAACAGAAACTAATGAGCTGTCTTGCTTTAAAGCCTTCATTTGGAGAGAGATAAAGATATAACGATAGATTAGAACACGTCGGCCGTAAGAGACAAAGCACACGTGCGACAATAACGCGACAAAATGTCGCACAGTCAACGCTGCTACTGGCGACAGGTACAAATTGGTATAAAATGCATAGTTTTATTCACACGGGCGACGGGTGGCCAATTTTCTGAACATGTGACGTCGATGATATTGGCGTCTTTCGTAGCGAGGCCGGGCCTAACCTTGGATGTTGTTTAGCAAGGTGCACCATAAGCAAGGAAGGGCAATTTTTATTCAAAGATTAATGGAGCCCCATTGATGTA
This sequence comes from Hesperia comma, assembly GCA_905404135.1. NCBI lineage: Eukaryota > Metazoa > Arthropoda > Insecta > Lepidoptera > Hesperiidae > Hesperia > Hesperia comma. The sequence goes on from FR990034.1 coordinate 10,945,898, forward strand.
TAAGTATCTAGATGGATAATCGAATCCGCGAAGACCTGTCAAAAAAGCTGCGCCAACTATTGGCGCAGAAGTACTTTCCCGCCAATTAGTGCCGATCGCGCCGCTTTCGTGTCACTACGTATTACGCGCGCAATTTAAATAAACAAATAAGAGGGATAACATGACGAAATGTGCTATTAAACTGTGCCGGAATTATAAAGGAAGGGTAAAAAGCTCAAAAAACATCACATATCATAGGCAAGTAACCAATAAACATATTTTTAATTAAATTTCAATTTTGATTTTTATTGTAACCAAATTACGTCATTTTTTTGTCAGTGTTGCTAGTTTCTATTTTTATGCTCCCGACTTAACATCATTTTTGTGGGTATATAAATTGGTTTATGGTTACGTGTATATTATTTAGTTCATGTACTTTTATAAATCGATTAAAGAAAGGTGGTGTTTACCAATACGTTTGTGTTTATTTATAATAATATAACATTAATATTCGTATGTTTATGAGCCCATTTTAATGATTATTTTTGCATTGGGTCGAATAAACCACTTTTAAAGGTACAAGAGTAATGTGAAAAGGAGACGATCCAAAATTGTATGTAGTCTGGGCCTGGTTTTGTACCAGTGATAAAATAAGATAAAAAAGAAAAATAAACCATTTTTGACTAATCAAATCCACGAACTCATCTTTATTTCATTGCAAAAAATATTTATTAACTCCACGTGACGAAATTATTCTACATAATGGCGGGCAGCAGACCAGAGGATTCATAATTTTTGACGTATGACGTTAGCTGTCAATATGCCTTCTCTATGCTTGAACAATGGCTCGAACTCAGAGTGAAGGACGCCATCTTGCAAGTGTTGCAAGTAGTACCTACCGAATAACTCGAAATTAATTTTATTTTAGCAAGTCATTTATTGCGATTTGTGAATTTATTATATTTTTAATGAACTTTCTGCATTTTTTGGTTTTTCATGGTTTAGTGTACAAGATCAGGCCCAAAATGGACCATCTCCTTTATTTATTGAAGTTTTTTTTAATGATATGCATGTAATTAACTTTCCAAGTAATTTTTTTATTAAATTAGATAGGTAACGTAAATAATTGGCTCTTCTTTAATTAAGTTACCACCTCAAATTAAGCTAAAAATTTGAGGGGGGGAGGGGGCTGACGCTCACATCTTCCCCCCACCATTTTTAAATCTAGGAAACGCATACTTTTTTTATTATAAAAAAATCAAGTTTCTAAAAATTATAAAGTGACTACCTCAAATTAAGCTGAAATTTTTTGGAGGAGAGGTTGGTGACTCCCCCAACTTTCCCCCCAAATTACTTTTTCGCTATTGTTAGTCCTGTTTGCCTGTTTGGCTGCATCTTCCGCAGCGCCGGAGATGTCACGATTCAAAATTAGGCCCAAAAATCAAATTAGATCTACTTAAGTTATTTATTTTTTATAATGTAGTTTAAAACACACACACACACACACACACACACACGTCCACACACACATATACATACACTTAAGACTTCGAGCGCTTACACATTAACCAATGAGACCACATAACCTTAAAATTTTTAGAGATTTAGAAAAATAATTTTAAAAAAGTAAGTACTTTATGAGAGCAATATTTAGTTTGGGGGGACGAATGAGAGTGTAGAACCCGTCCTCCCTTCAAATTTTCACCTTAATCTGAGACGGTAACTTTACAATTTTAGAAAAGGAGATGGTCCATTTTGGGCCTGATCTTGTACACTAAACCATGAAAAACCAAAAAATACAGAAAGTTCATTAAAAATATAATAAATTCACAAATCGCAATAAATGACTTGCTAAAATAAAACTAATTTCGAGTTATTCGGTAGGTACTACTTGCAACACTTGCAAGATGGCGTCCTTCACTCTGAGTTCGAGCCATTGTTCAAGCATAGAGAAGGCATATTGACAGCTAACGTCATACGTCAAAAATTATGAATCCTCTGGTCTGCTGCCCGCCATTATGTAGAATAATTGCGTCACGTGGAGTTAATAAATAATTTTTGCACTGAAATATAGATGAGTTCGTGGATTTGATTAGTCAAAAATGGTTTATTTTTCTTTTTTATTTTATTTTATCACTGGTACAAAACCAGGCCCAGACTCCATACAATTTTGGACCGTCTCCTTTCCAACTACAAACTGCGTAAAAAATATTAATTTAATTAACTTAGCTGGTTTATTACAACATTAACATAAACAACTGTAATTAAATTAAGTAGGGTTTTTTATTTATTCATGAAAATAACCACTCCATAAATTAAGTTTAATGTGTGATTTATGGGAAAATTTTAGTAACTGGTATCATTGATCACGCAACATAGACACTAGACGAACGTGAAAAACATCGCCTGCACGCACACATGCTTGATATTGTTGCCGTGTTTTTTTTGTCTTCATTGTAGGGCGACGCTCAATCTACCTATTTATTGCATCATTGTGGAGCCCCTAATATCCCTAAACCGCTCCCTCGAAATCCACGTCTTTATGATTTCCCCTTCAATGATGGAGTTGTTGTATGTCATTACAGACTTTACCAGACTTTACCAAAACGCAACCACGTCGCTAGATAAAGAAGAAATATTTTTGTAGTTTTGTAAACGCTGTGAAAAAAGCCTCAGCGACCCTATCTGTGCTTTCAAGCGCTGTCGCCGTAGCGACGTATCGAGTGCGTTGTCGCGTCGCTGTGTTGAATTGCTTACCTGAGCTCCGATTCTTCTCATTAATAAATGTAAATAAATTGGGTTCATTGAATATAAAATTTTTTTGACACAATGTGTATAAAACATGTGTCAAATTATATTATTAATAATCGAGCCGCAATTGAAGCATTTATAAAGTACCAGAATAGGGGCCCTGATTAGTCGTTTACAGTCGCACGTGTGAACAGGCATACAGCTTGGGACTGTCAAAATAATTACTTGTATTACCCAGGTATTACCGCAAACGATCTTATATCTACAACGATTTGAATAAACTGACATTGTCACTAAACACATAGGTAAGGTAGGTAAGAGAAGTTGAGTAACTTTGTTATGAGTAATCAGGGAAATGTATATTAAGGTAATGGGAGTGGAAGGGAGATAATATTGGCACGCTATATTTATAGGTTTATGTATTTGTGGAATATAGGTAAAGATGTAAACATAGATTGTCGTCCGCCTTCCCCAAGTTACTATTATTTTACAACCTCAATAATTATTCTGTTCTCACTCACATGCCAAAGACCGTCTGAAATCATGGTCTGAAATCACAATTTAATATGCAATCATCGAATGATCATTACCACCTGCTATCACCAATTGTGCATTGGCAACTATTGATTACAAGGTTCACTTTCCCGTGCCAAAGCTACTTTTAGAAAACGTTAGGAAATAACGAAATGATTCTTTAACTTTTATCTGAAACGAGCAAGGTCTAGCTTTGCTCGGGAGCTTTTGACCCCAAAAGTTCGTCAAGAAATAAACAAATAGTGTATTCAGAACACAATTTCTTGTTTAAGAAAACATAAAACGCAATATCCGTTTCAAAATAAAAGTGACGATTATTTTTGTTTTTCCCCATCTTCAAAATTTCTCAGTCATTCATCTAAGTTGTAAAATAAATAAATAAAATATAGGAATATCACGTTTTTTGGTGAAATTTTTTTTGGAACCATAAACTTGGCTTGGTCCACTAATAACTCAAAAACTTGGTTGGTCCACTAGTGAGCACGAGTCTCTCTTTATCAATGAAGAGGCCTACAGCATAGGTACTCCGCCACGTTGCTCCCATGCGGATTGTGAGAAGGTATCGAAATTTTTTATGCCATCCGAGGGCCTTGACGATGAGTTAATGCTTCACATCAATCCCACCTGATGGTAAGTGGTGATGAAGTCCAAGTTTTTACGTGCATTTCGAAGCACGAAAACGCTCTAGAAATTTTTGGTCACTCATCCAACTACCAAACGCGTGCTTTAACACGGCCGAACACTATTCGCTAACAGTCGCGCTATAACTCCTGAACAAATTAATATTATTATCGTTATAATAGCTAACCAAGAAAAACACGCCCTAACTCGTAACAGAGGCGAGTATATCTTATTAATTATAATACAAACCAGAGCGAAATATAAAACCGTAGGAATATCAGCTGCATCCGCTCAGAGTTATGGCAACGCGCTATGCGTTACTCTATCAATGTTTATAAATAGTAAAATGTGACTTTTACACCGCTTTGTAGACGGTGCGGGAAAAGTCTGACATATTATGTATATTCTAATTAGAGGTTAACTTAAAATAAGAGGTTAAAGACAATTAATTATTCCTACTTTGAGAACATCGTCATAGACTAATTAATTATTATAAATAGAATACTAACTCTGTGATAATATTTAATTGTATCGCCATCTTGCTAAAGTAATAGAATAACACTTTATGTTATGTTAAATGTTTGCTTTCAACGTTTAACTTATATGTAGTTTATGAATATGACATCGTGTCATATTTAATTACACAAGGGTCTTTTGTTACGGTTATTGATTTTTGCATCATTTTAATTCAACATAAATATATTATATTTTTTGCCCACATAAACATTCATTTTTCTTCAACCTTACTACGATATTATTATAAAAGAAACATTTAAATCAGTTAAGAAATTTCTGAGATTAGCGGAAATAAACGTAGACAAATAGAAAAAAAAATTTTGATTGTATTTTTTTTACATTTTCCATGTTATACTTACAGTTTCATTATTATACATACATATAAAATGTAGATAATATACATTATTAAAATTAATGGGTACTTCACAACTTGTCCGATTTTAGTGTTCGTATTTAGCTTATACGTACTAATCTTTTGGGATACGTAAAAATAATGGGGATAAAAGTGTGTCAGACATAGGACTACCATAGTTTGGTGTATCAATAGGATGTCCTGATTTATTAACGATTATTAGACGAGGATACCGTTCATATGAGTTGTTAAAATAAACATCTTAAATCTAAGTAATCTTAAATATAATAATCTTAAATATAAATCTTGAAGTTTTAAAAGTTCTTAAAGTTTTTTGTCTGGCATTTTGCGAATATAATGTAAGTCCAAATACGAGTCATACTCTCTATGTTGCTGTTCGCTGTCTCTGAAATTCGCTCTATTTTTATTTCAAATACATTTGTAACACATTTTTAATTGCACTGTTGAATAGTAGGCAGGTATACTATAAACATTTAAAAGAGTTTTTAAGGTTTTACATTATTTTCTGACTATGTTTGGATTCCGTCAAAATACGATAATAATGGTTACCCCAGTTTCAGTTGAGTAACTCCGTCTATAAATACTACACCATTATGAGGACAAAGACTTTTACTCATCATTGTTTTTAATATTAAAATAAAGTACCATTGGAAATGGAATTACGAGGATCTGGGTTCGAATTCAACACATTATTTTGATTATATTTTTTATTATTAACAGACATAACTTAGACAAAGAAAATACCAACTTTAATATCTCGATATTTTTCTGTGTTTAAGTTATAAAATGTGTTATGCACACATTTTATATCAACATTATTGGATACTTATATAAGTACCCATTATTAAGGATACCTCAAAAAGTACCAGGTTTCGAATATAAAAATACCCAGTAAAAAGTTATAAGGTAACGCATTTACATATAAAAACAGTCAACTTCGTTTTTTGAAGTCTTTTAAAAAGACGACAAGAAGATAACTTCTTGTTTATTGCTTGCTAATAGACGCCCTCGCTTCGCTTCGGAAAACTTGTTGCTCCGCTCCCGATTCGAACCCAGGACTCTTAATTGCAACAGCGAGCCGACGTGTTAACCATTGCGCCATTAGAGTCGTCGAGGGGTGAGCACTTGAGCAGCATTTGTTAGTGATAGTTTCAAACAAAATCAAAATATTTTATTCACTTGGGTATCACCGATACACTTGTGAAGGTCGTTTTTTGAATCTACCGCCATTTTGCAGTGTTTTTTATTCTTTATGATGGAGGAGAAAAAAAAATGGCGAAAAAAACTCCTCAGCACATCTTATATAGTTAATCCTGTACTCCACCAAACCACTGGAGCAATGAGATGGAGCATGCTCCAGGCTTCCTCAATAATGAGGAGAGAACCTTGCTCAGTAGTGGGTATTAATGGGTTGATGCCAAGTTAATCCTGTTAGTTGGTGTTAGCAGCGTAGTGGAGTATGCTCTAAGCCTCCTCAGTAATGAGGAGAGATCCGTGCTTAGTAGTGGGCCATTAATGGGTTGTAGCCAAGTTAATCCTGTTAGTTGGTTTTAGCAGCTTGGTGGAGTATGCTCTAGGCCTATTCAATAATGAGGAGAGACCCGTGCTTAGTAGTGGGCAATTAATGGGTTGAAGTTGTAGCCAAGGTAATCCTGATGTTGTTACTAAGACCTTTTACACAATGTAGTCCCAACGAAACACAGTGACATAAAGGCAGGACGACTGACGATACAATCGAAGTTTCACTCACACGCTGTAACCGGCTCGCAATGACTTATCGAAACTTATATAACGCGTTGCGTGAATTTGCATAACTATCTTATCGTAAAAAGTGAAAATATTGAAAAAACACTCCGTGCACTCCGTATTTGGGAACGTGTCACTTTATGATTAACAATTGATGAGTTTGCAAATGGTTGAAGTCGACAATTTTTTCGCGTAGGGTTGCCAAGTTTGGACCAAAACAAAAAAAACTTGATGATTTTTTTTTAAATAAATGTAGCGGTTTAGGATATAGGATTATAGGACCTCTATCACGACTTCTATATATTTTTAAATAACACGACACACGATTAAATTCCCTGTGTCGGGACTAACACACAAGACAAGAATAATTAAAAAAATAACTTGTAGGATTTTATGCAGTAATTATATTTAGAAAAAAATAATAATATAATAACCAAAAAAGACTTGTTTTCTTGTTCGCTGCTTTAATTCCATAACAAAAAAAAAACTGTTAATGCATCATTCGATTAGAAAAATAATTTATTTTTAAAAAGTCTTAGTATACTTTAAATACTATATTATTAATTCAAAGAATGATTCTACTAAGTGAAATACCCTACATATTATTTTTTCTTTTAGATATTCCAAAAACTAATTTGTGATTCGTTTATTTTTGGTACGATTTGCAGAACATAAGTTTCGTTCACGCTCGGTTTTTTGTTTTATATCTTAATCCGAAATGTTGGTATCGATTCTGTACCTACTACAGTGAGCAAAAAACTGTCACAAAAAGATCATTTTAAGATTTTAAGCTATGTATTCCATTATTACTAGCAAACTAAGACATTTTTTGTAGTATGTCGTAGTAATCTAAACAGTGTTACTTTGATTAGGATAAAAAATCAACTTTTAATATGCGAGGTTCAAATATTTAAGTCCATTATTTTTGTTAAAGGATCAAATCTGCGTATGTACAAATACTTTTTTTATAACGTAGATACCCTCGCCTCCTTTTGGCAAAAGTTTTTTGGGAATATTTCTATTTTTTTTGATTCCCGATAGTGTTCCGGCAGCTAAGTAACGCTTGATAGTATTTTTATTTTTATTTATTCACATACACAGAAACAGATAAAAATGTAGGCTCTGCTTTATTAAAAGTGTATTATTTATTTTTTAAATATATTTAAAGAATTACTTTCACCGTTTCTTTAACAAAGGACATTTTATAGCATCGTTCCAAAATGGCAGTGTTAAAAATGCAAATAACCGTAACAGTGATACCAATATGAATAAATTATTTGAATTATGAATTTTCAGTTTATGGTATAAGCGCTTTCTTTAACGTACAATATAATTATGAAAATGGACATCAAGCCCCATAAAATACAGGTCAATACCTACCTTGCGTAGGCAGTACCTAATTCCTTGTTTGGTGATTACCTTACATTTCCAATTTGTTTGCATATTAATTATTTTCTAACTAATCTGCTGGCGCCACTGCCTACGTATGGCAAACATTTTTTATTCAAACCAAACATTGGAAGATTTGGAAGACCGTTGTCATTGTTTGTTTTACTAGTAGTTTGCAGAATTTCGCGGAATCGTAAAATATAGTCGCAAACATGGGAATCGAGCCACCTCGTATTTGGTTTGGTGAATTACCTATTTCAACAAATTGAAATTATATTTTAATGTGTGAAAAATGTTATTCTAAAAATTATTTTGTGCGACAATATTTTTACCCAGTTGTATTGTGATGTGAGACGTAGTTTCATGTAATGTTTCTAAAGTAATTCATAAAATAATGCCAGATATCATTCTTATTATAAAAGTTGAAAGGAATCGTGTATCGTTACGTCACGGTTAAACCATAGTTCAGCTGTTACTATTTTCCATTCAACTGGGTCAAAATATCGGCATACAAATACTATCGTAAGCACCCGTAACATAATAAAATGTGTACGTACAATCCGCGATGAGTTAAATTTAAAATCGTATAAGCTAAAAATATACAAATTTTGGGCGAAATATGATACAAATAATGCAAATACATCCTGGCTTATGCCACACTAAGTTTCCGTTCACACTTGCGACAGCGATGCAACAGAATAACGCGCACCGAGCTACGTTGGGGGTGCATATCTGTATCAAAATTATTTTCATTAATATGGGCGACATTTTGCAGTCTAAACGTGCAACGTCGCTCGAACTTTATGTCGTACCGCTACAGATCAACGTAAAATAATATCAGCACATCTCCGTTCAATTTATTGAAATCTCATCGTCATAGCTGAATTTTTAACATTTACTTGAATGAAATAATCTACGTGCGATAGAGAAATTTTACACATATGACTTGTGACCTATGTTGCATGGGAGATCGTCAGTGACAAAAGTTCTTTACGTGCTTCGAAGGGCATTGTTAAATAGCAGTCGTTAGACATGTCAGAGCCCTTCGGCGGCATAAAGAATTCTGACTCTTGGTTTGGCTCAACCCTTCGCTAATCCGCACTGGGACAGCGTGGCGCAATATGCTTCCACGTTTATAAGGAGAGACCCACGCTCTATAATAGGCAATTACAGTAAACATATAATAGTATTAATAGTATTTGTGATAACATAGCGTCAAAATGTTACAGCGACACTATTCATTTTTCATATGCGTCATTACGTCGCATCGTTCGTTGCATGCTGTCGCATTACTGTCGCCTGTCGCAGGTGTGTTCGGACACTTAGTTCTATGAATGCTTCTATTTATTGTATATTCTGTGCAAAACTAATAAAACGTCAGTACGCGGAAAAACGGCACTTGGCAGTACGCCACAGATAAAATACGGTGGTAATGCGACGCGTAAACTGTTAATGTCATCGTAAGATTAGATATCGTAAGCATCCACTTAACGGTCTGCATGAAATTGGGATCGCTACAAATATTTATAAAATTTCATGAGCAGACCAATGTGTGTGTGACCCGCAATTGGTCTGCTTCTAGAAACTCATTTTGCTTCTCAGTAAAAGCACCTGAAGGAATTGCATATAAATTTTCATACAATGACTAGGATGACAAAGTTAGTCTGAGTCGATATAAAACGGTATAAACGATATAAAGTCGATAAATAACGGTCTGCATGAAATTGGGATCGCTACAAATATTTATAAAATTTCATGAGCAGACCAATGTGTGTGTGACCCGCAATTGGTCTGCTTCTAGAAACTCATTTTGCTTCTCAGTAAAAGCACCTGAAGGAATTGCATATAAATTTTCATACAATGACTAGGATGACAAAGTTAGTCTGAGTCGATATAAAAAAAAAATGGAAGCGAAGCTAAAGCATGACAAGTTTTTATTATTATTTTGTAAACAAATACATGAGGCCTGTAAACTTAATTCTTGATCAGTAGGTAACTATAATTTTATTACTTGTATTTCTATATTTAAATATATCACAATTTCTTGTAAATACATCAGATAAAATATAGAATTATATTCAGACCAATTAACTATAGACGGAGCGCTGTGAACAAAAGAGTGAAGCCGGCAAAAATAGAATGCCCTATGTTGACAGTTTGAACTATGTAGAACAAATTTAAACTTTATTTTTTGGAACACAAAGCTTCATTCATTTTTTATTATTTAGAACACAAAAGTCGTTTTGGTGTGAGTGCCGCCGTGTGTTTTACAAGGCTAGGCTGACTTTTTGCTGGCTTCACTCTTATGTTCCCGGCGTTCGGAACTGTGCAAATAAGACGACAGGAACAAATGAAATAAGTTATTTTTATTTATCAAAGAGTCGTTTAGTTACTAAGTGGGTGATTGATGAATCATATTAAAGTAATCTTTAATATGCAAATCGCAAGCTAGTTAAATTAAAAAGATTTATTTCGTCAATTCAAGTTTTCGCCAATACGTGGATGCAACTGTGTGGGACAGTTTTTGTACAGCCGAATAAATTGGTCATGGAATGCAATGCGGTGGCCGTCTTGTCTTGTTATGTCTATGTCTATGGCTTCAACTCATTAATAGCCCACTATTGAGCAGCACTATTGACCACTGGTCTCTCCTCATTATTGAGGAGGCCTAGAGCATACCGGATTGGTGGAGGGGGTTTATTCGTGGCCAGTATCGAAAATTCTCAAGCCCGAAGGCCTTCCGACACGTCTTAACGACTCCTATATATCGATAACAACCGCAACCGACGGCTTTTTGTGCCCTCCGAAACACGGAAACGCTCAAGAGATTTTGTCACTAGCTGTCACCAATCCAACTACCGACCGTGTCCGCAGTTGCTTTACTTTGTCGACCACTTAGAATCGACGCAAGCCGCAATATCGATTTTGTAATCCTAAGGTAAAGCCCCAGCTAACATCATCCAACAACACTCAGGTGGTATCACATATGTGGTCAGTAGGCACATAGGTACAGCCAACATACGCACAAGATACAATCACAATAACAAAATGCCTTGAACTGCACCGTCGAGATAAATCTCTGAATTGATTAGACTAATTAATCATAGTAACCAGTGACGTGTGTGATCTCTACGGATGTTATCGGTGGATTGCAAATTGAATTTAATTACGTGTTGGTTGCTTCTCGATACGCCGTAGGACAGCTTTATCGTATACATGTTAGTGATGTATGTTAGGAATAACGTGACCAGACTTCCCGTGTTTGACGCGACAATCCCGTATTTAGCGTTAGCGGGACAGTCTCGTGCTTAATGGGACAATCTCGTGTTTAATGGGACAGTCTCGTGTATAATGGGACAGTGTCGTGTTTAATGGGACAGTCTCGTGTTTAATGGGACTGTCCCGTTTTGCGGCTGTGTGTCTCGGTGTTGTCAAAGATAACCCTGGGATGGAAGATTTTGTGGTCGTGTAATCTGGGAAATTGTCCCGAAATTTTGCAACTTGTCCAGTGTCCAGTAATTAACACTTCTCAGTCACGGATTCCGAAAGCCTACTTCGTTTTTAATAAGTTGGAAATTAAGATCGAAACCTTTTATTTTCATGATTATTTCTACGATCTTGAATTGTCCCAGAAATTATTATATTAAGTATGTATGTGCATTAATCATATTTGTGGCAACCCTGGCATGGCTGGGCCATTTTTCATCGTGACATTGTTGTACTTCTGAGCACGAGTTTCTCCTATAACTGACGAGGACTAGAGCTTACACCACCACGCTGCTGCAGTACAGATTGGCGAAGGGAATTAGGTGTTAATTATCGTGGAGTAATTTATGGCCGCTAATGACTTCTTACTAGACAGCTCGTCGGCTTTCACCAGCTGTTGGCATAAAAAAAAACTTTTTTTAACCTCTTGTTACGTCTTGTCTACGAGAATTACGAAGTCAATGTTCGTGGGCGACGATGCATTGCTATTAGACACCTTTATAAAAAGATTTTTAATACGCACTTCACAAAATTCAACTCTCGCTTAATAGCAACAAAACGCATATTGCAGTGTAGCAATATCGGCACAGTCTAAAAAGTATCGCAGGAGTGACGTCAACGAATTTTCATTTCAAAAATACAATTTTACACATTCTGAAAGAATTCTAATGTGTTAAGTTTGTGTGGGATTTATCACCAAAAACTGTGTGTGTTAAAAATGTATTCATTTTCTAGTATCCGCGAATTCTTCTGTGCTTATTGACCAAATGAACATTAACACTAGGTACATATTATTATCCCTTTAGGGATACATACATTTAGGTATATGGCGCAATGGTTCCTTTACCGGCTGCCCTCCAAAATGTACTGTCGTTGGTTAGTTAAGTTTAAACTTTAAGGATTTAATTACGATACAAAAAGAGAATCATTTTGAAATCCTCTGTAGCCTTTATGACAGATATTAAATACCAAGCCTTTCAGATTTAAAATTTCCATTTTTCTTGTGTTGTAATTTATTGCGACTAATAAAACTAGTACCTAACAAAACTTATATATAGCATTTTATGGCTTTTCGTATAAAAGGGAATTACAAAGAATTATTAGTCATGATTGTAAATAAATTTGTTTTTAGCATTCCATATTCTTGATAACAGCCTGTCAAATTTATTTACAATACTCGGCAGGATGTGTGTAAATTATTTGACCAAAAACATTAACACCCATGTTTTGCATAATACATTCATAAATTTTATATTTGCTCCGATTTCTCTACAAATTACTTGATTATGTCATGTATTGCGATACATTTAAAATTTATTGCTAATATAGTTGGCAAATGAAGATATAAATTATAGCAGCGTCTATTTTTATGGTAAAACATTATTGGCATCCCAACTAGCACATAAGCTTTAAAACAAACTGTATATCGTTTGTATATCGGTTCCGTTTGAGAATCTACGTGTTAAGAATATCTGTAGTAATAGAGTTATAGAGTGCTCTAACTCACTTATAACCACGAAAGAGGCCCACGATTTTAGAGGCTAAGGTTCTAGAGAGCTTACAGAGCGGTGGTATATAGGTGCTAAAGTACCTACACAAGAGTGTTTATTCATTCTCAGGTATAGCTTCAACCGGTATAACTGCGGTTGTGATGAGTTAGTTAACACTATGGGTTATAGAAAAACGTCAGCTAAGAATTATTTACCAATTAAAACTTTATTAGACCTATTAAAAACAGTTGTATATATGTCACTTTGAAGCGTATTAGTTATGTAAAATATTCTCAAGTAAGTATCATGCCGCTACTTGAGTATATTTACTAACCAATTGTGTACCAGATCTAGTGTAACATCATGGCGAGATAATAATTGGCAGAAGGATAATAAACATATAAGTATTCAAGTTGTTGTGAAGTGAAAACGATCTGCCGTTGTGATTTTACGGTAAGTGTATACCATGTTTTCCATCTCAATTTTAACGCGCTTGGAATTTATTAAAGATTTCCATAAAATTTCAAATTAAACATATAATGAATAACATAGACACTTCAAATTTATACCATTTTTTGTATTTTTTTCGTAGCCAGTAGCATTTTAAATAAAGTGGCATCAATGGAATGAAAAAATAACATGAGTAATGAAGTATTTTGTTTTCAAATATTGAATAATTCAGTCAATTTATAGGTTAGTTCAACAAAACAATGGCGAACTTACATTGAAGGTTTTTGTCGTCACTTAAGACATCTATTACACTTTTTGTGATACAACATCTTTAGTCAAGAATATTGTGCAGGCTTTAGTACACTTAGCAGTGCAATAAATGCTTAAATCTACATAAATGAGTTGTTCAACACTTTTAGTATTTTGAGTTACTACACTCTTGACCAACTCTCTTTTACAACCAATACCTGCACCTTATATTCAATATAATACCTAAAGACATATAAGACACTTCGCGGCAACAACTACACAACAATAAGTGTTAACGTGAGTCAGCGAGCACTGTTGTGTAGATTTAGGTGCTACAAACAGGTTTGGGCTATAACATCTTAACGGTACTTGCTGCGATTAGCACTATTCTAACTCTAAAAACTGTTTAACACCGTTCATTAAAGTTCTAGAACCACTGTTGGAGCTAAATTTATTTTCTAACTCCTCTATAACATTTTAAGTTAGAACTGAGATAATTATTACTCATTTAAACAGAATGAAGTTATATTAAAACCTGTAAATGACACCAAAATGTTAGTTGGGATTTAAGACCGTGTCCAATCGTTAGATATCTCCTAAAAGAATATCAAGATTTTTTATTGGTTACAAAAACTAGAGTGAATAATTTAAATAATATCTAATATTTTATTAAAAGTGGTATAAATATCTGGTTCCAAACAGTCGTTATAAATTATTAGCGACTATGATCTCTCCTCAGTACTGAGGAGGTCTACATACTACCACGCGCACTGGTCCATTGTTGATAATTTAATAAAACAGAAGGATTATAAAAAACACGTTATTGTGTTAATTCATTAATAACACAATAAAAAATTATTTAAAAAAATAACGCAACATCAAGCTTTTTAAACGTAATAGATGTTTAAAACTGGTCTCAGTTTAGGGCCCTTTACAGAAAACTGATAGTATCTGATACTAAAGATTAATTACTCTTTGTAACTAAAATACGGAGGCCTAGAGCTACCTTAGTAGGTATAGGTATGTACGTATGCAGTACTACAGTATGGATGCGTGGAGGCTGTCATGGTAAACCCAAGTGTAGGAAGTCGGTATGTAAAGTAACGTAAGGCCACGTAAACCGCACGTCATACGCATGCTATCGTCAATAAATTGCCGATTGCTTGCATCTTGCGTAGATATAATCAAATCTGTGTCCACGGTTCGATCGACACAACAAATATACACAATACGCCTGCTTTCAGTTGTCGTCATATGACGCGTCCGTACTGTTAAATTTTACTTACCTACCGAGTACTTAGTTTTGATTGACTAAGTGAAAATTTTTAAGGCAGTTAAAGTTATATCAAAAGGTTTTAAAAATGACACAAATTCTACATAAGAGAATAATTACACAAATTCTAAATAAGAAGCTTATATAATTATTGAGTTTAAAATTATTTTACCAAATAAAATCGAAAAGCTTAACAAAACTGTGTAAACGAAAACCCTAAAAATAAAAACCCTACATGTTAGATAATTTTAAGAAATCATTGAAAATACAAAACACGTTTTCGTACATTTAAACAGAACTTTATCATTAAATCAGTTTTAGTTATAATAAAAAAACCTGAATACGGATTAGATCGTTTATCATACAAATTTTGACACAAAGCAGAATGATTACTAATATATATTGCAAAGATATTATGATATATTTAAGGTGTTTTTTAATAGTACCTACCTAAGTAACTAAAACATACTTAATAAAAACATGATAGATAATAATATAAAACTCTAGGTAAAATACATACCTAATATGTAATTATAACGTACCTAACGTTCCATTGTAAGATCATTATACCTAATGCTAAATATTATTATTAGGTATGTTTGATTAATCGTTAATGATTACTAAACAAAACTAATGACAGTTACAAAAATATTATTCAAAACCATTTTCCTTTGCAGAAAGGAAATTTCAAACAAAAAACTACTTATTCTGCCGAATTAAATATACTATTTTGATTTAGGAAACATTACAATAAATTGAAAATAAAAATGTTAATCTTGATTGCTAAACAAATAAATCAATTATGTCATGTATCTAATGATGCCGCAACGAAAACTTTATATGCAAAAAACTTTTAAATTAAAACTGATAACTTAAGATGATATTTATAATATTAATTAAAATTAATATTCTATGCATAATCCGAGAGCGGTCTCTTCGACCTCAAACAGATCTCACAGTGTTAATTAATTCAAACTTTCCACATGAATATGTATCGGTATCAGAGGACCATTGTCATGATAATTGGCCCCATTAACGGTTATACGGCGTGTTCTCTATTATAAGTATATTTTATTTATAGTTACCTATATGTTATACTAGCTGTTGCCCGCGGCTTGGCTTGCGAGGAAGTACGTTTTCATAAAACATTTCATCCCTAAGTTTACACCTTCAGGGGTGGGGTTAGAGCCCGAACCACGGTGAGTCCTTGATTTACCGGTTAATCCTAAGGTTAACCAACATAATTTGGTAAATGTACAGAATAACACAAGAGTCAATTTTTCGGGCTTTTACCACCATTCATTTGGTTAATCTTAGGATAAACATCTAGGCATAGTAAATGTTGATTTTAGAAATAAAACAATGAATAGGTACAGTACATGAATTAATGGGATTAAACTGAATTTTGAATTTTAAGCGGCTGAAGCCGTGAGCTAGTCTATACTACACGTCTGTAACAGATACGAGTATCTGTTTGTGCATGGAAGAAACCTATACTTACCTATTTAATAACGCAAAGACCCCAAAACGGTTTTTTGTCTTTTCATAGGTTTTTTGTTTGCTTGTGGTGATGTTAGCCCTAATCTCAGAAACGGCTTACCCTATTTGAATGCTGGTTTTCGTACGGATTTTTGCATGCTTCACCTAATACTTACTCAGGGTTAATGCGCAGACGAAATGTTTTTAGGATTTAGTTAGAACGTTAATCTTTGCGCATTCCGCCGTCGTCGTGAAATCTAAAATTTCTCTTACTACCCGATGGCATGGTAATTTGTAATCATCCTATATATGCATGTTGGCTCCTTTCTGGTGCTCCAGAGACTAAACGCGTGGGCTGATTTTGATGATTCTAACGTTAACCGATTTGTCTTCCTGCGAATATCGATGGTGAAATTACAATAATCAATATATTATGTCAACAACCAGACGCCATATTGTACCTAAATAAGAAAAAAAAGTTAACAATTTAATTAAATATTATCATTTAATAGGCATTTGAACAAATTTATTTTTAAGTTCGATGGAACCATTAGGGTATATAAACGATTAATAAATAAATTATTTGCATCCATAAGGCAGCAAACGAGTACCCAATATGCAGTACCATACCGACTTTTTTAAAATTTAAATAACCCCCGACTAAGAAGCTTCATAATATAGGATTCCCTGTGCATTGGTAAAACTTAGGCTTAACACCTTGTTTTAGACTTAGACCTTACACTAACATAAACGTCATAAGTAGGTAGGTACCTAACCGAAGGACTTAGCAACAAATATGATTTCTGCTACATAAATATATGTACTTAAACCGGTATAAATGGTCGTCTGAAGACTTCATTGATGAAAATACTTTCAAGGTGGTACAATGACCAGCCTTCATCAGAGGGTATTGTACCATTGCCATATTAAGTTATCAATCAATTAAATGAAACATCAATGTAATGCAATGTCTTTATGAGTCTTTATTTAACAATTTGTTTGTAATCGAACCTAATTTAAGGATATAAAGTTTCAATATTTTATAAACAGACTAGCTTCCGCCAGCAGGCGTTGCCCGCGTGGTATTCGTTTAAACTTCACATTCACACCTATTTCACCCCCTTCGGGGTGGATTTTCCAAAAATCCTCCCTCTCTTAGTGCTACACTCCCCAAGGAACACACATTCCAAATTCCAGCTTCTTCCGTTCAGTAGTTTCGGGTGTGCGATGTCTGTCAGTCAGTCAGTAACGCAAGATATATATAGATTTAACGAATTAATCGAACGTAGAATTAATTTATTACAGTTAAGATTATCTAAAAACACGCATTAGTAAACCAAAGAATGATTGCTGATAGAATTATGGATAAAAGCCAGGAAGTCATCACCAACCAATCACGAAATCAAATCATAGGAATCAATCATCACATCATAGGAACTCTCAAATGAAATCTCAATCCTATCGAGTTTCCCATTAATTGATTTGTCCTGAGAAATTCTGAGGCGTTAAATGATTAGGTACTGTACGAGAAACGACGTCATCATTTGACTAAAACTACCGTGAGTGGTCTTAGAAGCGGTAAAAAACTCCCAAGGAGTTGTTTTCCTACTCACAGTTACAGATACCACTATGTAATTTAATATTTTTACGCCTATATCACCATAGGTATATCAAATCTCGAGAATTTTTACAATGTTAACAAAAGCGTGTGGATTCTGTCATATTGGCAGACTTGGCCAGCGTAATGGATTATGACATGTACTTCTTACGTAGTGAGAGGAGGCGCGTGCCCTACAGTGGAAAAGTCTGGAATGCGATAAGGATCATTATACAGATACACGAATCTATTATTTACCAAATAAGACCAAACTCCCGATCTATCCTTCCCTCGCAATATTCCAAATTTAAAAACAGTTTGCGTCACGTAATAAAAACGCGGTGAGTGACTTGTGACGTAAGTGCGATGTGTTGTGACTTTGTTGTTGGCAAACTATAGTGAAAACTAGTCTGGTTCATGGGTGTTGATAGAAATATCTATTTATGGTATGATGCGCTCTTAGGTCAAAGGTTCTTGTTCGGGAAATTCGAAAATTAGGAGTTTTCATACATATTAACCCCTGACGAAGAAAGGGATTTCGTGAGTTTGACGCGTCTGTGTGCTGTATTGTAAACTGAATTGAGAGGACTAGTAATAAAGTTGTTTTTAGCGGGAAATAGACTCATATTCTCGGCGACTCTACGTAGAGTAGCTTAGAGTACCCACCAAAAGAGTCAAAATTACCCTGAGGATGCCCTATTTAGGGCGAGACATGTGTTGGTTGTGGTATGTACGAGTACCTAAGTTGTTTTCTTTGTTTCATTGCACGTTATTATGTAGAAGGTAGGGAGGTGCTACTTGCATGAAAATATACACAGTATCATCATACAATCATATTAGTTTGCTCGCGGATTGCTAAGTAGATTAATCAATTAATAGTTAGGTAACTAGTTGTAATTGGCAAGAAAGGTATCTTAAATCCATAACGATTCGTCGTAATTTAGAAACACAAGAAACAGCCATCTTTTATCTTTTACAAATCGCAGACATGTGTCCATCCAACCAATTTGTCTCTGTCTGTTTATAGGTACTTTACCAATCAAATGCAAGAAAAAACTTAAGGAGAAAGCTATTCTTACGGTTGTTTTAAAATGCACATCATAAATATCTCAAGCTACGGTAGCCGATTGTCAACTAAAACGTTGCCATAAGATTTATAGCCTTATCGCTAACCGTTTTAGAATAATGTAATTAATGTGCCTACTCCTAAGTAACTTACATTACAATACAATGCATGTTCGGCTGTCATTATAACTCTTCGTGCTTTACAATAAGAATTATAATGCCATAAATCAGGTGTAGGAAAGTGATAACTTACTCGCGAAGTTACGTTCGCGTTTTGCGGTCCCTGTAACGTTTCCTGTGTGCTTTATTGTCATGGCGATAAGGTTGAAATTTTAACGGTTGCTTGTTTAGTAACTGCGTGTTTTAGTTCGTGGAATTAAAACAGCAAATGTGGCCCCGAGAGTTAAACGAACTTACGTTTGACCTTTAGACTGTGTTTTGTAGCTATTTTTCTGACGGCCTGATGATACGGCTTTTAACATATAAAGTACCTTCACACGTGTGATTAATGTGGTTCTATGATGTTCTGATCAAAACAGAATTATCGCTATGGACATGGCCAGTGATCTATGAGCTATGGACATGGATCAGTGACCGCTATTGACCATCATGTTGCTAATCTCATTTCCTTACCTTTTATTAGGTAGGTAGCTAGGTATTAATTTCCAAATAATTAGAGTATTTAAATGTCACTTGCTACAAACGGTGAAGGAAAACATCGTGAGAAAACCTGCATACCGGAGAGTTCGCAAAACTCAAAGGTGTGTGAAGTCCTACAATCCGCACTTGGCCAGCGTGGTGGACTATGGCTATGGCCTTAACCTTCTCATTCTGAGAAGAGACCCGTGCTCAATAGTGGGCCATGATGGGTTGAGATGATGAGATGATGAATGAGCCCCCTAGTGAGGGACCTCGGTAGCCAAGTGATAGGTCTTGGGTTTGATTTCCGGCTGGGCCAGATATTTTACCTATATTATTCATGCAACCAAGGAAGACCAACCAACGTATTTTAGGTACATCACATTCTATTTGCTATTACTCACCAGTGTCCTCCTATTAGATTTACCCATATTAGGCACCTACATAAACATTAATAATCCCAATGTACTTTTACATAGGTATAGTTTAACTAGAGAATCACCTGGAAATCTTTAACCCACACATTTCATCTCATCAATTTCAGCTATTAACAGACTAACCAACTAATATACTAACACCATCTGTTATCTAGATTAACCATCCTAGTCCCAAAATTGAGTGTTGTTCTAGGTCGGTCACAGTTGTCATTGGCGGCCACAGAAGTTCGCTCGTTGCATGCTCGTTTGCTACCTTAACTCCATAAAAACAACCTGGATACAGGTAGTATGACATAGTTATGTTACGTCTGCCTCAGTATCCAAAAACCCGTATCCATCCATCTCTGGAAACAATCATTTAGATAAAATCAATTCACGGAATTATCATGTCGTTTGGAGTTAAAAGCGTTATAACGGAATTGGTATCCATTTGAAAAATCGTCGTCGACAGCGGCTCTTATAATGACGGCACATTAGGCATTCATGTAAGATAATGCACTAGCCTTGCACGCTTCTTTGTCTGAGAGAAAATACTTTGGTGTTGTACCAATGGATGCCAAAGGAATTGTTCAAACGCCTTTTGAAAACACACAAACCTATGTATTAAAGATAAAGAAGTTTTAAATTATTTATTGTTCTAATTTCCCCCTCGCTAGGAATTGACCCTAGGACTCTTCGTAAGATAGTTTTCTAGTACAAGGTTTCGTCATCTAGAAAGATAGGTACAACGAACATAATGATGTTATAGATTTCTTTATTTCAATAACATCACGATGCAACTATCCAAGATTGTTCAAGTCTTCCTTTTTTTGTTTTTTATGGAATTAAGATAGCAAACGAGCATGCCGCACCACCCTTCCGCTGCCGCCCATAACAACTGTGACCGACCTAGAACTAGACTCAAAGGGACTAGGATGGTTAGTCCAGTTAGTAGATGGTGTTAGAATATTACTTGTTTAGTTTGTTTATAATGATGCAAAAAATATTAAATATCAAATTAATAGGAAAACTAACTAAAACTACAATCATGTTACATAATATATTCGTGAGAGACATTTTAAACTGGTTTTAATCTTTCCACGATTTGAATTATTGATAAATTACCCATTTATTAGCTGAATTGATTTAGTGGTTAATTGGCTAACACCTATAATAACCGGTTTATAAAATCTAGAAATATATTGGATTTTTAATTGAAAAGAAATGAAATACTGTTCCTCTTATGCCACTAAATATATTTTTTAATTTTTTTAATATCACCCACGTCAAATAACAGTGAGGTGAACTGAGAAATCCAATTTTGTTCACCTGCTTTGGTGAACAATGAAGGTAGTAAGTATATCGTTTCAGAACATTAGTTCTTAATCTGGATTACTCCAGAATCAATCATTTTGTCAAAGAAAAAGTTGCGCTTGTTAGAATTAGCTCCTTACAGCTTCAACATGCTATTCTTGACTACAATATTGTACCAACATTGGATTTTCACCATAAAAAACTCCATCATTACTTAACCCGATAAGAACCTAACATTCTGTACTTTGCAGTAATTAATAACCTAAATTCGTGATTAATAGATTTTTCGCCTTTTATCTTTTCAATGATATGATATCAAAGTAGCATTTTATTAGCCAAGGAGTCTGACGAGTCTGATTTGTTGACTTAATTATTTATGTTTGACGCTCCGAATATATGTTTTTTATTTTGCGAGACATTTACTATGAGGTGACACTTTTAATAGCGGTGTTTAAATTATAATATGTAATTGTTATGTTATATGTGTTTCCGAAACACACAGCATTTGTTTGAAGAAGCATCTGTAGATTATACCTTAAATTAAGCAAAATTCATACCTTTTCTCTTCATTATCTGTTACCTGTCACTTTCACATACAGCAGTGCGCGGCCAATTTACCAACGGCCAAGCCTGACAGCTAAATGTCAAGACATAGCGTTTGTAGATTCACCGCGAAAAACAGCTAAATTTTTTCCAATAACTTTTAAAGTTGATAATTCAAGTTTCTTACTAGAATATTGAGATAATATTTATTTATTCTGTATAACTAAGTGTTATAGAGTGTTTTTCTCGTGAAAATGAGTGCTTCACAAGGTGAAGACAGCGTGGTTAGTATTCAGTCGGATGTCGATGCTTCGGATGGAGATCGTTCATCTCGACGTCGGCCTAGTACGCCTAGGACTGAATGCGAGTCTTCCTCATCCTCGGAGGATGAGGTAGGCATCGCCTCACCACCACCAAATAAACGCCGTAAGTATAATAAACACTTAACACGTGATCCGCGAATTGATTCTTTAATTAATCAAGTCAACTACATTTCGGGATATTTGACGCAGATACCTAATTACATAATGTCCGTTAGCCAAAGTCCACAGGCTCCTACCCTTTCCACCCCTGAGAACACTGCAGAACAACCCAGTACATCCCAGTCTCAATACTTGACTAACCCGAACAGCAACCCCGTTAATTTACAACTAGGTGATTTTCACACGGATTTTGATGAGAAAAAGATTATCCCTTCTGCCAAGAAAGATCGGCTTGATAGAGTCAATCAACTTCAGCATTTCAATACTCAGGCATGGAAAGGATTGCGCTATAAATCCTTATTGCAGAGTTATGCAGCCACTCCTGGCTTTGTCTCTCTAAAGGTAAACGAGGAATTGAGTCATTTTAATAAAACCAAGGACTTTTTAGAATCTGCAGAGAATATGTTAGCGGGCTTAACTAATGCAGAACTACACCGTCAAGAGCTATTAAGACAAGGTTTACAGGATTTACTGAACTGGGCAGGAAAGCACCCTGGTGAATTGAATCCTACATCCTTGTATGAAAAGGTTTCAAGTCTCTTAGGTGTGGGTTCTCCACTCCATAAGTGTTCAGAGAATATTATGCAGATAATTTGTGGAAGAAGAGGAGAATGTATAGAAATAAGAAGAGGGAGGATCCTAAAGGAAATAAATAGTCCAGTAATTAAAGATACCTTAAAGGACATTCCACCGAGCGCTGAGTACCTTTTTAGTCGGGAAGCTTTGCAACCTATCATCCAGTCTCTTGGAGGAATGCAGACGTGGCTAAACCAGCCAGAATATATCAAGACAAAGGGAATAGTAAAAGAGAGACCCTTATCAGGTTATAGAACTGACAAGAGATCCCAAGGATCACAGATGTTGAATAGAGCTTCTAAAACTGATCAAAAAGGTAAACCAAACAATTATCAGTCAGCTCAGAAACGTACCTTTCGAGGGTACACCAAGGCTCGAAATAATGGCAACCAAAGCGCCAAACAAAAATGACTATATGACCAGTCACCAGGTTTTCAAGGGGGGGTGTTTGAAGGATCATGTGCAAGCATGGAGAGATCTAGGTGCAAACCAATAATTATATCCTGAACTTAGTTACCAAGGGACGCATACCCTTCAAAATAAAACCGCCCCTCCCGTTTTTAACACCTCGCTTGTTACAAAAATACAGCACAAGGAAGTCTGTAGAGATGACAAAAATGATTCAGGATCTAAAAGAAAAAGGGATTTTGGAAGTACCCCCACTTTTGAATGCGGGTTTTCTATCAAAGATGTTTTTGGTAAAGAAGCAGGACGGTGGAGTTCGCCCGATTTTCGATCTGAGGGGACTAAACAGACACGTTGTGACAAAACATTTTCAGTTAGTATCACAGGCAGACGTATCAGAGTTCCTGCAGCAGAACGATTGGATGGTGAAAATAGACATCAAACAAGCTTATTTTCATCTTCCAATAATGGAATCCCACCGTCGATTTCTGAGAGTTCATTACAACAACCAGGTACTTCAGCTAACCGCCTTGCCTTTTGGCCTGTGTTCAGCCCCCCGGACTTTTGCCAGCCTGTCCAATTGGGTTGCAGAGACCTTGCGATCCAGGGGCATAAGATTGCTAATATATCTGGACGATTACATTCTGGCAAACCAGGACCGAAACAAATTGCAGAATCAGGTCTCGGAGACTGTGGGAATTCTGCAGAGGCTAGGTTGGCATATAAATTTCCAGAAATCGGTTTTAAAACCAACTCAGGAGTTGGAATACCTAGGCCTTTTGTGGAACACAAAAGCATGCACCATGACCTTACCTTCAAAGAAGGTAATAAAAATAAAAACCACCATACATACCATTTTAGAGAGGGGAAATTGCGCACTCCGAGAAACTCAGAAGTTACTGGGATTTCTGAATTTTGCAAACATGACAACTCCAAAGGGAAGGTTGCACTGTCGACACATTCAGAGGTTTTTACGGGGCTTCAGCTGCCAGAGGCCGAGGCAGAAGAGAGATCTGCCTGTCCCAGTCCAAAGAGACCTACTTTGGTGGAAGAGTGCTGTAGACCACAGTACAGTAGTCATGCACAGCCCCGAAATCACTCATTTCTTAACCACAGACGCATCGGATGCGGGCTGGGGTGCTCACCTCAACGGAACGTATGTGAGGGGCACATGGTTACATCACCAGAAGTCATGGCACTCAAACCTAAAGGAGTTGTTTGCTGTATACGGTGTCATAAGTCGTCACCGAAAAATTCTAAAAGGTGCGCACATCTTAGTTCAGTCGGACAATGTAACACTCCTGGCATACATCAGGAACGAGGGGGGGACAAGATCCCTAGCCCTTCTGGATCTGACGTCAAAGCTTCTGGAGATGACGGAGCGACTAAACATCACGCTGTCGGCGGCGTACCTCCCGGGGAGGTACAACGGCATAGCCGACCGCCTATCCCGAGATCGACCAGTGCCGGAATGGCACTTGTTGCCCCCGGCTTCGGAAGCCGTATTCAGTGTTTGGGGCGTACCAGACGTCGATTTGTTCGCGTCACGGGAAAGCACAGTCGTAGACCGATACGTAACCTGGGACTCAAGAGATGGATCAGCCATTTTTTGCGACGCCTTCAGTCGTCCATGGAGCTTCAAGCTCGCCTGGGTTTTTCCACCGCCCAACCTAATGCCAATGGTATTGCGCCACCTCAATGCAGCAGTAGGCGTGTACATTGTGATAGCCCCACGTTGGACACAATGCTTTTGGCTGGCAGACCTGATGGAGAGAGCTTTAGCGGAGCCAATCCCGATACAGAATCTGCACAAGAATCTCATAGACCTGACAACAGGCAGACCACCTCCTCAGGTGGAACAATTGGAGCTAGTAGCATGGAAAGTTGGGGGTGGGCCAATCAAGTAGCCCATTGGTCAAGAGAGGAAAGGGATTTACTCCAGAAAAGCTGGCGGCTGGCCTAATAACGTATAAGGCTCCCATCAGAAGATGGGTTTCATGGTGTGAGCTCAACAATATTAACCCGCGGACACCCGATGGAAATGCAGTAGCTAGATTTTTAGCTAAGTTATGTTTGGAAGACAAACTGGCATATCGCACAATTCTCCTGCATAAGTCGGCAATTTTGAAACAGGAAATTTTGAAAACTTCACTAGTAATTTCTTTGTCCACCAAGTTTTAAAATCGGTATCCTTAGTAAAACCTCCTAATAAAAAAATTCAGATCTGGGATACAAAGTTAATTTTTGACTGGCTTAGAAAGACGCCTATGTCAGAAACGCTTTTCGACATATCCCGAAGGACAGCCATAATTTTATTATTAGCTTCTGGCCAGAGGATACATGATCTGACATTATTGGATATAGCAACTGAAAACTACATAATAGATAGACCAAGATAACTCTGTGGCCTAGATTCGGCTCTAAGACGGATAATGCTAGTAGGAGACAATCTGGGTGGTTGCTAAAACAACATCCGGATAAAAAAATATGTCCGGTTACACATTTGCAGGAATTAATTAGAGCCACAGAAATTAGGAGGAATGATTTAAAGTCATTATTTGTATCAATTAAGGGTACTGTTAAACCAGCCACTCAGACATTAATAGCAGGTTGGATAAGAACCATTTTTAGAGAAGTTGGCATAGATGCATCTCCAGGCAGTGTACGCTCAGCCGTTGCCTCTAAGAGTTGGATCGAAAATAGAACAGTGGATGAGATATTAAAAAGGGCAAATTGGCAAAGTTCCCAAACATTTAAGAGATTTTATTGTCGTGTAGTAGAGAACAATAATATAAATATTAGTGAGGAAAGATTAATAAATAATTTTATAAACCTATAGGTACATTGAATTGTGATTTGTGATAATTGATTTATTTCTTATTGATCTCATTTGATCTCATTATATTGATCTCGTTTAATTTTTATAGTGTGACTTTAGAAGTTTATTATTTGGTTGTTCATTTTTATTAATTCTATATTTGATTTATTAAGATTTTCAAGAGTTTATTCTTTAAGTTCTACTTATTTTTTATTTTTCAAGATTATAAGACAGGCCAGATGAAGCTATATCTTGTGTTTTATTCTTATTCACATAGCGTTTGTACCCTTTCACCAGCAGATAACAAACAGGTCTTCAAACAAATGCTGTGTGTTTCGGAAACACATATAATAAGACCGTTTTGCATTAAAACAAAACGGTTGTTATGTGTGTGGAGAAACACACAGCATTTGAGCAAGGATCTTGCTGGTGTTTTGAATGAAGATTGAAGACTATGACTTGACATTTAGCTGTCAGGCTTGGCCGTTGGTAAATTGGCCGCGCACTGCTGTATGTGAAAGTGACAGGTAACAGATAATGAAGAGAAAAGGTATGAATTTTGCTTAATTTAAGGTATAATCTACAGATGCTTCTTCAAACAAATGCTGTGTGTTTCTCCACACACATAACAACCGTTTTGTTTTAATGCAAAACGGTCTTATTAAATTTAGGTGGAATATCCTTCTACATGGAGATTCTACTTTCTGAATAGGTCTTTAGAATTTACGGACCTACTGAAGTTTTCATATTAGATAAATGAAGTAAATAAAATGAAATGAAGTTTATATTATTGGAAGTATTTAAAAATATTAAATAGTTTTTGAATGTAGATATTAGTGTGGATATGTTATGGTACGGGAGCCGACGATGCTAAATGTGGATTTACTCGAGCGTCACAGAGACCTATTGGGTTGCAAAGCTTAGATGATAAGAAGAAAAAAATGTTATATAATGTATACCTTTTCATCGGTGGGGGAAGCGGCTATAGACTTTTAAATATGTAAAAAAATAATGTCCATGTGGACATACTCGAGCGCTTCAGATATTGATAGCATCAATGTTCTACGTATTTTTAATAATGTACTATGCTAATCTGATCGTTTGTTTAATAGGGGTGACCGTAAGTAAGGATTGAAAAAATTACAGAGAAAAAATCTAATCGAGCACGTCAGATTTTCTATGGGGGTGTTAAGTGAACCTAAAAAAGCTCTCATTCAATAATCTGACGATTTCGATTTGACGCAAACTCGCTACCATTATTATAATGTGCAAAAAAAATTCGAACTTATATATGGGGCTCATATTTGGTGGAGGTACTTAACTGGGTACAAGGTATCTCCTGTACCTTAATCTGCCGCGCTCGAGTAAATCCCAGATTCCCCTCTTCGGCTCCCCAGCTACTATTTTATTTATTATATCGTTATATGGGGAGTTTTACGTCAGTGAGACGCTGAGACCTACTAAATCAGTTAAGCCGTTTTGGAGATTGCCAGAACAAACGGAACAAAGGCAAACAAACTAACCGACTAACAAATAAATAGTAAAAATTTTAAAATATTTGTATTGGTGTATAAGACATTTGGTGTTTGGGATTTTTTAAAATTAACCTCTAAGGTATAAGAGATTGTTCAAAATCAGTCACAACAATATCCACACTGGTCTAATCGCAGGAAACAGCTAGTAGGTATTTGACCAAGATTGCAGCCATATCCACATGGTTCCAATCCCCATATCAATGTGAGTAACAAAATTATGTGTCATTTAGGAGCGAGCAAAAAACTACTAATACAATCACGTCTAATGAGGTGCTTTTACACGAGCGATGATCGGCCGAGATGTTTCTCTACACAGAAATTAATTAGTACACGAATTATGGGCATCCTGCTATGCCGACATGGTCATTAAAATCATTAATTTTTTATATGCTTTTCATACATTTATTACATTTTTAATAGCTATAATACAGCTAGTTTCTTTTTTATAAGCATTTATGGAGAAACGCAAGATGGATTTCAATTGCCGTACAGTTTTGATATTACGTATCTATTTTGTTTATTTAGTTACAAATAATTTTGTCAATTAATTAATTGGAGTTTACTATACGAGTATTTTGTCATTTGCTTGTTCGAACCTGTAACATGTGAATTTACATTATCGTGGTTAATAAATTTCATAACAAATCACCCGTAGCCGTAGCAGAATTAGTGAAAATTTATATCCTATAATAGGAAATATAATCCTGACAACGGATGCGATCAGTTTCACATAATACTTATAGGTTAACTTTTGTTTTATGTTAAAAGGCATGCTCGGGAATATCTTGTCATTTCTTCCCTAAACGGCCAAAAATGAATATATCACGCGTTTACCAAAGACGACGGGCCTTTAGACTGTTGAAACCCATACCGTTTAGAAATACCGATTACCCGCTCGGATACCGCTATCCATAGCGGTAGCTACCGTGCATATTTAAACAGGGCTTTATGGTAAAACGATATCGCGATCAGTCATTATCACAGTCGCAATGTTATCATTGCATCAAAGTCACTGCGGAGACGGGGCAATAACAATCAGCGTCAAGATTGTGTGATTGCAGATGCTGATATTACGCACCTTGAACATTATAGCTCAGGAACTGCAGAGGAATTTGTAGCTTTATTGATGAATTAAGGGTTAACTTTTCCGGATTTCCGTATTTTGAAATGCCCTGATCTTTGGCCTTTACCGACTTCAATAAAAGGAGTAGGTTCTCATTTTGACTGTATTTTTATGTGTGTTTTAGGTAACTCGTAACTTTGTACTGGTTTTTTATGGAATTAGCGGGGTGGAGTATTCCCTACCTTTCCGCTGCCGCCCATGACAATGTGACCGAATTGGAACGAGATTCTTTCCTTGAGTCTTGTAGTGTTACCGTTGAGGACTGAGATGGTCGCCCCTAAAACAGTGTATCCAATTTTGATAATTAGTAACTCTGCTTATAATCCGCCGGGCAGCAGACGTTTTGTATTGTAATATGATTCATAATTAATCGATTACAAAACCCGACTCCAAAATCGACAAATACAGATAACTCAAATGAAAAGTCTACTCAAATTTTAATGAAACAAAAAATATATGGAGCACCACCATAGGTACATACATACAAAAAACTTGTCGTATTGAAGATCTCTGAAGTGGGTTGAAATTCCATCTTGGCTATCATAAGCCACCTGGAGGGCAAGGGCAGACCTTGAAGAGACGACTGCGCCAACATTTGCTCAAGTTATCACCGCGAATGCCATTGTTAGAATGTATGCGCCAACGGCAACGTTAAGCCTTTACTCAACCGCATTCCGCAGATAACGTGATGTTTTGATTGAAATATGCAAGTAGGTTTTATTATTGTCTTTACTAGGTTATTAGCGTGTACATTTTCTGGGCGTTAAATATCTTTTGTCTGTTTGTAAAAATATATCCCTATGTGGGTATCTAAATATGAGATATTTAAAAAAATAATTATGAGAGAATTTTTAAGCCCTTAGAAATCAAAATGACTATTGAAAATTATTACGAAAATATACCTATTTTTTAAATTAGATTGTGTATGCATTTCTTGATGAATTTGTTCTACCTTGGAACCTTTAAAGTACCTAGACACAGTCCTAGAAAATAGGGTGCCTGTGTGAGATATTTATATTAAAATTTAAATAAATATGTATTTTTACGTAATAATAATAATAAAGAAGCATATGTGAGATAATTTATATTAAAATAAAACTTAAAACTGTATAAAGAACCAAATATTCAAAACAAAAACACGTGATGGTTCTAGTTTGTACCTGATAGTCAGAGGTTGGGTGGGGTGATTTGTTTATCTCCGGCTATAAAAGGACTGGAAAGTTGTAATGGCGGTCACTTGCTACTGAGCAGTCGGAGGGAACGTTGCTCTGCCCCTGTCGGTGTTATCCGGCTCTGAGTATCACCCTCGACGATTTGTAGATAAGTATTATATATTATGTAATTACTATATTATGTAATTACTATATTATGTAATTATGTAATGTAATATTATGTAAAGTTGCTTCTGGATTATGTACTTCAAATTATAAATTACCATTGGTTATTTAAAGATTGTGTATATATATATACCTCGTATATACATATATGTAGTATAAAATGTGGAAATAAATAATAAATTAGAAATATTTAAATGAAGTGAAATAATTAAATCAAATATTAGTTATATTGATCAGTAAATATAATAATTGTTATTTATTAAATAATAATTATTATGAAGTATATTATTCACATAATAAGAATATTGTCTTTTGTTAATAAATATCACGGATACACTAATTAAGTCTTACCAGTAATACAAATTGGGCTATTAATAATATTAAAAATAAAGTTTGCTTGTGTTTCTATTATATATTCCATCCTGACTTCTAACATCAGAAGTGGGATCGGCTTACAAACACATTATCTAATTATTATTTCGTATTTTTTTAGAGGGAGAGGGAACGGGAGCATCATGGATACCGAGATGATGCAAAAGTTGCTGGAAGCAATCAATTTGGCCGTGTTATACAGTTGACGCAACGATGACGTTTCCTTATCAGTCTCAGATCCTGAAAAGATGGATAGCGGAACCGAAACCTGGTGCAAGCCTTATTTAGAGAAGTTTTAATGTCTCCACAGTAATTAATATTTAACTACTACTTGCAATAATGAGACAGAATGGCCGAACCCGTTATATAAAATATAGCAAACTCTTAATACAAAAGACAATAGGTTTATTGCTATTACGATTATTTGATAAATCGTCATGTCAATATATACCCTGTGTAAAGGCTCAACTGACTGACATTAGGAAACCGAGACGCATTGTCTATTTCTATCGGCGTGTCGTCCTAAAGGAGAATGACTCAGAAAATGCTGATGTTATTAATTCTTATTTTTATTTATCACCATGTTTTCTATTATTAAAATTTCTTTCATTGTTTGGTCCACAGAAGATGCAGATTCGCTATTTAAGTATAGTACTGTTTGCAGTTCCGTTTGCGTTGTTAGCAGTTATCATTTTGTGCAGTTCTTATGAGATATAGACTTGATAATATACCACTGTGATTGTGAGGTCTTTTCTCTCATTGGCTAAGTTCAGATTCGCAGAATTCCTCTAATGGAGAACCTTATGTTAAACTCAGGTCCTTATGAAATCGATGAACAAGGTATGTGATGAGATTTTGAAAGGATGTATGTTAAGTGACGTCACTTATGAATGGTGTGTTTGTGTGTGTGTGTGGGTGAAGGAATACTGCAGTATACTTGGTGTTTGATTCTGGAGCCATGAGCAGTAGATGGTTGAATCTTACGCGACAAGTATACTAGGCCGTGTAAGACGGTCATACGCCATGATGTGTGTGTGTGAGTGAAGGAATACTGCAGTATACTTGGTGTTTGATTCTGGAGCCATGAGCAGTACATGGTTGAATCTTACGCGACAAGTATACTAGGCCGTGTAAGACGGTCATACGTCATGATGTGATGCTGCAAAAGGCGGCCTGGTGTGAAGTCTAGACACCATGATGCAGCACATGGTGGGACCTGATCACGACAGCCCGACCAGAGATATTTATGAAATTGTGATACGATCATACATACCACATGGTGTGATTATATGCTGCAAAAGGTGGCCTGGTGTGAAGTCTAGACACCATGATGCAGCACATGGTGGGACCTGATCACGACAGCCCGACCAGAGATATTTATGAAATTGTGAGACGATCATACATACCACATGGTGTGATTATATGCTGCAAAAGGTGGCCTGGTGTGAAGTCTAGACACCATGATGCAGCACATGGTGGGACCTGATCACGACAGCCCAACCAGAGAGATTATCAAATAGGCATGACGAAAGTTTTTGAAATCTTCTTCTATAATGGGGGTACACGTTTGCTATTGACGAGGGAACCTTTATTTCGGCAATAACTATGGTTTCGCCAAGTTTAAAGCCATTTTCCTAATAAGTTTTCAAAGACCGCGAAAAACGCTTTCGGGTGTCATGGCGTCAGCTCTGACGTCATTGCTCAGTTAAGAATATGTTAGATATATATAGAGGCTTGGTGAGGGAAGTAGGCGGGATTTGTGATTGGAATTAATTTCAAAGAGAATAAGTGGTAAACAGTGCCTCGGTGTAGAAATACATTGACGACAGAACCCAACAAAGTGTTTCTACATGTTCCAAACAAAAAAAAAAAAATAATGAGAATGATCTTCATATCATCATGGTCCTAAAGAAGTAAAATAATTGAAATTAATTAGAATAAAATACGTACACACTGACTTGGTGATTATCAGATACCTATTGGGTACTTAGAAGAAATACTTACACTATTAGGTGCTTTCTAGCTGTAGAAATTTACTAATTTTATCAGGTTTATAATCCTGAACTAGAAACTTAGATGATGTTGGGAGCTTGATCCAAAAATAAACAAGTTTATTGTAAAATACCCTATAAAAATTAAATAAAATATTATTTGAGGTTTTGTTTCAAATAAGGTGGTTGTATCTAGTGATATAAAAAAGTTTATACGAATGTACAAACAAGGGAACTCTGGCGTTTCTTACTGGGGACGGGCTGGATTCGGTATTTTTGCGAGGAAATTGCTCCAAATCAATTAATCGATCCTGGGCGGATTTGAGTCTTATCAAAGTCTATTTTCATTGTTTTTAAATTGAGTAGAGTTGATTTAACTCACATAAACTATTAAAAATCATTCCAAATGAGTGAGCTGTAGTACAACAACTAATCTACTAATCATACTGAAATTTGATAACTCACTGAGGACTGACGTCATCGTCAGGCTGGGGATGTCTTTCGTGTTTCGGTCAAAATGGCCGATTGCGGTGTTTTGATGTTTTGATTTATTCGAGGTGTTTTTGATCTCAGGTTTAAAAAAAAAAATCAGTGTTTTGAATCCTTTAAATGGGTGTTTTCCCCTAATATCATTGAATCTTTGATTGTTTGATCCTGTCGTCACGCCTGTTGTGATATTCTGTTTCCAGACTTAAGTAACTATTGAAGGGTTACTTCGAGAACGAAGTAACTATCAGAATGGCCGTGTGAGATATTTATATTAAAATTTAAATAAATATGTATTTTTACGTAATAATAATAATAAAGAAGCATATGTGAGATAATTTATATTAAAATAAAACTTAAAACTGTATAAAGAACCAAATATTCAAAACAAAAACACGTGATGGTTCTAGTTTGTACCTGATAGTCAGAGGTTGGGTGGGGTGATTTGTTTATCTCCGGCTATAAAAGGACTGGAAAGTTGTAATGGCGGTCACTTGCT
This sequence comes from Hesperia comma, assembly GCA_905404135.1. Classification (NCBI taxonomy): domain Eukaryota; kingdom Metazoa; phylum Arthropoda; class Insecta; order Lepidoptera; family Hesperiidae; genus Hesperia; species Hesperia comma. Next base: position 10,979,432 of record FR990034.1, read on the forward strand.
ACTGAGCAGTCGGAGGGAACGTTGCTCTGCCCCTGTCGGTGTTATCCGGCTCTGAGTATCACCCTCGACGATTTGTAGATAAGTATTATATATTATGTAATTACTATATTATGTAATTACTATATTATGTAATTACTATATTATGTAATTATGTAATGTAATATTATGTAAAGTTGCTTCTGGATTATGTACTTCAAATTATAAATTACCATTGGTTATTTAAAGATTGTGTATATATATATACCTCGTATATACATATATGTAGTATAAAATGTGGAAATAAATAATAAATTAGAAATATTTAAATGAAGTGAAATAATTAAATCAAATATTAGTTATATTGATCAGTAAATATAATAATTGTTATTTATTAAATAATAATTATTATGAAGTATATTATTCACATAATAAGAATATTGTCTTTTGTTAATAAATATCACGGATACACTAATTAAGTCTTACCAGTAATACAAATTGGGCTATTAATAATATTAAAAATAAAGTTTGCTTGTGTTTCTATTATATATTCCATCCTGACTTCTAACACCTGCATGCTTTTATGTTTAGGCATGGTGTTAAAGTATGTGTCTACTTTTACGTTCCGTGAAAAAGAGCGAAAGCGCCTCTAGCGGATACTAAGCCCAACTTCAACTTCTCGTCAGGAGACCTGATTGCCTTTCAGCGCACGACTTGCGATGTAATTATAATACTTGACAAGCTATTACCCTCTTGGTCTCGCGTCATCGATATTCCTTCACGCCAATATGTTATACTTGTAACGAACTTCAGGTAAATTGGATGTAGACTTTTATTATCGATGAAATATCCTGTGATATCAAAAGTGGCATAAGATGGGACCTTAGGATATTTTTGGCCCTAAATTTTATTATTTCTTTCCTCTTTTTTCCTTCTTGATTGACAACACATCGGTGTTGCCTTTGGTGCTGTTGACTTCCATAGACAATGGAGATCACTTTTTAAAGGCCACTCTAAACTAACAAACACTAACAGTCTATTCTCAATCGTCGTACCTATTAAAAATTTAACAATAAATACTTTAACACCCTCTGCTAACTGGATCCTTGCTATTCCCGATTGTAGTCTTGTTCTCGGCCGGTCACAGTCGTCATCAGCGACAGCGTAAGGTGCTGCATGCTGATATTGCTGATATGTTATTTGAAATCTATAAAACATGGAATTGATGCTAAAAGCTATTCAATCGATTTTGCTGGTATCTAACCACATTGCAAATAGACAATAACAAGGCACTAACCTGTACCTTCTATCGGCCTTCTGTATAATTATCACCTACACGCTAAGCCCACAATTTTACGCCTCGTCGAACTCAAATACGTTGAATTAGAAGCATCTCGCGTCATCAACTCGAATTTGGCACAAAAATTGGGACAATTCTTGTGTTTATGTCGGAAAGTAGATTTAAACTATCCCAGAAACTCACAAAGATAAATCGTGAACGGTAAGGTTGTGTTTACACTGTTTAGGTACAATACCTGTCTACTTACTTTTTAGGTATGTTAATAGCTGTAAATCAATCTGACGATTTACCTGATGGTAAGTAGTCTTAGTTGTCATTGAACATAAGTACCGAGTACATAGAACACCAAGAACATTAGGTACCGATGCTTCGGACATTTCAGAAAGTTCCTAGTCGATGAGCTTCGTTAGTTAAGTAATTATCTTTGGTAGGTATAATGACTTTGTATTTGTACCAATTAATGATTGAACAAAATGCCTGACACGCCAGTATCTAAATAAAAATAAAACTGATAAAAAAGTATTTATAAAAAACTAATGGCCATCCGTTAAAGTAGTGTGTAACGAGCCTTACAATTCTGATTAGGAAGCGGCATATTATGCAAACGAGATGAACCAATTTGTCAAACGTGTGCGGCCTACCGCGTTATATCTAACGATAAATAATTTATCGAAGTGCTGCCACTTTTAAAGCTGACTATTCAATTAAAGCGAATTGTCCTGACTCCTGATATATCTTGCTTATAAGCAAAAGTGTCAAGTTCGAGCCACAGTGGTCCGGGTTTGATTTCTCAGGTTGGATTATTGGTTATTGATATTTTTTATGTATGTGATAAATGCCTACGTATAGATCAATAATACACATTAAACATAATATATTTATAATCCTTATCTATCTTCTTCTCTATTTACGTATAATAAACTGATCGCTGTTTGTGCACGCTAATCTCAGATAGGCTGAACGGAATTTATACCAGAGTTCCCGCGGGATCGGGATTCACACGAGAAAAACTTCTATGTTTGATCGAATTCGCCGGCAACAGCTTGTCATCTCATTATAGTTAGGTAATCTAGTCGTTTAATCATGCAGCAGTATACATGCTTATCTACAAGAATTAGATGATTTACAACACCGCATACAAAACCGTTTTGCACCCTCCCACACTCGTCGCTTCCTTTTTATGCAAATCGGTTTATCTTTGTACCGCTCCCTCGTGTTCCATTTACCGCCCCCTGTAGTCTCTTTGTCGCCCTGGCGTGCCTGCCGCCCGCGTGCGTTGTAAGCCTTGCACGCCCACTTACGGCGGGCCTGTTTACCGTAAATATTACAGTTACTATCAGACCAAATGACTTTTAACTAAACCTCAGTGATAAGCTTAACTGGAATCCTGACTATTTGTATACGAAATGAGATCTGTACTGACAAATAGTGTTCGGTTACATACATAACAGTAATACCCTTATTATTTAGGTAATAGAGATCAGATTAGATAAACAAATCTGACTTTCTAGATTTCTAGTAATTGCATCGTAATGTATGACTGCGTGTCGTGTTTTGAGAGCAAAGTAAGTTTGTTATCCATGAACACATTTAGCTTTTTGGAATGCGCGTTTTTTTGGTTTACAACGCTATGCACTCTAGCCCCACACTCCTAGGATTCCATGTGTCATTGGCGCCATTGACACTACAAGACAAGGACACACCTAGACCAAGAACGGACAAAAATTTAAATTTCCGCCTTGTGAGTGTGTGGCGATATTTATTGATTGGCGTTATAAGTTAGACCTGTCTCTCTGTGCCTTCTGAATGAATGAACCGATTTGAGTGCGGTTTTTTAAATCGAAATCCAGATTTACTTGCGGTGGTGTTTAGCTAAGTTTGATAGAAATCGGTCCAGCAGTTCGAAGAATATCAACTATTTCCTAAAATGATGTACGACATATTTATTGGCATACCGTTGAATTGTGTTCAGATCTATAATATGGAGGTCTATTAACATTGATGATCACCAGTGAGAGTTACGAGTTTTTTAACCGACTTCAAATAGAAAGGAAGTTCTCAATTCGACCGTATTTATGTTTGTTATGACGTGTGTTCAGCGATTTTTTCGACGTTTTTGAGCCGATTTTGGTAATTTTTTTTTGTTGGAAAGAAGTTATTCCAAAGGTGTTCTCATGATAAGGACATCAGGATCTGATGATGGCATCTCAGAGAAATCGAAGGGATCTTTTGAAAACTGTATTGTTTTCATTAAGCACTACAATTCCACGTAGTTATAGTCGATTTGTGTTTGGGTTTGATTAATTTGTATTGACGAGAAGAACTTAATACCTAGATGGATTGAATTGAGCGTCACCTGGCGAGTAGTTTTTGAGTTATCTCTGCGTGTTGATGCTGAAGTCGGCTATTTTTCTTTATGTTTTAGTTATATTTGTCAAGGTGTTTATTATCACAACTCGTTAATAAAACGTAGCGTATTCACGACGCAGAACCTCAAAACATAGCTAATATTATGAATGTTATATCTTATATCGAGTCGTGGTCTGCCGCAACGCAAGGACGGCCAAGTATACCTTACAACTGCATGGGCAATGACTAATTACTACTATTAGACGTTAATTAATTGATTACTTTGATCTTAAATTGGTTTAAAGAAATTGACGCTAATACATATTATGCTCTCGGAAGTTGATATTATTATGTATTTCCCTTGTTAAGGCTGTTGACACATACACCGATGAATCTCTTAATTTTATTATAAGTTTGTGTTTTCAGTTCATTTTTCGAGAGGTAACAATGGACAAAGGTGTATTGTAACATAATCAAATACTGAATCTTATTATTTTGTGCTCTTATATCGTCCTATATACATCACCTGGTGGTTCGTATGACCCATGGAGCAAATATAGAGAGGAGATGCGATGTAGGCGTGGCCCGCGCGCCACTAGTATGGATTGTGGTCCATACTTGCCTTCAGTCATCGCTGTCATCCGGTTCAAGAACGGACGTCTCGTGTCACTATTTGTTTTACGGTATTTCAAAGAAATTATGGTTTGTTGTTCCGTTTTGCAGTGTAAAAATAATAGTAAAACAAGAAATGTTAAGAATGGAGGTGTTTCATATCACCGGTAAGTGAAGTTTTTGCAATAAATCTTATTATCGTAATTTAATTTCAATTACTTAAAACCCAATAGATATTTTAATCTGAAATCAACCTTAAGGAATGGGCAATAAAGCTTGCTTTAGCTTAGCTTAGCTTACACGTGTCATCTACATGGTTCATTTACCTCTAGAGGTACCTATTCACGTCTCCGTAGGTGATGCGAAAAAAGTTTATCGACATCGACATTTTATTAGTTATTGTTACAATAGTGAGCAATTGTAATGTAACATCTTTAAAATTTTAACCTGCTTAGATAAATTATATAAATAAAGATATGTTATGCGCTAACAAACAGGGGCGTGTTAATGAATAAACAATATAATAAATTAAGTTAAATAATAATAAATAACACCTATTTGCAAACTCAGAAACGCCTGACGTTGCGATATATAATATAACAAGTAATGCCGTCGCGTTACTACATATGCAAACAAATGTGATCATTAACCGACTTCAAAAAAGAAGGAGGTTCTCAATTCGACCGTATAGGTATATGCTTTTTTTATGTACGTTCAGCGATTATTTCGTCGTTTATGGGCCGATTTTGATAATTCTTTTTTTGTTGTAAAGTAGATATGCGCAGTGGGGTCCCCTGATAAGGAAACCAGGATCTGATGATGGCATCTCAGGGAAATCGAGGGGAACTTTTGAAAATTGTATGGACAACTAGTGTGTTTGTTCATGTTATCATAAGTACATTAAAGCGCTACTATTTCATGAAGATCTGGAGTCGATCTGATGAAGCCGAAAGACAGTCGAGGGAACTCCTCAACGATTTACTGCAGTTATTTAGTGTTTGGGCTTGATTAATTTGTAGCGACGAGAACTTTACACTTACATGTTGAATTGAGCGCCATATGGCGAGTAGTTTTTGAGTTATCTCTACTTATCAAGATTGAAGTCGGTTATTTTTTTTTTTGTAAAAAGCAATTATTATTTGCGATTTCAAAGTAGGTTTCTTAATGAAAGACTGCAAGTTTGTTAGATTGTCCGTCTGAAGAAATGGTTTTCCGGTTATGCGCACTTAATACTACACCCTATATAACAAAAGCTGGAGCCACCCCAATTATAAACACCAGGAATCGCAAATTGCATTTAAAATAGGTCCAACCAATTTATCGATAAAATCACGCTTGTGTCAAATCACTAAACGATAACGGGAATTATGGTTGACAAATCATTGAAAATTTAACCTTACTGCTTACAAATAAAGATCAAATTATATTTTTCACAAATATCACTTGCCACCTGGTCAATACAAAATGTCGCAAATACGTTACTTTCTTTATAGAAAAGCCAACTCTATTGCTCAGAGTCAAGATGTGTTTTTGCATTAAAGTTTGTACAATTTAGGGTATTTAAGCTTTACATATATGCGACCAATTAAAACTACTCTTGAGCAAAATGGGAGTAACCTATATTTCGTGGGAGTAACTGACCACCGTTTGTTTGTGTGCGTTTGGCGACACCGGTTTCAGTAATAATTTTGACGTATCACACTTCCGCTTAATCTATGTTTCGTGGTATGACCCATCCATTTTTGACATGGGCCTGTAGTCTATTTTCCCTTAACCTTTTTTTAAATTTTTAGACAAAATTTTTATTTTTATTTTTCCATACCTAATGTGGCATTGAAATACATAAGTACACCCCGAAATTTTCACCCTTTTATCACCAACCCCTATTTTTTAATAGTCATTTTCCTACAAATAATTTATATGGCATAATACCTAACGTTTGCGGGGTCAGCTAGTAATTATGTACTCGTATTTGCTTAAAAAATACCGAAAAAGGTTCTTCGAATTTCCAAAATTAAAATAAATAAATATAAAGTTAAATATTCAATTCATACCGTACAATTTAACGTTCAATGGCTTTATTCAAAACTGTTTCGATGAGTCACTTAATTAATACCTACTCAACACTCGAAAACTCTTGAGTTTCAAAAGGAACTCTAAGTTATACACTAACAAGGATAACGCGAGGACGAGGAAGACATTATATTACAATACATTACTTATTTTAAATGGTTAAGCACTTACACTTCCTTAAGAATTTGCTTATCGTACCGCGAAATAATATTCATTAAGGATTTATTTTTAGCCGTATTCACGATGCAAATGATGTGGACTTTTAAGGGTATGAAGGGTTTTGCGTAGGCTTGCAGCTAAAATGGTAGTAATTCTGTTTGAGAGAAAGGTTGCGGGGATACAATTTGTATTATGAGGACCAGTATCATCATCATTGTCTACTGAACTCTTGGTCTTCTCTTAACATAATATGATGGATACAGGTTGTAGTCCACTACGCTGGGCTATTGAAGATTGGCAGACTTCAAGAATATTTTGGAGAACTTTCAGATGTACAGGTTTCCCCACGATGTCGTCCTTCATAGTAAAAGGCAATTGAACAAGACAAGATTGGTCTGGAGAAAACATGAGCATTTCGGATATTTTTAACTGGCAAGAGGTATTAACAACTGAAAATCAAAAACTCGTTAACATAACTCGAAAATAAACGACATCTATCGCAAAATCGAGGAACTCTCCAGTTTTCCCGCCCGCCCCAAGCATGCTGAACTTAAAGTAACACCGATGTTTTCCGATAGATGTCGTTAGTAATCTCAAAGAAAAATCTGCTGTAATTTTCACTGCAGTTCTAAATCCTTAGCTCAAACCTCATATTATCTTGTAACGAGCAAACAACACTGATAATATAATTATGTGGACTATCCTAGTCCTAATGACGGTCTTGTTGTAAGTCCATCATAGTTGTCATGGGCGCAGATGGATGGTGCTGCATGCTCGTTTGCTTCCTTAAATCCATGAATTCAATCCAATATAGCCCACTTCTGAGCTGAGTGCAGGTCTCTACGCATCATTAGACCTAGAGTATATTCCGCCACGTTGCTCCAATGCGAATTGGCGAATTGGTGACGAATTTTAAATCCTTAAAAACAGGCAAGTGAACTATAATTAAGTCAATTTTGTCACCCCTTTATTAAGTACTTACACAATAGGTGAAATTTAATCACTTACGTCAACTTGTCGACTCCATGTATATTTGGTAATTACCTTATTAACAGGTTATTTAGGTATATAATTATCTCAAGAGAACTGTATAATTAAATACGAGTCTATACAATGTAGGTATTATAAATCTGTAAATTATTGCTGTCTGTACGTGAAAGATAAATGGAAAACACAATTATTGGAGGCCTTAATTAACGCAATAAGTACGATTGTTTCAATTTTTGCCTCGGTAGTTTGTATTTACGTGCTAAGTATTAGTACACAACACAGTAGTAAAGCCAAGCGCTAGATAGGTATTGTAGTAGTAAGTATTTGCGTTTATGTGAGCTTATCTCAAAATGTACAACATAACTGATTTTGGTGCTGTTGCCACTACTGTATTTAAACACGTTTCATCTAGAATTTGTTTGTTTGATTCTTTAAAGAAACAATTGTGCCAATTTAATTAATCACATTCTCCAGTGTAAGTAAGTAGACAGTGAGGCCGCTTGCTCACATTCGCGCGAATACGTAAACCTACAAGTGTAGGACGACGTTCGCAAATTTTTACTATTTTTTTGTCACATTCGCGTTGACATTGACATTTTCCTAGCTGTCAAAACTGACAGTTTTGACGCGCACCTTCTCGCGCACTTGAACCTTCGTGTAGTCTCCCAATTGGTGCAAAAATCGTACCATGTTCAAACATTCGCATGCATGTGAGAGACGGCGGTAAGGGGACCGTTTTCTGAAGCGACGCGACGGCACTTTTACAAATATATTTTGACACCTTATAATTTTTAATCTTTTTAAAGTAACGAATTATTATGTATCTGTATAATTTGCCGCAAAAACGCTTCAGGGCAGACAGCTGTAATTTACACGTTTTGATGTGTTATGAGGCTGTGAAAAATATTATCATAATTAGGTATTATTATGCTCATATTCGTAACGAAGTCATGAGTACTTATGATGACAGGAGGATGCTTTAAAAATATCAAATAGCAACCTTAACCTCTTCTTTATAAGAATAATTATGCATAACCTTGCACAGGAACGTCCTGTCAAACTCATGTCTTTCCGTATTTTAGGCGATGTGGCACAAGAACAACTTATCGTATTTTGTGATGATACTATATCTCCCTCCACAGCTTCGCTTTGAGTTTTTTCCAGTTTATTCTCCTTTTTATCCCTTTAGGGCAGGAATTTCCAAAAATCCTCTCTTAGTGCTCTCCTGCACTTTCCAAGAAACATGGATGCCAATACCAAACAGCTTCTTGCGTTTAGTAGTTTCCGCTGTGCATCATCTGACAGCCAATCACTCGGTAACGGAAGAGTTTTATATTGATGATTATGGTTACATATTATATTTTATGATACTTTTAAATGGCATGTTAGTTAATATTAGCTTCTCCCCTGCTCGTGAACTCTGTAGGTATTCATGCCCTGCTTAAGTAAATCGTTCGTACTGAAGGGAGGTCTATTACGAAACGAACCACAAGTTGCAAGTATGCAACGCGTTCAAAAAAACTAAATCTTTTCTTCTCAAATAGGCTTTTTAATATAAGCATAGAGTAATAATTCGTTGTCTGTTTGTTCCAGAAGCGCGGTGGTCGAAGCATGAGCGGCGTGACGTGACCGATGGCTACGGACGCGCGCCCGCGGTCGCCGCAAGATGGCGTCCGGAGACGACGCGAACTCTCCAGGTCCCCTGTATTTACCGCTTTTACTATCTTTCTTTTAGTTTTATAAGCTTGTCAGAAATTATTAGTGCAATGCTCGTCGTGTACCACCAGTTCAAAGCACCAGTGGTTCGAGCTTTAATGATATTTCCTCGTCGTACGACTAAACACTTGCTGTACTTAAGATAATTATGATACGGGTACTCACAATGTGTATGAAATGAATTCTGCTGAGTTTTGTTTGCGCATGCTACTGTCACTGCTGAGTTCATCCGTGACCACGATGCATGCAACTGAGTCGAAATATCGGCGTACAAAATGTCGTACAAAATTTATTAAGAGTTATACCTAGACATGAACTCTTTCAGATCGTGGAATATCCAGAATCAGGTATTATTAAATCCCGAAGGTAGGAAGTCTTTGCTTGGTGGTTGGTCTGAAGCCGGACTGGTTAGTTATCACCACCTAGCTTGTGTCAGTGGCTTGAGAGCCAGTTATTTCTTTAGTTCTTTAAACTTCTCCTTTGGCTGATAGCGAATCAGTGATGCCTTTGGTGTTACTAATGTTCATGGTTGACGGTGATCACTCACCGTAAGGTGGCTCGTCTGCTTGTTTGTCGGTTATAAACAAAACAATCAGGTTCAAATAATAACCTAGTATAAATAAATCGTCTATTCTCAATATATTAGGAGAGCATGATTAATATGTTCATTTGTTTATTTTGTCCATTTTCCATTTGGATGGTGCGCAGCAGTTACGAGACATCTGGTGATAATGATTAATGAACTTCTAGGTCCTTCACTTGGCAAACTCAGCCGAACGGTTCACCGGTTAAAGAAAATATTTGTATTTGTTCAAATAAGATCACTTTTGTTTCATTTTAATTTTATTGGCTTCAAATCCACTGAAACGAAAGGCTAAACAACAGCAACAGAATTTTATGATGGAATATAGTGCACATTAAAGCGAAACTTTGTCTTCTGCAATAAGATATGAGATGTAAACATTGCTACGACTACGAGGTCAACTGTATCGCCAAATTGCCAACGTTCGCCTATTTATAATCGACGTGTCTTCCGTCTGTCTGTCTGCCACCTGCTGTCCTTACGCAAACCGCTCACAAATTCCTGCACTTGAACGTAAACGCTTAGTTTACCCAGAGCCGACTGCCACGAAATCTTTTCAAATCTCATATATACGTCTTCTTAGTCGGAGTAATGGCTCTTCAAAGAAAAGCGCACATACGATTCATCTGTTCCGATATAGCTCTTCGTCGGTCGCGGGGAATCCTCCCGGAATTCAGCGGCGAGTTGCGGGGGAAACTCTCTCGCTCTAAATCCGTCGCACTCGCTGCTCGTCTGTTCGGCGAGTTACACGTTGCACGCTAAATATATCGCCGTTTGCGCAGGTCACCGTACGTGACGCTGGGCGCGGTGCGGTACACCGTCAGGCGAGCCCCGCCGCCTCGCGCCTGCCCGTGCCGCTGCTGCTCCGAGGAGGCGGTGGCGGCGTGCCTCGGGCGCGCCAAGCCCGACCGCCGCACCCTGGAGCGCTTCCAACGCCGCCTGGGCCGCGGCGCGCGCGACGAAGGTACTTCGCGCCACCAGCGCCTCAAACAGTTCACCGAGCGACTTATGCCGCGTGCCAGTACGACGCCGACGCCTCCGCCGCCGCCGCCGCCTCCGCCTCCGCATTCGGCGCCCGTGTTGCCGCCCGTACCGCCGCCCCGCTCGCGTCATCGCCACAGCCCCTCTCGAGGCGCCTCCGTCGACCGATACGACGAATTTTCCGGCAATATTACCTTAGAACGCGTTGAGCCCCGATCGATCGTCGGGACGTACGCGCAGAAAACTATACCATATCGTAGTGCTTCGTTCTCGCAAGGTGATTTCGCGCCGGATAAATACTATCGCGGTAAACAAAGTTCCATTTTCGACTTCGGTAAACGTGCCGCGGAACGTGTCGGTTGTGTTAAACGCCGCGATGACTCTGCTAGTGTTACCGAGGAAAACGTAACTGAGGGAGGATCGGTAGCGTCAGTCGACTCGGCGGTTGGGTCCGATGAGGGGCTGTTGGCTCACGCGTCTCCGGCGCCGCGATCGCCTCCTCCGGATGCGCCACATAAGCAGCTCGGTGCTCGTTCCTTAACACACCCGCTGCCGCGTCGTGTGCCTCCAGTGCGGGAGGAGGTTACGAATGAAGCCGGCGGCAGCTTGCCGGCGTTGATGGCCCCGCGTGTGCTTCATGAACTACGTGAAGAAAGTGACGGTTCGCAAGCTGATAGTGCGCAGGCGCACAGTGAAGGCACCTCTCCTCTAGAACCTGCCCAGCCTTTTGCGTTTCCGCCTCTCCCGGCTCCTCCTTCTAATGCGTGTGTGAATGTGGACTGTAAATGTACTACATATCCGGTTCATAAAGATACGCCCAGTGAAGACGAGGAACCGGTTCAAATATCAGTGCCTGTTTATGAGTGTATAGTGAAACAGTGGTCTAAAAACTTACCTTCTGAGGAAGAGCAACGTTTGGATGCTGCGTCGGATGGATCGTTGGACCGAGACAAAGAAGATGAAACGATAACAAGCGAAAAAGTAGCTAATCTCTTGGCTGCAGTACAAAACTCGTCTTCCTTAGCGCCTGTAAGCGTAAGAGATCGACGTCGAACACAAGATAAAATTAAGAGACGGAAAGGAATCTATATTACCACTGCTAGTGATGATGGAGGTGAAGATGATGATTCCGTTCCAGTGAACGGTTGTAATCGTGAAAGCAGTGATATTTCCCTTCAAGACATGCGTCTCTCAACGGAAACACGTACTTCGTCCTTACTTGGTGATAAGTCTGATGACTCATTCACTAATGGACCTCCAAGTCCTAGTCATGGATCGGCACCAAATTGGTCCCGATCCGAAGAATTACGTGCCAGGCGTGCACGATTTTCCCAACAAAGTTCTGATGAAAGAGAGGAAGAAATATATCCAGTACGGCGAAAGTACGGAGTAGTTTCTCGTGGTGATTCACCTTCTGAGGCGGAAAGTGATTCCTATTCAAGAGACAGAACCGCATCTCCATCTCCTTTTAGTCCTTCTGATACGTCTGATGTCGAAGCGAAGCGTCAGCAATTTACTCGGGCTTCATTCGGCAAAAATTTGGAGGCTCCGACATGTCGATCTGTTGAAGTGGGACGCAGAAGTTTCTCGGACGAAACAGTGCCGTCACGAAAAAAAAGCGCTGGTGCTGCACCAACTGTTAGCTCAAGGCCTCGAGGCCCAACACACGTCCGAGCAACGTCCTCGCCGTCAAAATTAGCAGGAGTGAAACCTGGAGTAGATCTGCTGGCGGAACTTCTTCGAGGAAGTTCTGAAGCTCTATCAAATTCTACGACCTTCGACAACGTGATACTAACGCTGCACCAACACAACGTGAGTACTCTTACATTGTTATTATATTTTGACCCCAATTCCGCAACAAAGTTAAGAATGTTAGTTCAGTGCTGTGATGTTTATCTTAGCAGAAAATAGCCTTAATGCAAACGAGCTTGTATTATTGCCAAAGCATAAGCCGATTTATTCGCTAGACATTTTTCGCACGTCAGTGATGTTCGCGGTTGCTGTAGTATAATTTCAGTTACCTACGGTTGTTCTTATCCACGATCAAATTCAGGGTCGGTTCGTGTTTAAATACAGTACTCGTATTCCCCGGCATTTGTGGGGCCAATGTCGTATGAATCACGCTGCAGTTGTTCCAGAAACATTAAAAATCTTAAGGGCAATATTGTTTATTAATATATCTTCGTCAGTGAACTTAGTCTTTTTTACGATGAGCAAAGCTTCCCAAAAATAATTAGACTGGAAAATTTCCTTTATTTCTGCGTAATCAAATTGGAATTTGGTTTCGAAATCTTTCCATGACACGGATATACCTTGCATGTGTCGACGTTCAGAGTTATCGTGAATCCAGTGAACTGTATTTAAAATCAAGCTAAGGCGCGTAAAATAGATCTTCTGTTTTCATTTATTTAATGAGATAAGATTTAGTCATCAACGGCACCTAAAGAATTTTACTCTTGTTCATTCAGTATTGCAATTCTTGGCTCAAGGCCTGATCTTAAATGCGATTTAAGGCAATTTTAAATTGGTGTTACTGCATGAAATATTATAAATAATTTGGTGGTTAATGAATTGAAATATCTCATACTTTCACCTCAATTAACGCGACTGCATACGAACACATATCTCATTAAACCGAAACGGTATTCATACATAATTTATTTAAATTTATAATTTGTGCGATCTCCTTGACACGTATTGTAGCTTTAGTTATTATTGAAGCTAAATTTAAATTACAAGTAAGTATAGTTCAGTAATTGAAAACTCATGACTGATTGCGTAAACGATGCTATGCTTATCTAATAGCTGTCATCACTTTCTATTAATCAGTCTTCCATGATCAATGTCTAGGTAAGTTACTAAGTTCTACTCGTATTATGTTTTGGAATGCAGGCACCATAGTAAAATTAAGCAGGCACGAAGCTATTAGATAGTATTAGTTGGTTTTAGTATAAGTACCTACATATGTTATTTTTATATCAAGTCTTAAGTAACAATATGGTTAATTTACTTTTCTTATGTTATTTACTGATTTCAACACGTGATTGGCCCACTACTGGGCACGGATGTCTCCTCATTCCTGAGGAGGACTACAGTACGCTACGCCAGTGTAGATTGGTGGAGGGGTTCGTACCCCAGTGTCGGAAACATGCCATAAACACCGACGTAGCGACTTCTATCCAATGACAACAACCGCGACTAACAACTTTCTGTGTCCTCCGAAGCACGGAAGCGCTCAATAAACTTTTCCGCCATCGGTCACCCATCCAACGACTGACCGTACCCCATATTGCTCATCGACCGATGGTAAAGTATCTATGCAAAGCCGTCGGGGTACGAACGCTTCATTTTGCGTTTGTGAACTATGTATAGTTCATATGGAAGAGCTATATGGATAACTATAGTTCATATAGAGCATATATGTATTATGGAATTGCCACTCCCCGACAAAACCAAACTTATTACCTGAGCTCTTAGTTCAGTTTTGCTTGTAGGCAAAATTTACTAAGGACATTTTTAGATACCATCGTCAATCTTAAATGTATCTTAACCGCATTGGCGGAAAGTTGGCATTTGTGTGTCATGCAATTATAGCGAATTCCAGACCGAATTCAAACAGAGTATAATTAGATAATTACAGTCAAATCTACGTCCATAGTGTTTTAAAAGTTTTAATGCCCTCAGTTGATCTCTTTACAAGTTATCGTCTGTTTTCATACAGTCTTCATAGTAAAGAAACTAAAGGAATCGATGAGTCATTGGGTCAAGAAACCATGGATTCTTTATTTAGAGCCGTTCATACTGTTGATGTGCCTAAATGCAGTTCACTGCTTGTGAGAGATACTGAAATCGAAGGTTACTCAAGGACACATAGAAGTAGCCACTTTCATCTTAATGACAGAGAGGTATTCTCGAAAGAGTACTTTATTTCTTTCTACTTTTTTACGTGAAATCAAAATCTAGTAACACTCCTTACGTTTTATTTTGTGTTCGCACTGTCTTTTAGATTAAAAAATTGTTTTATATCCGTAAACATAGTAGGTACTATAGTTTCTCTCTATCATGTAATAAACATAAAACTATTAAAAATATAAAAGCTTGAGAATATTCCACCTCACTGCAATGACACGTTGCATAATCGCACTGACTAATGCACTCAATCCGCCTGAACGCTCTGAAAAGCTTTTACATAGATTTATTGATTCTCTTGCGCCTTTGTAAGTCTATGGGAGTATATTTATGCTATGGTTCGTTGTAGGATTAAATTTTTTATGGACTTAAGCTAGCAATTCTGACTTCAGATACGTTGTCCCATTAAGGGAATACGTCAAATTGCACATTAAATTTAATGTAAGTGTGCATATCTATCTATATATAAAAGTCATGCGTTGCTGGTGATTGACTAAAGCCGAAATTTGGCATGAATGTTCCTTGGGGAGTGTAGGGCAGAACTAAGACAGGATTTTTAAAATTCCACCCCGAAGGGGTTGAAATAGGGGTGAAGTTTACGAATTCCACGCGGACGAAGCCTGCGGGCGGAAGCTAGTTACCTTAGCAGACTTTATTTTGGTATTCAGATATTTAAACTACACCGAGCAATTTTTATACAAGCCCTATTTTATATTGGTTCGTTCTATATAGGCTCTTCCATGTAGGCGTTAGTGGAAATGTTTTTTTTATTGCGCGTTCGGTGGGCATTTCGAAAACCTGGTCTTGCCACTTGTCTGTATTCTAGCGGAAAACTGAAAATTCCAGCTCTGTAACTCAAAGGGATTGGCTGGCCTTTGACGCCTTTGACATATCAGTCAGCCAGGAGTTTCTTTCTGTACCTGTGCGTATACGTTTGAAGGTGTTTCCCGACTAACCAAGTACTCTAATGAACTTACTGTTTTGTAATTTCGACAGTTAAGTAAGTATTATTTTGTAATTTATTTTAATTGTTTTTATTTTATTTTGATTGCATTATAAACAAGGTAAATACAGGTAGTTTTTGAGTTACCTACATATCTCTACTTATCTGTATTGAAATTGCTCATTCTCTTGTAAAAAGTGAATTATTAGTGAGTGTTGTCGTTATGTAAAGGTTATTCATTTCTCTATGTCAACGCACACACCTTTAAAGAAAGGTACAAACTTCTGAGAATTATCAAAATGCTTTTCACTATTAATTGCTACCTAATTGCTACAACCTAGCAGTCTGGATTCTGTAGCTTTTAAGGATAAATAGTTATTAACGATAACAGTTTACGAAACCTTGAACGTTTACAAAATCAATATTTAATGCTAGGTAGCAAATAGTAGCAAATAGGTAGCAATTTTTTAAACCTACATCTACATCAACGTTAAATATGAGTGGTGACCCGCCATTCTCACGCACACCTTAAATTGGTCACAAACTCGCAAAGCAACTCAAATGTTACGTGGATTAAGGGTGCTTTTCCACCAGAGACGTGCTATGCTACGTTTCTGTGGATGCGTTTGATATCTACCAATCATATTCATTGATGCACATAGCTTAGCACTGGTGGAAACGGATTCAACTAAGACATGTTTTTTATATGGAAGGATGCGTGCAGTGGATGTGTGCTATGGATGCGTGCTATAGATGCGTGCTATGGATGGTCGCGAGTGATGTGAGTCTCTCCCCTCCCCGCGCTGCGCCGCTTCCCTACTATCGATACATCGCATAGCTCGAGCTGCGCATCTTCCTCCCGCAGCTACTTTAGCGGCGCATCTTCATAGCACATACTCGCACCGCTACATAGCTTAGTATCGGTGGAAACGGTCACAATGTTTCACAGCATAGCACATCTCTGGTGGAAAAGCAGCCTTACTGTCGAAATAAATTTCGCAGCGGATGCGGTATTCGATGCGACCAAGCACTACTTATCGCTACCGGCAACCTAGCTGATTCGATACCGAGTGTCGAATGTCAGTGAAATGCCGAATCAATACACTTCAATAAGTCATTTGATAGTATTGAAAGGAAACTATATTCTCACGTAATGACTGACTAAAATGTATTTCTATAGATAGACGTACGGTAGAAAATTCAATTCTAAAGTTAGGCGCTAACTAAACGTAAGTAGTCCATGTAGTCTCAACCATGGAACTTCGTAAAATTACTTACTATTAAACTTCACTTTGTTTTTATAGGACGGTTCCTTTAATTTGTAGGTATAATATGATAAATTAACTGATAGCTGTTTGTACTTGAAAGATGTATGAGAAAAACTATTACACAGAAAAAACTAAAACACTATACTAGCGGCACGCTATGATGGCCGGTTTGACACATTACAACAGTGATGTGCGTACGTTCGGTCATATCGACGAAATCCACAACAAAGGGCTTGAACAGAGTCCAAATTAACGAGCAAGGGTCAACAGTAATGCAGTATCAATATTTGAAATCCAAAGCCAGGTCAAAACTATATCACAATCGCATTGCACTGACAGTTTATACTTTTCGAAGCAACGTCAATTCGAAACTGCTTTGTTTTGCATTGAGCATTGACGCGAGTTTGCCGGAGGTAGTAGTTGTGCTAGCCAGCGATCCTATGTGACGATCGTATTAGATTCCATTTTTAAAAATTTTCAATTTAGAAAACCAAATGCCGAGTTGTGGTATATATCATATAAAAATAAAAATTTTACCTTTTGTATGAAACAGCTGATATTTTTTTGCGATTTCAGAGGTTTGTCCACATAGTGAAAATTGTTCATATTCATATTGTGTACATTCACCCCTTAAATGGTGCAAACTGATTTTTCTACACTTGTATACATTTTAGAAATCAATTTAATAAATAAATTTTGAGTCCTAAACCTAAAACTACATTCGATAAAATTTATGAATCTCTGCACATCACTATCGTCAATAAAGTAATACAATTATTTCCTTCAAAGTCGTTATCAATTAATACGGAACTTCATGAGCGGACAAACGTCAAACCGGCCATCATAGCGTGCCGCTAGTTTAATCTCTATCTTATCTACATTCGCTTCGATTCGGGAAACCTAAAAGTTTATACATATAGAAAAAGTACATAAAATGATTAATTCATTATTAATTAGGTACACAAATATAACGTTAAATTTATTAATTATAGTAAATTAGTCTTTGCACACTGCCATGCATTTGAAACAACATGACTTACCCTTTGAATAGTTTAAGAATAGACAGAATAGTTTAAGGTCAGATTAAAATATATAATGTACTTAGACGAATTAAGTTATTTATTGCAATTTACAATCTATTCAAAACGTTGATGAAAACTGTGGAAATACTAACCCTACCTGCGCTATACAAAAACGTTAAATAAAATCGTAACACTGGCGAACTTTTAAATCCAAAGCGGTTATTTTCGTCAAAGTACCGTCGATTACAACTAATTCGATGTGTTCGGACTTTGAACACGTTTCTGGCGCCGCCATATTTATTTTCAGTTTTGGCGCCATTTGTATAAATTAAGACTGTCAGTGTCATTCCGAATCGGTGGAAACCTCGGGAGAATTATTGGAACATGACGTTTGAGTAGACGAAACTATAATTTGTCATGGTTAAATTTTCCTACTTAGTGTAAGCTTCTTAGAGGAGTAGGAGGGTGCACATGTTACAGCGAGGGGACTCGCTTGTTGCAGGAAGGCCGAGCTGTAAGCCTATTAATGTACAATAAGTTATGTTAAGTAATAGCTGGCAGGTAATCGAGGCATTGGATGGAAATACTTTATTGATGATTGTATTAGAATATAGAATAGCGAGGGACGTCATGAGATTACATTTGTCAAATTATATTTAATAACATTGGTTTGTGAAAGTAAATATAAAGAAATGTTTTAACAAGATAACTCTTTATTTCAGCATCTAATTATCCCTATAATAGAGAATCTGAGGCTATCCTTTCAGCTCAGAAGCGGGATCGACGAGAAATTTTAAAATTTTTCGATCTACGTCTACAAAGTAAAAACGTAAGTGTCGTGGCTAGTATGATAAAATGAAGAAAAGACGAAAGATACGGAATTTGGATTGAGATTAACTATTGGAATAAAATAAATTGGCATTTTCTCGAAGAATATTTGTGAAGCCTATGACAGATAAACCAGAATTTATTCCTATCTGATTGAAAGAAAACGTGAAATCAAACAGGGAATTAAGCGAATGTGTGGGGCACATGGAAAAATAGTAAACCTTGGTGATTAAAAAGAATTGACCCCAAATTATGAGATTATTAAAATAAAATGTAAATTGGAAGAAAGTGAAGCAAAGGATTTTGACAATCGATGTTATTTGCAATGCTATGGCAACTGAAAGCTGGAGTTGATTTTATTGACAAAGAAGGGTCGCTAGAAATGTTGAGCTAGAGATGGGCATCTACCCGATGGAGGAGTTATCGTTTTAATTTCAGCTTTAAAAGGTGATGTATTCCATGCAGGTTTCCTCACGATGTTTTTCTTCACCGTTTATGGCAAGTGACATATAAATGCTTAAACGATTCAACAAAAAAAAATAGGGATAAAATATACTAAAGTGGATTTGATTCAATTCATCGTCCTCATTATCAGTATATATTTTTTTTTGTTTTCTAATTTATTTTTAACCGACTTCAAAAAAGAAAGAAGTTCTCAATTCGACTGTAGATATACTTTTTTATGTTTGTTCAGCGATTTTTTTTTTTTTCGTCGTTAATGGGCCGATTTTGATAATTCTTTTTTTTTTGTTGTTAAGTAGACATGCGCAGTGGGGTCCTTTTAAAAGGTTCTGATGATGGCATCTTGGAGAAATCGAGGGCAACTTTCGAAAATTGTTGGGACGACTAGTGTGTTTGTTAATGTTTTCATAAGTACATAAAAGCGCTACAATTTCGTGAAGGTCTAGAGTCGATCTGATGAAGCCGAAAGACAGTCAAGGGAACTCCTCAACGATTTACTGTAGTTATCTAGTGTTTGGGCTTGATTAATTTGTAGGGACGAGAACTTTACACCTACATGTTGAATTAAGCGCCATCTGCCGAGTAATTTTTGAGTTAACTCTGCTTATCGAGGTTGAAATCGGTTATTTTTTTTGTAAAAAACAATAGTTATTTTTATTGTTTTATATAAAAAAGAAATCTCCCAAATCACCAACCCAACAGACCTTTTTTTTTCTCTTTTATCTGATTCCTTTTAAGGTTTATATTATGCAACAGATATATAGCTTGATTAACAAGTCATCAATATAACTATAATTTATCGTTTGCTAAGCTGTGACCTGTCAGTTTCAGATATGGATCGAGAAAGAAGTCGATGTAGATATTATGAAGTGTTGAAAAATGCAAAAACCTGGTGGGCTCAGGGTTAAGAGCCAGGATCCGAGTGATCCAAGTTTGACCGGAGACGGGAAACGTTAAACCCCGGTGTGCTCAGTTGAGAGCCAAGACCGTGGGGAGGTAGACCCAAGTGGGTTAAATTTTCAGGGCACCGTGAATCTGGTTATGGAGCTTGGCCATATGAACCCAGGTATGGGGTTCAGGCAAAACTTCGGAGCAACGTTCGGAGTATGAAAATGGCGAATTGAGAAGACATTTACTAAGGGGTGATGAGAGAGCTCTCTGTCTCTCTCAGAGAGTGATGAGTCTTTGCACGTCTATAAGAGAAACTTGGAGTCGTTCGTTTGACGCTGAACCTGAATTTATTAAATTTAATGATGTACGTCGTTCGATGGACGGATAGCCGAATCAGCCGATGGTGCAAAAAAGTCCTCGAATGGCGACCACATCTCGGTAAAAAGAGCATAGAACACCCCCTGACAAGGAGTACTGATGAGCTAAAGAAGACAGCTGGAAACCGTTGGATGCAGAAGGCTCAGGACCGGCTGGAATGGCGCCGTGGTCGTGGCCGTGGCCAGATGTGCAAATCTTGATATTCAAGGACATGATAGTCCAGAGAAATTATGAGGGTAAGACAGAAACGTGGTAAAAGTGTTCAATGTAAACAAGAGCAACACGGATTCAATATGACCATGTTATTCTTTGTGATAATTCTATCGTCAGGTTTCGTGGATACAAAGTAATTTGACTACAAATGACAGAATTTACGAAAGATCTTTCGGCGCAAGTATAAGGAGGGTTATTAAATCGTCGTAAGATTTATAGCCGGCAATGGCGATGATATTTAATACTTAACTGTTCGTATACCAGAAAACAAAATATACATACAAAAGCAAAAGAAAGTAACACAGAACAATGGGCGTCCTTAAGAAATAAATAGGTACAGGCGCACATATTGTAAATAAATAGCCAAGTGTAATCAAATGACAACTCAGCAATGACTAAGGGTCAAATAACAAATCAAGAAATGGAAAGAAGATTCTGACTCTTAAATTATTATTTTTAAAAGAAGCCGAACTGTTTGCTTTTCTTACAGCTTGTGGAAATTCACTAAGTTTGGAATGAAATTCGGAAACATTACATTTACTTATTATATACGAAGTCTAAGTGTGAATCTATGTAATATATTTTGGAGACGCTCAAGTTTATGACGTTGCTGCTCGTTTAGATGGTAGATATTGGCATAGTCAAGATTCGGGAAAAGTAAGTAAGTAGCAAGAGTACCAAATTTTACTAGACATTGGAAGAAAATTTTCATTATTTTTATGGAAATACTTACTACGCAGGCTGCAGATCGCATCAAGCAACTTCTTACTGACATTATTGATTTGTGGTATTCAAGATAAATCACAGTCCATAGAATTTTTAACGCAAAGATATTCTATAAACCCGTGTTCTATAAACCCATGTATTTAAATGTTTTGGAACTGCTAAAGTTATTAACAGCTGTAAAAAAATGATTAATTTGGGTAATAATTTAGAATCTTCATTGCCCACATAAGAATAATCTAAATGAGGTTGTAATTAATAAGGTATAAAATCTATCTATTTTTACATTTGTCCAGAGTACCTATTTATTTTGCACAAAATGGATTTAAAAGGTTTAAAAAAATAAAAGATTTGAAAGATAATTATTTTCTTAGCTTCAAAAGATACACTTAATGTAAAATAGAGAATAAAATATTATGATATTGAGAAAGCAAGTCTCACTTTGCGAAAGCTATTGAAATAAATAAAAAAACATTCTGTACAGTAATTGTTGTCTGTATATGTATATTTGATATCTATATGATGAGATTTTTGTGGAATAAATGACGGAATTAAAGCTTTAGATTGGACTTGGATTGGACTCAATAAAGATGGACAGTAAATTTAAATTCTTATGGAGAAAAACTACGTTCATGCGGTATCTATATGTGGATATATATATTTTTTTTGTAAACGAAAGTATTAAATTTTACCAATATATACACAACTTAAGGCGTATGGAAGCATTCAAGTAATGCGGAAGGTCTCCTTTGCACGTTTTAGATTCTATTTTAATCGTATATGACAGACTTTTAACGAAACTGTTGTACAATGGATGACTGTCGCATCTGCAAGAGGTTTGAATAACAATGTATAAATTATTTCAATAATTTAATGTAACTAGCAAAAACGGAAAATTGTTTGCATCATCAACTATGTGGAAGAAAATTCAAAAGCTTTGTACTACAAGAAAGTAACACGAGAGACCGGAACGTGTGCAGGAGATAGGGGTTCAATGGAAACAGAGAAGATAGTGTTTAAATATTTGACTAATCGATCCTCATGAGTAAAGAGTCATTTAAGCTGGCGACGAGAGAGGATGCTTCGTGATTTATAATCATGATATCTAGATGCGATCAACATCGTTCAATTTGTTTTAGGGTTAAAGTAAAATCATTTTCTAGGTTCGTTTCAGGCTTGATGTGAGAGCCAGTCAGAGAAGTATCCGTTGCGAAGCTCAGTCATTGGGACAAACTTCCAATTTTTAAGATGTGCTGCTTCCGTGTGTAATGCTTTTCAATTTATTTATTTTTTTCCTGATGTCATATCGCACTGCCATGTACGAGTTCAGTGGATTTATACCCACCAAAGTCCACTTGGGAAGATAAATATATTTATGGCTTGTTGGATAAGCTCAACGGAACTCGGTCTAGTGCTCCGAAACCGACAGTTACGTAAATCGAGGACTTTAAAAAAAACAGCTGGTCGAGACACGTCACTTTATATGGAAACAATTTTTAAACACCAGCGAGAGAATGAAAACCCGATACGATCGCAGTGCTAGTAAGCATGCTTATGAAGGAAGAGATTCCTTATGGCTATTCATTCTGCCGTGGAATCAGGGAAGTCTCTGAAGTTGCAAGCTTACCTAGCTATTGTTGCAAGCAATAAACATCGTTTAATTTGTCATTGTGTTTTTGAATGAAAAATAACTTTGAATGTTTGATAACTATGAAGTTCTACTATAGAGCACTAGATGGGTCTGTGCGTGCTGATATTTAATAATTATTTATTTTTTTCAACTACAACAAAAGAAAAATGGGTTTCATGCGAGTTATGTATTTGTTCCAGTTATAAGTTTTACTTATAGGTACACAAGATGGCTAACTCCTATGTATGTTTGTATGTCACTGTATGGGCAAAGGCCACACGGGTGTCCCGAGTACCGCTGAAAGAATGTTCTATAGGTTGAGAATGGCTTCAATTTGGATGAACCATAGCCTTGGATTTTCAGGCCAAAACTCCGATATGCGCATAGAAATGGATACTATTGTGAGCTCTAACGTTAGTTCTTCGGTTTTCGGTACTACGGTTGGAGTTGGCGCGGCGTGTTGCTGATTCATTTTTAAATGCGTACGGTTGATTTAGCAAATCAGCGGTACGAGGTGGGATCGTATGCCGGAGGTCACCAATGTTATGTGCGGGTGTGTGGCCGATATGGAGCGACACAAGTGAAACACATGAATGTTCATATCTAACTAATTCATTATATTCCTTCACATAAGACGGCAATAATACAGTCACATTGTAAGGTGTGTGCTCCAACAAAGCTATGAAGGATCTACAGAGACTTAACATCAAGGAATAATTGACAGAAAGTTGCTCAAGATAGAGAACAATGGCGTCTGGTTGTGTCGGAGGCCAAGACGCATTTTGGGTTATTGCATCACAAGAGAAGTAGGAGAGAGCTGTAAGCTTCTTAGAGGAGTAGGAGGGTGCACATGTTACAGCGAGGGGACTCGCTTGTTGCAGGAAGGCCGAGCTGTAAGCCTATTAATGTACAATAAGTTATGTTAAGTAATAGCTGGCAGGTAATCGAGGCATTGGATGGAAATACTTTATTGATGATTGTATTAGAATATAGAATAGCGAGGGACGTCATGAGATTACATTTGTCAAATTATATTTAATAACATTGGTTTGTGAAAGTAAATATAAAGAAATGTTTTAACAAGATAACTCTTTATTTCAGCATCTAATTATCCCTATAATAGAGAATCTGAGGCTATCCTTTCACTTAGGTCCCTAGATGATATTTAGTTGGTATCTTATTTGGTTTGAATACTTTAACTGTTTAATAAGTAAGCTTTACTCATTGATGTATGCTTTACTAATATAGAGCTGTAGGACTTAATATTTTGTTTCGGTATAAATATTTTTTTCAACCGACTTCAAAAACAAGAGGAGATTCTCAATTCGACTGTATACTGTAGGTATTTTTTTGTTTTATTTGTGTGTGTTACCTCATAAATAACTTTGTAGATGCTGAGTATACAGATTTATTTAAAGCTATTGCCTATCCCCGACCTTTGACGGATGTTTATGAGTTATCTCTACTTAGGTATTTTTCGTAAAAAGTTACTGTACAATACATACTTCTAATCATATCAGTTAACACACATTAGTTCGTAGAGAGAGATGGAATCCGATACTGAGGTGTTAGATAGTTATACATGACACGTAATACATATAAGTAGTAGATGCCTGTAGATGTTTAGTTTACGTCATCTATGTGTTGGTATCGTCCATCTGATTTGAAACTTTGTTGAGTTGTTTTTGGCACTTGCAGTAAGGTTTCATACATAGTACTGCCGAAGTGTAGGCGTTGCGGGAGGAAATACGATAATTTGAGATTTATTAGCTTAAATGCAAGTGCCTACAAAAACATTAAATCAGTAGGTATGTTGAGTGTGCACAAGACAAAGAAATTGTGTGTGAGTTGTTGGGTATACTTAGTCCCTGTGTCTGGGCTACCTGAGTTTAGTCTCGTCTCTAAGTTTTAGTATGTAAATCCCGATCTTGCATAAATGACATTTGTCATTACTTTTTGTAAATTTTCATAGTTTCATAGTCATAATCATATAATAGTTATTTTTTTATTATTCGTAGGCTAGTACACTGCTTTCCCGACCATCTTTTACTATTTTCATAAGCTGAATATAATAATCATTGCGTACCTACATAAATACTTAAAGAAATATGATTTCGCGAACATATTTTTAGAACTTTTGTGCGAAATTGTTCAATTCCGTCATACATTATTTTCGTCTAACTTTAAAAGTTTACGCAGCGAACGGCAAGCTTTTCAGATGCACAACTTTTTCTGACTCAGTTGACAAATTATCATCATAACTCTCGCTACCCTACGAATGTTTAAAACAGTGCGGCGGATTTCACTTTCCTGATAGGTGTACATTCAAAGGCAAAATTAACACTCTCCCTTTCTTATATATTTTTTTTATCGCAACCCATAAATACCCCACTGCTGGGCTCTGGTCTCCTCTCACAATATAAGATCATACTCTACTACGATGGTTAAGTGGGGATTGACAGACCTCACAACACTTTTGAAAATATTATGAAGAACTTCAGGTAGGCAAGTTTCTTCACGATGTTTTCTTTCGATGCGTTTTTTTAATAAGTGGCAAAGATTTTAAAATTCGAAGAAAGCCCTCCTATTTACCAGTCTGTCATTTGAACCACTTGGCTACTGCTGTCGAATATTATTGCATCAATAAAATTATTTAAAGTTGATTTTACCTACACTTAACGATCCGATACGATTTAATTAAGAACAAAATGTATTAAACGCCGAACGTTTCAATCGCAATAAATAGCCCACACGTTTCATCGAAAGCCCTAAGATATAAATGAAAATTGTCATACCTATGTTATATGACCGTACAAAAAATCCGCCGATGAATCGGAGAGCGCACAGTTTTTTCTAACAAAGCGAACGGAAGCCATTTTGGCGCGCGGCCAAATGACCGATGCGCCATTTCGTGTGTATTGAGCTAGCTAGCCGTACGTTTACAGCTTTGCTTGTGGTTTTCTGCGTTCGCAATTAATGTAAATGTTGATGCAAGTGCTTATTTACATGATGACTGAATTCACAGCATTATTCCACTTTTTTACTCAGTAAGTTAAGTTAAATAATCGATCGCCGTTTTAGGTTTATTTTTGTTTAAAAACGATAGGTTGAATCGTGTTATATGCTTATGTTTTTAGGGTTCCGTACCCAAAGGGTAAAACGGGACCCTATTACTGAGACTTCGCTGTCCGTCCGTCCGTCCGTCCGTCCGTCCGTCCGTCCGTCCGTCCGTCCGTCCGTCTGTCACCAGGCTGTATCTCATGAACCGTAATAGTTTCAAAGTTGAAATTTTCACAGATGATGTATTTCTGTTGCCGCTACAACAACAAATACTAAAAAACAGAATCAAATAAATATTTAAGTCGAAATATGGCTTCGATGTATTAGCGACAAGCAACGCCATCTCCTGGGTACGACGCCTCCGACGCTTTTAGTTACCTGTCGGTCCAAGAGATGGCGCCGCTTGTGGCCAATATTTGGCTACAAAACTAAAGTAAATATTGAAGTGATTTTTTCATACAAAAGGCCAGATTTTTTTGGCGTTTTATACATAATGGTACGGAACCCTTCGTGCGCGAGTCCAACTCGCACATGGCCGGTTTTTTAAATATACAACAATTAGAAAAATGTACTTTCTAATAATTCTTTTATTTACTTATATCGATTTTCTGTATTGTCCGTATTAATAAAAATCTCATATTAAAAGCAAAATTACAAAATAAGTAGGTAGGTACTTATTACAGCAATTATTAACTATCCACGTGCCAGACAATACCACTGTATGTTTGTTCTTACAGCGATGTCTTGATTAATTGTTGTTCACTATATTTACACATCATTAGCTTTTTACGCATACACTTACTGCATTGTGCGTCTGTGTGCGCGTTGTATGACACAAGACAGTCCCAGCTTGTCCTGTTTGCACAAAACTATGCTACTATATAAACTAGGTACTCTTTATGACGGTGAGGTACTCTATATAATAGTATGATGTGCTATCATACATTGTTAAAATCGTTAAGAAAAATTGCTTTTTACAAAAAAAAACCGACTTCAACATAGACAAGCAGATTTACCCTAAAACTACTCGCCAGATGGCCAGCTGGAAAGTTCTAGTTAGTACAGATTAATCAAGAGAAACAAAAGGTAACTGCTGTAAATCGTTGAGGAGTTCCCTCAAGCTCTCAATTGTCTTTCGGCTTCATCAGATCGACTCCAGACCGTTATTCAATTGTTGTGGAGTTTAAGCCGTTTTCACTCATCTATGTATTATATAATATATCGATACTGATATAAAGCGGAAGACTTCGTTTGTTTGTTTGAACGCGCTAATCTCAGGAACTACTGGTTCGAATTAAAAAAATGTTTTTGTGTTTAATAATCTATTTATTGAGGAAGGCTATAGAACATCACACTATGACCAAAACGAGCCGAGCAACAAGTTTCCACTTAATAATATATATGTTGCGGGGCGACGTCTGCCGGGTCAGCTAGTTTATTATAATATCTGAGCTATAGGTGACGTTATTACAAAATACCGTCAATATGTTTTATATTGTTTCTGGTTAAAAAAAATCTTCGTCGACATTGGGATTATTCGCAAACAAGGGTATCACAAAAAAAAAGATTAATTATGTCTTATTATGAGTGCGTAAAAAATTAAGAACAATGGCACACGCGAATAAATAAAAACTCATCGCAATGAGCCATTAACAGAATAAATATTAGTGCGGTAATTGCTGAGAAGTTTAGGTGGCGCCACATAAAAAACAAACTTAGGCAATTCACACTAAATCTTAAAATAATAATTGATTTCTCACAGAGACTTCGAAGAAGCCAAGTATTTGTGTAAGATGTGTAAATTTCATGTTCGGTCTAAATGTATAAATCGTCTTCACGCCGTCATCGCTATTTAATCTGTGAGAATTAGTTTTATTTATTCGTGTACAACTTGTACAAGGGCCTTGTACAGTACAAGTACAATAGAAATATTATTAACCTGTGCACTAGATATAGGCATATATATAGTGTTACAAAGAAATAACGGTATACAAAAGAAGACGTCAATTAGATATTTCTTCCCAGCAACCTTTGGTTAGAGGATAGAATGTAATACATAGATAAAGGTGACGTCCTTTGAACATAATATTATTATAATTAGTACCTGGTTGACCGAGCTTTGCTCGGTTGAAAATTATATTTAGTATGAATCGCATACTGATAAAATATGAATAATGTTCTTCGATCTTTCCGACATAATATGAGTTTAAAAAGAATTGCGTGTACTTATGTACGCACGTAAGAAGTTATACTTCTTTGGCATCATTAATAATAAATATTCAACGTTAATAATTTTGACAGCTGTCATCCGAAATGTAGGTCTCAACCAGACCTACAACTTTCCCAAAGACACCAGTGCTCCAGGAGCAGCCGTTGCCGGGATATCTCCGTTCGAAGTTTGACAGCTGTCATTGGAAATGTAGGTTTTGACGAGACCTACAACTTTCCCAAAGACACCAGTGCTCCAGGAGCAGCCGTTGCCGGGATATCTCGGTTCGAAGTTTGACAGCTGTCATTGGAAATGTAGGTCTTGACGAGACCTACAACTTTCCCAAAGACACCAGTGCTCCAGGAGCAGCCGTTGCCGGGATATCTCGGTTCGAAGTTTGACAGCTGTCATTGGAAATGTAGGTCTTGACGAGACCTACAACTTTCCCAAAGACACCAGTGCTCCAGGAGCAGCCGTTGCCGGGATATCTCGGTTCGAAGTTTGACAGCTGTCATTGGAAATGTAGGTCTTGACGAGACCTACAACTTTCCCAAAGACACCAGTGCTCCAGGAGCAGCCGTTGCCGGGATATCTCGGTTCGAAGTTTGACAGCTGTCATTGGAAATGTAGGTCTCAACCAGACCTACAACTTTCCCAAAGACACCAGTGCTCCAGGAGCAGCCGTTGCCGGGATATCTCGGTTCGAAGTTTGACAGCTGTCATTGGAAATGTAGGTCTTGACGAGACCTACAACTTTCCCAAAGACACCAGTGCTCCAGGAGCAGCCGTTGCCGGGATATCTCGGTTCGAAGTTTGACAGCTGTCATCCGAAATGTAAATCTCAACCAGACCTACAACTTTCCCAAAGACACCAGTGCTCCAGAAGCAGCCGTTGCCGGGATATCTCGGTTCGAAGTTTGACAGCTGTCATTGGAAATGTAGGTCTCAACCAGACCTACAACTTTCCCAAAGACACCAGTGCTCCAGGAGCAGCCGTTGCCGGGATATCTCGGTTCGAAGTTTGACAGCTGTCATTGGAAATTTTATAGTTTTTATTTCGAGATATTTACAGCATTTATGGTACATACATAAAAATATAAATAAAATAAAAATAACTTATCAAAACTAAAATAAGTTAAATAAACTAGGACCCTGTGGTGCAGTCCCCAATATGCTGGCAGCGTTTCCTCGCTGTATAGCAATGCTAATACGTTGAGCGAGGAAACTGCCAGCTCTTGGATCACTAGTTTTTTCCTTTAATTTATTTTTTATTGCTTTGAAAATATAGTGGGCGTCAGGACCCCACGGACCAAGAGTTTCCACTCCAAATGCTTTGAAAAAGTAATAAGCACTTGAAATATTGTCATATTTCAAGTGCTTACTCTTCTCTGCCGCCTCCGCCGCAGCACCGGCTCTGACTTTCGTACCATGGATATGGGAAGGAGCCAGTGTATCAACGCATGTTGCATCCCACACTAGTGGCCGTCCCATAGTCCACGGCACGATTGACATACCGTCAGGCCTCTTGCCATCCTTCCTAAAAATACCGTTAGGTTCTAACACTGAAGGAACGTTTATTGTGACAAGAGACCTTCTAATAATATCGTTCAAAGCGGCGTGACGGGAAAAGCGGCCAGCACTTTTTTGACAGGAGAGACCGTGGAGCCCCAAAGCATCAACAACTGCACCACAGGAGCAAGTATGAGGCGAGCAAACTTTGACACCTAAACGCAGACAAACAGATATGCGCAAAGTATCAGGATCTAAGAGAGTGCCAATGGAAGCAGATGGAAGCGCCTGTAACCACTGACCAGACTCCCAACTTGACACAGCTCTCAATCTCGCTCTACTGATATCTGATTGAGTATTTTTTAGTAAATAATCGAACGTATGTTTACAGAGCAAATCATCCCAAGCTCTTTGTAAATGTAATGCTGTAGGAAAATTCAGAGACGTCGTCCTCCATTCATTCATGCCATCTTCCAAACACGCAACACCGTAGTTTTGATCGTTATGATGCAGAATATTACCTACGAGTGTTGACGTGCTATGGACTGAGGACAAAAATGCCGGAAGAGCGACGCTAGAAATTTTCCTTACACCGAGACCGCCATATCTAATAGGTAATGCCGCTTGAGTCCAAGAATCTTCTGTAAATTTTAAATTTAGAATTTTTTCCAAATCAGTCGTCAATATCAACTAAAAGATTTGAAAATTTCCAAAACTGCGTGCATCTTAAAAAATAAATAAATTTAGGTAAAAAAAGACAATGTTTTAAAATTATAAAAGAAAAATGGTTGTTAAGTTTCGAAAGTCTGTCTGAATACTTAGAAAATTTAGAAACTGAATTGTGAATAAAATTAATAGCGCCGTCATCGAAAATAGGAGAACCTAATAGGTAAAGCGAAGATTCATTGAGAATTGTTATATCAGGTGCCAATTTCACAAATTTCTGAATTATATCAGAAGCATCGTTGACATTTGAAGAAACAAATATTTCACATTTATTAAAATTTAATTGTAAGCCGATAGATTCAAATTCATTTATAATTTTGTGTAAATCTGAAAAAACTGAATCAGCTTTACCTGCTAGAGTTCCATCATCTAAATACCAAATGTTAAATTTTGACTGTAAATTTTGTATTATTGGGTTGATCGCTAGACTAAAAATTGCGGGACCCAGAGGATCACCTTGTTGGCAGCCATTTGATGAGTTGATCTCGTTTTTATTGTAAACCAATTTTGAAGGATGATGATAGCAATCTAAAAGATATGGGTAAGTTTCTGGAATATGTTTATTAACTTCGCTTAGAAATACGTCTCTATTAATGGAATTAAATGCATTTTTAACATCAATTTTTATCATCACTTCGAAATTTGGATCTTGTGTGAGAAAACTGCGTAATGCATGCACAGCTGCCTCACATCCACCTTTTGAACCAAAACCTAGTTGAACTGGTTCAAACTTATTTTTTAATTTTACAAGAATTTTGGATGCACAAATCTTTGAAACTAGACGGCGAAAAGTACAGCCAACAGCTATTGGTCTTATACCGCCATCTTTTTTTGTCAAAGCAATTAAGTGTGCTCCATATAAAATAGGTAGGATTTCATTATTTACACTGCCTGATAACATAAAATTTGAAAATTTTAAAATGGAAGTTAAAAGGCGTTTTGCCGCATCACCCAAAGAGGGAGAAGTAAGATCCTTTAGATGCTGCGGAGAAATGCCATCTAAACCAGCTGCAGAACCAGGTTTAAAAGATGCAATTGCAAGATTGACATCACGCTCATCACATATTAGACAGGGTTGAGATGAGGAAGGTGGATCTAGGAAAAATGTTGAGTAGTCTGCTTGAGGATGTTTGCTTTGTAAAGCCACTAAAGTTTCAGGTGTATCCGCCGATATCGTGTCATTGGAGAAGAGAAGACGCGCTGCACCTTTTATATCTCCATCACTGATTTTTGATTCCACTGTACGTGTTAAATTAAATTTTGAATTGAATTTTGAGTAAGAATTTGATTGATTTATGTAAGCAACTGGATCTAAACAATTATTTTTAATTTTTTGAGTCAGTGATGTATTATTGTCAATGTTATTAACATTTAAAATTTTGTAGGCAAAAGTAAACAAGTTTTCCCAATCCTTCACCGTATTGTTGCGGACACAACTTTCTAAACATCTAGAAAGACTATCAGCGACGGAGATTCTAGCGCCTCTCGGTATCCTCTTCACCAATGGTACATTTCGTTTCAATTCTCCTAGAAGTAGATGAAGAGGTTTAAGATTAGAAGTTGATGATTGACTATTTGAAGAATCTGTTGAAGATGATGTTTGATTTTTATGAACTTTTGAAATGTGAATTTTAGTGCCTCTGGATGAACTAAATGATTTATTACAGAAAGAACATGTAGTGTTACACGACATTAGCGGATCCAAGTTGGCAATCCCTCACACTGCTATATATAACTAATTAGTATTAGATCTAAAGTTATATTCTAATTTATAAATATATCTCAAATCAAAATAGCCTATAAGTATCTACCTTATATACAATAAGTGCTACTTACTAATTTATTATAATTATGTCTATTTACATCAAAATACCTTATTTAAACGAATAATAATAACGATTGTCTTTGTATATATCACATAAAAACACGAAACCATGTACCACAATAATTATATCACATAACCGGTAACAAAATGGCAACAGCACAATATTTCTATAGCACTGCACAGATCAAGTTATTTTAAGTACTCCACAATAATACATAATTTCAATTTCAAAGACTTCATTTTCATTTCATGAACCATCATCAAAAAGAAACCATAGAAACGGAAATCATTGCTTGTCATATTTAATTATACTGGTAATTTTGTTGGTTTTTTCTCGAAAAATATCAAAATAATGTTGAACCGATATTTTTCTATTCCAAGATTGATCGTTTTATGGTCGTTTATAATATTTTATCATTTTAAATGTTTAAAATACAATTATAATAATAATTTAAAGAACTTCCATGACATGACATGTCAATCAAAAAAAAAAACAATTACAATTGGAAATGTAGGTCTCAACCAGACCTACAACTTTCCCAAAGACACCAGTGCTCCAGGAGCAGCCGTTGCCGGGATATCTCGGTTCGAAGTTTGACAGCTGTCATTGGAAATGTAGGTCTTGACGAGACCTACAACTTTCCCAAAGACACCAGTGCTCCAGGAGCAGCCGTTGCCGGGATATCTCGGTTCGAAGTTTGACAGCTGTCATTGGAAATGTAGATCTTGACGAGACCTACAACTTTCCCAAAGACACCAGTGCTCCAGGAGCAGCCGTTGCCGGGATATCTCGGTTCGAAGTTTGACAGCTGTCATTGGAAATGTAGGTCTTGACGAGACCTACAACTTTCCCAAATCGAAATGATACATTAAAAAATATCGATATTTCTTGGGTGATATATATCGATACAGTTGAAAAATATCGATACGATAAATATCCATTTGCCCACATAGAGATTACAGCGCCATCTAGTTTCATACTACTGAAATTTCAACACGTTACAAACAGTACCTCATAGAAGTTATCCTAATGTTTCATAGATGGCGTCAGTATGATGTTTACAAACAGTACCTCAAAGAAGTTATCCTAATGTTTCATAGATGGCGTCAGTATGATGTTTTTAAAATCTCTTTATCTCTGGAACCGAGCTTTTCTCGAACCTGGGACCTTGATAAATCGATTCCTTGAGCCGAAAACCCCCTAATCTGTAACTTTCATGAAAATCTTTGCAGCCGTTTCCGAGATCGTGATTATATATATATAAATAAATATACAAGAATTGCTCGTTTAAAGATATTAGATGCACGAAGAACACATTGTTTATATAGGTACAATTGGTTTGTTAAAATGTTTTATATAGGTATCTACAATTTAATTATGACGACGTTGACTGAAGATGGAAGAAATAAAGAAAAAGTTTTTCTTTATTTATTATTTTGTAGCAAAATATTATTGCAAATTCCTTCTTATATTGTAGCTCGGATTTGGCGGACGCTCGGCGAGCCACAGCAGGCGATTACCTAGGCTTATACATAATATCTAGAATTTTACTAATGATTGAAAATCCGAGCAAACCATTGTTAGCACAATTCAGTGTACCTACTTTGTGATGAAAATGAATCAAATCTATACTAATATTATAAAAC
The DNA here is from genome assembly GCA_905404135.1 of Hesperia comma. Classification (NCBI taxonomy): domain Eukaryota; kingdom Metazoa; phylum Arthropoda; class Insecta; order Lepidoptera; family Hesperiidae; genus Hesperia; species Hesperia comma. The sequence continues at coordinate 11,013,414 of FR990034.1, forward strand.
TGAAGTTTGTTTCAACAGGCAAATCTCTGAAACTAGGTACTGGTTCGAATTGAAAAGTTATATTTGTGTTTGATAGTCCATTTGTCGAGGAAGGCTATAGGCTATAAATAACATCACGCTACGACAGATAGCAATAGATACTACGAGTAGAGTCTGACTACAACCCATTAATGACCCACTACTGAGCACGGGTCTCTCCTCATTATTGAGTAGGTCTAGAGCATACTCCACCACGCTGCTCCAATGCGGATTGGTGGAGGGATTCCCGAAGGCCTCCGATACGGCTTAACGACTGCTATCAATCGATAACAACCGGGACCGACGGCTTTACATGCCCTCCGAAGCACGGAAGCACTCAAGAAATTTTGCCACTAGCGGTCACCCATCCAACTACCGACCGCGCCCGCTGTTGCTTAACTTTGTCGATCGCTTAGGATCGACGCAAGCCGCCGGGCTATGAGCGCTTCGAGTAGAGTAACTATTTAAAAAAATGCGAAAATGGGAAAATATTTTCAAACGTCAAGTTTCCAGAAGCAAAGCAAGGGCGAATCGATTAGTCTCAAAACATTCCATAGCAATCCAACAGAGCTCTTTAATTGCAGACAAACAAACAAACGCTTTAGTGCAGTGTTGATTTTATTGGTGCGTATTAATTTACTTTAGTGCTGGATTAGACACCTCGCTGCTTTTCATGAATACTCGCACAAAACAAAATTTTGAAAATAGCAGTTTATAACACAGCCAATTCCAAAATAGTGCTTATTTCATGCTCAGTAAGACTCACATTCATAACGGCAAAACCGGCATAATGGCGCGCAAAAATGTTGTTTTGTAATTGGTTGATTTATCACGCCATATTTGTGCAACAATCTATGTTCGCCAGTTGCTATTATTGTTTTCGCGAGAGCACATGAAACTTTCTAGAATATTATCTTATTTCCAAATAATCAAGTGTTAAAAGTGTTAATTTAGGCAATATTTTCTACAATATTGATTTATTTTGAGTTGCTTGAATATTGAAGATAAAATTGTGTCTATTTTCGATCATAATATTTTTAATAAAAAGTACTGCATTTCATGCTATTTTGATTTATGTTCTTATTCATGATAATATACTAAAACTCATTTTGTAACAAGTCGAATGACGTGCAGTTTTTAATTATTAATTATGGTACTTGATGACAAAAACCAAAATATTTCGATTTTGATTAAACTTTGATTAATGCCCTTTCAATGTATATATTTTATTTTTCTATTGATAAAATACATGAAAAGATAAGAGAATTAATATTTTGTTTAATTTTTAAATGGCTGCCCTGTAAAATGTGTGTTTTTTGGATTGTGTGGTTATTCGTGTAAACCAGCGACCTGTTGATTTATTTATAGCTCCCGAATGTGGAACTCTACCCTAAATCAAAGCTAAGATGTGTTTGGATTTATAGCGAGCGAATCGTAGGTATACGCGGTGATATTTTTACTGCTACACATTTGGCTAAGTTGTGCGAGAGAAATATACGGGTAACAAGAGGAAGAATTTTTTTAGATTTTTTTTTAGATTTTTGTTACTGACTGTTAAAAAAATATATAAGTAGTTCTGAATATTTTTTGGTTTCTGTAAACAGTAAAAATTTTAACCTAATTCAAGGGTTCACTCTTCAGTTCGTTTGATAAATTGATTCGGTTTGTTTTACGAGTATAATCTGCAAAGTGTACCACCTATATACCTAGGCTTCCAGGAGAAGAAATTTTTAAACTAATCCTTTTTAGTAAGTATCTACCTAACATCTCCATTGTGCAAACACTCTAAAAACCTTATCCTCTTGACTTGACTTGGTCAGGTAAAAATCATATTGAGTTTAGGCGATATACACACGTGTGTTTCCAATACCCGCCGAGCCAAACGTACCTATTCTGGCGATACCGCTTGGCGACGGAACTACCGGTCATTTTTCATTATTTTTTCAACCTTTTTTTGGACGTACAATGGACCAATGAACATCAAAGAAAATATATTTGTGGGTTAAAGTGTTAATTTTATGACTATCAAGTACTTTTCATGTATCGTACGATGTTTTAGAGTTGAGGTGGGGTATCTATAGTAGGTCATTATTTTTATGACGTATTGTTTATTGTCAATAAAATTTAGTGAGATACAGAACAAGTTACAAAGAGTTTCAGAAAAAGATTCAGTTGGCTGTAACGTATACGGATCGTATACGAAATGTGCTATCCGGTTTGCGCCACCTACTAAAATTTGACATATTACGTAAACTTTTATACGAATTTATTACGAACGCATAAGATGTGTGCACTGTGATCGAACTATGAGGTGACGATATAATTAAAGCGTTTAGTCTAGTAGTAGGTATATAGTAATAGACTTTGGCACTGGTGGATTTCAACTATTTAGATAAAAATAAAAATGCGTGAGTGTCGTAGAGCACTCGGTTGGAAAAAGTTATATTGTTGCACATTACCTCTGACTCTAAACTTGATCATCTGAAACCTCACCTGACAATTGACTTACCTGACCTGACAGCTGGCACTTTATTAGCTGCAGTTAATGAAACTGATTAGCCAAAGCGCATGAGCTCTGGTCTAAACCAATAGCATACATTTCCATTTAAATCTCGAGAAAATCTTACACTTTTAATTTTCTAGCCTCCATCCATATTTTGCGATATAGAACTTTGTTCCAAAAAGAAATATGACACCTAATTGTGATTGTGGATGAATGGATGGGATAAAAATAATATTGACGAAGCAGGTTATAGTCTGTATCCGGTAATGATTACGGGAAACAGACTTTTATTGTGCGGTTGTAGTTGGCTGTACTTCATATTTGCTCATAAAACACTTGACGATTTCAGTGGCTTAAATAAAAATTTTATAGCTTTAATTTGTTCATTGTAGAAAAATCTGGAAAAATAGAAGATAAGTAATGTGCTTATATACTGTTTCTACACGTTTTCCATTTATTGGTCTTATAATGTAAATAAATAAATGTATAAATTACGCTTAGACCTTAAATCCTATCCCCACATTTCGTTTCAAGTGTCTCGGACTGCATGAAAATTAACAATGCCAAACAACATTTGTTATTTGGCATTTTTAAAATGAATTGTTCCAAAATCACCATAAGGAGTTGTTGGAAATGATAATTATAATTAGTTTGACTTTCGAAAAATTTAATGTTTGTAAAAAGTAAGTTTGAATAAAATTCATGTATTTTTCATTTTCTTTCACTGTCCCGGAATCGAACCCAGGACACCTTCCTTTGCAGGGTACTACCAATTACTCGTAGGTACCAAATAGGTACAACTAGGCATCCTTTGAAGAAGAATAGGACTTACCTTACCTTTGAAGTACACAGTACCTACTAGGCTACGGTACTACGGTACATCAAAGGTTACCTATGTGAAGGATTATCGTTCAAACTTCAGTTTAATTCTACGAATCCGAAAATAACTAACTGCTTGACACGTAAAACAATTATTTGTCCGAACAAAATTATAAAAATACGAACCTGATAAATTATTTTCAATAAGCTCTCAAGAAAACAATGAATCATCATTGTATAAATAGGTAAACATTTAAAACACAAATGTACAGACGACGCATCTTTGTTGATGACATTTGCTGTTGTCGTTTTATTTTGTCCCCAGTTTGTCCCAGTTCAAATTTGGTGGGCAACGTAACTCGGAGTTGACGTCATCCGGCGTTGCGCATGACGTCATCACGCCGTGACGTCACTCCCATTCATGTTTGAAAAAGTGCGTTGTAAACCCGGCTAATGTTAGCTATGCCAAATTGCACTAAAAATAGGTTTTTATTTCAACTTCGCGTTCACTTTGTTTGAAATTTCATTGTTTGCTTTATTTTGCTCAACTTTTATTGCTTCAATCCTTTTTAAATGACTTCAAAAAAGGAGGTTCTCAATTCGACTGTATTTTTATGTATGTTCCCTCATAACCTTTTGACTGGCTGTTCCGATTTCGGTAGGTGTAATTTTTGTTTATCAAAAGCTGATAAATTTTAGTGGCATGACACCTGACATGTTATTATTGAGTCATTTTACTTACTTACCAAGAAACCCTAAAGTCATTAATCATTACTGAAGACTTAATATAAATATTCAATAGGTACTGTATCAAGTGGGAATCAAACCAAAGGTCGAAGGGAAAAGTTACACCAACTTTTTCCAAATATGTATGGTAACCATATAAAATCTTCCTTTTCGTGTATTGTCTTGGTAAATTGTTAGAAATTCTCAGCTAAATATTTAAATATGATGAAAAAATCCGCAATGGAGCAGGGTAGTGGAGACTTAGGCATCCTTACTTATTAGAAGGGAATCTTGTCCCGTAAGACCTGTGAAATCACGCTCACATTACGATTGGGTTTATTTCACGTATCTTTAGCACGATAAAAAGACTCGACTGTAAAATCATTGGATCTTATTTAAATTACTCTGTTATCACAAGCCAGAACATGAATAAGCTTACCAATAATTATAGGAATAAGAAAGGCGGTACAAAATAATAAATAGATGGCGCTTCTGAAATTTGGGACAACTGCACAGTAAAATTTTATTTTATACTCTTTATATTTAAAAGGTTTTATTTCTTCACGCCGTATTATTTCTTCTTTATTTGGAGTTTCAGTTTTTTTTTGGAAAAAAGTGAGCCTCAATATTTTCCTTTTTTTTTGTCAAAGTTCAATTTCATGCGTTGTTATAAAGCGAGACAACGAAAACACGTTGACAAAAATCTGTTAATACTTTAGAAATTTTTACAAATACGATACAAATCAGGCAAACAATGTCCGTGTTTTTTAACATTCATGGTGACCAAAGCGTTGCGGGGCAGAATAATAGTATCATTAACCGTATCTATTGACATGATTGGCTTATAATGGAGGTTTCTAAACATTTCTAACGCGTTAATTTCTTTGATAATAACCGTTCAATTAATTGAACAATGCATTGTTCAGTTGCGTTATGGTTTGTGACGGATCTTGCGGAACATGATTGGGTCTTGTTTTCGTGTATTGATTTCAATGATTTTTGTTCGTCATGATGTTGATAGGTTTTAAATTCAAGTTAAGGTACGCATTTTATGAATTACTAGCTTTACTCCACACGGCTTCGGCCGTGTTGAATGTTTTTCAGTTTAACCCCCTTTTAATCCTTGGTGGGAGGGAGGGATATTCAAAAATCCTCTCGTAGTGCTCCCCTACACAAAAGAAGGAACATTGGAAATCCTGTCGCAGCTCCCCTACACACCCCAAGGAACAAGCATGCCAAAGGAGACCAGCAACCTTCTTAAGGACCTTGGGCCTGGAATATGAACATGAATGAGACATCGCTTTTTAGATCGAGGATATTGTTACCACATTGTGCATGTGCATATTCCGTTTTTGCGAAAAAGGATGGGAATAATTAAATATAGTCGTCTTACACACCGCGCACACATAGTATCTACTTTAGTCGTCGCGAATTAATGATATGATGTAACTAGATTTTGAAATATTAAATGGATGTATTAAATAATATGCAACATTATTAGAGGATTGAACAAGCTGTTCGCTCCAGGCCCAAATCTGATGTTCTCCTTTTAGTAACTTATACGTTGTCTAACAGTCAGTAACTCAGCAACAAAGAATTTTATAATATTGATTATGTCTGCAATCTTGTAGTAAGTTTAGCCTACTCACCAAAATGTCTCCGAAAATGGACTGAGATCAGACTACCCATATAAATAATGCCGTGGCATTACTATTCCGCGATGTAAGAAATGCCATAATATTGAGTAATTAATGTCGGTAGGTACAAGGGCAAAAAATTAAAAAAATGTAGTTTGACCTCCTTGCATTCCTTATCTTAATTAAATGGATAATTAACCATGTGAAATGAAAAAGGCGCGGCCTATCAACATTATTAACGTTTTCTTCATGATATTACATTTACATATTTTCCTCACGTCTTGAAGTAGTCCAAAGTTAGAACATGTTTTGTTTTGTTAAATGATCGACAATGTTTGTGTATGCGTGTGTGTGTGTGTGTGTGTGCGTGTGCGTGCTTAGGAGAGATGTGTGTAACTGTGATAATAAAGCCCAGGTTACGTATTTGAGTAACCACCGCCCTACGTTACTTATAATTTTTATTTCTTGGGTATTACGGTTCAATTTCGATAGTATAAATGAAACCCATCCGCTCCTGACCAACTCCGAATTTTTATATCCGTGACATTAAGATCATAATTCAATGCTTTCATTTTAGTCGGTCCACTGCCGCGTCGCTCACACCGGGAGCGCTCGGTACCTAATGACTGTTAGTGGTAACCGTAGGTATAATAACTTTTAACAAAATAGAACCGACTTTAACGCCGAAAAGTAAAAATCGCTTCAGTTAAACGCGGTCAATATTCCTAAATCCTACTCCTAATTCTGATAAACACGATGCTGAAAACCGTATCAAAATCGGTTCAGCCAAACAATATGCTTAAAACCTTCTCCTAAGTCAGACAAACACTATGCTGAAAACCGCATCAAAATCGGTTCAAACAAACGCGAGATAATCGCGCACAAATATACCTACATACATATGTACATAGTACATACAATATACATACATACATACAGGTCAGGTTTGAAGTCGGTTAAAAACAGGCCAAACTGAGAACCTCCTTTTTTGAAGTCGTTTAAAAATATCGAGGGCATCCACAATTCTTAGGTGGCCCACGAACCCATCCATCAATCTGTCCTAGAGTAACTTGGTGGAGGATCCTCTAGACCTCTTCTGCTGTGAGGAGAGACCCATGCCCTCTAGCGGGCCATTACTGGGTTGAAGCCATAATAAACAGACTTACATACAAGTTATAAGATTAGCATTCTTTACTTAATCTAAATCTTCGTCATTTCTAAACATTACTATAGACAAATAAAGTTTAATATTATAATGTGTTTTCCTCTATTAATCCAATAAAGATAATGGTTAAGTCTCCCAACGACAAGCCAACTCTCCCTTGTGTTGTGGATAATTGAAACACAAAGCCAATAAAACAAAAGCAACATCTGAAACTAATTGAGTCGCGGGAAATTTTATACAAGTTGTTCCAATTTACTTTGTATACGTTTTAAGTTGTTGAAATATAGGTCACTAGTTAGCTGTCTCCTAGCGGTTTCATCCATATTTATCCCCATAATTGGAGAGAATTTCGTAAAAACCTCTAAAACTGGTGGCTCGTTCACTGTTAGATGTGTAAAAATGTATACTAAAATTCCGTTAGAATTGACGGAAACGCCATACTACGAGTACAAGTTAAAACTCATTTCAAGGACATTCTTATGACGAAGAGTTATTATAAACTGGATGAATATTTCCAAGATGAAACAGCCTGGACATGTTTGAAATTTAGCCGTAAGTAGTAATAAATGTAGTCTGTAACTGTGAGTCCTTGTGAGACTGAAACTCCTTGGGAGTTTCTTGCCGCTTCTTCTACCAACGCCACTCATCGTAGGGATTTTTGGAAGCGATGATGTAGTTTCACTTTCGGAAAGTGTTTGTAAAAACCAAGTTTGAATAAAAAATCATTTCATTTTCATTTTCCTTTCTTAGTGCTACCCTACGCTCCCCAAGGAACATACATGCCAACAGCTTCTTATGTTCATTAGTTTCGGTTGTGTGCTGTCTATCAGTCAGTCACTCCATAACGGAACAGTTTTATAGTATAGGTTATATTGTGTACCTAGTCATAATGTTAGGGGTTAAAGTAAAAGAGTCAACTCTCCCAGACACTCCTGGCAGCTGAAATACTTATTTACTTTAGGATTATGTATAATTTTATGATAAACACTAAGCAAGAAAGGCATATAGCATAGTGTACGCTCTACCACGTCGTCAATAATTATTATCATCATGTGGGATTCGAACCTTAAAACTGTAGGTAGCTCAATTATTAGCCAGCCATACATACAGTGAGAGTCGTTCGTCTCGTGCAAGTCTTCGCGTGGAGGATTTTTGAGATTGTGTGTTCTTGTCTGTGTGTTTTCCGTGGCCGTGATGTGTTGCTATGAACGAATAGTGGTTGTGTAGCGTAATTTCCTTTTACAGAAGCAAATCAAAGTTGAATTCTATATCCAAACTAATGCACGTGTCTAATCTATTTGCTACTGTTTCCAAAGCAATACACGATTTGATTAAAGTCCACGGTCGCATTGTGTGACATCTATAAATCAAAGCCAGTAATTACAGTCCGAAACTGAATGGGCCGCTATAAATCACAATTTCATCACCGATTCCGTCGCTTTCGGATAAACTTGAACGAATTAATTCGCTTAGTGTAATTTATTATCGGTTCACGAAATGGTTAATTAATCATAATTGGTCATTGGTTCTGTACATTAATTGTTATTGTTTTTTTATTCAAAACGATGTGAATCGGGATGTTTTGGTTACTTACATCATCTCTATGAATTTTAATTCGTTTGTAGTTATAGAGGGCTTAAATACTTAAGGGCGAATTTATAATTGTAATAAAAGGTGACCGAGCTTTGATCGGTATTTTTTGGTCTATCGTGTTTTTTCGAAATAATATTTAGATTCGAATTAGGTACATACGAATGAACAATTAATATCGACACCTCCTACGCATAACTCACTAACTGTCAATTACAGATTAATACGGTTTCTGCATTTTCGTAACCTACGAAGTCGGTTTTATATATTGAACTTATAAAAAATTAAAAAAACTTATTAAAACTAATACTTTTCCAATCGCAAAATTACTTAACTAAAAAACCAGCCCCGCGCAAATCTATAAGACTGTTAGTTTGATATATTTGCGCGGGATGTAGTGGTGAGGGTGGCAGTGAGGCGGAGGAAACTGAAGTTCTATTGATATTGATATTCCAGGTATGTTTTTTCCAATGATACTTGTCGTGTGATGTTTTATTTAGTTAATTTTATATCAATGTTATCTTTACCTACTGGTAGAACTCTTGGGTGTTTTTGGTATTTATAACTTATTGTAGTGTAAATTTTATTTCATTCTATATATACAACGCAAAAGTATCTAACTAGTGCAGTTACAGACTTATGCTTCGGAGTTTTTCATAACACATACCATTTAAAGAGTTTTGCTTAGGACCATTGAAATTATTTTTTATTCTAACTGGCACATAAAGACTTATGCGCCGGATTTTTTGTTAAAGAATATTGTCTAACAGCTACTTAGTGACGATTGCGTTGGATCTTTACATAAGTGTTTTTTGTATGTACCATTTAAAAAGTTTTACGTGACCACCCAAATAAAAAAAAGATATCCCCGTAACTAATGCAAATTTTATGTTTTTATTTCTGAATCACCTGTACCAAATTTCCCAGAGGAAGAAAAAACATACTGGGCTAACAATAATATATTAGAGAGCAGTGATGATGATGATATTATAGAAACTACATTAGTAGAGGGTTATAATCAGAATAACGTTTACATGAGCAACGAAGAGCAAATCCCGGATGAAATAAACAGTAACAAAGAACTTGACCAGAACCCTATTCCAAACAACTTTGAAACGTCTGAACTACAAAAACCGGTTAACGAAAATCTGCACAGAAACCCTTCATTGCAAAATTAATGCCCAGCTCCTAGGATATCTGGAGGATCGCCAGCTGATCAGTGACCGTCAGTATGGGTTTCGTCACGACCGTTCAGCTGGCGATCTTTTAGCATATCTTACTCACCGATGGGCTCAGGCCCTTTATAGTAACGGGGAAGCACTGGCGGTCAGCCTGGATATCGCTAAGGCCTTCGACTGTGTATGGCACAGGGCTCTCCTCGCGAAGCTTCCATCTTACGGTCTCCCTGAGAGGTTATGCAGTTGGGTAGCCAGATTTCTATCTGAGCGACATATAAAGGTCGTAGTCGACGGTTGTTGCTCAGATATGAAACCTATAAACGCTGGTGTTCCCCAAGGGTCTGTACTATCTCCTACTCTGTTCATTCTGCATATTAATGATATGCTGGAGCGTGCATACGGCATTCATTGCTATGCAGATGACAGCACGGGAGATGCGTGTTACACAGGCCCTGCAAACTCCTCTCAGTCTCATGTGGAGGATAGCAGAATTAAACTTGTGTCTGAAGTCGAGCTCTCTGGAGCAAGTCTCGGAATGGGGACGACTCAATTTAGTTGAGTTCAACCCCACGAAGACACAAGTTTGCGCGTTTTCCACTGAGAAAACCCCATCTGTCAAAGCGCCTCAATTCCAGGGTACCGCGCTCACCGTTAGTAAAAGTGTTGGGATTCTGGGTGTTGACATTTCGAGCGACGTGCAGTATCGGTGTCATCTGGAAGCTAAGGCCAAACTGGCCTCCAAAAAACTTGGCGTCCTGAACCGGGCGAAGCAGTACTTCACTGCGAGGGACCTTCTGATGCTTTATAAAGCTCAGGTCAGGCCTCACATGGAGTACTGTTCTCACCTTTGGGCAGGGGCGCCACAATACCAGCTTAGTCCATTTGACGCCGTGCAAAAGCGCGCAGTTCAAGTTGTCAACAACCCACGAGTCACTTACAGGCTAGAAAACCTAGGTTTCAGGAGAGACATGGGATCTCTCTGCGTTTCTACCGACTTTACAACGGTGAGTGCTCCAAGGAATTGTTCGATTTGGTGCCAACATCACCCTTCCATCATCGCACCACTCGCCAAAGATTGAAGTATCATCCACATCGCTTGGATTCGTGGCGGACGAGAACGGTCCGTTTTTCACGATCGTTTCTACCACGAACTTGCAAGCTGTGGAATGAGCTTCCCTCTGAGGTATTCCCGGAGCGCTTTGACATGGGGCTCTTCAAGAAAGGTGTAAAAAGAGCTCTCCTTCAGGGCCGGTGTTCCACTGGTGACTCCCCTGGTGTTGCTCGTATCCATAGGCGACGATGACCACTTACCATCAGGTGGCTCGTCAGCTTTTGCGTCAGCCCTTCAGGCTATAAAAAAAAATATGCTTTTGTTGAACAAAAGCCTAATGTTCAAATAATATTATTGTTAATATGAGAGATTTTTTTATTTGTTTTGTATAGTCTTTTTATATTATTTTAACAGCTATTTCCGCTTAAGTGGAATTATTTTACCTTGAAGCGTACGTTTTGGTTATAAAAGTTTGATTGATTTTTTAAATATTTTCAGAATTTTAGCAACCTTTTTATTTCATTTTATATGCAATGGTGCATGTTGTAGTACAAACATTTTATTTTCTAAAAATATATGATTGTTATGCATAAAAACTTGTTTTATTATAAATTAATGCACTTTCAAATAAAATACATACAAGCATAACTATCTAACTAATATTTTAAATATTATCTCATCCCATGCATAACTCATAATATACCACTTATGATATAAAATAGGCCCGTGTTTCCATTGCAAAAATCTCTTTATACCACTTACCGACTTTGTCTGGTAACTTTTTCCTAAGCGTAACTATGCAAGTGGCATTTGAATCTAAAAAAAAAAAACAAATTAATTCCGACACATAACTTTCTAAGTGTTGTATCTTAATAACTATAAGAAATCCAGAAAAAAATATCAATCATTTATAAAACTCATGATTAAAAACGTAAATTCGCCAAGTTTCATGACGATAGCTGCAGTATTAAGAGTGCTACATGCTTTTGAATGTTCAAACGGCTCTCCTGTAAAATTTGCGATTTCAAGTTAGCGAGTTATGCGTAGGAGGTATCGATATTATTGTTCGATCTTACCGACATTAAAATAAAATATAAACTGGAAAAATATAAGTTGAGTTGAGTTGAGTCTTCTGTCCTTCGGTCCAGATACTTCTTCTTCATTCTATGTTGTTATTTACCATTAATTAAAGCTCTTATATTATTTCTCGGTGCTACGGAACCCTCAGTGTGCGGGTCCGACACGCACTTGACCGTTGTTATACCTAAATTGAATCAAATAACTGTCCGTCATTGATCAGCTCTTAATGTATCCAGATTACTTGTAATCCATTGGCTTTAATAGCTTCAAACCCATTTACGTATTAAAAATTTAAAACGACATTGCCACGACATCATTAAAATTTAAGTACAGTCTTACAAACTTAACTGATAATCGTGTAACTGGTTGCAGTAAATTAAAATGTCAATTTAAGAGGAATTTTATTAACCTAAAATGGTATAATTGCTGTTTTATGCATTTGGGTCGAATGAGTAGGTATTGTTTTTTTGTACCTTGATATTTGTCTTTAACTGGACAACTGTATTTCTTAACAAACTACATGTTCATATTTTTATGGAGTAAGCAAAATTGTTGCGGTGATCGCATAGTGGTTAAGATTTCGGCCTCCTATTCGGAGGCTCCTGGTTCGAATCCCAGTGCACGTACCTAAGACTTTTCGGACGTATGTGCATTTTAAGCATTTTAATGTCATTTGCTACAAACGGTGAAGGAAAACATCGTGAGGAAACCTGCATGCAGGAGAGTTCGCAAAACTCAAAGGTGTGTGAAGTGAAGTCTGCCAATCCTCACTTGGCCGGCGTGGTGGACTATGTCTTAACCTTCTCATTCTGAGAAGAGACCCGTGTTCAATAGTGGGCCATGAAGGGTTGAGATGATAATGATGATGAGATGAAGTAAAATTGAGGACTGAGATGTTGGCCTCTAATAGGAGTAACCAGATCCTCTGTTCTATCCGGAACTCAATTGTTTTTTTACCTTTTGTACCTCGTAACTTTTAACAGGGTAAACGAAATCAACGGATCTTAGTAAGAACCTTATTAGTGTACTCCTAGCGTTAAAAAAAACTTTAAAGTGAGCGTAGAGGATTCCAACCGAAGTCCATAAGGAAGTCTCCAATCAAAACACAAGGCCGCATTGTCTATCTGTAAATATATCGGCAGATATATCAGTGAATCCCGTTTTAAACTCCTCAAATACTAAAACACTGTGAGTCTGTACGTTATAGAAAAAAAATCGACGGCGCTTGCACAATCTATTTCTGAAGTAAACTGAATGCCAATGCCAAGGAATGCCGTTACGCAATGGTTGTATGAATGAATGAATTTTAACTTTATTTTGGTTTGTCTTGCTGATTTCTGTACAATAATGGCTTCAACCCAATAATGGCTCAATACTGAGCACGGGTCTCAGCATATTGGAGGCCTGGAGCATATTCCACTTTGCTGGTCCTCTGCGGCTTGATGGAGGGGTTACTGGTCAACCCATATACCTATCGGAAGCTTCATGCCGTCCGACGGCTTTCGACATGGCTTAACGACTGCTATGTATCGATAACAACCGGAATCTACGGCTTTACGTGCCCACCCAAGCACGTTAGCGCTTGATGAAGCGACTACCTGTGATTTGTCCAACTATCGCGCCCACAGGTGCTTGACCGATGGTTTTACGTACCTACCTTCCGAAGCACGGAAGCGCTCAAGAAATTTTACGACTCGCGGTCTTACGAATTTTACCCATCCAACTACCGACCGCGCCCGCAATTGCTTAACTTTTTCGATCACTTAGGATCGTCGCCAGCCGTCGGGCTATGGGCATTGAGATACTATGTATATGTACGTTAATATAGTATCTCAATGGCTATGAGCGCTTCCGACAAAATGTTACTTCTTGTCATTGATTTTTGACATCTTTTTTGACCAATGAAAATATCCAGGAGACCTTACCTGGTAATTAATCAAAATCATACGTGTGACTAGTGTGTTCAGTTCCTAAGTGTTATGAAGTCACGATCCATGCCAAATAAAAAGTTCAAAACAGTTGAGTCCAGTCATCCTGTGACATAGACTCTGGTTATCTAACCAAAATATTGTCAGGACTCTTTCAAAATAACATTTAATTTTAAACTTATGCGGTATGAAGGTTCCTATATATGTGGGTTGGTCATTAACCCCTCTACAAAGCCGTAGTGGATCAGCTTGGTGAAGTATGCTCTAGGCCTCCTCAATGATGAGGAGAGGCTTAGTAGTGGGCCATTAATGGGTTGAAACCAAGGTTTTTTACTGAATATTTTTATTGGTCAAAAAATGTGTCAAGTTTTTCCCTGAATATTGTTCCTTACTCTTTTGAAACGTTTTTCTCTGAATATTGCTAGTGTATTTACACTTTGTTAATTTTAAATTACTCTTCATTTCTCGTGCACCTTACCTTAACCTTCTAATACTGCCTCTCCCTCCATATCATAAGGTTGTGTGGAAGAGATCGCTATGCAGCGATAAGACCGCCTTTTGTACTTTATTAATGTTTTTTTATTGTATGTAATGTTATATTCTTGGTGTGCAATAAAGAGTTAGATAAATAAATAAATTTACTTTTTACGACGATCCCATCTATATGTATACAATATTATTAAAATATAGATATACTTATAATCATTAAATTTGTACTTATTCCCAACATTTCTTTTTCTTCTTTGCTAATAGAATGGAATTTGATACGAATTATTTTACATCAATAATTGAGAAACTTACATGAGATCAGCTAGCTAGTTTCGGTAAAAAATTAACTGTATTACATTTACTTATTCTCTGATGAATCACTGTATTACCCAATCAGATCATAGATAACAAATTAGCGGTTAAATGGTTGTAAAGCCGAACAAAAACCCGGTTGATGTCATAACTTAGAGCAACATTGATCATTATTGATCGAATTGAAGTATCGATTGAAGTAACTTTTATATCCGATTGCACGACTTAAAGGCGGTTAATGTGTTTAACAACTGCTTTTATTGTGTCCACATCTTCGTGTGTTTTCCATGGCACCCGCAGGTTTAATTTTTAGAAAACCAGTTGTTATTTTTAAACCTTATACCTAACTACATAATACGAGTATAATTATTGTTGAAGCCACGACATAGGAAATTATTGTGTGGTGCCATGAGTGTGAAGCGTTATTTATTATTTACTTTCCTTAAAGTACTGAGGAGTTTATTTCGTCGTTTCTTCTTCGCCATTTTAAAGTAGTTACAGTACCTGTCAAGAAATAATGCACATCGGTATTCAGAAAGAGATAATCGGTTAGTTACGGCTTTGTAGAGAGTTGTCTCTCTCGCACATTGCACTAATAATGCAATAACTAATAAGAGCTGATAAAGCGTCCTATCAAGTACTTATAATAGTAATACGTTGATGTTCCATTGGAGGTTTTAACAACTCTTTATATTTAGATATTTATGAGTGAACGCGACCGTCTTCTACCGAATTCGAAAGAAAAGTGACAAAGACTGTGTAGTAAGGACAACGCTCTACAAAGCCGAAACTAACCGATTATCTCTTTCTGAATACCGATGTGCATTATTTCTTGCCGGGTACTGTAGTAGTTTGTAGAATCTTTGTGAAATGGTGGTAAACAAAAATTTCGCGCAAAATATTAAAATGTTTTTCAAGTTTCAATTTATTTTGAATTCATGTTTGTATGTTTGCTTGTTTGTAGCATTTTATTTATAAACCAAAAAGTTATCTTGTTATCCTTTTTAAAGTTATCCTAATTAAAATACAAAATAAAAAAAATTATACAAAATAGATATTCATAAGTATAGCTAGCTCTAATTTTTTATTTTTATGCCCTAATTTTGGATTTTGATTGACCTTTAAAATTTTATTTTATCGAATGGAAGCAAGGTAGCGTAGCTGAATTTTTAAAGGAAATATTAAGTATTTGAAATTCGAACGAATCCGGGGTCTAAAGGGTTAGTTTGTCATGTAATGAAAATGTTTTAGTGCAACGGGTACTTACGATTTTTTACATGTTTAGTCATCATGATAAAAATTTATAATGACATAATTTAATTTGACGGTTTGTCAAATCAATTTGTCGAAATCAAAAAGTTTGCTTCTATAACACTGTTCATAATATTACGACAAAATTATAACCATAATCCGTGCGAGGTTCTTTCAAGCGTAGTTCGTTGACTGATGACTTGTGACTCGGTCACACAATGGGCTGTAACAAGATACATCATACTTCATTTGAATCGATACTCGAAGTGTCAGGCTAATTTAATATCGGCAATATGATTTAGGTACAGGTTTGTGACAGTTACAGGATATCGAATGATAGCTTTATGTTAATTTACATAGTGTATTTGCGTAATAAATAATAGAAAATAATTATGTTTAATTTTATGTTCGCACCCGAAATCTATTTCTGTAACGGTTGGCATGATTGGCACTGAACATTTATGAAAATATATCATGAGTTATGACGTCAAGTCTATTCACGATCTACATACTTATTGTATTCTAATATTATTTATTGTTTTAAGTTTTAACTGTGTTTAATGTAAAAAAGTAATCGTTATGAATTTGTAGGTTACATGTGAAGATTGTTATAATTTATCCCAAAATAGACAAATTATTTAAATAATAGGAAATTATTATTTCGAGACGAACTACATGTACATGCCTTCGCCTTTTGTGCACAACTTACAAGAAATATACCATAATCTCTTCATTTGTAACTGTGGTGTACAACAAAGTGTAATAAATAAATACATGCTATAAAAAGCTATAATTATTGAAACACATTACAATCCAGCCATAATATTTTACTAGTAAGTGTCTGCTGCCATCAATATAATCGAACCTGGGACGTGCTGTCAGGCTAAGTACTAACTAGGCTACACGATCGTAACTAATCAACTCTTAAATCCTTATTTTTACTACAACGTTCGTACCGAATTTAACGTATTGTTCGCGGCAATTTAATCTTGCATGTGCACGAACATTTACAAGGCAATGATTTATAATCCGAAGATGATCTCACGTACTGCGTAGTCGGTAACGCCATGGTTGGGAATGTGCTAAATATTTGGTATAGCCATGGGTTTTAGTCAATCAGTGACATACTTAAGATAAGTATTTTGCATTACATATTTGGATTAGTAATCCCGTCCTTGCTTCGCTTGGTAGGTAGGGTAGACTGGGTACGGTTGCAACGATTTGGCTTTAATTGTTCGTAATTTTGTTGTTTATAAAAAGAACGATGATGATGACATATTAAATTGAAGAGTGGATCTTTACCTACAATAGGGCTATACTATTTAGTTCTGGTGGGTGCTATTTTTAGAGATATTTAGATTTGAAAATAAATTCCGATGTGTTTCTACCGTCCCCATGCCAGGGGCGGTTGAAACAGTGACTAGGGTCAGTTGAAACGCACGCAAAATATACAAAAAATATATAGCAACATGCTTTATTTAGCATTAGTTATAATTGTATTATAATAATCATGGCATCGTATGACAATATTAACCGGTCTTCAATGTTTTAATAGTCCTACGGTGTACGTAACCAGGCTTTGACGAATAATTTGTTGATAGCGCATAGTTTTATCTCCAACTTTTACCTCCGTATATGTATATTTGTCTCAATAAACTCAATCTGCCCTATGAAAGTCTTTACTATGCGAATTCGGCATCGAGAAAACAAAATAAAATTATATGTTTTTTTTACCTGTACCCACATATATTGTTTCAACCGTCCCCAACTCGAATTTTGGTAAAAGAAACTTTATAGTAATGGTAGTAATAATAACTTATTAAAACTAGTCATCATTCCGTATTCTAAAAACTTCACCTAAATCATAAATGAACACTCAATATTTATACTTGAATAGATTAACATAATAATAGCTTGAAACTCAAAAGAAAAATACTTACTTTTGGGTGCTAAAATACAATAGGCCTATTTATAAAAATATACAGCACCCGGTGACCAATGTAACACTTTGATTTAGGTTTGGACTTGTCACCTGCTTCTTTTTCCCCTTGCCTTACCTGTCGGCTCAACCATTCGCGAGATATTCGACTTGTTTCAACCGTCCTGCGTTTTAACCGTACCCAGTTTACCCTACATGGCCCTTAGTACAGTCGTACAAGGATCTTTTGGTGCGTGGGTGACAGAGACAGCGCCTTACAGGTAAGGCAAACTGTAAGGCACTGTCTCTGTCACCCACGCGCCATAGGTCCTTGTAAGACAATATCTACCAATTGTTGGGCGGAATCGTTTAAACTATCATCACTTTTTATCTATGAGACTGAAATAAAACAAATATTAAAAAGTAAGTGATGTTATTCATAATGAATTAGTTAAAAATGCAACCGAGTAGGTTAAGTCGATTCCGAGATTAGCGCCTACAAAACCATACACATGCAGACCGTCCATTAAAATCCGTTGCTCTTAGTTTTATTGTATGGGTCGATAAATTATAAGTTTTACATGATGTTTTATTTAAGTCCTATATCTATCACAATACAATAGAATAAAATTTTCTTGTTCACAATTTTATTCTAATTAGTAAGAACTTCAAGTCTTAAATCTTAATTACTAAGAGCAATCTCTTCGATACAACTAGTCTTGTAGAATTAGAATCAAACAGAAGATACAGAAAATACAATATGTAGGCTATCAAAATTATACTCAACATAATCGCCAAAAATCGTAGAGCGAACGCGATCAAGAATATTAGCATGGGTCGGTTAGTTTTCATTAAAAAACAATACAGGGAAACGTAATAAACGTCTCCACTGCATATACATCCAGCTATCAAAGAACCCGCCGGTTTACGATCGTTAAACCTTTAGTTATACTTAACCGATGAACTGGTCATGACCCAAAAAAGTTGGCAATCTCTCAAGCATTCGTCGAGTATAAACATTGAAGAATGTTTTGATACCGATTCATTGGTATCAGGAGGATTTGGAGATCTCCTTGAGGTGTTTTCATGATTAGTAGGTATATTCGGAAAAGACATGCTTCAATCCATTAATGACCTCGCACGGGGATCTCTTCAGGTCTGAGAAAGTTTAGAGCGTACTCCACTACACACTATTACATTACTGCTACAGTGCGGATTGGTAAAAGGACTAACTAACCCAAGAGGAAGAGTTTTTCATGGCCGTTGTCCATGACAATTTTGACCAACACATACCTAGACTCAAATGGGGACTAAAAATACTAGAATGGTTAGTCCAGTTAGAAGACAGTTAAGGACATTAGTTAGTTTGTTGGAAAGTGTAAAGACTGGGGCGGGGATTATGTTGGAGCTGTTAGTTGTTAGATATAAGTAATAGTCCTGTTAGTAATTGTTAGTAAGAATCACAGATGAGTTGCTAGCATTTATCCTGCGAATAAACATTTTTCTTTCTTTCTTTATTTTTTACCCTTAAGAACTGAGATCAACAGATGATAGTGTCACCAGGTCTACCACCACCAGGTCTCACGATGTTTTCTTTCACCATTATAGCGAGTGACATTTTTAATTCTTAAAACGCACATAACTCGGAAAAGTCAGAGGTGCTTGCCCTGGGATTCGAATCTGGACCCTCCGAATAGGAGGCCGAATCCTTAACCACTAGGCTATTAAACCTATCTACTAATATCTACTAACTAAATACCTACCTACGCGCAAACTCGTGATGTTACCACAACCACATATCATAAACAAGTAGATGTAAAGCTTTATTCACTGCGCTATCTAATGCACGGAAATTCTGTCTACTAATAGAGTGATTTATGAGAAAGATTTATGTTCATAATGCATATATAGAGAAAAAATTGTAGAGCAAACTAATATATCCATACTCTGGACCATCATTGATACTTCATCTATGAATGTGAAGATATACCAAGTTGTTAAACTAACTCTTAGGTCACGATAAAACTCTAACGAGATTAAATCTGTACGTCCATGCTATTTTCATACTATGTAATGTAATAATTGCGAAAGTAACTTTGTATGTTTGTTACCTTTTCACGCCTAATGCACTCAACAGATTTGCATGAAATTTGGTACAGAAGTAGTTTAAAATTCGGGAAAGGCTATAGTTTAGTTTGTCATAAGTGCCTCGTCGTGAACCGAACTTGGGACACTACCAAGAGGACATGGTCGTTGAATATGGATACAGGGTTAAAGTGAGTCGGGGGCAGTAACTGTGTGGGTGATGTTTATTTAGACCGCGAAAACCGTTGTGGGAATTCCCCAAGCACATTTCAATTATGAGTTGAGGAAAATGTACCACAGTGAAAAGCTTCGCTGTAATGATGACTTATTTTTTAATTTTTAATGTCTGTAAAAATAATCTACGAATAAAACTTCATTTCATTTGATTAATAATTACGTAACAATAAAGAATGGATTATAATCATTTTCCAAGTGTATAATTTATTAGGTTTTACTTTCTTTATCAAACAGTTTTAAATTGTTTTTCATTGACTATGCAATAAAGTATAATTAAAAAGTTAATTTCATTCAAAATATACATATACGTTAAATAAAATAACGATTCCACTCAATATAATGAAGACACACATTCCATTCCACATTCCATACATTCCATTCTATTCCACACATTCCATAGGTATAGATAAGTAGCTACGCTAAAATAATCAAAAACATATCGTTACAAAATATAATTTCCGATTAATTTCCAAGAAATAGTTACGTCTCAAGATACAAGATAATGACTTTTTGTGCTACTTAGCAAGCTCAATTAGTTAGTTTTGTAGGCGGGGACACCGTTGTCCATAAAGTAATCGCGTGGGTTGTCAATCCTAGTAAATACATACAGACAACACATTAATTGTATTAGAGATACTATTGATCAATTAGGCACAGGATAAGATATGTCAACCGTGTCACAGAGTGTGACAAAAATAACTATTACAACCGTAGACATAGAAGGAGAATGAATGTAGAGCCATGGATGCCATTGAACGTATCTACACAAGAAAAGGAACAACTTAAGTCAAAGCGTGATAGAATGATACAATGTTTGATTTGCAATGTTTCGCTTTGCGTGCCGGTTTTTTCAAGGAAAGCACAGTTTCATTACATGTTATATCGAATTTATAAATACTTTTTTGATTCCTGATTTTTTGTATAAAGTGATTTTTGTTTTGGGTTTTCAGAATTACATTGTGATGGGCTTCATTTAATATTTAGTTTTTTTTCGTTTAAATCGGTTAACACATAAAAAAGTTATGTGGGTGAAGTTAAAATAAAACCACGCAGGTGATACGGTGGGGGAAGCTAGTTAATACTAAAGAAAATGCATGTAAAAATAATTGTGTTCTACGACTTCGACCTATAAAAAATATGAATACTGTAATACAATGTGGCAGTTTTGGGATTTATGTTTGCTAAGTCTTATACCATTGAGAGTATCAATCTATCTTTTTTTTATGGAATTAAGATAGCAAACGAGCATGCAGCACCACCCTTCCGCTGCCGCCCATAACAACTGTGACCGACCTAGAACTAGACTCAAAGGGACTAGGATGGTCAGTCTAGTTAGTAGACGGTGTTAGAATATTAGTTGGCTAGTTTGTTAATAAGTGCGAGGACAGGGTATGTTAGTGATAATTAGTCCTGTTAGTTAATGTTAGTAATAGTCCAGTTAGTTATTGTTAGTTTGAGTCTTGTTCTAATTCGGTCACAGATGCGTTGCTAGCCCTGAGCTCTGAGATGGTCGCCTCTAAAAAGTGTAGCCGGCTCCACACCTTCCTATCCGGACCACAATTGTTCTTAAAACAATTATTACACGGTAGGAATGGTACTAAGTACCGTGGCGGGCGGTGGTACTTCCCCGGGTGAGCTCTAGGCCCTACCATAATTATCTAAGAACAATGTTATATTATTTTGATACAATCATTCTACGAACTTCTACAAATAAAAAAAAATATTATGAATAAAGCGTAGTCTACACCTACGTACAATATAAATTAAAGGTCACAATAAAATAACATGAAGTTCTGACGACCCACAAGTCTTCTGACATTTAAGTATCTACAAGATTCTATAACAGTATTGCGATAAATAATTTAACCATAGTGTTAGGTCTTTGACAGAACAGTCATAAGCAAGGGGTTGAAACCAAATGTTTAAGCAAAGCCGTACAAGAGTATAAAAGACATTTAGATGTCATTATGTCGCACTCCCACAAGAAAAGGACGGAAAAAGGAATTTACGCCAATGGCAATGACATGAAAAAAGGGGTAGACGGTTTGGGAACTATATTATAGGCTTTGCTTTTCGAATGACGGAAAACATGGATAAACCAAACAAGTGAATGAAAACCCTGTTCATGCAAACTCTCGCTCACCATCCATAGTATTGAATTTATGGGGAAAAACTTTATCAACCAGGACCGACGTCTTAATATGCCCACCAAGGCACATACATTATTTACCCGTATTAGCTGTAGTAAAATGAAAACAGCCTACAGCGAATAAAGTCTAAATTCGCTTGCTGCAAATTCATTAATTCTGGGAATATTCCGTACATAGTGGACGTAATCCCAGTCATATCAGTATATTCCCGCAACACAATTCCTGTCAGAAACATGATTTTCGCGCATTCAATTTCCGGCCTGTCAAACTTTGTTATCTTCCCTGACATGACGGTATATAATTAATACTAGTGTTGATTAGTGTAGGTAACGTAAAAGTTAACAACTTGGTGTATTTGGCATGAATACATGTCTATTTCTAATGATTTCAACCCTACACCTACTGAGCATGAGTTTCTTCTCATACCTAAACGTATTCTACTACGCTGTTCCAGTGCGGATTGGAATAGAATTATTGGTAAAAAACAACAATTTGACTAATATCAGTGTGTTTTTCCTAATAATTTTTTTTGAGTATAGCAAACCACAGTGCCGTACATTCCTTCCGCAACACACACGTACGACACAAATCAGGACTATATAATATCGTCTATGTCAAATTTCAATCACTTACAGATTAATTGCTATATACCTAAGCGTTAGATTAAAATTGTGGCTTTGTGTGCAGACCTATTCAGGATGTAGTGGTATAGCAATCTCAAACAGGAAGACCCTAACCCTCAACGGATGTTAGGTCCATGAAGTAGGATGCCTCCCAAACAGGATTATTTTCAAGGACGGAGGAAGCCTTTTTTGTAAATAGCAGAAAAGCAACTAAATGAGCCACCTAATGGTGAGTATTCGTCATTACTCATGAACACCAGTAACCACAAATTTAGAGCAGGGGAGAGAGAGAAAAACTGGCTTTGAACCCAGCTCCAACATGACAAATTTTTTGGCGAATGACTCAAACAGGAGAGTGGCACCAAGCTAGCTGGGTTCAAAACTCTACCAGCAAAATCTTAACAGATAGAATTATACATCATCTTGTAATAGTAGGAGAGCTGGCACCAATTTTGGGCAGGTATTTGAGGCAAGCTGAAAATTTTTAGCTCTCCTGTCATACCCCAACACAATAGTGCAGTCTTGGCTGATCAGTAGCGGGGATTTATCCGACCACAAATTTTTTTTTCATAGAAATGTATTTGAGGCCGTATGAGATTTTTATATATTGAAGTCAAAATCTCAAATAGGTACCTACCCAAAATTGGTGCACTGCAAGCTCTTGGACCAAAATGTGACTATGTTAATATAAATTTTAATGTCTAGTACACGCTGTAATGTATATTTACGTCTGCCTCGAGCACGTCGTAACGTAACAGACGTTAAATAAAAATTTCCGCTTTATATTATCTCACACTGTACGAGACCATGGTCACTGTGCAAACTATCAAATTAAATTTAAAATGAGCGTTGTCGTATTCTTTATTTTTCTTACATTATTAGGAATTGTCGTAACAGTAGTTTAGGGTACGTATATAATACCTCAATTATTAATCGTAAGTTTTATAATAATGTGCTAGTATAACACCTAACAGTAACTTCACGTATTTTGATTTACTTTTGACAACAAAAATCTTGTACCAGTACAAGGTCGTCGTTACGCTACCATAGTGAAAAAATATTTCTTGAATTGTTTTTTTTATCAAGAACAAATCAGCGATGCTTTTGGTGTTTAGAAGTCCAAGGGTAACAGTTAATAATTTATACCTTTGGAGATATTTACACAAGAAAAATTTAAATAGTTCTAGTCTAATCTTTGCGTAAAAAGGAAAATGAAACGAAAATGTTAAGGACTTCTATCTTGGAAAATAACGTTAATTTAGAAAAAGTATCAGTATTTCAAAGCTCTGGAACGAGCTTACTGGAAATGCAAAATGACCTCGTTTCAGAATTTACATCGTGAAACCTTATCAGGTAATAGGGTGGTACAATCTGTTCGTCCGCTGCAATATTTGAAATAAACTGCTTAATGTAAAATGTAGCCAATAAAATTCTCACGATGGCTGGTAGATATTCTAAGTCTGAATTTAGAATGAATCTTTGGTCACGGGTTCTTTAGAGATTGCAGGAGGAACCGATAAAGAAACAAAGGATGAAATTAAATTTATTTTAATCCAATTAGGTTTTAAGAAAAGCTTTTCGAAAGTAGTACACCATCGCCTCGACGGTGCAAATTTTCATGAATGTTTCCTTATTACAGACAACCAATTTTTTATTTTGCTCTTACAGGCTTACAGGTAGCACTGACATACACCGACACAACTTAAGACTTCAATTTAAACTCATGTCCAAGCAATTTCATATTCCATTTAATAAATTTGTGGTCGTTGAAATAAATTATGAATTGTTGGTTGTTAAAGCGCCTTCCACATGACTGTAATTATGCATAAAAGGTGCACGACGGACCTTTATTTTTTTTAATTTTCACGGGTAAAATCATCCATGCATTGGACATCCCACAGACTTATAAAAAAAAAGAAATAAGCGGATCTAACATATGGGAGAAAAAAGCGTGTCAGTTACAACTACATAGACATGCTGCACACATTGACAATTCCCATACAAAACATTCGTGGTCTACGGTCTATGGTCTTATGTTGTCTACGGTCCTCATACAAAAATTTAGCTTCTTGTAGCTTAACAAAATGGCGGGAGTGCTTCAACCCCATTTTGTCTGCGTGCGTGAATGTTGCAACAACAAAAATAAAACGAGATAGACTTTGTACGTGCTATGGGAGAGAAAGAGATGACACTATTGCTTACATACGTCTATGTAGTGGTGACAATTATGTTAGGTCTGCTTATTTCTTTTCTTTATAAGTCTGTGGGACATCCCGTTATCCCGTTATCTATAGATGTATACAATGAGGGTCGCCGTTTTTGTGCTCACCAATTGGCGCCACCGGCGAGGTGAGGTCTTGCTGTCAAAGCCCGCCCATACATAAACAGTGACAAGACAAATGACATTCAGACAAGCGAAAAGTGACAGACAGACCTCACTTTTCACTAGCGCCTCTAGCGGAAAATTCACACGCGGTTACCCTCATTGTGTCCGCTTACTTATCCCCATATTGTCAGTGAGATCATGGCTTCAATTTCAAATTATGATTTTTTTTACTTTCTTCAGGACCCTAGTCGGTCAGGTAAGTACCAAGGTCTGGAGCGTACTCCACCATGCTGCTCCACCCCATTGTAGATAGGGTTAGTTCCGTTTTTACTGCCTTCCAAAAATCATAATTTGGTTTAACAACTAGATACAACAACAGATTTATTTACGTTGGGTACGTCTTCAGAGAGATAAGTAAATATGGTTGCATTATCATTTACATTTGTTGGTGATAATAAAGAGGATGCATTTTGTATTTCACTGAATATTCCCTGGAAATTTCTCGATGACAGAGAAGCAAACTCGCCAGCTAACATAGTACAAAATAAATAGGGAATACCGAGTAAATACAGCGTTTCCTAGAAACTTTGATAGAATGCGAGATTGAATTTCACTGTAACAAGTTAGAAGGCATCTCGGACTGCAATATGGTTATCTAACTCGGAGAAATGGAGTATAAATTTAATATGACGTTGAAATTTCATCGCAGCTTTTTGTTACAGTGAAATATTTTACCTGTTTCTATTTAAAAAGCCAACAAAAAGCAGAGGACATTGATGGTAATTGGTTATCATTGTCATCTAAAGCGATTACTTATGTATCTACTACTGATGCTGAAGGTGTAATCGGCTGGCGTTGTAGCTCGAAGGACCAATAAACACTGGGTAAGAAAGGTTCTCGAGTGGAGACCACGGCTCGGAAAGAGATAAAAGGGGCATAGGACGCTCGCCGATCAGCTCTGATAATTTCAAGAAGACAGTGGGCAACCAATGGATTAAGAAGGCTCAAGACCGGTCAGATAGGCGCAGCTTAAAGGAAGCCTATGACCAACAGTGGGCTTACAAAGGGTAATGGATGGGTTACATGGACCCATGTAGCTACCAACCTTACCCATAGTTCTTCATCTTAGTTTTTTTTATGGAATTAAGATAGCAAACGAGCATGCAGCACCACCTTCCGCTGCCGCCCATGACAATTGTGACCGACCCAGAACTAGACTCAATGAGTCTCGTTATAATTCGGTCACAGATGCGTTGCTACCCCTGAGGACTGAGATGGTCGCCTCTAAAAAAGTGTAACCGGCTCCACACCGTCCTATCCGGAACACAATTGTTCTTAAAACAATTATTACACGGTAGGAGTGGTACTAAGTACCGTGGCGGGCGGTGGTACTTCCCCGGGTGAGCTCTAGGCCCTACCACCTAAAAAAAGTTTTAGTTTAAAAGGTTTAGTTTTAGTTGATCACAGATTGACGCCAGCTACAGGATTAAAAACGTTTCAATCTAAACTAGGTACTGAAACTTCTTTTTTTCTTCTACAGTTACTTTACTCTAACTTGTAGATACCTAGTGCTTTTCGTGTAGTCCCATTTAAAGCGAGACATCTGACGAGTAGTTTTTGAGTTATCCCTAATGATGCGTATTTAATTTACTTAGACTGCGTTGTTTATGTTCTCATTTTATTATTTTTCTCTGTAGAAGTAGGGCTTTTGGAACGAATTTCCATCTTTGTTAAACTTAAGTCAAGTTGAAAAACCTACATGTTTCAGCCAAACTACGAGTAATAACTTATTCACGTAGTTAAAATTAAACGCGATGTCAACCGTCAACACAGTCGATGAACTAATCAAACTAAGGAGTAACTTCATGCGAAGTCCTGTGAACAAATAACCCTGTTACTGCAGCGAGAGGTCAAAGGTCACACGTGTTTACCGGCAAGCGACGGGTTAAATATTGGTCACAACTCTCGTTCGAACTGGAATTCGTTTCAATTGCAACTCAGACAAATGGCTGCTTTCCACCCCTGTGATTAAGGTTCACTGTAGATTGATGGCGAGAATTTAAAGTGCCTTAAGTAAATTTTGCTTACAAGCTAAATTAAACTGTGAGCGCTTGTAAGTTGTTGTTTTTAATGGGGAATGGCAATCCCATATCTTCTAAAATATTTTTACATGGAAGCAGCAAACGAGCTACCACCTTCTTTTTGCTGCCACCTTTGACCGACACAGAACTAGAGTCGATAGCATTAGCAGACAGTGTTAGAACAAAAATTGGTTAGTTTGTTACTATCTACGTATGAAGTCTGGGACTACCACAGACTTAGGTATAAACAACAATGGGATTGAAGCACTTTCGCCATCTTGATAAGCTACAAGAAGCTCACTTTTTGTATGAGAACCATAGACAACATTAGACCATGAATGTTTTGTATGGAGAATGTCAATGTGTGCACTGTGCAGCATGTCTATGTATGTAGTTGTAACTGGCACGCTTTTTTCTCCTTTTTTTTATAAGTCTGTGGGGACTACCTATTTATTGCCTACTGTTAGTTGTCGTTGTATCGTTATCCTTAAGGACTTATAAATATATTCGCCTGAAAAAAGTATAATGACCAATGTTATAGCTTTATGTTTTAAAGGTCAAAATTACATCCAAACTTTTTTCTTTTTTTTTTCAAACAATAGAATAAAGGTTATGAAATTAAACCTTAAGACGAATAAATCGCGCTTTGAAACTGGAACAATATTAGCATTTGACGGCTCGTGTGGCGCAATGTTTACCAAACTGGACCGCTGCGCCTTTCGAAGGGCCTGGGTTCGTTTCCCAGCGAGGCGGATGTTTTAAAATACGTATGTACGTTTAGGTGTAGATATGTCCTTGTTTATGGCACCCACGCACGTCAGAGGGAATTCTAGTGCGAGCTACGAGTATGTTGCGTTATTTAAATAACTTTTAACAAAACAGAACCGACTTTAACGCCGAAAAGTAAAAATCGGTTCAGTTAAATGCGGTTAATATTCCTAAATGACGATGCTGAAAACCGTATATATAGTATCTCAATTCGGCCCTATAGCTCCTGAAAATAGCCCGTTGAAACCCGTGGTTGAAACAAAGTCAACTCATCGGCTTTAAATTATGTAAAAAGTATAGATTTATCACAATCCATGCATTCGTAGCACCGCACCCTATTTACCTATTCCACCTTTGTATGCCAAATACAGACTGACTATAGTGAAATCCATACTAATCCTACTATATCCTACTATCCTATCCTTCCTACTAATATTATAAATGCGAAAGTTTGTAAGGATGTATGTGTGTGTGTGTGTGTGTGTTTGTTGCTCTTTCACGCAAAAACTACTGAACGGATTTTTATGAAACTTTGCAGTAATATAGCTGAGACATCGGAATAACATAATTTGTTAAAATTTATAGAGATTTTTGAAGGGACTGGTTTCCCGAAGCGAAGCGAGGGCGGATTTACTAGTTTACAAATAAATGCGAAAGTCTGTCTGTGTGCGAGGCCTTCACGGCTAAACCACCCGGTTCGATCTAAATGAAATTTGAAATGAAAATAGTGGAAGAACCAGACAGAGTCACACATAGGCTACATTTTTTTAAATTAACCCCTAAAGGCTTGAAATAGGCGATGAGTTTGTCTGAAAAATCTAAATCACTTGACCCGAATCCGATGAACTTCTTGATGAGTCAAGGCAAATGGTAGGGATACTTAATTTTTCAATAACTACCCCATGCCATGGGGGCTAAAATAGGAAATAAAAATGAAAAAAAACTTATTTGACGCGGGCGAAACTGTGGGCGTATAGCTAGCTGTTAGCAATAACTAGGTACGTAAAGTCGGTATGCAGTCGTGCGGTCCCCGTACAGTCGTCGTGAAGTAGTAAAGTGCGAGGTTACACGTGGCTATTGTAAAGCAATGTTGTTGCTCGAGATGTACTATTGACCGAGATTTCCCGTTGAGACTTATAGTATAGGAGGTTGTTAGAAGAAGTTCTTTATCGATGTAGATTCGAATTTTACGTTATCAAATTCAAACTAAAATCATTTATTTCTTGTTGGCATTTGTGAATGTAAAATTGTACATGGACGTCACATATTTTGCATCTACTATTGATTCGCAAAAGTGCTACATATAGATGTACTTATTAAATATTGAATTTTAAAATATCATGTACCTACTCTTTTATACGTAGGAAAAAATTATGGCATACCTTTTAAAAACAATATTTATGATTAGCAATTTTTTTGCTAGTGTAACATTTCTAACCAACTTCTTACTTAAACTAATTGAACAAAAATTAATTTCGCGATATCATATAAACTTTTTCTGCCGTAACTTTTGCTATCGCCCGACTTCCCTACCATACCTATTAAATTGATATTACTTCCCTACCAAACCTACCTAACAACGGCCCTGCTCGAACCAGCTGAGGGATAATTAGAGTTGTGGGTGAATTGTAGTTAAAGGTTCTTGTATGTAAATTTCAAATTAATAAATTACAAGCAAGTTACGTCATTAGAAAGCAATAAAGTTAATAATAATTCAATACCGTCAATTCAATACGGTCCCGGTTATGCTGTCATAAAATTGCGGTTGTCATAAAAATTTCTGACACTTTGCAACTAAATCCTCCACCGATTAACTGGAGCAGCTTTGTTAAAAGTACGCTAGGTCTCCTTATTGATGTCCCTGTAGCTCGGGACCAGAATACGAGCTTCGGTATCCCCTGCCTGTCGTAAGAGGCGACTAAAAGGGGACTTTCGGGGTTGCGGGCGGCTAGAGTGGGAGCTCGAACCGTCCATCAGCAACCCCGGGAAGGACGACGGTATGTGTGGCCGCATACCGTTGTAAGGCGCTGGCAAGCGATGGGGCCTTAGTCCCTCGCGGGAAGAGCCCGAATATAAGGGCGCCGCGCTTGGAGGACTCCGGTTGTGTTCCTTTTGGAGATCCCGGAGTTCTCCACAAAGGCCACACGGGGGGGTTTTAGTGGGTAAAAATCCCACATCATCCTGTGTCGCTCCCACGGCACCGGGTACCTTGTTTCCCCCTCGTCAACAAAAAAAAAAAAAAAAACGGTCTCCTTATTGATATGAGAGCTCCGTGCCCTATAGTAGTCACACTGAAAACACGGTACAAGTGCGTCAAAATCCGTTTCGTTCAAGGTTCAAAGTCATCTCCTATACTATATCGGTATTACGTGATTCTTTTCTATTCAATTTCGATGAGGCAATTCATTGAACCATGTAAACATAACATGCTCATTTTATTTGATTGAAAAAATGAACGGATTGATCGTGTTCCATATTTTTGTTTATCTGTTCATTCTATGTGACTGAATGTGTGAGTTTAAAAAGCGAATCGAGTACATTTCAGAAGGATTGATTTGGTACCTCTTGGGCTGCCAATAGGGTGTGTTTATGTTTTGTGCTCGTGGAATTGGCTTTTTGATAAAGTGTTTGGTCATTTTATGGATTGACGTGAATGGCGTTTTGTTTGTTGTTCAAAGGTTCTTAGGTTTGATTCCCAGCAAAGCGGAAATATGAATACCTACTGAGTTTTAATATCTAATTAAGTTCTGGATATTTGTTTACTTTTGTCTTGTGTGTTCTCCAGATAAAAATAAACACTTATTGTGTGTGGCGAAGATTAGTGTGGAGCTGAGTGCTGCGGTGTATGTATTTTTTTGTCAAAAAAATTAAGTAATGACATTAAACTTTGCAAGTTCGTTATGCTGTGAAGTGAAATTAAAGTAGCATTCACAATTGAAAGTGAAATAAACGTGTCTGTACAAAATGAAGTAAGTACTATAATATAAAAAAAAGACAACTGAAACCTTTGTTTCAAATGTCGAACAAAATCAATAGACCATTAAAATTTAAATTTCGAATCATTATTCCAACAAAGCTTCGTCTGAACCACAAAATTGCATGCCACGTGTAACTGAAAACATTTCGTCCAAAATTCTCTCTCAAATATCTCGTTAAGTGTAAAGGTTGTGGACCGCCTCCGCATTACACGTGCCAGTACATGCGTTCCAGGGATGTTACCGGTCCACGTGTAACTTAAAATTGTAATACCAGTATCCGTGTTCGATGGATTTAATGAGAACTTATTTTATTGCGAATTTCATATCGAACACTGTTCCAGTTGTTAGTAAAAAGGTTGTGGACCGCCTCCGCATTACACGTGCCTGTACATGCGTTCCAGGGATGTTACCGGTCCACGTGGAACATAAAATGTTGTTACCAGTATCCGTATTCGATAATTATAATGTGTACGTATTTTTATTGCGAAATTAGTGAATACTGTTTCAGTTTTTATAAAAAGGTTAAAAACCGCCTCCGTTGTTATACGTGCCTGTAGGTATATGTGTTTTAGGGATGTTAAAAGTCCACGTGTAACTTAAAATTGTGTTACCAGTATATACTTACCAGTATCCGTGTTCGATGATTTTAATTGAAGGTAGATATTTATTTTATTAAAAAGTTCATGTAGAATACTAGAACAATTTTTCAGTTATTAATGAAAAGGTTCTGGATCGCCTCTGCAGCTTGTTACGTTACACTTGCCTGTATGACAGTGTATAAACATAAATATGTGCCCCAGGGATGTTATCGGTGTCCACGTGTAACTTAAAAAAGTTATGTTACCAATATCCGTATCGGATAATTTTAATGAGTGTTTATTTTTATAGCGAAGTTCATGTAAAACGTTGCTACAAACTTCAGTTTTTAATAAAAAGGTTGCGAATAGCCTCCACAGGATGTTACGTTTGTCCACGTGTAATTTTAAAAAATAGTATATCCATTTCTAAATTATATCCATTTAAGTACGATAATTATTTGAATGTATCCAAAACTTTGATTGCGAAGTTTCTTTATTTCTTAATATATTAAACGACAAGAAACTGAGTTCTTCCACACTGCTTCAGCATGGATTGAGAGGGTTTAGTGGCCAACCATTAAATTTTTATGCCGTCTTGAGGCCTCCGATATGACGTAGCGAGTATTATCGAACGGTAACGCCCAGGACCAAGAGCCAAGAGCCATGACAGTGTTTTGCGTTGCACTACTTAGTATTGGCCATGGACGTATTTACGTCCATGGTATTGGCTAACTATCCTGACGCCTGCACTCCCCGCCTCCTACCACCATTTTGGCCTTAAAATCGACATCATCTGCGCAGCCACTCGTAGCTATGTTCACATCAGCCGAGTTAAAATGAACTTACTGTATATCTGAGACTCCGACAATATGGAATCTACTCCCCGCTAAACAAATTTAATGTATTACGTGTACTCAGTTTAGCTTATGAGTATAATTTACTGACGTCATTTTAAATTCTCGCCATCAATCTATATGTACGAGTATATAACTCTTGCGTTACTGCGTGATTGACTGACAGACAACGCACAGCCGAAACTACTGAACGGAAGAAGCTGTTTGGCATGTATGTTCCTTGGGGAGTGTAGGGCAGCACTAGGGGAAGATTTTTGGAAATTCCACCTCGAAGGGGATGAAATAGGGGGGTGAAGTTTAAACGAATTCCACGCGGGCGAAGCCTGCGGGCGGACGCTAGTCTATAATATTCCATAATCACAGGTCACAGGGAGGGAAATGCATTTGTGTGGGATGCAACTAAAACGAATTCTCAGTATGTATTTTACTTTTGGTGTACAAAATTGCCATTAATTTGTATCTAAGGATCGCACCTTTGGTATCCGAAAGGTAACATCCCTAAAAACCAAAACGTGTAGGTTACATGTGGGTTCAGTGTGTGTGTAGGATGCGGGAATGCGCTCCAGTATTGATTTAGGGCTTTCATGTACCCAGTTCGCAGGAATGTTATGAAAGGTGCGCTCTATGTCCGACTGAATTAAACTGAAATCACGTTAATGTTTATTCCATATTCAATTTTTGTAACCGACTTAAAAAAGGAGGTCCTCAGTTTGACCTGTATGTATGTATGTATATTTGTACGCGATTATCTCGCGTTTGGTTGAACCGATTTTGATGCGGTTTTCAGCATAGTATTTGTTGGACTTAGGAAAAGGTTTTAGGCATATTTTTTGGCTGAACCGATTTTAATACGGTTTTCAGTATCGTGTTTATCAGACTTAGGAGACGGATTTAAGAATATTAACCGCGTTTAACTGAAGCGATTTTTACTTTTCGGTGTTAAAGTCGGTTCTATTTTGTTAAAAGTTATTATTCATAATATTATATTTTTTTATTTATAACTATGTTCGATAGTATGAATTCGTCTTCGCCATCGTCGTAGAACTTAGTCCCCTCCAGTCCAAACCCTGATATTGCTATACCCTTTCTCTGTTGTAAATATTTATTTATTTATTTAATAACATTTTATATGTAAGTCCATATGTGAACTATAAATGTTTTGAATGTTGAGTGCGAATCACGCTGATACCCTTAATATACTTTTATTTTGTAGGTATATAATTTAAAAAATATATAAAATGAAAACTAAGCTACTTCAAACATACCCGATAAAAAACCTCTTCGAAGTTAGGTCAATAAGAGTTTACCAATGAGTACATACAATGAATACCTACATTGTAACTATTCCAAAGTTTTGACTCTAGTATAAGTTCGTGGAATAAAAAATCTCTTAAACTGAAATTTTAATAGGAGACACTGCACTATACGAGTACAAGGTGGATACCACCATACAACAATAAATTAAACCACGAGCCCTGCTTCATGCAAGGAACATAATTATTACATTTAGTAAAAAATGCCAAACATCTTATTTACAAAAATTTTTTTTTCAAACAAACTAAATAGCACAAAAATACAGGAAAAAAATAAAAACAAAAATACAAGAAAAAAACAGCCTATATAAACATCGGTCACTTTTGACAAGAGCGGCAACAAACTTCTGCTATTACAATAGTAAGTAATAGATACAGCGTGTTGAAATTTTGAATATTGAAATAAAAATTGCTGTGGCAAAAGTAAAGGAGGTATTTGATTGAATTTTTTTTTGGAGGCTTAGGTAATCATTAGGTTCATTAAATTAAATTTATTGTGGTATGGTGGTAACCACGTTGTATATACACCTAGGTACGTGTTATATGCTATCCACACAAAGGGTTATATGTATAACGAAATATACATATAATAAACATGCTTTGAACATCGCTCCATCTCACAGTTTCCCGGAATTTCGCGCTCCCAGCCTTTCATCAAATTGTGCACCGATTTATTGAATATCCGTCAACCTAAATAGATTTTCATTCAATTTACCTATCGAGGAAATTGCTTGCCATTTTCATACTGAAATCTGACGACTCATTTTAAATAAACACACGCGTAGAAAACACACACATAATTTTATTCATGATTCATGAAGCCTAAAAGCAACAGCGAAGTTATTAATTTGAAAGTCAGTCAATTAAATAACTTCGTGATCATCGAGAGGTCGTCCTCGAATTATGCACCCATCTCCAATTTCCAAAAATATAATATGTGACCTCTGCAAAGGTAGACTAAAATCTCTCCCCACTCTTCCTTTTCGTACTTCTTTTATATTATATCTGATCCAATTTCCTAACCCTTCCATTGGGAATAGGATTCCAACATAAACCTTTGACTCCTTAAAAAGGTTCACTCGTTTGAAGCCTACACATATCCTCACTTTCTAGAATAACAAAGAGTTTTATCTCTTACGGTGGAGGGGAGGGAATTAATTTAAAAAAAATCCCATCTTAGTAGGTACTCACTTGCGTTACTGTAGGAAACACAAAATTTTCAAGTGAATCCATTGCGAAATAAAATATTTCAGTTTAATCCCTTTTCAAATTAAATTCAATGTCTCTACGCACAAAAATAACACCACAACATAAATCCGTTGCGATGTCAAAGAAACACACAAACAAATATTCTCGCATGTATAATATTATGATGATAAATTCCGAATGTAACAACCATTTTCTATCTCCCGACATCAGTTAGATTATGCACCGCGGAAACCCAGAGTTGAAAGGGGGATGCCCATCCCTCATAGAGAGATTGGCTCTAAATGCACAATAGAAAAATATGCTACATTGTTAGTATTATGATAGTATGAATTGTTTTGTGAAAGATTATTACGAAACAAAGTTTGGGTGTAGAAGTTATGCATAATATACTGTTCGACTTACATACGTGCAATTTTCCCCTATTTAAGAAGAGTTATTCTTGATTGGGAACTCTATTTTATAGCACCGTTACGCCTTACATGCTCACTATTATATGCAAGTGCTTGTTTTATTTGGTATATATCCCGCAAGAAATATAATTATTATTGTGTCTTTAGGTATACGGCAAAACAGGAAATCTGTGTTTGACATTCTCAGACTGACAAATTGACAAACGTCAATAGCTTTCGAAGTTACCATTACTTACTACAAAATCAATAATAAAATAAAATTGATCGATACAAGTCCAATTTGTATGTGTAGGATTAAATATATGTATGGTTTTTACATATTATATAATTTCAGTCGACCATTATATATTTAAAAAATTACAAGACAAGCAAACATTTTATTATTACTGAATTTTGTCTACGATAATATTTTATCCGGCAGAAAGTTTTTATGATGGCAACAACTAACAATAATCAAAACTGACGTCAAAATATAAATATTTATTAAATCATTTCCATTACTTTTTATTGTACTGCAATGTTAGGCAAACTTCCTATATTGAGATATTATACGCACATATTATAATTTTTTAATCTTTTTTTTTTCAACATAATTTCATTTGAGTGCGTTTTAGAGCCAATACCGGGCATCCCCCTTTCCGCTGGACTAATTGGTTTTAGCTTATAGAGTTACTAGAGAAACGCCCGCGCTTCGCTTCGGGACCCGTAGGTAACAGCCGCGTAGGTCCCGCTCCCGTTGGATTCTCGGGATAAAAAGTAGCCTATACATATTATACTGGAACATAAGCTATAATATTTACCTATGACTTAAGTAAATTAACGATACATGTAGTATTTGATAGCGTGATTTAGAACTTGCAAATGAATTTTACTAACGCCATCTATTAACAGCATCCGGAACTAAATATCTTGCAACTATCAAAACATCGATTATTCCATGGAATTGAGATGTTATTCCGCGGTAAAAAGTAGCCTACGTCACTCTCCACCTTCCCAACTATCTCTACACACATAAACTATATCACATTAATAGCCATGTTGCGACGTGAAAGAGCCACAAACAAACAAACTTTCACATTTCCACCTTCCCAACTATCTCTACACACATAAACTATATCACATAATAGCCATGTTGCGACGTGAAAGAGCCACAAACAAACATATTAGTATGGATATTAGTATGGATACAGCTGCCCAGGTTTAGTTGATAGTTCTGTAATATCCCCCAAGCGGTTTACCAAAACTGGGTCATGTATTAATGAAAACTCGCGTATTTGTGTAAACGTTTCCATGATATCGAGAGAGCTTTTGCATAACTATGTTGATAGACTAGTGGTAAAGAATTCGGTCTCCTATCCGAGGGTTCGAGTTTGAATCCCAGGCGTGCATTTCTAACTTTGTGGAGGTATGTGCGTTTTTAACATTTAAATCTCATGTGTAATAACGGTGAAGGAGAACGTCCTAAGGAAACCTGCATGCCGGAGAGTCCGCAAAACACTAAGGTGTGTTAAGTCTGCCAATCCTCATATCCTTGCTCAATAGTGGGTCATGAAGGATTGAGATGATGATGATAATGAAATCCGAATCCATAAAAAACGCTTTGTGCTATGACATGGGGCCCTTCAAGAAGCGGGTCCATCGCTTCCTTCGTGGCCGGCAAAGCATTGATGACGCTTTGTGTTGCCAATGTCCATGGGCGACGGTGATCACTTACCATTAGGGGATACACCTGCTCGTATGCCTTCTCAGGTTATATAAAAGGTAC
This sequence comes from Hesperia comma, assembly GCA_905404135.1. Lineage (NCBI taxonomy): Eukaryota > Metazoa > Arthropoda > Insecta > Lepidoptera > Hesperiidae > Hesperia > Hesperia comma. The sequence continues at coordinate 11,050,456 of FR990034.1, forward strand.
AAATACCATAACATATCATGACGACCCGGACGGCGCAATGGTTAACACGCCGGATCGCCGTTCCCAGGGTCCTGGGTTCGATTCCCAGCGAGGCGGAAATTTGAATGAAGAGTTTAAATTTCCGTTCTCGGTCTGGTTGTGTGTCCTTGTCTTGTGTGTTGTCCATGGCACCCACGACACAGGGAATCCTAGTGTGGGGCTATGAGTGTATAGCGTTATTTATTTATTTATATTTATTTTTGTCATCCAACCCCCATCCCTTTGTTAACGGCGGCGCCACTCCACTCCACGTGTACATACATAAAACCAGTAAAACAAATCCGTGTTTATGCGTGCCCTAGTTCTGCGACCACGTGCCGCGATCTATTAAAATATTATCGAACCACTGAATTTATTTATAACAATGTTGTATACAACATGTCCTAGTCGGCGGTAAAGTGTCGTAACCGTGTTATTGATGAACTTCTCTATCGACGTAATAGCAAAATGTTGTAAGTGGTTAAACAAAATTTTTCTGTATTTTGTCAGTATAACTTGGCTGCTTCTTATATTCAATGTGTCCACTATAGATATACATGATTTACAAAAAAGTGCACACTTTTAATTTTTGAGAAATTTAAAAATAAGGCGTAATTACGCACCTACAATCTTACTGTGTGTGTTTTTTTATATTTTGTTGTATAAGTGTACCTAAAAAAATATATTAAATTTTGAAATAAATATTATACATTTAACTGACATGCTATAGGAAACTTATTGCTTTTACTAATTAATGGTCTACGCCTCTTCAGTTATTAGGAGTGTCATTATTGCGTTGAAGCAAAAAATATAGTTAGGTAAAAGGGCTCAGTAAATACTCATGTTATGTCTTCCGATCCATTTTATTCAATTGACAACATTGCATCCTTAACCTTCTCTTAAATTACTCATCTGTTTATTCTCAAATGGCCATCTCGCTGGCCAGTTACATTTTGGTAGAGCACCTCAAACCTTTCTCCTTATCACATTTCTCCTCTCCTCTTCTCTCCTCTAAAGCATCTCCCCTCTTTATAGCACTCCACCCCACATATCGCCTCACTACTTTCTACAGATCTTGCTCCTCACAATCGTTTTGTAGAGGCATAAAATTCCTCCGTTGCAAAATAATATAATATAGCACTTAAGCACTTTTTCTTTTGGGTACAGTTATGTAGATTATATTGAAAACACACATCTCGTCATTACTCACACTCTGTTAAACACACTCTCATTGCTGTCGTGGTTGGAGTTGTCAGTAAAGTTATGAATGTGGAAACTTTGACATGGATTTAGGAATTAATTAATCCTAAAAGCCTAAAACCCATTTGGTATTTGGGAGGGAGCCGGCGAAGCGAGGATCCTGGCTTTGATTCCTGGTTGTTGCAATTTTCTTTCTTTACATTTTTAACGTTAGAACATTTTAGAACGTTAACATCTGTCTTACAAATTGCACTTAGTGACGTCATTTAAGACGCCGTGACAGTCTTCGGCGTTTTCGAAGCCAATTTGAATTGTTTTCTTAAAACGCAAAATAAATAATGTTTCATTATTTAAACAAAAATAATATTATATTTTTTGACTTCAATTGACACTAAATCATCAATCACTCATTTTTTTAAGTCGATTAAAAAGATTACGGGTTGTCAATTTATTAAAATAAATAGTTAAGTTCATGATGCCAATTTGAAGTGAGCCTTGTACAGATTGAATTACGGCCGAATTTTGAGTGCAGAACAGACCTCTGTGTATTATTATGTACCAGCCTGAGCTCCTCAAGAGATAGTTCCTTATAACGTAACAGGTAAAGTGCACTTAGCTCATATTTACATTTCTGTAGCACTTTACTCCATTTACCAGGTGAGTAAGTATTGCATGTTGCGAATTCACCGCGTCTCTTTACACATACCTAAAAGGATATTTTGTACGACCAATAACTGTTCCACAGCTGGGCAAGGGTTTCATGCACAATGTGAGGTAGGTATATGCCATAGTCACACTGGCCAAGTCATCATCATCATCATTATCTCGACCCGTCATGGCCCATTATTGAGCACGGGCCTCTTCTCAGAATGATATGGTTAAGGCCATAGTCCACCATGCTGGCCAAGGGCGGATTGGTGGACTTCCCACACATTTGAGTTTTGCAAACTCTCCGGGATGCACATAACTATGAAAAGTCAGAGGTGCGTGCCCTGGAATTCGAACCCGGACCCTCTGAGGAGGGCAAATTCTTAACCACTAGGCTATCACCGTTACACTGGCCGCTACGCTGGGCAAATGCGGATTAGTAGGCTTCACACTTTGAGTACCTACATTGTAATTATACCTACATTAAGGAGAACTCTTAGGTGTGCAGGTTTTCTCTACTTTTCGTTTAATAATGGAATTAACTTTCGCCGCCGCCCCGTCCTTGTTAACTGTGACCGACCTAGAACAACACTCAAATGGGGACTAGGATTGTTAGTTTTGTTAGCAAATGGTGTTAGAAAATTACTTGCTTGGTTGTTTAGTAAATAAGTATGATTACTCAAATAAAAAACGTATTAGTCGCCTATTCTCTACATGTCCTAATCGCCTACAACCCATTAATGGCCCACTACTGAGCAAGGCCTCTCCTCATTATTGAGGAGGCCTAGAGCATGCTCCAATGCGGTAAGGTGGAGGTTTTTTTTTTTTTTTATGGAATTAAAATACTGCAGTACCACCCTTCCCCTGCCGCCCATAACAACTGTGACCGACCTAGAACTAGACTCAAAGGGACTAGGATGGTTAGTCCAGTTAGTAGATGGTGTTAGAATATTAGTTGGTTAGTTTGTTAATAAGTGCGAGGACAGGGTATGTTAGTGATAATTAGTCCTGTTAGTTAATGTTAGTAATAGTCCAATTAGTTATTGTTAGTATGAGTCTTGTTCCAATTCGGTCACAGATGCGTTGCTACCCCTGAGGTCTGAGATGGTCGCCTCTAAAAAAGTGAAACCGGCTCCACAAACCTTCCTATCCGGAACACAATTGCTCTTAAAAACAATTATTATGACGGTAGGAATGGTACTGAGTACCTTGGCGGGCGGTGGTCCTACCCCGGGCGAACTCTAGGCTCAACCACATAATTATTATTACTACATAATTATTTGCAATAGTCCAGATTTAGAAAATTTTGTGATGCACAGGGGATTCAAACCCAGGCCGCACAGTTGAAGAGTTCAAATTGAAATAAATTTGCTATTACGTGTGTATATTTTTTTCTTTCTAACACTGTCTCGGTGAGTTAATTGCATCGCCTGACGAAGTGGTAAAACAAACTTCTGAACACACAGAAGTTGCAGGTGTAAGTAATAGTTGTATAAAAAAAGCTAATATAAACCAACTTTTATTATTGAACTAGCTTCCGCCCGCAGGCTGCGCGGAATCCGTTTAAACTTCACCCCCTATTTAACCCCCTGCGGTGTGGAATTTCCAAAAATCCTCTCTCAGTGCTCCTACACTCCCCAAGGAAAATACATGCCAAATTTCAGCTTCTTCCGTTCAGTAGTTTCGGCTGTGCGTTTTCTGTCAGTCAATCAGTCAGTAACGCAAGAGGTTTATATATATAGATAGATTATTACTATTACATGCAGTGCAATTTTTTGCCAACCCTAATTAAATAAATCAATGTATAAGCGAATAGAAATATCAAGCAGTCCGTGTAATTGCAGTTCTGACATCAAAGCACTTTAAGTCCTTTTATTAGGAATGCAGCAAAACGGAAAACTACGGAGAAGTTTAATTAAATATGTCCATAATAAGTTTTACGTGGAAAATGCTTCACAAAGGGCCTTATTTGAAGTATGAAGTATTGAGCGAGTTTTATCCGCTTTTGTTTAATATTTTACAGGAAAATAACTCTCTTATTTTGTTTTGAGGAATTTATTCGTATCAAGTGTTCTTTGTGGAAAATGCCTTCTTCCCAACCCCACAATAGGCCCACTGTTGGGCTCGGATCTCGTCGTACATTGTGAGGGTACATGTATTAATGAAGAAGGCTGTAAGGTTATTGGAAGAAATAACATACTAAAGAGGAGCGATTAAAATAAATAAGTACTAAGCGACTAAACTAAAATCTGAATACGCGTTAGGCCTACGTGCGTTCACCTACTCATGCAATTATTACATAATTACACCCATATTAAGTCTTACGGTACGGATGGAAGCTAGGAAATTAAAAGTGTAAGATTTTTTGCGTGACGGAAATGGGAATGTACGAGCTTATTGGTCTATAAGTTTTATTATTTGCAGCTGATAAAATGCTAGCTGTCACGTCAGGGGCCGTATTATGAACTCTTAATTCCAGACAGTTTACGTTCACAACGTGTGGGTGACAGAGACAGCGCCCTGCAGGTAATAAGGCGCTGTCTCTGTCACCCCCCAGGGAAAATAGGTTGAGTGCCAAACATAAGATCTGGATTTTCCTTATCCCGGGCTTTCCCTAATCAACAAACAAAATTATTTCGTTCTAATCAAGTGTTCTGTGATATTGACGCTTTTCATTTAATTATAGATATGTACCTATAGATTAGGGAAAACCTGGGATAAGGAAAATCCAGATCTTATGTTTGGCACTCAACCTATTTTCCTCGGGCATAACTTTTACGTTCACGACAAATTTACGCAATAAAAATTTGGAATTTCCAGCTGATTCCGCCCCTTCCGACTTAAAGTAAATACGCGTTATAAACGAATTAAACGAGTACGACGCCGAAAGCGGAAATCTATACTTGAGACGTCGAAAATATAGAACTTCCACTCCTCGCTAAAAACATTCCCTGTGCACTGGAGCAGCGTGGTGGAGTATGCTCTAGGCCTCCGTAATAATGAGGAGACACCCGTGCTCAGTAGTTGGCCATTAATGGGTTGTGGCCTAGACATGCCTTCAGGACTTTAATTCTGTCTAACAGCTTTCAGATAGGTAAATATGTATCCGGGGATAGAATACAGGGAAGTACATATTATATTGTATACACGTGCAGGTTTAACTACAAAATGTACCTGCAATATTTGCTCCAATTTCGAGCTTCCTAGAACCGATGAAAGCTTGAATTTACTGTTCCCGGAATTCAATGACAGATTCGACAAATAATTAAAGTGAATATTATGTATTCTATGAATGGCCACAAAATGTATATGGTCTGATATGTAACACATATTATTGCGAAATACCCTAATGAGAGTGCTGTGGCTTTGTGAATTTAGTTACTTGAATTGTATGTATTGGCCGTATTCGGCCTACAATAGTGACCGCAATTTAGTAGACTAGGGTTGGGGTGCATTTTATTTTAAAGCAATAATAATAACACTATTAGTTTAGACCAATGGTGGTCATCCTTTTCTACCAAGGGCCACATTTTGCGAGCCAAGGGCCATTTGTACCAATAAAAGAACCATCACGGTCGCCTATATATACTAAGTACTAAAGTAGGTTTTGCTCTCCTTTCCACCCCTTGTCGCATCGAAGATACTAGCCTAAGGTCGCAAAGAAACTGGCTGCGGGACGCAGTTTGACCACCACGGGTTTACACTGTCAAACTTACACACCCCTCTTTGCGTAGCGCAGTTAAGTTCAATGTGATTCAACGCCGACAACATGCATCTTTGCAGGCTTTGATACCTATATAAAATTTTTCATAAGATTTTCTTCATGGAAAATATATAATATGCAATTGAAAAATATGCAATTGAAAATATAATATGCAATTGAATTACGGCCTTTACAATGTTTCAAAATAACTTGGTGTTCGGTCCAGTGGATAGTGCTCAGGTTGTCAAACAGGGGCCCGCAATTTTTGTGCGGCTGTGGCCGGAACCTGTATAATGTCAGTATAAAGCAAAATATGACTTTTAGCCAATTGGTTCCTTTAATGATATACGCGGCCGCCGTAAGCGGGCGTGCAAGGCATGCATCGCACGCTGCACACCCATGGGTGGTCGACAAACGAACCCATGGAGCGGCATAAAAATAAACAAGAATGAGGTTGGTTTTTAACTATGAGCGGGGGGTGGAAACAAGTTCAATACGGGTTGGCACGAGGGCGCAATACAGTTAGCGGCGGCTTCAAGCCAGAAAATTGTGACGGTTTTGGGATAGTGGGATAGTCTTGTAAGTTTCGCTAATTGATCCCTCGCGTGGGCAACACGTGACAGACAAAAAAATACTTTTCATAAAAAACCAGGGATCCTCCAGGAAAAATGTTTAGGTAGACAGTGCTTAGTTCAATCCATGACTGTGTAACTGGTTTTTGTTGTCAATAACAAAATAAGACATCATAATTTACTAGTATTTTTTTCATTATAGTAACAAAAAATACAATCATAATTTAATTAATTGATAAAATCTAAAATATTAGTTTCCCACGTTTATAAATAAAATTATTATTTTTTCCTCGACAAAAATTTTCTCACGACGCAGTCCAATGATAATAATGAAAAATCCACGCCAATACGACTCACTTAAAATGTAATGTATCTATTGTCGATAGAAATATTACACTACCTTAATGAAACGGGAAAGGAATCGGCGGAACAAACGTGTTTGGAACAAAAGGGACGTCTCGATACCTATCTATATGCGCCCTCCGAGTGTAAAGTGAACTCTGTAACCCAGGAATAAGGTTGGCAATAAATAACATTATCCTGTAAGTCCACACGAAACGTTGTAGCTTGTAGCCCTCCGTTTTCGCTCAGTGCCGCTCGAGGCGCCACTATCGACGGTGGGCGTCTCGGCGCTCCGGGACACGGCGTGTTTAATTCACAAATAAAAAAAAAAACAAATTCATTACCTGTGATTCGATTCATACGTGAAGTTTTGATAATTATTCTAGTCAATGCAACGCCGAGACGGCCTAACGCGCGGCGTAAGGTACTAACTGATACAAAAATAGTGATTTTATATGTGTTTTCGGTATATTGGCATGGCGAGCCGTGTTGGATATTGCGAGCGTTTTGTCGCTAAATAGATTTCGTATACAAAAGGTAAATTAGATGTAATCACAATAACACTGCAAGCAGATGTTTGCGATACCGAATCAAAGGATTGCGCGAATAATACAAGAAGCAAAATATTTCAACGCATAAACATAGATAGTTGAATGTACTATATAAAGTACTTTTTAAATTATTTAATTTTAAACATAAATAATTATACGCAAATACGCAGAAAAAATAAAAAAGAAAATTAAAAATATTTACGTTCCTCAATACGATGTATCGATTCCTAATATTAATGTACGACGATGAAAACTGAAACCACCTGTTTTCCCCTGCACGCTATATTGGCCCTTATGTAATCGTGTTATTGTTTATAACTGCGTACGTTAAAAGTTACTACTAAAAGTTTTTCAGACGAACTAGTTACGTTCCCCTGCGTGAAACAAAACATCGAATGCAATAAACAATTGAAACAACTAATGGATTCCATTCATTGGAATCGTGTATAGATTTTTCAAGTGACGAGAGAAACAATAGATTTATTGATTTATCTATAGTTGAATGTTTAGTGTAAGTTGTCTATGTAAGCTGAAGACGTGCGGAGGACTTGATTTTAACCAACATCAAAAAAGGAGGAGGTTCCAAATTCGACTGTATTTTTAACGAACTAATTTTAATAAATTATTTTTTGAAAGATGATATTTTTCGATTTTCCATTTAATTCGAGCGACACCTGACGATTACTTTATGAGATATTTCTAATAATGCGTTAAGTCCTCTACTATTTTGAAGATGTTTTCATTTTATTACTTGTTGATGTTGAAGTTGTTTTTCTGTTCATTAATATTCTGTACTATACATGTATCAAGGGTACTTTAATATCCTTTCTTGAGTCCAAACTAAACTTTCCTGCTCGTGATTCTCCATGATGCTGAACTATGAAAGAGGCTACAGTTCCACGAACCTCCTTTAGAAGATCACTGGGTCCCGTTGTATCTCGCTAAATCTTCATGGCAGGCAATTAAACTACTTGCCTGCCATCTTCTTCAACAAAATATGATTGTTTTTACGTATTTGGGTTACAAGTATCACAGTCTTCTACCATGCCAGTTTCAGCTAAGGCTTTCGGTATCGGCGATAATATCTTCAATAGTTTTAACATCACTTTCATACATTAGCAGCTACATCAAATCAACCATCAGGTGTTTTGTTAGCTATTCATACAAAACATGAAGCCAATCATTCCGAATGTTTTACTTCCGGAATATATATCACCTGGGGTGTTTTACACCAGTTTAGACATTTTAGCTAATTTAACTGAGCCCAATACGAGTATATATTATTGGATCTGCGACGTAGATTCTACATGGCTACTGATCCACGAATGAGTGTAGATTGACTAGGTCGAATATATCTAAAAAAAGTAAAGAAATCAAATGTTGAAGTTCTTTCTCGTGCGCTAGTTCTCGTAACAACCATTTGTTGCTTCTGTATTATAAACAGTTCTATGCCCTCCAATAGTTTTGCTAACCTTTTACAAAATTTAGCAAACATCAAGTTGAAAATACCACTGCCAAAATGTTTTAATTAACCTTTTCCAAATTTGCATTTTCCATTAAACCAGACTAAAATTTTCATTGCTTGTTTCTCTCAACCTTACAATCCCGATCACTGTTTTGCTTTTCTTTTCATGTTGAATAAACACATTGTTTCTCTTGATATAAGAACACGATGCGTAAAAGACACCTTGGCTTTAAATTTTTCCTGGGAAGTGACGTCGAGTATCTTCTAGTGAACTTCCCTCGTTCCCTCCATAACAATTAATCTTGAACGTCGCCTCCGAGGGCTGTCTTGCGACAATCAAGGCGCAAATAATAAATTCACAGGCACCTAAAACTACAACAATTTGTATCGGCTTGAAGTTTTCCCAGGAAGAGCAAAATTGATGAGCGTAGTTTCAATCGCTTTCAACATTCACGATTTCTTAGGAATTTGAAAACAATATTATCAGTTTCTCTTAGTAGGTCATTTCTAATTAAAAGATATAAATTCATATATATATTCCTCGTTTTTTTCAAAACGATTAATCTTGATTGATTATAAATTCTGTGTCTTGAAACTGAAACAATTTGTTTCTACAGCTATTTTGTTTTCAGCCGAGTGGTAGCTTCCAGTATTTTGTCTTCAGTCATTTATTATGATGTACATAGATTCAATAGCTGTGTTACAACAATCAACAATCGCAGTTTCCTAGGCATTTCAAAACAATATTCTCCTTTACTATTGACACATTATTTCTTTCTCGGAAGAGACGTCGAGTACTTGCATACTTCCCGCGTTTCCTATTCCTCCAGAACAATTAATCTTGAACGTCGGCTTCAGAGCCTTTCTTCCGACACTCAAGACTAGAGAAATAATTTCTTAGAAAGCGTAGTCTTTAGTTTCCTTTAGTCGCTTATATGCTTTACATTTTCTTCAGTTAAGAAGTAGGAAATTGCTTCTGCTTATTACTTAGCTTATGACGATGATTTTTAATTTAGTTAATGGTTTTATTTATTTTAGTCAACAAATGAGGAGATGTCTTAACTGGAATTAAGCGATCACCATCGCCTGTTTATATTTGATAATCAAAGAGGCCTATTACTAGATCTCTCTTGATTACTAGCGAGGCAGTAGGTTTACCAAGAAAACTCCCATGTTATGCTTGTGTTCTTAATACACGAACACATTCAAACACATAGCATAGTACAGCAAAGTATATTGACTCAGCCCTTTAGGAGTAAGGAGGTGGTAAAAAGGGAGTTTAACTCTCGGCTATCATTTGTTCAATCTTATAAACTCATCAGATTCTCTACTCAACACATTCCCTCATTAACTTATCTAAGGGGATAGTCTAGATTCGCTTTCTTACTAGACATATCAGCTTTGGATCGTACTTACTTAGCGACTCAGAACCATAAAGATAACTTTGACGAACTAAGGACCTCCATTTTGCCCTAGATTAAGCTATGTTCGAGAAATTCCTTTAATCATATCAATATCTTGAAATTTCAACTTTTACAGAAGATAAGTCAATGCTTCATTATCATTATCACATTTCCTGCCAATTACAATACCTAATATAAATTATTATTGCTTCATATACAATGTTATCAATATATTCTTTCATATTTCATACATATTTTGACTTTCGTGAGCATGCAACATAGGTATGCCTAATATTTTGTTAGAGAAATATAATTATCGTTAATACGTTACAATAAGGACTTCACGATTCGTTTAGTAATGAAATGTCAGAATCATTCATCGATCATGCCAATTAACAAAATATTCATGACCTCAATAAAATAAATTTGTTAATCGCAAAATAGGTCCCGCAGCGATTGATTTAAGGTTTCCATTCAATTGTTCCGACTGAGCCGATATTGTTGACGTCAGAAATACGAGAAGCTCGGGTTTAAAGGGCAAGGGAGTAGATGTAATGTAGGTCAGGGCACTTAGATTCATTTTCATTATTTGGTTATTCATGAATAAATCAGTATTGAAAACTCTCAGTATTTCATCGAGGCGGTGTAACTCTCATTAATTTCCGAGTGTCGTTAATCCGCAGAGGTTTAAATTTTATCTATTTTTTGTAAGGAAGGAAGTGCTTTACAATCCTTTCAGGCAATTTGATTAAGTGTTTTGAGGACGACGAAAACTTTTCGTATTAATTTTAATTATACTCGTATAATAATTAAAATTAATACGAATTAATACGAAGTTTTAATTTACCTTTGAAAATAATAAGTTTAGAAACACACCAAAGGTAATAATTAAATCTAAGAAATGAGTGTCAAGTAGTTGAGTTCGAATGTTGAGGTAGTAAACCAATATCAGGTTGCTATGAGCAACGAAAGGGGAGGAGGGTGCAAAACTGTAACCCTTGCGGCGACCCTGTCATCAAAACTTATTGCTTACCAAACGCAAAACTTCACCTCGTAGAGTAATAAGAAACATTTCTGATTTAGCAAGAGCAAGATTTGATCCGAACATACATAAAATTCAAATGAAATACAGGCTTGTAAGAAAGACATCTATTGCTTTTAAAAATCATTATGAGTTTAGAATAATAATAACCAAACGTATATCGATGACAATTGCAGAGAACGTACATTGAATAATTACGAAGCAATAATTCAGGGGATGCAAAGCTTGCGCGTGGGCGTGAAATTGGAATGCCACGGCCACAACTCCTTTACATAACTACATAGTGACCTGTGTCTAAATTATTCAATTAAAGATCCGAATAGTTTCAGCTGTGTTACGTAAACCAATTATGTGATTAATACTATTGATTACAATGTAACTAAATATTTGACCTAAACTTAGGAACACCTGATTCACTTTATTCAAGTATAGATTTGTACTAAAAATACAAATGCGAAAGTCATGCCTGCCTGTCAATCTGATACATACTACTTTTTCACGCTATGTTCTTTGAAATTAGGAGATGGATCGTTTTTATCCCAGAACAATCGCTTAAGGGAAAGAAAAGAGAGTGGAAATTTGTATAGGGAATCAGTAATTTCTAGAGTTAGGGATTTTAAGACCTCACTAATCATAATTATAAGTTTGGCACCAGGAGATCATGACCTGGACTGGGGCAATGGATACTTAACTTCTCTTAACTACAGTAATACGTTCCCATATTATAGTTTCAACTCTTTTTTGTCTATCCGAATTCCACGCGGACGCCGTGAGGAAAAACTAGTTAAATACATTTTCCTGTCTCGCATAAATCTCTGGAACTAATCTTTTCGCGTCAAAGAAAATTCTGTCTGCATTTAATCTGTTATCTGTAGACCTTACACAGGGTTAGCGAAAGGAATGATGTAGGTCGTGGCATCTCCGCGTTTGACGACGTTAAATTCTACTTATTTCTGAAGATGTCTACGGAAGAGCTTACGTACTATTCAAATAAAACACATACATAGGTACTATAAGCCTCAAATTTATGTATTTTTGCCAACTCCAAAAAAAGGAGGAAGTTCTTAATTCGACTGTGTTTTTTGTGTGTTACCTCATAACTTTGCACTGGATAAACCGATTTTGATAATTATTTTTGTCTTCGAAAGGTGCTTTATAAATTTCAGGTTTGATTTTAGCGTTTACAGTATTATTAGGTGGCATGGATATATGGACGTATGATGTATTGGTTCTCAAGTTCTCAGCAGGAATATGATCAGTCGTTGGCGATTAATTTTCTATTTTATTAATTTTATTTGAAGGAACGTACATCCGAGGTATTCCCAAGACCTCTTACTCAGGATTTCATGATGGGATTCCAGAGAAATCAAATTTTATAGGCACGTACCAAAGTTTTCATAGTATGTTATCATGGGTTTCACATAACTTCTTGAGCAATTTTCAAACGGAATCAGCAAGAAGCCAGCGTAAGAAGTTTTCATTTATGTCTCGTGAAGTCGTGATGACGATGATGTTATGTTTTGTATTATTGCGACAATGGATGCTAGCTGTCTAGAAGCTATTAGATGACGGGGTAATTTACAAATATTTATTAATACCATAATGATTCATACCTAAAATATGTTAAAGTGAATATAGTAGATGTATATAAAAATAACAAACAAACATATAAATAACGGAACATGTTTGCGATTGAAATAAAATTATATTAAGTGTCCTTGTATCGAGCTTTTATTGTGCAGTTCGAAACGATATCTTTTGTAATTTCCTTTATGAGATTGGAATATTCGTGACATTCCGTTTATATTTATTTAAGGTTTATTTTAGAACTAGGAAACTGGGAAACGTTGGGTTTGCGCGGTGTTGAGATAATTGTAAGCGACTTAATCGTTTTGTGATAATAGAATGTTTAATAACATAAAAGTCGACTCAAACCTCGACAAATATAAAACAACATCAATAACGCAATTATCTTTTAAATACGCATTATTAGGGATAACTCAAAAAATACTTCTCAAGTGGTAGTGATGTCCTGTTTGCAATACTTGCAAGCGAATGCGGGTTCAATCCCGATCGGACAGAATATAAGTATTAATGTGACAGATAAATATTTTGATCTCAAGTCATGCGTGTTAGTGATTCAATGTTATTTGTATTGTCTATACAGTGTGTGTATATATATATTATTATATTTTTTTATCTACAAACAATATGTTTTTATTAGGTACTTGTAATACTAGCTGGTACGATTATACTTATTTTCTTACGATACGATGACCTCGCCCTAGCTTCGCTTCGGAAAACCTTTTTTCCCGTTGTATTGTGTCCGTAACGTTGATATCTTTTATATATTTGATTCAAATGTGGACCCAAGGAAATGAGATATGATTCCACGAAAAAATAGTCTGTCACCCTCCAATCCTTTACCTATTTCCATACCAAAAATAACTTCGATTAATTGCTCTGTTTTCACGTGAAATAAGGACTAAAATGAACGATTTCGCATTTTTTTTCTAATTTTAGGCTAGATTAGACTTTTTATTTTATATTTTTAGTAATATTAATTTTAGTTAATATTATGCGTTTTTACGCACGTGTTCGAAAATGGAAAATTGCGTATTCCGATTTGGAGTTGATTTGAATTTTCATCAACGTAAATGTATGCTCCAGCCACTAAATATAAACTATAATGGAGAAGCTGTACAAGAAACTGAGTCCACAAAGTTCTTAGGCCTGTACATAGACAGTGACTTAAAGTGGAAAACACATTCTGAATAAATATGTAAAAAACTTAACAAATTTTTATGCCTTGCATATGCAAAAATAGTTGTCAAAAATAGTAAATCAAAAAGCCCTGCTCACTGTATATCATGGTTTTGTCTCATCCTTTTTACGTTACGGAATCATGTTTTGGGGAAACTGTGCTAAGCAGGAAGATATATTTAAAGCTCAAAAAAAGTGCATTCGTGCTATTACAAAGATTCAAAGTACGGACAGTATTGTAGATCGCATTTTATAAACCTTAATTTATTGACATTCCCATCCCTATATTTATATACGAATTATTAATATTTATTAAAAGTAACCCTGACATATTTAATAACTATTTGATAAGTAAGCGTCATAAAACAAAGTTATCGGCAATACCATCAAAGGCTGCTTTGCTAAGCAAAAGCGTATATGGAATGGCACCAAAGCTATTAAAGTCCCCGCTTTGCTACGAAACAGAGAACATTCAAAAATTTAAACTTGAGTTAAAAAAAAATTAATTATTAAATATTATTACTCAGTCCATGATTTTTTAGTTGACACTGAAATTTAATTTATAAAACTATGCCTAATTTTAATATTTGTATACCCAAACGGGTCTAACATATTGTACTATTTTTTATCATTTAACGCCTTTACACCTATGTTAACAAATAAAGGAATTTGAATTTGAATTTGAATTAGGATAGATTTTAATGTCTCATAAATAGTCCATGTCTGGTGATCCCAGGTCTGGTAAATATCAGTAAATCTGATAAGGACACCAGACGCGATCAAAATGGTATCGAATTGGTAAAAAAACAGCTGCTAAGTATATATCAATTTGGAAGTAAGGACGGTACCTAATCGTGCCATCTGTTACTATATTTAAGAACTTTATAAACTCCTAATACCAGCGTCAATCACGCTATAATACGGATAATACCGCTATGACATGAGGTTCTTCAAGAAAGGTGTAAAAAGAGTTCTCCTTCAGGGTCCGCCTTGCACTGGTGACTCCCCTGGCGTTGCATATGGACAATGTGACGATGACCACTTACCATCTGGTGGCTCGTCTGCTTTAATGTCAGCCATTCGGATAAAAAAAAACATATACCTAACATAAATAACAGTACGTCTACACACTCGGTGGCAATGAGGCTTGTTTAAACGTGCGTGGCTGCACCATTTTCATATTATGTTGGCACATTCAATTAGTTTCGGCACCTATCAATTATGTGCGCACCATGTACGACTGTATGTACGTACAGAGAAGTCAAGGTTCAAAGTAAGGATATCATCCTCAGGCCTACGAATGTGTTAGGTCGCTCACTCATATTCGCGTGAATTAGTCTCTTCTCACACAACGCTATTTATGAGCTACGCGACTGCAACGCAATCCAAAATTCCCTGTGTCTGACATTTTTCACTGACAGGAGTCGCATCGTAGACGCAACAACTAGCGTAAATAGCGTTGTGTGAGAAGAGCCTAAGCAAACCCACAAGTATTGGACGGACCTTCACAAATTATTGTGAAGTTTTTGACGTGGTATTCCTAGCTATCAAAGCTGTGACAATTCGTGCAAAGGTTCACGTGCATGCAAGTGGCCGTCATTACTGTGCGTTCTAAATTGCATATTCACATGGTAGAGTAGGAGCGTGCATAATAATATGTAAAAGTTAGGTACGTTGCGTAGCTACCTTTATTTGACAATGACCTATCTAAATATATTATACTCCGCCAGCACTAACCTCAAAACTGACAACGAAATGTGGTTACACCAAACATTTTCCTCATTATAATTTTATTTCCGATCTAATTACCACAACCACACACAATGGCCATTATTGTAAACAAACAATGTTTGGACAACCCTGTAAATTACTTTTAATTAAATACGCGAGAAATTGAAATCATTTCAGAACTGAAATGTCAGTGATTTCACATCATAATAATTGAACTGTTTAATTACGCTCATGTTTCGAATGGATTAATTAATTGCCAATTCCAAAAGAATATCGAATATTTGTAAAACACAAGTTTTTGCTTACGGCTTCGGCCGCGTATCAGTTGGAAACCAAAAGAATTCCATACCATATCAAAATACCATTAAAATTATCTCGAGAAAACAATATAATCCTAAGTCCTTTATCGGATTTCAAACAATCCATACTAAATTTGATCTAAATTGATTCAGCGGATTAAGCGGAAAAAGGAGAGATACTTTGGCATTTTTAATATTAGTATAGACTAGCTGTTGCCCGCGGTTTCGTTCGCGCAGATATCTTTTTTTCAACCTTTTCTTCAACTTCCGCCTTGCTAAATATCTAGTCATATCAGGTACCCAGTTTTTAAGATTTCAGTTTAACCAATGAGAATTTTTGCTTCCTTTTGCTTCTACGTACGCGTACGTAATGTTGAAGATAGGAAAGGAAATGATGGAGTGGAACCGATTCCTTCATAGTGGAGTTTAGGCCAATCTCCTCTCTCTCTCTCTCTTGTTGCACCTTGAACGATGGATTAACGATTACACCCGTTTCAGTTAAAGGCTAACAAAGCAGGTAGGTAGTTAGGAATACCATTAGGTATTTCTGGATTACCAGGGGAGGGGTGGGGGCAAAGCCGATCAAGAGGATCGATGGGAATCCTTTTAAAGCTTAAAGACCCTGGGGGGTTAACTTCCCCCATCTTTACCCCGACCTGGTTATGCCCATGGTCACAATGTCAGAGAGCCAATTATCATGGCTACTTCTAAGTTAACATTCAAAGAAAATTAACATTTTTTTATTAGAAAAAATAATTCTTTAAAGGAAATGAGGTTCATTCAGAAATATTCCCGGTGCGCTAAGACATCGGATTCTACACAAAAGGTGTAATATACCATTGCTTTGTCGTCTTTTTTCCTACAATTAGTGCTAAGTACAATAGCCCTCTAAGAGAGTGATACTTAGCTTATCTGACTCAGATGTATTCAACCGTACATTATGAGAATCGATTTAACTCGCAGATATTCTATGCACGTAATACATTTGTGATTGACCGTCTGTAGTGTCTGTCCATTGAATATATTTGAGAAAATCTATTGCAGGGGATCTTTAGTAACGATAAAATTTATGATGATTAATAATTTAGAATTTTAGTCTGTGGTTTAGTTAAACTAATCTAAAACTAATATGGGTTCTCTGATACATCATGAAAACCTTCACGGAAGTATGTATATACTCGTAATAGTGTCTGTTTAATTTCAATCGGTTTATAAAAAATAGAACCGACGTTAACGCCGAAAAGTAAAAACCGGTTCTGTTAAACGCGGTTAAATATTCCTAAATCCTCCTAAGTCTGACAAAAATACTATGCTGAAAACCGCATCAAAATCGGTTCAACTTACTCAAATATACATACATACATACATATAGGTCAAACTGAGAACCTCCTTTTTTGAAGTCGGTTAAAAACTACTAAGGGACTGGTTTATTTGGCTACTATGAGACCCAAAGCGAAGCGAGGGCGGATTTACTATTCGTTAATAAAAATACTCCGTATAAACACTTTCTCTTAATTTTGGTAACATTACAGTAAACTGTGTACTGGGGTTCTTAGCACGCGATCCGCCCACGTAACACTACACGCAACGATATTACTTGGAATCCTTCGGAGAGAAAATATTCGTAATTGAAAACGACTTTCAATGGTTATTATGAAGTAGGAAATGGACTGTTTGTAAACGGCATGAAGCCTTCGAATTCTTTTGAAGCATTGAAGTTTGAAGTTTGCGAGATGTATAAATACCATAAAAATGAAATTAACTAATCGATTTTTGTTTAAGGAAGATATTTGAGTAGAATATTAAAGTGGTTTATTAACGTTCCTTTATAAATTATTTTGTTTTAACAACTGACTTTATATTATGAAGAACGTTGTCTACTCGACTGTATTGTTGTTGTCTCTGTTTATCAGTCTGACCATTTGGTTTTGCTAATCTCAGAAAGAACTTAAACTGATTGGGATACGGTTTTCACTGTGTTCTGTATGTAGATTGAACAGTCTTCAGTTTACCCTCCTACTACGTTAAAATAAACCAAGTGGAAAATAAGAGCGTCAAATTCAAAACGTATTATTCTACTGAGATGTTTTTGAGGAATTAAGATAGCAAACGAGGATGCTGCAGCGGAAGGTTGGGGACCCTTCCGCTGTCGCCTATGACAACTTTGACCGATACAGAAGACATAATTTAGGGACTAGGATGGTTAATCCAGTTAACAAGTGGCGAATGGTGTTAGAATATTAGTTGGTTAATTTAATAATAAGTGTTAGGTTAGGTGTTAATAAGTGTCGTAGGTGGTAGGTAATGACAATAAGCGATGGTAACCACCGAAGGTACGACAATAAGCGATGGGAACCACGGAAGGTAGAACGAAAAGAAATATCATATAAATTATAGAAATAATAATAAATATTGCATAAAAATAATATGCCATTTCCATTTTTCGTCGAATGTTGGAAATTAAATCCATTTCATGTTTTTGGATAACGAGATATGCTAGCTTACCTATTCGTTTGTAAAAATGGAGTTTCGAATTTTGCGTACCTACCTGTGTTCCAGTTTGTCAGTTTTTAATATTTTCATTTTGACATCGCAGTCTTTTGTTAAACTCTGACTGACGTGAATATTATTTCAAAATAGTAGTACGATGTACTATGTATGCACATGCACCTTTTGGAGCTTCGTAAAGCTAGCGGCCCGCCCGCGGTTTCACCCGCGTGGATCCCGTTCTCGTGGGAATATATGCATGTATTATACATAAAAACCTTCCTCTTGAATCACTCTACCTATTACAAAAAACCGCATCAAAATCCGTTGCGTAATTTTAAAGATTTAAGCATACAGACAAACAGACAAACAAACAGACGGACAAAAATAGCGACTTTGTTTTATACTATGTAGTGATGTACCTACTAGATTTCCGAAGGGGGCTTCGGCCAGCGTTTGAATCTCTTAAGGGGAAAGGGGCTAACTTCTAAAAATATTTTTTTACGTTTTTCAGTTATTCAGTCAGTCACTTAGTAACGGAAGAGTTTTTTAATTTCATGCGCCCAATTTATTAACGATTTTTTTGTTTCTTTTTTTCTCAACTATTCCAAGTTAAAAAAGGATGTTAAAGGAAAACTACCATGTTTAAATGGTAACCTTGGTTAAGTGAACAAACAAACCACTTATGGAACAAATAAATATTTGATCGTGGTTAGTTGTTTGTGAAGTTAACTGCGGGTTTACTTCACCCGCGACATGGAATAGGTACTAATATTTGTTAGTTTGTAACTGTGGTTGTACTAACTTGTAATTTTGTACTAACTTGAACATTGTTCTTGCGATAAAACTTATGGTTTTATTCATAAGTTAAAATTCGACGTGGTTTCAATCCATTAATGGCCCACTACTGAGCACGGGTCTCTTCTCATAATTGAGGAGGACTAGAGCATACTCCACCACGCTGATCCAGTGCGGATTGGTGGAGGGTTTGCTGACCGACCCAAGTATGAGCTTACGAATATAAAAAGAATTATCTAATTCAGTTGACCCAGTAAAAACTCATTTGGTAACACATAAAAAATACAGTCGAATTAAGAACGTCCTTTTTAATTAACACCCTTTTATTAGCTTGACCTGTATCCTGTATACGTATGTAACGGATCGGCTTAATTTTCATCGACTTCAAAAAAGTCTAATCAACTTGAAAAACATAGATATCAAGAGCCTATGACAGTGTTTTATGAGTTTTATGACAAACACGCTTAGGATTAGCTGCAGAAAAAGGAACTCCTCAATAGTTAACGGCACACTGCACTGACTCCATAGCTTTATAATTGTACAAGCTGTTTCAAACTAAAATATTATTTCGAAGTCGCTTAAAAACCTGTGTCCACTGACCAAAATCAGTCAAATAGCGTGGCTACTAGTGGCACAGCGACCGTAGATATAGCTTTATTGAACCTTTTTTTAATTATAAATTTATTTTGATGTCGCGTCGTTTAAAAACCTGTGCCCTGTGACCAAAATCAGTCAAATATCGTGGTTACTAGTGGCACAGCGACCTTAGATATAGCTTTATTGAACCTTTTTTTAATTATAAATTTATTTTGATGTCGCGTCGTTTAAAAACCTGTGTCCAGTGACCAAAATCAGTCAAATATCGTGGTTACTAGTGGCACAGCGACCTTAGATTATAGCTTTATTGAACCTTTTTCAATCTATAAATTAATTATTATGTAGCGTCGTTTAAAAACCTGTGTCCAGAGACCAAAATCAGTCAAACAGCGTGGCTACTCGCCGTAAGGTAGCTCACAAAGCCGGTTCCAGCGACAAAGGATGCGCCGGCTCGTGTGACGGTGGCGGAGTGTTAAGTTTCGAGTGCGTAGGTCGATAGGCGGGCCATGGGTTGCGGGTTGCTGGGATCTTCTTCTCTTAAAGTATCTTCATATAACTGGCTTGAGAGATAGCGCTCTCTTTATTAGCTGGAAAGCCCCATGGGTAATGGTGCCAACTCACCATCAAGTGGGTAATCTGTTTTAATATTTACCAAGATATAATCGGCATTCTAGGCATCAGGCCCAGTTAAAAAAGGGTGATTAGGGTGGGGAGTTGTGTTAGTTAGTTGTTTTGGTTGGAGGGGGAGGAAGTTTTAAATGCTACGGTTGGAACACATTATGACCTTCAGTACGGTCGTCCATTTTTTCACCTCAACTAGGAAGCCGCTAGCCCTTCTATGAAACGTGTATTTTCATATCTATACTGAAAATATTATTTTTATTCAAAATTGTTTTCTCTTTCGGGCGTTACTCTCCAAATGGTGTCACCCAGGGCGGACCGCACCGCCTAGCTACGTCGCTGTTATAAATGTATGAATAAATGATATTCTTAACAATTTAATACCATGACTGTAAACTAAGTAATGTCATTACTAAACTTTATTTTAATTCTAGTACCTGGTTTTTGCTTCGCTCCTAGAAAAGCAATTTATTGACCTAAGGAGTTTTATTAAGCTCTCAAGTTTTCTATCTTTAGTTATAATATTGTTATCATAACGGAAAAGTCCTTGTACGATGAAAATAATGGAGCACCTACGTCTGGGCGGTGAACACGTCCTACGTCGCGAATAATGTATACCTTCTTGTCTAACACGTGTAAGGGACCTTGTACCTTAATGCTTCTTCATAAGTGACATATTTCCTCATCAGTCTAATTTATAGGGTAATAATAATTAGAGAAAATAATTATTGATTGATGGAAAACTGAACCAATTTCCTTTTCTATTCCGATATAGTGGCTCAGGTAGTAGCGTAGGCAGCGTTTAAAAGTGTTTGGTGTTCAAAAGTGACTTTTTATGGACAATTGTTACGAATGTGACCTCTATATCAATAAGTATAATGTTAATTATAGCGTGCGTTTAAACTATACCTAACACCGATATAATATTTGATTCGGACGTTTTGTAACACTAAACTATTTATACTTACATTTTTATAATGTAACTTATGTAGCGTAGTGTGTAGCGAATTAAAGTGTTTATGAATTTAAAATCCTTTAAGGTAATATTGATGTTCTCTTCTCATCAGTATTGTTTTCTTAATTTACAGATTTAACATTATTTAGCAAACATTCAACTTTGTCAATAATATCCGATAATAGAAAGATTTGTACCAGATGTGACTGTGAAGAATCGAATATTTAGTATTGTTTATAGGTTCTAATAATGCTTCAAATATCGTATGGTCAGAAATAAATTATATTTTTGTTTTCACTCCAAAAGTTCTGAAGTTATCTAATTAACATATATATTACAATATTAACCTGCAAATTATTTCGTGGAAAACTTAGTACTTTTATAAAATGGTAGTGTCTACCTACTGTGGCTAGGAAAAAAGTCTTTGTCACTAATACCATTTCGCAAAAATAAACAAACAAGTTTGAAGACAATAAATAAAAAAAAAATATAATAAAAATTTCAATTTCGCACATATCAAAAAACGCTTGCAATATCCACAAAAATCCTTTAAAAAGCTTCAAATAACAAAAAATTACAGTTTATTCCCTAAACCAAACATTCCCAAAGAAATTACCAAAGATATACGATGCCAAAGAGTGTACTAGAAGTGGTAGAGTGAAAATGTCTGGCACCGGTACGATCGAAAGCGGTCAAAGTGTTTCGATTAAAAATGAAGATGAGGAGGGACTATCTGAAGCTGAGGTTGAGTGATCCAAGTCCCGGGGCTGGTATCCACGGCTCGGAGTCCGATGACGACGAGAGGAGCCATCGGACTTCCAGGAGTGGAGACGACCCGACAATGTTTCCTGCGGCGATTTCTGCTGCTCAAGTAAGTATAAAGCAATACGTACTATACCAGTGCGTTCGATAAGAAATTAGATTTTACTAGCTGACCCGGCAAACGTTGTTTTGCCAAAAAATGTTAAGGGTGAACAGCCCTTATCACTTAGGGGTATGAAATGACCTACCGAATATGCATATAAAATTTGGTAAAAATCGGTAAAGCCGTTTCGGAGGAGTAAGGTAACTAACATTGTGACACGAGAATTTTATATATAAGATTATATCCACGAAAATGTCATCTTTGTCCCCCCTCTGTGATTGTATATTGAAAATTGACGGCGACAAGTTAAAATGGCATAAGTAAATTTTACTTACAAGCGAAATTGAACTGTGACTTACTGTGATGTCAGGAAATAAATTTGTTTCAGTGGGGTGTGGCAAGTTCATATTTTGGCGACATATTGTTTTTATTATAGTTAAAACAATGATATATTTAAGTAAAGAAGAATTAGATATATAACTAGCGTGCGAAAGCGAAAAGTTGGACAGTAAATTTTTCCTAACTGCCCTACTTCTCATGTAGGTATCTTTTTCTATCTCATGTCTTCTGTAAATATTATCTTTCATATCCATACTTACAATAATGTCATCGACGAAGATTTAAAAGGTTATCATGCGTATCTATAGGTTTAATATCTTTGTATACCTATAACTAGATAAGCCCGCGACTTTGCTGACGACTTAGCAGCATCATAATTGGCGTTTATTAAATTAAGCCTCCGTTATCCGATTTTTGTAAGGTTCAATAATCCAGGTTCCACCTTGATTATTTATCATATTATTATGTCTGGATAAAATTGTATAGATACATCATACAGGATAACTTTAAGTTTTTTTAATACTTCCACTATGTCAACGATAATAATGTTTTTTCGTAATATACATCAGTATTAGTGTAAGTTTTCTTGGTTGTCCTAAATAAATAGATAAATATGTAAATAAATATATTGGCGTTATGCCAGCGAGAGTTGATGCTGTTCCATCACATTCCTCCTGTTTAGTAAATATGATATTTCTCGCTACTTAATTATTATATACCTAATTAACCTGTCGGAACGTTGTGTGAGGGACTTCATCCATCTTGGGTCCAACCTTACCTTACCTTGCCTACTCTTGATGCACTATTCTGAACACAATGCCACCAGGTCTTTCCAGTCATAGGCCTGGTCTCTGTAGCCAGTTTTATTGCAATGTTAACGATGCATGATGGCAGCGGTTTTAACCTTGTACCACCTTCTTTCAAAAATCAACCGTAAAATGTTGTTTTAGGTGTCTTGTTCGCAAGGTAGGTAAAGAGCCAGAAAGTTTTCGAGTCCCGCTTCTTTTTGACGACCAGAATGGCGCAATGGTTAACACACTGGATCGCTGTTCCGAGAGTCTTGGGTTCGATTCCCAGCGAGGCGGAAATTTGAACGATGAGTTTAAATTTCTGCTCTTGGTGTGTGTCCTTGTCTTGAGTTTGTTTGGACGGGCAACACAACGTTCATTGATCCTTGATACCTTTGGTGGCCATTAGTTGTCCCATGAAATATAGATTTAAATGAATTCATTATTCATACGTCATGCTCCAAATTTCTGTTATTCATGAACCTACAAAATGGTACTGCTGACAGCTTTGTTGGAAATCCTCCATTGTTTTAAAACAAACCCTCCCAAAATACATTATCATTCTCCATTTATTTCATATTTGCAACATGATTTGTAGGAATACAGAGTTTTACGGACAGTTTAATCCGAGAGGATAAATATCATTAGTCGCAGAAGTGTTATCGAATCTAGGTACTTGATTAAAATATCCCGACTCATTTTAATAAAATCTAAATATTATATTAATTAATATTATAAAGAAGAAGGCCCTTTTGTGTGACTGTAAACTACCGATGCTAAACTAAGAAAGAACAGAAAATTCCTGCGATGGAGAGCAATTAGAAAATTTTTGGGTTAATTTTCGAATCCCATCCCTAAGGTGTTACATCGGCCAGTTTGAAGTTTAAGTCCTGAAAACTGGTATTTGATGATTCAGTTAAATACAAATAAGAAAGATCTTCTAGAAACGTCCCGAGGGATTTTAAAATTGTGTGAAGATTTTTCAATAGGCATACAAGTACACAGTAGGTACAGTACATAAGGTGTTTCTACTGATTCACTGATTCATCTACGCAGACCCTATATAACTAAAGCTGTAGACATGAAATTTGGACAATGGCATCTTATTTAAACCTAACGTTTATTGTTTACCAGAATATCCCACGAGCAAGGAAGAGAATAAGTATCATAATAATATGGAAATTATTGTGTTTTCATGTTACATTTATAATAAAAAATCTTAAATAGTTCCATGTTTATTTATGCTCTATGCTCTATGCTGGCGAAGTTTTCTTTTATTGAAATAGTATAGGGACGTAGATTATTTGATTGACTAGTAACTGCCCGTGCTTCGCTTCGGTGAACCTATGCCTAAAGGTATTTAAATCTTTTAATCTTGTTATTTGTTATTGGCGCGTCCTTAAGCCTCAGAATTAGTATTGTCGCGTTCAGCTTAAATCATCCTCTACAATATCCCTCTTCCAGATCCACCCTTTCTGCAACTGTCAGTGTAAATACACAGGAAAGAAGCCTAATTTTTTTATACGTCGCGTCCTCCACCCAAAAAGTTTTTCTGGAAGAGATCGCTACTTAAGCAATAAGACCGCCTGTTGTCCTAAATTTTAATTTATTCGCCTATTTGTAATTTGTATTTTTTTTGTTTTGTTCTATTTGATGTGCACTACAACATATAGAAGGAGATATGTATATTGTATTGTATTGTCGAAAACTAAAATCGATTTCTTCCTCATACCCTAATGCTTCCACATCAAAGTGTTTCAGCGTTCGTACATCCATCATCCCATTTTCGTTCGTGTCGAGTCGAGAGTCTTTTAGCGTGAAATACCTTTCCCCTGACACACAAAGCTTTTTACAGGTAATGACACAACCTTGTTTTGAAAGTATTCGATAAATGCAGTTAAATTTCTAAAATAGTGCCACAACAAAATTTATTTATCACCAGTAACTAGTAATTAACTTTTTTGACGGAATACATTACCTATAATAAAAGCTAAGCTACAACCCACTAATGGCCCACTACTGAGCACGGGTCTCTCCTCATTACTGAGGAGGCCAAGAGCATACTCCACCACGCAGCCGCTGCTCCAATGCGGGATGGTGGAGGGGTTAGTGGCCAACCCAGTGTCGAAAGTTTTCAAGCCGCCCGAAGGCCTCTGACATGGCTTAACGACTGCTATCAATCGATAACAACCGGGACCGACGGATTTACTTACCCTCCGAAACACGGAAGCGCTCAAGAAATTTTTGCCACTAGCGGTCACCCATCCGACTACCGACCGCGCCCGCTGTTGCTTAACTTTTTCGATCGCTTAGGATCGACGCAAGCCGCCGGGGTATGAGCGCTTCCTACCTATAATAAGTATTTTATTTTATTTAGGAATCAATTCGAATAATAGATTCGTTTCCTAACAGGAATATAACAATGAAAACCACATCCGGATCGGTTCAACCTTTTCTAAAATTTCGTCCCAGGAATTATAAAAAATTGACAAATCGACAAACAAAAAAATTATAATCTAACAAAAACATAATAAGTAAATAATAATATGAATAATAATAAAATAGTAATAATAATATGAATACTTTTACTACTTTGAAAGGTCTTCCATGTACTCGTAAAAGTAATCAGTTTTATTCATGTGTGGATATAGGCACGGAAAAGAAATGAAGAGGTAAATTTTCACGTAGGTATGGCTTTATGGCAAAGCTCCCGGGAGCGCAGTCATTAATTGGTAGAGAGGACCGATCGACTGATGGGTATTACCTAGTTTCCCTATTTTGATGTTCGCCGGTGTTCGTTAAAAGCCGACATATGTGGCAATTTTGAATAGGTACTGCAGGCAATGGAGGTTAAATAACTGCGTCAGGTCAGGAGGGTAATGTTTTTTAAATGTATTTGTGAATGAATGTTTGTATAACCATTTCTTTAGCGCCCTAGAACACAAACGGCTGGACTGATTTTGACTAAAAAGGTGTCGATGATCCGTTAGGACTATGGTATATAGGTTTGTTTTTTCCTACCTTAGCAATAAGGGGTGTCAAATGAAAGATCATGAAAATACCATTTTTAAAAACAAGTATAATTTAACGATTTTATTATTGTTTTAATACAAATTATCAAAAAGCGTGACAATTTTAGCAGTCGGGTTTTCGCTTAGGGACGTCAATAACTCCGAAAGTATCACCGACGCATTGCCACCAAAGCACATCGCATTACCAGTATATAAAGATAAATTGCATTACTGGTCGATGAATGAACAAATTATTATTGAAACATAAATTCCCTGAAGATTAATGTTGGAACAATGAAATGCGATGTTGTTTCAAAGTCTTATTTTAGAATTATTTGGGATTCTTACACTGTTTTGTTATTGAATGATTCAGTGCGAAGATATCAAGTAAAGCAAACGTTTGACGAGGTGTTCACCCTAAAGGTCTGTTCATAACGTTCATAATGCGCGGTAAAATACCGCTGTGGATAGCGTCTAAGTTTTTGTCCAATGTCTTATGTGTTGTTAAATGTATGGCACCACTCAGGGAATCTTTTAAGGCTATGAATGTGTAGTTTTATTTGTTTATTTGTTGTTCCGAATACCATTTCATTCAGATTCCTTAATGATAGATATCTGGTTAGTAACTATTCCTTTTTAAATTTTAAATGGATTAAATTTTTTACTTCCATCTTTTCTCTTCCGTTGACGTTATATGTTTATAGTTAAAGATGGCTCTACCGTGTAACATCTTACTTTATCAAAGTAAAACTGTGACATAACACTACATTATTATGGTGACTTTAAACCTTAAGGACTGTACCCTAAGGCATCATATAGGAGGATACTATTTATAAAGTAAGCATCTGAAAGTTTCAAAGTGCAAACTTTGTTAGGA
This sequence comes from Hesperia comma, assembly GCA_905404135.1. Taxonomy (NCBI): domain Eukaryota; kingdom Metazoa; phylum Arthropoda; class Insecta; order Lepidoptera; family Hesperiidae; genus Hesperia; species Hesperia comma. The sequence goes on from FR990034.1 coordinate 11,077,531, forward strand.
CTTAAAGGAAGCTCCTACTGCGCTTGGTAAGGCTTCGAGATTAAAATGAAGTTTGTTAATTAAAGTTACTATTACTAAGTTACTATGTAGCGCGACTCCCTGATCAGCGCTGGACACAAAGGGTGACATGGTGGAGAGGCCCTAGAGGGAAGCGTTGTGTAGGTAGACCGTACACACGTTGGGATGACGAAATAAAGAGGACAGCGGGACCACAATGGCGAAAAGTAGCTCAAGACAGAAACATATGGCAATCGTTGGAGGAGGCCTTTACCTATGATGGGGTCCTTGAAGATAACCACAACTCAAACTAACATTAATTATAAATATTAATTAAGAATATCCTTACTAATATTATAAATGTGAAAGTGTGTTTGTTTGTTTGTTTGTTTGTTTGTTTGTTTGTTTGTGACGCTTTCACGTCGCAACAAAGCTATTATATGGTAAGGTTTATGTGTGTGGGGATAGTTAGGAGGGTGGAGAGTGACGTAGGCTACTTTTTACCGCGGAAAAACATCCCATTCCCATGGGAAGATCGATGTTTTGTTAGTTGCTAGATATTTATTTTCGGAGTTCCTAATAGATGGCGTTAATAAAATTCATTTGCAAGTACTGAATTACGCTATCAAATACTACATGTAATTTACTAAAGTCATAGGCAAATGTAATAGGCTACTTTAGCTCTGCCTCGAGAACTCCCCGCTCCGGCTGTATTCAGTGTACCGCCCGCCCGCTGGCACTATCCTGTTGGCTGATGTCCGCAAGTTGCTGGACTCGCCGACACCGGTGGTGGGCGCGGGCGACTGGAACTGCAAGCATCCGGGGTGGAATAGCCTAGCTGCCAACAGAAGTGGAAGGCTACTTTTTGATGCCGCTGAACAGCACGGCTACACTGTCGAGGGTGTTTCACACCGTTACCGCGGCTCTGAATAAGAGAGAACGCGTGTGTGCAGTATTCCTCGACATGGAAAAGGCGTTCGACCGTGTTTGGCACGACGGCTTTCTCTACAAGATCTCGCAGTCGTCGGCGCCCCGGAGTGCCGTTAAGGTGATCTCCAGTTTCCTCGAAAAGAGAAGCTTCAGAGTAGTGGTTGAAGACGCCGAATCCACCGAGCGCCCGATGGCAGCCGGCGTCCCGCAAGGGAGTTGCCTGTCCCCGGTCTGCTACGCCTGCTACACCGACGACATCCCGGCGGCAGGGGGGGCGTCGCTTGCCCTGTATGCCGATGAGGTGGCGTACATCACCACGTCGCTGAATAGAACCCACGCCATCGTCAAGATGCAGCGTGCGCTTGATGCCCTCCCCGAATGGCTCGCCGCGTGGAGACTGTCGGTGAATGTCGGGAAGACGCAGGCCGTGAACATAGGAGGATACCTCAACAGGCGGGACCCTACTCTGGAGCTTCACGGACAAGATATCCAATGGGCCCCACAGGCCAAATACCTGGGGGCAAAATCGACGGAAGACTTTCGATGAAGCCACAGGTTACGAAAGCCGTCGTGAATTCTAGAAGCGCGATGGCAGAAACCAGTGCTCTCCTCGAGCCTCCCTCTCGGACTGAAGCTCGGGGTCTATAAGACCTACATCAGATCCCGCCTCACGTACGCGGCACCGGCGTGGTACGCGCTCGCCAGCGAACCGCAGCGCAAGAGGGTGCGCGCGGTTCAGGCGATTGCGCTCCGCCGGCTGACTGGTGCGCCGAGGTACGTCAGGAACGCCGTCATCCAGAGGGACCTTCGAGTCGAGAGCCTGGATGACTTCATCGAGAGATTGGCACGCAACATGTTCCGGCGTGTCGACGCGTCGCGGTTCCCACATCTGCAGGACCTGGCGCCGCTCCACGCCCGTCCACCGGACCGCTGGGCCTTCCCGCGCGACTTGCTGGTTGCGCGGGACGGGCCAAGTACTGACCGATACTGGGGCTTCGTAAGTCGTCGCCCGGCGCTGATCGGCTCCTGCTGGGCTTCCCACCAGCGGGATTCACCCGGTAGGGCCTCGATCGCCTGGGCGGCGCGAAGATGAACCCCATCCCGTTTAAGACTTTGTGGCCTGTAAAAAGGCCGCCACTCACCGGACTTGACCTATTGGTTAACCACAGATGGACAACCAAGGGCCTTAGGGCCCAACCCAAGGACCGGCCCGTTTTAACGGGCCGCGAGAGACACCCCCAAAGGGGAACTAACTGTCCCGAGGGCTCCACACACCTCAGACAGGATGGAGTGAAGAGAGCGAGTAGTAGGCTACTTTTTAGCCTAAATTCCTACGGGAGCGAGACCTACGCGGCTGTTACCTACGGGTCCCGAAGCGAAGCGCGGGCGGTTCTCTAGTTATGAATAAAGATAGAGGACAATTTTAACAATTAAAATTTTAAAATAATTAATTAGGTTAAGCATTGACAAATAATTGTTAACACGAAATGAATACTATTACTAGAATAATAATAAATAATAATGTTAAATAATCTAAAATAAGCATGTATGAATTATGAATTTTGAATTATGAATTTTGTATAAATGTAATGCATTGTAAAACTGACAAATCACAAGGAATAAAAGGCTTTTTTATTTTTATTTTTATTTTTATTTTTTATTTTTATTTTATTAATTAAATTTACAGTTTTCTGAACGATGCATCAAGGGCGAGTCGACACGTTAGTGGGAGGTTTTATATTTGACCTTTTATTTTATCTATATATATATATAAAACTTGCGTTATTGAGTGATTGTCTGACAGACTAACTACTGAACGGAAGAAGCTGGAATTTGGCTTGTACGGGAGTGTACGGGAGCACTAAGGGAGGATTTTCGGAAATTCCACCCCGAAGGGGGTGAAATATGGGGGTGAAGTTTAAACGAATTCCACGCGGACGAAGCCTGCGGGTGGAAGCTAGTCTATACATACAATAAAGCTGTAAGTGTTCCCTATATAACTATATTTGCTTGAAGAGTATATAAGAGAAAATATGTCAGGGGCTCTTTTTAAAGAAATAAATCTCAAAACAATGGTTTTTAGAATTTTTTTTCTGTGGGTGTTTCCCAGCTGTCAAAGTGAAGTCTTTGGTCGTACATACTAAAGTCGTACAAGGATCTTTTGGCGCGTGAATGACAGAGACAGTGCCTTACAGTTTGCGTTACCTACCTGTAAGGCGCTGTCTCGCGCGCGACAATATCCGCGCGCAATGAGGGTAAAGGCGTGTGAATTCGCCGCTAGAGGCGCTAGTGTAGTGAGGTCTGGCTGTCAGTGCCACAAACTTATCTGACCCGGTAAGAAGGGCGCTACTGTCTTTGTCTTTGTCTGACAACAGGCATTTGCATTAGTTCCAATTTTGGCCACCGGGTCAGATAAGTTTGTGGCACTGTCACTTCTCACTTGTCTGAATGTCACTTGTCACTGTTTATGTATGAGTGGGCTTTGACAGCAGGACCTCACTCGCCGGTGACGCCAACTGGTGAGTACAAAAACGGCGACCCTCATTCGAATCATTGCTCAGTCGCCCACTTTCCTACACATTTGAACAAACATTCGTACCATGTCATGTACCAACTACCAACGTACGCGCATGTGTGTGACCGCGATAAAACGAAGTTACATTACCTTTGTTATTCTTCAAAAAGTTTACGTTGAAATATAAATGATATTTATTGCAAGTTATAAAATACAATCATCTGTCTGTAGATTAAATTCCTTGCCTTTTATTTACCAACTCCACCGATAAGAAAGAACGAAATCAAATATTCCAGAGACTTTCTGAGAAATGCAATTTCATTCCAGTTCGAACTTCATTTTCCACGAATGAAACATCGTTCGTTTCCAATAGATTATTTATTGACTGCCGTGACTAGTGACTAGTGAACACAGCCTGACCTTATTGTATTTCTTCTTACTTATAATTATTTTAGAATCGTACTTAGCAACGATTCCTTTATAACTTTGTGAATTTAAAATTATTTATTTAATGGGTAATTTAAGTTTTTTTTTTTTCAGGATTTATTGCATAGATAAAGAATATAAATTTGGTCCGACACCAATACATGAATCCAAACTAATGTTATAAATGTGAAAGTCTGTCTGTCAGTCTGTCGTTCAATTATTAAATTTAATATAATTATATCAAATTTTATTAAAATCCGCTCAGTGGTTTCGGGGTGAAAGTCTAACAGAGACCTTGAAAGGGTATTTCATTTGTTTGAACGTCCTAATCTCAAAAACTTTTACCTTTACCATTTACCGGTTAAATTTTACTGAAGCAAAGCGAGAACGGGTTACCAGTAACAAAAATAAAAGTTAAGTTAACGTGACGTAGAATTAAAATGAATCTCAACCGTTGTATCTGAAGTGTTTTGTTTCATGAGCAATTAATTCTAATGAGGGAGCAAAAACCATTCTTTGGCGCTGATTAATTCGATTGTTACAAATTAACCCTTTAAGGGCAACTGTCTCAGGTTACAACTGCGTTCTTATTTTTAACCCCTTTTTGTTCTGCTTCGAAATATGACACGGGAGCTTCTGTGTATTGTGCAGGAGATAAGAAGGATTTTTGGTAAATACTGCGGAGATATTGACGATCATATCTTGTTACTATAAGCTATTTGTGACCATCATCAGTGGGACCTTAGTCAACGCCACCTTTTGCAAAGCAAATAAACAATAAATCGGCCCAATGGAAACCATGACGGACTAACGAAGTGTCCTGGATTAGATTAGGTATTACTGAGTTGGCTATAACTTAAATGATTTGAAATATTTATTTTAGTGTTGTGTGTCCAAGGCACTCGCAACAAAGGCTCCTAGCGTTCGCTACCTGTTAAGATGTCGCGTAAAGCTTTACATTACAATTTTATTTTTCCTAGCGTCGCGTCGGGCTACGGTATCTCGTATAGCTTACATTACAATTTTATTTCTTTTTGCAACGGAAATTTGAAATATATTTGCTATGATACCAACAAAATTAACTGATATATACTGTACTAGCTTTTTCCCGCGGCTTCGCCCGCGTGGAATTCATTTATATCGCGAAACGGGATTTTTCATGCAAACTTTCATCCCCTATTTCAAACCTTTAGGGGTTGATTTAAAAAAAAAAGTAGCCTATGTGTGACTCTGGGTCTTCAACTATTTTCATTCCGAATTTCATCCAAATCGGACCGGTGGTTTAGCCGTGAAAAGGTCACAGACAGACAGACAGACAGACTTTCGCATTTATAATATTAGTATGGATATGGATAGTCATCATCGAATTAACTGTGAACCTAAAACCAAATCCTTAATTTACTTTCTTTCTTTCTTCTTCTTTAATTTGGACCCGTAACACATTGGCGATGTCTGAGCTGTGATTGATGATAAATCAGATCGTCTGTTCGTTTGTCGATTTAAAAAATATATTTATAAACATGTAGTTCGTAGTAGGTATAAGTTTGTCAATACATTACACTCGAACATTCTATAAGTATCATCCGCTATAAATGCATAAACAAAATATATATAGGAATACGAATATAGGCCCATTGTTACGTCAATCTTACTTCCAGTGAAAGTTACAAAATTGTAACAATATCTAACAGGTCCGCTGCAAACTATTGTCGTAGCTACGTTTATATAAATCGATTAACATAAGGGTGATAATCGCGTGCGCACTCCGATATCCGACTAACGGCATGGCGTTCCTTGTTTAGTTTGGTACTTATAAATACTATTTGTTGTTGTGCTAAGCTTAGATTCTATACGACTCTAATCCGTTAGTGTCGATTTTCTGATCAACTAAATTAAGTAAATGTTGATGCAGTCGATAGTCGATATTATAAATTTTGAAGGGTTTTCTTTCTTTGTGTACCACGGAAAACTCAAGTCATGCAAGAAGACTTTCGGCTGTATAATAATTTTAACAAGAGACTTAGTTTAACATCGACAAGTAATAATATAATGAGAACATCATCAATGTAATCCAACTCAATTAAACACGAAACAGCTCGTAAACTACTCCTTAGATCTCGCTCTTTCAATAGGACCATTCAAAAAGCAACAACCAGTGTTTGACTTTGAATATAAAAAGAATCATCAAAGTCAGTTCACTCTATGGAAATTTATGAGGTAAAATACAAAATATAGAAGACGAAATGACCCCCCCCCCCCCCTTCCATCTTAAGTCGGTTAGAAAACAATTGGATACTAGAGTTGGATTCCAGCCCTCTCCAATTCGGGCCTAAAATTCTAGGCCTCCTCGCTTAAAAGAGACCCGTGCCCTATAAATGGCCATTGGTCGCTTCAAGTCAAACAAACGTAAGTAATAAAAATATTCAATTAAAATTTACTGAACCGAAACGCAATTTTGTAACGAAACGTAAGAGCCACAAGGTCTGATCTCAAAGAGCAAGAGAAACAAAAATTTAATTAACATTCACTCGGCTGGTACAGAATAAATTACTTCGCTCCATGTTTTAGTTTTCTGTACCTTCGGACATAATTTGTGTCGAAAGGTAAACGGACTGTTTCCTAAACATGAATAAATAATCATTTTAATGCCACGAAAATTTCTATTTCGAGACAAAAAAGAGCTTTCGGAAACCTTTGAAGGGTAATTTGTAAGTAAACATTTTACGATTGATATTGTCTGATGCTCTGATGATTGATTCTTATAATCTTGTATTAGGATTCCCTATGTTGCAAGTGGAGGTAGGGTGACTAATAACAAGTTTGCTGAGTCGTCTTGTTATGAAGGTAGTAATACCCAGACAGATAGAAAAAATACAAGATACGCTGTATCAGAGATGGCTAAAATGTAATCATGATACAGTTACAATACAATGTCAAGCTAACGGATTACAATTATATTATCTACAGACGCAAAACCATGTGCCCCAACCAACCTCTCTAACTTTTCCTTGTTATCCTATTATTGTCTTGAAGACAAGTTGCTGTAAACTCGTCAATTCAGTAGATTCTTGGTCATTATAGATTCTTGATCAGTAGATATGTATAGACCCTTTGATGAACGAAACCATTCTATAACAATACAATAATGTTATAAAAGTATTTGTTGATAAAATTGTTTGTCTAACAAACATTATTTTTAGTATAAGGAAAATGGAAGACTGAGCTGCAGTAAATATATCGGCGCTGCAAGACTGATTACTTGGTGAAAATAGATCGACTGCCAGACATAATACCTGGATTTTCCTTATCTCAAATTTAAAATTATATTTATGTGGTGCGATAAACGCTTTAGAATTGATTAACAGTTGCAATTAAGTGATACCTGATTATCATCATTAAAGCCTGGATCCTATCAACATTTATTAGTTTACCTTGTTTACTTTCATTCAACTTAAGCTTGCCTGAAATAGATCGCTAATAAGTAAAAAGACCGCCTGTTGTACTTATACATCTGTGTCTCCCAGTTCAATTTTCTATACAGCGGTGATGTAGTTTATACTGGTAAATCGCACTAACTTAGTAAAGTTACTATTGACTTGGCACCCATAATAGATCATTGTAAATTACAATGTCCTAAACAATTTTATTCTTATCCCATCATTGAAAAAAATAAAGGGATTCGAGGATTCGAACTCTTCTTTAGAATGGATTATGCAAAACGGTCCGTAGTAACGACCTTGAATTACCTTATCGATTGTAGTAAACCCTAATGAGACTGAGCTTTTTGGGTTAAGTATCATTGACTACGGCATACTCGAGCTTCGTAGATAAGATGATAGCGACTCGTAAACATGACTCAGTTTTTCTGATCACGTCCTTTTGTAAATGCTTAGATTTTGTAATGAAAAAACCAGTTAAAACAAGATTAATCTCAATTTTAATGTCCGGGTCAGAAAATTTTGGTTCCGAGGTGATTTTTAAAGGTTTATGATATCTGGACAATTTTTAATTACTTTTTAGATATTTTGTGTCTTTGTATATTGTGTTTAATTTGTTGGATGTTTTTCTGTAAAATGTACATTTAGGTACTCAAAATCTTTCGAAAAAAACATCTTTCGTTTTACTTCAACTATGCTGTTAATTTACTAATAATATAATAGCACTAAATAATACAGTCTTTACACGCCCAAACTTGACGTTAGTAAATTTTTCCATTTTAAATATTTTTCCCAAAACTATATTTAATGTTGAACCGAAAAGCTACTTAATTACATATCAACTATCAGCCACGAAACACGGAACAGGTAAAAATAACGATTTAAGACTTAAAGCTGTTATCTGGTCGGCCGCGGTGGCTCGGTCGATATCTCATCAATTATGACAGAGCTCCGTCCACGGTCGACGCTGGGAAATGACCAGTTGCCATAATTAATATACTGTAATCCGTGCTATTCTGATCTAGTCACTTACAGGGGCTTTCGTAAAGGGGGGTTCCACGTGTATCGGAAAATTGATTATTATTCAGATCAGGTCATTACTTAGCCATTGAAGTTTTGTAATTTACGTAAATGTAAGCTTTGGGATTTATTGATCTGATGGCTTTAAGATAATGTATGTTGATTCTTTAGGGGGCATAAAGAGATTAAAAGCAGGGTTCTACTTGCGAAGAAATTGTCGCTGTTCAAGTTTTAAAGCTAAGGTGAATTTCGTCATCCATTTCGGGATTTCCGGAGCCCAAAGCGGTCCTTTAGAGGGTGTGAAGAGATCAGATGGGGGTTACACGTGTATTGGAAACGTTTATTTCAATACACGCCATGCCTTATATCGCTGTTAAAAACGGGATCGTCTTTCTTGATAACGCTGTTTTAGGGGGCGTGAAGACATTAAAGGGGGGCGGGGGTAACTTTTTCCATGGACGTGGAAAAAGTTTACTATTAAATTCAAGTCATTATTCTTGCTATTTAAGTGATTTATTAATGATACGAAATCAATTAAGCGGTCATCTTATTTATTCGCCCCTGCTCAGCTTAGACAAACCTACACCTAATTTAGTATACGTAGGCACGTCCAAAGCAATTTCTGCTCTTTTTGTCTTTAATAATGTATTTTAATTTATTTATAGTATGAAGTTTCATTTCACATCACCTGTGCGCCGAACTTTATGTACCATTTTTTTTAAATAATTACGGTCACGAAATAAGGGCATGTGTGTTGTTATTCGTTGTAAACATACATAAATAAACCCTCACACACATTCGTTCTCTCTCATCTACACCGCAATAAAGAATCGATACCGTAAACCGAAATAAGATCGAGCCGAGAGACAATTATTTTATTGTCCGGCACATAAATATCTGACCCAATCCGGCATCGATCCCGTGACCTTTCATTTATCACGTCGGCTTACGCTAAGCTACCAGGTCGTATCATAAAAATAAACTCGATACAAGACATGGTTACAAAAAATTGTTGGCGGCAAAGTCGGTTTAGGGTTGATTCAGACATATCAGTGAAGTCTCAGTTCCGACACAGTACCGGAAAATTTTTCATACATTCTCGGCATTGTCAGCACTGACACTGAGTGTCAGTGCTATTAGTATGAAAAATTTGCCGGTACTGTGACGGAACGGTGACTTCACTGATATGTCTGAATCGACCCACGGACGATTATTTTACGTGATAACGACATTTAGTAAGAAAATATTGATGAAATATTTAATACTTTTATGAATTGAATTATTATCATATCGGCCGATGGAATGGAAGAGATATACGAGTAGATGAGTCACAAGCCGAAGGTTCGTGTCTTCCTGCGCCCTCGTTTACGCGTTCGGTTCAGGAAACGTTACACTTTTTCGTGCATACAGCAGGTGTTAGGTACTTGATTTATAAGACACTAGCGTTTGCCCGCGGTTTCATTCCGAATTTCATCCAAATCGGTAGTTTAGCCGTGAAAACGTCACAGACAGGCAAACAGACAGACAGACAGACTTTCGCATTTATAATATTAGTATGGATTATCACTTCAAAGACAAACTTAATTAAATCTAGCATTGAAGGGATTACGTTTCTTGAAGCGGCAGCGATAGCGTGTATTTTCTAACTGCGGCAAAAATTAGGTACCTTTTATTGGCTGCACTACAGCTTACTTAGTATCTTGCTTATAATATAATCGAAAATTGACATCTACACTAACTTCTACTACTAGGAACATTATTGTACCATAGAGGGATTCAAAAACCCTATTTTATAATTTTATAATATATCTGTTATATCGCTGCTACATGATCGTTCTAGCTACAAATAGTAACCGCACATTTTACTTTTTGGCGACCCATATGCGGTATGACAATGTTTACCGAGCCAACTGCCATTGAAGGGTCCTGGGCCCTTTTTCCAGCGACGTAAAGGTTTGAATAATGAGTTTTACCTTCTATCCTTGACCTGGTAATGTCCTTTTCTTTGTGTGCTGACATTGGCTTCCACAACCCAAGGAATCCTAGCGGGGGGCTATGAATGTGTAGCGTTAATGTTTAATTTATTTAATAGTTAATGCACACGTGGAGTTTTATTTAGAACTTTATATTATTTAAGGATGGTATAAAGGTACTGCTTATCTCTTATGAAATCTCTTCCAGCAGATCTGAGACTGGAAAATGGAGAACGATTTGTTATTTTCTCTTATTATCTTACTCAAGATTGTCTTTTCTTTTACAGGATACCAGGACCCATGTCGTGGTGGAATTGTACGAGACCGAGAAGTCCTATGTGGAAGCTCTGGAGATATTGGTCAAGGTATGTTATTTATGCTGGTGTACTCTATATTGACTGCGGGTCACAGATCTTCCCACATGCCAGGGAAGTTAGGAACACGCTTCACTTTGCATCTCCCAGGTTTAGTGGTCAACTGTCAACTGTCGAAAGTTTTATTATCGAGAGCCTTCGATATGGCTTATCGATGGTCATCTAACTCATCACTGAGCAAGGAAATAAGTTTAGCTCGAAGATTTTGCCACTGGTGGCACTTCTCAGGCTTAAAACTAATAACAGTACAGGAATATATATTATTTATTGATCTTTATCCGTGCCCTTATTGTTTACTAGTAAATCCGCCCTCGCTTCGCTTCGGGAAACCAGTCCCTTCAAAAATCTCTATAAATTTTAACAAATTATGTTATTCCGATGTCTAAGCTATATTACTGCAAAGTTTCATGAAAATCCGTTCAGTAGTTTTTGCGTGAAAGAGCAACAAACACACACACACACACACACACTCACTCACTCACTCACATACTTCCTTACAAACTTTCGCATTTATAATATTAGTAGGATAGGATAGGATAGGATAGATAATGCACCTTTTTTAACCGACTTTATAGAAGGGTCGTGTGACAGCAGTGACGAGTAGTTTTTGAATTATAATAATGCATTTTGTAATTGACTTCAACTACGTTAATGATGTCTTAGTTTATTACTAGATGATATTGAAGTTGGTTGGTTTATTAAAATTTATTATAAGTCAGTAGTAGAAACAACTGGCTCAAATAATTTCACAGGAATGAACTGCAATTACAAAAAATAATACATTTGGAGTAAAAAACTTAATACGAAGGTTTTGAAAACAAAGTGAATTTTAATGTATATCAAAACAATCTGTACATTATCTCAGTCACCAAAATCTCAAACGAATTCTCTGCTCCGCAAAATAATTTCAGGTGAATAAAGACTACATATTCCACCTACAGAGTTGGTATCATTCAGAAGTGTCTTACATAATAATTAGATAAAAACCGACTTCAATTATTTGTCACACGATTGTTTCCCCCCATATTGTCCGTCTAAGGTATTTTTAATTAACTTAAAATAGTAAAAAAAATTGGTCCCAAAACATACTAATAATGTTATACTCTTGTATATAGGTATATTATGTAGACCAAAATTTGGTTTCGAATTGCAAGTTGATATGCTATCGCTATTATTACATTAATAAACAAATTAAAATTATTTCAACCAGTACAAAGTTACGAGGTAACATACATACATAAAAAATGCAGTCGAATTGAAAACCCACCTCCTCCGTCACATAATTACGAGTATATGTACATACCAAACAATAATGAAATCAAATATTACTTTTCGCTCGGCAAGAAGTGTCATGACTTGTGTCCTCATGTAATACCATACGTAGTGTAATACCTCGTGTATTGTCTTGTCTATTAGATTTTCACTCTGTGGTACAGATGCTTCAGGGAAAATGTTCAGAATTTGTAGCACCAAAATAACCCCTTTCATGAATAAAATCGGCTTGTTATTTACGAATAAGGTTAAAATACTACACATCCCTTAAAGGTGTCCGGAAAATACCTTCAATGTAATCTTTGTAGAGCCCAAAGGCATGTTTTAATAAAATCGGTACCAGGAATCCCAAATTGGAGGCCGTGTGTTTCCTCATCTTTTTTAGTAGCCTGCATCGGATTTTAGTGTTACTGTCCATTTAATATCCATGAGCGATCGAGTGTTACCTAATACCAACAGGTGGCCCATTTGCTCGGTTGTTTGCTATTCAATTTAAAAAAACCTATCTATACCTACACACAATTAAATGTGTAGTAATCGCTGTTTGCACATGGAATATTTATAAATGCGAAAACTGTCTGTCTGTAAGACGTTCACGCCTAAGCCACTGAACCAATTTTAAGGTACAGATAGGCCGAGAGTTCACGATGGGAAAGAATATAGAATAATTTTATACCGGAACTTAAATGAACCGTGAAATATTTTCGCAAAATGTTGGTATTCTAAACTATACCTACTTATATCTTTTATTTTGATTAAAATAAAGAAGGTAGGTAGGTTGTCGGCACTGTCAGTCGACCATTCGATCTTTTTCTACAATGGTGCGATAAATTTTCCTCGGGTTCCCTACAACAGGTGTTTTGATGTACAAATAAGTTGTAATAACGTCGGAAAATTGCCATTTTAATCACTGACTGACCCATTGACTGACCTACAGATCAAAGTTTTAAGCCAAATCCAAATGACCTACAAAATTTTAATTTGGTATCTAGAAAGGAAAAAAATCAGAAACCTATAAATACATTAATATTCCTGTAAGTAGATCAAAATACTATACAATATTGCAGAAGTGCAAAATCCCGACTCAACCGTCACCTAAATTTACTGTTCTTTCATGGGTGCTTTAAGTGGCTTTTAATTTATAGTCACCTGTTTTGAATAAATTTCCCCAAATAAATTGTCCACCGGAATTCGCGGTTGACGTATTTGACGGAATTAATGCGATACAAATCATTCAAGGACGTTTATAACGTTCTCAAGTGTTAATCTCTTTGTGTCATTGTTTTGAATCGTTCATTTCACTCATGAGGATACTTTGAGTGTACAGTCGTGTGAATAGATATGGATGACTGATGAAGTGAATATATTCATTCAACCGTGGCTTTGTGCCTCTTTTGCTGGACATAGGCCTCTCCTATTTTGCACCTGGTTTGCTCCTGAGCCTACTGAATCTAGCGGCTGCTCACAGTCTTCTTCAGGTTTTCAGTCAATCTTTTAGAGCGGTGTGCTGTGTTTTTTTTTTGCTTGTGTTCTGAGCCTACACTCAAATACTACATACCTTGAAATGATTATCACTACATAGTATAAAACAAAGTCGTCTTCTTCTAAACCACGCAATGGATTTTGATTCGGTTTTCATCATTAGGTAGATTTTGACTATGTAGATTCCCCATTTAACGCTCAGCGAAGCGAAGGCGGGTTGCTAGTTACTTTGTACTTGTAACACGCATATTGAGAACTAAATTTTACATATTTTATGTCTCCACTAGTTAAGTTTTCCTGCGTAAATCCTGAACCCGCGAGAAGTCAGGAACAGAAAGTAGTCAATATAATGCTCCATAACCTCCTCTACCGCCCTCTGAAAGTCCCATAAACCTCTCAACCCGCGATCTCATTCCCGCATATGAGTTTTTCCCGAATGAATCCTGATCCCGCCGGAATTCCGGGATTATAAGTAGCCTCTGTGTTGCTCCAGAACCTCCTTTATCTCCCAGTGAAAGTCCTATTAAAATCTAAGTCCGCAACTTGGCTCATAGGAGTTTTTTCCGGGTGAATCATGATCCCGCCGGAAGTCCGGAACAAAAAGAAGCCTATATTCCTCGAGAACAAATAAAAGTCCCATAAAAATTTAAACGCGCCACTTCGCGCATAAGAGTTTCTCCCGTGTGTATCCTGATCCCGTCGGAATTCCGGAATAAATAGGACTTAAACAGCAACTCTTTATTTCTTTAATGGATTCGCTTGAAATTTTATGTATAGGTATCCTCACTCAAGTGACGCTAGTAAGTACAAATAAATGATTTTTGCAAATTACTCCACTCCTTACTTTAGGCGCTTTATAAGTACCTATGTATATGTATATGAAATCTTCGCGGGCGAACCCTACTCAAAAACGCTCATCCAGTATGGATTACTGAAAGGGTCAGTGGCTAACCGCAATGTGAGAAGTTTTGAAGCTATGGCTTATAGTTTTTAATGTAACGTTGCTATCGAGACTAAACGGTTTAGTTGCCCTCGGTAACTCAGATTCTTTTAAACTTTTCTGTTGTTACTCGAAACACAACTTTACAAAACAATTTTTTGCCTCGCGTTTTTATATTCCTTGTACTTTCTGTCAATCAATAAAGTACTTAGGCTATTTTCTTTAGGCATAGCTGGACGCTGGATCTGAATTAACATCGTTTCATTCCTTTTTAATAATTATTACGAAAACTCCTATTTAGGTACGTTTTAAGTATACGACATCTTCCAATTAAATGCTAAATTAAAAAATAATTCAAATCGTTCACTCCATCCATACTAATAATATAATTACCTACACATTTAAATTTTCCGTACAGAACTAATCATCATCTCAACCCGTCGTGACCCACTATTGAGCACGGGTCTCTTCTCAAAATGAGAAGGTTAAGGCCATAGTCCACCACGCTGGCCAAGTGCGGATTTGCGGTTTTCACACAGCCTTGAGTTCTACGAAATCTACCGTATTCACCGTTTGTAGCCTCGTGACATTTAAACACTTAAAACGCACATAACTCCGAAAAGTCAGAGGTGCTTGCCCTGGGATTCGAACCCGGGCACGCCGAATAGGATGCCGAATACTTAACCACTAGGCTACTTCTGTAACGGTGATACCGTTACAGAAATGATACTGTCTCATTATTAAAATAAATATTATATTATTTTTTCTAGAAATATCTTCAGCCACTGAAGAGTCCAGAAAACGCCGGTCTCCTGGACGTGTTCGTGGTAGACGAGATCTTCTACCAGGTCCCTGCGATCCTGAACGTCCATCAGGTCTTCTTGGAGCAGCTCAGACGGAGGCTGGAACAATGGGACTTGCAACAGAAAGTCGGGGACGTGTTTTTGGATGTGGTAAGTCTAATATCGCGGAATACGCACATTTTAAGATAAGCGTTCTCACCATTTGTAACATCGATATTTCGACCCATTTGCATGAATTGACGACTAGGATGGCGCAATGATTAACACGCCGGATCGTTGTTCCTATTCCTAGGGTCCTGGGTTCGATTCCCCGCAAGGCGGGAACTTGAATGATGAATTTGAATTGCCGTTCTCGGTCTGGGTGTGTGTCCTTGTCTTGTGTGTTGTCCATGGCATCCACAACACAGGGAATCCTGGTGTGGAGCTATGAGTGTGAAGCGTTATTCATTTATAAAGAAAAAATCGTATTCACGGCTGAACTGCGATTCAAGGAAATTTTTCGACAGGATGACAGATGAACTTTGAAACTATAGTATACGAGCAGTGTGTCTTATGTCGTAGAATCAGTTGGGTAGGTATGTTATGCGTAATATTTGTCTTAATCAATGATAAAGTATTCAACGATAAATATTATGTTTACATTACTATAGTTCTGCATTATGAAAAGCTAAATATTTAAGTTTACCTAGTAGATAATCTGCTACGTAAACTTTGAACACAACGTGACTTAGGCAATATATTTGATTACAATCTTAGAATATGCAGTGATAATGATAAACAATTAGGTTACAAAAATATTGGTAATCGTTGAGTTGAGTTTGCATATCTCCGCAATAATTATCCGAATAAAGTTTCTAATACTGATAAGTACTTACGTTTCTAACGCCCAGAGTAATAACAAATATACATGCATAGCACACTAGGGTTCCCTATATATTAGGTGCTGCAAACTAAACACAATTACATGCAGACTGTTAACAGAGATGTGAAAATGTCTGGAAATAGTAAATCTAACCCTTTGAACGGCGGTCTGGCTGAGTAATTAAACATATAACGCTATACCTACACTCATAGCCTCACAGCCCCCCACTAGGATCCAACATAGGGACAAGATAGATACAAGATAGGGACAGACAAAGAACAGAAATTTAGACTTTTCATCAAATTTCCGCCTCGCGTGGAATCGAACCCAGGAACCTTTGAACGGCGATCCGACATGTTAACCATTGCCCCATTTGGGTCAATTAGCTGAGGGTCGGCTGTAAGGGTCGTCTATATTCTTCGTCTATTCTATAGCCTATAACTGATTAAAAATTATAATGAATTAACTTCCAGTTTACCAAGCCCACCGTAATGGACACATACATGTCTTTCATCAACAACCTGAAGAAAGCGAAGGAGACCATCAAAACATCGGCTGCCTCTCGACCGGCGTTTGCGAAGTTCCTCGATGCAATGGCCAGAGATCACAAGGGAAAGCTGTCTTTGGACAATCTGCTCATCAAACCAGTACAAAAGTTCCCAAGCTACAAGCTGCTCATACAACGACTGATTAAACATACAGGTATTTATTTGGTTGTCCTTATCTTCAAGATTTTTGTTACCGTCAGAATAATTGTTTAGATGCAACAAAATCCTTATTTTTTAAGCGACTTCAAAACCTCATAACTTCACACTTTTTTTAAACCGATTTTGATAATTATTTTCGTATTCGAAGGTAGCATGTTGTCTGATCCACGAGCGACATCTGATGGGTAGTTTTTGAGTTATCTCTTCTTATCGATTTTGAAGTCGGTTATTTTTTGTAAATCTTTGTCCAACGTTGTTTTTAACGTAAACATTAGATTTCATTCATGCCAAATGTTTGACAATTCCAGATCAATCACACCCCGACCACAAACTCCTATTAGAGGCTCAAAAGGAAATCCACGATCTCTTGGAACTGATAAACTGCACAGAAAGGGAGAGTCTAGAGTTGGAGCAGCAGCAACAAACACTACGGGACCTAGAGCAGATGATCGAGGGTCTATCTAACCTGGTGTCGGTGGACCGGACGTTCATACGACACGAGATGGTGACCATGCCGTCTGCGCAGGGAACCATTAAGGATAGAGCCCTGTTTCTGTTTAATGATACGCTTTTGATTACGAGTGTTAAGAGACGAACTGGCACAATTAAGAAACCCATTCCGTAAGTATTTATTTACTATAGTTCATTCTTAAGGTATTTTCAAGGAAGGGCATGAACTGAGAAAAAAAAAGAAATTTCACCAACACACCCAACCACCCTTTTCGGCACTTTAAAATCTTTAAATTGGCACACGTAGGCAGTTGCACGATCCGGTTACATCTAACTTTAACAGATATACATTGGATGACGAATGAAATGAAATGCGTGTAGCATAACTTAATAAAAGTAATTCGTCTATGAACCGCTCACAACAGGTTGAGGCTATCACAACTGATCGAGGGTTGAGATAGGCAACTTACAGCACGATCAATACATTTCCAGTGCCTGTTAAGTTGCAGGTGTTGCTGTAAATATCGGAAGCCGTCAGGACCTTCAAGTCGACACACCAAATAAACCTCTTTAATATATCAACGAACAAATAGTGTACTGGAGTAATCTCCAGATTTCATGAGTTATGAAGAGGACTGTCTGCCATGCCTACAAAATTAATACAACTTGTGTTAATTATTGGTTTCTCCTGTTTCAGAACATACCAAAGTAGTATAGCGAGTCTAATGGAAGGTAATAAGTACAAACTTCTCATGAGAATATCCTTGGCTGATCTCGAAATCGTCAAAGGTAAATATTTCATTGATATTACTGCGGTTATGGTAACCTAGTAAGTTTCCTGGAGTGACTGTCAAAGTTCAATGTTGGAAGTTAATATCAAGCGTTGGAACTTTGCAACTGTTAGTAGTTTGATATTTTGTTGTACTATCTCCAATGCCGAGACAAGTTTGCCATCTCTGGCTCTTGACTCTGAAGTGCCATTGTAGGTGTGTCTGACGGTACTTCGACGCTGTTTTTGGTGCGTTGTATACCAAAATTTAAGCCGAAATGTCAAGAGGTCTATTATAGGGCCCACTCAGGTTCCCCTTCTATAGAGCCCGTGTTAACGTCGAAAGCTTCCGAAAAAAAATAAAACTGAGTCTTGAAATAGAATATGAGTATGTAGATGTTGGTATTGTTGGTGAAAAGATATTTTATAAAATTCAGGTAGGTGCAAATGACTTCCAAATATAAAATGTTGGATGGTTTGTGAACAAGAATAAGATCATATTTTATTATAAAACGTGGTAACACACAATGATTTTACGATATAAAAATACTTTATGAACGTTGTCTTTATTAGAAGAAGAAGATACATTTATTCTACCAAGGTGGTTCACAACGCTATGCCTTAAAATAAGAGTAATGCGTAAATTAAAATTACTTATTATTTATTACATTCAATTTTTTTCATCCTATTGATACTTCGATCAAAGTCATAGGGATCTGAAAAAAATTGCAAAGTTTTCCATTCAACCCGCAACCCTTAAATTGAGGGTATGTTGACATGACTAAAAAAATCAATGACATTACTAAAACAAAAGCAACTTTCCTTCTAGCAAAAGACGAAAACCTCCGGCGGATAATGCACGAAGTGTCCACCCTGACAGAGGACGTGAACACGCTCACCCAGATATCGGAGCACGTGGCCGCGCTGCACACGCCGCACGCCCAGCTGGAGGAGCTGGTTAGAGACATGCTGCACGCGCTCAACAGGCAGCTGTCCGAGCGGCAGAACAGTGATAGCCAGCTGTGTTATATGGAGCTTAGTTTGAACACGCCGTAAGTACCTACGTTGTTTGAAGTGTCCACCCTGACAGAGGACGTGAACACGCTCACCCAGATATCGGAGCACGTGGCCGCGCTGCACACGCCGCACGCCCAGCTGGAGGAGCTGGTTAGAGACATGCTGCACGCGCTCAACAGGCAGCTGTCCGAGCGGCAGAACAGTGATAGCCAGCTGTGTTATATGGAGCTTAGTTTGAACACGCCGTAAGTACCTAAGTTGTTTGAAGTGTCCACCCTGACAGAGGACGTGAACACGCTCACCCAGATATCGGAGCACGTGGCCGCGCTGCACACGCCGCACGCCCAGCTGGAGGAGCTGGTTAGAGACATGCTGCACGCGCTCAACAGGCAGCTGTCCGAGCGGCAGAACAGTGATAGCCAGCTGTGTTATATGGAGCTTAGTTTGAACACGCCGTAAGTACCTACGTTGTTTGAAGTGTCCACCCTGACAGAGGACGTGAACACGCTCACCCAGATATCGGAGCACGTGGCCGCGCTGCACACGCCGCACGCCCAGCTGGAGGAGCTAGTTAGAGACATGCTGCACGCGCTCAACAGGCAGCTGTCCGAGCGGCAGAACAGTGATAGCCAGCTGTGTTATATGGAGCTTAGTTTGAACACGCCGTAAGTACCTACGTTGTTTGAAGTGTCCACCCTGACAGAGGACGTGAACACGCTCACCCAGATATCGGAGCACGTGGCCGCGCTGCACACGCCGCACGCCCAGCTGGAGGAGCTGGTTAGAGACATGCTGCACGCGCTCAACAGGCAGCTGTCCGAGCGGCAGAACAGTGATAGCCAGCTGTGTTATATGGAGCTTAGTTTGAACACGCCGTAAGTACCTAAGTTGTTTGAAGTGTCCACCCTGACAGAGGACGTGAACACGCTCACCCAGATATCGGAGCACGTGGCCGCGCTGCACACGCCGCACGCCCAGCTGGAGGAGCTGGTTAGAGACATGCTGCACGCGCTCAACAGGCAGCTGTCCGAGCGGCAGAACAGTGATAGCCAGCTGTGTTATATGGAGCTTAGTTTGAACACGCCGTGAGTTGAGCTTTGGTTGTGATGGAAATGATTTGGATATATTATATGCATGTACTCAAATCAACAGATGGACCATCTTTGTATCAAAACACGTAATTAAGGATTGTTTAATTGATTTTTGAAATTCATGAATAATAACTGTAAATTATTAAAACTTATTCGTAGCACAGATAATCATATTGTCTTAAAATATTATTTTCAGAAACGGCCCAGAGAACTTGACAGTGATTTTCCAAAAAACCGACAAAAGAAGTAACTGGGAGGAACTCATCAACGAGACCAAACAAAAACTATGTAAGTAAATTAGTAACAAATATTAATCATTGCAGTAGGTAGATATTGTAAAGTAGGTGTTCATTACACGAGTAAATTATATTTAATTGATTATATTTTATAATCACTAACTTCTAGTTAAAGTCAAATAAATATGACGTGTTGAAATGTGAAACTTAATTGCTGTGCTTTACCGTGTTTGTCCGTTTGCTTACAAGAGGATTTGATGATTAAAACCTGGCCTCTGTGTTTCGTGATTAAAACTATCGCCGCATTTGAACGTCCTTCAAAAGTTTCGATCTGCCAGTGTTTACAGTAGTAGTATTTAGTAAGGCTTATATCTATCAAATGTATGATGTGCAAGCAGCTAATTAATTGATATAAATTATAATATAACGTATTGCCCGTATAAACCTCAGGTGTATACGGGCAAGAGCGGCCAGCGCCGGAGTTCCTGTCGCCGGTGCCGATCCGCAAGACGCGCGCCGGCCTGCAGTTCACGTGCGCCGCGCCCACGCTGCCGCCCAAAGGACAAGCGCCTGATGTTTGGGTGAGTGGTTTAGAAATCTTCATGGCTTTCCTGTAGTAAACGATGAATGCATGATACGCGTGAACTGCAAGGTATTGCTAGAAACTATAAACCAATCTTCCTGTTTCAATAACTTTTAAAGAGGGAAACTGCCACTGGACTTTCTAACATTTAGATTCATACAATCTGCTCCAAGGCGTTTTCTCGTCTGAATTCCCCTGTAATGTATCATTTTAGATTCACTTTAAAGGTGAAACCTCTCGTTGAGTGAACGCCTTTAAGTATAGACATACACAAAGACGTAACAACACATTTTTTGCTACTTGCGACTGAAATATTTACCCTAGAGCATCGTACATATCGTACTTAGGGACCAAGTTTCTAATTTATCTTTTATGTATAAAATGTGTCTAAAACATTGTCAAAATATTCCCCACCCAACACATTTAAAACTTATATAAAATTTGTAAACTTGATCCCATACTACGCTTGGGCCCCTGGGCGGGTGATTCCCACTAGTTCAGCGGTTGTACTACTTAATTGAACTAGTGGGAATCAACCCCCTGGACATCAAGTACCAAAATACACCTTCACCAATCACCCCAACCCACAGGTATGCAACAGCGACGGCTACGTGGGCCAAGTGTGCGTGCTGACCCTCTCTCCCAAGCCGCAGGTGACGTCGTGCAACGGCGTGTGCAACGCGCGCATATTATGCGTCGCCTGCGTGCCGCCCGCGCCCGCGCTGGCTAGACAACAGACTTTGGATATACCGTGAGTTGTTTGGTGTTTAATTGGAACGTGGGTCAGGTGTAAGTGCTCACCCTGTCCCCCAAGCCGCAGGTGACGTCGTGCAACGGCGTGTGCAACGCGCGCATATTATGCGTCGCCTGCGTGCCGCCCGCGCCCGCGCTGGCTCGACAGCAGACTTTGGATATACCGTGAGTAGTTTGGTGTTTAATTGGAACGTGGGTCAGGTGTAAGTGCTCACCCTGTCCCCCAAGTCGCAGGTGACGTCGTGCAACGGCGTGTGCAACGCGCGCATATTATGCGTCGCCTGCGTGCCGCCCGCGCCCGCGCTGGCTCGACAGCAGACTTTGGATATACCGTGAGTAGTTTGGTGTTTAATTGGAACGTGGGTTAGGTGTAAGTGCTCACCCTGTCCCCCAAGCCGCAGGTGACGTCGTGCAACGGCGTGTGCAACGCGCGCATATTATGCGTCGCCTGCGTGCCGCCCGCGCCCGCGCTGGCTCGACAGCAGACTTTGGATATACCGTGAGTTGGATTGGTGTTTGATTGGTGTTGATATCTTTTACAGGAAGAGATTCTGCTATAGTAGATAAGTATTTTAGTGTTTCAATCTTCGATCAATATGAGCTAGATAACGGCTTACCTACTAACTATAACAAATTAAGGCGTAGGTACCTAATTGGTGTATTTATAAAGCACTAAAGTTTCAAGTGGCCAATTACTACTCAGCTTACCTGGACGTATAAAACCGACCGTGTGTAAGAGCTCACCTACAAATCAAACTTATATGGTTCTATCTGTTACCTAACGACTTAAATCATTTTACGTTTAATTACAACAAATTACAATCATATTACGTAGCAATAAAGCTAAATCTTTTAACATTATCTTATACTTATGATCATTCGTCTATAAACCTTAGGATAACGTTGCCAACGTTCTAAGTATTTTAAGAGAAAATTTATTTTCGATGCCTTACTCGATGGCCGCCTGTCTTCTAGTACTCTATGTCATTTCCATTATAATCTTTTGTGATTAGTTTATAAGGCAATATTCACGCCCCCTAGCCTGTGACGACCCACTGGAGTCTATAATATATGGGTTTATATTTCAGAAGCACGAGTTCATTGAGCAGCACCAGCTCCACCAAGCCAGGGATCAGCATCTCCGATCCCAACGACAGCTGCAAGAACATTCGACTAGATAGGTGAGGGGAAAATATACCTAATGGGATAAGGTTTAAGATACACATTTGATTGATAGAAACGAAATTTAAATAGAGTAAGCCTTTTCAAAGATTAGTGGGGACACCAGAAATAACTTGTGTGTTTGTATTCCATTCAGATATAATGTGGGTATCCATAAGTGAAGAGTGAATATGTTTTTGTTAAGTTAACGTGCTTTAACATCCCGCGGGATTCTTATCAAGTAAAAAAAACAACGAAGTCACAGACAAATTGAAAAAACGACGAATAGAAAAACAGACAATAAATTGTTACAGACAAACAGACAGTGGTGAAATCTTCTTTTTGCAGCTTTTATCAGTCACAGTTTTACATGTAAATCATGTCGAAACATCCTCTTCATCGTTATTCTCTCGGTTCCAGTTCATCATCAAGCGACGACGAAGACGAGGGATCGTCGGGCAGCGAGAACCAGGACGGCCTCTCCGATCGTAGCCACGAGTCTACCAGCCTTCGCTTGCATTCCAGGTTATTTCAAATATTTTATCAACATACTAGCTGACCCGCAAACTTTGCGGGCGCAGTTGGTAGTTGAGTGGGTCACTGCTAGTGGCAAAAAATTCTTAAGCGCTTTACTTTAGAGGGCTCGTAAAGCCGTAGGTCCTGGTTTTAATCGATAGAGAGTAGTATTTAAGCTTTGTGGGAGCCCTTTAGATGACATGAAATACTTTCGATACTTGGATTAGTCACTTACCGTTCCACCAATCCGCACTGGAGCAGCGTAGCGGAGTATGCTCTAGGTCTCCTCAATAATAAGGAGAGGCCCTTACTCATTAGTAGGCTATTTAGGGTGTCTTTCCACCGGAGATGTGCTCATATTCAGCCCCTAGGGGGTTTCTAGGCGGGCCAAAGTACATGATTGGTGGATATCAAACGCATCCTTAGTAACGTAGCATAGCACATCTCTGGTCAAAAAACACCCTTGGGTCTTGGGGCACCCTAGCAGATATATGCTAAATTTTTAATTTAATCCGCTTATAGCCTGACAGCAAGTCTGGGCAACTACCGCAGCACCTTGACTCCGAACCACAGCAAGAGTCTGAGCACGCCGCACACCGGCCAGAGCATCCAGGTGCACCCGGTCATGAAGTCCAGCTCCAACCCAGCGGTGGACAAACAGGCTATGGGGATCACTTCTGGTTAGTTCTCCTTCTCCAAGAGTTCTCCTTCAAGGCCGGCGTTGCACTGGTGACTCCCCTGGTGTTGCTCGTGTCTATAGGCGACGATGACCACTTACCATCAGGTGGCTCGTCTGCTTTTACGTCAGCCCTTCAGGCTATAAAAAAAATTTGGAAGAGTAGTAGAGCTTCACTACATCAAGGATGATGGTAGTAACTCAACTATAGATAAATTGTAGTGGTAAAAGGTCACTGTCGCTTTTGGGTGTGAACAACACCAAAAACATTACGGTCACGTTGCTGACCAAAAAAGAAAGAAACACCCTTTATTCATTATAAACTTAAATGAGTAATATTTTTAGTGTGTAATGTATTTTTAAAAATTGTAATGTTTAGTATTTTCAATACAAACTCTTTCTCATATTACTACTATACTATTTTTCTATTATATTATTTTCCATACCTCATATTTTTGTAGTTTATCTTCCTTAAACTTTAAGTAACCGTAGAAGCATAAATTAGTATAAATTAATTTAAATAAAATGTTCTCTCAGTTGATTAAATAATACCCACCCCGTATTAAATTATATAACTGAATAAATATACCCCTTAAACTAAATAAATATACCCTTGTTTGTCTGTTCACACGTTCGATAGCATAAACGAGACGATGACGAAGACAGATGTTACTATCATTAACGTAACATTACGTTATTTTGGCTGTAATCTGTCGCACGTGTGACCAGATAATTAAAATTGCTTAATTGTATTTTATTAACAAAGGGTGCGTTTTTAATGAAGCCGTGTACATTCGTTTAATAAACTAAGTACTTACAAATTAACTTTATATAAAAATATATAAAATCCATCTTTCGAGGTATCACTGCGACTTTTATAGTGGTGTTCGGCTTTTTATAAACGTACCTTAACCCAAAAATTGTATTTTGATCCATGTTTTGATTTCGTGTAACTAATCCTATCTTAATACTGTTTCCTTGCATCGTAGTCCCCGGACGTATTATGGCTGGTATGATTTTCTTATCCCTATATTATATTTATGGTCGTCGTCATATATGTGTATTAAATGTTAATTGGGTTTATCGGAATATCTAACAATAAAAATAATTAATGTCTTGGAACGTTAAAGATTGAATTTTAACTTTAAAAGATTGAATTTAACTTTAAGTTTGATGTAATGGTTTATTCTCAAACAGTGATAGAAACAAAATAATGATAGTGAAACTTAAAGTATTGCATCAAACAATAGGTAAACGAACTTCAATTACAAGTTTGGCAACTAACGCAACTCCATGGCTATTTTATATCAATTAGCTTCTTTTAGAAATACTTATTCTTCATTTTGTACTTAATTAAAAAGATAAAAGATAGGTACATCTTAATTCATTCGAGATGTAAGCTGAACTAGTGACAATAGAAGCACACTCAGCTATAATAATGTCTCTCATTATATTTGTCAAAATATTTTAACTAATAAATTAGGAAAACCAATCTGAGAAAATATTTTTTGAAATTCATTTAGAATTTCTACTTTATCAGGTGACGACAAGAATAATATTTTTGATAAACACTCTAAGCCTACCTATCTGCATGTATCTATTTGCAATTTAATATTATGATATTCCGTATAATTTTGGTAAAAAGAATGTAAACATTTATTTATACCCACGACTTTACCCCCTTTTCAATGATTACTTTGCACTATTTTAGTACCTAAAGTTTCTTGGAATTACTATTTTAAAATTTTCACCTCCATCTACTTAATCTTTTTCCACCACTATAAAATCATCTAACATTACAACATCTTCAACTTATTACGTAAAATGTGCACTACTTTTATATAACCTATTACGTGTATTTTTTTAAATATTTTTTGATTAAAATAGGTAAATCATCACGCTCTCTAACCGTATCTAATGATATCTTTACAAACAGCAGATGAGATGAAATTGATAACGATACAAAAAGGAGACAACTTGAATTCTCAGATACTAAATAACAGTATAATTCCCCAATAGGAACCCTATCATCACCGACCAGTCGGCAATCGTCCGAAGACAGCGCGACGACAGCCAACCAGCCCACCATGTGGCTGGGTACCGAGGACGGTTGTATACACGTCTACAACTGTCTGGACAACATCCGGATCAAGAAGAACAAAGTGAAGCTACAGCATAATTCTGGGGTCCATTCTATTGTGTAAGTGGAAGTCTCTTTTTGAACGACTTTGAAAAACGGAGGAGATTGTATGTATGCCTATGTAGTTTAAAAGTGAAAATTTGTAAATGGCCTTCACTTACTATTATGTTTAGATTAAGTTATATATAACGAATAGGCTAACTCTGTTGGACTTTCCACTACCGTTTAACAGTCACTTTCATTGCCTAGACTCTGTATTTACGAAACGAGATAAGTTGGACCAGAACCCGGCGACCCGGCTTTTTCTTAATTGTCACATTTTGCGTCCCTCGCCCCGCTCATCACTGACGTTTCTTCCCGTCATCTGTCATCGCCGGTTCTGTCAAACTTACCCAAGTAAATACTACCTGACGTTTCGTCACAGATTATCAATTCACTTTCGATTCGCGCATACCACAGACTAAATAGCAACAAACAATTATCATAGATTTACTGTCTTCGACACGGCCGTCGCTGACATATCACCCGTCCCTGGGTGATGCTCCATTCCGTTATGATCGCCATCACAATTGCTCGATCCGCAATTTTCAATTACTACAAACCAAAACAAAACTCAAAATCTTTAACATCAAAAATGACTACTGCTGCTACAAGCTGCGAGTGGATTTCAAAAACTTTGTTACATTTTTTTTTTTAACCCTAACTACCGTTTTTACCACTCGGCCTACCTGACCGAGTTAATGAAGAGAACATCATTTTTACCTCGCTTAACTTAACACATGGTTGATTGTAACCATAAAGCTAAATTTATGTGGCATAGCATAATTCAACAACAATAACATCATAATTTCTATTGAAGGATAAGCTGCAACAATAAACCAAAGTAAACAGCTTGTTAACATTATTCAAACAATTATCTCGGTTCCTTTCATTTGCATCACCTAACTATTTCAACCCCATGGTAACCCCCAACAGGTTGCTTTAAAGTTAGTATGCCTCCGTTCTACAATCGAGCTCGAGATCATAGTATTCTGACCTCCAATTTCCTACGGCATATTCTCACAATACCTCTATGTGGCAAAACATCTGGCTATCGCAATCAGTTAAATCTGTTATCTATAGTCCCGTTACATTATTTTGTACTGCTATCTGGTACCAAAACAACAACTCTACTATAATTAATTTGATCGCGTAACTTCCATCCAGTTATTTAATTTTGTACTGCTTTCTGTTACAAAGAAGCAAACACAAAGATTTATGGCTCACTCCACCATAATTAAATAATTTCGCGTAACTTCTATCCAGTTACTTAATTTTGTACTATCTTCTAGTATAAAAAAAAAAACAACAACAAGTTATGGTTAATTCCACCATAAATAATTAATTTGCGTAACTTCCATCCAGTTACTTAATTTTGTACTGCATTCTAGTACAAAAATAACATACACAAAATTTATGGTTCAGTCCATCATAATTATTTCATTCCTGTAACTTCCATCCAGTTACTCAATTTTGTACTGCCTTCTAGTACAAAAATAGCATATTCAAAAATTTATGGTTCAGTCCACCATAATTATTTCATTCGTGTAACTTCCATCCAGTTATTCAATTTTGTACTGCCCTCTAGTACAAAAATAGCATATTCAAAAATTTATGGTTCAGTCCACCATAATTATTTAATTCGTGTAACTTCTATCCAGTTACTTAATTCAATTAATGCAAATACAAAATTTATGGTTCACTCTACCATAATTCTATATCTAAATCCAGTTCTAAAGATTCTACAATAACTCATGACATACAATTGGCCTCAAGATGTTAACTTTAGCTGATAACTTCTTTCCGATTAGACTTGCAATATTGCAGTATCACAGCTGATGATCTCCATCCAATCATCAACTAACCCAGTTCAGATATCTAGTAAATATTGTTCATAGTTCTATAGTCTCATTATAGTATAGCCCTCGTACCTCTGACCAGTATAAGGGTACAATTATGTAGCCTCTTTCCAGCTGATGATGTCAATTGTTACAGCTGATGATGTCCATCCCATCATCAACTACATCACATCCATAAGGAGCATGTGTATCCAATGTCCACACAAAAGCCATGCAATGTGTAAAAGCAACAGTAACGTTTAAGAAGTAATAATTTCAATAAGCTTTGTTTGATAAGTTGCCTGAAAGTTATTAAATCTTTTTCAAAACAAGGTCATCATCATCTCAACTAATCATTAAAATGCACACAAACAGTAGTAATACATGCTCTGCCTGAGCATTGCGCATTCAACTCCAGACCCCAAAACAGGAGGCCAAATTTCTACCAGGCGGTCACTAGTTACAAAACAAAGCAAACATATAAAGTAAACACAGCATATCTGCAATGCATTATTTATCCATAGCACAAATTGATATTCATTTTCCCTTGCATTTTTTTTATCTGGGTATCTAAAAGCACCAACATAGCAAAACTTGAGTCGCTCCTGGTCTACTTTAAAGCCTTAAAATATTGTCTCTATCCGACTTGATCAATGTTAATTTTAAAGAAATCAAAAAAATGGGTAAGTATCTCAAAACTCAAATTTCGTCTCTATCTAACTTCATCAATATCAATTTCCAAAAACAATAATCGCATTCCTAAAAATCTCGTCTCTGTCCAACTTAGTTCAAAGTTAGTTTCAAACCTGTCAACATGTCCATCTCATGTGACTAAACAGTATTCCAAAACAATGAGCTATTGTCAAACCAGTATTTACACCATTTACATACAGCACAGTATTGTCACGTTTCACCCATGAACCGGAATGTCTGAAGGTTATTAAGTCAACTTCAAAAACACCATCATTATCAAATAACTTTTCAAGTCAACAAAATCATCACTTTGCTATCTAGGGCTCAGCCTAAGCCGGACTGAGATTCCATACTGCAACTTGTGGATTCTGTTGTACGATGGAGGAAACTTCCATCTATATCCTCTGTGAATACTTAGCAATCACTCACTGCAGGGGTCTTATATTGAGAGGGTACTTAATTACAGCTGACCAAATTAAAGACCTGGACCCCAAAACCATCCTACGGTTTGTCCAGACCGTAGGTGCAGGAGACCAGATATAATTGCAATGAGGTGGCCACAATAGATCAGGAATGGTTACAGTGGCCTCACAGGAATAATTGTTACCCGTGCCCTGTTTTATCAAATAGTAAATAATAATAATGACTTTAAAGAATACCCAAAGCCGCGTTGACCAACACTAGGCCCATCTGCCTTAACTTCCTCATTACTGATCGTCACATCAAATTCAACAGCTTGACCTTCAGGCACTTCAATTACAATGTCATGGTTATCAAAACCCACCATTAAATCGTACTAGGTTAAAAACAATGATAATGTCAAACAAACATACTGGTTAAACAATATCTCCCATATCAAATTAACTAGTGGACTTTCTCCTTATTTAATCTCGTAGCTTTTACTTTACGTTAATTCAAAACATAACAGCTCGTACTCAAAATAAATTAAATGGTTACCAAAGATTAATCCAAAACAAACAACATTTCTCATAAAAGCTACTTTTCTTAAAAAGTTATCATTTCTCAACTAAACTGACTTATCGAACGGTACTCAAGTACAATCATGTACTTCTCTCAAAAATAACAACCGTATACATAGCTCTTATCTGATTGCAACGTCCATCCCGATGCAAAACTGTCTACTGGCACCCACCAATAACAGTACAGAACACTTCTATCCAGTGCTCATATAAGGGTTATGCATTTTTCAAAGTAACAAAACCGTTCAATTACAATTTCGAAAGTTCCGTTCGACAAGTTGACTGAAATTTAATAAAACTCTAAAAAAAATAAAGAAGTCTTATTAGTTGACCACTATGTCACTATAATGCTGTCTATACTGTCAACTGACGTCAATTATCCAGTGCATAAAAGTAAACCAGTCATTTAAGCCATTAATCAAGAATTCAAAAGTGAATACTTAATACGGAGTCAATTTCTACTGAAAACTTATTACCTGGAGTTTCTCTCCAATCTATTTCAATGAGTCATTATCAAAGAGTCCAAATAACTGCCTAGTCCATATCATGACTACTGCAATCCATTTTTTTTTACAGATTGTTTTAACTAAGAAATTTATTCCGTGGCCGTCTCACTGTAACTTAAATCTGCAAAATATATCATGAAAAAACCTCATGAGATAATACCACAAGTAATTATCTCAAATGTTACATATCTAGTAACTTGTTTCTTCAAAGTTATGAAATCAAATAATAACTTCCTCATTTTAATACTTAGAACTCAATATTGATAATTTAGTATCATTCTGACATACCTAATTCTCATTAGATTAAGATTAACTTAGATTTTGTTATTATCTCAAAATCAATACTACAAATAACTTGTAAACTGATAGGGAACACTATCACCATTCAACAAAGTAATAGTAAACAGATTATCTCGTTATTAAATTAAATGGATATTCACTACCTTGTTTATTAACACAAAAATTTCTTTTATGTTCCATTAATGTGTCCTTTACCTTAAAACCCATTAGATAACTCCAGCAATAACTAATGAAGTACTTTTAGTTGTAATTCTATCATATTATTGTGTTATTAACGAACTTTTAAAAACTTTAATTCAATTAATTTGTTGTCCCGGAGACTTTAATTATTGGGATATTCTTTCTGTTAAATAATCTGTCATAACCAGTGTTCTGGCAACAAACTATTATCATTAGAAATGAAAATGAACTACTATGAACTAAAACGATACGGAGATACATATGTCAGAGGTTGTTAACCAGGCTCGTGCGTCTACATCAGGTTTATCGGGGTCAAAGTCTGGTAGTCAGATATTACTTGAAGCTATTACTTCATTACTTGAATCAGCTCCAAAAAGTTACGATTCTGTTGTTCCAAAAGAGACCGCCAGACATTCTCACTCAGAACTGTGTCTTGGCCTTGCGGATTGTCATGTGGGGCGTCGCGTTGCAATCCCACGCCTGATAACGAATAGGCTAACTCTGTTGGACTTTCCACTACCGTTTAACAGTCACTTTCATTGCCTAGACTCTGTATTTACGAAACGAGATAAGTTGGACCAGAACCCGGCGACCCGGCTTTTTCTTAATTGTCACATTTTGCGTCCCTCGCCCCGCTCATCACTGACGTTTCTTCCCGTCATCTGTCATCGCCGGTTCTGTCAAACTTACCCAAGTAAATACTACCTGACGTTTCGTCACAGATTATCAATTCACTTTCGATTCGCGCATACCACAGACTAAATAGCAACAAACAATTATCATAGATTTACTGTCTTCGACATATATATAGAATCCTGTCAGTGAAAAGTGTTAGATACATACGAATTTTGGATTGCGTTGCAGTCACGTAGCTCATAAATAGCGTTGTGTGAGAAGTGCCTTAAAGTTCAAGTTAATAAGTAAAAATTGAAATATTTTTTTTCGGCCAACTTAAAATTTACGGTTAATTACTAATTTCAGATTCGTGGAGGGAAAGGTGTTCGTTGCTCTGGGGAACGGAGACTTGGTTGTTTACTGCCGAGATATAGGTAAGTCATTATCATCAAGATCAAGTCACTTCGTTGATCACATACTAAGAAATATTTCACATAGTTTCAAAAGAATGATTCCGAAACTAGAAATTACTCATAATTGATTTTATGAATTAACTAGTACTTCTGTCTTTAGCGGCACTATTTTTTTAGTGATATGCTCAAACCCAAACTTATTATATTATTTCTTACTCTGTCATAATTACTTCCTCCGTCATTCTTATTATCTCTATCACTGTTTCTATCTCTGTCTATCTTAACATCTCTTTCACGCTGATCAACTCTACCACTCTTACCATCTTCATCGCTCTTAACACCTCTATCACTCTTACCGTCTCCATCACTCTTAACACCTCTATCACTCTTACCGTCTCCATCATTCTTTACACCTCTACCCCTCTCACCATCTCTATCACTCTTTACATCTCTATCCCTCTCAACTTCTCCATCACTCTTCCCACCTCAATCTTTCTTACCATCTCCATCACTCTTACCACCTCAATCTCTCTCACCATCTCCATCACTCTTACCATCTCCGTCATTTTTATTACTTTTATCACTCTTAACATCTTCTTAATCTTTATTGTTCCCCATCAATCTTAATACCACTATTCTTCACACCATTACTCTTACAATCTCCATCATTTCCAGACGGCTCATGGTCCGAGCGGTCCACGATCACAGTGGGCTCGGGCAGCGGGCCGGTGAGCAGCATGCTGCTGTCGGGCGGCAAGCTGTGGTGCGCCTGGCACGCGTGCATCAAGATCATCAACCCGCACTCCTTGCAGGTGATTGTCTATATCTAGTAGTCATCAATGCTCCCGGTACGTACGAAAATAAAACTACAAAATAGTATTCAGAGCCAATTCAAAAAGCGAGTTTATTATTCTTTATTTAAAGCTTCAAAAACTGGGGTGCGTTAGCGTGATTCAGAGTTAGTTGTTGTATTGCCAGCTATTGGTGGCTTGAGGAAACTACAAAATTGTATTCGGAGCCAATTCAAAAAGTGACTTTATTGTCCTTTACTTAAAGCTTCTATAACAAGGTTGCGTTAACCTGATTCAGTTAATTGTTGTACCGCCATCTATTGGTGGGTGTATGGCATTGTGAATCTAGATATTATTAGATCGATGATCTCATTAAACCCCGCCATTCACCCCCCAGATCGACGAAACATTCCAAATAAGCTCGGAGTCGAAGCCGATCAGCCACATGGCGGTGGCGGGCGGCGCGGTGTGGCTGGCGCTGCACAACGCGGCCACGCTGCGCTGCTACCACGCGGCCACGCGCGACCAGCTCGCCGAGATCAACATCACGCCGCATGTCACTAAGATGTTGCATGGTGAGTGAGGCTAGGTTCGGTAGGTTAGCTACAAATAAGCTCGGAGTCGAAGCCGATCAGCCACATGGCGGTGGCGGGCGGCGCGGTGTGGCTGGCGCTGCACAACGCGGCCACGCTGCGCTGCTACCACGCGGCCACGCGCGACCAGCTCGCCGAGATCAACATCACGCCGCATGTCACTAAGATGTTGCATGGTGAGTGAGGTTGTAGTGGGTTTGAGGATGTTTGGTAGGTAGTCTGACATTAGGAAGTAGTAACTTGGCTGCAACCCAATGGCCCACTACTGAGCACGGGTCTCTCGCGCATCATTAGGGAGGCCTACAGCATAATCTATCACGCCGCTACAGTGCGGAGTCTGTGGAGGCAGTATGTTTTTGTAACCTGGAAGGCGTAAAAGCGGATGAACCACCTGTTAGTAAGTGGTGGTGGTGGACCGGAGAACTCTTTTTACACCTTTCTTGAAGAACCTTATGTCCTTAGACAGAAGTTTTCCACGAGCCCAAACTATGTGAATGAAACTTCAATCTTCTAGTCTAACAGATAACTGGGAGAGAGGAGAGAACTTAGACCGGCATAAAATCTACGATCCATATTACTGACGTCCCTTAGCAACTGTGATTGTCCATCAGATCTCTTACCACTTTTCGCTTTGCTTAACAAAACGCCACCAGAAATAACTCCAATACCTTTTCTCCCCCAGGCTGCGACGACATAATCCGGCAGCACAAGGCAGCTTGTCTCCGGGTCACAGCACTACTGGCGCACCGCGACTCGCTGTGGGTGGGCACCAGCGCCGGCGTGCTGCTCACGGCGCCGCTGCACAACTCGCCCAACGGCCGCACTGGAGTGTTCACTGTGCCGCATCTCACTGGTGAGTGGGCTGTTTATTGGGGGGAGGGGGGAGGGGGGAGTAGGCAGCACAAGGCAACGTGTCTCCGGCTGATGTCAAATTTCATCAGAATCTAAGGTATTGCTAGTAAATAGAACAGCTCCAAACTCTTCATAATATATATTGACCGAGTATAGTATAGTTTTTTTAGTGTGTTTTTGGTAATATGTTGTTTATTTTATAGGTATTACGTACGGACACACTGGCCACGTGCGTTTCCTGACGATCGTGGAGAACCCAGTCCCGCAGAAACAGCCACCGAAACCCGCGCAGACCTTGAAGACGAAGACGTTGAGTCGGCGCTCGACTAACGCAGAGAAACTACAGAAGCAGGCAGAAACCACGCAGAGTAACAAGGAAACCCTCATCATCTCCGGTGGAGACGGATGCGAAGACTTCAGAAGTTCCACGATGACGGAAGACGCTGGGAGAGAAGATTCCACCAATCACCTCTTGCTATGGCGAGTCTGAACGAATTTCACGGCCTACAGGGTTCTAGCAAATCCGAAGTTTCGGATCACTTTTTCGATGTCATAAATGTTTTATGTGACTTCACCCTGCGATGTACAGGAATGAAGATCCTAACCGTTTTTGTTGATGTGGATGTACGGCTTGATGTTCGAAACCTAACACGTTTGAGGCGTCTTTAAATGAGATTATTAACGATTAAGTTAGGACATAAAATGTCAACCTCTAATGCCATACTTATTGTATTTTGCAGTATCAATGTATGCGGGGAAATTCTTGCATCGTACAGTATTATTTGAGTTGTTAGAGGTAACAGATCTTTAATGGCCTATCAATTTATATAGTCGTTTATCGTTACTGAAATTGTCGTAGAATCATATAATGTAACTTTATCATATCAATAACGGTGTTAAATGTCCATCATAAATATCAATGTTTAATGAATAATAATTGTGACGATGTGTACTGGAATTATGAAAATTTGAGTACCTAAGTTATGTTTAGGTCTCTTGAAATATTCATTTATTTCCTTTCGTTGCACATTATTGTCATGTTGATAGATATGCTTTACAATGAACACGAGAGCTTGTTTTTGAAATAATTTAAAATTATTTTTGAATATTGTTTCTTGTTCCATAGATCAGCCATTATTGTAAGCCAATTTGAATAGTATTCAGTAGATCTCTATAATAGAAATAATTGGAATCGATGTACCTTGTATAGAATCGAACATCTTTTAAATTGTAGTACTTAAATAAAATTTTTCGTTTGCTCAAATGATATCCTTCTCAATGTTACCTACACCATTAAATTGTGAGAGCAGATCAAAAATAGATATTTTGGAATGTAGGTATATGTATTTATGGAATAATATTGCAGAATATTAATAAAGAAAGTCGCACTATGTTGGCATTTTATTTCTTTTGAAACTTTCCCTTTGAAGTCCTCTGCATACTCGTATTATGGGGTGATTCCTCGTGGTCCAACTATTTAGTCCAACTATGACGTCACAGTTGGACCACGAGGAATAGGTCATCCTCGTGGTCCAACTGCCAAATTAATGTGATTTGACAGTTGGAACACGAGGAAGACCTATTCCTCGTGGTCCAACTGCAAAATAATGTTATGTTCTATGAATTGTTTTATATTTTATGAATTATTTTATAATTTGTAATAACGAGAACTTTACACATGTAGGTTGAATTTAGCGCAATCTGGCGAATAGTTTTTGAGTTAGCTCTGCTTATCGAGGTTGACTTTAAATTTAATATATAAGTTACAATGCATAAGTTACAATGTCATGTGATCCGACGGTGCACGTCCCGAATGTCTTCTAGTGTGCCATACATGTATGACGGCCCCGTAGCCTAGTGGGCAGCGATCCTACCTGCGAAGCGAAGATTCGATTCCCGGGTTCAATTCCCGGCTGGGGCAGATATACATACATCAAGAATAGAGCAGTAGGACGACGAGGAACTAAGCATTTTTACTGTAATAATCTATCTCTGTAGTAGGACTACTAGTAGGAGATAAAATGAGTAGGACTACTAATTATAGTAAAAATAATTAAAAAATAATTCATAAAATATAAAACAATTCATAAAACATAAAATTATTTTGCAGTTAGACCACGAGGACGACCTATTCCTCGTGGTCCAACTGTGACGTCATAGTTGGACTAAATAGTTGGACCACGAGGAATCACCCGTATTATGTACGACCTTCCTCAAGGTGATGCAAAGTATTGCTAGTCATTTGAGTCGGCAAACGTACTCATATCTTTTCTACTTTATTTCTAATGTTAAATAGCTAATGCTGACTCTCTTTAATTATGACCCTTAATTAATTGTTTCTATAGCATTCAGAATGAAAATAATGATAGCCTATAGATGCAATGAACCAACAAAGGCACCATCGATGTTTTACTGACCTAAAGGAGTACTGAAAAACTTTTATTGCAACCGACACATGTATGAAGTTTTTTGAAAGAGGAATGGTAGGTAGTTCCATAAGGTATCCTACTACTAAGAACCGCAAGTTGATGCGTAAGTATTAAGAATACCTACCTAAGTTTTTCAGAACATAGGAAAATAAAATGCAAGTCAGTCCTCAGAAAGACGTTTTATTCAATTGCACTAAGTACCAAGTTAAACAATAGAACGTCTTAAACAGCCATGTTTCGAACTTACATATCTAAAGGATAAACATTACTTATAAGCTATTCTCTAAATTTTATTTCAACAACGTTATAAGAAAGCCAACATTGCGTTGCTTTAATTGTTAATCAACTCTCCTTCAATAGTTTAACTATAGTAAGTTGTTATACAAATAGTGGTTTTTATTTTATCCGTTTACAAGGACGCAAATTTTGTAACATACAGGCAAATCGTTCACAACAATGCAACCAGCCTTTGCATCGTGTGATTGAGATCAAAGTTCATATCAGATTGTCCTTACAATATTACAGGTTGTTTAGTAGCACATTTCACTAACATGGTTTATGAATTCTTCTAAATTGTCGTCATTTACATTAATGTCTCCGCTTTTTTTACCTCTGCTCACAAAATACGGATCAATTTGAAGTTGTGCTGCTAATTTTTTAAGTATAGTTCTTCGATCCCTCTCAGATTCGTCTGCATCCCTTTTAACTTTTAAATTATCGTCTTTAGTTTCTAGCAAATCAATAGCTGAACAAATTAGTTCTTTCGCCTTTGCAAACTTATCTTTTAATATCGTAGAATTTCCAATTTTAACATAATCCGAATCCTTTTTACCCCTTGCAATGTAGTAAGGATCGGCTCGAACTGATTTCACCAGTTCTTCCAGAACTCCACGTCTATCTCTGAATCCTTTAACTAGTCTGTTGTTTGTATACTTTTTACCTCTTGAAATAAAAAACGGATCATCTTCGGCTGAAGAACGACTACTCCTTTCTATTAAAATATAATGTGGTTGTTCGGCATACATTCTTTCATCGAGAACGGTGTTTTGTTGAGATGTACTTTCATCGGATAATGGATTGCGATACTTCATTTTTTGTTTAAACAAATTTTCAAGCTTACTATTGCGTCCTCGAGATTTCCAAAATGAATTGCTTTCCACCCTTCGCATTCTGGACAGTTTTTCTATGCCAAGTTTTATATTATCCATAGCACCAATAATACTGTCTTTTAAAGCAGTTTTTTTTCTTTCTTCCTTGCGCAAGTAAGGATTTATTTGCAACGATTTTTTTGTTTCTCTTCGCCCTCTTGCTCCCCAGAACGGTTCAGGCTCTTCTCGTCTGCCTCGATTCCCCCAAAAAGGCTCATTTTCATCACGTCGACCCCGATTACCCCAGAATGGTTCAACTTCATCACGTCTACCTCGATTTCCCCAAAAAGGTTCCATTTCATCTCTTCTACCTCGGTTGCCCCAGAATGGTTCCATTTCATCCCTTCTGCCTCGATTGCCCCAAAAAGGTTCCGCTTCGTCTCTTCTGCCGCGATTACCCCAAAAAGGTTCCATTTCGTCTCTTCTCCCTGGATTTCCCCAAAATGGATCAAGTTCCTTAGATTTATTTTTTATCTTATCTTTCACACCACGCTCAAACCAAAATGGATCTAATTCCTCTTTTATCACATTTTTATGAAAGTCACCAAAATATTTGCCGCATGTAGTGCACTTTGTAGCTTTGTCTTTCTCTTCATCGCTAAAGTATTCTGTACTCTCAGATGAACTATCTCTTCTTCCCCTAGTGCCCCAAAATGGAAATTCTTTTTCTAATTTCTTGTAGTCTTCATTGGTAAGAATTTCATCGCTTGTGTATTTAGATACTTCATCAATATTTTCATTTTGTAATCCTTTATCCAAATGAGATAAAAACGCTTTTTCGATATCAGTTAGAGACCTTTTACCCCGCTCATTAATTACTTTTCCATTTTTATTGTTTGGCTTTTTAGGAATATTCTTAGCATTTTTGGTGTTGCTGCCATTTTTACCGAGTACTTCATTTGTCAATAATAAAATAAGTAAAAATAAATAAAGGTTTGAGTACATTTTATATCCTGAAAAGAAAACAATAATTAAAAAATTGATACTGATACAAAAAATGTTAATTAAAAACTTGATTTATTGACCAGTAGGAACAGTGTGAAGGTTTGGCTGCTACACTTTGGAAGCTATTTCACGAGGCACGACACACGCTAAGCAAGTTCCAAGAACAACGCGTATTAACCAATCTTAAATATTTGATACAACTTCGACCTAGTAAGTCTAAAGTTTAATATCTAACTGCATAACGTCTAGTTTACCCTTTTGTAGGTACAACAACAAATACCTTGTCAGGAGTTTTACCTACAAATTATAGAAATAAAGACTAAAAACAACTCAGTGAATTTACGTTGCTAAATAAAAAATTACATAATATTTGGGAACCTTTGGTATGAATTTTGAATTTTACTATAATGTTAATGGAATTACTAAAAAAAGAAAATTAAGGCAACAATACTAACAAAAATTATAATGATAATGTTTCGAAAACTAAATAGCATCCAATGGTACTCACGTTAAAATGTCTGGCTTCTCCATATATCAGATTACAACCATTATTGGTGAATAATGCAAAAACGGTTTCTAAGGACCTTGAATAAAAAACTGTGCTGATTCAGTGGCTATTGCAACCTTTTGGTAAGACTGTTGGCTTGGTTCTGAAACAGAATGAAGCGACTG
Source organism: Hesperia comma (assembly GCA_905404135.1). Lineage (NCBI taxonomy): Eukaryota > Metazoa > Arthropoda > Insecta > Lepidoptera > Hesperiidae > Hesperia > Hesperia comma. The sequence goes on from FR990034.1 coordinate 11,116,655, forward strand.
CAGCTTTTATAAAGGAAAAACGGGTAGGCGAGATCCCTAGGGTTGCGGAATGAATCTTATTTTTCCTTTAACTGCTAATTCTACAGGGAACGTGACTGTTATTAAATTAAAACATTGCTTGTTGCGTATTGTTCTGGACGTACGTAAGGGCGAGTTCTTCCAGGTGAAAGAAAATATTTTACGACTTTTTTCACTTCACACATCTTTTAGAACACAATGATATTTTAAAGATGTGTGAATTGAGAGAGAAGTTTCACTTTTTAAGTTGTTAGTTGTAAAGCAAATAATTAAAAAAAATAACAAAGAATTAAACGATCACCCACTCACATCCTGGCCCTCGGATTTCGTTGACTCAGTTGCAATAGGTACAAAAACATCAGTTGGTTGGTAGATAGGTCCAAAAAAAACTTCTTGCACAAACTTAGTCTATCTTCAACAGGCAACTTTTCTTCAATTCATAATAATCGTATTTTATGGATATAATTGTGCATAATTATTTAAACACACACATAACTAAAAATTCAAATAGGTATTATACCTACGCGCAAGTTTTGAGCAGGATCAAGCGCGAGACTAACAAGTTGTCTATTATATCATATTATTTCACTATAATTGAGCTGTTATCAGTGTCGGTAACAATTCGACAACGATGAAATTGATAATGTACCGTAAAATTTAGGTCATTAACCTACTGGTAGTCCGAGATTATTGAGAAACGGATGTAACGAAATAAACTTCAGAATTTATAAAGATTTTTAATGTTTCGTTAGTTGTAAGAATAAAATAATATTTACTTTATGTGCTTTAAAATATTCAATTACTATTTGTCTTAAATGCCGAAATATTTCGTTCCTGATGACGGCAAAATTCAGGTAGGAAAAAGTATATTTTGTTAGTCTTTTTATTAATTGAGTTTGAAGATAAAATTATGAGACATTACGAAGAAGTAGGTATTACAAATTTTGAAGTATTTATTTGTAAAGAAAATATTTTTGTGACCTTATATTTTAGGTAAGGCACTCGATAATAATACGGTAGTTAGGCTAACCGTCAAAAAGTCAAGGTAAAGCAATTATTTTATGCTGCGAGACTGTTGTCCCACAGTTAATTGGTGAGAGCATCAATTACAATTACAATGTCAAGGTTGTCCACCATGCTGGTGAAGTGCGGATAAGCAAAACCCACAACAACTTTGAGATATTACCATTTTTCAGTACCTTCCAATGAATACCTATCTACCTAGATGAAATTAAATTATTTTATGTAGAAATCTGACAAAAAGAGCAGAGGATCCGGAGCATCAGTGGTCACTGATCACTGACTACCTATGGGTATTAGAACTCCAAAAAGCATTGTCGATGTGTGGCCTTCAGGCAGAAAGGAAAGGCCCAATATTTGCTGGGTCTTCAATCTTGCAACTGAAACCGGTGAAGACAACTGATGTAAGTCCACATGATGCAAGTAGACACTCCATAAAAAATGAGAAAAAGGTAATAACGCAAAATTAAAATTTTTTGATAGATAGGTATGGAATATAGGTAAACCGCTTTTAAATTAAATAGATAACTTTTAATATGCAATTGTAACATTTTGACAACCCTTAATATCTGTCTCCGAAATTGTTACTTTCCTTGGTCTACTCTCAAAGATTCAATGCATATAAAATTTTCGATATCGCATAATTCTCCTACTTTCAATGGACAAACCAAAAGCTATTAAACTTATATGGCCATGAAGTTGCAAGTATTTTCTATAGCTACCTATGTTATCAGATTTGGTCAGTGTCTCGGACATACCGTTAATTATTTATTAGGTTAATTGGGTAGTGAAAATTTATAATTAAGTGACTATTTTTAATTAGGGTCTTGGACACATCGCCAATGTTCAGTTATTCGGGTATCGGAAATTAACTCGATGAAGCAAATATGAAAAAAGTAACTTAAGAGAGAGAATGGATAAAATCTACCAACCCGCTTTTAGATAGCATGGTGATAGCCTACACGTAGTGTACCTAAAGAATAATATGCGTCATGAATTTCTAAGTTGGTTGAGCTACTAGTACTAGGTAGGTACTGTTGTTCAATAAACTCTATGTGCATTCGCCCTAACAAACAACACATGGAAAAAAATGGAACAGAAATTTCCAGTAGCCAACATTCGTTTCGAATGTCCAGCCTGAAGTCTGGAGTGACGTTTGTGTTCTCTGTGATTACTGGCCGCGCGCAGCTGAACGAGGATATCGGGGTAAGTTGAACAACGTATGAAAAAGTTGCACAATAAATAAGAAACAACAATATTAACCAAATTTACCAATCACTGTACATCTGGCAGGCGAGAAGAATCTAAACAGTTCTGTGTTAATAAGATATGCATACCTTGATTTATTAAAAATATGTAGAATCACATTAATTTGGAGTGTAAGAGGCACCATCCATCTTTGATCCCAAGTCAACCACCTCTGTTCAGGGTACAGCCAGAACAACTGACTAGACTTTGGGGACAAGTCCCTTTTTCAAGTCTTTGAAATTTGTACTATCCTGTTTTATCCCAAAGGTATTCTAGATTCTTTGCGAGGGTTGAAGACTGGATCCCTAGGCTGGAGACAGTCAGCATAAAACTTATTATTTTCACGCTAAGAGAAAATCCATCCGCTCGTCTTATATTTATCGATTATTTATCTAAAAAATATAGTTTGATCAACTTTTTATACATATTGAAAATTCCAAACAGTCCATTTAACCCCAACGTCCCCAGTATTCCTGAGAGTTTACCCAATAATATGATTGCCTTGTACCCATTACATGCTACGGTAAACTTACACGACAGGAGTTCTTATAAAGCCTGGGGTTAACGCGAAAAACCCCATTTTCACTCCAGATTTCACGGGGAGAATAACTTAGAGGTCGCATCAGAATTTTCACAAGTCCTTAATTAATACTCTGGATTAAACCAAGTGGTTAAATTAAATCAACCCAAGTGGTTAAACAACCTCAAAAATTTAAATCATTCGTGCATATACGGTTACTAACACGCTTATGAAAGTAGTGTTTTAGTCCTCTGTTTCTATCGCCATTTCAAGAAGGTGCTTTCAAATGATTTATAATGGAGGAGATAAAACGGCGAATCAAACTTCTTAGAACATCTTTTAAGTAAAAGATCTAAAGTTTGATCATGTAATTAAAAACGCGGTAAACAATTTGACTAATGACCGAGAGTAGGTAATCATCCATCGGAGTCATCTGATGTTAAGTGAACACCGTCGTTATTGGACATTAATAACATGAAAGCCATCATCAATTGGCTGCCAGTAAAAAATAAAAGAATGAAGCACGAAAGAACATTGTAGGTACTGGTTTTCAAGACTAGTCAAAGCACAGCGAGGGGTTTCGTGGCTGATTCAAGCAAGAGGGTCATCATCGTCAGTACCCGTAACTGTCTTACGGCCGGGCACGGATGTCTTCTGAGAACAATAAGGTTAAGGCCATAGTCCACGCTGGCCAAAGGCGGATTGGCGGACTTCACACACCTTTGAATTTTTGCAAACTCTCCGGCATGCAGGTTTCCTCACCGTTATAGCGATGACATTGAAATGATTAAGACGTATATGCCCTGATTAAAAAGTACGTGCCCTGGGATTCGAACCCGGACCTCTCGAGCAGGACGCCGAATTCTTAACCATTAGGCTATCACCGCTTCCTAATAAAAATAAATGAAAATATTCAAATAATAAATAAAAATAGTAACAGTTAAAAAGGGTGTTTAAAATTCGACCTAATTGTCCATTAAAAACCAAAAATGTGGACAATCTAGCTCCAGCGGATTATATTAAACAAAAATCAGCTGAAAAGGGGGGTAATATTAACACTACCATCATCAATATGGACAATACCGACACCTACCCTGCAAACCTGCTCATTATCAGTTCTAATAAGCGCATGCGGTTAAATATTCGCAAATAATTTTACTTCCGCGTCTCTGAGTCTCAGTTACGTAAAAATAAAACAGGTGAAGAGGTCATTCACGAATGAAGAATGAATTTCGTGATGCAAAGTGTAAGCCTACGTTTACGAAACTTTGGTCAGTTTACTTTGCCAGTGCATTCGTAAGATTATTAGGCACGAGTACCTATGTGCGGGATGAGGTCATAAGAATTGTGTACGTTACTGAGTTGAACAGGGTTGAACTGAAGTCAAGAATTAGTGAATGCCTTTGACAAAGTTCGTAGTGAACCGGTAGTATTAAATCGACTGAAAGGTTTGTGCAAACGTGCTGACTGCATTGAGCAAGGAGATGCTCATTTTGAACATTTATTAATTTAACTAATTGTTTAATAAAGATATGACTTACTTTTTAAATACGAAAAAAGTACGAATTTAAGTAAATAACTTACCTACCTACCTTTTAGATACATAGATTTTATTCTTTAGGTATTTTTGAGCCAGTTACGAAAGTTTTAATACGTGGTTTCGTGTATCATACTTTATGAGCTTTAAGCTAGCTAAGATTTATCCACCATGTAGGGGCTAGCTTTTGTCACCTCTTACAATATCCCGGGCTATCGGTATGCGGAAGGGTGAGAAGTCTAGAATACACTACAGCCAAAAATAATTATATTCATAAAATAATACTTTGCAAAATTAAAACCCGTTTTTAGAATGCTAACTTTAGTATAAATGCAACGCAATAAATATTTCAAGTCAATTATTAACCTAGTAAAATTGCATTATCTGTCAAACCTTATACCTAAATTATAACTATTCGTTTACTGCAGAAACTCGCTAATAGGTTGTGTCAACAGTCAGTCGAAGTGTGTCAATAGTAATAAAATCCCGAACGAAACCCGACCACGAGTGGGAGGTTCAGTAAAAATAATTGAGCTGTGACGCGCTCGACACAAATCCGAGCTCAAAACTTCAACTGTGATGACACCTGCATTCAATAAACAGATCAACAGTGCACCTGAAATTCATTTCAATTTAAATGAAGTTAAATATTCTGGCCTATATGAAGTTAAATATTCTGGCCTGATAGTTGAATATTCTGGCCGCTGATGGCGAAATTTCTTGAGCGCTTCCGTGCTGCAGAGGGCACGTTAAGCTGCGTCGGTCTCGTTTGTTATCGATAGACAGCAGCTGCAGTCTTTAAGCGATATCGGAATGCCTTGGGGCAGCTTGAAATCTTCCGATACCGGGTTGGTCACTAAGTAACCCCTCCGCCAACCCGCATTTGAGCAGCGTGGTAGACTATGCTCTAGGTCTCCTCAATAATGAGATGAGACCCGTGCTCAGTAGTGGGTCATTAAAGGGTTTTAGCCCATTGTTGAATATACAGCTGAAAGTATCATAATCAATTTAATAATTATGTTTTTTGGTCTTCATCATCGCAGCCAATAACTGTCCCACTGTCAAGTCCACCGCGCTGGTCACGTGCGGATTTGTACACTTCATACACTTCTAAGGTCATCATGAAGAACTTTCAGGTGTGAGTGCAGGTTTCGCCGAATCACGTGATTAAATTACGCACATAATTTCGAAATTTAGGAGCATGTATAGGATCGCAGTTTGGCCTTCCTGTTCCGGAGTCCAACCACACGGCTTTCACTGCCATTGTTTAATGACCTTTTGAAACAAATATCGTACCATTTTCACAATGCTTTAGCTTAGTTGGTATTGACCTTACCTGCGCAGCGAAAGGGTTTGATTCTCGCCTGGGGTAGATATTTACGTAACAGATAATTTTTGGTCGCGATGGTTATTAGTGATACTTTATTGGTATCGTCCGTCGTTCATAGCACTCGAAAAATAGTCAATTTTATAGAACCTATTAGGCTATGAGCGTGTAGCAAATTCATATTTACGCAATGTTACGTGATCAACGTGTCTACAGAATTCTTTGGGATTATGTAACCGAATAATACGAGGAAAACATATATAATAATATGTATAACTGAAATACCATCACATTTGAAAAGCTTTAAAATCTCGCGCTACATAAAACTTCTGAATAAATCACTGAGTGAACGCAGTTTCGCAACGATGCTGCTTCTATCAAAATAAAAGTTTATAGGACTTGATATTGCAAGGAATTTGTTTTATTAGAAACTGTGGACCTGGCTTTGCTTCTCTTAGGTAAACCTATACCTAAGTAGGTACAAACACTAGATTTAGGTGAAGACGTAAGTAATTCTTTAAATTAACGTAACTTTTTCATTGACATAAAACAAACAGTACCTAAGTGACGATTTCCGGTGTACAATCATGCTTAAAAATCGTCTTTTTAGACGTTTAAACCCCTCGTACTTATTGCTTTATTAAAATATCAGCATTTTCTATGGAATTAAGGTAGGTAATACACGAGCATGCAGCAACACCCTTTCGCTGCCACACATGACAACTGTAGACCTAGAACTAGATTCAATTTAGGATTTAGGGACTAGGACCTAGGACTGTCCTATCCCCTAATAAATGATATTGAATTTTGCATTTAATGACGATAGCAAACTTAGTAATTTGGTCAAATAATGAAGCGGCATTTCCCATGGATACCACATACCGCATTATAAAATCTATGGCGTATCAAAATAGCCAATACGCGCGTTGGATATTTCGGAACGCCTTTGATATGTCGGCAGTGAAGTGTTGATATGATGCATACCAAAGATTTAAATCTTCGGAAAGACCCTATAAAACTGTGGCCGAAGTAAATATCTATTTATAACTATTTTATTCATGTAGTGTTAAGTTTTCTGCATTTTTGATTATGGGACTTTTACTCGTCTTAAAAAAAAGAGGTCATCATCATCGCAATCCATGATTTTGTTCCACTGCTGGGCGCGGGTCTCTTGTCTGAATGAGAAGTTCACACGCTGCACTGGCCAAGTGCGGATTGGCGGACTTTAAACAACTTTGAGTTTTGCTCCGTTAAGCAGGTTTCCTCAGCATGATTTCCTTGAAAACATAACTCCGAAAAGTCAGAAAGAGTACCTTAAGAGTATTAGTCAGAAAGAGTAGGTAATTATTATTTCTATGTGTGATCAGCGATTTTCTTTTTTTTGCGATGCGTCGTTTGTAAACCCTTTTTTTTAATTTAAAAGAGCATATTTTCGCGGTTGTCCCATTGCCCCCAAGTCAAGATCTGATGATAGAATCCCAGGGAAATCGACCAAAAGTCACAAAGTCTTCACTATTATTTCTTACTTCTACCTTCTGTAGGGTTTTCCACAGCACTAAGTAGTAGTGCCAGGTGTGGGTTAGTACTACTAACTCTACTAAGTAGTTCTACTAATAAATAAATTCTCCACCTTTCTTTGATGACACTGATGTTTTTAATGTGTAGAAGCCGCTATGAATGACTGTCGAATACCTTATCGGCTCGTTTGTTAGATATTTAGCGTGAATTCAAATCTTACATGCACCTTTTATTATAAAAAATCATATAAAAGGGCAAAATAATACGACTCGTGTTACAACTTCAGTTACCATTTTTATCTATACTAATATTATAAAGCTGAAGAGTTTGTTTGTTTGTTTGTTTGTTTGTTTGTTTGTTTGGTTGAACGCGCTAATCTCAGGAACTACTGGTTCGAATTGAAATTTTTTTTTTGTGTTGAATAGACCTTTTATCGAGGAAGGCTATAGGCTATATAACATCACGCTGCAACAATTAGGAGCGAAGAAATAATGGAAAATGTGGAAAAAACGGGGAAAATTATTCATTCTCGAGGGCTTTCGTTGCACGCGTTGCGAAAACGATTCAAGATACCAAAAATATATGTATGAAAGAATTATTCCTCTTGAAATGATCTAAAAAAATGTCAAAAAACCAAAAAAAACACACTAGAACCGTTTTTATGGTAATCAAATTTGGTCGAACCCACTGCCATACCAAACTTGCCGCGTTTCCAAGTTTAATCTGAATTAATCTTGCTGTGATCCTTTGCTACTTTGCTATTATTTTGTCGTAAGCTTTATTTCTAAGTTTAATTTAATTTAACCTCAATTAATTTTGGTGATAGTTTATTATCTTACCGAAATTCCTACGGGAGCGGGACCTACGCGGTTGATACTTACGGGTCCCGAAGCGAAGCGAGGGCGGTTCGCTAGTTGAATGATGAAAGTATTGACAACAACAAATCTTCCTTTGCTGTCGTCGTTCCATTTTCAAATAGGTACCGGTCAGGTCGCTGGCCAGTAACATTTTAATATAAAACCTGAAAAAGAAAGATCTGACTCCTCTCCTCTCCTCACTCCTCTCCTCTCCACTAAAACACTACTCTGCTCAAAAGCACCGCTCCTCTCAATAGCACCTCTCCACTCCACATCTGGCAACACCAGTATGCCAAAACTGCCCTCGCTTCAGCACATCTCATATCACCACATCCTGCAGACATTTCTCCTCACAGTTGTTGCGTCGGTTCACAAAACCGACGTTAGGTATGTGGTGAAATCTCCGGTAACATCGATGTTCGTAAAGAGGTGTGAAGCTACCTATCTACCATGCTTCTACTATCTATCGTCCATCTTGAGGGAGATTTGACCCCAGAAAAGCGCCACTTTCGTGTTATGAAGAAGAAAAACCTTATTTCTGATTGGTACTAATTCTGTAGCTAACTTAACTTATCGTAAATGTCAGTTCAGCTTTGGTATTCAACGGACAAAACATTTAACCTTCGTTTATTGTTTGTTTTAGTATTTTTTTACGGCTGGAAGCCGGTGAAAATTAAAAGGGTGCAATAAAATCGTATGAAAAAGAGGCGCTTTCACATCAACTCGTTTTCATATCTCGGAAATATTCGAGACAGTCATGTCGACCATCTTAGTGTTTAGCGGTAGAAAAACATCAGTGACCAAATAATTACTAACTTCTAATAATTACTAACTCATAGGTAACTACTACTAAATTACTAATAGGACTTTTATTTCAGAGGAATGCTCAAAATTGCTCTCTCAGAGCTCCCCCACACTCTCCAACTTTCCTCGTTCAGTATATTTAGCTGCGCGTTCTGTCAGTCACTCAGACAGTCAGTTAGTAACGAAAGAGTTTCATATTAAGTATACTGTTAAGCTTATTTTATTTCACAGTTGATCCGATAAAGAAACCCTACCTTCACAGGTACGAACCGTTGGTATAAATTACCATTCAAGCTCTCGCTTGAATTAAAAAAATATTCCAATTAAAAAGTGTATTGAAAACAACACAATATATTAATATTCATACCAGTACAGCTGTTTTTGTAACAAATCGACTTGGCTATCGGCCAAATGGGAAGCCACCTTTATGTAAACCTACGAGGCTGGAACATTTAGTGGCACTTTACGGATTAATCGCTGAAGTAATTTACAGTGCAATATCGTTCAAGTGCACTCTTAACCTTTATTAAAATCACGCAAATAAAAACTGTTGCTGCTATTGTTTTTCAACTGGTGGAAAACTTCTTGGTAGTATTGTCTTTTGTTCCTCTTTGTTTTGTTTTGGCCAGCAATTGGTGATGTTTTGGTGACACTAATGTTCATAAATAATAAAAATCATTTTCTCTTTCCAATAGTATAATTAATTATTATTATAAGTTCCCTTCCACTGTTCGTACTCTTCTCTTCCTAATTAAAACAAAGAAGGAGTTCTTTCATCATTGTCAACCCTGCCTGAAATCTCTTCCTTTTATTCTTCTTATATTGCTACCCGCTGAGCACGGAAGTTTTAGTTGAAATTTGAAAGAATTGAAGAACTAAACTGAATTTTTACTTTCAATTTGATTTCTTAAGTTTGCATACTTACTGCAGAAAAAAGAAAATTCAACAATTTCCCTTTTGCGAATAATATAAAACCACTTGAAAGCATTTTCATCTGATAACATTTTCTCTCGATATCTCGATGAAAATTCACAGTGAGTTTGTATAAAAAAAGGGCGCAATAAATTAGAAGTGTTCGACCGCGAGCAATTAGCGATTATTAGATACTGAAGCGAATAAAAAAATAACGTGTATTTCTGGTTTTGTCTAAATTAAAGTACTAATTTCAGTACTCGCGTCTAATAATTTCATATATTCAGTTATCATGATCAATGTTACATCGCGTTACAGGGTTTTTTCTTCACTAGGTTGTAAAGTTTGCCTGGTAACAGGAATATTTTAAAGTGACGCGTAAAATGACACGTCTTCTCTTGGACTGCTCTGCTGAGCTACTTGAGATAAATAAGAGGAAAGTCTCCGATGAGGTTTGCGGAGAGTCAATTTGTAGAAGTAATAAAATAATTGCGGGAAATCTACTGAAAACGATGGGCTAAATATAGAAAATTTGTATGAATGAATGAACTACGTCAACCACTTACCATCAGATAGCTTCTCAGCTCTTTTGTCGGCTAGAATTAAAACATTTATGTCAGTGATCCTAAAATAACACGCGACAAAATTTATTTGTATTCTAACATTTTTTATTTAATCGTCACACTTTTATCGCTCGCGATGTGACTAAAGGTTAACAAAAATATGAAAGTCAGCTGTATCGGCGTTAAGCAATTTTCTTTTCTGTACCAAAAGTATCTGTTCAACGGTTATGGAACTTTGGACTGTGGTACTTTGGTATAGTGTTTAGATTTCTGTGAATTTTAAATTTATAATTAAATTCAAGTCATAACAAATTTTACAGTTTTTGTCTTCAATGGTTCTATTGACCTTATGGCTGAACTTTTGAGTCTTATAAAATTTTGCATACAATCTTCTCAACTGTAATGATACTTATCACATCTTACATTGCAAATCTTTGCATAATGTTGGTATACATTTTAATAAATGTTAAGCGCAAGAATTTTCTATCCAGTCTTCAGACTATTTGAATCTATGCAAGGGCGAATACTTGTAGATTGGTATTTTCATGTAGGTAAATAGACGATTAGTGATCAAACGATCAAATATACGTAACACCGAAGTGACCGAAGTCATCATAGATGGTTTGCTAACTAAGCAAGAAGAGAGAGGCTGAAAGTACCTACCTACTTACTGGCCCTCAAGTTTCCATCTACAATATGAGAAGTTCTTTGATGCCTCACTCAATCAAGTGAGTCGTATAGTCCTACAAGCATTTTTTGGCGCGTGGGTGACAGAGACAGCGCCTTACAGTTTGCTTTACCTGTAAGGCGCTGTCTCTGTCATTCACGCGCCAAAAGATACTTGTAGGACTATAATTAGCCCTTCGGGGTTAGCTTTATACCATTCGCATTTGATATGGAATTCGCTTAAATGACAACACAAACAAATGACAGCTTTTCGCCCTGTAATTAAGGTTCATTGTAGATTAACGGTGAGAATTGGAAATGCCTTAAGTTAATTTTGCTTACAATCTAAATTGAACTGTGACTACTGTGAGCACAGATAATAAATTTGGTTATGCGTAGAGAGGCCATTCTGTATTCTGGGCGACTATTGTATAAAATTAAATATGAACCGGCCTCTGACGCTGTTACTACGCTTTGGTTTAGTAGCATGGGATAAGAATTTTCTATCAACCCACGTTCCAATACGGCCAAATTCAGGGTTTCTATAAATATCCCTGTAGATAAACACAAAAGGACATAATTTTTATAAAACGATGATGTGTCACCAATGTGAGATCGAGTTGTCGAAGACACCTGGGTGCTTCAAGTTACTGAAAGTCGTCACAAAAAGCGGGCGAGCGGTTCAGCTAGACATGTTACGAGTATCTCGTGAGCAAGATGATAAGTTGTCAAAATCGGCTGCTATTTAGTCATTTATATCTACCAAGTGTCATGTTTCAAAAGTTTCTCCACCTTTTCAGCCTCGCTGTGATCATGTAAGTACATACATAACCGATTTTTAAGGTTCTGTAAGCACCCGGTGTTCCGTCAGTTATGAAAGTCGTCCAAATATTAGCGGCTTAGTAGACGGTAAGAGCCTAGCGTTCACTTGGGAATGGAACATCGTCCGCCATAGTAGTACCACGACGTACCATTTCTACAATGTAGGTAAAAATAGTTCTTTTAACAGGAATTCTGCTGATTTCTGTTCCGGTTATAAAGAAGTGGAGCCGGTTACACTTTTTAGAGGGGAACTTCTTAGTTTTCCAGGGTAGCAACGGCTTGGTGACCGAATTAGAACAAGACTGGACTATTACTTATAATTACTAATAGTCTAATAGTAATACAATTACTAACAATCTATCACTAAAAGGCCGTGATTCTTAACTTTAAATTATCAACTAAAATCCTAACACCTTCTGCTGATTTGACTAACCATTCTAGTTCCCATTTGGGTCTTGTTCACTGTCGGTCATAGCTACTTGCCATGGGCAGCAGCGGAAAGTTTGTACTGCATGGTTATTTTCTGCCTTAATTCTGTAAAAAATCTCTTCACGGTTGCACCGCCATTTTAATCCACTTACCAGATTGTTAAGCGTGCCGAAGCCTCTCATTGACACTAGAACTTAAATTAAACGGCTCGTCTCGTTTGCATGTTATTGAACTTTTGATCCCTGCAAAGCCTAAAGGGTCTGCTTAATTCACAAACTTGGTACAAAGCCCCCAAGTTGTTGTTCCATGGAAAATTGGTCTAATTTGTTTGACGAAACAGCATACAGCATACTTACCTGTGGAGAAATTCATTGGTTTGTATTGATGTTCACAAAATTATGACCAAACAAAATCGTTCCACGATTTTGGTCAATAAAAATTATAATTACATAGACTTTTCGCCAGGTGGGTGAAATATCTTTACACTATGCACAAGTGTAGATTAAATTGGACAGATTATAATAATAATAATAAATCTTTATTTCAGACCACAATATGTCCATATTTGTTGTTAGTATTACACACACACACATTTTCTTAATACTATGTTAGTCATTCACACATATGGGTTAGTAATAAGATAAACTTAGCCTATGTTAGTATACAAATTAAACAAAAGACGAAAAGAAAACTTATACCTACTAGATACACAAACGCCTATTTGCTAGAGTATTTGCACCATTCCAGGAGGCCCAGAGAGGGCTGTCTAACTTATACGCCAATGTGCTGAGGAAGGTGTTAAGGGGTTATGGACACCTGTTGGACCTGTTGGAATCTGATGATAGGTTATGTTAGTACGTTCGTACATTAGGGTGCACCAAAAGCAGACCAGAGCAGGTAATGAGATGAGAAGATGATGATAATGGGGAGGGAGGATAGCTTGGATGAAAATGGATCGAGCCCCTTACATCCAAAATTATTAACTAACAACAATAAAAATTCTCAATCACAGTTGTACTTTGCAATGCCAACAATTTTTTATTTATTCATTCCTAGCAGTACCAAATATCCACTTCAGTCTTGGCTAGGGCTACCATCTCAAAATTTGTGAGGTACGGACAATGAGGGTAACCGCGTGTGAATTTTCCGCTAGAGGCGCTAGTGAAAAGGGAGGTCTGTCTGTCACTTTTCGCTTGTCTGAATTTCATTTGTCACTGTTTATGTATGGGCAATGGTATGGGCGGGCTTTGACAGCATGACCACCCTCTGCAGTGGCGCCAACTGGTGAGCACAAAAACGGTTACCCTCATTGACTAGTTATAACCACGAACCTTGTAGCGCAATGATTGGCATGCAGTTGCCAATCGAATCTCGGCATCTTCGAATCGAAGATTATCTTCTTGGAAATTTAAATAATTAGTTTAATTTTTGTTTCAATTCTGGGTGCATGTGTTCTTATCTTGTATCTTGTTGATGACATCCACAATACAGGGATCCTAGTGCTAATCCCACTGTGGGAATATCCCTGATGGTAGTTCGTTCTGAAGTTTACATATGCCCGGCAGGCCGTTGGAAGTGTATCGCAACTCCTACTGTACATGAATACGAAGAATTAATATTTTTTTTGTTTTTTTTTTTTATTTATTAATTTTTTATGCCAATATTCGAAATTTGGCCTAGTAAATCCATACATCTGTTAACCCTAGTGTCGGCTCAGCAAACAGTCGTAAAGCAAAAGTAGGCAGCTTTGTAGATTGTCAGCTTTATAGCGGGGTCCGATACTACTTGGTAGTTCAGTATTCTTTTATGACGTTATCATGAAGGCTTGTCTTGTGTAATAAGATTGTAGCCTTTGTCTATATAATATTGTCTAGAATCTAGGTAGTAAATTACTAAAAAAACCTACTTACGGAAAAATCGCCACCAATATTGGTGCATTTATTATTTATTATTATTGTTAATAAGAACGGCTCGAAACCAATTACACTTATTAACAAAGAACATTACTATTACATAGAAACATTACATAACAGTGGAAAAATAAATCAATAAAATTAAATCGTATTTATAAAGAAAAAAGTGTTAAAATTAGGTATAAAAAACAATAACAATTAAAAATATGTGAAAGTAATTTATTAATACATAAGTTTAAAAAAAAATTAATAATAAAAATAAAATAATAATAAAAATAAAAGTCACAATTCTTAAGTCAAGTCACATCAAGTAGATCGTCGTCATAAGAATGAATTATGTCATTTATATAATAATGATAATATTTAATACTAAACAAACAAACAAATGAAAAAACAAAAAAAAATAAGTAAATAACTGTCAAACTGTTTCGCTGTACTTCAGACAAACACTCAAAACTTCCTTCCACCCATCCGCAAATAAAAGTCCGGAAAGGCCGCCAGAAGAGTGTTTAGTGCAGAGAGGGTACGCGGTATGGGTGAGTTGGCCCGTGCAACTGTCCAACAGGGAGGAACAGCAAGGAAACTATGCCTCCAAGATCGACAATAGTTATCAGGGGTGTAGAATCTGGCTAACTGATCATGTAGATGCGGAGCGTCAATTAGGCCACGGATTATTTTGCAAGCTATAACCAATTGATCATTCACTCTCCTGGTCCTAAGCGAATTGTATCTGAGGCACCCCAGGAGGAATGCTGTAGGATACATGAATGGGTAGAATCCAAAGTTATGTTTGTATAGAAACCTGAGAAAGGTTTTTTGGACCTTTTCAAGTAGCCTATCATACGTTGAGTGATGCGGGTTCCAGACGCAAGAGCTCGCCTCTAATTCACTGCGAACTAGCGCATTATATAAAAGGCGAAAAACACATTCCGTTTTAAAATTACGTGCATTTCTCAAAACGAATCCCAACCGCTGGAAAGATTCCTTTGCAACGGTGGCTACATGATCTTTAAAGGTGAGCTGTTGGTCAAATGTGACACCCAGATCCTTCATTACTGTAGTTCTGATTAATTTAGTGTTACCAATTGTGTAGTCGAATAAGACTGGGTGCCTCAGACGACCAAAGCTCATCACATAACATTTGGATGGATTAAATTCCATGTCATTTGTTGTGCTCCACTCATGTACCGCACGAACATCCTCCTGAATTGCCTTGCAGTCTGCTTCCGATCGGATTTCAGTGTACAATTTAAGATCGTCAGCGTAAAGGAGACATTCTGTATGCCCAAGAACCGTCGGTAAGTCGTTCACCATAATGAGAAACAGCAAAGGACCGAGTATCGAACCCTGACTCACACCAGAGCGCGTATGGTAGGGTGCAGATTCATAAATACCCAACCTAACAAACTGTTTCCGGTCTCGCATATAATCTGCTAGGAGTTTCAGGAGCCCAGGTGCAAATCCAATGTTGCTAAGCTTCTTCAGCAGTACGTCATTGTTTACACGGTCAAATGCTTTTTTTAGGTCAAAATAAAGTACGTCGACCTGAAGACCGCGGTCTAACCGTGCCGAGATGTAGTCTACGATAGTTAAGAGATTGGTATTGACCGAACGTTTTGCTCTGAATCCATGCTGGGCATTTGTAAGATATTTTTCCACTTGTGAATAAATTAGCCTATGCAATACATTCTCGAAGACTTTTGCTGGTGACGACAGGATAGCTATTGGCCGATATTGCTCTACAGCAGATTTATTACTAGACTTCGGAATTGGAGTGACTCTGGATATTTTCCATTGAGGAGGATAGGTACCCGTTCTTAGAGCTAAATTAAAAATGTGGCGTAGGGGCTCACATATATACATTTTAGTCTGTTTTAAAATCACAGATGGAATGTTATCTGGTCCTATGGAACTGCTAGATTTAAGTTTGTTAATACCAAACAAAACATCCGACGACGTAAATTGAAGGATGTTGACATAATTACTATCGCGACTAGAATCCTCTCTCGATACAAGATTCGCATTTAATTCAGGTACCTTTGCCGAGAAAACACTTGCAAAAAAGCTTGCAAAGGCTTCCGCAGCTGCTACTCCCGAGAAGGGTTTACCCTGATATGTAATTATAGGTTCAAACCCTCCTTTCGATCGTAGAGAAGTGATAAAACGCCAGAACTCACGTGGGCTATCCTTTATTTTATTTTCAATATGTTCAAGATGATTTTTGTAAGCTAACTCTACTCTATACTTTAATGAAGCCCTTATATCTGCAAATGGCCTATAAGTTTCATCTGATTTGTTTTGTATCCACTTATTGTGTAGTTTGAGTTTCCGTTTTACATCCTGTATAATGTCTAGCGTGAACCAAACCGGGTTGCGATGGTTTTTACCGTTCATGCGACGTTTCTTGGGCATACATACATCAAATAGCTCATGTAGGATGGTATAGAAACACTGCACTGCATTGGGCAAGTCATTAGCTTGAAAAACTCGGTCCCATGAGACACAAGAGAGCAGATGATACAATTTGACATAGTCGCACTTCCTGAAGTTCCAATCATTTGTTGGGTTTATGTTACTGGGTGGAATGGCTTCTGGATCACAGCTAGTTTTAATAATAATAATAATAATAAATCTTTATTTCAGATGTCGAGATCCATATATTGTTAGTAGTGTGTTAGTAACAATGGTGCCTAAAACTATGTTAGTAGGGTTAGCATAATAGTGACATGATGGGAACAAAGTATACCTATTTAGCTTATTTTATAAGGCCTATGACTAACCCCATCCAATGTTTTTGGATGGGATCGTCCGGCCTGGCAGCAATCATCTTCAGGATGCCGTTGCTGCTGTAACGCAACCGCTGTAGTAATGATGCTGCTTTTTTACGCATTATTGCGTGGAACCCGTCGGTTCGTGCGTCTGCAAACATCTTAGAAGCGCTACAGCGCCACGGCAGCCCCAACAGCATCCTGAAAGTGTTGTTATATTGGACACGCAGAGCGTTGTAAGTCCGACGCGTATATGTCACCCACAGCCCGCTGGAATAAAAGGACTGGCAGAACGCTTTAAACAGGGTAACTTTTACGTCTGCAGTGCACCTAGTGAACCTGCGGGCAAGCATATTGCCCGCAGTTTTAATAGTTTAAATCATAGTTTTAATCTCCAGAGCCGGGTGATAGGTATCGATGGGAACAATACCTTCAGTACTTGTGACAACTACATCTCTTATGTCAGCACTTTCCTGAACCAAAACAACGTCTAGCTTACCTCCATGAAGGTTTAAAACAAAGTTTCTCTCAACTAACTTACAGAATGATAAAAAATAACAAAAGTAATTATTGACAGACGGCGAGGCACTATTTAAATTTATATCACCTAGTATTATAATGTCACCTTTCAATTTAGTTATTATATTCTCTACTGAGCAGAACCACTGCATATAGTCTTCGTCTTTTGCACTGGGTTTGATATACACAACACAGATATGGTAGAGGCGGCCGTGCCATGTAACGTCTGCCCACAGATCTTCACCATGCTCTGTCTCGAGATCGGAGCGCCGGTGAAGTATAGTATTCGCACGCGCCGAGAGTAAAACGCCACCACATGGTGTAGCTCTATCACGACGTAGGACTGACCACTGTCCACACGCTAGTTCTGAATTGTAAATAGAGCCGTCGAGAAAGGTTTCGGTAGCAGCTACTAAGTCGTACTCCAAGGTTTCCAGGTGATTACGCCACATCGCAAGCTTGGTTTTGAGGCCACGAACATTCTGATATAGAATGTTTAGGTCCACTTTAGTACCCCTGTGGGGTGTGTGAGACGTCACGAAAGGGCCGGTTACCATGGTTATTGTTACGCACACTGTCCGATTTTTTAAACGTAACCCAGGGTTTTATCCTCGCATTTACTGGCCAGACCTCTACGGAGAAACAAGTTTCATAATAGGCTACTGGTACACCCACCTTGAAGGATTTATAGTTGCCCTTTGGTTTTAGCTCTTCAACTGTGCAAGTTGCTCCTGGGCATAATTTGCGCAGGTATTCTTGAACGTCATCAACGCCTGATTCCATATTCCATAGATGGAAGTATCTGCGAGGTTCTACTGCTTTCAAGGTTGTTACGGTAGGGCCTGCAGTGCCGAACATTGACGTAACACGTCGGGTTTTTTGCATGAGGTCGGGAAAACTATGTTGCCACCCAAAATAATGTTTAATGACTATAATTCTATACAATTCTATATAATTCTATAATTAACATAATGACCTCTATGGAAAACTGATAAGGGTAACTAGTGATTTTCCATACTAGTGAATGTATGTTATAGGTTTCAAATTACTTGCTCAAGCTATAGTCACAAAAAATTCAAAAGATGAAATATCTAGATTCTTCCATCCTTGTACATCGTCAAATCTCGTATCCGTTTATAAAACACTTGAATGTAAAATGCGACATGAGTTTTGTAAGCATCAGTAGCAAATATTTTGACTCGACTCGAATTGGTAAGTAAATGAAATGTGAGCTCGAAGTTGAAGACTTTTCTACGTTAATAGATGTCTAACGATAAAACAAGTCACCTGATGGTTAGTGATTAGTGAGTTAAATGGTTACCTCACCCACGTACCTACATCAACGGAATAATAGTTTTATGCCTCTACTAAAAAAACTGTAAAGAGCAAGATCAGCAGGAGGTGGTGACATCAGGTTTGGTTTGACGAGATATGGTGTCGAGATGTGCTATAGAGAGGAAAGATGCTTAAGAGGAGAGGAGAGCAAGGATGTGATGAGCAGAAAGGTTTTAAGTGTCAAGTATTGTACCAAAAAGATACTGGGCAGTGAGAGCGCCATTTGAGAATAGACAAACGAGTAATAGATATATAATTAATGCCAGAACGCAACCCTAACAAACATACTGAACAAATTGTTTTTCTCAAATAATGTTCTTTGTACAGACATCGAATTGTTACAGTTTTATTATGGGTTGTCGGATATTGCTCAAAATTCAACGATAATTTACTATTTTTAAACTTTGAACGTCATTGACATTATTTCTCCAGAGCGCTTCAGATTTACTTTTTGATAAAATATTTCATCGAACATCAAATAAATCCCATCAAAAACAACTTTTCACTCGTAAGTATATAAATACACGAATCTAGTCTGAAAAGACATACAATACGAATTTCTTTATCTAAAAATATGTTTGTTGAGATATATTAGGATGTTCAAAATCTTTCTTTTCAATTCATGAATGCTGATTCAAAACTTGGAAAGGTTATTTCCCAAACATTACTAGAATTGCTTATCTTGAATGAAGAGGTGAGCGAAAAAACCAAAAGATTTTGCTTAGAACTCTTAGAATAGAATTAGAAAACTTAGAATTTTGCTTAGTATAGCGTCCCTTCCACAGGATGACTTTTTGGGATAATTTTAAAATGTAATTTAATTTCTACAAACGAGGGTCTTTTTTCTTGAGCCCCACCCCAATTTGCAATAACTTTCATGACATTTTAAGCCATGCTCATCACTTTTCATAGATTTATGCAATAAAAAACAAATTTCCACTTACCAATAAGTGAGATCGTAGTCGAGGTCTAAATGATACTTAGATACAAAATAAAGTAGATACATTTGTAAAAAGATCCGTAATGGCATTACTACATCAGCTACTTTAGTACTTTACTTTACACAAGTAGGGTTTGTCTTTATATCAAAGATGAAAAGAGTCCCTCGTCAAAAGTTTCAATATGAGGTTATAAAAAACTTATTCGTCTACGTGTATAAAATTACTTCACCTTCGTATGCATGCGTGTGGACATGAAATATAGTTCGTGTGTGCGTAAAAATTCCCAACGGATGCTAAAGTGGGTCGTAATTGTGCTACGTGAGTTTACACGACGTTACTACGAATTGGTAAAAAAAACTCGCGTAGTCTAGACAAAGCATCATACATGTTTGGCTTCAATCGTTCTTACTTCATTATTAAATCGGCAAATAAAATAAAGCGCTTCCTTTGTTATGAAAATTTTAAAAAGCTCTTTGAAAACAGCGTCTGGGACTAGGAACACATAAATCTTTGGATCTGCAAAATCTCTCAACCGGATTGGTTCAATGAGTAGAAAATCATAATTTTACGCATAAATAGCTCATTCAATATCGTTTGTTCGTAGGTAATGCCGCGCTTTTCAAGCGCATGGTGAGACTGAAATAGGGTTGTCCCTTTTTGTGTTACGGGAAAATGTGTGTTGTGTCCCGCTCACTCACCCGCGCGGGAAATTCTGTGGCATTGCGGTCATTCAGACCTGTAGATTCTTGCGCGTAGTAAGGACGTTTCAGTTTGCATGCTTTCATGACATCGTAGTTCGCGCCTACAACTTTTTCGCACTTGTCTTCTTAGTGTTGTGTTTTCGTGGCTTTACGTGTTGTGCTTTCATTGTTATTATAGTGTTAAGTGAAGTGTACATACTGAAAGACATAATAGTGAGGTATGTATTATTAATTCAGTAATACTAGTATTTTTTAGAAACTTACTGAATATTATGATTTGTTGTCATATTATGTTAAACGTTATTTACCTTTTGCACATTAATGCATTAATTGTCGTACAAAAAGTACATTATTAAGTTTGTCCGAGTGTTCAATTTGAGCTCTAGTCTTATGAAAGTGAAAGTATTACCATAAAATTCAAGTTTTTGCCAATCTAAATCACTCTCTAAACAAGTATAATGTTAAATGTATTTGATACTAGTAAACCCATCTTCATTTCGTTTCGGGAAACCAGTTTGTACCCACATTCGGAAATTGTTAGGCTTGATTCTTTAAACTGGCATAACTTTTTAAGCTATTGTATAGCTTTTATCGCGGGCCTTGGGCGCGGGGACCGAATGCAGAAATTTCGTAACGAAAATTTATTACACCCTGCACACAGACATAGTTACTATGTCTATGCACCCACACATCGATAAATACCAGAACTTTTAACTGAGTTAACTAACTTTTACTTTATAACGGCTAAACCGATTTGGCTAATTTTAGTCTTGAAATATTCGTGGAAGTTCAGGGAAGGTTGCAGCGATGAGAAAATATGAAAAATTTCGAGGTAAATACTAAAAAAATGAAAATTTTAATTTCCCATACAAATCTTACCTGTCAAACATTTGATTTTCGCCCCGTCGGTTCGGTGTTTTAAGAATAATTACATGTAGATCTGGATTAAATAAGGCGTTGGAATCGACAACATGTATTCATAATAGTCGAATTATCGCGTATTTAGATTTAAAACATACAAAATAATAACATGACATAAAATAATGACACTATATTAATGACTTGAGGGTGATAGAGACAGTGCCATACAGGCAAGGCAAACTGTAAGGCACTGTCTCTGTCACCCACACGTCATTCACGCGCCAAAAGATCGTTGTAGGACTTAAATGTCAAATGTCAATTTTCTTTTTAAAAAGAATTATTTTGTCAACTGAAATAGTTCTTATGCTTTTGTTCAGAATATTTAAATCTTCTTTGCACAAATTAATGCATTATCCGTTTCTAATAAACTTTGATGTAACTTTTGATAACTAGGCAACTAAATGAAAACTGGTACACCACTTTCTTATCCCACTGTAAAACAGTGAATATCTGTACTCGTATAATTTGTGTACAAAGTGTTTTAAATATGAATAAACAAAGTGCATTTATTAATGAAGAAAGTCACGAAAAAATTGTGAAAGAAAATGAGTTATTACTCTATATACATTCATTTTATTATTATTATCACAAATGCAGTATTATTTTTTGTTTTGTTAATTTATATATAATGCTATGCAATAGCTTTACCGCGGCAGTCTCCGAGTGCCACACGTCTTTTTTTATTTATTAATCGACTGAAATAAATTATTATCGTACTATTATTATTAGTAGCTCGACGATTTAGTCGAGTTCGATAGGTATCGTTAGATAGTTGTCATTGAGTCATTTTGAATTCCCTAATAGCACACTTCTGATAATAGGGTTGGACACTAACCCCTCTGTACTCACGAAAATCGTGTTCTAGGCGACTATAAGGTTTTACCCACTGGAGTATTTCAAGCGGTTCTTGTTTTAATATTATGAGGACTCTTAATTGTTAGTCATTTCGATAATAAATGGCTTTTTACAAAAAAAGTAAACCAACTACAAAACTGAAAGGTAGAGATAATATGGAGTAGACTGCTTTCATATAAAAAAGAATTTAACAATCGGAACACCCTATCAAAAGTTATGAAGTAACACACAAAAATAGAACATAGTCAACTTGAGAACCTCCTACTTTTTAGCAGCCGGTTAAATAATCATTGGATAGTCAAAAAGAAACGCTAAAATATTTTACATTAACCATAATTTATTTATCATATTACTATACTCTACATACCTAATATACTTACGTCTGAGTCTCGCATTTTTGCAATATAGGGTTAAACCTTTATCCATCTCAAAGGCCAAGTCACACGTGGAAAAATGAAAGCGTTATGGAAAACCCTCGACTACGCAAGATTTTACCGTTCGATATTGTAATTTCTAATGCGGAACTTCAGAATAGTGGAACTAGAGCCTCAGTTGTAATTTATATAATCTATTTATATAATAATGTTTTTTTTAATTTTGTCTGATTGTCTGTATAACTGTAATATATTTATGCACACTAATCACAGAAACGGCTGAGCGGATTTTTATGGGGCTTTCATTGGGAGATAGAGGAGGTTGTAGAGCAACATAGGCAATTTTTTGTCCCGGAGTTCCTGCGGAATCGGGATTCACGCGGGAAAAACTCTTATGCACGAACGAAGTCGCAGGCAACAGCTAGTAATGCATAAACTCTAAGCTTTGACTACCCCAAAGCTTAATTGTAGTCGCTCAAGTTCGCTCTTGATTCATGGGTTTATACCTTCCGCTTTAGCACGAGGCCGCACCACGGTTGTTTCCCGCGGCGGTAACCGCGTAACGGCGCAATTCGCATACGTTATCAGAAACCGCAAGTGCGGCCGCTTGTATTGCTTTTCTTGAGTTACAAAATTTACGCGGTAAGAAACCGCGGCGGTTTAGCCGTAGTGCGGCCTCGGCCTTACAGACAATCCTACTGTAAAAGTTTCAGTGTGTTGACATAAAATAAAATATAGTCGGACTGCATAGAGAGAAAGGGTTGGAATATCTGAGGTGAATTCAAATCCCATTTAATGTAGGATCTAATTAGGACTATGTATTACGTGAAGTCAGTAATTAACTAAGGCACGTGTCTACATAAGAAACTATGTGAGTTACTATAGAATAGTGTAGTACTTATTACAATATATATTAACTGCCAAAGGCGCGATGGTTGTACAAAAACATAATTAAATATTAAGTTAAAATAAAAATGTTAGTATATGTGGATATACCTATATTATATGAGTGTGTGTATGTGAGTGTTAGATAGGTACTGCGCTTTACGTTGCCTGACAGAGTCACTAAGTGTGTTTTTGGGCATTGGTAGCTATGATGTTCAATTTGTGTTTTCTCTCCTACCTTCAAGCCGTTTCGGAGGAGTATGCTAACTAACATTGTGATACGAGAATTTTATAGTATAAGATTGTCACAAAACATGTATATTGGTACTTAAAGGTAAATATACGCTCATACTAAGTACGTATTTAGGTACCTTTTCATTTTGAGCCGCACAAACCTGAAGGTAAGCGAAACTCGTCAACTCCATTTCAGTAACTCATTTTGCGTCTGATATATATAGATATATATATAAGCAAGATTATATTGGAACTGTTTCGCCCACTCCCCTGAGCCCGGTTTACGCTACCTGGGTTATAATAAAGCCTTGCGTTGGAAAATATAAAGATAACAACGGACTCGGCTAGTGGAAAGCAGAATGATGCAGACATTTTTAATATAGTGTTTTTAAAAGAGATTTTATAATACTTTTATGTGTTTTATATTTTAGGATTTTCGTTTTTTTACTGAGCGTTTTGGAAGGAATTTATCTGAAAGTCTTTTCAGGCGTGTGTGTTAGTGTATGTGATGAGTATGTGTGATAGGTCGTCTGTAGCGCTATTAAATGCGTTGGCCGATTTTGTTGATTGTTGATTCTTACGTCAATCGATTCTTAATTTAACAAAATATTTATATATTCGATTGCGTTGTGAAGTTTGCGAAGTGCGTTTGCCGATTTTGATGATTCACTACGTCAATCGCTTTTAATCTTGAAAATATTATTAAAATCATGATAGGAATGAACATTGACCATCAGATGCCATAACCAAGGTGACGTGCTATATGAAGTGGGGCGCCTATTTGAAAATCATATTATACATGTTTCACCAATTTATTGTACGCCATAGTTGGAAATTTGAAAAATAATAGAAAATCATTCCAAGCTCTTTCACGAGTCAGCCTCTAAACGACTTGTATTGCGGCCGAGAGCTTGAAAACTTGCTTCCTTCTTTATTGAACCGACAAACTTCTTTTAAGGTTTATATGGCTGTGAACAAACACAACTTTTACAAAAAAAAAAACCTGTTCAACATGACCAAGTAAAGAAAACGACTAACAATGTAAGTAATAATAATGAATGTAATTTATAGGTTAAATTAGGGATAATTCAAATATTACTGTTCAAATCTTGCTCAAAGATTGGGACCTTACGACAAATACCAGTTTTCAAATTATAAGAAGAATACAGTGGAATTAAGAACCTTCTCGTTTTTTAAAGTCTGTAATTTTTTTTATTTTTCGTAACCTAATTTCGCTCAAAGTTAATATTCACCCGCAAACAATGTTAGCAGTGTAATTATACTACATCAACAATAGGAATTTTATTGTAAATGGAATGGCGACGCTACGAGACTCATTATGCTTATCTCTGTTTAATAAACGCCAAATTGGGAGCCTCCATTAAAAACATCAGCGTCGCCAGACAACTTCGTGATGGATAAATGACTAATTACTTAATTTAATTTTGTTATATTTTAGCCGGCCATGAATGATGTCCTACAATTTTGTGATGTTCGCAGTTTTCTCCGCTCTTGACGCACATTACTTACTAAAACTGCTGACAAGTAGGTATAAATCAATAACTCACACTTAAAATAAATATACTCAACTGTGCACCAATTATATTTTTATAATAAGCTTAAGTTTGTCAGTAAGACCATGTGGTAAGACGTTTAAATTGAATTAGTGAATGTATGAAATATTTATTCTAAATAGGTATTTCGAATCTTTGTGAAACTTAAAATCAATCTTAGTTTAATCTCATTGAACTTCGCCTTAACAAAAGCTACTGCGCTGCTCCGCTCCGGTCGTCATTTTCAATATTACATGACATGACGATACATCTTGCAAGTTGGAGGAAGATCGATGGATAACTAACGATTTTAATATTATATTATATTTTGAATATGAGCAAGGGAATAAATAGCTCTCCTTGGAACTTCGAAAAGTTGAACTTTAAATCTTTTCCACAATAATAAGGAATTCCGAGAAGAGCTAGGCTCTAAAAACTTTTTAGTCTTTTTAATTGGATACCAAATTTTATTTTTTGTCAAACTAAACTTCCCTGTAATTTGTAAATCGATTTTAAATTTTTCTAAGGATACTTCCGACGCTGAGCCATTGCCATCAAGTGAGAACATGATTCTAGGGAAGTTCCCATGGAAACCCCTAAATTTTATAGGCAGGAACCTAATTTTTATGTTACCTACATGACTTGTTAAAATTATAAGGTTAAAATTGTCTTATTACCAATTAAAGACGTAAGATTGTTAATGCATAATAAAACACGCTTATGATAACTATATAATTATCTAACAGGTGATACTTTAGGAAGGAAGTAACGAAACCAAAAGATTAATGGTATAGGAGATAAAAATGGCCCCAAAATTTGACGCAGAGTAATTAAAACAAGCTTAAAGTATGGTTGTGAGTTGTGACACGCGGATTGATCGCTCTACCAAACTCTGATCCGCTTAAATTTAGGACAATCGTTTTTGACAGTCGAGCTTCCATTGGACATAGATGATGTGTATCTGAAGCACGCATTAGTTCTCTAGTAGGTACTCATATTCCGGATTCACACTGGAAAAACTCCTATGTATGAACGAAGTCGCAGGCTCAACGTCTAGTACTTAAACAATAAGTACAGTAGAAGCTCCTTATTCGCGGCTTCTGTATTCGCGGATTCAGTACCTATTCGCGGGTAAAAAAATTGTGACCGACTCTACGTATTCGCGGCTTAAAATTTCGATATTCGCGGATTTAGTCGGTTGGCTTTCTTTGCGTACATGCTGCTGGTACGTGCTGAGGCAGCTTTTCAAAGTGTGCCGCGGAAAGGTCTAATCTTTAGTTAAATTATGACTTATTGACATGACGTTAAGTTCGGTGTTATATATACCGCCATTATCACTAGGCAGTCATTGCATTAATTTTAATTGATCATGTTTCTTTTGCTTTGTTCTTAAAAATATCAATTAAAAGTGACATTTCTTGAATCTCACGAGAAAAAATTGACTGAAATCCATAAGTAAAGGTTTACGAGTGGCAAATGAGCGCTGTGATTTTTTCATGAAAATTAACTTTTAAAATCGATAAAAAAAGTTGAAATTACACAATTCCATTACAACCAGCCTTGTACCCCATTATAAAATTTATAAAAAATAATTGTTCTTATAATGAAATTGCTGATTAATTGATTATAATGATTTATATGCATTAAATTTAATTTATTTTTTCTTCACCTCTACAGCCTCGGAACGAATTACCGCAATCCCATACAAAATACCGTTCCACATTCGCGGATTCCGTATTCGCGCCCCCTCTGCGGAACCAAAACCCCGCGAATAAGGAGCTTTTACTGTATTAGCTTTCTGTATTTCACCATGACAAGTTTAGCTATGTGAATTCGCACTCTCTTTTGTCTTTTGCATGTATTATTCTTAAGAGATGAATGATTAAAAATCTTTGAAAAAGTGGTACCTACCAAAATAGTTACACACACTACAATAATGACTTTCTACTGAGCACGGTTCTCGCCTCAATGAGGACGTCTAGAGAATATTCCACCACGCTGTTCCTGAGCGTATTGGTGGAGCATTTATGAAGTCAACTTACTGAACTGACTATCATTATCAGTCCCTACCCCAGTCCCATACTTAATAACAAACTAACCAACTATAGTAGATTGTTACACAAGGGACGTAAGTAAGCTATTACAGAACAAGATCCAATTTGGCGCCAGTGCGAGCGCAGCTCGCATAGGGCGCTAATGGATCGCGTGCACCCGAGATATTTAGTCACACGAGCGAGCGTAGCGAGCGAGGGTGAATATAGTTCGAGGGTGTAATAGCTACTTGCAACCGAGGTAAGCATTCTACTTTATATCATTCTTGTGAGGTAAATAAAACATTGGTAATGCAAAATGAAATTTTAATTTGAGATCAAATGAAATGCCGCCATTTCCATTTTTTTTTCGTAAATAGTTTTCTATTTTTTGGAGTTTACTCCTTAAGAAACGATTTGAGTTATAAGGCCCGGTATGAGATTTTATGAGGAGTAAAATCAAGTTTAGAAACACGAAAAGTTAAGGCGTTACGTAGAAAGAGACAAACATATAACTATCTCAAATCTCTAATCTCTAATCTCTAATCTCTAATCTCTAATCTCTAATCTCTAATCTCTAATCTCTAATCTCTAATCTCTAATCTCTAATCTCTAATCTCTAATCTCTAATCTCTAATCTCTAATCTCTAATCTCTAATCTCTAATCTCTAATCTCTAATCTCTAATCTCTAATCTCTAATCTCTAATCTCTAATCTCTAATCTCTAATCTCTAATCTCTAATCTCTAATCTCTAATCTCTAATCTCTAATCTCTAATCTCTAATCTCTAATCTCTAATCTCTAATCTCTAATCTCTAATCTCTAATCTCTAATCTCTAATCTCATCTCTAATCTCTAATCTCAAATCTCAAATCTCTAATCTCAAATCTCTAATCTCAAATCTCTAATCTCAAATCTCTAATCTCTAAGGAGTTTTGCATAGTTTGAAATGTATGGAAATTAAATGCCGCCATGTTGTGTTTTTTTTTTCAGTAAAAAGTTTTCTTACCATTTTATAAGAAAAGAGATTGTTTACCAAGGAGTTTTGCATAGCTTGAACTGTAATGTGAACATTACAATTCAAGCATAGTGCGACGTAATGTTGCCTTGAATTGCAAACACCAACTTACAAGGAGACTTTCCACCATAGTAATCCCTAGTTACTGAGCAAGTATGATATAAATATTATTACAGCACCTGCTAATTAGAATAAATAAACAGTCTAGTCTCGATTTAAGTCTTATTCTGTGTCGATTACGGCCGTCATGGCAACAGTGGAAGGGTGGTGTAGCATGCTCTTTTGCTACTTTAATTCCATAAAAAAATATTTTCTTTGAAATATACGAGTACATAATAGTTAGATATATGTATGTACCGACATACCTTTAAATTTGCATAACAAACGATTAACTACAACATTATTTCTTGCAACTCGTAATTTTAAAATGTATACGATTCTCTAAGGCCCTCCTCACACAACGCTATTTGCAAGCGACTAGGGTCTTGTCCCAAGTATGCAGGTGACGTGTCTACGCGACGCCTGTCCTCTCAGTGACCAGTGTCAATGACAACGAAATGCCGATTGCGTTGGAGTCACGTAGCTTATAAATAGCGTAGAAGAGCCTAAGACCTTTCTCACAACGCTATTTGTAAGCGACTAGAATCTTGTCAAAGTAAAGAAGCGACGCGTCTACGATGCGTCTTCTGTCAGTGAACAGCGTCAGATACAGCGAATTATGGATTGCGTTGCAGTCGCGTAGCTAATAAAAAGCGTAGTGTGAGCAGGGCCTCATTCTCACCATTTCCACTATTTAAACAGTTTGTAAAGCTCTCCAAGGATTTCACTTCTATCGAAGTTAAATTAAGTAAGGAAGGGTATTAGGGATATCCCCAAGAGGCGTACTATGACGTGTCTAAGGAGGGATTTTCCAAATGTTGCCAGGTATGTCTAAAGTGCTGACGCCTACGACAGTGATATAGAGATAATCAATTGGTTTATGCGGTTAAATATTTTAAATAAGCGGTACTTAATATAATAAAAATGTTTACAGGGAAATATTGAATTGGGGGTATGTTTATGTAGTTTTATGTTTTTATTGAACGAAATAAAATAAAAAAACGTTTAAAAGACCTCAAGATTACTACAATAAATTAGTAAATAAGCATCCCAATCTAATCGACCTATTCTTTTTTCTCACATAATCAGACATCAGCCATTGTAAAATCTAGGTGGATAGTAGATATACTACAAATACATGTTACCTAGATGATGAAAATAAACGCAATCTCTGACCTCTTTTTTCTTTGTTTCAGGTTAATTATCGTGTATATAAATTAAGATTTACAGTGTTAAAAGAAATTCTACGGAAACAGATAATAAATAAATATTTATATAATAAACTTAAGATTTATAATTCCTACAATATTTTTGTAATGTAAACACAGTCGTGTCAAAAATAAATAGCTCACAAGATATGAGCTTTATAGCGTTCGCTGATATTAATAAATTATATCTAGCAGTCGGTAAGGCAACAGAAAGAATTACCAAAAGCTTTTAAAATTTAAGAATATAGGTAACATATTTTTCGCACGTGTGCTACAAAAAAGAAAATAGGTATCTAATACAAAATGATGAAACAAATCTAGTCAAGAAATAAAAATAATTATACAAAAGTGCGTGCATAATGGAAGCGGGACCAAACCGAAACCGAATTTAAAAAAGGAACACCAAAACGCGGGAATCATTCCAGAGGTAAAATACGATACGCGAATTTAAAAATGGCGTCGCCGTCGTCGACCCCCAAGGCGCCTTCGCCCCCGCCCGGGCATACTCCCAGCAAGATGGAGCGAAGAATGTCTCACTTCAAAGAGTACAAATTCTTCAGAAGTTTCAGCGCGAAGGTGGAAAACTGGCCGATGAGAAAAGCAGAACAGCTGTGGAGGAAAATGAGGGAACGGAAAATAGCAGGTATGTTTATGAGCCATAAGGTATTTTCTCACTTATTGACGTAAATCAGGGGACTTCCATAAGTCGCTTCACACGAATTTCAATATATGTAATTTAAAACCCAACATTGTCAGGCTCAATATATGACACCTTCTTTCCCTTATGTGACACATATTTACCAATTGTTTTAAGCTTAAAGCCCTTGATTATAATTTCATCGACAGTGCAGCTTCAAAACATTGAAACATTTCCATAGTATCATTTTAGGTCGCTAATAAATCGCAATATAGAAAAGAGCCCCTACTCTACTCATACCGGCAAACTCGGTGATACACAGTTCAGTGAAGTCCAACAACAAAATTCTCTATTAGCAGGGTTAGTCTTGAGCAAGGATAAATTGGGTCGTTCAAAGGATTTGTAGAATTTTGATTTCTCTATCACTAATTTACTGTAATCCGCTTTCTTCCCAAAGCCATTCTTGACCTGGTTATAAAATAAAACACAATAAACTCCCGGATAATAGATAAGGGTCGATTCAGACATATCAGTGAAGTCTCAGTTCCGTCACAGTTCCGGCAAATCTTTCATACATTCTCGGCATTGTCAGCACTGACACTGCACTGACAATGCCGAGAATGTATGAAAGATTTGCCGGACCTGTGACGGAACGGTGACTTCACTGATATGTGTGAATCGTCCGTAAAAAGAGCAATAAATTTAGAGTCGTACTTACTTAAATGGTTCGTAAAACAGTATCGTGACGAATCGTCATCTCGTTTCAAGTTTTAGTACGACGTAGGGTTAGACCTCAAATAGGGCAGGAGCGGTGAAGATACTAAGTTATTTTATTTCTTTTTGTGACCCGTAGAAAGACAATGTGACCTGTGACCAATTTATTTGATTTATGAAGGTCAAATTAGCCACCAACCACAGTCGCCAATAGTATTTCCTACGAGCGGCATAATTCATGGGTTAGCTACAATCCCGGTCACTTGAACAGCATGGTAGAGTAGGTATATTTCGCCTCCTCAGTACAAGAAGAGACTCGTGCTTAGTAGTGGGCCATCATTGAGTTTAAACCAGCCATAATTATGTGAAAAAACTTCCTTGCGTTGAGTTGCGGGATTGTAGATACCATGGAGCAAAGTAGATACCTAATGAAAACACTAATTCGTCCCTTGTCTTACTTAAGTACTTACCCTAACCTGAATCAATTCAGTTACTTCTCGTTCGATATCGAATTCGTTCTCGTTCGATATCGAATTCGTTTATTTATACCCTTAACAAATGCCAAGTATCCGCCCCTGTGATTAAGGTACTTTGCAGTTGCAGATCGAGAGCGAGAATTTAAAATGCTGTAAGTAAATTTTGCTTACAAGCTAAATTCAACTGTTAGGACAGGTACATAATAAATTAATTTTTAGTGAGGCTGTTCAACAGGGACAGCATCTATGAATCTCTATCACTCATTTTACGCCGCTATGCTCATCATAGTAACCAAACCCTAACGTTTATCGTAATTGTGATGTTTTATTGAGTCTAAACGAAAATTGTGGTAAGAGGAAACGATCTTACTCAGGGAACACGACGTCTCATTCATCATGTATAATATGAAGGCTCTAGCGCCGTCTTGTTTAAAAATAAGCAAAACGTTTATTCCGTAAAAACCACTTCGACAAAATTTACAGTTAGTACAAAACGCATTCTTTGAATTCTAAGCTGCACAAGTGCCAACATGACAATTAAGGGTCGCAGACTATGGCACGGGGTAACCGCGACCGCTTTCAATACCTATTGTATTTTAAAATAAAAATGTAACTGGTCTGTGCATTAGAGATTATCTGTGAAAAAATTTATGAAGTATCTTCATAAGACCAATGGAAAAAAAACTGTTCTTCTCCTATAGATATAGTTAGTGAGCGTCCATATGGCGCGTTGCGTCAGCTTTGCGTTAACGCGAATGCTGTCACTGCGTCATTTTTCATGGTAATAACCAAAGTTTTCACACGTTGCGGTCCATCAACGCTGCCTGAAGGCTCCAACACAACGCAACGCATCGTGTGGATGCTCACATAATGTGAGGAATACAGCCCATAATCCACCACCATGCTGGCCAAGTGTGGGTTGGTAGACTTTACACGCCTTTGAGAACATTATGGAAACCTCTCTCGCTGTTTTTTTTTGTCAGAGCAAGTGATAATTAAATAGCAGTAGGTAGCATATCATTTCCGAAAATTGGATGTGCATGTAGGATTCGAACCCTAGTCCTCCGATTCGGTAGTCCAACGTTCTAACCACTATCTGCCTATCAGTGTACTGGTATTTTGCCTGATATTTAGTAAATTAATAATGTAATATCTGGACAATAGCTCCCCTGTTCCATTGTAGTTTAATTACCAAATTACCTTTTTTATTGTGTGAAAATTTCGACGGGTCAATGCACCCGAACGAGGCTACGTCAGAAACAGACAAATTAGTAGTAGGTTATACCTATCAACTATTAAAATAAATACTAATTTCAACCTTAAAAGATTGCGAAGAACCATTTTGTAATTAATTATTTTGTTTTTACCAGAAGAAATTAAGTAATATAAGATTAAAGATTTTATAAAATTTACTTACCTATGTTAATTTTCACGATCAAAAGATTCTTTGATGTAATGCAAGGGCAATGAATAGGCAATTTAGGGACTTAACAGCTATATTGCGATTTTTGGATAGAAATTGATTTTGTAGGCTAAGAGACAGTTCACACGAACCACTAACGAATATCGAACGCGAACGGAGTGTAGATAGTGGTCCTAACATAACATTACGTAACATAACGCTTCACACTCAAAGCCCCACACTAGGACTCCCTGTGTCGTGGGTGCCTTGGACAACGCACAAGACAAGGACACACACCCAGACCGAGAACGGAAATTTAAACTCATCATTCAAATTGCCGCCTCGCTGGGAATCGAACCCAGGACCCTCGGAACAGCGATCCAGCGTGTCCTGCTTGCGTCGCGAGGGGTTTTGGGTTTGATTCTGCCGGGGCAGATATTTATGAGACAGATTTTTTTATCTGTGTCATACTACTATTTAATTATCCGGTGACGGACTGAAGCCTTCTGGCGATGACCAACATGGATAACGTTGACACTGACTACAACAGCCACTGCACATAACTATATAATAATAAAACAAAAACATATTTCTATGGTTGCGACATTGTGTTGCTGTGTTGCTGGCTGTTGCTAAGTTTTTTTGCTACCTGTATGAACAGACACTAATACTAGCTAAATAAACAACAAACGAGCCGCAAAGTGAACCCAAGACTTTACAAAATTACCCGCTGAACAAAATTTAAACAAACTTCTTTATACCTCGGTTTAAAATAACTTGACGCAACGAAGTTACTAAGCGAAAGCCAAAATTTCTAAACTCGAGCAAAAATTCGGCCTTGTGGTCCTGTGGTTTAGCATTTAGATTAACCTTTTGTTTTGAGGAAATATTAAATTGGTGGGACAGATTTCAATTTTTTTGTAGCAATTTTGGGTACCTCTATAAGGAACTTCATCCAACTTTGAGTCCAAGCCTGGCTCGCCTCTCGCCTGCTCGTGGTGCACCCACTGTTATCATTGAATTACAGATGTGGTGCTACTCTTGAAAACTGAGGAAGTAGCGTCTAAAAAATTGTGACCGGCTTCCACACCTTTTTAACTGAAAAACAATTTTAAGGTATTCGGTAGAAATAGGTAGGTACCTACTCAGTAATTTTGCTAATCAGGTACCGTGGTGAGTGGTAGTATTTTTACTCAGGCAAAACTCTAGTCATAAGGGCGACAGTGTAACTACTTATGAGGTGGTTCGTGCATTCATCTGTCGGATCAGTTTTACCTATAGATATCTACATCTACCAACTATAGATCAATTATAATTTTTAAGGATTTACTTACAATATGCAATATACTTTAATCACAGGATTAGAAAGCTCACATTTTTGTGGGATGCAAGTGCGAATTTCATATCGAATGCGAAAGCAGTGTAGAGTGATATGAGTGCATCAAAATAACAGCCAATAGAGAGTGAAGTTGGGCAACCAACGTATCTATTGTGTTACACCCACCAAATCAATCAACATAACAAATAACATTAAACTGACGATTGTTTCGATATATTATAACGAGTTGCGTAATACTCCCACATTAATATAAAGGATGTCATAAAATATTAAACGTTACGAAATATTACTATCGCTCTACCCACAGCCGCGCGCGTAATTTATGCCACCTTCACGTGTTGTCTTAGGTTATTTTTGCACACGGTCGTTTGAACGATCGTGTGATACGCGATTGATATTATCCTCTGATACAGTCACATTGGTCATTTTTTCCCCTAAATTGAGTCTTGTTCTAAGTAGATCACAATGTTCATGAGTGGAAGGGAGGTGCTGCCTACTCGTTTGTTACCTTAATTGCTCCATACAAAAAATGTGCGAGAGGAGGTTTATAGTATGTTCCACCACAATTGCTCCAATAGGGAATGGTGCAGGACGGGACACAATAATACAGACAAAATCTTAAGTTACCTACTTACCTACATTGTCCTTACATTACAGTTTAATTTCCACCATTAAAGAACACAGATCAGAAACGAAAAGTAAATCATGTAACAGGCGTGCCCCAGCCCCGTCAGTAAATGCCTAATGATAGTAGTCGTCCACTGTACCTAAATATAGATTATTTACTCGTGCACAAAATTGACACGACCTGTTTATCTCGTGAGACGCCGGCAATAGCAATATAACATCGTTGATCGAAGGTTATACTTACTAATCTTACTATACAGGGAGGGATCTCCCTAACTCCCTATATCAGGTAATGTCTGCCAAAGAATTCTGTTTCGGATAGCTATTCCAAAACAGACGCCTGCGAGAATAAAATTACAATTTTTCTACGTAGGTAGTATTTTTTACCTTCTTTATTTAGTCAGGCGCTCCAAACTGGAATTCTCTCATTCCAAAGGCTCTAACATGTTATTCGTGAATAAATGGATATCAGATGGCAAGTTAGTTGATTGTGTTGTACAATTGACAATCTATATAGCGCAATGGATAGTATGTCAAAATATCGTTTGAAAGTTTCTGAGTTCAAATCCCAGCGGGCAGGAATTTGAATGATGCGTTTTTTTGTTCTCAGACTAATTGTGAGTTGTTGTATTTGTAATAAATCATTATTGTTTGGTTATAATATAAACATAAAACCTTAGTATGCGCCCGTACTCTACTACAAATAATATGAAACTATTTCAAGCGTGTTTTATTTTTGACGCCTACGTGTTCTTTACAACAAATTCCATTCAAATTAAAGGTATAGTTAAAAAAAAAAGACGTGTGGCACTCGGAGACTGCCGCGGTAAAGCTATTGCATAGCATTATATATAAATTAACAAAACAAAAAATAATACTGCATTTGTGATAATAATAATAAAATGAATGTATATAGAGTAATAACTCATTTTCTTTCACAATTTTTTCGTGACTTTCTTCATTAATAAATGCACTTTGTTTATTCATATTTAAAACACTTTGTACACAAATTATACGAGTACAGATATTCACTGTTTTACAGTGGGATAAGAAAGTGGTGTACCAGTTTTCATTTAGTTGCCTAGTTATCAAAAGTTACATCAAAGTTTATTAGAAACGGATAATGCATTAATTTGTGCAAAGAAGATTTAAATATTCTGAACAAAAGCATAAGAACTATTTCAGTTGACAAAATAATTCTTTTTAAAAAGAAAATTGACATTTGACATTTAAGTCCTACAACGATCTTTTGGCGCGTGAATGACGTGTGGGTGACAGAGACAGTGCCCTACAGTTTGCCTTGCCTGTATGGCACTGTCTCTATCACCCTCAAGTCATTAATATAGTGTCATTATTTTATGTCATGTTATTATTTTGTATGTTTTAAATCTAAATACGCGATAATTCGACTATTATGAATACATGTTGTCGATTCCAACGCCTTATTTAATCCAGATCTACATGTAATTATTCTTAAAACACCGAACCGACGGGGCGAAAATCAAATGTTTGACAGGGAAGATTTGTATGGGAAATTAAAATTTTCATTTTTTTAGTATTTACCTCGCAATTTTTCATATTTTCTCATCGCTGCAACCTTCCCTGAACTTCCACGAATATTTCAAGACTAAAATTAGCCAAATCGGTTTAGCCGTTATAAAGTAAAAGTTAGTTAACTCAGTTAAAAGTTCTGGTATTTATCGATGTGTGGGTGCATAGACATAGTAACTATGTCTGTGTGCAGGGTGTAATAAATTTTCGTTACGAAATTTCTGCATTCGGTCCCAGGCCCGCGATAAAAGCTATACAATAGCTTAAAAGTTGAGGCGCTTAATTTTGCAGTATTTTTTTACGAATAATAGGTACAGAATAAAATTCATCTGGTCCTATATTATTTATTGAAATTAAAAAGAAGAGAGAAAATGTAATTTCCATGGTTGGTTACAAATGACTGTATTTTTTGTTGCTGTGCGTTACCTACCTCATAAAGTACCTACCTACTGCGTGTTTCGATTTTTATGATTTTTTAAATTAGGTATTTTTATTCGAAAGATTGTGCATGTCGTATCAATATACTTACCTATAGTTTCCATATTTTGAGTTATCTAATTACACGTATTTAATTGACCTCGACGATGATGATACCTATTTTCATTTCATTAGGTAATTACCTACCTACTTGTCGATGTTTAAATCGGTTAATTTTGTTAAAAATTATTGTTAAATAATATAATGTTATCGTCTAATGTACCTACAGATATAACATATTGAGGTTGAAATTATAAACAGTCGATAAAACCTTAGATACTCGAAAGGAACGAAAAATTACACACTGAAGTCCCGAGGCAGTAAAAAATACAAAGACATTAGAACATTGAAAATAATGAAGACACGTTTATTATATCTTTATATCTCTGAAATAAAATATAAACGATCAAATACAAATAAAACACGCTTACAAGTGTTTAAAGAGACAGACAAATAAAATTAATAATTTTATATTATAAGATCAGTAAAGATTTTTAAACCACAGATAAGTACGTATCACAACGCGAACTGTAGTAGGTACATTTTAATTAATGCCCTGTAACAAAACTTTCAGCGTAATTTTCACTAACTTGAAGAAATCTGATTAGGTAACTCTAAAATCTGCACAGAGGTCAAGGGCTAGTAACAATGCAATGTTATGACAAACATGAGGAGACAACACGCTCAGAATTTTCTCCATACAAGGGATCTCTTCGATGGTTACCAGCTCAGTGACTACATTTTGACGACCCGAATGGCGCAATGGTTAACACGCCGGATCGCGGGGGTCCTGGGTTCGATTCCTAGCGAGGAGGCGATTTGAATGACGAATTTGAATTTCCGTTCTCTGTCTGGGTGTGTGTCCTTGTCTTGTGTGTTGTCCAAGGCACCCACGACACAGGGAATCCTAGTGTGGGGCTTTGAGTGTGTAGCGTTATTTATTTATTTTATTTATTGTTCTGCATTTATATTTTAGTAAGCTTTATAAAATAGTGTTTTAGTTATTCAAATTATTAATTTATTGATCATGAATTTAGTTACTTTAGGTGCGAAAGATAACTATCATAACGGAACGTATGAAATAGAAAGACGTAAGACAAGTATTTAAATGGAAATTTCGAAAATTTGATAACCGAATTCAACTGTTTCACGTCTTTCGCAGTGGTGACATAGCTAGGTTTACAATTTATTTTTACTTAAAATATTCTTTCGTTGACCAGCAATAATACTTATAAATGAACTCGTAGACTCGAATTATATTATAACCTAAAGCCATCCTCGATAGCCGTATTTCCTAAGATTGGCCCATTCAAATAAAAAAAAAAACTCTTCAGCTTTATAATGTTATTGTAGATTAAATAATTGATTCCTTACTCGAATCTCTAGGATAGCTGGCTTCTGTTGCCAGTTACGACACCTTGGTTTGTTGACAAAGGAATGAGGTCAGTATTTCGGGCCACTCCAAGCAAGCTATTCTCTATAATTTATTCGATTTTCAATTATATTTTAGACTCGTAACGCGTTCGATTTTTAAATTAAGATTCTGCCTCGTTCGAATTCCGATCACGAGGAATTTTTTAATTGAATCATAAATCGAATTACAAAAATCAGTAATTCAAATAGTGCAGTCATAAAAAGTAAAATTAAGCCGGTATTCACAGCCACCTTTGTCCGCAAGTCATTTAATAGCTTCAGCTAATGTCTTAATGACGAATAGACGTGCGTACATTACTATTGCACGCGGGCTACTTCCTTGGCGAAGACAACTGTCTAATCTAACCCTTATAGTACACGACGCACGCGCATCTATTACCATACAATGAATGCGTGCTAGCGCTCATCAATGGGGTTGTAGGGGGTGCATGATTAACATGAAAGCAGGATAAAATCAATACTTTAGTTAAATAGTAACTTTGTATTTAAGTATTAGTTTTCTTCGTATTTATACCTACTGTACACTCTCAACACAACAAAAAGGTTGTGGTGTTGTGAATGCCACTCTACATATAGTCCGTGCAATATATAATTTTTATCCCTTTACAATAATCGTTACCACCCACTAAACCATTTACAATAAAAGGTAAATAAATAAATTTTTGGTGGTTTTCTTAACCACAAAACTTTCTGTTAAATTACGCTTATTAAAACTCAATAACTAATAACAGCTAATTATAATTGCGTTCTTTATCAATAGGCACAGGAGTGGCCATGCCAAGATGGACCTATTATTACCAATAGCAATTACTTGTAGTTACACTCGAATGGATTTGGAAACTTCTGTGACGGAAGTAAAGCCTCTTAAAAGCGAAATTACTCTCTAAAGCCACTTTGAACGCAAGGAACCCATTATCCATGTTTCATGTTGTAGCTTCCGCAGTGATTCTGTGCTTAAGAATTTGTCAGTGAATTAAGAAGTCAGTCCGGATATAACTGTAATGTATATTAAATTAAATTAAAATTAATTGCAATTAAGTCTAGCGTGAATAGGTTTTTATAAGTTAAGGTGCTTTATTATCTAAGGACTACGATGCCCCTTAGCATCAGGTAGGAATATGGGCTCGAAATCTTATATTAAAAAAACAATAAGTAACATAAATTGGATATAATTGTTGAAATAACATTATTAAGACTAATGCATGATTTAATAACAAATGAAAGAGTTCAAAGATTATAGGAATAATAAACAGAGAATTCACCAGACGATAAGCGGATCACTTCACCTGTGAATGTCAGTAACACCAAAGATGTCCTCACCAAGGTGTAGAGAGACTGAGAGTTAGAGAAGTAGGGGAAAAGTGCCTACTCTGGTGCTTGATTCAACCGAGGATTAATACTTTACGTTAAACTTTTGGAGTAACAAAATATATTTAATGCCGAAGACATTACTTATTGAACGTATAAGAGACGTGATTTTAATTTAAGTTTCGCAACGTAGGTATACGTATGTACTCAGCAAATTATAAATTTCTAGGTTAAACAAAAGGAAGTTGGTAACAACTTTTGTGGAACAGACAAATTTACGTACAGGAATCAATACTAAACTTATATAAGTACATATTAATAAGGATATTATATCCAGGAACATGTTTGTTCATACCTAAAATTACTTATTAAAGCTGAAGAAAATGTTATATTAATTACTTATTTTATATTATTTACTTATTTTTATGACGTTATCAAGATGTGGTTAATTAACTCTCTTACCGACTATTAATACAATATAACTATGTATATACAATATGGCAGGTGACGCTGTTGTAAAGTTGTTAGCAAATGAAACAAATTCATGAATCTTTATCTCCTCACAACCGAAGTTTTATACCATTCTAACTTCGTTTACTAACTGACTCACTAACCATCTTAATCCCTATTTAATTTATATTCTATATCAGTCACAGTAGTAATGGACGGCAACAAAAATATGGTGCTGTACGCTAGTTTCCCAATACATTCCATAAAAAATAAAAAAGTCCTAAACTGTCCCAGCTCGTCCAATCTCATGGCGTCACTAGTCTCCAGGCGGTCGGTCACCTCGACCTATGTTTATCCAACTGACTGTTCACCTCACTCAAACGAATGCACTGAGTCAAATGCATGTAATCTTACAACTGCAATTGTTTTTCAGTGTTAACTGTGAGAACAATGTGGGAATAAACAGTTTGGAAAATTAAAACACGCTTTTTTAATGGTAGATGCAATAAATAAATAACGCTACACTGTCATAGCCCCACACTAGCTTCTTTGTGTCGTGTGTGCCATTGACAACACACAAGACAAGGACACACACCCAGACCAAGAACGAAAATCTTAACAAATACGTATTTCCAACTCGCTGGGAAACGAACCCGGGTCCCTTGGAACGGCGATCCCGCATGGCAAGAATTGCACCAAACGGTAATAAATGCAATGCAATTTTAGTCACTCTGCTGTTAATTGCTGAGGAGTTTCTTTGTCTAGGTCTAGGGCAAATCTATTTTTTTAACAATTACTTTATTTTTATAATGTAATCACAGTTTATTAACCAGTTGAACTAGTGAAAACGAATCCTCGTCAATCATGAGACCTGTGCTCAGTAGTTCAGTGGCGTAGCGTGGGTTCGTGCCGCCCGGGGCGGAGACAATTTGCCGCCCCTACGTAAAAAAAAAATTTGCTAACCCCTTAAAGTGGGATAAAAATCAAATAATATATTTTTTGTGTACATAATACCTTTTATACATTTCATACTGCACCCAAAACAAATATTTTTTTTTATAGCCTGAAGGGCTGACGAAAAAGCGGACGAGCCACCTGATGGTAAGTGGTCATCGTCGCCTATGGACACAGGCAACACCAGGGGAGTCACCAGTGCAACGCCGGCCCTGAAGGAGAGCTCTTTTTACACCTTTCTTGAAGAACCCCATGTCATAGCGGTCCGGGAATACCTCGTAAGGAAGCTCATTCCACAGCTTGCAAGTTCGCGGCAAAAATGATCGTGAAAATCGAACTGCAGTCGTTCGCCACAGATCCAAGCGATGTGGATGGAACTTCAATCTTCGGCGAGTGGTGTAATTAGTTTATTTCATTAAATATCTTAATTTCCACAGCGTTGATAAAGTGGTCAATAATCGTGAAGAATTTTATGCACCTATTAAGCAGACGAATAAAACATCATGTTACAATGTAAGATTAATTAATTCACATTATACTAATAGCTAAATCACCGTTTTATTATTTCTAGGGAGATTTATTAGTCGATTTCGCCAACTTGAATCTAAAGAAAGTGAGTGAGTTTATAAATGATATGGTTGTATAACATCAGTCTGACGTCTGGTGCGATAGTAAATATTCAAATATATATACCTATATTTTTTGTTTTATTATTGAATAAGTCCTTGCTTTCGTTCGGAAAACACATTACGTATTCGCGTATTGAAACGTGTTTTCCGTGAAAATTAGATATTTTCCCTCAAAAAGTAACCCAAAATCACTCATCGGCACTTAAAGTATGTACCTGCATGCCAAAAATTACACAAATTCATTAAAAAATAAACGTTTAAATAAATAAACCTTTCAATTCTGAAACATCGTGGTAGAAATATTACAGTCGATTGTTTTTCGACAAAGGAAACTCAAAATGGATATTATACAATAAATACTGCAAAGTAGTCAAAGTACCTTTGAAGTTAAGGAAGCAAATGAGCACCCTTCAGTTGCTGTATATGACAAATATGGCGGACACAGAAAACAAGACCCAAAATAGGATTACGAAAGATAGATACATCGTCTAAAGAGCCGTTGAGAAGTAAGGGAATTGCCACTCGCTGCTTAAAAGCAATTTGATGACCTATGTTCACAGTTCTGTTTAGCTTGGAAGCTAAATTTTTAACCGACTTCAAAAAAGGAGGTTCTCAGTTTGACCTGTATGTATATATGTATATTTGTGCGCGATTATCTCGCGTTTGGTCGAACCGATTTTTAATGCGGTTTTCAGCATAGTATTTGTCAGACTTAGGAGAAGGATTAAGGAATATTAACCGCGTTTACCTGAACCAATTTTTACTTTTCGGCGTTTAAGTCGGTTCTATTTTGTAAAAAGTTATTTTAAGTTCTCTCCGTCAATCTACGATGAATAAGGCACAGGGACGGAAAGCTGTCATTAGTGTAGGATAAAATTAAAACTAATTCTATATCGACAAAATACACGCAGGTAGGTATTAATTAATGTTTTTTATGTAAT
This sequence comes from Hesperia comma, assembly GCA_905404135.1. NCBI lineage: Eukaryota > Metazoa > Arthropoda > Insecta > Lepidoptera > Hesperiidae > Hesperia > Hesperia comma. The sequence goes on from FR990034.1 coordinate 11,159,189, forward strand.
TTTATGATTTAATTTAATTTAACTTTGACTTAAACAATGCTAAAATATGACATGTTAATTAGTGTAAGTGGTTATGTACCGTTCTAATTAATTAGATAAATAAATAATTAATTAAATAAATAAAAATAAATAAAACGTAGAAATTGGCTCATAAATAAAAGAGTTTGAAGAATCATGCCTAAGAATTAGGCACATACTATCAGTCCTAAAGGACAGGTTTCGAAGCGAAGCGAGGGCGGGTTTACCAGTAATGTAGATAAATACCCATATTAATGGGATTCAATAAAAATTGTTTCTAAAGCGGAATTGATGTAACACTTTCTACATAATAACATGATTATAATGTTGCCGCTTCGCTTGATTGGTTTAAATTACTGCCTATTAAATTGTGACTTGTAATTATTAAAACCGACAAGAATCTATTAAATGTAATGGTTTATTTTGGCCACTAACATGGCCTGATATTAATGACATAGGTAATGTTCCTGAAACTTATAATTTAGGTAAGAGAAATATAATAATTTCTTTAGGCCCAGAGCTTTCAAATTGTACTATTATTTAACTTTACTGTAAGTTGCTCGCAGCTTGATTTTCAGACAACCTTTCATACCCTTTTTTACGTGGGGAAATCCTTATGGATACCAATACCCTACTTTATCTTTTTAGAAGTGGAATGTAATAAGATCCTTTTTTTAGCGGACGTCTATAAGCTATTAATTGTCTATCGGTCAAATTTTATCTTATACGTGATTTATACCTACATATTTCGTGTTGAGTAAGTAAGTGATCTTTGGCTTTTGTATCTTTAGAGGTTGTACCTAACCTCAAATAATGTACTTCTAATAATGAATGAATAGATAAAACAACCGCTTTACCTTATGTTTTTGTTTATTCGTTACAAACATACTAAGATAAAAACTACGAATAATTCTTCCTCATAATATTACGAGTACCTAGTTGCAATTGCAACAAAACGTAATAATTTAAAATCCTACAAACGCCTCTTCATAATAATCTTAATATGTTATATAAGCTGATTGGTATCCCAAGGCGAGTGGTGGACCAGCCACGCCTATTATTTAAATTCCGCAATTTATACCCTCATGACAGTAGACACGATCCGATCACGCATGTTCGATATAATTGATTATGGAAAAAGAAATTCTAGCTCGCGTATTGATATAATTTATCGATTATAAACATAAAACCATTATAATATAGCCTCAAGCTGTCTTATTAGTACTCGTTTAAGATTTTATTGGCAAGGCTAATGGTTCTCAAAGTTGTGTGAATGTGTCATCGTAGGAACAGTGACGGATCTGTTATTATCAAATTTTACAGGGTAGCTTTTCAAATATTTTTTTTGTATAACTATGAGTAGGAAAAGAAGCTCCTTGGGGGGTTTTTTTAACGCTTTTTCTCCTAAGACTGCCCCCGGAAGGAACTTCTTAAAGCGATGGCGCGGCATAGTTTGACGTTCGAAAAGTGTTTGTTGAAACCCAATTGTTAATAACCTTAATTTCATTCGTTCATTCGCCATTTTACCATTTACGCATTAAATCCCCTCATTGTCATGGTAGCTTTAGGCGTTTCAATAAAAAGTGAAATAATTATATTTCCTTCGACACTACCCAATACTTTAGCATTTGAAGGAAGTTTGACAAGCGCTGCATTCATACCCGTCTTGTCCAAATATATTGGAAAGCGGGTATTACGGCGGATCTATCGAATAGTTAAATTTTTCGGTATTGATACTTTATTAGCATTAAGGTGAAGTTTTTGCCGTTGGTTATATTTTATATTATTATTCATATGTCAAAACTATAAATAAATTAAAATGTTAAAGCAGTGGAAGTCTTTGATCGTCGTACACTACACAAGCGATCTAGCTTACATACTTTGTAGGGTCTTACCAAAGGGTGACAAATGAAACGCTGTTAATATTACCCTGTTTGTCTCTATATCTGTCTGTCTGTTTGTATGTCACAAGGTTTCAATAGAAGTAGAGGGCTCAAAGATTGTTTCAGAGTACGTACTAGAGTAGAAATACATATATTTGTTACCACTGGAAGGCACTTCTCACATTACGCTATTCATGAGATACGCGACTGCAACGCTACCCAAAATTAGTATGTATTTGACACTTTTAACCGACAGAAGACGCATCGTCCTGTCAGTACATAGTGACTATGTATAGCTGACCCTAAGTTAAAATTCATTACAAGTTTACGTTTGAAGAGATCTGGAGGTCTTCTACTTTCTATATTGTTCCAACTCGTTCAAGAATAGAATTTATAGAGCTCTTTGATCCGTTCGAAATTCCTATTGATTTGCAATGTATTCTGGATGCAGTCTGAAAGGAAAGAAAGTAGGAGAAGTTCTGCTACTTTCTTTCCTTCTTCTTGTTTTCTCTTGACTGACAACACATCGGAGATACCGTTGGTGTAACTGAAGCCCATGGGCGAAGTTTATCAATAGCCATTAGGTATCTCGTCTGCTCTGATGTCAACTACATCCACAGAATCCTTGGTTCTTCACCAGTTACGGACATTCAAGACTAGCATTTTTAAGGTAGGATTTTAAATTTTCCAGCAACAAATTCATGGCTTCTTGGCTTCCAAACGCTTCAGTCGATCCACCAAGGGCCATAGCCATTCTTGATAAACCGGCGAGTAGGAGAAGAAGGGATAAGAATGAAGAGATGAGTCCACCACACTAGCAACTGGAAGTTATCGAACGCTAAACCCGATCTGTTGAAACCATAAGTCGCATTTGTGAATACAATGCCCGTCTATTTTGTGTAAGCCTCTGTAATCGTATTATGCTAAGTATTCTGGGCTGGGGTCGATGCTTCGTATACTCTTTGAATGTTACTTTACATTCTTTTTCATCCATTGGTCTAGACTAGTTCTGGATAGAGTTTTAATGGATCTGTTAAATATAACGCGTCTGTTTTGTCGATGCATCAGTTATCTTACACTAACAATGACTAAGGCCGTTTCTCACACAACGGTATTTGGCAGCGTCTAGGATACTTTCCATGCGTCGCTCGTGAATCGTTACAAAATTCGCACCCGAGGCGACGCGTCTATGATGCATGTCCTGGCAGATTTCAGTGTAAGGCAGTTCTCACACAACGCAGCAAGCGACAAGGATCTTGTCAGTGTATGAAAGCAACGCGTCTACGATGCGTATCCTGTCAGTGAACAGTGTCAGATACAGCTAATTTTGGATTGCGTTGCTGTCGCGTAATAAATAGCGTAATGTGAGAAGTGCCTCAGTGTCGGCGAACTGTGGATTGCGTCGGAGTCGCGAAACTAATAATTAAAACAGCGCTGTGTGTTAAGGGCTTTAGAGTCCGTACCCCGTATTCAGTTGTCATGGGAGGCAACGCATGGCTGATACAACATGCTTATGCTCAGTTTTACATTGATATAGAACGTGGTCAGGAAACTTTTATACAGGCCATTTAAACACAATATCGTTTGTTTGTTATTCTTCTTTATTTTTTTCTTCTTTCTTCCTCATATTACTTCGCCTTCTTGAATTTTCTTTACTTAGTAACACACACCGGTTCATTTACATTGCATTAACATTTTAGGAAACCTGCATATCTAAGAGTTCTCTTCAATGTTTTCAAAGTGTGAAGTCTACCAATCCGTACTTCACCTTGGACTATGGTTACCTACTCACATGGGAAGCCCGTGCTCAGCAGTGGGCCAAATAGCTTTTGAAGAAGCATCGGCTGCGCTGTTGTTGTATAATTTCTCAAAGTAAACACAAGATTTTAACGTCTAGACGAAAGGCGTTCGATAATGAATATCGCGAGCTGCTATCGCGGTTAACATAAATAAATAAGAGCAAAATTTAACCTCGTACACGTCTTTCATTGAGTCATAACTCAACCGTATGTTTACCGCTTTGATCGGGAATGGTCGCGAGGGGAATATATCAGATCTGTCGTTGTAAATATCCATGGATCTTAATACTTATCGGAAAATAGAAAGTTTACACTCGATCGATATCGATGGAGAAATAGCTCAAGTCCTTGGGGGGAAAAATAACGTCAATGTTTTCATGTAAACTTTCAAAAATTGCAAGTGGAAATTTGTTTTTGAGTGACATGTACCAACCTACTCGTTGATTTGTATGGCCAATTGAAATATTTCTCCTTAAAATCAACTCTTTTCATCCCATTAAAATCAACTTTTTTACTTTGGCTCGGATATTGTACATTTAAGACATCAGTTACACACAACCCAAGAACCGCCACTAATCTATCAAATTAACCTGGCTGAACATCGAACCTTGGACGTCTCCCTAAAGTCGTCTAAAACTGCTAAAATCCTTTATAAAGGGACCACGCACAAATCAGACATTTTCACACAGGTAGGTATTTCATTTCGTACGTGCTTAATAAATAAAACCTTTCTCGATTTTTTATGATTCTGAGACCCGTATGTTTGATGGAAATACAATAACTCACATCAAAGTACTCCCGTGTCTATTTGATCGTAATGTATAATTTTCGTGGAAAATCATTGGTCGTGCACTCCCGAACAAAGTCTTCACTGTTTTAATTCCGATTTTCATCCAAATTGGGCTCGCGGTTGAGCCGTGAAAACGTCACAAACAGACAGACATACTATCGCAATTATAATAATCTAAGTATGGATGATATGGACTATTTTCACTCTCCAGCCTTCTAACTAAAATTTACTGTATATCATAATACCGTTCCGCTGTGACGTGAAACAAGGAAAAACAAAAAGACACAGGTTCACGTTTATAAATTATTATTATTAGTACATAATTTAATGGTGGAATAAAGAAACACCTATACATAATATGATGAATCCTGAAAAACTTTGGCAGACTGGTATTTTCAGGAGTCGTACAAAAATTCGCACTCTCTTTACCTATGACATTACGACTCTTAGGGTTACCATGCCAAAATTTAAAAAATCCGGATACATTTTTAAAAAAGTTTTGTAATTTAATATTTTTGTTGATATTTGGTGCAAAGATAATTTACCTTGATAATAATTGTAATAAAGTTAGGTTACCTTTTATCGCGAAAAAGTGTGTTCCTTCTATTACATAAGAGATGGTAAACTATGGGACACAAAAAGTGTGGACTTAACGATTTTAAACCATATTTCCGGAAACGAAGCGAGGATGAGTTAATTATAAGTCAATGCTTCACTACAATCTCACGTAACCTAAGTGGCGACGCAGTTTAGGGTGGTAAAGCGCACTAACTTAGTAATAGCCTATTGAGTCTATTTTCAGTTTCTTTTTTAATCCGGACAACTCAAAAACATCTAGTAACCCTAGTCCAGATATGATCACGAGGGCGTACCTGCGAATGGTTCCATTTCCGAGTAATGTATGTGCTATACATTACTTAAATTTTGGTGGAACGTTCCCTTTCGTTCGGTTTGTACGATTCGGTTAACGATATTACAGACGCGTTCCATTTTTAAATCGCTATGACACGAGATTGCGTTTCGGTTTAATTTCCGGTTACATTTACTTACAATGTCATAAATCAATAGATTGTTTAAAGACTTCAACCCATTTATGGCCCACTAATTAGTAGGTACGGGACTTTCCTCATCATTGAGGAGTCTTAGAGCATACTCCACCACGCTGCTTAAGTTTGGATTGGTGAAGGGATTAGTAGCTTATCCAAGTATCGGTAGTTTTCACGCCGATCGAAGGCCTCCGACATGGCTTAACGACTGCTGTCTATCGATAACAACCGGGACCAACGTAAACCGAGAATAGAAATCAAATCTTTCTACATCTATCTATCTATATCTATCTATCTATCTATTCTATACACATAGTAAAATTGTAGGTAACTGATCGCTGTTTGTGCACGCTAATCTTAGAAACGACTGAACGGATTTTTATGGGAATTTTACTACTATGTACGAATAAAGTCACAAGGCAAGCAACAGCTAGTTTTCACTATAGGTACTTACTGAGAATCGATTGTTAGTACACACATGAACAAATATTTTGTCCTAATGGATACGTTAAGAAAATTGCTAACGGAGAGGTTCTTGTGATTAGAATACTCGTAATTTCAGAATACTTTTAACTTTTGAAGGTTACATAAAATCTTTGTTCCGGAGCGATTATGTGTTCTATAAATAGGAAAATGTATCGAATTTCGGACCTTACCACAGTCTGGTAATATGCTGCTCAAATCAAATCAAATCGCAAAGTTTAATATTTTAAAAGACTAAAACGTTCTTCGCCTTAACGCTATGCAAATGGCGAATGAAATTAATTTTCCATTTTATTTGTGGCTTCTTTCTATTTTGATTAACGACCTGCGTGTTCGTTTCTATCATTTGTCATTAATACGTGCGTAGTATTTATGCCACGTGGAAACTACGAAATCGGTTTAACGTTGTTCATAGTCAAAGTCAAAAAATAATTCAACATCTTTTTAACTAATAAATTATTATTGCACTGTTAAGTTTTTGCCTTATGTAATAGTTCGTAATTAAATATTAGTATATAGCATAATACCTATACCTACGTGTTAAATCTAAACATTATCTGTTTCCTTCTGTATCACGTCTATAATTTGCGTCAAGTCATGTGTATTTACACATAAGAAAAACCTTGTAGGTCGGTCATCGTTGTCATGGGCGGCAGCGGAAGGGTGGTCCTGCCTGCTCGTTTGTTACCTTTGCTATCGCATAAAAAATAGACACCATATGTTTTGGAATTATTGTATTTTCAATAATTTGTTTACTTCGTTTCATCCTTTTACTGTTACAATTATGAGGATGACATGGGTACCAATACTTTTATATTTTTGCCATCAACCCACTAATACTTTAGGTCAAGGGTCTTTCTTCATAACGAACTTTCTTCATAACAGCCTTGAGCCCTTTCCGCCACAATGTTACAGTGTTAATTGCCGGAGCATTTTGTGTAATAAATAGGATATATTTTATCGAAATTCCGACCAATATAATAAATTTGTGTTTGCCTAGTAGCTGAAATTAGACCTTAATCGTTATTAAAATTTGAAGAGAATAATTTCATAAGCACTTTAAATTATATTTCTAAAACTGGTACTGGTCAGTACCTACCAAAAAGTGATGAAAAATATAAGTAAAATAAAACATAACTGATTCTTCTTACTTTGTTTAGTTATTTCCACTTGGCTTCGTGGCATTTTTATTATGAAATATTGTATTAATTTGCGGAGTTGAAAAGATGTATGCCTTTTAACATACCAGTTAATAAAATACAACAAAAACATTGAAACGTGGTACATCCGAGAATCAAACGTGGGATGGAAAGGCGCTACATAATCCAAATCGTTAAAATCATAGACTAATCAAATTGACCGATTTTGTTTACTACCTGCGACTCGCTCCGCAGAAACTGTTTAGACACACGTTCCCATGTTTGGTAGTGTTACATCCGGATTACTAAGTAGTAAAATTAATCGATTTGATATAAAATTATCGTTTATCATTTATAAATTGATCTTGGTTAGCTAATAAAAACGTGTAAAACGAATTCGATGATGTTCGTGCAGTCGAGTCAGTTTGAAAATAAAACTGGTCTCTTAACTTCGGAAAATTTTTGCTGATGATTTGTCTTTCACACAAATTAATGACACTTTTTAACAAATGGAAGTCATTTTACTTGTTTAAAGGTATTTATTACAACGTCATAAGTAATGGACAAGCGCCAATGCGTTTTCTTTCTTTATCAAAGAAAAATTAAATAACAATATAATTACGCAGTATTATTTTGTATTCGCATTCTAAGTTCAAAATTCCCCCTCTGCTAGACATCAGTACTTACGCCGGGTTCCCACTACGCCGGACCGGCAGATCTGCCGGCTCGGTAAAACTCCCGGAAGGCCTAGTGGCTGTACAAATTGTATGAAGCTATTCACATTATCCCGGATCCGGCGTTTTCGCCGAGTCCGGCATTTTTACCGAGCGTTTTGTCACTACAAAATGCCGGTAAAATCACCGGACCGGAGTAATGTGAACCAGTTCCGGCCTGTGTTCCCCGCCCCGCCCGTGCAGCCCGTGCTCCCCGCACTTCATTCGGCTCGCATTTTCTGACTAAAGTAGACGCTACACGTCATGAACGATATCCAAATCGTATTGTTACCGCCTTATATGCACGCAGTCTGCCTATCTGTGATGGCACTTATCATATAAGCTTTGTGTTAGAAGTTTATTGTAATTATAGTGTAAAAATATACATATATATATATTTATATTCTTATACATATTGGCAATCAATAAATAAATAAATAAATAAAATGAGGTGCTTGTCCGATTTTCTTGTGGGCTCCGGTGTAATGTGAACACTCTGTCCGGTGTCCGGTTTCCGGCAGATCTGCCGGTCCGGCGTAGTGGGAACCCGCCCTAACAGACGCGTTCTGTTGGTTTTCTGTTACGAACAGATTGATATCGCATGCCGCTCTCTGATTGGTCAAGACAGTGGGCTCGCCTTGGTCCATCTTTAAATTTAAAAAAGGAAGTCAAGGAAGTAGTTAGATTACCGCACAACCGACTACCGGACGCATGGAGAGCAATCGCATTATAAGGCATATCTCATTTGTCGCAAACTCGCAAATAGCACCGTAACGCCTCGCATGTCAATTTAGTTGTGATAATTACGAGTATACATCCGTGTGAATATAGACGAATCCAGTGAGTATGTGGATGTGTATGTGCTTCAGTTTGAACCACGTTTACCGGCCGCACGGCTTGGACTCCCTGGCCGCTTTCGAAGACCGTGAAGCATCCGCTGTAGCAGTATTCAGATACGTGGCTACAGCTTATTTACTTCCTGCACAAGTGGTGTTTGTCCAGCGGATTCGGTTACGAAATTTATTTATCTTTCATATACTGCGATTAGCTGTTGAGTTGAGTTAACTAATATTTGGGTGCCTAATCCATCTTTGGGGGGTCATTTATACGTCACCCCAAGCAATTTTATCGTAGTAAGACCGTACGTAAATCATACTTATCATCATAATTAACAATAAAAAAAATTCTTCAATTTTCTTATTATTTCATTGGATCATCTGTTTATTTTAAATGTAACTATGAACTTGATATCGATTTCTTTCGAACTTTTTACGATATGAATCATAATTATGACGTCATGTAGGTACCCCTACATTAATATATGCCGCATATTTTTAATTTCCTTTTAATACGCTATCTGTTATGTGATACAAAGTTCCCCTATAGATACAGAATATTGACCGCTTGTGTCTGTGGAATAAGAAAATATATGGAGTGTCATTATTATTAACTTTCTTTAAAAGTCTTAAAAGTTATCCTGTTTTCTTGTAATTATGATAATAAGTAATGAATTAAGAAAGACAAAAGCTGACGAAAACTTTGCGGAACAACTACGGAAAAATCCATATTTTCTACTTTGTAAGTCAATTTCTCGGACATTTATTTACTTTTTATCGCCTTAATTTTAGGATTCCTCGCTCTAAAAGTTAAGTAAACTTGCACTGTAGAATTAGAATTTAGAATTTAAAATGCTACGTTACCTTTTACATAAAATGGATCAATAATAAATAATTCGTACGTATGATCTACAATTATAAAGTAAAAATACCGAGACTTATATTTTAACAGTCGTATTTTCTTCTCGATGGATTGCACTAATCTATAATTTCCGCCATTTTGTCCTATTACTATCGTATATCGAAGGGGCGTAGGGGATCCTTTATAAAACTGGCATATTCTGAACAATTGCATAAAAATATACATTGGCTTAAAAATACTACTTTTAAGGTTCCCTACCTCATAAGAGCATACGGAATGCTTATAAGGTCATTATGATTCTTCCATCTGTATGTTAAGAAGCTTTTTCTCGGCAATGCGAAGAGATATGCTCAAATCAATATCACATAGTCCGGTCAATATCTTATGGAGCAGACAAAAATATTAGTTCTTAGTAAATGCATTCAAAAGCTACGGTCGTTTAAGCCCCTCTATGTCGAAATTACACGCTCGCAAACTTATTAAGGACATATTAGACACTTCTCGTTGATTTTCAATCAGTTTGAAGCGACGTAAGAACTTACGCTGAAGTAAAGGAAAAGTTCAAAAAATGGTAATTTATCGTTGTCACAGAAACCATTACAAACGGAAATAACTAATCGCTTACCATGATGAAAGTACGGAACCTTTCTGCGCGAGACATACTCACACTTGGCAGGTGTTTTATTCATGAGGATTTGTGCAAAAAGCTTACTAAGCTCTATGGGATATATAATGAGTTATAAATTTAGTTTTATGAACTTAACCAATAAATGTCCGGGTTCGAACCTTGGCCCAAGCGAATTAAGGGCATTATACATGGTACAAACGTGACGAGTAAAGACCTTAATGCCCATAATCCACTCTGGTGAGAGATTAGAAGTCATGAAATTATGGGGCTTATCAGGCATTCAGGTTTTACCAATAAACACTGGCCAGTATCATTATGGTAAATTAATACTTTTATCACAAGACAATCATTGCTTCTAAGTAGCTATACTGTACTCAGCCGTTTATAATTTTGAAAAAGTATGTGCGTAGAATTTAATTATCACTTTGAATTCTCCATAATGTTCTCAAATCGTATCTATTGCGATGAAAGTAGCAGGAAGTAGTTAGTTAAAATTCAGCTGTGACCCGAAAATACAAAGTAACCATTGCAAGTTGCCTTTAAAATGTTACTAGATCACGCTACTCAAATATCCGCTTCGAAGATTTATCACCTATAAAATGTTCAATAGTACCTATTCTCCATCAGAATAGGCAGGTCACCTTTCAGTGTTTTTATTTGCAGACAGTAATTCTATACGTACACTGGGTTACGAATAACGTACTGTATTTACGACTGGTGTTCAAGTTACGAGCTCTTGTAGGTTGCAAACTATTTACACGTACGACAGCGACACGACAAAAAGTCGCATAACGTTGTTATGCAGTCGTGTGGTATTTTACCTAATTCAAATATGCAGCATTTTTACCTGCAACGAATACTTAATTTTCACGTCACGCATCAATAGATGATCACGGAAATAGCGATGAAAATAATAAAAGGCAAGGTTCTCAACTCCGTTGTAAGTATTTTTTTACATTTGTTACCTTAAATTCCGTAACTTACTAGCCGATTTGGACTTTTTTTGTTGATTCTAAGAATAAAACTACTTGTCGCTTGGTGCTATTTGATGAAGAAGTTCCAATTCAGGGATTAAAAAATTGGAAATAAAATTTGTCATTGCCGTCATACGACACGACGTTGTAGCGACATCGTAACGACCAGAAACAAATAAAATTCTCATTAGTGTTAATACGCCACTATTACAAGAGACATATTTTATAGTAGCGAAAACGTAACACCAAAACAGAGCAAATACACTATTCACACGCGCGTTATTTTGTCGCATCGTTATCGTATCGTTGTCGCACGTGTGAATAGACTTTTGTACCACTTACCACTTATTATAAGGGTCAATAAAGCTTAAATAAATAAATAAATAGACACTGTGGCCGTTATTCTGCCGTTGCGTTTGCTTTATTTTTGGTTGGAAATTTTCAACATTCCCCAGGCATTTCCCCATTTTACTATTTTTTGTGTAGAACAAAATAATCCTAGCCTGTAATTTGACTTTAGAATAAAGGTTTTTCTTTTCACGCTGAAAAATAACAATTTCAAGTTTATAAAGGTACATAAGTATAACATTTTTTCAGTTACAAAGGTAAATGGGCATTTTGTTTGGGCCTACGACCCACCAGCGTTCAGTAATGAAACTAGTCAGAGTTTGTTAAGGACCATGAATACTACCCAATGAAATGAGTCGCATTGCTCAAAAGCATGGGAGAGCTGTTTTATTAGCAAAGGAAGATTTACAGATCAAAAGGTTAATTTACTTACTAATTTGCTACTTTGCAACAATCCGCGAGCAAACTCGTATGTATGATGGTGTATACTTTCATTCAAGTAGCACCTCCCTCCCACATAGGAACATGCAACAAACAAAGAATTACACCAACATACATACCTCCACCAACACGTGTTTCGCTCCAAAACAGGGCATCATCAGGTTAAGTAGACTCTACGATGGTCAGTCGCAAAGTCAAAGGTATATTTTAAAAATTCACCATGCTGAACGGAATTTCAGTGTCCTGAGTTCGATTTCCAGTTAGTTAGAAATTTGAATGATGATTTTTTTCTGTTCTCGGTCTGGATGTGTTCTTGTCTTGATGGTTGTCCATGACATCCACGACACAGGACTTCCTGGTGGGTCCATAAGTGTGACGCGTTCATTGATGTAGAATAATACCAGATTCACAATCTCAGACGAATTTTGACGTTTTTTGTGCTAATAGTTCCTTAAGCCACCAATAGATGGCGATACAACAACTAACTGAATCAGGCTAACGTAACCTTGTTGTAGATGCTTTAAGTAAAGAACAATAAATTCACGTTTTAAATTGGCTCCGAATACTATTTTGTAGTTTTATTTTCGTCGTACCGGGAGCATAAAAATACGTTAGAGTAATTTAAACCTTACCCAGACGCCTTAAAGTTTTAATTACAAAACTGTACACAAAGAGCAATAAGTATGTAAGCGTGTTCGCGCCCGGAGCGCTCGAATGCGACTATTTAAATAGTCCACCCAAATTTCGATTTGGGCGCACTTTAAGTGGCCACACTTTTCGAGTACTGATTGTGCATCTAATATTATTCTACATCATAGATCTAAACGTCAGTGTAATGCTACATCTATGTTCTACATCGATAAACGTGTTATTTCAATTACTTGCTGTGCTTACAATCAATGAGAAACACGGATAATGGCATATATTAATTTTATCATTGCAACTGCCTCACTGCTGGATACGGGACTCCTCTCGCTTTATCGCCATAGTCCACCACGCTGGCCAAGTGCGGATTGGCGGACTTCGGACGTTTTCCTTCACCGTTACAGCGAGTGACATTTAAATGCTTAAAACGCACATGACTTCGACCCCTCGTGGTCAGACTGGTCCAACTATCAATCTGCCCAGTGGAAATAACCCAGTAGGAGGCCAAATCCTCAAACTCTAGGTTATCCCCACTTACATTAGGTACGTATATTTACCGCTTACATTGATTTCATTTAAATTTTTATTTATTTGATCTACAAAATCGCTAATTCGTTCAAATTACACCACACGATTGCAGTTTGCGCTGCGCACGCGCCATGTCGCCTGTTTCCTGCCGAAACTCGATCACTCCGATCGATGCTGACAAAGGTGACAATAGATTGAATAACCGTGTGCAATGTTGTAGTGAAGTGCCTGGAAGCGGTGAATTTATTGTTTTTGGTGAACCAAGTGTAACGTAACGATTAAGTCAGATTATTACGTAATTTACATAGTACTTAATACCCAATAACTACAAATTCATAGGCCTAGACGACTATTTCTTTGTCGAGAGTGTCATGGACAATACACAAAGTCTACAGCATCCACACCCAGACCGGAAATAGAAATGTATACTCACATTGATATTTGTTTGTTTAACGGTACAAAAAATTAAAATAATGTGTATTAGAAAACAAAGTTACAGACAAAGAAATAATAGATGCTGTGTTGTATTGGGTTGGGTTCTAATACAAAGGTTTTTGAAACATGATAAAATATTTTTTTTCTCAGCACTCAGGTATCATTATTGCTACTGTTAAGGTTATAATTAAAATAAAATATTTGATGTGCCACTCGAACTAAATTCATGACAAATGATAGTCATCAGTCATTCAAAAGATCCACTTGGAATTATGAATTCGTGCCTTTCATATTCATATTATTACAGTTCAAAACAGGATGAAACGTTTTTATCAAAATCTCATACAATAAACCCCTTCAACAAAGCGAGAACGAATTTGAAATGTTAATCAGTGAAGGAGAATTCCTTCGATATTTTATCGTTTCGATATTAGCAGCCAGTATAAAACATCTGACAAACGTTTTATTAAATTCCTATAAAAAATGCTTCCTGACATTGACACCTTATGGCCAACATTGATGACATGTTTCCGTCAGGCACTTCTCACACAACGCTATTTATGAGCTACGCGACTGCAACGCAACCCAAAATTCGCTGTATCCGACAATCCTGTCAGTCAAAAGTGTCAGATACAGCAAAATTTTGGGTTGCATTGCAGTCGCGTAGCTCATAAATAGCGTTGTGTGAGAAGTGCCTTATGCTACGATTTCCATAAATATGAGAGACGATCATTCGTATTACTACATATTATTATTACTCGAAAAAAAATGCGTGCGTGTTGTAAAACAAAGTTACATTGTTGCTTATCTCTGACACCTAATAGTCTGACTTACCTGAATTGACAGCTGGCACCTTATTGGCTGCGATACATAAAACTGATTGATCAATAAGCAAGTATCTATGACTGAGCAGTTCTGAGCACAGCCCATTTCCCTCAAGCAAAAATCTTACACTTTTCATTTTCTAGCTTCCATCTGTACCGTGCGATAAGGAATTTAAAATAAAGTAAATAAATTAAATTAACTCCTTTAGCACAACACTACGATTTTATTTTCTTCTTTTTTAAAAAATGTTTTCTTTCTTTCTTAACTATGGCAAGTTTTCATCGAACGTAGAGAGCAATTACTTGCTTCCATTTAGCAGTAATGGATTGGTTAGATCTTCTCGTGAGTATCTTTAAGAAAGTTTAAAACCAAATAATGCTACTAAGATTGTTTATTAAAAAGCTGTTATTTAATTATTTTATGTCAAATTACATAAATGTCCATGAAATAATTTGAATTTAGTAATAACTAAATTGAAAAATATATTTTATTTTTAAATCGCAAACAAGTACAATTTTGGGCTGAACTATGTCTGTCAGTCAAAATGTTTCTTTTTGTGTCTACGAATAGGTTCCTATTCCTATTAACAAAATAATACAGACTAGTAATTAACCCTCGCTTTGCAACAGTTGCATAAAAGCATTCTAAAACGATAATTAAACTTTACATAGAACTTCTACGCTAAATTTTAACTGCTATCCCGCGAGAATAGTTCCATTACGAGATGAAAATCGATCTGAACAAGGACACGATGTGTGAGTAATGCCATAAGTTAATAATATGGTAAAATATTATCTAAAGTGGCTTCCGTTTAAAATTCGCACATACAGGCAGAAAATAAATAAAAAAATTTGGGCTCTGCATCAATAAAGAAGCTAATCAATTTACGAAACGTCTATTATAACCGTAATGTTTTATTTGAATCAGGCCAAGATAAATTTTTGTTTCGGGTCATGGATGTAATAAGTATAATAGTAATAATCATGGGCGTAGCCAGCCCTGGGCTCAGGGTGGGGCAACTTTTTGAAATAATAGGTATGGTCTTAACTAGGAAACTATACCCACGGTCTTTTTATACCCTAAAGGGCTGACGTGAAAGCGGACGAGCCATCTGATGGTAAGTGGTTATCGTCACCCATGGACGAGCAACACCAGGGGAGTTACCAGTGCAACGTCGGTCCTGAAGTAGAACTCTTTTTACACCTTTCTTGAAGAACCCTATATTAAGGAAGCTCATTCCACAGCCTGCAAGTTCGCGGCAAAAATGATCGTGAAAATCGGAGCCTCCTTGTTCGTCATGAATCCAAGGGATGAGAATGATACTTCAATCTTTAGCCAGTGGTGCGATGATGGAAGCGTGAAGTTTGCACGTCGTTTGCAGTCGTTGAAACACGCAGATACATCCTATTTCTCTCCTAAAACCTAGGTGTTCAGCCTGTTAGTGACTCGTGGATAGTTGATAACTTGAAGCACTTCGGAGGCCAATTTGGCCTTAGCTTCCAGATGACATCGACACACCGACACATGTACTAATAGTGTGCGCGGTATGGAATGAACTGGAATGGAGGCGCCATGACAAATGGGGTTTTCTAAGCGAAAAAAAAAGCTTGTGTTTTCTCGGGTTGAAATCAACTAAATTGAGTCGTCCCCATTCCGAGACTTTCTCCAGAGAATTCTCAACTTCAGACACAAGTTTCCTACCGTGTTGTCATCTTCATAGCAATGAATACTGGTTGCACGCTCCAACATATCATTAACATGCAGAATTAACAGAGTAGGAGACAGCACAGACCCTTAGGGAACACCAGCGTTTATAGGTTTCATATCTGAGCAACCACCGTCAAGTACGGCCTTTAATGTCGCTCAGATACAACTCTGGCTACCCAATTGCATGACCTCTCAGGGAGACCGTAGATGGATGCTTCGCAAGAAGAGCCCTGCCAGTCTCGGTCGAGGGCCTTAGCGATATCCAGGAATGCTTCCTCGTTGCTATCAAGGGCCTGGGCCCATCGATGAGTATGATATACTAAAAGATCGCCAGCTGAACGTCCGTGAAGAAACACGTACTGCCGGTCACTGATCAACTGGAGATCCTCCAGATATCCTAGGGGCTGTACATTTATAATACGCTCCATAACCTTAGGATTAACCTGTACTTAGCCGGGTCACTAAGATTGCCCTTTTCGGGGATAGGATGAACTAGGGCTACTTTCTATGAAGACGGTACTATTCCAGTGGTGTAGGATAGCGAAAATAGGTGCTTTGAAACGGGAGTAAACTCGGGTGCACACATCTTAATCACCACTGCAGAAACACCATCTGGTTCATTCGACTTCTTGGTATCGAGGGACAGTAGTGCTCGTCTGACAGACTTACGAGTAAAAATTGGCCAAGTGCGAGTTCTACTCGCTCATGAAGCGTTCCGTTGCAGCTAGTAACAGATTATAAAAATATATTTATATTTGAGTTGATTGAATAAAAGGTAAATTGTGCTTTAGGATTTAAGACGTGTTAAAAAACTACTTACTAGATCTCGTTCAAACCAATTATGGGTGGAAGTTTACATGGTAAGGTACATTATAATTTTTCTTTAGTTTTATCGTGCTCTCATTTTAGAAGTTACGGGGGGACATTTTACCATTTTGGAAGTGTCTCTCACACAAACTATTCAGTTTAGAAAAAAAAGATATTAGCTGTTTTGAAGACCTATCCACCCCACGCGTATGGGTTTGATGAAAACAAAAATTTGAGTTTAAGTTCTAAGTAAAGGGAACCCCCAAAATTTATTGCTTTTTTTCCATTTTTCTGTGAAAATCTTAAAACGGTTCACAGAATACATCTACTTTCCAAGTTTCAACAATATAGGTAGTTCTTATAGTTTCGGAAAAAAGTAGCTGTGACATACGAACTAACGGACAGACAGACAGACATGACGAACCTGTTAGCGACAAAGTTAGTGCCAAGAAGTTCGGATTTCCCCTATGCCGTGTGGACAACTGATTTGTCTAGTAATCGCAGTGGTGGAAAAGAAGACCGACAGAAGTTGCCCTCGACAGCCTTAGCCAGCGACCAGAATTCTCGACTCCCGGGTAGTCGGGTAGCCGACTAGCTGCTCGCCAATTTTGCCAATGAATTTGGTCTTCGCCATGGGGCAGATGGATGCTATGCGACACGCTTGCGGTTAGGTGAAGTGTTGTCGTTAAGTGTTAACTTTCTAACGGATAATTATTATGTAGGTAGTTTGTGCCTGGTTAATTTAATTTTTTAGGTTTCGGTAGGTGCCTGTAAGGTACCTCAGGTCAGAGCCAGGGTGGGGCAAGTGCCCCACCCTTGTACTGAGCTGTTGGGCCAGGGTGGGGCAAGTGCCCCACCTGCCCCACCCTGGCTACGCCCATGGTAATAATAATTATGTACCTACGTCTGAAGCTATTGTTACGTGCTGATGCTCAAATAAGTAAAAAATGCTTATAAAATCGTTAAGCTTCTCGCCCACGAGGCACAACAGGTACAAAACGCTTCGTTTCGCAATCAACGCAATGCAACTGCTATGACACGTTGCAATATGCGCATAGCTTGCGCTTGGTACAAGGTATAACGTTTAAGCGTGTTCGAATTCAATCCTTATGAACGTAACATGATTAAAACAAGATGATTGTGATTAAAATATGTTATTTTTGTGACTTACGTAAAATAAAAATAAAAATATGTACGTACATATTAAAAATTTGCCACTTTCTTCGATGATAGAAAACATCGTGAGAAAATTCGCACACCTGAAGGTCGAAAATGCGAGAGAGTCAACATATTTTGTTTATTTGTTTGTCTTTCTTGCACTTCGAAACAGCGCATTTGATCGATGTGATTTTTGTTGTAGGGGTAGTTGAAGGCCTGGAGAGTGAGTTTTTTGCGGGAAAGTATCTTTTTTCACATAATTTATCCTTTTAATCCATGCTTAATACATATTTTTAAACGTAAAGAACAGTTTCCCGAAGCAAAAGGAGAGCGGGTTTATTCATATTTCTCATAAATTAGACCAGCACCTAAGCTCCAATGTGATGGAATATTCGTAGGCAAATAAATTTTGCGATTTGTTAGGGCCAAGGAGACATGCTTCATACGGCATACCTGTGTAGATAATGCAATTTAAATGCCTAATTGTACTAACAAGGAATAACTCCTAACCCCCGATGCGAAAATAGGGGTTTTTTAAGATTTACTCTCTGTTATTGTGTCTGTCTGAGGCACATAGCTCCTTAATGAGTGACACGTTTTGAGTCTTTTTAAAACGAAATCCTTGTTCATCGGTGCTTTTTAGCTGTTTGGTAGAAATCGGTCCAGCATTGCTACTGCGATGGTCGCCTCTAATAAAGTGTATCTACACCCACGTAGCGAAAGGTTCTTGGTTCAATTCCAGGTTGAGCCAGATATTTCTTTAACGTTCGACAAACGAGCAGGCAACCTGTCTTACGGTCTGGTTGTTTGTCAGCTATTCATAAAAAAATACCCAAAACGTCTTAATGCCCGCATTAAAACGTTTGCGGCTAAAAGCGAGAAGTGAGTCACCTCAAGACACCTTATAAATGCATTTTTTAATGAAGTCGTAAAGGTTTTGTGAAAGAATACCTCACGTCCTCGCGTACGATTAATTAATAAGGAAGTCGTCTTTCCTTTAAAATTAATCGGTCCAACGGAGTAACACATTGTGTGGTCGGCGCAGTTATTGCAAGTGGTTGTATTGGAGGAAATCTTGCTTATTAATAAACTAGCTGTGACCGCGACTTCTTTCGGATTTTTCCTAAATAATATAATATCAATTTGGGAATATTAGGATAAAAGTTCTATAGGATGCCTTATAAACTTTTCTGCCTTTGAGTAAAAGTTAAATTTAAATCAGTTCAGCTATTTTTGAGATTAGCCCGGACAAACACATAAAGAAAATGTTTTTCGTGTTTAAGTATTGTGTAAATTAGTTTAAGCATTCCGTTGTATGTTGTATTCTGTGTATGGAGCGTTAAAACAAATACACTATAAAATTTTATCTCAAAATCTCTTCCACGTACAGATGTTAAAATTTTATTATTATGGATGATTTCAACCTGCAGAGACCTTGGTATAACAACGCCATTATTAATGTTAAATTATCGATACGAATGCTGGTATTAATAACCAGGTAGGTGGTATCTCGTACATTTCTGTTGACTGATATCACTGTCCTTATTGTGGATCGGAAATTCTTAAAAGTGTTTGCTGTGAGGTCTTCATCGAATAATTGGTGGCGCCCCTGGTGTTGCCAATGTCCATGGGCGACGATGATCACTTACCATCAGGTGACCCGTCTGCTCGTTTGCCTGCTTAGGCTATAGAAAAAAAAATTGGGCCATAATAGGGCTGCCCGGAGCTTAGGAGGGCGCGTGAAGACGTCGCTGCGTGCGTCGGTCCCGATTGTTATCGGATAGCATTCGTTAAGCCATGTCGGAGGCTTTTGGGTGTCATAAAAATTTTGGACACACGTATTGGCCATTAATCCGCCTCGACTAATCTGCACTGGAATAGTGTAATGAAGTATGTTCCATGGCTCTGCAGTTATAAAATGGTCAGTAGAGATTAGTAGAGTCAGTCAGTAGGAGAGTATAGTCAAAAGAGGATTAAAGGACCATTAGTGGGTTGAAGCCAGGCCACGGTGGCACGGAATACTAATCCCAATCTAGGAGGACCAGGGTGTCATGCCATGATAAGTTAAAAATATTAAAGAATGAATATAAAATAAGGGGTGACAGAAGCCGGCACTTTTGTAACTGACTTCAAAATAGAAGGAGGTTCTCAATTCGACGGTATAATATGCTTTTTTATGTTTGTTCAGCGATTTTTTCGTCGTTTATTTTTTTGAAGTCGGTATTTTTTTTTCTTTTGTAAAAAGCAATAATTAGAAAAAAAAGCGTTTAATCCTTGAACGGAGAGCCAGGTTTCAAGTCAAGTCGAGAGAGTCAAGTCAAGTCGTGCACGCACCTGTGATTTCCAAAAAATTTTGCGTGTTAGAAATTTTTAATCACATATTTCGGTGAAGGAATACATCGTATGGAAACGTGCAAGCCTATTAGGTTTTCATAATAATCGCAAATGTGTATCAAATGTGCCAATACGTTATTTGGGGATGGAAAATGTACGATGCCAACATCCCAACAACATCATAATTATAGTGACCGAAGCCTAAATTACGCTGTCAAAATTTTTAACACTTCTCACATACATACAATACAAAGTACCGACAGCAACCAGTTGGAGCTTGGCCGCTGCCCAGGCGTGTCGTCTCGCCTGGAAACAATCTCAGATGTCAAAAGTTGGATTTTTTTTTAAACCTCAATTTAACCTATTTTACAAAGAACCTACATAAATTGGACCCTTATCATCATCATCATTATCATCATCATCCTCGCACCCATAACTGTGCCACTATCGCACTCCATGGCTCTGGTCTCCATTCACGATGGAAAGCGTTCATGTACATTGTACATTGCAGTTGTAAATATCCAAACTCAGAGCGCCATATCTATTTCATCACAATCTATCTTATTCCTGGAGTTCAGGAAGTAATGCTCCATCTTACGACCTTTAAAGGTCTACTGCCTCCCCTAATTGGCGTCAGACCGGTCCTGCGCCTTTGAATCCTAACTTGAACTTATCAGAGTACATACTGTGTAGGTACTTGGCATTTAGGGGCATTCTGAAATTCATTCTAAATCTCACCCTACCTGTTTGCATTAATTAATTGTCATAATTTAATCATTTTTTTTAATTACTTGTTATTCATTATGGGTTATCATTAGTTATCCTCTAGTTCATTTTGGTCCTGCACAATATGGTAAGATTATCTCTAGATTGTATTCCTTTTAACTACTTGGCATGAGGTTTTCTGGGTGAAATTTCTTTAGGAAAAAATCCGTATTGTATTACACTTTTCAGTTCATAAGTCTATTTCTATGTTGCTTGCTGTGGTTTGCATTATAGTGTTATTATTGTCCCTATGTTATTATTCCCTATTAGACGTCTCTTCTACACTGACTCTGTTACCTGTCATATCATTTTCCACACATTCAACTTATCTTTGGCTGTCCTAGTCTTCAGTAAATTCTTTATTTCCTTTATTAAAGTAATTTATTAGGCTTTATTTCCTGAAGTTAAAGGTATTTGGACATAGAATCAAGAACAAGCGGCTTAGTTTTCAAATTCCTGCTATTAAAATTGATGGATTTAACCGACTACTTTACAGCACTAAGGCGCTATCGCGTTTTACTATGACAAACCTAAGCTCACAAGTAAGTTGATAACGTAGGCGAACCAGCCTTAAAATTCCTTTATCAGGTCGAAAATATCATCTGTTTGCACTGTAACATTACATAACACCGTTAAATTTATTAATATCGCCACTTGAGACAAGATTCGCAGTAACATCACTCATAAAATATTTTATTACGAATTTCCTCATTTTGTTGTCAACAAAGTAAGACCAAAAGTGTCCAGGATACATTAATCTCGAACGTATAAACCAAAGTTCTTAAACTGAACCGTAAAATGACACTAAACATGCATTTATGATGTGGTAAAATTTTCAAATATTTTTCGTCACACCTCTTCTATTTGGACGCGTTATATTATAGGCTTTTAGAGATGCGAATTGCAATTTTTTAAACAGGACTTATCGATGATGTATCGTTCTAAGGACGTGTCATACAACCCATACAAGTCGACCCCCCGCTTGGTTCAGCTGGCTGGTCGTTCAATCAGTACGTATGCTACAGCGCCGCGCAACGCACGTTAGTATCGTGCTCTCGCGCAACTCGTTCGTTCACCCCGACATTACGATCGGAGCGTCAACTGTCAAAAATTGACATTTCGTAACAAACCACGATCGATTGGACGCGTGAATCCATATCTTGGAAACGAAAAAACAACAGTGCCGTGTTGGATCGTTGGCGGGTTTTTCGTTTGAATAATTCAAGCCGCGTAAAAATGTTTTGACGTTCCGCTTGTCGGGTCGTGCTAGTGTTGTGATGTTACCGATATCGATTGTGTTGTGTGTAACCTAGTATCCAGTGTTTTGGTGCGACTGTTGTGTTGTTATGCAGTTATCATGTCGCTTTGATGTCGTACGCAGCTGATATGTCTATAATTAGCGAGCTGCGATGGCTGCAAGACGACGAGTTATTTGCTTTATCCTTGCAAAACGGTACCTAACTTTTTTTATATTACCATACTAGTTTTTATGTACCTTTTTATTCGCTTACCTGATCGGTGTTAGAGATCGCACAAATTAATGGCTTAGCCTTGACCTTGATGTCGATTCGATTCATAACAGGTATTATGTATCTTTGTACAGCCGATTGTAAATATTCGAAAGTAAGTATTTCCGTATATTAGAGACACAATTAAAATTATGTGTATGAGGTATAAAATCGATTTATTATTACTACTGGCCATAAAGTTTACAGCAAGACCACACAGAACGTGCCTAATTAGGTACTTAAGTACCCAGGATACGGTAGATAAGAGCAATAAAAGATAAATAATTAATTCCAAAACATACTTAAATCAAAATAAATATGTGATAGTTACCTACTCCTTCAAGACGTTAATTATGTATTCTTACATACAATAAAATCAATAATAAAATGACATGGCTCTACTATGAAAAATAAATTATACCTACCTACTCGTTGTTACTTGTATATTTACAAACAGTAAAAAATATACAACTACTGACAAAAAATAAACTACGTAGGTGTAAAATCAGAAAAATATTTTTCTTCAACACGGTAACTTCATATTATTCTGTTCGTATAAAAAACCGTGTGAAAAAACCAATGTGTTCATCAACATTACTGTCACATCTTTATCGAACAAAACGATTAAAACCACAATTTCACACTACTTGCGCAAGAGAAACAGGAATGAATACCGATCCTACGTCATATTTGCGTCTCGTCTTACCTTCCAATGCCAGATAGGCTGTGGGTAACTGTTGATCATGTCGATGCCAGGATTTCCTTGATCGTTAAATGATCAAAACTTATAAATAAATAAATAAAAAACGAATTATTGGAATACCTGCTTTGAATAAAAAGGTGAGCAAGGTGCTTCCAAACATGAAAATCATTTGATCAACTTCGACATTTTATAGCATTATTTTTGATCACATGTTTTTTGTGATTGTATTACGCAAACTACATTGATTAAAGCGGCGAAGGGTTTAACAGTTTGTTGATCAATAAATAATTGGATACAGCATTCTGCAAGTTTTATAATCAACATCGAATCATCCTGATCTCTAATAAAGCTACTTAGCCACTCCTGATTACTAAGATGACATACCTACACATAAGCTGGTTCACTGAGTTACTGAGTATTGACACTTTAATTATACGATGTCAGTGATGGGACAGAAATAACTGATACTAACTGAGTTCTATACCAATTAACTTAGTTAAATACCAATTTTATACATTGTTGTATTATGGCTTCTTGAAAGACTTTATAAGTTTACAATTGAATGAATACATATAAGGACGAGCGTTATATTTATTATCGTGCCCATGACTTTATTAGTTTTGTATTACTTTTTTAAATTTTTAAATATTATATAAGTGAAGGTGTTAAAAACTCTTATCTATTTCATTACGCAAGTTATAAAAATATCAGCTTTTTCTACCTGACTATACTGCATTTTATGGGTGAGATAAAAAGTGTGTTGCAATCATTATTCCTTGGATCTGTAAATGAGTAATATTTTATTAGTGGTTTTATTTTCTTATTTTAATGAATTTAATAAAAATAGAACTATTTTTTATTTCTGAGTAACTAAAAGATTCATTGAATAAAGTAAAACGAACTGTTTCAGAAATATGGGATACAAAAAAATACCGACTTTGCAAACCGTATAAATGCTACTTTATTGTTATTATACAGATTTCTCGTAAAATATTTTTATGAAGGCTAAGTAGAAAAATAGAAGCAGTGGCTTATTTTATATCCGCTTATTCAAGGCAAATATAAAACCAAATCCAAATCTTGCAATAAAACTTGTTATTAAAGTACCTATACGATATTGATTTATTTTACTCTGTGTTGTGTTTGCCATAATTTATGATTTAAAGAGCTTCATAAGTAAAACTAACCATAGGATACAAATAAAGTTTTATCAGTAACTAAATGCTTAAATAACACACCTTCCTTTGGAATCTGCTAATCTTCACTTAAAAAGGGTGAAGGACTATGGCCTATATACCGCTAATAAAATTGTGAGAGAAAACCCAAGTGACACTATACTAACTTAATTATAATAAAATCAAATTAAGACATGATTTTTGTGGAGACAAATGTCACTAACCTTCCAATAACACTGAAAAAATGTCTAACATAAAACCACAAATTAACTTTGAACACGAATCTACGAACCATCTGTAGGTGAAAACAATAAATCAGTAGAAAAACAAAATAAGAACGTAAAAAATAACAATTCCAATAACAATTACATCAGAACAAACAAAGTGGCACGATAACACGTGTACATTCAAAAGCGAGACAAGATTTCGGTAGGAGCAAAACGTGCAGAGATGCTAGAGCGAGCCACGATAGGTAAATAGGAAATAATGGCCAAGGTGAGCTAGATTCTTGCGACCCGCTTGTATATTTAACTTGAGCACTTCATTATGGACAATATTGTTGGCTTTAGGGCTGTCGTGGGCAGTAACGACTTTTTCTGCAATTTGCGTCTCAATATTTTCAAAATATGGAATATTTTTGTCACTTTAAGGCTTAAATGTTTTACTTGAAGTGTGTAACGAAACATTTGCTGTTAGTTTAAGGTTCCACTTTATATTATATTTAAACGCTGGACATGATTCTTTCAACGCAAGATTTTTAATTTTGTACATTGATTTATCTGGCTTCGTTTCTTACAGTTCAGTCTTGACATCTATAAAAAAATCTTTATCCCACTCTTTGTACGTAACCACAGTTTTAATAGGTATTTATTATTAACATTACATGCGTAAAATTAAAGTCATCCCGAAAATTTTTTCAACACCCAGATAGGATTCTCTTGAAATAAGCTCAATTTCAATATTTTGCTTGAGTGTAAGTTGTTATTTCTTGGCTTTATTAACTTTCACGACGTGTTTCAGCCAAAATTTAATTGTTTGTAATGCAACTTTGTTAACCCTAAGCATTACAATTCATTACAAATACAATATTACTGGCTGGAGACAAGCCGCGAACACACAGTCGTTATCTTGGAATTCTATTTGAATTTAATGTTGTAATATATCGACTCGAATTACTTATGATCTGGGATTATGTTTCGATCGGCAATCTTTGGATACGATTACGTTTAGCAATTTCTTAGCTGTAATGCTTAAGAAATGATAGCTGTTTATAAGAGTTACTTTGACAATTCTTATTTAAATATTTATATTTTGAATTTGCTTTAATTTTTAGTTAAATAATTATATTTTATTGACGATGGGATGAGATGTCAATTAAATGATTAATATTATTTATTAATGTAAAATTGTATGTAATGAGACATTATTAACAATAAAATACTATTTATTACAACAATATTTTAAATAAGATAAGAAGACATACGCGTTATTAAAATAGACAGTGATATGATTTATGAATTATCTAACAGTGACTGGACGAATTAAGATGAATTATTCCCAGTAGTAAATAGTTTTATTGCAAAACTTGAAAACAAATTAAACATTTCTTAATATTTGTACCTTGTTAGCTAGTTAACAAACTTAAGCAACCTCATTTATCATCGCACCTTGCATCGATAGTAATACAACGGATAGTGCATAGGCAACTTATGTGTCACAATTTGGCATACATTCAAGGCCGCCTGGTTTGCAACAAACGACAGATAAGCAACTAATAATGTTTCATTAGATTGAATTAGTAATCAATTAATATTTTTTGTATCGGTAAACGATAGTACCTAACAACAGGTAACGGTCTTGAAAGCAGGCTTTTTAGCAATTTTGGATTGTCGAAATTTTAAAACATTTCATTTAGTTTCTTCTAACATCATAAAAATATTTGGGCCGAATATGTTTCAATAGGCAAACGGTAATAATCGAAGTATCATTACCATACAGGTCACTTGTTGCTTTTATGGCAATGAAAATTATAATAGAATAACACCCACTTACAACATTGCGGTTGTAAGAGGCGTGTGCAACGTCAAAAATGTAAATTATAACCTATTTTAAGACAATAATCATATTATTCAAACTTTGGTTAATATGAATAATTAACTAGATTTAACGCGATTTCTTCTGCTTCGTCATTGTTATTATATTATCATTGTTATTGTTGTCTATAATGTTTGTCTTTTATTGTTATATTTCAAAGAAAATTTTGGAATATCCTGTCACATTTCTTAAACGGTTTCATGTGAGAGACTACATTTAAGTACATTCCTCTAAC
Organism: Hesperia comma; assembly: GCA_905404135.1. NCBI lineage: Eukaryota > Metazoa > Arthropoda > Insecta > Lepidoptera > Hesperiidae > Hesperia > Hesperia comma. The sequence continues at coordinate 11,186,068 of FR990034.1, forward strand.
TCGACGTAGACGAGAATCTAGTAGCATTATCAGCGGCGATGACTTTTAATTCCGACGATGTCCATCAATGTCAAATCAAAGAAAACCGTGTACCGTCAGTTTATACTAAACGTTGTTACCGTACTATAATTATCAAGAGAATTAATTTTACTTTGAATAAAATAAATAGTTCAAAGGCGGATGTAACACTTATACCAAACATGAAACTCGTTGTGTATCAGTTAATGGTAATGATGATGACTAGTGCAGTGTTCGGCGAACCTTTTTCGCATTTAAATTTAATGACTTTGGGTCTTGCGTTGAGGTCCCAAGACTGATATTTCATTGACGTTTTATTTATTATCTACTCGAAGAGGACTATTAAGCGACTCTGAAATAGGAAACAGAATCATTAAAATCGGTAACAGAGCAGATGCAAGCAAATGTTTATGCGTTGAAGATCTTTATACAGTAACCGACCTCGTTTCGATAAAGTTGAAAATTGTATACTGTCTTTATATTTTTATCTACTTCAATACTTTATTCATTTCATTAAGTGGTGCCATTATAAGTTCTGATAGTTACAATGTGTGTACAATGTCACAAAATTGATTAATTTTGATCTTGAATTCATATTTTATAACGTAATAGTGTACCCAATAGATCACTATTGTTTGGTCAGCCTAAACCATAGATAATAGATATAGAAGAATCTATTATCATGTAAATGGAAACCAAATAGGTACTCTAATATGGTTAAAGAAAATTTAGCAAATTTTAAAGTAAAGTGAGCTAAAATAACACAGAATTGATAAAAGAAGACCTATTTATCATGTTAACTGGTTGAAGTTTTCTAAAAACTACATCAAAAGTTATGAAAGGTTTACCCACGAACAAACAGACTTCCAGGGACCAAAAAATGGAGTTGAACTTCAATATTTTAATACAAATTTAAATCAGATGGACAGATCCTTATTCTGCATTTAGCCCCCGCGATGATGTCACGTTTGTTGACGACAGTCCTTACGTAGATTTTTCAATGGCATCCAGATCTCATGTTACTGTGCGTTAACCGCATTACGTATGACGTGCACGTAATGATCTTTACGTGAAAACACGCAAATTTTTAACGTGCCTTAAAACGTCTGCTCATTTCCTAGTTCTGCGCTATGCGGAGCACGTTTATGCATTGCAAATAGGCAATGTTCCGTATGTTGATCAATAATGGAATGAAAATGTTTGGCTTTTGAATTTGCGAAACAAAACAGATATACACGGAGATAATAAAACTATTACAAACTACATAGCTCAGTTATCTCAAATCAAGTTGTTTCTTCTATCTAGTTGTAGTTTTGAATGTTCTCAAGATGAATATTACTTCTTGCTTCCCAAACGTCGTATAAATCACTTCGATTCACAACTCTTGACAGAGTAAGTACGTTGCTCGAATATTCCTAAAATGCCGCGTAACTTATAACACGTAAAGAGGGTAAAGACGGCATTTTTTGTCAGTGCTAAACAGGTTATCGAGAGTTGAAACATTATGGTAATCATCCTTATTAAATATGTTATAGTTTTTGTTCATGTATTTAAATTAATTGGTTTTTGTTGTAGAGCTTACCTCATCTATAGGTCATTAAATTTATAGAATCTCTAGTCTCGGAAGGTTTAAATTAGAAGGACTGGCTAAGTGTGTTGGGGCTACACTAAGTCTTGGGTTTCGTAAATTGACTATACTCGTAACTACGGACTATAGCTATTAGTTGTAAATATTCCAAATAATTTGTTACCACTTGTTACCGCCTCAATCACATATCTACGATAGTATCCCTTTTAACTACGTGAGTATAATTAACGTGGTGAATTTTGTCCTATACTTCCAAAATACAACTTTTAGGTGGCGATGGAAGACTTGATTCTAAACAATATTTCGCAAGAGGATACCGAAATTGAAACCTATTTTAGTAGAGTTACTAAAATAGGTTTCAATTTCGGTACTAAGTTACTAAGTTACTATACTACGGTACGGTTCGGTACTAAGTTACTATAGATCTACAGTGAATGTTTAAACGATTTCATTTTCCACTTTGTAGATATTGCGTGTAGGTACCTGTATTTTGCCAAATTACAGTTTTCTTGATCAAAAAGTCTCCGATTTAGTTCGCGGATGACCGGATATGTCGAATTTATAAGGGTTCTTTGTTAAATCCAAATTCAAATTCAAATCTTTATTTCTTTGAAGTAGGTTTTTACAAACTCTTTTTGAATCCGGAACTCTTAAAACCAGAGTTATTCTATAGAACTGTTGCAAAAAATACACGTCTTATTTTTCGTGTCTGTATTTTTAATGGGACTTTTTGTGGTTTATCATAATGTTACAAGTTTTTTTTTATTTAAATTTAATCCTTTACATTTTCGAAAACAGTTTTGTTTTTTATCGATAACTTAACCTACGTCACTGAAAATATTTATACTTACTACTCGTAATAAATACTTTGATCGCTATATCTGTACATGCCCATATTAAATATGTTTTGTAAAAATGCACAGCACGTCAGTATGTAATTTTAACGATTGTTTTGGGTAAATAATTCGGCGACTTTTTTATTAATTGTAGAATAAAGAATAAAGAAGATTGATTAAAATAGATATAACTAGTAAATCCGAGTTATTCATTTTTAACCGACTTCTAAAAAGGAGGTTCTCAGTTTGATCTGTATGTATGTATGTATATTTGTGCGCGATTATCTCGCGTTTGGTTGAACCGATTTTGATGCGGTTTTCAGCATCGTGTTTATCAGACTTAGGAGAAGGATTTAGGAATATTAACCGCGTTTAATTGAACCGATTTTTACTTTTCGGCATTAAATTCAATTTTTTTTAAACTATAAGTTACTTAAGTTACGAATATAAGTAGCCAGTATACAGATTAGTGTTATCTAAGTAACTATGACTACCAACAACTTTTTCCTTTCATTAATGATTTGTCAATAACGATCGTGCTTTTGTTCATTAGCGGGTCCATGTCATTTAGGCATATCACTCTAATTAGTTATGGAGATTCAACAAGCAGAACAGGTTTGGAACTGGTTTCATTAGCTAAAGATTACCTACTCACACTTAATTTTAATAAAACTTATTTGTGACGTTGTTTAAAAACAACTTCATAATTATTATCCGACGAATAATAGTAGACTGCTTGCTGATTTTATACAGAATCCCTATAGCGTAATGATTATGGTTTTCATGCCAGACTACCGTTTAAGGTCCTGGGTTGGTTGATAGAATGAGATCACATTTCTCTTCTCGGTCTGGGTGTGTGTTCTTGTCTTTGTAATGTAGGTTTGTATATGGCACCCACGACACAGGGTACCTATTGGGAACGTGCACGACGGTGGCAACGCGCAACTTTTTCGGCTACTGTCAAATATGACAAGTAAACATTGTTAGTATTTTTGCAATTAAAAACCAAAATAAACAGTAAATGATACTTGTTGACTTTATTTGAGTGCAATTTATTGAATAGTGTATGTGTACAATGGATATAATCATAAAAACCGCGTTCGAAAGTATTACACACAGCCGCAATAGTTTCCATTTTTTGTCACGTTGTGCGCTGCGATCGTTTTTGTACACCTGCCACCCGCTTTGCACATAGCGAATAGTATAAATAAATAAATAAATAAATAAATAAACGCTAACACACTCATACCCCCGCAGTAGGTTACTAGGTACCTGTGTCGCGGGTGGCATGGACTACACATATAACACATCACAATTACACCCATGACCCGAGTACAAATATTTATCTGCCACACAAATATCTGCCCCGGCCGGGAATCGAACCCGGGACCCCTCTCGTCAAATAGTAGTGCCATTCTTAAATCTATCTTTAAATGTTTAAAATGTATTATCAAAATCAACCTTGAGACAAAATGGACATTAAAATAACTTGTAGTTAAAGCGGTAACCTAATACGCTAGGCAATTAAGGAACGCTGAGACCCGCACAGAGGTAATGGGGTTTAAATTGTTATAAATAAGTATGTGCAAAATCACCGCGAGCCGCTAATCGGTTTTGCAATTACACTTCGGATAGCCCCACGCTGTCCCACTGTTGGGCTTATATAAGCTATAAGGGCAGTGGAACAATGTGAACACTGGTGTGTTTGTCTTGATAATCTATACAGGTAATAAATCTTTATCTTTTTTAAGAGATAAACTTGCAGGGGATCTTTATTGACGCAACAGAACTTGAAACACTGATTTTTTTAATTTTTATCTGTTTGTGTGTTTGTCTGGTTTGGTTTTGTATCTCAAAATCGCTTAACCGAATTAAATGCAATTTTTACAAATATAATTATGTTGTAAGTTTCATTTATCAAATAGCCATGGTTTTTTCAATCGGTTGATAATTAAAAAAAAGGTATATCAGTTTAAAAAATCACGCCTAACAGTTTCCGAATGTAGCTATTAAGCCTAGAATACGCTAGTTTACGCATCCACACAAAGTAAAACTAGTAGAATCTAATCAATAATTAATTTATTGGTAGTTAATTTATGAGTTGATTGTTGTTAAAAAGCTTTGAATCTGTTAACACAGTTAATTAATCAAAAGCTTCTTATGAAGCTTGTCTACAGCATACATTATCTAAACCGACTGTTTCACAACCAAATGATAGCGATAATAAGCGATAAAATATAATATAATACATATTATACAGCCAATTGTCCAAGCTAATATACTTGCACTTAGACCTTGCACTAAGATTCTGTACTAACATACCTACATGACATGAGAATAAATATTTATCTGTCACATAAATATAGGAACACTTGTAAGCAATATTTACTTGCAGCATAAGTTTCTGCCATCGACCTGCAATGTTCTTTAATCACACAGGCAGAAAGCTGGCATTTGTGAGGAATGCAATTACAAAACGAATTCCAGGCCACGACACGGCAGACCAAGAAAATTGTCATTATGATATAGTTCTTATCAGCACGATCCTATTCGGAGAGTCCAGGTTCGAATCCCAGGGCACGCACCTCTAACTTTCGGAGTTATGTGCGTTTTAAGCATTTAAATGTCACTTGCTACAAACGGTGAAGGAAAACATCGCGAGGAAACCTGCATGCCGGAGAGTTCACAAAACTCAAAGGTGTGTGAAGGCCAATCCGCACTTGGCCAGCGTGGTGGACTACGGTCTTAACCTTCTCAATCTGAAAAGAGACCCGTGCTCAATAGTGGGCCATGATGGGTTGACATGATGATGATGATGATGATAGTTCTTATCGCTGCATATTCGCTACCCATCTGATGGTAGTACACGTGGCCAACCGAGCTGCAAGCACGTTATCACGCTCGCATTCCATCGCCGGTGATTGATAACCGTAACCATCGTGGGAGAGCCCTACTTGGGCTGCACATTTGGCCGACTTGTGTTAATTGTTATTGCATCATTTGTTACTGACCCCAGGGATAAATGCATTGTTCATTGAAAATTTGGTGGTTTGTTGCAATGGTTGCCAGGGACGACTGCTGTTTGAAGGGTCCTGGGTTTGATTTCCTAGAAGGCGAAAATTGAAAAGATAACGTTTTTAGCGTGTATGTTCATATCTTGTGTGTTGTCTATGGCATCAACGATACAGGAAATCCATAGCACTGTGCTCTTTAAGTCCAGAAGGGAAATCAAATAACAAGACTCCATCCATGACAGTTTGAATGTAATCTAACGTCTTTTTATTTATTCTGAATGTTCTAATCCTGCTGAATCCAGCATATAATATGTATAAGATGTTTTCTTCACTCATTCTATTGGGAGCCCACATATCATTTATAGTCACAGCTACGATCCAAGTTAGTACAAAATACAAAAAATCTAAGTACCGCTTCCAAAGCATTAGGTTGTTTACACTACGATATAATACGAGTTATCAACTTTTTACAATAAAGAGTTCGTTAACCCGTTTTAATTAGACCTACACGTCAAATTGCAGTATGATAATATGTCCGGATAAGTAAAAATGCGGGCTGTCGGTTTGCTTTTAATTAACTATGCCCATATTGTTCGAGAAAGTTTAGGGGCTCGGTCCCTGTGAATGGGGGAAAAGAATATTATTAGAAAATTTAAAATGTCATTGTTCACCGCTCTTTTGTTAGATAATCGAGTTTTTAGTTTATTTATCGTCTGTTTTAGTTGAGTGTAATAGTTAAATTAGTTTATAGATTAATATGAATTAATCGGCCATACATTATAATTATGATCTTTGAGCGTCAATAATGTATTTAAAATACAGCTGATCCTAATATTTGAATTCTAATTTGAGATGAAGTTTGAGAGTACCTAAGTTTTTGTTTTAATTTTTTTTTCATTGAATCTTGTGGTTTAAGCAGCGCACGCTTGTTTGTTTGTAGATATACTTACTTAATTACGTACGATACCTATTTAATGTAGCTTTTTGTTGGTAAAAAAAATTCTAAGTTGTATTTTAGATTTATCAATCATAAAAAATATATTATATTAGTAACTTCACCACTAGCTTTGTAACTTTATTATGTTCATAATTTTTTTTCGTTTCTTTCCAAAACATAATGCATTATAGAAATGTTTTTAAATATTCCTCATGCAATATTAATGAACTAATACAAATAAACTATGCAATGTAACCTTTACCCCTGAATCTATTAAAAAACCTAAACAATACTAAGAAACGACTTACACCAATATTACCATAATTCTTACAAAAGGTGGAAACTGATTAATAGGCAACATTTGAAAGCTAAATACACTCTTGCATGTAACGTATTAGAGTCTATATTGGAAAAAGAGATAAATTCTCGTTTTGAGTATTTGTCGCCCCCTAAGCGAGTAGCGATATTTATTTAAGCGAATAAATGAACACACACTAGCATTACTTGTTATTGGGAAAATATTTAAGGAAATAAAATATTTGTTTGATATATTGCGATAAATCACTAAATGTGGTATTTTATCTGTTAGATAATACGAAAATGTGAACGTTTTCGTAAAAAAAAATCAACACTGACAAGAGGACATCGAATAGTAAATGAACGAATGCATCCATTTCTTTTTTAAGATTTAATATAAGTTTTAAACTGATCAGGTTTTTTACTTAATTAAAATTTTGTAATTTTAACAAGTGGTGTAGTGGTAAAGTACTTGGCACAGTCAATAAATAAAATAAATTAACATCAGGTGGGATCGTTGTCAAGCATTAACTTATTTTTGGTAAAAAAAATACTTATTGCATTCTTAATGTAATCTTATTGTTATTTTAAAGCCAGCTAAAACGACGCAATACAGTTAAAATTATATAATCCTACTAATATTATAAATGCGAAAGTTTGTAAGGATGTGAGTGAGTGTGTGTGTGGGTTTGTTACTCTTTCACGCAAAAACAATTGAACAGATTTTCATGAAACTTTGCAGTAATATAGCTTGGACATCGCAATAACATAATTTGTTATTTATAGAATTTTTTTAAGGGGCTGGTTCCCCGAAGCGAAGAGAGGACGGGTTTACTAGTATTTTATAAGCGTACCGACAAAAGTCAATCGCAAATCGCTTACCCACTATTAGTAGAACTAGAGCAGCATTAAAGTCCTGTTTATATCGGACCATACATAAAACGAAGTGCGTTTTTACTGTCGGTACCTTAACTATACATGTTAACTACTTACGATCCAGCTGTACTTTGTATGGGATCACAGGAGTTAATGACGTAGCTAGCTTTATGTTGGATGCGAGTAAATTGGTTCATAAGATAGTTTTAGGGATTTGTACATTTTATTTTTATTACTTCTTTTTTACTACTTCTTCGCTTCAGTAAACGTGTTATGTAAAAAAAACTTCTTTATTTAAGTGCTAAATGTAATCCCTAATGCGATGGGGCTACGGGGAATTAAAATTACCCGTGGACACGGTAATAGGTCAACTCACCGGGACCACGGGTAAACACCCCTATTTTAGAGTTAAAAAATAGTGTTTTCTGACAAATGGATTTGGACTCCGTCTTTTCACTATTTTTAAGTAAAAAAAACGCTAATACTCTTCAAAGTGCTGCCAGGCTTTGGATTAATAAACGCACTCAAATCGCTTCAATACATAGTATGTAGTAACATATATCTGTCTCAAACAATTCATTGAAGTACCTACCTATTCAAATGACTGTTTGTATGTCAGTCGGTAACAATAAATTGGTTCTAATGGCAACAATCAGAAGACATAATAAAACTCCGGGAGTAAATAAGCAATAATTTACGTCCTCGTAAGGCATGTTTCACACTGGCAATTTATTTCTATAGTTAACCCTCCAACACCATTTGAGTGTATTTTAAGGGTTTAATAATAGCCACTTGGATTGGCCACTAACCCTTCTGTTAATTCGATATGAAGCAGTCTAGTGGAATATGGTCAAAGGCTTTAGTCAAAAGTTTTAGGAGAGAATAGCAATGTAAAATACAATTTTATACAACTTGAAAAAAGAAGGAGGTTCTTAATTCGACTGTATACTTATTTTCTTGTATGGATGTAACCTCATAACTTTTTCCTAGAAGCATAAATTTTGACAGTGCTTATCTTGCGGTTTTTTTTAATTATTCTGAGTAAAGCGTATTTAATTGATTTCCATGACTTTGATGTTATTTTATTATTTGTCGATGGTAAAAAAGGTTGTTTTTTTTGTTTGTAACAATATACCTAATTAATTGTAAGTAATAAAAATAAAAACCAATATAATAATTATCAACTTCACATCGTATTTAGAAAGCCTGCGCCACCCTAGGTAGAAGAAAAACATCAAGATGGAAAACTTTAATTTTTTTGTATTCAATTTGTAAACCGATTCAAACAAAACAATGAAACAATCAAAAGCTACAATGCATCAATGAAAACCGCATTCAAATATTTTACGTCATTTCAATGATTTATGATTCAAAACCGTTGTTGCCGGAAGCAAAGCGTTGGTTTGAACAAGCCTTTATATCGTAACTCATATTTTCACTTTGACCCTGTCTCAGACTTTACGATGTCATTAAAAACAATAACTTAAAAGTATTTGTTGATTTATTAGCAAGGGTCCTTAGTGTTAAGTGTTTTTAGGGTTCCGTTAAGTAATGCTGAAAGGGAAAAGAACTTTATATTTTAACACAAATGCTATAAAGTAGGGGTTTGGCGAATCTTTTGCAGAAGTGCTTCAAGAGAAAAAAAAGTATTTAATAATAGAACAACGTTTACTATTTTTTAAGTACCTACGTGCATGACCTGACTACTCTGACCTGTGAAGTCAGACGTAAAAACCACTACTATCTTCATCACTACATGGTATAAAACAAAGTCGCCCTCTGTCTCTGTCTGTCTGTCTGTATGCGTCGGATTTTGATACGGTTTTCAGTATAAACTTATAAAGGAGCACTAAGAGAGGGTTTTTAGCAATCCCCCCTCTACATAAAAAGGGTGATGAACTGACACAAAAATTCTACACGTGCGAAGCCCTGGCGGAAGCTAGTTTCATACAAAACCTTACGTATTAAAAAACCATTAACCTCTCCACATTTCAATTAATTTGTTGCCAAGATCAAAGGTTATCAATCTCTGCCTTATCCGGGCGGAGTAAGTTCACCATAAGTTGACGACGATTATGGCGAGGCACCACCTTAGATCGTTTCGTATATATTTTCTATAAGCGGTGACATGGTGCATGGATACGGTTATACCCGTTCACGATTTCACCATAACGATCGATATAGAAGCCAATAAATGAATCGTAATTACTTCTGTCTGAGCTTTTATTGTAGTCTATTGAAATTAAAGGATGTAATGGATCATTAAAACGGGTTTTAATGATATCAATAATTATAATAAACTATTTACTATTTACCTGCTCTGCGGTCGAAATTCGGCTGTCATTCATTCTGTCAAACGGTTGCTATGGTTATATTGTTACTTGGTTAGAAATGTGTACGTCGTGTATGGTAGTGTGAATAAAGATAGAGTAACTAACATTAGTTTTGTATATTGATTTAATGTACCTATGTACCTTACAAGAATTTTAATTGAAAAATATTAGGGTTCTGCACTTCTCCTACATAAACTTTAAGTGTGCCAAATTTCATACTCTACCGTCCGCGCAATTTTCGTTAAAAGGGTTGAAAAGTTTTGCTTCACGTGTTTATGTATAGTTTATACTAAACTTGACTCCGAGATAAAAAGCTTTAGTATCGATACTGGAAAAATGAAGGTATACACAGAATTTATGTGATGAAGTAGAACTTTTCTACTGTATAAAACATTCTTAAAACTTTGAGCTTATTCATAATTTGCTTGCTTTTGAATGTTTTCCTTAGTGTAGTATTTTAATAAAAGCGTGTTTTTAATATTGTGTTATTCAAATAGACTCTTCTTCAGTCATTCAGAAACCTACTTTATTATGGCTGGATTAAACACTATAATGCATTGATAAAATTGGAACGAAAATGACTACGCATAACTGAGATATTAATTTTAGATTTAATATAACATTAAATCTAATCTAATATTGCGTTATATCAAACGACGAATTCAGTTTAATATAGCACGATATTACAGTTTTCATTAGGAATCCCACGATAAGCCTACAGCGATTGCTACCAAATTCAACTATACTAGATCACGCGCCCTACATTGCCTTTAGTTCACAAAACTATTTCCTATTCCTTTTAGACAGAAGAATATTATTTGTATCTCTGCTTGAAGTAGGACGGTGCCTTATTCCCAGAAAAGGGTCAATTCAAAATAATATTTAGATAACTATTTACAAATATATATTTTTGTACAAAAAAATATTATCAAAATCGATTTTAACAGCGGTCGCTTTAGCTTTACATATTCTTGAGCCCGCGGAATGGTTATCATACCGGAAAGCAATTCGAAGCTTCCTGGGTTCGATGCCTAGTTTGACAAAACGTGATGCCAGACGAGACGACAAGACTGGCAAGCGACTGGCTCCAACCTCCAATTGTCATGAATTGTCTTACTGTCGAAAGTTCTGTATACTCGTATGCGAGCGGTGTAGAAAACTTAAATAGCGTGTTTCAGGCCTCGTGACGTCACCATCAGCGTGTTAGTAATTTGAACTATGAGTAATTTCTGTTATAATTATGTCCGGATGTGTGTTTTTATGTTGTCCATTGACTATATCCATGGAGTACCTATTCCTAAACTATTCTAATACTTACTACCTTCTCCACTCTGATACAAATACTTACTTCTCCATAAGAATTTATTTCTGAATTGCGAAATAGTTACAAACAAGTTGTTTATAATTCCCAATCAAGTGTTAGTGACATTTCATAACGCATTCTCTTGACTCGAGGGTCTACTTAATCATTAAGTAATGCTCTTAAGTGGATATTACCGATGCCATTAAGGAAAGACTTAATCGTGGCGGCCAATTAACTGCATATCTTCAATATTAATAATGGCTGATAGTAATGTTACTTAAAATATATATTCAAATGTTTATCTTGTGTACCTACCTACTTACGTACAGTAGAAATATTTACTTACTTTTATTTTAATAATCACATTTCCCAATTGTCATTAACATTCATAGTGTTGACCCGAATGGCGCAATGGTTAACATGCTGGATCGCCGTTCCGAGGGTCCTGGGTTCGATTCCCAGCGAGGCGAAAATTTTAATGATGAGTCGAATATCTGTTCCCAGACAGTGTGTTCTTGTCTTGTGTTGTCCATGGCACCCACGACACAGGGAATTCTAGTTGAGGGCTATGAGTGTATAAGCGCTATAAAAACCAATGTACAACGTTTATAAATTACCGAAACCGGAAAAATTATATCTGCTTAATACATCTTACTAAGGCGAGGACGTAGTCGTTCACAGACTAAGATTTAATGAGTCATAAAGTGGTATTACCAGATACTTTGATATGTCTGGTTGTCGCCACATTGAATTTTAATTACTTACATTATGTTCAGAGATACCTGCTATATTAATCATCAAAATTGGTCTCTCGTCGTCGCTTTGGCTCTTTAGTTCCACAAACATACCTAACAATACATTCCACATACATATTGCATACACACATAGTTTGATAACCAGATAACCTCTCTTTGCATCGCACATTCGAGTAAAAGTATATCATAGAATTTCTAATTTTTATTCTACTTCCTACTAATATTATAAATGCAAAAGTTTGTAAGGATGTATGTGTGTGTGTGTGTGTGTTTGTTGCTCTTTCACGCAAAAACTACTGAACGGATTTTCATGAAACTTTGCAGTAATATAGCTTAGACATGGGAATAACATAATTTGTTAAAATTTATAGAGATTTTTGAAGGGACTGGTTTCCCGAAGCGAAGCGAGGGCGGATTTACTAGTTCGTCATAAACTTAACCCTTAACGGTGAAGTATCTACTAATTAACAGCGTTAATGGAATTTTTAACTGTGTATTTTGTGGCTACTGTCTGTGTGTTTGTGTGTAGCAATCGACAAACAACGTAAGTACGGCGCTATTTATAAACTACGTTGTTAGTAGGTTGTGGTATATTGAGCAACTCGCGGTAGGGTCTAAATATTTGTAAACCTGAATAGCGCAGCTTTCGATAAGATAACGCATTTCCTCTGCAACTGGGGAAAAAAATAATTTCTTAATTAATCCTAATTGTTAGGGCATAAGGTTTAGATTAGTCTGACGCACAAAAATGTTATTTAATGTTGACTGTTGGAATGCAAGAAGTTTGTTGACAAATACCAGGGTTGCAAGAATACTGAAGAATCCTCGTGTTCAACTAGCATTTGGAATGGTGGAATTCTTCACTTGTTATACAACTTAATTTTCAACCAACATCCATGTTTGTAAATTATTTAATCGAATAAGTTTAATGTGACAATGCAAGAATATTTTAAATTTATTTGTAGAGAGAGTAACTTAAAAACTCATAAAGTACTTGCTAAATGTCACTCAAAATATGGGACCACACAACAAGCATCAGCTTTCAAATAAAAAAAACACAAAAATCACACTCAGTAATAAGTTGTGAGGTAACACACATAAAAAATACAGTCCAATTAAAAATCTCCTTTTTTGAAGTCCGTTTAAAATAATATCCTTTTTATTCTTCAATTTCACTTATCTAATTTTTTACATAACACTTGTTGAACCACTACCGCCTCTGTCCGAAAGCGGCGTAAAGTAGAACTAATTATGAACAACTTAACATTCCTCCATAGTTTACATTCAGCAACCCGCTTTTAAACCATCATCTCAAAGGCACTTGACCCTTTGAGATGATTACGCATAACTTTAAACTTGTCAAAGGATTGACCCCTAGTAGTTGACCTAAACATACTTAAGTTGTCAGCAAACATGTCATTGAATTGTGTGAATTTGTTGTGTTTCGACGTAGAGCTTGAGAGCTAATAATTTCATTATTTAATTTTCCTTCTTCTTACTTTTTAAATTCATAATGTGAACCTCATCTTGGTGTCTGCATATTAAAATAACGATTTTTGAATAATTCTTAACTACCCGATAAAGGCGACGACAACAATTTTGCCTATACCACATGTATAGCAAGATTTAGAATTTTCCGGGTATCATAAGAGGCTTCGTGATAGTCTTAATTCGTAATTGTCTCACTAATTTCAGTTCAACGCCTTGTAGAGTACATAAGGACACACATCAAATAAAAATTTTCAAAGGTTCGATGCAAGGTATTATGTGAAAGAGCACAATCATTTATTTACTTAATTTCATCGTTATTGTACTTTACTACAAGATTTTCATTTCATTCTTCCTACTTAGCTTTATTATGTAGACTATCAGTGTAACGTATCTTGATTTTAGTTACTTTACCTTATTTTTTTACTACATTTAAGTACCAAATAAATAGGTACACCGTAGGTACCGCTATTTCCTAACTTAAAATATTCATATTCTGAAGCTAGACAATGGACCCATAACTCTCACGTCTTATCGACAAGGTTGCGTGGTTACGTGAAATCTGGCCAAAGATCTTAGAAAATGATGACCAATTGTTGAAACATCAGTACTCCTCACGATGTTACTCGTATTTAATAGATTTATGGAACGTACAGTGCGAAAGCTACATACAATACATATGTATTACCTATATGTACTGACGAACGTGTAGACGAGTCGTTCGATGATAGGCTCGTGATTCGTGATAGTAAAACTAAAGGCACCAACGACGCATCGCCGACAGAGAAAAACGAAGAAGGAAAAGAGATACCTACTCTCGGGCTCCCGGACAGAACATGCGTTTGACAATTTTGATTTATTTATTTTACTTTGTCTGATTGATATTACTATCTTCTATTCGAGCTATACGAGTATCATATAAGAAGTTAGGACCAAAACACTGTGTCCGCCCATTTTGTTTTTCAGTTTCTTTCTTAGACACATTTTCATGACCTCTTGAAGTCCACTGCTAAAGATAAGTACCTCATTTTCCACCACTGAAACTGATGTGGGCCGCTATGGGTGGCTATATTCCTTTTCCCTTTTCTCCATGAGTTTTCTTCTTTTCTTCTCTTTGTAACCTGTCCATAGTCACTTAAATCGGCTACTACACAAATATTTACCTTCAAACAGTTTGTTTGATGTAACAAAAGATATGAATTTACATTTTATTGTCTCAAGAGCAAGTTAACCAACTTCAGCCGCATTGCATCGCATCAGCAATCCATTACTCGAGTCGACATTGTCAAAGGTCGACACACCGGATTCTTTTAAACTGGTTGGAGTCCATTTTGCCATTTTGTTACTAGATTTAACCATTGGTCATATAGCTGGCTAAGAAGGTTGATAAGATTATGGACGTGAATCTATAATCTCAAATACTGTTGGTACCTTATCTGAGGCCCAGTGGTGGGGGGGCAGCTACCCCTCTAACCCTTATCTGCATACGGCCATGTGGATTGATGACTTTACGCTGAAACAAAATTACCTTTGCAAACAGATCAATTTAGATTGTTGGCAAAATTAATTTACGTCATTTTACATGCTCGGCGTCAACTGCAATGTACCTTACAGTGCCACAAACTTTTCGAACCGGTAAGAGGGGCGCTACTGTCTTTGTCTGATAACAGTATAACATTTTCATTAGTTCCAATTTTGGTCACCGGGTCAGATTAGTTTGTGGCACAGTAACCTCAGGGGCGAAAAGCTGGCATTTGTGTGTGATGCAATTAAAACGATTTCCATGTCGAACAGAAATGCAATATACATATATAGGCGAGGGCATCGCGATTATTCGCTGACAATACGACAAGTCCTATAGCATGTTTGTTTTTTTTTGAGTTAATGTCACCGTGTCATGATATTGATGTCCTTGCCCATCATAAGGTCATTAGCGTATAATATTCATTATATATCATGGCATGTAATGTTCATAGACCGACGACTAGCGTGATCGTAAGTGCACGTCATATAAGCACATTGCTCCGTCTTTAGATCCAATTTTATGTCGCTAGAGGCGAAATGTAATGAGCGGTATATGTGTACGTTTGTAAGGGTATTGTTACCTTTAGATAGCGGTCGTTAGATGAATGTTGACTTTTTTGGTCAAAGTAATGATAGAGGTAATAGTCCTTGCTTTGATTTGGCAAACAGCCTTAAAAAGCCTCAGAATTCACACTCGAAAGAATATATCGAATTTAGTTTTTTTAAACAAAAATATTGTAACGGAGGATTTTTATGTCTGTGCTATAACAACTGTGAGGAGCAATGACTGCAGGAGGTGGTGATATGAGATGAAGCGAGGGCAGTTTTGGCATACTGGTGTTGCCAGATGTGGAGTGGAGAGGTGCTATTGAGAGGAGCGGTGCTTTTGAGCAGAGTAGTGTTTTAGTGGACTTGAGAGGAGAGGAGAGGAGTCAGATCTTCCTTTTCAGGTTTTTCTATTAAAATGTTACTGGCCAGCGACCGGGCCGGTACCTATTTGAAAATGGAATGACGACAGCAAAGGAAGATTTGCTGTTGTCAATACTTTCATCATTCAATAAATTGTAACTGAAGTTGTAACACGAGTCGTATTATTTTGCCCTTTTATAATATTCTTATTTAAGAATCGATTGAAATGAAACATTTAGTAATGCAACAATGGAAACTTCATTTAAATGACTAAAGTTTTTTTTTATTAATGAGAACAGTTGCACAGAAAAACAGACAACAAAAACAATGTTACGATACTGACATCCATACTAATATTGTAAATACGAAAGTCTGTCTGTCTGTCTGTGACGTTTTCACGGCTAAACCACGGGCCCGATTTGGATGAAATTCGGAATGAAAATAGTTGAAGACCCAGAGTCCACACATAGGCTACTTTAAAAAAAAATCAACCCCTAAAGGCTTGAAATAGGGAATGAAAGTTTGTATGAAAAATCTAAACCGCCTGACCGATTTCGATGAATTTTCCCAGGAAGATAGTTGATGACGTACCCCCTTACCCCCTTCCCCACTTCCCCGATTCGCGATATAAACGAATTCCGCGAAGCCGCGGGCAAAACCTAGTACGAGTGTATTGCGGTGTATAATAATACCGATAATAGTTTTTTAACAATCAGTTAAATGATATATTTTTTACTATTACGACATAAAACATTTTCTAGTTTAATGGTTATTGAATTTTGACGTTAAAATGGGCGTTATGAGAAACGCGAAAAAAGTGAAACTATGGTTCGAAACGTGTGAAAAACTGTTTTCTCGTGCTATTGTTTGAACAACGTTTAGCTCGACAAACAATTATGACACAACAAAAGGTTAGTAAGTACTAAGTACTTAAGAAAACAACAATGATTAGGAACATGTGTATAAAGACATGTTAAGCGTCCCAGTGAAATAGAATTGAATTCCAATAATATGAACTTACATTGAAAACAAAGAATCGTAATTAAGTAAGTATTTAAGATTTTTTTGTTATTTGCAAAAGCGGTAAAACATCAAAGTTTTTTTTTTCTTCTAGCTTTTGTGTTCCTTCCACAAGCAAATCGTTTAAGACGATAAAATCAATTGATGGTTGATTTTTTTGTTTATGATGGCATCCACACACACGCTAAAATTGTTACACGTAATTCTTTAAATTGACGTTACGATTTATGACCTCATTGAAATAAAAGTAACACCAAATGTTAAGTGAAGCTTACCTGAATTGTTTAGTGACAACCGCACCCAAATTAGTTAAGCCTTTTATGGGATTAGCGCGCGCTCCCAATCCACAGTTAAAGAGAAATAAATTCTAAAACTTGTTCTAAGTTTTAATACTTCTAAGGCACCTAAAACCATTTTTTTATATCTTCAGTGTACACACCGGGATTATACATTTTTTACTTTTAGTAAGTAGATATAGATTTAGTATGAGTAACAATCTTGTTAAAGTAATTTACTCAGTTAAAACAAACCTATTTATTTAGAGTTCAATTATTTTGTGTATTTCTAAGTTCTGTTTAGGGTAAAGAACCCTATTACTATTCTTTAAAATCTCTTTATCTATCTCTTGAATGAATATTTATTAATTACTATGTAACACCTGAAATTTTCACTGAATAAGTATTACCTACTGAACCTACTATTTTATAAAAAAGTTCGATCTCAAAGGGTTCCCCATAAAAGTAAATGCTCGATCGTACTACAAGTACGGAACCGACCAAGTTACTACATTTACTGTGTTTCCCGACCCTACGTGTAATTCGCACTTGATCGGCTTATTCTTTTTATTTCTAAGTTCTTTTGAACATGACTATTGGCCTTGTTTATTAATGACTTTTAATTTCCATTCATGTAGTTCCTTCGCCCTTGTAATGTTGCACCTGGTGTTGTACACCAATATAATTCAACACACACAATGTATATCAGAAGTACGTACCTGAGAACAGTATACACAGTGTAACCCATTAGTTAGAACATGGTTATAAGGTTTTAATTATAACTATTAATCTAAACATGTAATAAATCTAGAACAGATTGTTTTAAATGGAAGATATATGAGAAAATCTATTACAGGAGGTCTTTATTAAAACCTAAACCAATGATAACCAATATTGTAATTTCTATAAGATAAATCAATAAAATAGATACCAAGGGAAGTTACTATACTACTAGTTTTTAAAATAGAAGGTTTAAGTATGCATACACTTACGTTATCAGTTGTACAATATTATTATTCAGTTACCGTATTATGACGACACTTAATTAGCACGAAACCTCCCATTACACAAGACACGTAATATTTTATATAAAAATGAGTATACCACGGAACAAACACATTAAGATAAAACTGAGAAACTGCAAACACTAATGTCACTTACGCTGTTTTGATTATACGGGGACACTTATTTGAATACTCGTGAACAGTGATGCTCAACTTGAATGATATGTTTATTATATTAAATATTTTTGACCAACTTCAAAAAAAGCGGACGTTCTCAATTTGAATGTACTTTTTTGCTGGTTAAAACGATTTTATTATTCTTTTTTTACCATACCATACAAATTCAATACCATAAAAATTTGTCATCTAACGGAATTATGTAATGTTTTTGGATCTTAACTCTACGTGTTATCGATTTTAAAGTTGGATACTTATAAAGTTATATGTTCACAACATATTAGTAGACCTATGGCCAGTGCGTCAGTTACGACACAACAATGTTTAAAAAAATTATAGGTTTTCTGATATGCTTATTAAAAAATCAACCACTTTCTTAGGACAAATTATGTGTTCGACTAAGCAAATAATAACAATACTTAAGCTATTTCGGTATGGGCATTGCAAAAGGCTGCAAGGCAAATGCACCAGATGGTAGTTGAGCGGGTTTGAGTGGTTAAAAATACACCACATAACCCGGTCAGTCCCCTAAAGAGGCCGAGCATGTTTTGAAGATTACCACCCCGAAAACAATAACAAACGGCTCGATTAACGCCCAGTGCTATTTAAAGCCGTTAGGATTGCCTAACATAACCGAAATTATACTTCCCGAATTGTGAAACATGGGTACGGTATGCAGTTGAAACAAAAATCGCCGTAAAATACAAAAAGTGAGAACCATTTATACGTTGAAGTTACTGTTTACATCGTAATCTGAAGCTTTTGACACAAACCACCACGGAGTAATAAATATTTTTCTATAATATTTCTAATGTCAATCTCTCTTGTCTATCTCCAATCTTAGTTGCGGAACTTGAGTGAAGATTATAATATTATAGTTTAAATTGCTCATATACAATTGTAGTTGTTGTGTGCATGAGCACCGTTAGTTGATAGTTTCATTCTAATTGGTTACAGATGTGTTGCTACCCTTGAGGACTGAGGTTTTCACCTATAAACTATAAATATAACTTGTATCATTCTTTATATTATGTATTGAAAATTTTTAAAGAATAGTTTGAGTAACAATGGCATCTAGCCGTGTTTGCGCACCGAAAGTGGGCTCATATCTACACAGTGGCGTCACATAATTTGATAATGTTTGAACACCGACATTAGAAAGTGTGAGTTTTCGATAAGCTAACCTCTCCTTTAAATAAATATTCTGTAGACGATAATTTGCAAAGGTGCGAATTTTTACTTTTTATTGGTAAGAAATTTTATTTGCTTTTAAATTATTTTTATAGTGTGAAAGTCATTAGCTTTGTTAGTAATAAAATTATGAAATGTGTTAATAAATCTCAATTTTTTTATATAAATATTAATGAGAAATTGATAGAGAAGACTACGGATTTATGATAATAATATATTATTATTGTGTAAACAACACTACCTACTAATAATTATATTATCTTCTTTGTAAGTTTTGTTGATAAAAACCCTGATTGTTTTGCTACTGTTAGTCTTTTTAATTGTTGGTATGTATCTAAATATTAAGATATACCTTAGCTATTATGTTTTTCAAGAAACTTCTCGCACACATAGCAACTTAAGGAGACAGGGGTGTTAATGAAGACATTGAATATTAGTGTATTAAAGTATTTTGTAACTCATCATTAAAATTCGTCATTAGAATTAGGGTAAGTAGGTATAAAATATCCTATGTAAAATCGACAATATTATTTACTACCTTATCGATCACGAAACCTTGAAAACTAAGTACTCCTGAAGTTGCAATTGGACAGTGAGTTTGTAGGTTAAAGACATCAGGTAAGAACCGATTTTGATATCCTAAGAAAGTAAATTATAGGAAGAAAATTGGTTGAAAATGATAAAAATACCTTCTTCCACGTGGAACAAACCGTTGAAAACAGCTAAAATACATCATAAATAATTGTATTATTTATAGCCAAATCACAGTCCATCACATCTTTGTAGACCACCCAGGTAAACAAACAAACAACAAAGAAGTCGCCATATTGACATCGGATACAAGAAATCATAAAAATTATTATAGCGATCCGTCGATTACAGAATATCTACGGGAACTTGCAAGGAATAAATAAAATCGATATTTGTTATTGTAAAGTACTTGTCGTATAGTTGAAGAGAAGCGAGATGCGCATTATAACTTAATTTAGTGACGTAACTTTTCTAATTTACTCACTTTTCACTGCATCACTAGTTGTTTTTTGCTGCTTTGCTGACAAAATACTTACGAAATACTTATAAATCTTACAAAGGAAAAAAAATCGGGATGAAAGCTATCTCATCGCCAGCCAGTCTATAACTATATTTAGAATAAATTTTAACCTTTTCATAGATGAAAATCGTTTGATAGGTTTCCGTCAAAAAGTTGCAGATATACAAACAGACAGACATTTTTATTTTTTTCTCAATTGTAAAATTAATATGAATATAGTGCTATTTTAAATGGGAGCTGTAAATGGTAGTTAAATGGTCGCTGTAAATATCGCATCGTGAGTAAAATATGCTTATCTGAGAGTAGTCCAAAATGTTTTTATAGAGTTATGTCTTAAAGTGATCCGCACTTGGCCACCGTTAGGCCCATATCGATGATGTTGCAAGGAAACAAGAGCCTAGTCACTACATAGTATAAAACAAAGTCGCTATTTTTGTCTGTCTGTTTGTCTGTATGCTTAAATCTTTAAAAGTACGCAACGGATTTTGATGCGGTTTTTGTAATAGGTAGAGTGATTCAAGAGGAAGGTTTTTATGTATAATACATGCATATATTCCCACGAGAACGGGATCCACGCGGGTGAAACCGCGGGCGGGCCGCTAGTATTTAGATAAATGAGTTGCAAAGAAACACAAGATTTCCAATTACTTATCGCTAACCGCGCTCAGTCATTCCAGTCCCTGTGTTCAGCATGAATGTTTCGTAGAAATCCAGCCATACATCTAAGCAAGTTTTGTTTTACGGTGTTAAGGACTTCATTAATCATAAATAATTGCAATTCTATAGCCGCTTCAAGTTGCAATCGATGACCGATGCGTTCATATTTCAACTGATAATTATGCAGTCTCGTAATAATAGACGTTTGTATCAAAATTTTGTTTCAAAAATCTGTTTTGAAATAGCAAAAATAAAGGAACCTCTGAGTACCTACCTATAAAATATTAGGGGAAGAGAAGATTTATAATGTAAAGTATGTATCTAGGTATTAACTCAAAAACTACTACTTACTATATAGCTATTAGCACTACGTTCCAAATAAAAAAGAACTATCAATTTAGTACAAAGTTGTGAAGTACTAACTAACCTAACCTAACACACATAAAAATATGTAGAATCGAATCGATAAGCTCCTTTTTTTGAAGTTGGTTAAAAATAGAAAAGGAAAAAAGAAAATTGTATCACAAGTTGTCAAACAAAACAGGACAAGGCGTTTAGCGGCAAATTCAAGCAAGGCGATGGAAGCTAGCCAGTCATGAATCAGCCCTACCACCTTACCAATAAAAAAACTATCCATACCTAGTTCGATCACCCGGGTGTACCACCTGTCTGTAAAGCTACAATTATACCTTTGTGATTGGCCAATGGTGTACGTCTATTTTTACAGCCGCACATTGCACGCGCCTGTTGAATAATGGCTATGGGCATCAGCTGTTCGCTCAGCTGACTCCTACAAAAAGTAATCTGCCTATTGACGGTTACTAAATTGTAACGTCCTACTATCCTATCCTATCCTATCCTACTAATCCTACTAATATTATAAATGCGAAAGTTTGTAAGGATGTATGTGAGTGTGTATGTGTGTGTGTGTTTGTTGCTCTTTCACGCAAAAACTACTGAATGGATTTTCATGAAACTTTGCAATAATATAGCTTAGACATCGGAATAACATAATTTGTTAAAATTTATAGAGAATTTTGAAGGGATTGGTTCCCCGAAGCGAAGCGAGGGCGGATTTACTAGTCTTCTTCTTCTATATATATAAAACTCAAAGGTGACTGACTGACTGACTGACTGACTTATATAGTGATCTATCAACGCACAGCCCAAACCACTGAACGGATCGGGCTGAAATTTGGCATGCAGGTAGATATTATGACGTAGACAACCGCTAAGAAAGGATTTTGATCAATTCTACCCCCAAGGGGATAAAATAGGGGATGAAAGTTTATGATTTTCGACTGATTGAACTGAACGTACAGCCCAAACCACTGGACGGATCGAGCTGAAACTTGGCATGCAGGTAGATGTTATGACGTAGACATCCGCTAAGAAAGGATTTTGATCAATTCAACCCCTAAGGGGATAAAATAAGGGATGAAAGTTTGTGATTTTCGACTGATTGAACTGAACGCACAGCCCAAACCACTGGATGGATCGGGCTGAAATTTGGCATGTAGGTTGATGTTATAACGTAGGCATCCGCTTTTGATCAATTAACCCCCTTTCGACTGATTTAACTGAAATTAAAGATTGCATGGAGCTACTGTGATAAAGACGTCCGCTTAGACGATTTTGATAAATTCAACCCCCCTTGGGATAAAATAAGGGATGATGGAGGATGTAAATGTATTAGTTTGAACCTATCAGTACCTAATGGAACGAAACGGGGGTGAAAAATTGAATGGGACTTAATACAATTTTCAAGATAGAAAGCTGAAAATTGGTAAACATAGCTACTCTTCATTTTAAATAAAAAATACACTATTAAGTTTTTGTCGAAAGTACCCTCCAACCAGTAAAAAACCGGGTGTAATTTGTTTGGTATTTTTAGTACTTTCTGAGTTAGGGACAATAATGTCCAATGAGTAATGTCCAGTCTTTTTGTTAAGATTTAAAATCACCCCTAAACTTCAAAATATATGGGGTTAAAATTAAATAGAGATTTAACCCTCCACATATTTATACGGGATGTGAAATTTGATTAGGACATTTCCACGGGATCGTGAAGTGCAAATTCATGAAAAATAACTTTCCCTGATTAAGTTATGCTAAAGATGTTTAACTGAAGTTGTTACTAAAATTTCAGCCTGAAAAAATAGTATTTGTAAATAAGTCCAAAGAAAAAGCGCTCTCGAGTTCAGTAAAAATGCGCGATATAACCAAATTTCACGCGGGCAAAGCCGCGGGCGGAAAGCTAGTATTTTATAAATTACTAGCCTTCCACCCTCGACTTTACCCTCGTTGAATTTAGTTTGTATTATACCTTTTAATGAAAAAAAGGGAAGGGGGAAAGTAATTTTCAAAAATCTTACCTTTTTTTTTTGTATTCTCCTTGGATAGCTCCAAGAAGCCAACAGGAAAAAAAGTGACTTCTTAAAAACTTACGAATAAATTAGGGTCTCTTAATAAAGTTAGATTGGTTTTTGTCTATGCGTTCGTTGTAGCTTATCAGTAACGGCCTGGATTGAATTTTAATGATTTTTTGTAGTAAACTTACGATAACATTTAACTACCTTACTTACCTAACAATCGGCAAATCACAAAGCTCAGTTAATTGAATGAATCCTCTCTAAGTACCTATTCTAAGGTTACTACGGTGACGTCAAGCAAACCAAGTGTATTTACTACAACGTTATTACAGTAGATATACATTACAAATATCATTACACATTTACCAACATATTCGTCATGATCAGTCAAAGGTGCCGATTACTGTCAAATGGTTGCAGATTAGTGAATATATTGCACGAACGCACTCACTGGGAACAGGTTATGTTATGAAACGAATGACTGATGGCAGTGACCAAAATTGTGAGTTATTTAAGTATGTGGTAGTATATTTGATAGATTTGATTTTATGTTGATATCTTAATCCATACACTTATATTATAAATGTACTGTCTGTCTGACTTCTTTTCACGTTTTATCTACCGGTACCCAGTCGATATATGTAGGTGAAGTAGTTATAAAACAGATGTAAAAAATTATAAAGAGA
The DNA here is from genome assembly GCA_905404135.1 of Hesperia comma. Classification (NCBI taxonomy): domain Eukaryota; kingdom Metazoa; phylum Arthropoda; class Insecta; order Lepidoptera; family Hesperiidae; genus Hesperia; species Hesperia comma. Next base: position 11,210,379 of record FR990034.1, read on the forward strand.
ATAAACTCATATCATTACCATTACCAAAATTGATTTTGGTGTTGTCATCATCATCATAATCGTAACCCACCATGAATGACACTGTTTTTCAGGTGTCTCTAACCCTAAAAGTTCTAAAGTCCCTAAAGTCTCTAACCTTAAACCCTAACTCGAATAGTGGCATATGATGGCTTATCTTTCTACGTGTGTTTAGTGGGTTGGGTTCAGTCATCTATCAAAACTTATTTAAAATTGCTATTTTAACCCGTATTCCATGGTCGTCGGCCTGAATAGTCGCGTGATTGCAGTGATTGCGTGTAGCTTGGTCAGCATAATGATGAGAAAAACCTACGGCATGAAAAAATTGCAATTTGACTAACGTTTCTACGGCAGTAATAAAGTTTTTGTTGACCAATAGTAATGTTTTACGTGACTTTTGCTGACTGTTCTAGGCTTTTAATGTAGTTACGATTAGAAAATGTGACGGCCTAGGTAATGAAAGAGAACATGTGCGGCTTTTTCAGTCAGAGACACATCAGCAACATTTTTGATAACAAGCAATTTACCGCAAAATGTCCCGTTTACAATTTGGCTGTAGGGTTAAAACATTAAGGAAAATACTTATCTAATTAAAATTATTATGTAATAAATGAAAAATAGTCAATTTTAAAGAATATGACATATATGGTGTGTGAACTTTAAAAAATTGTTCGATTTTTTTTTGTAAATATCTAAAAGCCGAGCATGTAAGCTACATGATGCTAATTGGACAATGAAGTTCAAAGACCAAAGACAGGTGGTCACAGAAAGAATAGAGAAGATATAAAAAAGTAGTGTACATTATAACCAGTTTTCCTAACCACGAGCATTTAAAGGTGCGGTTAAATTTCCTTAGCACAATCTGAAAAACTACCAAAACCGTGACATCACAATTTATATCCATAATTAATAGCACATATCTGACCGTCTTGCACCAAATACCTCAACATACAGGGCGTCAGGTTTTGAGTGGTTTCTCGACTTTCCAAAAACTTTCTCGATCTGGCCACATAATTGAACATCGAAAACATGTCCTAAATTAGCACCAGCTATTCAAGGCTAAATGGTTCTAGGAAATAATAAACTAAACGTTTATGGACGGTGATGATTCACGTCAACGTCAGCATTGGTCTTAGATGGTCACAGAGTTCAAGTTCGTCTTGGGAGACTTCGCTTTAATTAAATATATAAACAAACAGTCAGACAATCTTCAAAGTTAGGATTTCGTGTATCAGGTGAGAATGACGCCCATAAGTACTTATTAAGTTACTTCTTTAATAAAACTAATTGACGAATTCTTATAATAAAACTAATTGACCAACTTGTAAAATATTTGAAGTCTATTAAGACTGTTAACGCAATAGAATCGGGAAACGATAATATACTTGTAAATGCGTTTGTTTCCGCTAAAGTTAACGGCTAAATGTTTTCGGATAACATTTTTACTTTATCGAACCTATAATATATGTTTTAGTAAGCTTTGGGCAACACCTAGATTACGTAGTACATATTTGTTTTATTTGCAATCGGTTTACAAAAGAAGATACGTCAATAACTTTAAAAATCAGAATTCTAAGGCAAAAGCTACAATAAACGAAGCGAGAGCTACTAGTAAAAAATTAAAAACGAAACACAAGACAGAAAATAATTATTCCACGATAGAAATTTAAAACGTGTAATTTTAAGAAATACATACACGCTTAATGGTTTGAAATGTCGTTGATGAATGTAAGATCCCACCAAAAATTTGCAAGCAAATATCGATAATTATCTTACATATTGCTTATAAATCGGCGATTAATTTAAATTGCATGTCATAAAACCATATAAGTGTTGGAATAAAATTTGTACGAAGCATTATTGAGGAGCACTCACTATAAGATACACGACTTGTATTTTTCATTTTGTGTGGGTGTGAAAAACGTGAAAATATGTATATACTATGTTTAGTGCTTTATTATCATCATCGCAATCCACTGTCCCACTGCTGGGCACAGATATAATCTAATAAATATAGATAATAGAACAGTATTAAAGGAACGAAGCTTCTTATAGCACGGTACGGTTGCAAAATAAAACATGAAAAGTGTAAGAATTTCGCGTCACGGAAATGGAAACGTTTGCTACTGGCTGAGCCCAGTAATATGTAGATGTGCGCTTATCTTATTGGTCAGTTTTACTCAATAAGGTGCTAGCTGTCAAGTCAAATAAGTCAGCTGTCAGATGAGGTATGTGGTATGTCACATGTTCAAGTGTCAGAGTTAAAGTGCAACATTATAAATTCGTTCCACTCGAGTATTGTACGACAACACGATATTTTTAACCCAATGAAAATATTCATTTTAATTAATTGTTGGATATTTAACAGCGTATTATAAAACTTTAAATACCTTTAAATAACCAAATAACACTTTCTTATTCAAGTCACCTACATAATTCTCCGTATAGGAGGTTTCTGTCACACATCGCATTACCATTGAGAAATAAGTAACACCTCGATTACTATTGTTACGAATTAGTGTCACTCGTGTTCACAAGAACCAGTTTAGTGATTATGTAAATCAGAAGCAAGAATCAGTGTGGACGCTCCTCAAAGCCATAGAAATAGGGTACTTACACACGTGCTACTTGACACAAACAAAACAAGTGGTAAGAATTAAATATTTCCAATAATGAAATATTAATGTGTCTACGTTAACGTGTACGTGTAAGTCTTGGTATTTATACTTTAATTAATATACTGTATTGCGGATGGGGTTCATATTGATAATTTTCAAAATATTTCGTAATAGAAATATTGTTGCCTGGAAAAAATATCTATTATCTACGAGTTGTAACTATATATAGCTGTTATACCTATCAAGATTTAATTTATAAATACTTGTCTGGAATCCCCGCAGCCTATGTAGAGTCATTGACGACTAAGATATAGAACTATTTTGATTTATTTTGTCATGAAGATCATTTTCTGAGTTGTTATTTGCTGCCCTTTATAAATTGTGAAATTAGTACATTCCATTCTAATTTCAGTATTCATGCCCAGAAATAAACTAATGCTTTTGTGTATTGCATATAATAGATAGATGGCGGGAAAATGTGGGTTTATAATTTTATAATAGTATAATGCGATGATACGTGTAAAGTTTAATAAGCGCAATTAATTTATTCCGTTTTTTTAAATAAACAATTATTACAAAGTTAAAACATCGTATTATAAATACTAGAGTTTACTGTACTGTTTATTGTCCAGTCGTCCATATGCAAGACGCCTTATGACCACACAAAACAAGTATTAACATGCTACTATCAATAACAAACGATTATGATCTTTATTTACATTGTGTTAAGAATACCGACTTATTTTCAGGCTGCGAAAATATTGCATACCTCATTATCGCGATAAATCGAATTGTTCAGTGTTTCGAATTGATGATACGAACTCTTTAATTCGAATGTAAACCTTTTTGATTGACAGTAAGGTTCATTGTTATTTAGGCTTGAATCTATACAGGAGTTTGAATCGGATTTGCGTTGTGAGGATTTTTTGCGGTGAATAAATGAGGCGGAAAATCCCTATAGAGTCACGTTTATAATATGAAATATGTACATGTAATTTGGAACATGTATGGTACGGTGTGTTGGGGATTTTATTGACAAAATGGAACAAACATTTAAATTGCGTTATCGTGAAAACTGCATCCTAACAAATGTAACAACCTTTCTGAAAATAACAGAATAAATACCTACTAATGGGTACTTTTTAAAAACATTTTGTATCCCCACTCTAAAAAAATCTAATTAGGTTTTATATACAATTAATTAGCTTAATATTTATTAAATTTTGTTTTAAATTATTTTTGTTTTCATTTGAAAAAGGATTGAATCCTGTTTGATAATTTTTTCCTCACCCACAAAGTTTCTTAGAATCATGAATAGCCACGCTTAGTCACAAGGGTTTATTTCTTTAGGAGTAAATTATGTATTCAAAATTTTCATGCACACCTACATTATAAGCTTTTTGGTTTCACTTGGCTACAACCGACAACGTTATAACAACGTCCTTGGCTACAACCTACAACCCATTAATTTAGACATGAGGCTCCCCTTCCAACTGACGATGAGTCGATGACTAAAGCTTAATTCTCCATTACTCCAGAGCGGATTGTTCGTGGGAATTTTACTTACAATGCAGTTTTTTTACCGACTTAGAAAAGACTAAGTAAAAATTTCTTGATATAAATAAATCCTACTAATATTATAAATGCGAAAGTTTGTAAGGATGTATGTGAGTGAGTGTGTGTGTGGGTTTGTTGCTCTTTCACGCAAAAACTACTGAACGGATTTTCATGAAACTTTGCAGTAATATAGCTTAGACATCGGAATAACATAATTTGTTAAAATTTATAGACATTTTTGAAGGGACTGGTTTCCCGAAGCGAAGCGAGGGCGGATTTACTAGTAAATAATAAATAAACAACGCTACACAGTCTACACACTCACAGCCCCACACTAGGATTCCCTGTGTCATGGGTAGCATGGTCAACACACAAGACTTATTTATGACTTATCCAATTATTTACGAAAATTTAAAATCTCCATTACAATTTCCGCCTCGCTTGGAATCGAACCCAGGACCATAAAAACAACGCTCCGGCATGTAAACCATCGTGCTATTCAGGTCGTCGTATTGCTCATTATGATATCAGTAAATTAAGGATTCACTTATTACTTACTTTGATTGGTCTTGCACGAAGCCTTTTCAATTACTATTTTACTACTTCTAGTAGAGATAACTACCCCTGCTTAGACAATTAGGAAACGTTTTGCATTCTGTGTCCGGGCCGGTATGTTACGTGACATATTTTTGAACCAGCCTCATAAAACTATTGATTATTTATTACCTAACGATATAATTCTATAGATAAAATCACCAGAACGAATTTGTCGTCAATTTGCTTTACTTTATCGAACTTTCCCTGGTTGATGTATGAATTTCCGCGGTTAATTAATCTACTTGGTGTCCACTTGTCCAGTAAAAGTTGTTTGGCGAAACCCGCGGCACTGTTTACATCTGAAAATATTTAGATTGAATCACTTGATAATGTTCACTAATTATATACGTTTTAACGCTGATGGACGTAAAGATTAGGATTAAATACGTCTACCTAAAAAATTTTTGGTCTGACATTTATAATTATAATATTAAGAATTGAATTGCCCGAGTTCAAAATAAATATGTTAATTACGATTGTATCATTTTGTCTACACGGAATGTCAGATCGATTGTACGTGTCTTTAGGGAGAAAATAGCCCTCAGCTTCTCGCTACTCGCCGACTGTCGGACAGTGGTCGGACACCTGATATTGTCGATCACTTGGAATTGACACAAACCGTCGGGCTATGAGTATTTAAAAATGTAGGAATGTCATATGAGCTTTACTCGCCGACTCGTTGACAGTGTGACACCTGCATTGAGCAATTGTGGGCGCGGGTTAGAGTTGAATGGATGTTCACAAGTGGCAAGAATTTTTTGAGCGGTTCCATAGCACGTTAATCTGTCGTTCTATCCATAGATAGCAGTTATCAAGCGATGTCAAAAGCCTTCGGGCGGCATGAAAACTTCCGATATTTGGAAACGCCACTACATTTCCAACAATAAACAACGTGCGTGTGCGTTAGCGTTAATCTATTTAAAGTTCTAAACACAATCACAACAATTTAAACTATTACACGATTAGATCCAAGTTACTGGGGAACAAAAGAAATTCTTGCGGCTATGGACGCTCGACAAGCTTGCCCATATAAGTAGCCGACACGCAGACACCTTAACAAACAAATCGCATTGAAATTACACCTCGTGCAGAATTTTAAAGCCTCAAGCTAATCTATACAGCTGCGGACATGAATCGTGGGATACTGTGGACAGAGTAGGATAAACATGTCGGTATGCAAACGCGGCTATTTTGTGTGCGCGCCGCTGCGTCGGAACTTAGAACGCACGCAACGATTTCGACACGACGGAAGTCTTTAGTTGTTATCATCCGTTGTGTGTGTATGTGAAATGTACCTATTAAAAAAACAATATTTAGGGCCTTAGCATATCAATCAGTTCATATGTATTGTAAAAAAAAAACAGTTTAAAGAGTTACAATTTGCAAGTCGGGTACTTTCCTAAAACAAAGTGAGGGCGATTTACTAAATACAAAGATAAATTTGTCGCCCTTTCAAGATTAGATGCAGCATTTAAACCTAGTCATTGCGTTGACGATCCATGCGTAATGGTTACCATGCCAGACTGCTGTTTGGAGGGTCTTGGGTTCCAATCCAAACGAGTCAAAAATTTGAATGGTCATTCAGTGGATCGCCTTTTGTATTTCCGTAGCTGAGTTGTCAATGGCACCCACACATAGGAAATCCTATTATGGCTTTATGAGTGTGTACTGTGTAACGTTTATTTATGACAAAAACACCGAATCGAAGCGAGTTTACTATTAATAACATATCAAACGCACTATCGCAACAAGCTTAATGTTAATAGTATGAACAGTTGTATCATAAATCTATAAGTCAATATTCTAGTTTGGCTGTCGAATGACGTGATGTGATGTCATTAAGAAGATTAAATCGTTCGCTCCATCGATGTCGCGGTCGACGATAACTGGCGTGGTGGCACCACACTTGTCCACTTGAAATCGGTGTCAATCGGTGTCGACGGTTGATGAAAAAATCTCTATGACTTTGTTGGGAGCCTCTCCACCAAAAGGTTTTTTAAGGTACTAGTCGATAAACCAAAAAAACACGTTACATTATCCTAAATAAATAAGAATATGCCTCTAATCAGGTCATAAAGTTAATGCTACATCTATAGTATACATAGGAAAAGATATAAAAATAAAGATTTAAACTAAAATTGTAAACAGAAAGAAACATCTTCTGATTTAAAACCAATTATTTATTTCGAGGGAAAGAAAAATATTCCTACCCCTATTTATTAAAAAAGCTGACTTCCTGTATTTTTATAAAAAATTAATTTGCCGGCGATAGATAATATAAAATATTGTGTAAGCGAACCGAACCGCTACTAACAAGTATGGGAACTCCCGTAGATGTTATCGTATTGTAAGCCATAAATTAGACTTAAAGTCTGTAACTGCATTTGCCCCGCGACAGATTGTTGCACGGCTGCCGATAATTTCCTAGTGTTGTAATACAGAAGGCACGAACGCATTTCACTGTAGTACATCAATTTTGTATGTCCGGCATTGTCCGGTACAATTAAAAAAGTTTAAAATTGGTTAGAAATGTTGGGTCCAGTTCGAAATGGTGATAAATAAAGACATAATTTATTATGTGTTTATATGTATCAGCGATACTGTTATTAACCCTTGGCATGCCTGGTGGTTATAACTCACGTGGTGTGCCTGGTGGGTCTGAGGGACCCGTAATTTGAATATGATTTTTTTAAAGTAAAAGATAGACTTGGATTTTTTTTAAATTACTTATTGTTTTAACGTATAATGCTATCAAAAAATACAATTGACAAACATTATCGCATCACATTTTCAGTCTTTAATAACGAAAAAATTGAACCTCTAAAAAATTGCAACAAAAATCTCTCATCTACTCTAAAAAATTTTAAATCTTACATTATACGCTGAGATCAACACCTGACTACTATTTTTTTTATAGAATATTAAAAAATTTAACATATGAAAAATAAAAAGGGACTATGAGATAAATAAATCAGCATTTTTTGGCTCTCCATTGTCATGCAACTCTCACAAAAAAAAAATGCATGTTCTATATGTTATATGTGACATATGTTTATATGTGACGTTAGCAAGAGATACAGGTATATTTGGACTTCCGAACTTTTTTGACTGGGCACAAATAACAATGTTTTTTTGTATTATCTGACTGCTTTAGTGGTGGCTCAGCAGGGTCACAAAGATGAGAGCCAATTCGTTTTGAAGAGTCACTCGCGTCTGATAGTGGTCTCAACATTTTTACTATAACAATATACACTATGATAAGATACACTGCATTAACAACAAAAAAAAAAAAAAAAAAAAATATGAATACAATAAAATCCTACTTACGTTTTAAATGTTACGTCGTATGCCTGGTCGGGTCTGAGAGACCCGCGTGCACTTTGTGCATGTCTTACTCACACGGGAGTTCACTCCGGACCGCGGGAAGGGCGTCAAATTAACCTTGAATTCATAATGCGAAGCTACTCGAGCGCAGGATTCTCGAAGCGTAGAATTTATGATAATATCGATGTTTTTATATAGTTGTGGGTCTGACAGACCCTACCAGGCATGCCAAGGGTTAATACATCATGTAACCGACTTAAAAAAATAGAAGGTTCTTATTTTCACTGCCTTTTAATATCATGACTTTTTTCTGCGGGAATTGATTTTGATATTTCCTGATTTTATTCAAAAGCTAGTGCTTGTCATGTAGTCTCATTGACATCTGACAAGTAGTTTTCGAGTGATCTCTACCAGTCTATGCGGAAGTAAGTTTTTTAAAGTTACAAATTTGTACATGCAATTAAAAGTTTCGTATGAAATGTACCTAATACCTCTCAAAGCCGCGCGCCGCTAAATTGCGTTGGCCTTTTGACGTTACCTTTTATGTGAGTGCACGAACGCCGCAGCTATATTTGTCACCGTTTAATTTATGCATGCAGTTATTTTGGAGTGATTCTGATGGTCATTAAGTGGTTATTCTAATTACTTGCAGGGTTAATGGTAATTTAACCCTGTCGGTTTTGTAGCGACGGGATTAATTAATATTTAATCGACACGATTGGTCTTAACTTCAAGAGACTAGAAGGTTAACAGCTATTTTGCACGAAAAAATGGCTAAGCTATGCGGCTAGTGTTTTCGTGAATAGATGTAGTTGATATTTGGCACAGGTTTTGTTTATCACGGGTGTTAATATTATACACAGGTATCACAGGATACTTATCATACCGGGAAATTGTCTCCCCCTGTTTCTGCCTAAATTTTAACAATAAACTTTAAAAGCGCTTGTGCAAAGCTTGCCCGAAAGTAAATTTTTATTATTTTTAACTATGTGGACAAAATATAGACGACATGAAAATTTATTACCTCACGAAAAATATGAGCAATGTTTTCTATTGCGGATACTAATAACTTAATACATTTATTCTTGAGTGGAAAATCTTACAAGACAGAAGGGCATAGCCCGATCTCAACCCACAGCCCCCAATTTATCTATAAAATCTAACTTTACGCTTAAGTATTTAAAATAGTGTTTATGAGACGTCTTTAAATGATTTCCCAAACTTTTAACTCTTATATACTCTTATAGTTTTATTATTCATATAAACTTTACTTCCCATAAATTATTTCTTTTATAATTAACTAGCTTCCGCCCCGCAGGCTTCGCCTGCGTGGAATTCGTTTAAACTTCACCTCCCTATTTCACCCCCTTCGGGCTTGAATTTCTAGTAATCCTCTCTTAGTGCTCACCTACACTCCCCAAGGAACACACATGCCTAATTTCAGCTTCTTCCGTTCAGTAGTTTCGGCTGTGCATTGTCTGTCAGTCAATCACTCAGTAACGCAGAGTTTTATACAATTAAGATCAGAGAGTTTTTGTAAGAAAGAAACTTTTGTTACGCGTTGTCTGAAAAGGCCCTTTGGTGATTCCGATGAGACGGGATTTCTCGACTTTATACAAAGTAATTTCAAACTATTGCCATCGAGCGGTGTTGTGCGCAAAGGATGATTGTAAAGTTTTTACTATGTATAAATTATGAGTCATATACAACAACATACAAAGTTTATTTATTGTTATAACGATTTCAATTTGAACATCAATTTTGATTTTCTTAGTGTGAATGAATTTGGTCGTAGGCTTGTCTTTTCCGACAACACACCAAATATTAAAAAAAAATTAGATAGGTACCCAGCTTTAGTTCTCAACCCATGAACGTCCCAATCCTAGGCATGCTCTTATTATGTGAGGAGTACGGCTAAAACCATCTGGTCAAGTTCAAATTAGCGGACATTCGTAGCGATACCAACGATTCGTAGCGATTCCAACAAAGTCTAGGCGGCGCGGGCGCAGGGGTGGTGCTGCCTGCTCGTTTGCTACCTTAATTCAATTAAAAAATTAGTGCCGTAGATAATAAATGTAAAAAAAATATATTTATAACCTTCTCCTTTTTAAATTGGTGAGATACGTTACAACCTAGCCTAGATTGTTAACGACTCTTCCTCATTTGAGCGAATCAGGCAACTAATGTCCAGCGATTGAATAAAAAACTTCCTGGTATTGAAATAGGACATACACTATGTTTATATGATGACATGTGTTTGTTAGTCGGTCAGGTCATTACGCTACATTCATTCGCGGCCCATGAATGAGTCATTGAGCGTAATGTGCGGCGCAGATGTTAGTTGTAATGTTCCAATGTTCCTGGAAAATTGAGGAATGCTGGTTTGTAATCTGTAATTCAATTATATACTGTGCCTATGTAACAAAATAAAACTATGTAGGTACAATATAGCTATCCGGTATCATTGAAGCGATAATTAAAGTAGGGGTATCCCAGACACCCTCTATAATATTATGAGTTAGTAATATGAAGAAGTCCAGTAGAAGTAACTCAAAAAAAGACTCAGGTTCAGATCTTTTGATGACGTAGTGGCGTACGCGAACTTACAGTAATATGAGCGCGCGCCTAACATGAAATGCTGAAGAGGCATAACACCTCAAGCTCTGGATATAGTCCACAATACAATAATTCACCGTGCTATCAAAGGTTCAAGAGAATCACACTATATAAAAGATCCGAAGTTAACATCCTGATCGTGGTCTCTAGGCATTGACATCACCTGGCGGAAGATTTCTACTTTTCCTCCACAACGAGCTACTAGTGTAGAATAATTATGTTACCTGCGACACAAGAAATCCTTTATTTATTTAATTATCTCTCTTTATTCATTTTATTAACTCATCGTAATTTTGTATTCCGTATAAAGTATTCTGGTGATTCATAAAATAAAATTTCTAGACAACTATGATGTTACCTAACTTTATATCTTTAAACAAGCCGTAAGTCTATGAACGGAAAAGTAAATAAATTGCTAAGACAATGGTTCGGTAAACTAATTCAAACATGGCGATTATTTCAATTATCGCTGAAAGTCCTGGAGTTATAGCTTCTTTGTTTCCCAATAACACGGCTTTCGAGTTAGTACCGAAACTGTTGAAAGTAAGGACAAGATAACTTAATAAATGTAGTTTTGAAGTAAAATCAGTCCATTCAATGCGATAAGTTTATAAATGAGATTTGAGAGTAAAATGAATATTTAACTTTTAAATTTGCTCGTGGCTTCGCCCGTTTTTCAATAAGTATTCTGTCATTCGATATTTCGCGATGAGCTGGTCACTTAATGATTTTAAATAATGCTAATAGTAGTAATAGCCCCCTGAAAATTCCCTGTGCGTTACAGTATCTATTAAAATAAGTCATTTTTCCGTTTCTTCCGGGAGCATAATTATTCCAATGTAAGCATCCTTTCTTTCTTCTTTCTTGGCCAAAATGTGCTGCATTTGGTATTCTTGATGTCCGTAAGCGACGGTGACCACATACCATCGGGTGTCTTATCTCTCGTTTTTTATGTTATACATATTAAGGTACACGTTAAGATACACGTACTCGTATGTTCCTCAGAGCTCTTCACAACAGCTTTACATATCACCAAGTCAAACTTGACCTGTGAAGTGACTTACGACTCTCATTTTGAAAGGAGAGCTCAAGAGCTTGTTGTGATATTTACCTACCTCTTCATGTCTGATCACACTTGCGACAAAGTCGCACCTTTGTCACGATAGTGACGCGACAAATTGTCGCACGTGTGAAAAGCGTTGCTGCTACATTTTGACACTGCGTTGTCTCAGGTACTAAAGTAAACATCCCAGAATAAGATTCTAAAATGAGAATATTACTAAAAATCCCTTACTTGACTATGCAAGTAGTATCAACTAAAAATAGTTATTATAAACAACAGCACCTGCCCTAGATCCTCTCCTATGTGGATGTACCCTAATTCTATTAAAAACAAGTTCGAATATAACGTTTATGTTCTTTGGTAGTACGTATATTATAGACGAGGGTAGACGTAGGTACAAACCTTCTTTAAATAATCAAGTTTGGTACGCTAATATTGTTTGTGACGCTGTCGAGGGTTTGTCGCGGTTTCGTCGCACATGTGAACACATACTTTACGTGAAGATGACACGTTCGATCAAATTTAACACAAAATTGGTTGGTTGACACAACCTGACATGCGTGTGTCAGATAAATGTTGTTTAAACAAGATCTCATCTCAATCTCAATTTTTCAAAAGGACATTAAGGGCTTTTGGATCTCGTATTTTTAAAAGCTTAATAATTTTTCACTTAAGCGACAAATTGCTTTTAAATTACATATTGAAAGACGACCAGGGAATTGGGGCGTTAACGAGCAAATAAATAAATCACAGGGAATAGTCCTTTCGTACCCTGTTGATGCAAACATTGATAAATTTTATAGTGATAGTAGGAAATTAAATATAATAATAATATTTATGTTAGGGTAAAAAACGTCATTAAAGTAATAGTAACAATAGATCGTAGAATAAAAACTTCTCGCGCGGACGTGCTGATTTTCAGGGCAACCCGTTGTAGTGGGTAGTTTGACCTGGTGGTGTTATTTTTGATTAAGTATTATGTTTGGTGAATGCGCAATTTTTTTTAAATACCTATTTATTGATATTTTTATTACTGTTTAACGTTTGTACCTACCTACTTTACATGTATACCAATTGACGCACTAGGATACCTATCTTATGATAACATAATTTGTCAATGTTTGGTACAGCAATTTTATTAGTTAGAATATACATAATTCTAGTAAGTAACATGTTTCCTTGGCTTCAATTCAGGAAATGAAATCCATCGAATATGTATTCAACTAGAGAACCGCCCGCGCTTCGCTTCGGGACCCGTAGGTAACAGCCGCGTAGCTCCCGCTCCCGTAGGAATTTAGGCTAAAAAGTAGCCTACTACTCGCTCTCTTCACTCCACCCTGTCTGAGGTGTGTGGAGCCCTCGGGACAGTTAGTTCCCCTTTGGGGGTGTCTCTCGCGGCCCGATAAAACGGGCCGGTCCTTGGGTTGGGCCCTAAGGCCCTTGGTTATCCATCTGTGGTTAACCAATAGGTCAAGCCCTTTTTACATAGTCTTAAACGGGATGGGGTTCATCTTCGCGCCGCCCAGGCGATCGAGGCCCTACCGGGTGAATCCCGCTGGTGAGAAGCCCAGCAGGAGCCGATCAGCGCCGGGCGACGACTTACGAAGCCCCAGTATCAGTCAGTGCTAGGCACGTCCCGCGCAACCAGCAAGTCGCGCGGGAAGGCCCAGCGGTCCGGTGGACGGGTGTGGAGCGGCGCCAGGTCCTGCAGATGCGGGAACCGCGACGCGTCGACACGCCCGAACATGTTGCGTGCCAATCTCTCGATGAAGTCGTCCAGGCTCTCGACTCGAAGGTCCCTCTGGATGACGGCGTTCCTGACGTACCTCGGCGCACCAGTCAGCCGGCGGAGCGCAATCGCCTGAACCGCGCGCATCCTCTTGCGCTGCGGTTCGCTGGCGAGCGCGTACCACGCCGGTGCCGCGTACGTGAGGCGGGATCTGATGTAGGTCTTGTAGACCCCGAGCTTCAGTCCGAGAGGGAGGCTCGAGGAGAGCACTGGTTTCTGCCATCGCGCTTCTGGAATTCGCGATGGCTTTCGTAACCTGTGGCTTCATCGAGAGTCTTCCGTCGATTTTGCCCCCAGGCCTGTGGGGCCCATTGGATATCTTGTCCGTGAAGCTCCAGAGTAGGGTCCCGCTTGTTGAGGTATCCTCCTATGTTCACGGCCTGCGTCTTCCCGACATTCACCGACAGTCTCCACGCGGCGAGCCATTCGGGGAGGGCATCAAGCGCACGCTGCATCTTGACGATGGCGTGGGTTCTATTCAGCGACGTGGTGATGTACGCCACGTCATCGGCATACAGGGCAAGCGACGCCCCCCCCTGCCGCCGGGATGTCGTCGGTGTAGCAGGCGTAGCAGACCGGGGACAGGCAACTCCCTTGCGGGACGCCGGCTGCGATCGGACACTCGGTGGATTCGGCGTCTTCAACCACTACTCTGAAGCTTCTATTTTCGAGGAAACTGGAGATCACCTTAACGGCACGCTGGGGCGCCTACGACTGCGAGATCTTGTAGAGAAAGCCGTCGTGCCAAACACGGTCGAACGCCTTTTCCATGTCGAGGAATACTGCACACACGCGTTCTCTCTTATTCAGAGCCGCGGTAACGGTGTGCAACACCCTCGACAACTGAAGAGTCGTACTGTGTTCCGGCCGGAACCCGAATTGCTCCCGTCTGGGGGCAATATGCGGCGCTAGGTGTCGCAGCAGGAGCTTTTCGAACACCTTGGATAGGGTGGGAAGCAGGGTGATTGGCCTAAAGCTCTCCGGCTTCAGCCTGTTTTTCCCCTGCTTAGGCAGCATTATGACCCTCCCCGACTTCCAGGCCTGCGGGAAGGTCCCGGTGCGAAGGATCCCGTTAAACAGGCGCGCGGCTGCTCCGATCGTCCTCTGAGGGAGGTGCCGCAGCGCTCTGTTCGTGATCCCGTCAGCACCGGGGGCCTTGTTGGGAGGGAGCTTCTTGATGGTGCGATGCACCAAGCCGGGAGAGATGACATATGTGGTGTAATGCCGCCCAGTCGTCGCACACTTCGTCCAGCTGTTCCTCCCAGCTCTCAGTCGCGTGTGCATCTAACTCGGCCTTGAGTCGGGCTGCGGTCCGGTTGAGCTGGTTCTTTAGCTGCGGACACCCGGACTCCTGCCAGCGTTTCTGCCCGCTGCTGAGGTGATAAGGGAGAGGTGGAAGTTTCCCCGGAGCCTTCTGCTCTCTGCTTGCAGCCTGCAGTGCATTTTGCTCGCTGACAGTGAGCTCGACCACTAACTGGTCAACGTCCGCATCCGTGCGAACAGGCTGAGTTGGCGTGGTGATCTCCAGTTGCTTCTCGAAGGTTGTCCAGTCCATAAGGCGACGGGGCCTTATGGACGCCTATTGGGCTCCTTCGCCAGGACTAAGGTCGGACCCCATGCTGTCCTGTAGCGTCTCCAATCGTGGCTGGCAATGGAGGACTTGGTACACCGCTATATCCAGAACGTCCGATGAGTGTCTCGCGTAATCTGGGAAGTGCGTCGGGGTATCCGGACCACAGACGGTGTAGCCGTGCTGTTCAGCGGCATCAAAAAGTAGCCTTCCACTTCTGTTGGCAGCTAGGCTATTCCACCCCGGATGCTTGCAGTTCCAGTCGCCCGCGCCCACCACCGGTGTCGGCGAGTCCAGCAACTTGCGGACATCAGCCAACAGGATAGTGCCAGCGGGCGGGCGCTACACTGAATACAGCCGGAGCGGGGAGTTCTCGAGGCAGAGCTAAAGTAGCCTATTACATTTGCCTATGACTTAAGTAAATTACATGTAGTATTTGATAGCGTAATTCAGAACTTGCAAGTGAATTTTATTAACGCCATCTATTGACAACTCCGAAAATAAATATCTAGCAACTAACAAAACATCGATCTTCCCATGGGAATGGGATGTTTTTCCGCGGTAAAAAGTAGCCTACGTCACTCTCCACCCTCCTAACTATCCCCACACACATAAACCTTACCATATAATAGCTTTGTTGCGACGTGAAAGCGTCACAAACAAACAAACAAACAAACAAACAAACACACTTTCACATTTATAATATTAGTAAGGATATGTGCTTTCTTCGATTACCATGAAATGAAACTTATCTTATCGTCAATAATGATTTAGAGCGTCCTCACGTCGTCTGAATTTAAAATAAAGAGCAAATCATTAAGTGAAAGTCACTTATATGTATACTTTATTAGTTCATAATGTGATTAAAATGTATAGTAATTATATAAGTACCTAGATGAAATAGCACCTAACTAATAAAAATACAGTTTTTTTTTTACATTCAATGTTAGCAGAGTGATTGAATATTTAACCACTCGTTCTTACATAGAAGAAGTGTAATTGTTCGAAACAATGCAAGCTCATTTTTTGCCTCGGGTCTATATTTTGAAACGCATAAACCAAAATTATATCATATTTTCCATACGTATTTCAAATAACAGGCAACCAAAAACATAAATATTATACAGACATAAAAATGCTGGTAAGTATTTCATTCCGAGAGTTGCTTTACATTCATTCACAACATGTAAGGCCGCTCATTCACATTCGCGCGAATAAGCGAACCCGCAAGTGTTGGACGGACCTTTACAAATGATTAGTTAAGCGAAGTTTTTGAAACATTCCTGGTATTCCTAGATGTCAAAGCTGTGACATTCCGTGTAAACCTACAAGGGTTCGCGGTTGTACTCGTATATGTATATAAATAAGCGCGGTCTATGATAATGTCACTCATTCATTCAAAACGAATATCACGCCGGAGGTATATTGTATCGAAACCCCAGTCAATTATTCGTTCGTTGACATTCATGGTTGAAGCCCGAACGATCCAATATCCGAAACAATGGCTAGCACGGGATCTATTTCATATGAAAATTGGATGTTGCATCGTGCATGCAAGGATCGCATTTATCATGCAACTTTCGATTACAAGTTAAAACAGTGCGTGCAAGCGCCTGCTAATGCCCACGCACCGCCATCTGTGTAACGATCCTTAGTTAGGTATTATGATTAGTGGGAAAATTGAGAGGTACTGTAGATAATAGAAACCTATGTAAGTTCTTCGTTTGTTAGTCATATTTGGGAATCTACATAGCCTAGCATAGCAAAGTACATAAGAATGTAAATAAATGAAAAACCTATATAAACCTTCCTTGAGTAATACTCTACCTCATAGTGAAAACCGCATCAAAATCCGTTGCGTGTTTTAGAAATATAAGACTTAGATAAACACAGACAGACAGAAGCGGAGACCTTTACATGGAAGATATTTTAATATGAGAAAATCTATTAGGTACATGGGGTCTTCATTTACGTAATAGTTCCCGAAACAATGGTTTTTAAAATTTTCGTCTTTTTATCTGTTGTTTTGTTCACGTTAATCTCAGAAACGGCTTAAATTGAAACTAGAATCGCATATTAAATGTAAACTTTTACTTTCTACGTTACGGGTGATTCGCATAGGAAACAACAACAATTTTGTAATTCACAACAATAGCAAACGGCGTACTAACGAGAATTCCCATGCTACCCGAAAGTTAATAATGATCTCAAATCTCGAAATTTATTTATTTACATACGGACATGAATCGGGCATGATACATTTGTTCGATTAGGGCTGTCAACTGTGAAATATATTTTTATTGCTGAATTATATTGAATACCTAAGCACAAGATGTTTAAATAAATAAATAAACAACATGTGTAAACGTAACATTCAAATCATTTAATATATTTTTGATACGCCAATAGATGTACCTATAATTGGCCCTCCGAAGGGTTAATTAACAGGTAGTGTTTAGACTTCATATATTTAGTTCCGTTAGCTGTTCATAGATGGCGGTAGTAGTTCCATTCTGAATCACGCTATCAACTTGTACGTGTAGCTCCCATAAGTGTAATCGAAATGATTAAATTTTTGAATTCGCTCTGAATACATATAGTTTCATTTACTTATATCGGTGTTTGTACATGGTCCTTACGAGTCGGAAGCGTCAAGTGAAGTGTCAGTGAGTAAAGTAATAGTTGTAAGTAAAGTGAAGTGAAAAAGTAAGTGCAAAGTGAGACAAACTGTAAGTACTCTTGACTTTCATAACTTTGAAGTGAAAATTAGTGTCTTGCCTCTTGTGTACCTACTATAACTAAATAACTTTAACTGTGTCTTACTCAATTGAAATTGTGTTGTGTAAACTTGTGTACAAGACGTAATAACTTCAAGTGTCCCTATTTCGTCCGATTAAAAAATCCGATTGCGTCCGTTTAAAACTGTCTTATAAAACGTTAACATCAAGATTAAATTGAAGATTCTTTGTCCTATTGAGTCCTATTCGGTCCTATTCACCTATTGATATTTTTCATCGTTTACATTTATATTAACTCATCAAAATGGAGAAGAGTTTGAAATTATTGAACAATTTAAATGCTAGAATATCAAAGTCATTTATTAACTTTAAAAAATCGCCAAGAGAGCGCGTTACGGATACGTACGTGGAAACGAGACTTGAGAACTTAGAACAATTATGGGTTGATTTTAAAAATGGACATCAGTGTCTTATACAAGATTATGACGAGGCTGAATTAGAGACAACGGACTATTTTAAGAACGATTTGTATGAAAAAACCGAGGACATTTACATAGAGTATAAATGCGAACTTCGCAAGAATTTAACTAAGACAGTCAGGCAACGGGCAAGTAGCGTCGCACATACGTCGAATGAGGGATTGATATTATCGTCTTCTTCAGCAGTTAGACTTCCAAAAATTACGATACCAACGTTTTCGGGCAAATACGAGGAATGGACAACATTTAGAGATTTATTCATATCATTAGTGCATTCAAACGATAGTTTAGATGACGTACAGAAGCTGCACTACCTAAAGGGTTATTTGACTGGAGAAGCGGAACAATTAATACGTCAAATACCTACAACGGGCGACAATTATGAACAATGTTGGCAGCAAATCGAGAGACGTTTTAATAACAAAAGATATTTATGCAACTGTATTCTTAAACGCTTGTTCAATATTAATACTTGTAAACCTGATTCTGCCTTGGCATTAAGGGAGCTCTTGGACACTACTAATGAAAGCTTACACGCTTTGAATAATTTAGGTATAGATACAAAGTCTTGGGATATAATTGTAATTTATATAATTACATCAAAATTAGATACAGAGTCGCGAAGATTATGGGAGGTTAAGGTTAGCGAGTTGTCCAACGAACTACCTACACTACCTAATTTTACTGAGTTCATGGAACATCGTTTTAGGTCCCTTGAGTTCCTTGATGCCAAGACAAAACCCACATATAGTAAAAATTTAAAATCACTTCATATTGCTACACCATCTTGTATTTTTTGTTCTGAGTCGCACAAATTGTGCAATTGTAAAAAATTTGCTATTGAAGATGTTAACGCACGCCGTAAGTTTGTCCAAGTCAATAATTTATGCTTCAATTGTTTAGGTGAAAATCATACAGTGTATTCTTGCCGCCAGTCCTCCAGATGTCGCATTTGTCGTAAAAAACACCATTCTTTACTACATCCCAAATACGTTCAAAAATCTGTTGAAAACAAAGGGTCAGTAGATGAAAATAACGTTGCCGCTGTTGCAGCAGCAGCGTCACAGAGCGATTCCATTAATGTAGTGTCTTGCTTCTCGGATATTCGAAGCCAATCGTTATTGGCCACGGCTTTAGTTGAAGTCGAAACAGTAACTGGAACAACCATTGTTTTAAGAGCGCTGCTTGACCAGGGCTCTCAGGCTTCGTTCATCTCGGAGTCAGCTGTTCAGTTACTTGGTTGTAAGAAAACTCCGATGAAGGCTAGTATAACCAGGTTGGGTGATGACATGAGTGATACCTTGCCGTGTAAGGCATTGGTTGAACTCAAGGTTCACTCACGTCTCGACCAATCTTTTGTAGTTAATATCAAAGCTTATGTGTTAAGTAAGCTTACATCTATTCTTCCTGAAAGGAAAATAGTTTATGTTCCGTCAACACTTTCTACTATGGACTTAGCAGATCCGTCTTATGGGATGCCCAGTAAGATAGATTTGATTTTAGGCACGGGTGTGTACAGCCAAATTTTATTGGATGGTCTCATCAAAGGTTCACCGGGGGCGCCAGTTGCACAAAAGACAACGCTCGGTTGGATTTTATCAGGCGAAGTACATGAACCCAATCACCATAGGTTAGAGAAGTGTCACAACTCTGTCATAAGCTTACATATTAGGATCAACGAAAACGATCTCCTCAAGAAGTTCTGGGAACTGGAATCTGATGATTCATTGGGTCGTAAAAATCATTTTACAGACGAGGAAAATAAATGTGAGCAAATGTTTTCTGAAACCACCAAAAGGGATGAGACCGGGCGATATGTCGTCAAACTCCCTTTCAAGTCGGAAGACCCTAGTTGCAAATACAGTGGTTCAAAAAACATCGCTCGCAAACGTTTTTACGCATTAGAACGGAAATTTCTACACAACCCAGAATTTCAAAGTCATTATGCAAGTGTGATTAATGACTACATAGAATCAAATCACATGGAACCCATTCCCGAGTCAGAGATTGACAAAGCAGGTGTTGTGTACTTGCCTCACCATGCAGTTTTGAGAAATGACAAGAGCACAACGAAACTCAGAGTCGTGTTTGATGCATCTTGCCCTGGTGACAACGGTGTATCATTAAATGATGACCTTATGGTAGGCCCTACACTACAGCCTGAGCTGCGACACATAATCATGCGTTGGCGCTGTCATCCAATCGCTTTAGTCGCCGATATCATTAAAATGTACAGGCAAGTTAAGGTATTCCATGATGATGCTGATTATCAACGAATTATGTGGCGTGACAGTCCGGACTCTGAAATGCAGCACTTCCGTCTGTTACGTGTGACATTTGGCACATCTTCAGCACCATACCTAGCTGTTAGATGTCTGCAACAGCTGGCGTATGATGAGGGTCATCATTTTCCTTCGGTGTCAGATCGTGTGTTAAAGGACTTTTATGTCGACGATCTCATGACTGGCTGTGAAAGTGCATCAGAAGGGAAAGAGATTTATAACAACATGAATCAGATGCTTAGTCGTGGTGGATTCCAATTGCAGAAGTGGTCCAGCAGTAGCGATGAGTTGTTACAAGAAATTAAAATAGATAAATCAGAGAGAGAAGAGACTTTAGAATTAAAGTCAGATGAAGTTTTGAAAATTTTAGGATTGTCGTGGAATAGATCAAAGGATGAATTTAAATACACTGTTCAACTTCCTGCATTGGAGAAACCAGTGACTAAGCGTAGGGTCATATCGGACATTGCGAAATTATACGATCCACTAGGATGGATCGCTCCTTGTGTAATAACAGCCAAAATATTCATACAAAAAATTTGGTTATCTGGCATTGGCTGGGATGACGAACTTCCACAGCAATTATTAAGGGAGTGGATTAGTTATCGCGATAGTCTCAGCAAGCTTACCAATTTTTGTATTCCTAGGTGGCTTGGAATTCGCAGAGGGGAGTTTCTTCAGCTGCAGGGATTTTGCGATGCATCCAATGATGCATATGCAGCTGTAGTTTATGCCAAGGTCACCGATGAGCATGGAATCACTCACGTTAATTTAGTGACATCTAAAACAAAGGTGTCTCCAATCAAGCAAGTGAGTATTCCGAGATTAGAGCTCTGTGGAGCAGTACTGCTGGCCAGGTTGCTTCATGAAGTTTCTGAGGTATTGGGAATATCCAAAGAGAATATCCACGCGTGGACTGATTCGTCTGTGGTGTTGGCTTGGCTTAGGAGCCACCCCAGTCGGTGGAAGACCTTTGTAGCTAACAGGGTGTCGGATATACTCACACTCATGGATGCTGACCAATGGTCACACGTCAAATCCTCAGATAATCCCGCAGATTGTGCTTCCCGGGGTATATCACCGTCCGAACTAGTCGAACTACAACTCTGGAAATCGGGTCCTAGTTGGCTGAAAAATAAAGATATACATTATAACACAGGGATTGTCACTGAAACAGTATTAGAAATAAAAAAGAGTAAGGTCGTCAGTCATGTAGCTACTTGTGATTCTGTAGACATTCTCGATAGATATTCGTCGTTAACTAAACTTACCCGAGTTGTCGCGTACTGCAGAAGATTTTTGATGTTGAAACCTGAAAATAAACTTAAAATTAAAACTACTTGGTTAAATTCCGTCGAAATTAATGAAGCGTTACTTACCTGTATAAAATTGTGTCAAGCACGGTATTTCAAGGATGACATAGAAAGTTTAAAGAAGGTAGGAAAAGTTAAAAATAAAAGCATACTTACATCGCTGAATCCTTACCTCGATGAAAATGAAGTCCTCAGGGTGGGCGATCGATTGCGCCACGCTAAAATCCCAGAAAGTATGAAAAATCCTGTGCTGATTCCTCACGCATCGCCTTTCACGAATTTACTGGTTGCTCATGCTCACAACCAAACATTGCATGGAGGCCCACAATTGATGCTCAACTATCTCAGAGCAAGGTATTGGGTGATCAATGCGAAGGGACTTATCAGGCAATTTGTTAAAAAATGCGTAATATGTGTTCGTCATGCTGCTCGCACTAATCAGCAGTTGATGGGCCAACTGCCAGAAGCGAGAGCAAGCGCTTGCCGACCTTTTTTAAAGAGCGGTATTGATTATGCCGGTCCAATATCTGTAAGGACAACGAAGGGTCGCGGTTACCGTTCAACTAAAGGTTACATCTGTATTTTTGTATGCATGTCTACTAGGGCTGTACATCTCGAGATTGTCAGCGATATGACTTCTGAAGCCTTTTTAGCTGCTTTCAAGCGATTCACAGCCCGACGTGGACACTGTTCAGATATTTGGAGTGATAACGGCACCACCTTCGTTGGAGCCAATAAAGAGTTGCAAATTTTATTTTCTCAGGAAAGATCTAGCGTCGTTAGTGAGATTGCTGAGTGGTTAGGAAACAACGGTACAACTTGGCATTTCATCCCCCCTCACTCTCCGAATTTTGGCGGACTGTGGGAGTCGGGAGTGAAATCTACCAAGCACCATCTCAAAAGAATTATAGGCAATCATACTTTGACATTTGAAGAAATGACAACAGTTCTGACTCAAATAGAGGCTTGCCTCAATTCCCGTCCCCTCTCACAGATCAGTAGTAGTCCTGAAGATTCACTACCATTAACGCCTGGACATTTCTTGGTAGGTGAACCCCTTATTTTGCCTCCTGGTTGCAATTTTGAGACATCCAATGTGAGCACTTTAAAGAGATGGCATCTCACACAACGACTTGTGCAAGACTTCTGGCGTAGGTGGTCGAAAGAATACTTGGCTCAGTTTCATCATCGGTATAAGTGGTCTCACAAAACTCCTGAGCCCAATGTAGGAGACGTCGTTTTGGTGAAAGAGCCCGATCTTCCACCAGCAAGATGGCTCTATGGTATCATTACACAAAAGCACACCGGCTTGGACAACATTACGCGCGTTGTGTCTTTGAAATGTAAAGGCACAATCATAAAACGACCAGTATCTAAATTAATTGTTTTACCTGTTGCAAATGGTTAAAGGTTGTCTTGTGACTTTATTTATATTGATTAAATATGTCTTGTGACTTGATTTGCATTGTTTAAGATTTGTGTTGCTACATATAGTTTGATGATGTATACAAAGAAATCTTTTTTGTTTGTTTACTTTTTGCGAGCATTGTTGTTTTGTTATATTTGTTATGGACTGCCGTCCATGGTGGGCGGGATGTTTAGACTTCATATATTTAGTTCCGTTAGCTGTTCATAGATGGCGGTAGTAGTTCCATTCTGAATCACGCTATCAACTTGTACGTGTAGCTCCCATAAGTGTAATCGAAATGATTAAATTTTTGAATTCGCTCTGAATACATATAGTTTCATTTACTTATATCGGTGTTTGTACAGGTAGGTAAGGTACCTACGACTCATTATCTTATTACTAAGTTTCAAAAAAATTCCGTAGGAACGGTAATTTTTCATTAATTATCAGTAAATCAGAAGTTTTCCTACTTAGGTAGTGTTTATTTTTATTTAAGTAAAAGCTAACATCGATGTATTTCATTTGCAAGCGTTGTCAACCCTAGTTACAAATAACCATTGCTACTACATTTTGGTTCTTATTCGCAAACCGATTAAGGTCAGTATGGCACAGAAGTGTTTTATTACATCGTATGATTTATCGACGAGTACTGTTACTTCGCAAATATTTGCGATAGCCATACAAATATGTGTGATTAATTTAATATTCATACGAGCTCAAGGTTAAATGCCGAAAATGGAATGTTGTTTGACTTGTTTTGAGCATTTTCTACACACTTGTACCGGGTATTTATTTGTATGAAATAGATTTTACGTAATAAAACCACGTGAAGCTTAGACCCACTACTGTTAAATTCACTCGTGAAGCCCAGAAGTTTATAAAATATTATTTTGACTACGCTATAAACTCATAACCTCAAACGAGATTTCTTATTGTTGTGAGTGACACACACAAACAAAAGAACAGACACCTAGACCGAGAATAAAATTTTAATTCATCAATAAATTCCCGCTTCGTTGGGAATTAAACCCAAGACCCTTTGGCTTTTCAGCATGATAACCATTGCATCTCTCGATCTCATAGAGTCGGTACCTACATAGATATTACTTATAGAGTACCTAGAGGTCGTATTTACCAGATGAGGTATCATCTCACTACTAAAATAAATTGTGAAATTTCCGTTGCAAGTAAGCAAGCCATCTCAAGTACAAATACATTAAATTAAACATTCATTTTTTACGTTCCAATTATCAATGCCAAACAATATGCACACTTAGAGCTTACGTAATAGAACAAAAAACATGTGATATGTAATTCAAGACAAAAATAAATAATAATTAGCAACCCGCATTGGAGCAGAGTGGTCGAACATGCTCTAGGACTCATGATAACCTGTGCTTAGTAGTAGGCCAATAATGGGTTGCCTTGGCTGGCAAGGGTCCATCCATAAATTAGTTCACATGTTAAGATGGAGCGAGTCAACGTATTTAACATCTCGTGACAAGAGGTTGAGTCCTTCAAGGTCCCTCAACACTCAAACGCTATTAAAATTACAAAACATGTGACGTCACACCTGTGGGGTGGTCATACAAAAAGTCATCTAATAAGCACACGTGTGACGAAGAAAATTCTAAAAACTATGAAATTTCAAATGATGTGATGTATGACTACTTTGACTAGTAAATAAGGTTCAAACTTGCTTGCATCATGGTGAGATTTCGACTACCGGACAACAACTAATGATCTTAACATTTGCTTAGAAGACCACGATTTCATTACATAGAATTCTAAGCCAAAAGTCGGTTCTTCTAGTTTGTAAGTAGGGCGCGAAACAGCGGACAGGAACGTAAAACAGGAATGGCCGCGAAGGCCGACAACTGGTTCTATTACATCAGCGAGATGAGTTCTTAGCTCAACAGAATGCTGTTGCGATAGTAAGAGTATGTTTGAGAGATACAATGGTTAATGATGAAGTATCTATTTTTATTTTGCTGGCTTCGTTGTTTTACCATTATCCAAAAGTTGACTGGCAGAGAATGATTTTGACTTTAAGTCAGTTTGTTCTTATACAATATAATATTTAAATAAATGATGTAAGGCATTTCTATGGAATTAAGGTAGTAAAGGAGCATGCAGAGCACCACTCTTCGGTACTGCCCATGACAACTGTGACCGACCTAGGACAAAATCCAATTTAGGGACTGTAATGGTCAGTCATGTTAAGTAGTTGTTGGAAGTGATAGTCAAGTTAAATAGTTAGAGTCAATTTAGGAAAACATCGTGAGGAAGCCTGCATACCAGATAGTTTGCACAACTCAAAGGTGTGTAAAGTTTGCCAATCCGCACCCGTGAAATCCGCTAATCCGCACTTGGCCAGCGTGATGGACTATGGCTTTAACCTTCTCACTCTGAAAAGAGACCCGTACTCAACAGTGGGCCTTGATGGGTTAAAATGCTGATGATAATGAAGAGTAAATTTTCATTGTTTCAATTCATACCTAGGTACAACAATAATCTTCTCCATCCTCCACGACGATTTCCTTCACTGATTTTAATATTCTTTGAGTCATAATATTTCGATGTAGAAACTTGTGCAGAAATTAAACTTTAATCTTCCTTACATGATTAACGCGAAAAACAACCAGATAAAAGTTGCCTTACTGTCTTGAAGTTCTACCACGCCACATTTATTATCAAAACCAATGCGCCTCAGTTTATGTAAGGAAAGAGCAGAATTATCTATAAATAGAGCTAGAGCTGCCACAGACATAATAATATGTAGGAGCGAGACCAAAGTCCTACGCTGATCTAGTAACGCCACCTATGAGTAATCGATGGAACTAGTTTTAGGAACCTACCGCCATCTATGAATGATGGCCGGAGCTACTTCTGGAAACGAAACAGTTATTGTTTGGGCATGGTTGGTATGGAGTGGGGGTAGAGATGGCGTCGTAGAGAACCATAGCTGTCATGATCATTCTGAATTGAGCGCTTAGAGCGGACGTGTCGAACCCACTGCCATACCAAACTTGCCGCGTTTCCAAGTTAAATTTGAATTAATCGTGCTGATCCTTTGCCACTTTGCTATTATTTTGTCGTCAGCTTTATTTCTAAGTTTAATTTAATGTAATCTAAATTAATTTTGGTGATAACTGTATTGAAGTGTTGGAATAGACGTTTAAGCTCAGTGTACAGACTATTATTTCTTATCCCCAGTCACGTATAACCCAAAGTATAACAACCGCTCTGACCCTGGCTCCGAGATCAGAAGCTGGGATAAAGAACTCTGTCCACGTTTTCAGGTGATATCATGAGGCGTGGATGCAAGTGAAAGTGCAAAGTGCAGTGAAATGATGTGACTAGATTTTCAATAAAACGGCAAGTATCGATATGAAGGATTTTCAAGTAAGACGGCGAGTATTGGTATGGTATAATTTTTTTATTTCATTACATCTGTGGTGACAAAATTTCGCAGCTTAAATTTTAATTCTTGCGTAAACTAGATAGTGTGTGTGTCAAATAGTTTGTTAAACAATCATGAGTGATTAATACAGTCGTAGATTTTCCGTCATTATCGTTTATGTCAGCACCGGTAGTAATATTATTTTCTTTGTTTTCTTTCCCTGAAAAAAAATATCATTCAGTGGTTACCTTGGTCAAAGCCAAAGTTGCAAGTCTTTGATTTTACTGTAATTTAACCGAAGTGTCATACATACTTCGGAAGACGCTAGTAACTTGCGTTCAATTTGTTCAAAATTTAATGAAGGTAGATTTGGGGTTAAATTACTAGGACACCCGAGGGCCAAGTACCACTTCAAGTGTTGTTATATGAAGTGAATTTGAGTTGAGTAGTAGCAACAATATTTCTCGTTCTAGTATGGTGCAAGGTGTAATCTGAATAAGTTGTTACATTATTTCTGATTAGCGAACAGTAATTGGTGTCATTACTCAGCTGCTAAACATATTATCGCTTAGTTGAGGTGATGTGTCCCTTGCATTATTCAATGAAGTCTATAAGTATCGTTGCTTGATGGAGGTGACTCTAGTTGCTGTCGATCGATATAGATGATAGCAACGACACTTTTCGCTGATTAACGTCTGTAATATTACTTGCTACTACTACGATACTGTTCACTAATGAGTGAGATGTTTTCATAATATTGGTGCGCGGTTGCTTAAGCATTATTTAAGCGTTTCGATATTTGATGTTGAACTAGGATTCGTTCTTTGTTCCTATTGTTAAAGATCATGGGGATAGATTAGATTTTGTAGCCTGGTCGAAAAAGAAAAATACGCGTTTGATCTCTGGAATTTTGTTACGTATTCCGTGTAGGTACATTTTCAATTGATAACGTGATAAGGTGTTACAGTGCAGCGACCTTTAGCACAGGTGTTGTTTTCTTTTATCACATGGTGTTGGATTCTTAAAATTATTTCTTGATTACTTTTTATTTGTATGCAGTGACTGACAGCAGTGATACTGAAAGTACTGGTCAGGTAGCGGGTGAATAACGAAAGTATTCTTTTAATTATCTTGGTGTTTAGTGATTTGGTGCGCCGCTTTTAGTTGAAAAGGATTAATTGAAAAAAAATAAAAATACACACACAAAATAGTTTGCTTTATTGGTACTCAATTTCACCAAGTAAATTTATAAAGCGAGTACAATTGGCTTGCGCTTTGAAAGGACTGAGTAGTTTTAATGAGGTGACGTTTGTCGAATTAATTAAAAAAAAACCCGTTACAGCTTATTTGGTTGTCGTTTTAAAAGTGATTAATTAATTGTTTTGTTTCGTATTCTAAATACGCGGGTAAGTTACTGTTACGTTTAAATATTGAGAAAGGGGTTACCTAATGATTTAAATATTGTCTTCAGAGGTATTTTAGACGAATTTATTGAATTCTTACCCGATTCAGATTCTACCCACTATATTTTTGAAATAAATAAAGTCGATTTTTGCTGCGTTTAGGAAGCGATTCTAGGTTTTAAGGAGCTGGAGACCAAGACCTTGTCTGGTACCTGTCTGGAACCAAGGGTGACATCACCTAGTTGTGGTAACATGAAACGAGGTAAAAGTGAAACGGCGTTTTTGGTATGACAAACTTTTATTTTATGACATCCGGTGTGTTGGAGTTTCATAACTTCAATTTTATTTCGTGCGTTGTGAAAATACAACCTTCTGTTGTCTTGTAATTAGTGATCGATAAAATAATAGTTGGATACAGTCGGTTCCCTAATTATTATTTTTTTAACAAGTGCAGCAAACTTTGATTGGATTTAATTTACCTCGTGAAACCAATGAGTTTTTAACGTTATTCGTGTTCTGTGTTCCAGCTTGGTTTTCGAAGATGGCACGGGTTGTTTCTGTGGCGATCGGGAGCAAGAGCAGCACACGAAGGTTGTACTCGTGTTAATTGGAACTGCATTGATGGCTGTGTGCGTGCGCTGGCGCTGGCTTCGTGGTGTGATGATGAAGCATCATCGGTTATTGCCGCGGAACGGGCACAACGTTACAGGTGATCTGTTTTGTTTAACTGGTTTTCTTATGGCTTATAGTAAAAGTGAATTAAACTCTTCCATTTTTGAGACATTACTGGATATTAGGCGATCCCTGTATTTTTCTTGGTTAAATTAATTGGGTATTTGAGAAACATTAATGATGTTGCTTATTGATCTGAATAATTAGGAGGAACGGTTAAGAGAGAATAATTAAGAGAAAGAATCTTCTCAATATAATGTCTTCGGAAAAAGATTTAAGTGGATTAGTTTTTTATAGAATTACTTTGTTATTGAATCACCCAATTCAAAACCGTTCAATTTAATAATTGGGTAATCTGTTCACTATTACCGGTTATAATGGTTTAATTAGTTTTTGAGTTGATGGTGGGTGGGATATCAGAATGAAACAAAATTATTAATAACTAGCGACCCACCCCGGCTTTGCATAGTACTATCGAATCGCTATCGTCACCTTTCAATTAATTAAAACAAAACCTTAATGAATTATACGCCGTAACCATGCGGAATCCTACTTCGATTGGTGGGAATCATTTGAAAGTTTGTTCAGTAGTTTAAAGACTAGTTTTCATCCATCCATCCATCCATCAATCAGCCTTTCGAGGTCCACTGTTGGGCGTAGGCCTCTCCTAACTGGCGCCACCCTAACCGGTCCTGAGCTCTCTGAATCCAGCGGATGCCCACCGCCTTCTTCAGGTCATCAGTCCACCTGGTCTAGACTAGTTTTAAAGTTATTAAAATGGAAAGTTATAATTCTTTTTATTTGTGTGTATTGGTACTAGTATCAAACACCTATGTGGCAAACCTGTTCAAACGCCTGCGTGGCACACCTGATCAACAGCCTGAGTAGCATACAACCTATGTGGCAAATAAATTCTGAAGTCTTATGTTGTATCCCCTATCCTCATAGCAGACAAAGTAATAAGGCCCTCATGGCATGTTTCTTCAGATATCCGTGTGTCAATATTAATACACTTTAAATCAATCAATTCAAATTCAAATTCAAATTGGAATAAGCCCCTGTACTGATGCAGATTAATTTTGTAAGAAGTGCTTCTGTTTATCAGGAAGGGCTGAGCGTAGAAAGATACTCGCGTGTGTGTTTGATTGTTACAGGTAATCTTCAATGACGAATGCGGATTGGTGCCGGTAGAGCGTGCTTGCAGATGGAATCCATCCCCAGATTACGTGAAGATGCTGTACGGATTAATCTGCGATAGCGATAGCGTAGTCATAGTGTAAAAGTTAAAACAAACACAAATTATTAATTTGTAATTTTGCTCCTCTAAACTAGTGTTGTAAGGTTAGAAACTTGAAAAATTAGAAACTTGTTGAGTAAAAGAAATTTAAAGTAAATTGTAGTAGGGGTCACTAACCAACTTGAGACTGACACATTTTATCAACATTGACGAATTTGACACTGACTGACCTGTGTGGCCCTGATTGACCTGTGTGGCCCTGACTGACCTGTGTGGCCCTGACTGACCTGTGTGGCCCTGACTGACCTGTGTGGCCCTGACTGACCTGTGTGGCCCTGACTTGCCTGTGTGGCCCTAACTGACACCAGCTAACTAGCCTGTGTGGCAGGGCCTAGCCTGTGTGGCAATGACTAGCTGACTAGCCTGTGTGGCAATGACTATCCTGCGACGCAAAGACTAGCCTGTGTGGCAATGACTCTCCTGTGACACAAAGACTAGCCTGTGTGGCAATGACTCTCCTGTGACGCAATGACTATCCTGTGACGCAATGACTATCCTGTGACGCAATGACTATCCTGTGACGCAATGACTATCCTGTGACGCAATGTTTCGCCCGTATGGCAATGATTCGCCTGTGTGGCAATAACTATTCTGTGTGACCATAACTATTCCGTTTGACCATAACTATTGTGTGACCTTAATTAAAAGGTAGTCTCATTAGTAACGAATAACTTTTGCTGAATAAAAGAAACTTTAGAGCTTTGTTGTAACTTAATTAAAAAGGAATCACACGAGGACGTGTGCACGTCAGATTGGCCGTGTAGGAGCGAGACCAAAGTCCTACGCTGATCTAGTAACGCCACCTATGAGTAATCGATGGAACTAGTTTTAGGAACCTACCGCCATCTATGAATGATGGCCGGAGCTACTTCTGGAAACGAAACAGTTATTGTTTGGGCATGGTTGGTATGGAGTGGGGGTAGAGATGGCGTCGTAGAGAACCATAGCTGTCATGATCATTCTGAATTGAGCGCTTAGACCGAGCGGACGTGTCGAACCCACTGCCATACCAAACTTGCCGCGTTTCCAAGTTAAATTTGAATTAATCGTGCTGATCCTTTGCCACTTTGCTATTATTTTGTCGTCAGCTTTATTTCTAAGTTTAATTTAATGTAATCTAAATTAATTTTGGTGATAACTGTATTGAAGTGTTGGAATAGACGTTTAAGCTCAGTGTACAGACTATTATTTCTTATCCCCAGTCACGTATAACCCAAAGTATAACAACCGCTCTGACCCTGGCTCCGAGAAATATTTAAAATTTATTTTCATTCATTCCAATATGGTTCGCAGTACAAGTGTTCTTCAATTTTTAATTCCACACACGGCGCGTATTAACGGTCCCTCAGGACTGAGTGCGTCAGCATTTGCAATTTAAATGTGTTTACTCATAACACCAAGTACCTTCACTACACTCTATACCATTGTTCATATCTTAAAGACTACACTTAGAAAATGACCTCTAGTTGCTAAGCAACACGGGTGTTAACAATGTTTTTGGAGCATTTTTGGAGCTTGTTTTAAATTTGTGTCTCTACTAATTTATTTGGACAACTTACCAATAGACATCGGACTTTTAGGTTAGAGTTTTATTTCGATATTTTACGTTTGGGATGGTTGTTAATTATTTTGTTTAATTAATTTATTCTTTTTAATATCAATGACGTCTGTTGATTTTCTAAACATTGTGGTTTTATTAAGTTTTAAGTAAATCACGATATAGGTACATAATTATGTAGGTGTTTTTAAACATGGTTCATTACAATTAAGATAATGTTTACTTAGCCACATGATTATAAGTTTAAACTTGACTTCCAACGAATAAATTTTCTAATTAGGTTTATTTTTCATCCATCAAAGCAGTACTTTTGTTGAACAAGTATCTTCTTCGTTCTTTTATCTCATCTTTCCACATTATTATTAAAATGTATCCGTCATCAAAACAGACTCCTCATTACTTACAAACATGTAAAATTAACGTAATAAACGAACCGAAACATCTGATAATATTTTCCAAGGCTAACACCATTATAAGGTAATGTATACCATTAATTAATGGTATAATTATAAAAGCGACACTGGCGGGCCATAAATGGTACGACTTCAAATGTCAATTGGCTCAAGTATTTAGGCCGGGGATCATTCTCACATCATTTGACACGATTGGGGATAAATTTATAAAGTCACAAATTTTATTAGGTATACTAAAGTTCATTGATTTGGACAAATCAGGTCCAATCTAGCTTTGAGGCATGTAGAAATTTTAATACTCTTGAAATAATACCTATTAGAAGTTTTATTGGTTTTCTGGTGATTCCTAGCAAAGGAAACACTTACCAGAAAACCAATAATAAGTCTCTTAAATTTTCTGGATATACCTAACTGCCATTTTCCGACAATATGTATTTATTTACCAATTCAATCAATTCTTCATATCGGATTTTCTATTTGCCTGTATGAATTTCTGGCATTTTTTACAAAGGAGCAATGACTTTTTCCTACATTTCGAATTTGTAACGCATGAAGAATTTTTTTTATTTTTCATTCGTACGCGTTAAACCGTTTAGATAAAATTCCTCTCTATTTCCTCTCAAAGACGGTATCCGCTCAAAGGCTGGAATACTTCAAGTCTTTAATTATAATCGTTTTCATTCCGGAACTGTCAGGAACGTTGAGTATCCAACCCTTTTGCGGCAACATAATTTTTATGTGAAAATATAACACGTTGAGTTAGTATTTTTATTCGGATTTTTATGTCAAACGCTTTTATAAATACTGTCGCAATTATTCTAAGTACCTACTCGTATGTGGTTTCATGAAAAAGTGAATTCTTGATTACGTAGGTAGTAATGTCGAGTAGGTACCTAGGTGTTGAAGTGGCTGTTTCATTTTTTTATCAGTTCGTCATTTCTATTCTCTACATTATTAATATCATCTCCATTAACATCATCGTCCTTTATATTATGATTATTATTCTCGTTATCATCCACAGTAGTTACTCAAAAAAGCTTTATGGTAAAATTGAAACTGAAATAACGAAGATATTTTCCTAGGTATACCTACCAACACATTTTTGGTTTAATTTAAAAGGGAAATATTCAAAAATATCCAGGCTTGATTCACTTAGGGTAAGTAGCCGTTAGCATATTGTTATTGAGCCATGATCTGCGTTCGAGAATATAGAAATGTCACTAAAATAAAATTTCCTCTACTCACAGTACTGAACTGCAACATTACTTGCAAGCAATATTTAATACGGATTTTAAATTCTCACCGACGATCTGCAATGTACCTACTTTAATCATAGGGGAGAAAACTTGGCATTTACTTGTGTGAGATGCAATTAGAACGATTCCTATATCGAACCTTAACGCAGTGAGACTTTAGAACTCTTCCGAAGTGCTCTCATGGTTTTATAGCTTAGGTATAGTTGAGTCATCGAGCATGTTATGGAATTGCCACTCTCCGCCAAAACCAAACTTATTACCTGTGTTCACAGTTCAATTTAGCTTGTCAGAAAATTTACTAAGAACATTTTAGATGACGCCGTCAATCTTAAGGCGCTTTGCCCACGGAGCAACTCAAGTTGAGACAACTATCAACTTTTTAAAAGTTTCCTGTAAAAAATTGATAGTTGCTACAATGTTTACGGTTGCAGCAATTTTATAGCAATTTGTGAGCAACTTTTATGGGAGTTGGTCAATCTACGCATTTCCGGGCACAGGCAGAGGGAGGGTGTGAAATCGTCCGACGCCGCGTTGCTATTGACAGTTGCGGAAACAGGCAAATTTAAAAATCGGTATAATATTTAAAAGTTGCTAGTTGCGGCAATTAGGAACTGACTTTTTTTTTTTTTGTTGACGAGGGGGAAA
The DNA here is from genome assembly GCA_905404135.1 of Hesperia comma. Lineage (NCBI taxonomy): Eukaryota > Metazoa > Arthropoda > Insecta > Lepidoptera > Hesperiidae > Hesperia > Hesperia comma. Next base: position 11,244,398 of record FR990034.1, read on the forward strand.
CCTTCAAAAGGTACCCGGTGCCGTGGGAGCGACACAGGGTTATGTGGGATTTTTACCCACTAAAACCCCCCCGGTGGCCTTCCTCAGCGCTTGTGGTGAACTCCGGGATCTCCAAGAGGAACACAACCGGAGTCCTCCAAGCGCGGCGCCCTTATGTTCGGGCTCTTCCCGCGAGGGACTAAACCCCATCGCTTGCCAGCGCATTACAACGGTATGCGGCCACACATACCGTCGTCCTTCCCGGGGTTGCTGGTGGACGGTTCGAGCTCCCACTCTAGCCGCCCGCAACCCCGAAAGCCCCCTTTTAGTCGCCTCGTACGACAGGCAGGGGATACCGAAGCTCGTATTCTGGTCCCGAGCTACAGGGACAAATTAGGAACTGACCTAGTCAACGATTACAGCAACTGAAAACTATTGATGATTGCCGGAACTTGAAACTCGAGTTGCTGTGTGTGCGCAGTCCAATTGAAATGTATGTAAACAGCTAGTTGCCAGTTGCCAGTTGCTGCAATAGTTGCTCCGTGTGCAATGCGCCTAAATGTAGGTAATCGCATTGGCGGAACGTTGGCATTCGTGTGCCATGCAACTATAACCAATTCTAGATCGAATTCAAACGAAGTATAGAACTCTTCCGAAGTGCTCTCATGGTTTCATAGCTTAGTAAATACACTATAACTGTCGGTACATGCACGCCTGTTTGAAATATAAACATGTTATTGATGTAAGCGGATGTTTCGTCCCGTATCAGCAAGTTGCCGACATGTGGGGTCTTGCGCGAGTTAAATCGGGGTCAAATTGGGCCTCATGGATATCGAAAACACTTTCGTAAGCGATTATGGTTTTATGCTAATTCAGTCGGATAATCTAGGAAAAGTGAATTTTATTCGATACGAATTTGTGGAATACACAGTTAACAGTACATTTATTATGAATTCTTATTGCGTTTTATGACATACCTACTTAATAATTTTTAAATCGTATTATTTACTCCTAAATTTTCTTGTTATTGAGCAATGATACCTCAATTTTATTAACAGTAAAATGTATACAGAATTTTTACCGAGCTATAACAACATTTAGTATTGAATAGCTAATAGGTTTTTAATGGTTTGATTTTATGAAGAAAAATACTGTCGTTTTGTAATTAAATAAGTTAACCTTAGGCATTTAATGTTGAAATATTTTTGCTCTTGACAGCAAAAATATTTCAACTGTCCGTGTAGTCACATAAGGGATTCTGCGTAAGACCAGCGCCGGTTGACTGTGTTTCACCAGCATAATGCTGAGCAGAATCCTTTTTGTAACATTAGGTACCTACAAATCAATGTTGTATCATGCTGTAATGTTTTGTTTTACTTTTTGGCTGTATGTACTTTATGTTACAAATAAAGAGATCTATCTATCTACGAGTATCTATCAAATTCTTATCAATGCAAATCTCTACATAAATGTATGTAGAAATCACAAATTTAAAACGACCAAAAGTTTATAAAATACCTAAGAATTCTTCCCAAACGTAATTAGAGTTAGTATTTTTCGGTTGTATGGAACCCCAGGATTGCGATTCCGACTCGCACTTGACCAGTTTACTTAGTTTAGTATTTATTTTCTCAATTCCATTATGATAGGTTAAAAAATTTTGAAAAGTTTTTATGTCCATGATAAAATTGTAAAAAATATTTTCAGTACTTGCATCGTTAAAAGCAATATTGTATAGGCCGGTTACTACGTAAGTATACATAAATAATAATGAAAATAGGGGCATGAACCCATGACCCAGTTTCAAATTACCGACTAACGTTTAGTCAAACCAGATTCGATCCGAATTAGGAGAACAGACCGACATCCAGTTTTACCGTTTTTAATAGGACACGCTTAATCATTTCACTGTACGATAACGTGAACTTATTCTACTAACGATTTGTTGTCAATACCTACGCTAAGGGAAACTAATGCATTTGGATTCTTTTTTTTACTTAATTATTTATTTTTTAAATTACCCCTGTACCCGTAAATTGTTCTCCTGTAAATTACACGTGTGGAATTTTTGTTTGGGTTTTTCTACTTTTTTATCCCCTTATTGGGTGAATTATTAAAAATCCTCTTTTAGTGCTCCCCTACACTCCGCAAAGAACAATAATGCCGAACACCTTCACGTGTTCGTTACTTTTGCCTGTATTGTCTTTTAGTCAGTCACTCACTAACGTCAGTATAGTAAAACCAACTTGACCTTGAAATGAAGAGAGGCGCTGTCGGACGCATTGGACCAATCTTTGCACACTGGTAACTGACAGATGAATGATCACAATGTACTTATGAATGACTTTTTATGGTGGCATTGGTTCCAATTTTTGCCATTTCAGATATAAGTTGGGCGCACTATAGGTAAGTATACAAGGGCAAAATGTCAAGGGCCAAAAAAAGATCCTATTAGACCTATCAATCACGTTTGCGTGGACGTTGAAAGACAGAAGCCAGGTGTTGAAAAAAAAGATAACTAAACGGATATGGATCGTTTTCGCTTTTATTGTAGACATAAAACCTTTTGCAACCGGCTTTAGCTTAATCTGTAAGTGTGGGCATAGCTTTACATGGTTTGTTATAAAACCATAAGTATTTGACATAATAATATGATTTATAACTAAATGTATTTTTTACACCAAGTTACATGGATTGTGATAAATTTTTAAGGAATTAAGGTAGCAAACAAGCATGCTGCACCAACCTACCGCTGCCGTCTATGACAACTGTGAGTGACACTGAACAAGACTCAATTTGGGGCTAGGATGGTTAGTTCAGTTAACAGATGGTACTAGAATAAAAATAAGTTAGTTTATTAATAAGTGTGAGGACAGGTACAGTTTGTGATAGTGAATCCTGTTAGTGGATTAAGTAATAGTCCAGTTAGTATTTTTAGCATAAGGCTCATTCTCATTCGGTCACAGATCCCTGCTATCCCCTGATGACTAAGATGGTCATCTCTAAAAAAGTGTAATTTATAACTATTGAAATATCACCATCATACATGAAATAATACATTTTGTAACAAAGTTTAAGTTTTGTATAAACACCATAATTGATATAGGTACCTAAAACGTTAGTGGAATTGTAACTAAACCACACAAGTTGCCTACCACCGTGTTCAAATTAACGTTGAACATTGATTAAGTACAAATTTTTTTAACTTAAAATAATTAAAAAAGAGCAATCAATATTCATGTTTAGGTACTCCATGTTTTAGGAGTTCAAGTGGCAGTTAGTATGCAAATTCAGGCAAAACAATAAATAACAATTTTCAAGTTACAGTGAATAAGACTTCGAAATTAAAACTTAAATATTATTATGAACAAGATTATAATCACAAAATTAATTTGAATAAAAAAGTCGTAAAATGTGACATTCTAGAATAATCACATAACATTTAAACAATCAAAACTCTTCAATTTGATTTATTCGTGTAAGAGCGAATTTTAATGTAAATTATGATCAAAAAATATTGTTCAATCCATACTATGTGCTAAGACATTATGAGTAATTTGCTCATACCCAGTACTCACAAACTAAATAAGAAAAATATCGTTGAATATCTCAACTCTAACCAACCGAGTCGTTAATCAGGATCACTAACAGAAACCGACTGTTACATTTTATATGGTCGTTACTCATAATGGACGGAATTATCATTCATCGTCCGACCTATCCCATTTCCTACGGACGTTTCATGAAATTCCACACGTTGAATCACAGCCGGCCGGATGCCAACTGAAACTTATCGAGAGAAAGTCGATAAAGACTAAATGGTTCGCGTCCGACGTTAAAAATAACCAGTTAAAGAGTAAACCGACAGAGTCAATGTCACTGATGAAAGAATTCTTTGTTGCGTGAACTTTGACTTGTGGGGGAGTTTTGGATCGCTTTATAACATACATAAATAACTTAAAATTAACCAAATATGTAAATTCAAATTGAATGACTTAGTAGGTGTGTCTTTGAAGACCCGAATGGCGCTATTTTTACCGTTTTTTATGGAATTAAGGTGGCAAAGAAGCAGGCAGCACCACCCTTCCGCTGCCACCCATGACAATTTTTATTAAAAATATATAATTTTATAAATCAATGTGTATTTGTATAATTTTCCAAAAAATGATTGTATTTCGCCAAAAAGGCACTTTCTTATCGGGAGCATTCGTATTTAATGTAACAGTTCCAATGCGAGCATTAAAATTAAATCAGTGAGAGAAAATAACCGAACACAGTTATTATTGTGTAATTTGTAATGAAACAACTTCTTACATCAAGTCGCTTTTTCATGGGAAATTTTGTTTGTTCAGATTCAAGCATATGTGGTATAAAGGCTTATGTTGAATTTTTACATTACACGCGAATTCTTATGATTGAGCGGTGATACTATAAGCGAATGCTTCGATGAGGAAGCGCCTTTATGAAGCGTTCATAGTCCGTTGGTTCTTGTCAACCGTAATAATTATTATTCCACCACTGCCCCTTATTATGAACTCTTAATTCCAGACAGTTCACGTGTGGTTGACAGAGACAGCGCCTTATTGGCACTTCTCACACAACGCTGTTTATGAGTTACGCGACTGCAGCGCAATCCAAAATTTGTATGTATCAGACACTTTTCACTGACAGGAGTCGCATCGTAGAACGAGTCTCCTGTCAGTCGCGTAGCTCATGAATAGCGTTGTGTGAGAAGTGCCTAAGAGTTCATAATACGGCCCCTGATGGTCACATCTTCAGCGCTTCTGTACTCCTAGTATTTTACAGAAAGCATTCCGCTCTGAGTTTTATCTAAGAATTTTTTCAAAGATTACGAGGGACATACTCACCACATACCATAATTATACCATGACACAATGTTTGAAGCTATAGTATAATAAATTACTCGACCGTCACGTCGAAGCTTATTTTGCATAATTATGTTCTTTAGCTTGTTAAATGTTAACATACAAAGGCTAAACCCATAAAAAACGTTAACGCACTGCACGGTTAATTTAATTTTCATGAAAAAACCATTAGTGATTTTCCGGTGCTACCGAAGTCGACGGCCATTGTTTCTGAACACAATGAAATGACAGCGACCGCACAAAGAAATTGGGTAAACGGTCTCGTCTAAATCTTGCTTGATGGACAATGATGCAATGTTGAGTGACGTCAATGCTATCGATGATTTTGTCGATAGGAAAAAAAACTAAAATAGTATTGTATTTTTTTACATTTGTCGACTCGAACGGCGCAATTTTTAACACGCCGGATCGCTGCTCCATAGGTGTTACGAGAGATTGTATGAGAAGAGTAAGTCGGTAAATTTAATAGTGATGAGTTTTAATTTTGTTCTCGGTCTGAGTGTGTGTCCTTGTTTTGTATATTGTTCATAGAACCCACAACACAGGGAATCCTAGTGTGGGGATATGAGTGCGTGTGTGATTTCAAAAAGTCTGATTAATTGAGTTTTACAGAAACGTGTTTTTAAAGCACCAGGTATAAAATAACGCACTTTCGATTTTTCACTATTCCAAAATGTTATTACAGGAATTTATATCTAACTAGTAAATCCGCCCTCGCTTTGCTTCGTGAAACCCGTCCCTTCTAAAATCTCTATAAATTTTAACAAATTATGTTATTCCGATGTCTAAGCTATATTACTGCAAAGTTTCATGAAAATCCGTTCAGTAGTTTTTGCATGAAAGAGTAACAAACATACACACACACTCACATACATCCTTACAAACTTTCGCATTTATAATATTAGTAGGATAGTAGGACTAGTAGGATAATTTAATTTATATCTCATGGTTATTTTTATTTTCAGGTACGTAAGCAGATGAAATAAGGAGTTAAGAGGTTGTTTATGTAAGTAGTTATCAGAAGTTTAGAGTAGATGTAATATTGTTAATCTAATTAATATGCATATAACTTATAAAACATTAACCACCTTGCGGTCGTGTTACTGACCTAATGATCTGTTATGAATGCTGTATTTAAATTAGGAACCCGTGTTCCAAATACCGAAACAAACTTTTTATCGACATCATCCCGTCCCTAATTTCAAGTGACCCATATAAACAAAAAACACACTTCCTCGTCAATTCACAATCGGCCACTGTTCACCACTCGTAATAGGGTTGGCAAGTTCGAGATTTTGGGAACTTAAGTTTAAGATTTTGTAGATGTGGTAAGAAACGATGGTACGATAGACAGCATTTAAAATCATAGTATAGATTATTAACTGACCCGATGTGCATTAGTTTACATATTCTGCACCCATCATATTATCGTGTCTCTTTTCACTTAGGTACATATTTTATACGTAGATAATGCGCGGACAATATCAGATGCAAAATTCATTAGTTCGCGTCAAAAAATCGACAATGATTCGAGTATGAGCGAATACTCGTAGACAATAGCAAAAATGCACGATAGACTCACGTACTCATATTTGGTGTGATTGCCTCTTTTAGCCAAGTAAATTGTCATAAGTTTGCCATTCGCAGTTCAGACCACACCAATATTGCTTAACTCGGTCAATCACTTTGACACAAGCCGTCAAGCTATGAGCTTATGTTATTGATACACACCCAATGTAGGTACACACTCTACTAAACTATTAAATCTTGATCGACGTAATCTTGACGACGCGACGTTTTAAAAACAATAGATGGTGTTGCAACACTAACGACAAATGACAGCTACAATCAATTATGACATAAAACGTTTTGAAAGCATTTTGTGACATTTAATTAACATTGTCTTTGATTATTAGACAGCAGTTTTGTAAGGTGTATTGTGATCGAGGTGTGAAAAGACAAATTAAACGGGTTCTAATGTTATAATTAATAAACATTATTAACATTATAATTGACGTAGCTGAAATGTTTGCAATCACGTCAGATTACCGCAGTGACGATTTAAAATGTTCTAAAAGCAATAATTGGTAATAATTCTTTAATAATTACTTTAGGAAGTATTTTTTGCGATCGACCAGACAACCTTAAACTTATCAATTAAAATCGCAAGGCTATCTAGGCTAGGCTATCTCAAGGCTTATTTAAGTACTTTCTTTCTTTGGAGCTTAATTAATCTGTGTAATAAGATTAATTATTGTCGCTAGGGACAGTATCAAAGCGAATTTTTAAAGCTTTTTTAGGTTATTTCAATAGGCCGAATACGAGCATAGAGCCATGGTAAATGGTAAAAATCACCAATAAAAAAGACGTTGTCCACCATAAAAGAAAAAGGAGGGAAAGGATTAAACGAAGGAATAAAAAAGGAAGGAAGAGATATATTTACGTATCTATTAGATAAGATTTTAACCTGTACACAAGTTGGCAACCCTACAGAGCTGCAACAACACTAACAACGGTATTTGGGTCGATGACACCGAAACGCGAGTTTTGGTAACAGTTACGTAGCGTTTTAAGAATAGCGATAACTCCCTTTGTACGTTCGCATCTCTAATTTGATGCTAAAATTATCTATTTGAGCTTAGCTACACTTACTATGTTACTCAAAGAAGAGGTCATAACGGCTTGTATCGATGTGTCTACTATCGTTACATACATATACATATTATTTATGTACCTACATAATAATTCGAGTTTAAAAATACATGTTACGTGTAATTTTGCCAGTTAACTTATGGCTTAACCGAGTTGGATGTGATTTTCTGCTGATTTAAATTTTGAAATATTTAAAATAATAAAGTTCACAATGAATAAACAAGCCCACCCATTGTAAGTATTAATTGACAGCTCCTTAATTTATCATGCTATTTAACTTATTTGTGTTATCTGTATGTTAATTGAAATGTAGAAAATAATATTTAAATTAATGTCCAATGGCCATGACCAAATTATTTTTTATTTTATTTTATTTTTTATTAAAAAGTAGGAGAGAAGACTTAAACGCAAAAAAAATCACAGACATCGTAGAATTAAACAGATCCCTGCAACCGAAAGCCCTGCAAGTAAAGATAATAAAAATAAACCATTAGGTACTGATCCAGCCGAAGTATGTTTGTAGGCGTTCAAATCATGAATTTGAACCGGCGGCCTTGGCAGCGTTGCTTAACACTGACCGGCCCGACCCTGATACCATCTGGCAGCACACCAATACGCACTCGGCTTTATATTAACCCCTGTTCATACGTGCAAGTGCCAAATCCTCACAGTTAAGTACTAAGTATTTAACATTATTGACGGTTAACTTTTTTAGAGGCGACCATCTCAGACCTCAGGGGTAGCAACGCATCTGTGACCGAATTGGAACAAGACTCATACTAATCATTACTAACTGGACAATTACTAATATTAACTAACAGGACTAACTATCACTAACAGTCCCTGTCCTCACACTTATTAACAAACTAACCAACTAATATTCTAACACCATCTACTAACTAGACTAACCACCCTAGTCCCTAAATTGGGTCTTGTTCTAAGTCGGTCACAATTGCCATGGGCGGCAGCGGAAGGGTGGTGCTGCATGCTCGTTTGCTACCTTAATTCCATAAAAAAAAAGTAAATTTCTGCCTCGTTGGAGACACACAAATACCGGCTTACGTTTACGGTCCCTGTGATAAACTTATGTATATACTCGTAGCTGCACCGCTATAACAACTCCGGCGATAAAGTTGTGTCTTGTCGCAACGTACAGTGGATCGCTAGTGGCTGTGCTGTAGCTACAATGTGGCCAGTATCAACCCACACCATTGAATTGGACGATAAAATGTTGTCCCTGCAGATAAAACTATGCGTGATCAAACGAATTAAGCGTCAATTTTTGACCTCGTACCTACTGTTACCTAGATGTCGTGTGATAATGCCATAACGTTGTTATGTGGATATAGTATCGTTATCGGGTGGCAGGTACGTGTGAATAGACACTAATAATATTAACGTAATACCAGACAGGTCACCCACATAGGTATATCAATGAGTTTATTGTCCCATTAACTACATTTTCAAGTGCTCCAAAGTAATCGATTCAGTTCTTACGGACTTTATTCGTTAACAGCTGGCCTGACGTCAGTGTTCCAGTTAATAAACAGTTTTCGATGAAGATCACAGCATCAAAACACCACACACTCGTCCTACGCTAGGATTTCTTGATTCACGTTGGGGGTTGTAGATGCTATACAAAACCCACGAAGAGAAAAACACACCCAGATCGAGAATAAAAATTAAACGTCCTCGTTCAATTTATTGCCTCGTTGGGAATAAAACCCAGGACTCTGGTATTGAAAACATTACGAAAAATATTAGCAATTATAAATCTTAGCATAACGTACCCAACAAAACATATCATTTTACATCAAAGATGCGTGTGGGATTCGAACCCAAAACACCGTGTAAAGAACCAAATCACAAAGGCGTAACTGCTGACAGGTTAACTGTAGATTTGTTTTTGTTTTAACGAGTAAAATGGTTGTTATTTTATGGGCTCTTCGGTTTATCAGCGCTATCGCAGGCGATATTTAATAAAAGTTTATTCTACTCCCATGACCGCTTGCAGACAATATGTTTGCTGATAACAATGTCCAGTTTCAGGGTGATTCCACGCGATTTATTTCCTTTTAATGTTGTCACAGGTTCAAAGTGTCGTGTTTATGATATATTAGGCATTTAAATTATTCGCTTGTGACTTTGAAATTCACCACAAATTCCCTAAAAAGAAAATGTTGAGTGTAATATTCTCGGAAACAAATTATGTTTACGTGAGCAAAGTTTTGATTGTTTGCTGTTTGGGACTCTGTATTCCCAGACAAGAAAGTGCATTAATCTTAATATTTATTTATGCTAAGGCCGGCAAACGATCACACGAGCCATTTAATGATAATTATAATAAGTGATCAACATCTCTCATGGATATCACTAAAACAAACGCATCACCGATTTGTGAGCGGCCAAAAAAAAACGGACAGAAAACAATTTAAAATATGAAACACTAATGAATAAGAAACACTAATTTAGGTACTTTATTTTTCTTAATTTATTTTAATCATAAATTATGATACATTGCAGCATTTACATCAAAACACTATAAATACGGGTTATTCCCACTGGTCAGATTGATAGTCAGACTGGTCTGACCAACGGGAATTTGAATAAAAATTACCATTGGACCTGTGTCCAGCAGTGGATGTAGAAAGGCTGATGGAGGGATGGATACCTAATAAAACGTTATAAATATTTATAAATCCATTTTATAAAGAACTATAAATTATTAGAATAACCCTATTTTTCAAAGATCTACGATCGAGCATATTGTTGCCTACGCGTCATTTAAATTCACACGAAGACTCGTCCGCGCCCGCGGCGCTGCTCGCACTTTATGTGAGACAAGCTCATCATAAAATTTACATTACAGAGCTCTCAACACAGCAATAACTTCTCTTCGTGACGGATGACAGGATATATTACAATAACTATTGGAGAAAATTGTACGGACGCGTTACTATTTTATGTAACATGACATGATACAAGAAAACCTAGATACATAACTATTTAACTACAGTTTCCTATATTTATTTTTCGTATACTTCACTGTAAACTGCACTCGCTTCTTTTTCGGAATCCTGCATGTACACTGCATGTTAACCATTGCGCCATTTGGGTGGTTAACATCCCGCAAGTTTAACATACTTTATGAAAACAATCATGTAACAAAACAATGTATAATTTATGCCTGTTTGTCAGCATATACAGGGTGCTAACAAATTCAAGGCACGCCCGGTTGTCTCAAACCAAATACTGCTGGATTGTTTTGCGGTCAGATTATGCGACCTTTAGCCCGGTATAATGGAATAATGCCGGTGACTCAGTATGTAGAAACAAATGAGCAGTAGGTACGGACATAAATGGAGTCCTTACTTACATATACTTCCTGACATACTTTTACAAGTTTAAAATATAAGTTCAAAATAATAAACGAAATAAGAAGTTCAACAAATTGACTGATTTTATGTATAATACCTTGCGAGAATAAATTGTTATTAGAATAACTGAATTTGATATTTTTTACTCGACAACTACTAGAGCTTGTCGTATAGATAGTTCCTTTAAATAAAAGTTTTTGAGTTATATCTACTTACTTACTTATTACTTACTACTAAATAAGTAAAACGTTATTGTTATTTAATTCATCGCTTCCAAAATAATATCCTCAATGCAAAGGATCCTGAGTGTCGTGACCACCAGATTATAATATACCATCCAATTATACGGAGCCCACAGTTTTTCAAACAAATCTTTTTACATAGGATTTCTCACGTTTAAATAATAAAATACTTTTTTCGTCTTTCATGTTTTAAATTTAGTATCCCCGTATCCTTTATTTAGTTCGGTTAAGATTTTTGATATCACACCACAGAGAGTAGATAATTCTTACAACTTGACACATTTATCAGCAAAGTTTTCACTTATAAATTAGATAATATAATTCATATTACGACCGAGAATTAATACTGTTTTGGACTTATTACTTAAATCACGACACCTGTTTTGGTTGGAAAATTCTAAGCAAAAGCGGTACTACCATTTACGTGAACTAGTAACGAATGTTCTATTTCACGCCTCATATACCTTTTTAGGCGGTGCCAACGATTTGTCTTTACTTACGTCACATTCTGGTTAACACATGAGGCAGAGAGACATTCACTGTATTGATAATTGATACATTAGTTTCGTGCGTCCATGACGACATGCAGATAGGGTTACCAACTCGTTTTATAAGAAAAAAATATATATTTAGGTCTGAGAAATATATAAACGGCATTAAAGAAAAATGAAGTGTATGTATTTTATTTATTTAATGTTTTAAATCCATATTTTTTAGCTTCTCGCACAACTTATTAATTTAATCTTTTTTTCGTTCTATACTTACACCATTATTGTGACTTGTTTGTGCCTGCACTGCACTAAGCGCCCTTTGACACTGAAAATGTATGAGCGTCTACGTCGAATACTTTAAGTGTTACGCATTTTGATGCTGAAAACAGTATTTTATATACTTTTTTCTTGTTCAACAGTTAAAGTAGCGAAAAATATTTTAAGGGTGCCTTTCCACCAGAGATGTGCTATGCTACGTTGCTAAGGATGTGTTTGCCATCCACCAATCACGTTCAGCCCTCAGGCGGTTGCTAGGCGGGCAAATGTATGTCATTGGTAGATCTCAAACGCATCCTTAGCAACGTAGCATAGCACATCTCTGGTGGAAAAGCAGCCTAATACTGTTTTTAACAGTATAGTTAGCAACCCTACATACAGACATCATCACAAACACACACGTTGTGTGTGTTGCGTCCACGTGACCCAACAATTCTCATTCAAGATCGATAAAACATTCATTGTGATTACTGATGCGTTTATTCCCTTTAGATAGACGAAAAGACAGCGATGGAGATACTTATATGGAATGAAGAGACGTTATTTTTATAAAAAATGGTTATTATAGTAGCGGTGATAGGTTAAGAATTCGGCCTACTATTTGGAGGATCCGGGTTCGAATCTCAGGGCACGCTATTTCATATTTAATAAACTTGTATCTGAACCATGCTAAAGTCTGTCTCTTCAATCAATCAACGTTTAAGCTTTTCAAATGGCGTAGTAGATAATAATAAAATCTTGCTAATTGCTAAACTATTAAAAAGTTTTTATGTTTATGGTATGATATAAATATGTGATAAGCCTTTTCAATTTTCATTTGAAACTACATTTCCTGTCTCTCAAGAAAACTCAATGTAACCTTGAGATTTTTTCAACCATAGCTAAACTTACGGGCTTGTTGAATATTAGGTACTATCATTACTTTCAACCTACAATGATTCACTATCTAATTTTAAAGTCATGAAAAAAGAGAAAAGCGGAGTTTTTAATTTTAGTCTGGTAGTTCAATTAGCAATTCAAATAACCTAAAGGAAGTTATCATATTCCTTAGTTCGTTATTAAATCTAGAACTTCTGAACAAACTTTGACTCCTTAAGGATTGAACATTATTTAATCAAATCTGTATATTTTTAATCTTAACTAAAAACTTCAATTAATTTTATCCCTGTGTTCGTAAGAAACAAATTGGATACAAAACCACTGGCTAACCACTCATGCTGCCCAATGTCAAGTCAATCTTATAGCACCTAAAAATTTAAATAAAATTTGACCCACAAATTAAATGTGAAGGTTATAAATAAAACTCAACGCGTTAATAAAGTTGCCCCGTCCGTAAAATAAGCAATTATAATATTTATTTCTCTTTTCACTTGCTTTGGACGCCAAAGGATTCACATTTTAATTTCGTCTTAAAGTTGTTTTGCTTTATTATTCGTAAAATTAATTACTGAAATATCAATTAAACAACTTAATAAAATACTGAATGGGTGGAGATTTTATTGTTATTTGGTAATAAATTAGACCTTGTTTTATCTATGTGAAATCTGTCTCAGATAATTTTATTATTGATATACTCGTACTTAAGTACTAACTCAAATCAGATTATCGTAGCCTAGTACCGTAGGCCCCGATGCACTGTTAATTTATTAATAGTGGTAAAATGCTATGTGCTCCACTTAGTACGAAGCGTATAATTTAATCCGCAGAAAACTATAATTATTGCAATCCTATTACACTAGTTCACAAGGTAAAAAACGAAAACAACTTTTAACAAAATAGAACCGACTTTAACGCCGAAAAGTAAAAATTGGTTCAGTTAAAGGCGGTTAATATTCCTAAATCCTTCTCTTAAGTCTGATAAACACGATGCTGAAAACCGTATCAAAATCGGTTTAGCCAAACAATATGCCTAAAACCTTCTCCTAAGTCTGACAAATACTATGCTTGAAAACAGCATCAAAATAGGTTCAACCATACGTGAGATAATCGCGCACAAATATACATACATATGTACATACAGGTCAAACTGAGAACCTCCTTTTTTGAAGTCGGTTAAAAATGCGTGATTGTCGTAGAACATCAGGTTGCAACGAAGTTATAGGTCCTACAAGGATCTTTTGGCGCGTGACTGACGAGGGGTGACAGAGACAGCGCCTTACAGTTTGCCTTCCATGTAAGACGCTGTCTCTGTCACCTACACGTCATCCACGCGCCAAAAGATCGTTGTAGGATTATATATTGTTGTATTTTAACTCCGACACTTGATCGTCTGTCATACCTCACCTGACAGCTGACTTACCTGACCTGACAGCTGACACGAATTGGGTGCATGAATAAAAATAATTGACCAACAAGCGCGCATCTGTGACCGTGCTCAGCTACATCAGTACAAAAATCTTACACTTTTCATTTTCTAGCCTCCATCTGTACTGTACGATCAGAAGCTTCGTTACAAAAATGCGTTAAAACGAAGTCGTTGACTTTAGGTAGTTAAGTAATAAAATCGTTTAACAGCACAGTACAGAAATACTTTAGCGGCGCAGGCGCAGGTGTAAAACATTATAAGCAGTTATCGACAAAGAGGGCCGCAATCAAAACTACAGAGTACGTCGTTTTCTCTTGCGAAAGCAAACAAATTATTCGCAGTGAAGACGACCGCCGTTATGGCGCATCAAGTTGTCACTTTGGTTATGAAATCTGGCGCTGCGCACGCGTTCTCTGCGGCTAGTGTTGCCACACGTCCGGATAAAGTCGGACAGTGTTAGGGCTACAATAGACGTCCGATTTTTCTCTCCAATAGTCGGTTCCGATAGTCTGATCAGACAATCGGAAGGCACTCGTGCCATACATTTTGTTTGAATAACAATACACGTCCGATTCGCTAGTCGTCCGATTCGATTGTCTGAATCTGTCTGATCAGATCAGACTATCGGATCCTACTTACTATCGGAGAGAAAAGTCGGACGTCTATTGTACCCCTTAGGCTTTTTGAGTGCGTGTCCGGCCAAAATAAAAGTCTGGCTTTTGTTAGGCTTTTTACATTCGAATCATATGTAGTTACTATGCAAATTGCTCGCATACAAATATTTTCCTATATTAATCGTTGACTGACGACTTATTTTGCACCCCCAAAGCTTCCAAACTAATATTTTAATGATTTTGACTATAGTAATATTGATATTGATAATAATAATGGGTATTTCCGGCTTTCTTACCCAAATGTCCGGCCAAACTGGCTGATCTGTCCGGCTTTTAGATTTGACGACCTGGCGATTCTATCTGCGGCGAAATTACTCTGTTATTATTTCAGATTTTAATGGTTCCTTTATGTTAAGACTGAGTGAAGAAAGAATAAGTGATGCTATGACATGTCTTTTTGCTTAATATGGCTTACATTGTAAGGAACGAGATAAAATGTAGTTTTAACCTATTAACTGTAACAACTCACGCGACGGTTTTTCTTCATAATTAAAATGGAGAAGAAATGAGATTAATGTAATTAAATTTAATGATTACTGAAGGCAATCTTTATTTGAAACGAGTTTTCGTATACTTTATATTTCAATGTTCGAAAAGCAATGAAGGTGTTTTTGTGTTACCCTTTACCATTACCTTTGCACAGGGTGAACCCATTTAAATAATTATTTTTTATTCGAAGGGTAGTCAGATGATATGATGGGTAGTTTGAGTTCGTCTTGAATAATGCCTATAATGTACCGACGTTTACCTATTATTCCGTTGCCTGATGTCTGCTTTTTGAGTTATCTCTACATATCGATGTTGAAGTGGTTCTTTGTTTTTAAAGTGAGTAATAAAAAATAAGCGCGCTAATGTCTGTCGCCGCTGGCGGTATCGATATCCGCTCATCATTGACCAGCACTTTAGTGATTGGAGGTTTTTCGCTACATTATCATTAATCGGGTTTAACAAATTAGGGTGTGGTTGGTAGTTAGATAGATTAAACACAATATTTTGAGCACATAATGTTACCGTATAATGACACGATCAATTAAGGAGAATCTCAATTCGACTGTATTTTTTGCGTTTGTTATCGCATACACGTAATTTTGTACTAGGTGAATCGATTTTGATAATTATGTATCCTTTTGTTCGGCTGTGCTTGTTTTCTGGTCCCATCCGAATTTTTACAATGATTTTTATTATTTTAGAGAGACATTTTTATTTTTAACTATAATAAGATGATACCTTTAACACTAGGTACTACAAATTACAACTACAAAAATTATTAGGTATGATTGACAAGATTGATTCGACTCGATTCCGAGGATGTTTGTATGAGAATATTTTGTTCGTGTTTATGTTTGTTTGTTTTGTGGTGCTGTCGAATGTTTTATTATAAGAACTACGAGTATAAGGTAGTTACGTACTTCTGAGAAGTTTACAGAGTCCCGTAATTATTGAGATATCATAATAATTCATTTTTTATAAGCATTGAAATTTCAAGTGGCCAATTATTTAACGGTGGCCAATTACACCTCAGTTTCCCTGTATTAGGTACACGTTACATAAAACGCTTAGGTACAACCTTCAGGCGGATTATTTTCTAAGTTCTTTACGAATACCTTAATTTACATAACAGCTCAAATTGTCGTTAACGTCAAAATTGTGAATCTTTTCGCTTTCACTGTTGTTTTCTTATTCAGTGAGAGTTTAAGATGAGATCGACCGATGCGATTATAATTTAATCGACTGATTATATCCCATAAATTGTGGGTAAATTGGTTTTTGACTACATTTTATTATTTAACTTGAAGGTTGTTTATGTTAATAGATAGAAAACTGACCTGTGATGTTATGTTATCACTTCACAGGTATCTGATATAGACATTTATACCTACACGAGGCAGAGAGATCGCCGTTTAATTCAAATATCAAAAAACCTTTGCCGAAACGCTTTGTAGACATGTCAGAATGCGAATGATGTTTTAACAGATTGCTTAGATAAAGTCTTAGGCACTTCTCACACTACGCTATTTATTAGCTACGCGACTGCAACGCAATCCAAAATTCACTGTATCTGTCACTTCTCACTGACAGGAGACGCATCGTAGACGCGTCGCTTTCATACATTGACAGGGTCCGAGTTGCTTGCAAATAGCGTTGTGTGAGAAGTGCCTTACTGCACGGTAGAAGAAGGATTATATAACCACTTACTACTTACTAACTGGACTATTACTAGGTATAAATCCACACTCACAGCCCCACACTAGGGTTCCCTATATCGTGAATGCCATGGATAACACAAGACAAGGAGACACACTCAGAGCGAGAATGGAAATTTAAATTCACTACAAAGTTTCCGCCTCGCTGGTAATCGAACCATTTTATAGACGCTCCTCCTGATGAAAAGTAGCCATCATCGGTGAGACCTCAGGAATACCAAAAAGTTCAAAAATCACTGACGCGTTACTCCCAAGAAAAACGAAAGCAAAAAGACAGAAAGTACTAGCTATACCTAAGCATAACTAGACCTGTAGTGAAATCGCTCAGGGTTGCCAGTACAATAAATCGGGAATAAACGAAGCGATAAATCAAAGTGCAATTTTAACCGCGGTGTTGCCACTCGAAAACCGTAAAACGTAATTGAATAGCACCGGCTTCGAAAACGGCTGCGGCTATAAAAATTAAGAAAATAATACCGATTTAACGGTCACTCCGCATTGTTTGTAGTACTTTGTTGGTGTTTATGGTAGCCTGGTCACTAGGAATTTAAAATATTTGATGTGTTTAAAAATTTTCAATCAAATATTTCTTTCAAAACGTTACATAAAGGATCATCTTAAATAAATATAAATATTTGTAAAGTTAGCGAAGCTTTTTAAATCGGGATGAAAATTTGAATGCCAAAGCAAACCCATTAATCACATCTACTCATAATGAACGAAGCCTAGGCCAGTAAGTGCCCTACTTATATACTTGTAAATTATTGGTAGTGTTTATGCTTTGCTTAAGCATTTTACTTTTGCATTAGTATTAATCTTGGCAGCATTCATCATTACTTAGTCGATAAACAACAACGAATTGAAGCGGATTTTTTATAAAAATGTGCCTTGCGCGATTAGTTCAATATAACCTACTTACTATATTGTGTGGCTACACTATGCGTACATGCGATGTGCAGTCTAGGTATGTGTAATGTAGCCAACTCATCGCCAGATTTTCGTCGAATTTTATTTCATAGTGTATCAACCCCCATTTATCTCATTTCTCAGTTTCAAGATCGACGTAAGCTTCGAGACGGTAAAATCTTCAGTTGAAATTTTACTTTACCTCGTTGAATTATCATTCAATCGTAAATTTTATGAAGAGATGACAATTCAATAATTCTATAGTTATCTTTATCTGCCGTTTTTATATACGTAAAATCAACTTGCCTGTATTTTCAATCTCTTCCATTTATATTCATAACAAGAAATAGTCGCTGACTTCGTAAAAAAAACATTCGTATTATTGTAGTATCAATGAATTCCAATAACTCTATTTACTTTCTTCAATAGATACCATGTATTAGTGTTTCATACTTAATAATATGCAAGATAAATAAAATTTGCGAAATGACACTAAACTAACACGCATATTATATACTTAAAAAAAGAGTTAAGTAAAATTTAATAAATATGGTAAGGGTTCCGTATTATCTATGGTTTAATAATAAAATATTTGTGTGTTTTGGTTTATAGGAGTTGAAATAAGTAAAAATGTTTAAGCCATTAGTTATGATAAGTCAGTCACATAATTATTATAATGGAACAATCATTAATTATAAATTCATTTTTATGGTGTCTTACTCGTACTTACTGAATAGTAATTAAAAAGTCTTAAAAGTAATGAAAAGGAATAAAAACTTTTATTTATTTGCAGTTTTGCAATTTTACTTAACCAAATAAATAGTAAGATAATAACTTCTATTGGCATTTGTATGCTTTAGTGTGTAACTAACTCTATATAATATGTACCAAATTCAAATTATTTTGTCCATGCACATAAACACAAATAAAATTATGATAAGTATATGGAGTTTTTCATATGACTTACGAATCCCCAAAAATTATAAACGCTAAGTCACTCCACCATATTATTATTATAATTTTGCAACGACCACAAAGTGGCTATAAATTTTAAATCATCGAGACAAGTTGGGTCTTCCCACACATCGGCATAAATTCTATTGACGATTTTTTTAACCTCCTATCATTTGGGTCGTTAATTTCACTTTCATTTTACAAGT
The DNA here is from genome assembly GCA_905404135.1 of Hesperia comma. Taxonomy (NCBI): domain Eukaryota; kingdom Metazoa; phylum Arthropoda; class Insecta; order Lepidoptera; family Hesperiidae; genus Hesperia; species Hesperia comma. The sequence goes on from FR990034.1 coordinate 11,263,550, forward strand.
TTAATATTACATGGTTCAGATCTGTCTGTTTGAACGCGATAATCAGAAGTACTAAGCGGATTTTGACGTGATTTTACTACATAATACAGTGAATAAAGGTGAAGTTTTTTGTATAAATATGCCTAAATGTATAATTTTGCCTAAAGATATAATTTTGCCTAAATGTGTGTGGGTGGGTATGTTACACAATAAAGTTCATCTTGCTTGCGATGCCGGTTGCCTAATGAGTTTATCGCTTCATAAATCAGAAAAATGCAAACTCAAATTAAGGATGTTACTTGTACGAGCGCAACAGACGAGTGTACACAAACAATATAACTGATGAGAGGGAGGAAATATACGTGACGAGTAGTGATTGATATAAACTTGGTCGGTGGGCAAAGGAAAAGAAATAATAGATCGATGGATTGTATGAAATACTATTGAAAGATAAGGGAGTCTCGGTAAGTTGATGGCTAATAGGGAAGATTTTTTATGGAATTAAGATAGCAAACGAGCATTTAGCACCATCCTTCCGCTGCCGCCCATAACAACTGTGACCGAACTAGAACAAGATAATGGTTAGTCCAATTAACAGATGTTGTTAGAATATTTCTTGGTTAGTTTGTTAGTAAGTGTGAGGACAGGAACAAGTGATAGTTATTCTTGGTAGTTGATGTTAGTAATAGTCCAGGTAGCAATTGTTAGTATGAGTCTCGTTCTGATTAATGAAACGGAAGGGCGTATTTCTTCTAAGCAATTTTCAAATGAGCAGGAAGATATTAAACCTATTTTAAACTATTTTCATTAAAAATACCTAACTGTCGAATTTCCTTTCAGCTTGTTGCTAAACATACTTATTTAAATTTGGTCTTAGTTTAACCAGAGATTACACTCGAAGAATCATCAATTATTTTTACCTATTGGTTGCTGTATTAGTCGGTTGTAGTTCAGCTTCAGTAACTTACTTTCTATTAGGCAACGCGTTGGCTATAATTTAGATATTATTGATGTCACGGTCATCAGTGCCAAACTTCAATGGCATTAACAACAAAAAATGCTACACTTATACAGTACAGTGACTAAACGAGAAGTAATCAATAAGTCAAGATTATGGTTCATCAGACACTTAGACACAAAAAGATAAGTATGCCAGACACAAAAAAGGAAATATAAGAACGAAAAGAAAAGGAAAGTACTTATCACTTTCTTTTTAAACTTTCATTGTTCGCTAGAGGAAGTAAGCGTCATGCAAATGTCAATTTAAAAGATATTTAAATGGATGATGATTTAAAACTTTAAATGGGTACACAGGAAACACAAACATATAAGTATGTTATTGTTAATGGCTGCATTCAGTGTGATGGGACTGACGGTAAGCGATCACTGCGGTTCTTTGATGGTCGTTACGAAAAGGGAGATCGTAATTATGTACGTGGTGATGAGTTATGGTGGTGTGTGGTGTTCAACCAATCTTCGACTTTACCTTTGGCCACATTCTGCCTAAACTTTCTGTGGCTTTGGCCCCTTGTGGACTATATCAGGTAAATTTTAGCCAAAACCTTTCGTCAAAAGTGCCATTTCTGATCAAACCCAAAAAACTTCAGCTCTATCGGACTCAAGCGGAAAAGCCAAACTAGGCCGTAATAGTAGGTTAATTTTTTAGTAAGCACGAAAGTAATCTTTTCTTACTTATATTCTTAACTCCCTCTGCTAACTAGATTAATCACCCCAGTTACAATTTGAGTCTTTATCGGTGTCGGACTAAGTCATGAACGGCTCCGAAAGAGAGGTGAGGCGCTCGTTTGCTATTTCGAAAAATCCTTTAAAATAGACAAAAAAGAGAACGGAAAAAGAATACGTAAAAAATAAATTAGCGTAAAGGAAGATATAATTTGAATTATCACTTAATGATACTTGATGATCTTTACCAAGGTCTAAATTAATTGGATTTTATTTGTGACTTTATATTTTTTATTTTCAACGTTAATAAAAACAACAAAAGTTCGTAAAAACCATTTTAGAATAAATTTTTTGACTCATTCCCACTAACTAGCTCAGCTTATTAGTTCAACCGTTGAATTAGGGTTATAATGAAGCATCATAGAGTGGATCATTCAATATTCAGCAACTTCTAATGATCCAATTTGGACGACCCGTATATAGCCATAAGCCCTTTTATCTGTTATTAACATAAAAACATTTTATCGGGGATATCGCGATATGAATATGCAAAAGACTGTGCCAATTTACATGCAAATAAAAATAAAAATGGCGGCGTCTTGTAACTTCATTTCAGATGTCGATTCTAATTGTTGTATGTGTTCGGTTCGTGATTTGATTTTTAATGATTTGACCACACCCACACACACACTACCTACATATTATCTGTGTACAAAACATAAAACTTCGAAAGGATATGAATTCTATGTTCGATAGGGCACCTAGATATAAAACAAAATTTTATTTTTGAAAGGAATATTACTCATTATGCTTTTAAAAATATCTTTTTAAATTTCTAAAAGTTTATTTAAAATTGACACACATAAAATATACCCTTAACATCATAAGCTTATATTGTACCTGATATTAATTGCGTAAAAGATTTAGAAAAATAAAGAATTTGCAACGATTATGTCCCTGTACTGCATTTGTATCGGGAGTTTCTAGTTCATTGAGTTATGCAGAGGTACTCGTATTGATTCAGTCGTCGGTCTGTATGAAGTTAGCTTGCGTATCTCAATGCATTGTTCTATTCAAGAGTCTATGTACCTAAGTAGGTAGGTCTCTTTGCGTAAAAATCAATAACATTTTTATTCATTCCAATTCTATACACATATTTTGAATGAAAACGTATCTGTAAAAATTGCATAGTGAAAAGCTCTTCATATTAATCCTTATGGAACTACTTAAAGTCTGGTGATCAACACTTTGCGAGTATCATCGATTGCGGACTTTTTCATGTAAATTACTTTTTTATACACATGACTATGTGGTCACTGCCACTTAAACACATCAGCAATTCCAATGCGTCAACCGATATGTTGTGACTCCCGATAATTTTTTCTTAATTTTTTCATTTATTTTATATCGTAGGTAACTGGAACATTATAAAATATTATTGTTTATTTTAAAAGGAAATCTTTCAGAGAAAATTCAGGAAATGCAATGAAATGTAGTGTGCAAAATGTTATTAAATTCGTCAAATATTAAGATTTAGGCACAATTAACCAATCGCGCAATTACTCGTAATAAATGCATTAATTTATCAATTGTTAGCTGCCAAAATGGTTATACAGCTCAGCAAGTCACAATACAACATACAAAATAAACCACCTTGCCTACAATGGTATACAAAACAAAATATTCAAACAATACCGTCGCTACACTGCTGTGCTGAACTCCATTTTGGCGCAATCTTTGAAGTGACAGCTGTCAAAACTCTGTTAAAGAGGGTTGTACATGATCAATCCTGAACATTTTGAGGCTGTCTTCACGTTCCAGATTAAAAATACTTGAATACTTGCTGATGCATGTTTAATTAAAGCAAAGTTACGAGTAACTGGTGCTTAAAATGTCAGTTAAATATTTTTTGTATTCTCTTTTTATCATTATTTATTACATCGACGAGTTAAATGTTATTTATCATAAGCAATATTTTTAAAACTTTGCAGGTCTGCAATTTAAACTTTAAAATGAAAAAAAAAGAATGAAATTTGAATGAAGTTTTACAGGAAGTCCATAGAAATTACCATGTTGTTGATGGTACTAAGAAATAACATGCAATTAAAATTAATAATTAAATAGACAGTTCATAATCATATGAATAACTCTAATCTGCAAATCTCAATGTCGAATACGAGTCTCTGTAACCTAGTAAAAAGTATTTAACACAGTTAAAAGAGTATATTGTGCTGTAAAATATTGTCATTTACAGTTCAAAATTTACTAACCCAGTTTTTCAAAGAAACTATCGGAACGTGCATAAACGTCCTTAGAACCAAATGAATCCTAAAACAATAGCGGTGTTGCGTGCGATGCGGCCATCTGGCGGCCAATTTCAGAGTTATGTTGCAACTATGATGAGTAATAATACGTTATACTAATTAATAGTTATACCTATCGTGACCAGACGCTCCGTATTTAAAGGGACAGTCCCGTTTTCAGGTTGTCTGTCCCGCACGGTGTCCCCTTTCTAGCCGAAAATGCAGTGATCATGTTAGTTAATATACCTTTTACTAGTACTTTTACAAGTTTTTCAACTGGTAAAACGTTATGTATATTACTCCTCCCAGAATTGGTTCCAAAAATTTAAATCCCTCACGGTTAACAGCATAGTAAAAACAAACTTGAATCGTTAAGTATTTTATAAGCGTTTTTTTTGTTATTTTGTTAAACTATTTATTTTATTTATCTAACAATAAATTGGTTGTTATTTGGGACTATGTAGCGTTACTTATTATTGTTTTGCAAGAGAATAATTACACAGTGAAACACAAGTTATATTGGAATGGAATAACTAAATATCAGTTAGGTACCAAATTCAATGTAGAAACACGTTGAATACTAAATACAGAATAATTCATAACGTTTATGATACTATTGTTTATTCATAACAGAGATTTGAGATTGGGAGGCCGGAGGTTATGAGCATTTGAATACTAAATGCATTCAACAAAACGTCATTTCTAAGTGAATGTTATTCGAATATCAAGAACCGTCTAAATTCCTGCACCCACATAGTGCACACAGTTTTGAATGCTGTCTCTTTCTTTTCTGTAACAGCCGAATTGGAGGGGAATTGTAAAAATATTCCATAGGTCAAGGTGTAGAAGAATGTATCTATTAGATAAGTATTTTCTATACATAATATATATACCTAGTAGGTATACAAAATTTATGAACAACAGGCGAGAAAAAGATGCATTTTTTCTATGATTGTCTTAATGCAAAATTTTACTTAACAACATATTTTTTCGTTTAAAAAATCCCCATAAATATTAATAGCCTTAGTACTTAAGTTAAAGAGAAAAAAAATTAAGAATTAATTAGAACTCTGTATACAACTTCAAATAAAACAAGAAGGGCAGTCGATTTGTCGAACCACATTAGTTTCTGGGGTACAATGGTACCTTAAACAATTCTATTCATGAGTATGTCTATGGTGAACTCCAAAGAAGTATGAACAATGACGTCATTCAGTTCACATCTGTCTAGCTGACGTCACATTTTTGTTTAGCGTTACGAAATATTTACACATACTCATATTATGTATGTTATTGAAATGATCTCAGCTTCGATAATATCGATAGTTACAAGATTATAGCTTGCTAAACTGTTCATTTTAATTTCGTATTATATCGCCGCTATTGATAATAAATCTTCAGTGATTACGTGCTTTTGAGGGCACGTAAAGCTGCCCCATGTCCAGCAGTAGGCTGACCAATGGCAATGGCTTGACCGTTTCCAGGGCTTGATTCAGATTCATAAAATTGCATAACAATGCAATATCATTTTCGACGATAGAGCTAGGATACTTTAGGGAAAATAGAAATGAGTTTGCGTGCATTTAATTTAACTTAAGAACTACTTAAGTTGTGTTTTTATGCAACAGAAAACTGATGTTTGCCGTGCAAATCCTTCAAAATTTGAGCGGCACCTGACGAGTGGTTTCTGAGTTATCCCTTTTAATGTGTATTTAAATTTAAATGATTTCGACTAAGTTGATGACGCTCCCTATTTATTAATTTAGATGTTATGGCGGTTTTATCATAGAATTGAGCGGAACTATTAAGATTCGTCTAACATCACTGTCTGTTATTTCACGGCCTTAATAGAAAGAGTTCCTGGTAAATGTAAATAAACCCATAAAATGTCCCACATTGTGTCCTCGCCTCTCTTAGATCGGCCGACAAAGAAAACAATGTGCGGTATGCGCGCGAGTTTTGAATGTTAAACCTACGTTAAGGACAAGCTTCAGAGTTTTATACGTTCCTGGTACTTTTTGAATGTGTGTATCAAAATGAAATGCACTAGTAGGTTCTTAATGATTTGAGGTACTTTTGAGTATGGTAGCAATATCTTTTAAATCTCTTGTTACTTATTGTGTAATATAATAGTACATTATGATACAAGTGCGCGAAGTTGGTCATTACAGTCGAGGCGGTATTGAGCCCGAGCCGCAAGGCGAGGGCTGTAATAGAGCCAAGACTGTAATGAACAAAGCACACGCGTATCATACGACGTTTTTCAACACACTTGCGAGGAAAAAAACAATTAGGTATCGACATTTTTCAGTCACAAATCAGCAAATTATAAACGAACAAATGTTTGCACAAAATGGCGCGATTTATTTTTTGCGCGCCGTACCTATCTTTGGTTGAATACTTAACTATGCGCGCGCAGGTTAAGTCCAGAGGCACCGAACATTAAGCCACAATATATTAAACTAAATAATTATGTATTTCTAATAAGAATTTACGGTAATTAATGATTTAAAATATTGTATTTTTTAAATGCTTTAATAGATAATTAGATGAAGTATAATCTTATCTTATCAGATTTTGACTAAGTACAACAAGTTTATTTATTTACAAAATAACAAATCTTTTGGTAACAACCTCTTTACGGATATTAAAAAAAAAGTGGAATAAGAAAAACACTAGTGCGGCAATGAAAAGTAAAACGCACTAGTGTGTAATAAACCGCATTCCGGGCGTAAGACTAAAGAAAAAATAGCAACTTTACGAGCAAGTGTGTTGAAAATGATTTTGCGATGTCTTTCCTTAGTTGTCGATCTGCTATACTTATTGTGTATTCTATTTTCAGATATGGAGTAGGCTAATATGTGATAAAACTTTTTTAAATTATATAAACATTTAAGTTATAAAATTATCTGTTATTACTACCATTATTAATAACATAACACGTTATCATTCTATAGACCAAGTTAGTGACACTTGAAATATTATCACACATACCTATTACAAGAAACAAAGATATGTATCGTTTTATCGAATAACAGAGAAACTTTTTGTTAAATGTATTTTATGCGAACTACTTTACATTTTAAATATTTTTTATTATCATATCATTGAATTGTTTATTTATTAAATAATAGGTTCATGTTATTTATAATGCACTTTTGTGTTTCATAAAATTCCTACGATGAATATTGACAAATCAAAAATAGGTATTACATTTATACTTAAACAATACTAGTAGAACTTACTATACGGGAGAAGCTAGTAGGTGCATTTATAGAACCTACGACAGTACGGCACTGCGCCGTAATTTCCTCTCTGGATGCAAATCTCTTAAGGAACAACGAAGTGAGTCTTGGAATATGAAACTAAGCGTATTACGCTTACATGGCAACGCCAGATACTTTGTAATATCTTATGTTACTAAGTATATTATCACTTAGTTGTCTTATAACTAATATTGTGGCTCATAATGTTACAAAGTTATATTATAATGTGCTGAATTTGAAATCGTGAATTTTTTTTTAATGAATATTAGAATAGTTTCAGAAGGTCAAAATATCGTTTTTGTTAAAGGAATTAACATAGTAATCGAGTATCTTCAGCGCCCGAAAGAGAACAAGACTCAATTCGGGACTAAGATAGTTCTATTCTAGTTAGCAGACGGTGTTATTATGATTGTTTTATTTTTGATTTATTCGTAAGTGTGTATGAAGATTGGTTCAGGTACTATTAGTGGTTATTATTTCAGTCAATCGTTCTTAGTAAGTAATATTTCTGTAATAATCAATAATACGATAAATAATGTAGATGTGTCACTAGCACACAACACTAAAACAGTCCAAATCCCCAGGGTATGAAGCGCTCTCCGAAATAAAGTATTATGTGAAGGAAGAAAATACAAAGCCAATTTACCTAATACTACCTGGATAACTGGCACTCGTCCACAGTTCTATTTTCACGTTATTTATCCTTACGTGTACCGAAATTGTGGAACAAACCTAAGCTATCAGTGTTTCCAAAAGCAAAATGTTGGTGATGTCCCTATTACCAACGCTCATGAACGAAGGTGATCACTTACTATCGGTCATCAGATGATTCGTCTGCTCGTTTGCCTGCCTAGACCATAGAAAACAAATACGATGTTCAAATGTTTCATGGCGTTTCACTAAGCTGTAAGTTCTCCCCACTTTACACCTATTTTAATCCTACTCCTGGCCTGCTAAACAGTAAACACAGCAAAGCTAAACTAATGTGTTTGCTCAACTAGAAATGTTTGACTTGCCAACAGAACGAGACACTTGTGTTGTTATCCTAATGTACCTTTCAGATATGATTTCTAACTTGACCCATTGATAAAGATGTGCAGAATGTAATTTATCATCATTAGTATAAAATTCGTTTTTCGTCGTTAAAAATGACGGAGCCATCGCCGGATAAGGTTATAAATAAAAAATACAGCTTCGACCTTCTCCTTATTTTTTGTTGATTAAAAATATCCATAGTCTGAACCCAAAACACTTTGAGAAACAGACATTATTACAGACAGAACTACCTCACGCTTAGACCTTGTTTTCACGAAGTCTAGTCTAGTATTTTTACAAAGCAAATACTAGGTGATATTTGTTCAGGTCGAAAAATCCAATCCTAGTGAATATTTTATGATGTAATATTTACTTAAATCTCGAAACAACTTCGCCTTAAAGGTCAATTGTCAATCACCACCCGCGTTGACAGCTGACATACCGACTCTTCGGTGTTTCTGTGTTTATTTGTCTGTGCTATTTTTATACCATATTACCACAGAGTAGATAATATTTGTGAGACACATTGAGTCTCAATTTTAGACTAGTGAAGAGTTCTCACTTAACTTAAAGGTGTATTAAGTCTGCCAATCTGCACTTGGACAGCGTGGTAGACTGTATCCTTAACCTTTTCCTTCTGCAAAGATACCCGTGCTCAATAATGGGCCACAATGGGTTGAAGTGATGACGATGACGATTTGCGCATCGTTATGCCGGCGCGGTAGCGTGGGAATAAAAAGGCGATAAAATATCTTTAAAATTATCTTAAGATTCTCGTATTGTATCTTAAAGTAATCTCGAGAATAAAGTTTCGGAAATCCCAATCTAGGTTACCCTGACGGTTTGATATGCCTCACTTGATATATGATTGATGCCCGATTCTTATTCTCAAACTACTTTTCACCTTCTAGGGATGATTTTCAGGATATGAACTGTACTATGATGTCTCGAACTTCTCGTTCAAACAAACCCTTTAGCTCTATAATATTAGCATAGAAGCGTTACATCATATCGGGCAAAATATTGCTAATCTATTACATCCGTAAGCTATGAACAAGCAGTTTAGCAATGCCCGATCCATGGAACAGTAGGGCAATATCAGTCAAAATATCGCTCAGTCACGGATCAACAAAGAATACTAGTATCCACATTACATCAGCTCTTGATGTTTGCCGAACGATGTGTATCAAGCGCTCTTTGTAACTGCCTGACAAAGACTGCATTGCTGTCTGGTCGGGCGTGGGAGTTGCGTTCAATTGCGTGAAGCGCCCAGATTTGTTAAACAAAATGATGGGGGTCAAAGCTTAATACAAATTGCTTGTTGTGGATCATATAAAAGAAGGAACTGTTCTGCGCAACCATTATTTGCAGATCCGCTAAGCGGTTACAACTCTCAAAAAAAATCTTTTTCTGAATAAAGAGCTGTGTTTTAGCGTATGGAAAGCGGAATACGTTGTCCTATTTATCTATTATCACTAATTATCTTTATCTTTAAGGAGTACCTTGTAAATGAAAGTTTCTTCCCTTCTCAATACAGTGAGTTCCAGTCAATTGTATTCCTTGTTTACTGAGTATTAACTTATTTCTATAAACTTATCAAATTTTACACACAGATCTGGATCTTGGCGAAAATAAGAGCTGGATCTTGCTGCAATAAAATCAGCTGTCACGTCAGTGCATGTACGTCTAGCGTCAAGCAGAGCGCAGTTGACATCCATTTTTCTCGTGTAACTGTGCGTGTCAGTGTATTGTTACATCGTAGTTCTGGCCGACACTCCGGCTCGAGGTCACTAGCGTCTTACCATACTACTATCGTTTTGCCTGCGCGGGCGCAGCGTGCGTATGTGATGCGTGAACTTGGCATACTGTGATTGTTAATTACCTTTATTAATTTTTGTTTATGTAAACACATCAGATTATCAAAAATATTTAAACTATATACCTATAGATACGATATAATGCCACCAACTTATCTGTTCAGTAGAAAAAAATGGAACTAAAAAAAGACAACGTCAATTTTGAAATTTTATGTCCGCTGTCAAGTCTTTGAAGTGCGTGTGCTCTATGTGTTTTAATTCGATTTTAATTGCAAAAAGTGATTAAAAATGCCGGAGCCTCTTAGAAGTGATGCAACATTAGTTATTTTAAAAGTTTTAGATTGTACGAGGGAAGAAAATCGCCTGCTAACTCCGAAAATAACGTTTGAATAAGTGGCAGAATATGTCGCAATTGCAACATGTTAGTGTTGCTATTGCAAGTTAATTAATTGTCCGATAAAATTCAAATAAATATTTCAGTTATTTTATTTTCCTCACTTATGTTTGCATAATCGATTAAAGTGTCACTGAATTTATTAGGTATCCAATTTTTTTATACTTCATATAATATTATATCTTTGTTACAGGAGTTAGTGAACAATTTGTTTACAAGCTAATGAGTGAAAAGAAAAAAGCTGAAGAAATTTCTCTGGCGTATCGCCATCATTTTCTACAGGGATTTCTCGTGTTGAACCCCTCAAACTTAGAAATCACGATGACAATTATTTTAATAAAATATATAAAAATATAAATAATTATAGTCAATAACAATGGATTTTTTATTTCTCTTGTCCTGAAATTTTAATTTTTATATGAAAAAGTAAAATTTGACTGTGTTGGCCTACGTAATTCTTTTATTTTTGGATGTTTCCGTTTTTTAAGTTATGTGCGTTTTAAGCATTTAAATGTCACTTGCTATACGGTAAAGGAAAACATTGCCAAACCGCACTTGTTCAGCATGGTGAACTATGGTCTTAACCTTCTCAATATGAGAAGAGACCTATGCTTAATAGTGGGCCCTGATGGATTGAGATAATGTTAACATCCTATGTTACTGCTGTCATTGCATGGTAGTTTAAGTTAGTAGCCACAGCCCAAGTTGAGTACCTATATTCGTCGGAAAGGCTTTGTCATCATTTACCATCGAATTATGTGCAACATCTGGTAAAAATCATAGGTCTCAAAGTTGTTGAGCTCCCTTGACAGTCGCCAAATTTTATTATATGGTAACATTGAACGCTGCACTAGCGACATCCGTTTACTGAACAGATAAGTTGGTGGCACTATACGTAGGTTATGTTTATATAACTCAAGTTGCATTTTTGGATTCTCTACGATGGTATATTTACTTTAATAATAGACGTGAAACGCAAGAGACAAAACAACATAAAAAGTAGATATAATTTTGAAAATGTCACAATTGGCAGACTGACCCAATTTTCACATTGTAGTGTCAAATCTACTACTAAAATCTATTTATAATTTTATTGATGGATATCACGTACAAAGGGCACCGTTTTTCATAAGAAAGTTCTTTCACAATTTCTTAAGAAATTTCTTCAAGCAAACTTGCGAATAAGAATTTCGAAATTCGAAGGATTTTTGCAAGTAACCCGTGATAGACCGATACAATTAACTATAAATAAATGAAGTCATCAATCAATCTGAAGAGCCCTTACATCACCATCGTGGTTCTAACGGTGCGGCGTTGCGTAACGATGTTTTTGCTATCGGTACTGAATTTTTAATACAGCCTTTGTCCGAAGGTCGACAAAGGCCTCTTGATAGAACCTCGGCAAACATCAATAGTTGATACATTGATCTGTTCGATGATAGCCAAGACAAACATTCGATTATTTTGATGTTCGGAATTTGATTTAATTTATAGTTTATTACAGTCTTTTATGTAACTTACAATGTGTACACATGGAGTAAACTGAGGAGTATTTAGTCACCGTTTTGTAATTGGCCAATTGAAATTTTTCTATGTTTTCTAATAAGAAAACTGAATTAATTAATATGTCAGGACAACTACGTGATTCTGTAAACTTCTCAGTGGTATTGTCGTACAAGGATCTTTTGGCGCGTGGGTGACGTGTGGGTGACAGAGACAGCGCCTTACAGATAAGGCAAACTGTAAGGCGCTGTCTCTGTCACCCAAATGTCATCCACGCGCCATAAGATTCTTGTAGGATTGTAGTCTAACTATCATAAAATTATTTATAATAACTATAATTCAAATTACAAGTGGTCAATTACACGCCATGCAGTGGTTAATCCACGGGACTAATGGTGGAATTAAAATTACCCGTGGATCCCGGACTCATCGGAACCCCGGTTAAATTAATGCGTCATATTGTAACAGTTTACACGCAGTTGATAGTTTATTTTCGAAATGTCTAAATTATTTAATAATAGTTATGGGCATTTCTTCAACACATAAACGTTATTTGTATCATAATTTCGCAAAGTTAAGTATATCGTTTTTATGTTACTGAGGAGAAGAAACGGTTCAAGTAACTCGTTAGCAAACCGTTAAATCTAAGAAGATATAATTGAACAAGATAGATTAAAAACCTTTCGACTTTGTATTCTAAAATTAAAACATCATGATTTAAACCTACACCGGTTTTAGGGAAAACTGTCTTCCATCCATTCATACATAGACTATCGTGGTATCTTTGTACGGATTTGGGTAAGTGACTTTCACAGCTAATTCAGTTTCCTACTTTGCCGTAACTAGAACATTTTGAGTCAAGGACTTTAAGCATTTTCTTTGAAAGTGACTGGATTAAAATCATAATTCATTTAATGGCGATTCGAATGGCGCAATGGTTAACATGCCAGATCTCCAAGGGTCCTGGGTTCGATTCCCAGCGAGGCAGAAATTAGAATGATGAGTTTTTTCCGTTCATGGTCTGGGTGTGTGCCCTGTATGTTGTCCATGGTACCTATCGGCAACACAGGGAATTCTAGTCTGAGTATATGACATATTTTTTTTTATAATTAAGGCTTGTTCTGATTATCGGTCACGCTTTAGCCGAAAGTGGAATGCTTAGTCGCTTAGTCATCAAGAAAGGTGGTGTAAAAACAGTTCTCCTTCCGGGCCGGCGTTGCACTGGTGACTCCCCTGGTGTTGCAGGTGTCCATAGGCGAAGATGACTTACCATCAGGTGGCTCGTCCACTTTTTCGTCAGCCTTTCAGGCTATAAAAAAAACCAAAGCTTTAGTTTAATTTGATGGATAGCTGAATGGCCAAAATAGGTCGACATTTTGGTCGTTGCAGGTGTCTCAAGTACCGAAACTGACCAACTAACCGCCTATATAATACTATATATATATATACCTATCACCCCATTGCAACTGGAATAACCATCCTACTCCCGGTTTGAGTCTTGTTTTGGCCCAGTCATACTTGTGCAACAAAATTAAAATGATCGATATTTAAATAATTATACATGGCAAATATTAGGAAGAAATAGCTACTTTGGGTAGTTGTTTACGCAATAGATTATATAGTTATGGTTTAGCATTAGAAAAGTGTCTTAGTTATTCAATTGGTGCACAAAAATGACAATTTAAAGAATCCTGTCTAACACCATTTCAAATACGAGTATACGTACTGATTCATAGATTTTCTGGGCTATATTCGAAAAACGAATGAGCTCTTAAACTCTTAGCTTATACAAGAGACCGTATAATTTGCTTCCTTTCAAAGGCAACTCGAGGTTTTCAAGAATTTTCTTTTGAAAACAGGTGGAATAATTTGTTTGTTTAGCCACCTGTCATAGCACAGGATAGGTACCTACATATTATGATAAGATAATTCCTCGCATACAGTTAAATATATTTTCTCTTTATTATTTTCGTTATCAAGAAGGCATGGGTGAGAATGGGAATGGGAGCCAACAATAATAATATCGCAATACATTTGTAAATCTTATTTTGCGAAACATTTTATATTATTTTTTTACATCTATAAAAAGAATGAAATCTTATAATTTTCGCCATCATTTGGTACAAAATTTATTTAATATGTAATATAATCGACATTAATAAACTATTCATAGCAAAATTATTATCTACGTCTATTTGTATTCAATATCGTTTATTGCTTACGATGTAACAGTAACCTTAAAGACAGGAACATTTTGTAAATTCGATAATACATAATAATGTCTGCACATTCATAATTTGAGTTGAATGGGCGATCAAGTACTAATGGCACTCAGAATATTTAGAGGTTCATACATAATTCAGGGTTCGGTAATACAGAATAACATGTATTCTGAATTCGAATTAAACTATTGACAGACGAGGCACAATTTCAACCAGTTGAATTGGAATTGAAACTTTGAAACCTCTGGAGGGATCCTTAGGGCATTGGGGAATGTTGAGCAATTTTGATGGGTGAATGGAGCCGAAAGGTCAAGGGAGAGGTCAATCAGGTAATAGAAGGTCAAAGTTCTCTATTGTAAAATAACTAGATTAGTCAGTATTAGATAGAGCAGACCTAAAGATTACTTGAGTTCCAATTACAAACATAAGCCTTTTCTTGTTCTAAAATGGCCTACGCAGACTGGGACGGCATGGCAAGGGATTAAAATTTTTACTAATGGACTTTCTGACGTAAGTATTGATATAGAAATAAAACACAAATTGCTATGCTTCAAAATGATGTCGTGGTATCGAAAGGGATTTCATTGCACGGCATTGAAAAACGCGCGGCGGGCTCCCGCGGCGGGATGCCGTGGCATACCGTTGTGACACTAAAAGTGTATCGGGCAGCAGAAGCTGCCGAGGCGTGCTTTGTCATGTTGCGGCATTCCGTAGCAAGGCGCTGGAATACCACGGAACCTAAGCGGCTAGTGTGCGCTCACTGACGGCAAAATCCCTTGCCATGCCGTCCCGGTGTGCGTAGACCCAAATTCATCAGCTTTCCCCATTATTTGTTAAACTAAATCATCAATTACTCAATTACGTATGTGTTAGTTAGAAATTAATCATTTAAGTAACTATTATATATATAAAAATATTTTTAGAGCATTACCTAATGTCTATCAGGACCATATTCATAAGAAAACATCGTGTTAACTCGTCTTCAAAGCAACCAACTCCACAAACACTGTTCTGACAAATTTCATTACCATCACAGAAAGTAAAATTTAAATCGGTAATGTGTTATCAGCACCCACTATGGAACCAAACAGCTGTATTCATGAATAAACATGCTTTCCTTTACACAGCTGTTATGGAACCTTGCGACTAATTCTCTCCACAACCTTTCTCAAGGCAATGTCGCATAATTAGATTGCCACAAAATGAAGCAAACATTAGAAACTCCCATACATAGAGTTTGAAGAACTTCTCAGTAATTATATCACTGTATAAGGCACAAAGCTTCGCATGTCGAAATGTGGGTGGACATTGATAAAATGCGGTAACTAGATGAGGTCAGACAGAAATTATGGGCATTTAACTTAGATGTCGCACTGTGACGGGGAAACGATTGCTTGCGATAGACGCAATATGTAAATTATGTAATTAGGAGTATAGGTAGGTACTCCTAATTACACAATTTGCATTTTTACATTATAATGCCACATTGAAGAGACCTGGAATACTAATTAGTTCAAAAGGGGTCATAAAAAGTTAGTAGGACATTTCGTAAGGATTGTAATGCCAGTAATTTTTGGAGAGAAAGAGAGTGGTTGCCCACAAAAGAGTTGTCTACTTCCCTGATGGTTAGTCGTAACCAGCTGCAAGCATTAGCAACACAAAAATCTTCAACATTGGCTGTTGAGAAAGAAGACAGAATAAAAAAGTAAAGTTCTCAAACTAGCCGCAACACGACGAACCGTTTAGTTGCTGAATCGAGCAAGAGGGCTAAGTTAGTCAATCAAAACAAAAATCTACCTACCTCAAAGTGTTCCTAATTCTCTTAGCCAAACAAAAAACGATATTGAAAACATCCTCAGCTTCTTCAGCGTCGAAACGAGAAATAAAGAGAATAAAGAATCTTAAGTTTTATCGTTAAATCGTTTCTCGCCGCCGGTTCAACCAGCACCCTCGCACTTAGGTTTCAGTTGAGGTTGGTTATATCAACAATAATCATTCGAGAGACATTTAGAAGGGTCACAGCCCACGGATCGCTAAACGGTAATTGTACATTGTGCTGGGATTATGGCGATTGTAGAAACACTATAAGTAGATAAGTGTGGGAATTGGTCTAAGTTAACTAATGCGAAAGTGCGCTTTGTTGATTGAAGATTCTACTGATATTCTAATTTTAGAAATAACAAGTCATAGGAAATTTATAAAAAACGCACGCCATCAAAGCGCAAGCTGAAAGCTAAGATCTTGGGTTGTGCGCGTTTGAGTTAACTTAACAATATGATTATGGATTTAAGAAGATAGCAATCCACCCTTCCGTTGTCGCCCATGACAACACTATATATAGAACACGGCTATTTGGCACTAGAATAGTTAGTTAATACAACAGAGGAGATTACAAATGTTAGGCGGTCAGTTCGTAAGTAAACATGAAGACTTCAAAACAGCAAAAAATTGGTCAATTGGTTAGTTCGACAGCAAGTAGATAAACTTTAAAGCATAGCAAAAAAGTCACAATCCAGCACAAAAATCATTCACCCTACAGAAGTAACAAGATTTAATATCGAGTTTTCTCCCAGTACCCCAGTCACTCAAGCGCTCACCGTCTCGTACCGTCTTGGCAACGCTATTATGCAAAACTTGCTCCGCCACCGTACGCACTACATATTACATTTCAGTGTGTTACCTTGATATAAGTAGAATGACTTTTCAACACTAACAACTAATTCTAATCGTACTAGTTATTAGTTTTAGCAAAACATTTATAACACATCTGTGAGCGGATTAGATTTAGACTCAGGCAGAAAATATATTAATTGGATTTCAATTTATAACTGACACCATCTAACAGGAGCGACTATCACTAACAGTTCCTGCCTCTATCCTCGTAAATATGTACCTAGGTACCACCTACATGAAAATTAACCAACTAACATCTTATTCTAGTTTGGTCATTGTTGTCCTGAATTACAGCATAAGAAAGGTTCTGGATGTTGATTTGGGTAACTAAGGCTACAAGCTCATTAACACACTAAACACGGATTTATCTTCATTATTAAGGTCTAGAGCATATTTCACCACGCTGCTCCAGTGCGGGTTGGTGGAGATTGGTGGTGTTGAATTCCTTAATCAATCAATATAATATGTAAAACTTTTCATCACAGAAACTACTGAACGCAAGAAGCTGAAATTTGGATTTGGGATATACTAAAAAATAAAATCTACGTGGGCGAAGCTGTGGGCGGAAAGCTAGTAATGTTTCAAGTTATAGCTGACAAACCAGCAGAAGAGCCATCTGATGGTATGCTACCGCTTCTGTACCTAGGATATAAGCAACACCAAAGACATCACCGATGCGATGTCGGCCAGGAAAGAAGAAAGAGAAAAGAAAGAACATCTTATTTGATCCAAAATATCCTCCATACCTAAAACAAAACTTCAAATTCCTCGATTCAACACACGACAGATCCCTCCGCTCCTCTAAAAACCTCCTTCTTAGTACTCCTTCACACTCCACATCCTTCTATCAACATTCCTTTTCAGTCACTGCTGTCCACCTATGGAACTCCCTACCTTTACCAATCCGTCTTGGTGGCACCTTAAACTCCTTTAAAAAATTAGTTAAAGATCATTATCTACAACTCTGTCAGTAGAATTGTTCCAATTTCCTTCAACCCTTCTTGCTCTTCGCTATCGTTAAGTTACCTCATGCTGCCATTTATTATATAATATTATACTTATACATACACGATTATATATTCTTTTACTGTTAATTTAATGTCTTCTTTATTAGCTTTAAATCTATTTAGTTTGGTACACCCTGCCCCCTTTCACTATACTTACTGTCTTTTACTTCTTACCCTAAGGTTGTCTGGAAGAAATCGCTTTTTAGCGATAAGGCCGCCTTTTGTATCACATTTTGTACAAATGTCTTATTTTTATGTGTCATTTTGCTTTGGTGTACAATAAAGAGTATTATTATTATTATTATTGCTTTCTCTCAAGCTGCCACTCGAAACACAAAAAGCCATTTGGCTGCAAGCAAGATGATAATAACCTGGGCTACAGCCCTATTACCAAGCAGGGGCTGACTTCTATTCTTCTTCTTATTCACGTAACTCTTGCCTGCTGGCTTGGGATTGGGGTCAACATTTTTGGACATAAATCATATTGATGATATGCGTCAATATTGTGACGTCTAAAATAGGTTTTATATCTTTACGTAAAAGACGATTATAAAAAGTGAGTTGCTAAAACACATCAAGTAAATATTTTATGAGCATTACCCATTAGAGACACCCCATGGTTAGGCTAAAAGCATTGCAGAACACAACGGGATATTAGGAGCTTTTCATTCTCTAATGTTACGTCGTTACCTACACTCTACATAATATATCGAGCGCAATACATCTTGTTTGTATAAGTATAAAAAAAATATAAAAAATAACATTTATTTTTAATAAACGTTACACACATAGCACCACACTAGGATTCCCTGTGTCAACGGTACCATGGATAACACCATGACCAGAGCATACTCCCATACCAAGAAAAAATGCCTAAGTGTCGTAGAACATTTGATTTGAAGTATTGACACTGAACATCTGAAATACCTCGCCTGAACGCTAGCGTACCTACCTGACGTGACTGCTGGTTTCTTATTGGCTGCAATTTATACAACTGATTGACCAATAAGCCCGCATCTATGGCTGGGCTCAGGCAAAGCATACAGACCCATTTTCCGTAGAGCAAAAATCTTATAATTTTCATTTTCTAACTTCCATCCGTACCGTGCGATATCGTCCGTCTTTCCTTTCATCCTTCGTTCCAAAAATGTGAACCCGTCATTAAATTTTTCATTTATTTACATTTAAATGATCATCGGTCAATCCATCCGAGGGCCACATCCTCTTGTATTTTTGTATCGGGTATTAAAAAAAGCAGATTGCCGCAAATTACAGAGCACTGCAAAAAAGGCCATTAAAACAGCACACATTTATCACGTACGAAACAAAACACACAGAAAAATTACATGAACATGTTATAATAAATCATATTAATTCCAAAATGCCAACGAGCTCTGTAAATGCTTGTACGGTAAAAGGTGGTTGCTAAGCCTTTTGTACAACTTAGTATTATAAAGTACGACACACTGAATTGTGGAGCTAAAAGCCTATACTAAACGTTCGTCCTTTAAGGCTACTGCTACATAATTCACGAGTAAGCTATGAGCGATAGCTTTAACGAAAACAAAACTCACTTTACCGTCTGAAAGTAGGTAATACAAGCAGTAATTATAAAGTAATATCAAATTTGATTGTCTCGATTTCCCTGAGATTCCATCATTATCCCGGCTTGGTGGTAAAGGGACCTGAAAAGAAGGAGAAGGAAAGGAGAAGAAGGAATTCTTTCAATTACAAAAATGGTTCGTAATGACGAAGAAATAACTCGACATCTAGAAAAAAATATGGGCGTCAGACCTATTTTTTACATACGATTTTAAATGGGTTTGAGTATTTTTTATAATATTTGTGTCTGTATTGGGGTGGCCTAGAATACTAACTCCAATCTCATGCTCTGTTCATCAGACAATTTGTCTTACTTTGGCATGAGCAACGCATCGGAGTTAGCTTGTTACTGAAGTGTGGTGTGATCATATGTCTATAGGCGACGGTAACCATTTTATCATCAGATGGCTAGTCGGTTCGTTTGTAAACTTAAAAAAAAACAATATTTTTGACTTCTTCTCTTTAATCTTAGTGTATCAAACCCATACCTTAGACAAGAATTAATTACTCACACCATGTAATATGCGGTGCTTAATGGTCTATAAAGATTAAAAATTGAACATGGAAGGCTTAAATGAAATAGTCATAAGTCTAGCTGCACCTAATATTATGCTGTTGTGGTTGGAGGGTATCTTAATTATTCATAGATTTTTCTTTTTATTTGATTGTTATGCTTATGATCTACTTAAGCGAAAGTGTAGCTTTTATCAACTGTAATATTTCAGTTATCCCAAGCTCAGTGAAAACTGCAACCAAATCGGTAAATTGACTCGGAATTGATTTGAAATCTGACAAATAGACAAAAGTTCTAAATTAAAAAGTACTTCTAATGTTTTTTTCTCAAATATTGTTCATGCTGATAAGTCGAAAAGAACCCAATATTTATTGTTTGCTATTCGAAAACATAATCTAATCATAACAACTTCTATCAAAATCAAACCTTAAATGTTATTTCAACGATATTTTTCTAAAGAGTCCTTTCCTTTTCGATCCTGAATAAACATAACATCTATTGTTACTTTGTTTATTTGGTTAATAAAAGGGCATTTGAAACAATCTGGATACCATTTCGTTGGTACCAAAATTAGCTCGCGTTAGTCACAGTATAATATTGGTATCGTTGGTTCGCTGTTTATTAAACTAAGCCCGTGATATTGTTCGTGTGGGAGATTTTCACGCGTTAATCCCTATCCCGCGGGAATTCCGGGATAAAAAACAGCCTTTCAGTTATATACCCCATAATCTCACCTTAAGCGCTCATAGCCTCGTTTGTTACAATTTGAACTTGTTGGGACAAGTTTCTTGAACCTTGTACGTACGTACAACCATCATTGGCAGTTGTTATCGTTAGACCCTTCAATCAATACCCACTGGAGCAGCGTGGCAGAATAGCCCCCAAAGTTCCTCAGTAAGTAAGAGAGACCTATACTCAGCTTATAGGGTCAAGGCTGATAATATGTCATAGTAACTATTATGTAGGTAACATCCGGTAAATACTTGTTGAAAAGTGCAATCTTCTCTCATTTTCATCTGATTTTCCATCCCTTAATAATTTAATATTACTGTCGTTGTATTTATCACATCACTTTTCTTTCTCTGGCATGAAATACCACACACAAGCCGATTAACTATGTAGTCCTCAAATGAAAAATAATATTTAAATTTGGAACACAAAAGTTCCGTTGTCGTATCAACAAAGATATCCTAACCTTCGGACGTCAGCGATGCCGATGACTATCTAAAACTATTATCTTAAACCAGCAATAAGTAACAAGTTAATACGACCTTCAAAGCTCGGTCATTAGCGGTCACAGTGACCTTATCAAATTTAGTGATCGCTTGCTAAATGTAGTATCTTACGTAAGTGTTAAATATTGACTCTTGAATTCATTGAGAATATCTACCAACTTCATATTTTTGCACTTATACCTGTAATAGAAATACAACTTATCACAGTTATATTTTAATCTAACTAGTCATGGGCGGCAGCGATGGGTGATGCTGCATGCTCGTTTGCAACTATAATTACGGTGTTCAAGTGGAAGATTTATGAGAAAAACTATAATTGAGAACTTTTATTAACACAACAGTATCCAAATAAGTAATTGTTAGAGTTAAGGTCTTTTTTGTGCGTGTAATGTAATAATCGAATTAAATAAAAGTAAATCACATAATTAAATAAATAACTGAATAACGCTACTTACTCATAGCTACACACTAGGATTCCCTATGTCTTGGTCGTAATCATCTAGACACAATGACTACAATACACATCAAGACGTAGGACAGATTTAACCAAATCGAAATTTCGACCTTCCTGGGAACTCTCTCCACGGGAATCGACCCTTCAAACTCTTCAAAGTACATTCAGATTAATCCTTACGTCTTACGAGTCCTCCATAATTCTCAAAGGTATGTAAAGTCTGTCAATCGACATTTTGCCAACGTGGACTATACCAGAGGAGTCCCAAATCTAGCAATGAGTTACACAGACAGTTAAAAGTCGAGTGCTGATGAATACCCTAAACTAAATGAAATGTATTCGCTTAACGCTTACCACATCGAAGTGGAACATTTCAGTAATACTGTCCCCATGTGTGGTCGAAGTGTTACGGATTTAGAAATCTTGTTTCCTACGAGCGGTTATAATACAAATAAACTAAACGACGCTCTTCAACAGATGTTTTGTTTTGTTATAAATTGATTTCGTGGCTACACTTTTATAAATACTCATTTGTTATTGTTCCTACTCCAACTGCAGGCATTGGAGATGGGGTGAAAGTTACAGAAATTAAAGGATAACGCGAGTAAAATATTGGACTCTGGTTATAGAACAATACACTACTATTCTTGGTGGTCTTGCAACTGTTGTTATAAAATAAGTATATTAATTTTTTCATAATCTGTGCATGCCTAGTTAACTCTACTAAGGTATTTACTTAATGCAAAATTGTGTAACTTTTGAATCAATTCGGGAATATATTTTTAGCAACTTACTAGCTTATGAAAAATGTAAAGATTCCTTTAGATCTAAGATTTTTTATGGAATTAAGAGAGCAAACAAAAATGAAGCACCACCTCTTTTTCCACTCTATTTTAACACGCTTTTATTAACTTCACCTGTATGTTTGTATGTATGTTTGTATGTAACATTTCTGTTAATATCTTCCGTGCCCCTCAGGCGTTTTGCTTCAAATTCATAACGCACCTATAAACAGTTGATCCCAATTTTCTAGACCCTTTCCACGCAAATCTATCGCGGATTTTCCTAAAAATAGGCGTTTTTCCTAACTTCTTTAATTTCCACCTTCCCTAGCCTATAACTTCCAAGTTTATCATCCGATTTCTTCCAAACCGACTTCGTTGTGCTTGTACAACTGCCCTGCGTCGATCCCACCGCTTTTCAAGCCAATCCGACGAAAAAAGTGAAAACCGAGTCATAGTGGTAGATCTCGTACAAGTTAATTTTATTTGTAACCGACTTCTTTGGGCGCGATTTTGACCCACTTTAAACGGCCAGATTTCGTTCAAACTTTGTAGATTTATCGAGTTCCGATGACATTACACTATTTTGATAAAATTATTCCAATTTTCAATATGCAAAATAAGAATTTAATTTTTTTTACTCTCACACTAATGCCATCTACCCATTTGCTACTGCCATCTACCCATATTTATGGGCAACTAGCTATAACTCCGTATTCAGATTGACTGCGTACATTACGTTTTACTAGATGGCGTTGTTCTTCTGTTTATTTGAATTCTAATTTATTACGGGAGTAATAGTCGATAGATCGATAGAGACCAAATAATAGTTTAAAATTATAAAAACAAGCTATTATAAATAAACAAAACTAAAAAGGAGAAAATAAATTATAGTTTAAAAAAACTAAAAAACACGCTTTTTATAGTTAACTGAACTAAAAAAATTGAAAATAAGTTTAAATAAATTTAAATTAAGAATAGTGTTAAAAATTTCAATAAATATGAATTAATAATAGTGTAAATAAAGAAAATATTTTATTTAAAAAAAAGCGTGGGGTGCATGGTGTCATTTTGATAATATCTTAAAAAGCACCCCACGCTTTTTTTTAATAAAATATTTTCTTTATTTACACTATTATTAATTCATATTTATTGAAATTTTTAACACTATTCTTAATTTAAATTTATTTAAACTTATTTTCAATTTTTTTAGTTCAGTTAACTATAAAAAGCGTGTTTTTTAGTTTTTTTAAACTATAATTTATTTTTATTTAGGTACCTATCTTAAAAATCGAATTGACAGTTTTGTTCTTTCCCGCGTCAATATCCTAATGAGTGTATTGTCATAATACCTACAAGAAAACCTAATTGAATGAAATAGGATAATTTTTTAAAAAGTTTCAAAATTGGAACAAAAATTTCCTTACGTCTGAATTCTACTTGAGTTAAACACGACCTCTCCGAAACCTCAAAGACAGCTAGGGAAAAAGAAAGTTAACATTCGAAATTTTTTAAATATTTCAAAAATCGAATGTAAGTTCCGTGCGTCGGTATCCTAATGAGTGTTAAATACGACATTACATCGGCGTCGCGCGTCGCCGGCCTACGCTGCAGGAGGCTCCGACACCGGTGTTATGTTACCCGTGGACTCACGTGTGTACACTTGCTCGTACACAGCTGACTTTACATAAATATGACATAATTCGGATTATAGCAGATTACTTTGCGTAACTTCAAAGCTTTTGACGTGAAAGGTGAGTGCAGTTACGTTTATTCTTTTAATTAGGAACATATTACTTAGTTTAGAATGTTCTTTTTTGGTCCTGTTAATCGACTACGGCACAGGTAAAAGAAGAGCTTTCAATATGCATGAAGATTTATAGATTATGTTCATAGTTATATTTCCGCAAGTTTTTTAAATGATTTGACAAAATCCGATAAATTAATCATCAGGCAATCACCACGACTGTTATGTAACGCACCATGAATTCAGTATTTATGGCACCCCTTATAAAAAATATTCAATTTGCCTTTGTATCTCTCAGTACATACAATTCTTTTGTTAACTATTCTGGTTTGATGGGGCATTAATCGATTTTTTAATGAAATAGTGATGTTACTTTTTGTGTCAATTTCAAAACGTTATATATATACCTACCAATGTTAAATGTATGTAGGTATGTGTGGCATAAATAATAAAAACTAAATACATCATCGACGTCTTCAACTTACAGGAACCCACATATCACTTGTTTGCTAATGTAAAATTATCTTCCATCGAGGGGATCGATTCCTTATTAAATAAAAATGTTTAAGTGAATGCCAAAGATTAATTATATCGATAAAGTATAAGTTATGTAATAACCGTGCCTACTAGCGATTCGAAAGATAAAGTTTTTGGAAGGCACAATATACTAGCGATTTAGAAGTAAAGTCTTGTACGGCAATACGTCCACCCGTGAGTTACAAGTGTTAGTACCAGTGAGTTATGTTCACATAATTATATTACGCCGAGCTATTCCATAAGTAGTGGAGTTATTTATTGCCGCTTATAAATAATACGACGTAATTAATAAAACAATAACTTCATATAAAACTTATAACATAAAACTTTTACCGGGGCTTAAATCTAAGTATGAAGCTTTATTTTCTAGTCGTGTATATCTTGAAGTCCCGGGGTCAATTCTGCTAATTCGCACTGGTGCAGCATGGTGGTGTTTGCTCTTGGCCTCCTCAGTGATGAGGAGATTCGTGCTCAGTAGTGAGCCATTGATAGATTGAAGCTAACTCCAGCATATTGAAAAACTAGAACTTTTTTTTAAATTGAATTAAGGTAGCAAACGAGCATGCAGCACCACCCTTCCGCTGTCGCCCATGGCAATTGTGACCGACTTAGAACAAGACCCAATTTAGGGACTAGGGTGGTTAGTACAATTAGTAGATGGTGTTAGAATGTTAGTTGGTAAGTTTGTTAATAAGTGTGAGGACAGGGACTGTTAGTGATAGTTAGTCCTGTTAGTTAATATTAGTATTGTCCAGTTAGTAATGATTAGTGTGAGTCTTGTTCCAATTCGGTCACAGATGCGTTGCTACCCCTGAGGACTGAGATGGTCGCCTCTAAAAAAGTGAACCGGCCGTGGAACTTGCCGTGACATATTTTAAACGAAACAAAAAACAAAGGTTTTACCAAAGCTTAAAGTCAATTTAACTTGTATTCAAAATTTATTTGTTATGAAATTTTAAATTTTCGAAATCAATCTGCAATGTACCTTAATCACAGCGGCGAAAAGCTGACATTTATTTATGACTAGCTACCGCCCGCAGGCTTCGCCCGCGTGGAATTCGTTTAAACTGCACCCCCCTATTTCTCCACTTCGGGGTGGAATTTCCAAAAATCCTCTCTTAGTGCTCCCCTACACTCCCCAAGGAACATACATGCCAAATTTCAGCTTCTTCCGTTCAGTAGTTTCGGCTGTGCGTTGTCAGTCAGTCAATCACTCAGTAACGCAAGAGTTTTGTATAAGTTTAAACTCGTATGTACATAGATTAAAACGAATTTCATATCGAACGCGAACAGGTGTAAGATAATAGATCGTTTTTATTATTAAAAGTAATAGAACAAAAATCCGTGTCTAATTAATAATTTTATTGAATGTCATTATTAAATGTTATACCGTTAATACTAATGTGGTCATTTCTCTACACGGGCCGGCCGGGCGTCGGTTTGTGCTCTACACGGGATACTTGATATAATTTATGAACTTAATTAGCACTAATAAGTATAAGACATTCCTTTAGTTTAAGTTACAAATTAGTAACATTTCTCTAAATGATGCTTTCGTATTCATTACATACCTATGTTATTTTATATGAACCTGTTTTAATAGTAAGAACAAATTAATTTGATTCCAAAATTAAGTTTGTTATTGATAGTAAAAATATGCATCTCCCATGATATTATATTTCGTATCCAAATAAGGTGACATATAAAATCCAATAAACGATTATATTAATAAGGAGCCATTTGCGATTTGTAACATTAACGAGTTATTTTGCATTCAAGTGCAACAAACGAGCTATCACTAAATATTTAATTGGATACAATATAATATCATCATCATTATCATCTCAACCCATCATGGCCCTCTATTGAGCACGGGTCTCTTCTCAGAATGAGAACGTTAAGTGCACCACGCTGGCCAAGTGCGGATTGGCGGACTTTACACACCTTTGAGTTTTGTGGACTCTCCGGCATGCACGTTTCCTCACGATGTTTTCCTTCACCGGTTATAGCGAGTGTCATTTAAATGCTTAAAACGCTCATAACTCCGAAAAGCCAGAGGTGCATGCCCTGGGATTCGAACCAGGACCCTCCGAAGAGGAGGGCGAATTCTTAACCACTAGGCTATCACCGCTACACAATACAATATGCTGTGCAATATTATATTCTGGCCACTGATTTAAAAGTAGGTATAGACATTTAGATAGATATTATTTTAAAGGAACAGCAAAAACCATCAGTCGATCAAAACATCATTAGTTATAATTGATGGCGAGTCCAAATCGACTGGATTGATTAATGTCAAGCGGCTAATTTGATACTCGAATTAAATTGATTATACAATTTGTCACCGGCATTTGTATCGAGGTGAAAGTATAATAAAATATAGGTAAGATAAAAACCGGCCAAGTGCGAGTCGGACTCGCGCTCGAAGGGTTCCGTAGCATTATGTATAAAAACGCCAAAAAAATCTGGTCTGTTGTATGAAAGCCTCACTTAAATATTTGTTTTATTATAGCCACATATTACCCACAACGCCATCTCTTGGACCGAAAGGTAACTAAACCATCGCTGAGGCGTCGAAAAATTGACGCCCACTTAAATATTTACTTTATTCTGTTTATTAGTATTTGTTGTTGTAGCGGCAACAGAAATACATCATCTGTGAAAATTTCAACTGTGTAAATATTACGGTTCATGAGATACAGCCTGGTGACAGACGGACAAACAGACGGACAGACAGCGAAGTCTCAGTAATAGGGTCCCGTTTTACCCTTTTGGGTACGGAACCCTAAAAATGCGCGCGTGTCGTAGAGCACTTCGTCGGAAGTTATATTGCACTTTAACTTTGACACTTGAGCATCTGACTTACCTGACCTGACAGTTGAAACCAATGACTGCAATTCATAAAACTGATTGACCATTTAGCGCGCATCTATAACTGGGCTAGTCCTATTAACCGACAAATCTTACACTTTATATTTTCCAGCTTCCATCCGTACCATAAGGTACTAGGTATAAGGAATTTCGATAAAAACTTAAGCAAATGCTTAGCAAAACCATTAGATAAGCTAACCGACTAACCGTCCTAATGCCGATTTGATTAGCATTCTATGTCGACCTCAGTTGTCCTGGAAGGCAGCGGAAGGGTTTGTTTTTTTATATAGCAACGAAAAAGCGGACGAGCCACCTGATGGTAAGTGGTCATCGTCGCCTATGGACACAAGCAACACCAGGGGAGTCACCAGTACAACGCCGGCCCTGAAGGAGAGCTTTTTTTACACCTTTCTTGAAGAACCCCATTTGTGCACGTTTGCTCTCTTAAGTTAGTTAATGTCATTAGTTTACGAAACAAAATATGTTCGAACTTTGACGTACGGAAGTGCGGTACCTAAGTATAGAAAAGACCCACCTAACAACCAGTTTCCAATATTACCATAATATTATTACGAAGCCGCTCTGACTTCCCTTTTCAATCACTTACTTTCCAACATTCTGATACTGGATGTAATCGCTTCTCGGATAATCCATTTGTTTTTACGGAACTTCCAACGCTGTTAGTCAAGAAGATAGTAAAGTTAGTAAAATATATTACAATCCCTCTCACCTTTTCATCCTGATAAGGGATAATTTACTAGCTTCCGCCCGCAGGCTACGCCCGCGTGGAATTTGTTTAAACTTCACTCCTCTATTTCACCCACTTAGGGGATGAATTTTCAAAAATCCACACTTAGTGCTCCCCTACACTCCCTAAGGAACATACATGCCAAATTTCAGCTTCTTCCGTTCAGTAGTTTCGGCTGTGCGTTGTCTGTCAGTAACTCAGTAACTAACGCAAGAGTTGTATTTAATTATATAGATAGATTCTTTCCCAAGACCCATTCTAGCATTTAAATTAGTATTGTGGTGTGATTAATTAATCTTGAAAGTCTTACAAACGGACAGACAAAGTGACTTTTGCATTTAAAATATTAGTTTGGATTGCTGTACCTTTCATCAATCTGTTAATATTTAAATGTACAGGGGCCTTATTATGAACTCTTAATTCCAGACAGTTCACGTTCACAGCGTGTGGGTGACAGAGATAGCGCCTTACAGGTAATAAGGCGCTGTCTCTGTCGCCCACACGCTGTGAACGTAAACTGCCTGGAATTGAGAGTTCATAATAAGGGGGCAGATGTTTAATTAAAATTGACATTACTTGTATCTCCGTTCGGGAATGCTACCTAAGTAATTTACTTTTTCCAATCCAATTGCCAATTGCCAAATTCAATTCCAATTGTAATATTTTTACACAAATAAATTCGCAATTTGCTACTTTAGGTTTGCTTAAAATAGGATGTTTTTCTTTCATTACGGCTATAAGAAAGTGTTTATAGAAACACCACATATGCACAGGAAACAGCGAAAGGCATATTATGTAGTCAGCTTTGGCAATATGGTGAAACAGGTTGAATGAAGGATTGGTCTGACTGTTCGTAAATATGGAAATACAGGGCGGCATACAAGTTACTGCTTGCATTGATTGCCAAGTTTGCACGTTGAACAGAGGCCTGGGTTCGAAGATTGCCTTCACTAATTAAGTAATAAACTTTTACAAAAAAATAACCAACTTTAAATCGATAAGTGAACATAACTGAAAATACGACGTTTATCAATTACATTCACAAACTTCGTATGTTTTTTGTCAACTTTTTAAACAAACAGAACTAGGTACCTATACCTATAGTAAAATTTTCAGTAACAATGAGGAGAAAGAATTATCCTTGAAACTTTCTTGCTGTTACTTTTAAAATTCTATCGTTCTCGACACTTGATGGATGCTATGACATGACTCGTTTTAAAGTTATTTTGAAAACTTTTTAATGGAAAATTACTTGTTTTGGACATAAATGGGATATTGGGAATATGACAGGTACAATAATACCATTCAAGTAATTTTGACGAACTTTACACAGAAAAAAACTATGCGGTGTCGGAATGTTTTTATGAGTTGCGCCGTATCACAATTTTTAACCGACTTCAAAAGAGGAAGACGTTCGCAATTCCAATGTATTTTTTCTACGTATGCTACCTTATAACTTTATACTGGGTGGATAAATTTTTTATCGAAAGCTACTTAGCCGTAAGGTCTGCTACTTAGCAATAAGACCGACAACTGACGAGTACCTACGTACTTTTAAGAGTTATGCCTTCTTGTCGATATTGAATTTTTTTAAGTTAGTAATTTCAATACTGGCCACCTTGTCATGGTCCGAACCGTCTGGAATTTCATTAGCAGTTAGACGGGCAATTAGCGGCTAGTGCTATTTAATAGCAATTACGTTGACGTTAATGCAATCAAAACTAATTTAATCATTTAATTTTAATTAAATTTATTTAACCCATATCTCGACTTGAGTGGCGTTGTTAAACTAAGCTAAGCGACAATATGGGACTTTCATTTTGAAATATTCGCGCGAATACCTCAAGTAATCTTTCTTTTTTTTGTTCCAGGTAAGTGTGAAATACTGATGGAGGCTCAGCTGCCGGCGTTGCCACCGAATTGACCCACATCCTCCTTCCTCGAAGAGCCCTTTTGAAATAGATACCCAATCGCTTAGCATTTCTTTTATCTTTTTGATCATTCCTTGCGTACGATACGTATAAGTCTTAATAAAAACTGCCGTTGCTTGATATAGATCCCTAAGTTACTGCTTCAAGGTTGATTTTCCAATAAGCTCCAATAAGATAACGCTATCATTGGAATCTGACCTAAAAGTCGTTGGTAACAGAGTCGATTTTTTAATGTGACTATGAGGCTATGGTCCCTTTATGTTGGTTGAAACCAGGCGCCAAAGGCACGTGGTTGAAGGTACATCTGCCTCAATTAGGGATTTTGTGGTTCGCCCGCTTTTTTCATACGATATTTGTTTTTCGCTTATTGTATAGATGAATAGAACTCGTGTGGAATGTCCATTCAGATAAGGATCTACACGTGAACAAATTTTTTCCTGACTGTATGGGATAATAGACGGTTTTGCTAGTGGTTAAAGACTATTTTGGTATGTACGTTGTAGCAAGGTATATTGTTGATTTTATGGGGAATAGTCAGCCGTAGTCCATATGGGCCTGCGGCGTGTATCAATGGTTGGTTATTGGCCTAGTTAAGCAATATTGGGCGCGAGGTATAACAAGATGTTTGACCGATTACGACAAAATTATATCGAATTCATCAACGATAAAACCATTCAACGCTACGTATACTACGTTCATTCTTTGCATCATCATTGTTATATTAATCATTCTTACATTCATTCATTTATCAAGGAAGATTGGTACGATCAGCATTTCCCGTCGTTCCGATCCATTATGTTAAATAATAAACAAAAGTTAACACCCTATGTTTATATAGGATGTATCTTGTTTACTAGCTTCATTAGAGAACCCTATCAATACAATTTGGTTGGATTCCAGGGAAGTTATAATTAGAAAAACAACGTTTGGAATCAAGGAAAACTAAAGTTTCCGTTAAATCGTACCCACGCTCTTAGGTACCTACCTATCTTTTATACGTATCGGTAGTGCTTGACAAAGATCCCTCCTGATTTTAAATGGTGATGAAGTCGTTAATGTTGAGCGCACTAACTTAGATAAAGCCTATTCACACTCCTGTTAAATACTCCCACATCATACTTAAGCGAAAACACTAACGTAGGCAAGATACTCTAATCTTTCTGCTTAGGTAATTAAGAAGACCCACAGTTTTGGTCTGAAGTCTGAAGGCTACGCTTATCATCTAGGATTGCTGTAAGGCTAAGTGTAATTTCAATCTCTCAAATGATGGATTCTCTGAAGTCATAAGAAGTGCTATATTGTGATAACAGCCAAAACGACTTAACAGGCCCTCTTAAATTGTACTGATAAATAAATAGTCCCTCTTAAATATACCTAGACCGCAATGTTGTTTTAAGCCCTGATTTAGTTAATTTAAAATTGACACAAGTCGTAGCTAAATAAACAATTATTTTGTTATTTTCGTCTTATATTGTGTGGAGGCGTCCCTTTTTCGTCTCTTAGAAATGCAAAATAAGCATCCCTTTGTTGAATACAGCTGCGGTTATCATAATATTGAGATGGTAAGGGATTGTTTTAGCTGCGCCGCGCCTCAAGGTTTTGCTCTATCGCTTTCATCTGAATAATTTACGGAGTTACAGTTAAATTTAATACGAGGGAAGAAGGATAGTCTTCTATAGACCAGCATCGCAACTCTCAACTATTCCGATGCTCAGTTCAGACACTAACTGGATTAACCATCCTAGTCCCTTTGAGTCTAGTTCTAGGTCGGTCACAGTTGTTATGGGCGGCAGCGAAAGGGAGGTGCTGCATGCTCGTTTGCTATCTTAATTCCATAAAAAAAATACTAGTACAGATGTAAAGATCCAAACATTGCGTGCTTGCGTTCACGGACTAGGTATACGTAGGTATGTGTCGAGTCAATTCCACGAAATTGGTCAATTATCCCAAAGGACTTCCAGGATGTAAACGCAGAGTAGTTTTTCTTTAAAGGATCTTAAACTACCTCATACAAATGCTGCATAACCCTCAAAATTGGTTCAGTGGAATAAACATGAAAACCTGGCAGACAGAGTTACTTGCGTACCTACTTATAATATCAATTTGATAGTCCAACGGAATCGGTCAATCGTAGGCACCCGAGCTAAACCACGAGGTGGGAATTCCCGTAACGGGTACTTAGCACTTCTGACCGCATCGTCTGATTAAATCGATCGCGAGTCGAATGGACAATCGTTAGTGGAAATCGAACTACGCTATCATACGCTATCTTCTGATAATTTAAAACTCATGTCAAAAGCATTCTTATGACGAAAGTTATTATAAACTTATTACAAATTTGATGATTATTTTAAAGATAAAACAGCTTGGACATGAGTTTCGTATTTTAGCCATAAGTAGTAGTAAGTCCAACCTGTAACTGTGAGTGGAACAAGAGAAAAAATAGACTCCTTGGGAGTTTCTTGCCGCTTCTTCTTCCAAGACCACTCACCGTAGGGTTTGTTGAAGCGATGGCGTAAATTGACTTTCGAAAAGCGTTTGTAAAAAACCTACTTCGAATAAAATATTAATTTATTATTCATTTATTTATTTACTTCATAGAAATATACGGGTTGTCCATGTATACAATATCATCGGCAGTCCAAAATGTCGTTGACTTGCCCTCGGTATCAGACCAGAAATCTCATTTGGCATTGCAGGATAGAGTTCAGTGACAGCATTTAAGTAAATTTCAGCGCTGATTAAGCAGTCTGATTTCAATGTAAGGCCTCAAATAGGCTTATTCCACAAATCCCCTTCGCAAAGGGGCAGGGGATTT
Organism: Hesperia comma; assembly: GCA_905404135.1. Lineage (NCBI taxonomy): Eukaryota > Metazoa > Arthropoda > Insecta > Lepidoptera > Hesperiidae > Hesperia > Hesperia comma. The sequence continues at coordinate 11,296,674 of FR990034.1, forward strand.
CTGGACTAGAAGTCTATAAATCCCCTTAAAAAGAGGGAACAGGCTACTACTAAGTTAGTGCGTTCTACCACTCATGACAAGATTACCTACCAGTTACCACCAGGGGGGAGTGTAGTCAAGCATAATTATATGGAATTAAATTGTATAATTATAGGGAAGTAAAGTCAAAGCTTTCCATCCAATGAATAGACAAGTCACCTGATTGTAAGTGACCGTCGTCCATGGATGGCAACACCAAGGATCTGCAATCTGCTCACGGCCAAGACCAAAGATAGAAGAAGGAAAGCACCTAGTAGTGTTCAGGCATCCAGACGCTGGATGACAATGCATTAAGTACCTAATATCTGTAATATTTATGAGCGTTAGTGACCAATTGTCGTGAACTACGAGCTAATCGTTTGTCGGTTATTTACACAAAAACAACGTGAATCGCCACCAAGTTTCTTGACCAACCTTAAAAATGAAAGAAATACACATAACAAAACTACACATTTTCATGATGGTCCAGAAAATCCAATCCAATGCTGTAGGTTGTGATGACGTTAGCAGGAATATGGTTTGTTATATAATCGACGCTCTTGTCCCTGCTATCACTAACATTGTTAATTGCTCGCTAACGTCAGGACAGTATCCTGATATTTGGAAAAAAGCCTTTGTTTCTCCTATCCCTAAAGTCTCCGATCCTGTACTCCCTGCCCATTATCGACCTATATCTATTCTCCCGTTCCTTTCTAAAATTCTGGAAGCCTGTGTACACAAGCAAGTCTCTTCTCATGTATTAAAATATAACCTACTGAGTGTATACCAGTCTGGGTTCCGTCCTGGGCACAGTACCACCACGGCTTTGGTCAAAGTTACTGACGATATCCGACGCGGGATGGATGACAGAAAGCTTACTGTGGTGGTGCTTGTCGACTTTTCTAATGCTTTTAACACAGTCGACCACGATATCCTGCTCGCCATCCTCTCCCATTTGCAATTCACTCCTACAGTTTTGGATTGGTTTTCATCTTATCTTCGTGGGCGTCAGCAGTCTGTTCGTATGGGGGAACTGTCCTCCAATTGGACTGATCTTGTTGCTGGCGTGCCACAAGGCGGCATTCTCTCTCCGTTAATTTTTTCACTGTTTATAAATTCCATCACTTCTATTCTCGACTGTTCGTATCATCTGTATGCCGACGATTTACAAATTTATGTTCAAGCTGAACCCCATCAACTCCACAGCGCTGTACATAACATTAACTCAAACCTAGCAAGATTGTATAATTGGTCTTTGCGCTATGGAGTTTCAGTGAATCCAAGTAAGTGTCAGGCTATTTTAATTGGTAGCTCCAGACTTTTAGCAACCATCGACCAAGATTCCCTGTCGGCCATCTACTATAATGGCAATCAAATTCAGCTGAGTGAATCTATAAAAAATCTTGGTCTTTACATTGACAACACATTGGGTTGGGGTATTCAGATTGTTGAAATCTGCCGTAGAGTTAATGCTTCTTTGCGTTCCCTTTACCGCCTTAAAAACTTCCTGCCTGTAAAGACCAAATTGCTGCTGATCAATACTCTCATCCTACAAATAATTGATTACGGAGATGTGTGTTACCCGGACCTCACCGAAGAACTTCTCAATAAACTAGAGCGCCTCCTCAACAACTGTATTCGATTCATTTTCGGCCTTAAAAAATATGATCATATCTCTGTATTTCGTCGTCAACTTAATTGGCTCCGGATTCGTGAGAGGCGTAACTCTAGGATTCTCCTTTTATTGTTTTCTATCTTAAATTATCCTAATTCTCCGCAATATCTTAAAGATGACTTCCAATATCGCTTTACAACTCATGACAAAATTCTTCGGTCGAGTACTAACTTTAGAATCAATATTCCACCGCATAGTAGCGGATTTCTCCACTATTCCTTCAGTGTACAGGCATCGCTGCTCTGGAACTCCTTGCCCACGGAGTTAAGGAAGGCATCCACCAAGTTCTGTTTTAAGAAACGACTCCGAGAACACTTGCTTAATTCCACCCTTACTTGACTTTTATATTCCACCACATTGTAATTGTAACATATTGTGCAGAAATATGTATGTATTTAATTATGTTATGTATATATTGTATTATGTATATATTATATTGTATGGTATATATATATAGGTATATATATATATATATTTATGTTATAGTATATTATATATAGGTATAGGTATTAATTATTCATATATTTTTAAGCATTACTTATATTCTTCCTTCGTATTTCCCTTTTTAAAGTTTATACACCTACTATCTGCCTTTTCAACATCTACCCAGGGCAGACTGGTAGAGAATGCCATCAGGCATTAAGTTTTTGCCCTTGTATACCCTAGTATAAGGTGTTACAAAATAATAAATAAATAAAATCCCAATTGGGTCGACTTCCTTAAAATAAACACTTATTTACACCACCGGTAGACCTTTCGGTATTAATAGATATGCAAATTACTATTAACTATTGTTCTCACAATAACCAACCAAATTCCAATTTTAAACTCCAGTTTTGAACTAATCCATCAATAGTACCAGATACGTAGTTGTCGATGTGTATTGAATTTCGTTAAGGGCCTTTTGTTAGGTCTTGATGAATTGGAATACATTATTCATCGTTCAACAAACTTCCGTGATTTGTTTTAAAATTAAGCGTTGAGTCGCCTACATTATTAAAATGGGGCCGGCTTCAAAAACGCTACTAAGATTTATCTGTGATGTGCCTTCCAATTTCTTGTGTTTTCTTACCGTTTGTTTGTTCAGGTAGATTTATTACTCTACTAGCTTAGAAATTGTTTAGGATAATAGTTCATTGTATTAATGGGGAACCTAAATACCAGTTACATAAGAGCTTAAAATTACTAGTTATTTTATTCGCCCACGTGGAATTCGTTTAAACTTCACCCCCCTATTTCACCCCTTTCGGGGTGGAACTTCCAAAAATCCTCTCTAAGTTAGTCACTCAGTAACGCAAGAGTTTTATATTTATATTGATTTAATTCATGAATCAAATTATTTGTACAGTAATCGTTTAGAATTGTTGAATTAGTTATCGATACTTTTTCTGTAGGTATCCTTAAATAGGAGAAATTTTGATAGTTGCATATTTAGCAAAAAGCTACCCTGAAATTCTGCTCTCTTGACTTAATTAATTTCAGAGTGACAAGTGACATGTGAATTTATTATACATTCATTTCGATATCTATTTTAAACATCTTTAAAAGACGTACAAGTTTAGGTATTCATATGAACGAATTATTCGATTCTTAATTTATGATAATCTTAAACCTTGAAAGTCGGTATAATTAATGCATTATTTTGCCACGAAAAAAGATTTACGTGAAAGTAAATATATTGGTGTTTGATTAAAATAAATAAAAAGGTACTCAGTTAAATCTCAAGTGAAGCTTTCTAAACACTTGGCGAGATTTTTAACCACTTCACGGACAAAATTTCTCACCAAAACACGATATTTACATATTTCGTGGAAATATGCGTGGGATAGAGATGCAGTAGTCATAAAGTGTGTTACTGATATTATATTTGCGTAGATAGTAAGATAATTTTTCCGTGATGTTAGGTATTGTACTTAGCATTGCAAAAAGTTCTTATTGAAACTTTATCAATGGAGGATAATGATCCTAGTCTTGGAGTTAGCAATAATAGAAGATACTTCATCATATCTTTGGCCGGAGTAGATATTTATGTAAAAGTTATATTTATGTAAAAACCGAATTAAAAAAACGGAGGTGGTCCTCTATTCGACAATTTTTGATGTGTTGCCTAGCTTTAAACTAGGTGATCCTATTTTGATAATTCCTTTTTATTCGAAAGGTACCTAGTACTTGTCGTCTAGTCCCATAAAATTTAGCAACAGCAATTAGGTAGTTTTTGAGTTATCCGTAATAATGGTTGTAGTGTATGTAGTCTGTGGTAAGGATATGATGTTGTCTCTGGCATGCGGGTTCAGTTCAGGGTGACAGTTACAGAGAGCGTGGCAGCGGGCGCGCACGTCACTCGTGGACTGGCATGGAACGAGCCAAAACACGTACCTTTACGCATACGGAGTACTACAATGGTATTTAATAAAATTTATGGTCGTTACCTCACAAAGCATCCAAGTGTTGTGTGTGGATGATCAATTGATCAAAAAATACGAATGGGATTCGTCTCTTGTCGAAGTAATAAAAGTAAAGACTGAACAACAATAAATACATGTCATAAGTAGGTATAAAACTCTTCTGATACCGAGTGACTGACTGACAGACAACGGACAGCCGAAATTACTGAACGCAAGGATCTGAATTTAGCTTGCACGTTCCTTGGGGAGTTAAGGCGACCACTAAGAGGACCTCTGACTGAGGAGTATTGGCAATTGGGTAATTGCATAGAGAAATAAGGAGGATCAACTGAAACCAAAATTGTACACGGGCTAAGCCGTGGGTAAACCTGGTGACACTAATATAGGTACACTATTTGCAATATTCCATATGGTTTTAGATATTCAAATAATATAAGTTTACTGCATTTTAAGTGTTGGTAAGGGTTTAAATGATTGCAAGAAGCACTCACTTTTTACTCTCTTAACCCGCTAATAGAATACTAAATAGAGAAAAGTCTATGACCGGTAAACATTTCAATTTTACTGTAATATTATAAATTCAAAAGTGTGTTTGTTTGTTTATTTTCTTTCTTTGTCGTCAATATAAAGCAACGATTTCATGTGAGTTTTGGTAAGAAGATAGTTGAGCGGCTGAGTGATATGGGTTACTTTTTTTCCCAGAAAAATAAAATTTCTATAAAAAAATAAAAATGTTCGCATACCTTGGTCTAGAAAGAGCATACTCCATAACATTGATCCCGTGCGGATTTATGGAGTTAATGGCCAAGTTTTTATGCCACCAGAAGGCCTACGATATGACTTAACGTGCCCTCCGAAGCACGAAAACGTTCAAACGGTTTTTGTCACTAGCGGTCACCCATCCATCTACCCCGTGCTCGCCGTTACTAAATCGGTCGATAATTTTGTCGCTGGGCTGTGAACGTTCATTAAATCGTTATAATTATGTAATTAACTGGCCTCCCCCCGCAGGCTTTGCACGCGTGGAATTCGTTTAAACTTCACCCCCGTATTTCACCCCCTTCGGGATAGAATTTCTAGAAATCCCCTCTTAGTGCTCCCTTACACTCCCCAAGGAACACACACCAAATTTCAGCTTCTTCCGTTCAGAAGTTTCGGCTGTGCGTTGTCTGTCAGTCAATCACTCACTAACGCAAGAGTTTTATATATGTTACCGTTAAAATGCATAATAAGTTAATGTGCACATTAACTAGGTAATCTGCAGATTCACTGATACCATTCGTTAAAGTGTAAAATTTGCACTTTACCCAGTTAGTCTGCACCGGTGATTCTCGGTGGTCATACTGGTTTGTCCTACTGGTATGGCCAGTGAGAATTTGTGTGTTGAGATTTTCTCACTGGTCATACTACCTATAAACACCAGAAATGTAGCATTTTCTTTCATCCTATATATAGCTGTGGCGGTACCGTCAAGCTAAAAGTCAAATGTGAATATTTCACACAGTAACGGATGGTACATAGTTAACTTGCGGAAGACTGGCTACCAGAGTACCAATTTGTGTTGATGTCGTGGCCACATCGTAAATTTTCTCACATCATCATATATTACTATGGCTATACGAGAAACGAGAAACTATATTTCAGACAAAAATGTATGAAGAATTTTCTAGTTCACTAGCAGTATAATATAATCGTAACAATACCAGTGCGTACGGACCCTACGGACAAATTGAAGTACGTACAGCTACATACGTTTTTCCATTTAATGCAATAGAGGCGTTCGTTGACAGGATACATGCGCATCGGTTGATCGTGTTATGGCTGCATTCAACAAATTAGCGGCATAGACTACTTCGGTCCAGTACGTCCAGTGTATTGAGAATTTATTAATAGTTTATATTTTACTTTTACAGGAGCGGTGATAAGTGGAAAATATGTGTATTATGTGAAAATAAGTGGTTAAGAATTCGACCTCTTATTCGGAGGGTCCTTGTTCGAATCCCAGGCACACACCTCTGACTTTTCGGAGTTATGTGCGTTCTAAGCATCTAAGTGTCACTTGCTACAAATGGTGAAGGAAAACATCGTGAGGAAACCTGTATGCCGGAGAGTTCACCAAACTCAAAGGCGTGTGAAGTACGCCAATCCGCACTTGGCCAGCGTGGTGGACTATGCTTAACCTTCTCATTCTGAGAAGAGGCCCGTGCTCAATAGTGGGCCGTGATGGGTTGAGATGATGATGATATTTTACTACCTAGCTTCGCCTCGGGAGACTTTTTTAACGTTTGCAATATTTAATGTTATCCCATTTTTACGACATTTTTATTTATACTTCGATCCTATTGGTTGCAACGTGATGTTATATAGCCTATCCTTTATAAATGGACTATCCATTACAATTTTTTTCTTTCGAGCCAGTAGTTCCTGAGATGACGTCGCTCAAACAAACAAACCCTTCAGCTTCATAATATTAGTATAGATAGATTGTAATCCTATTGGGTGGTCTAAAAAAATTGCTTGTTACCGATCTGGCCCCCCATTGTGAATTGGTAGTGATGTGTATTATTAGATTATTGATTAGTATTTTTTTTTACAGTTACCTACTTTACAACGTTTTACTTGGTTAACCAATTTTTTGTAATTCTTTTTATATTCTGAAGCTGGTGCTTGTCATGTAATTTAAATTTGAGTCGCATCTTGCAATTTTTGAGTTTGAACGTGTTCCCATTTTACCACTTGCCAATGTTGAAGACGGTTTCTTCCTTCTCAAAAGTTATCAATACGACTTCTTCCTTCTACATTTAAGTAGTCTATGACGCGCGGTACAAAATAAAGTCTCTGTGGGGTCGATCTGCGCGTGGGCAGACACAAAACCGATCGTTTATAGTTGTGTCTCCGAGATATCGATAAACGCCATCACATAGAACGTGTTTACAACCGAGTCGGACAGTTTTGTCACACCTCATAGTTTGTGCTAAGTAAGCTTCATTTAAAGCACTTAGGTATTAAGGCTGGTTTCAATAATAATTTATTTATGACTTACCTACCGCTAAGATGAAACAAAGAAGAGTAAGTGACTAAGCAGAGTGCCCTTCTCTGCAGTCAATCCTGAGCGTCGGATCCGGGATGTTTGGCATAAAATTACATTGTCATTAAAAGCAATATCCAAAACTTCAGGTCCCTAGTATATTTAGGTAAGTATATTAAAATTTGTAAAGGGAAAAATGAATTGTATACAAGAATGAAATTATGAACCTAATATACTCGTAGTAGAATAATTGAAAACCTCCTTTTTTAGTGGAAGAAAACAAAACTAAACAAAGAAAACTAATTATAATATAGCAATATTCTCCAAAATACGTTATGTACGATATTTAAATTTGTTTTTTACCCCCTATCATTACAGCTTCATAAATATTTAGAAAATATTCATGAAATATTCAAAAATTATTCAAATAGGTACAAAATGCTTTTAGGTCTCGATAAATCAATTACTTTGGGATTTAGAGCGCCGTTTTACCCTCTAAAGGTTAGCGCATATTACTCAACTCCGATTTGACTAATGATAAGGCATTGAAATATCAGCTTTATGTGAAATTCCTTACGGTTGAATTGATAATTTGATCCACCTCCGGTGAAAAATATTGCAATTTAAATAAAAGCATTTAAATTCAACCACAGTAATCGATTTTTAAATGATGTGATCGCAGATACTATACATTTTAAATGCGAGCGGGTACTCACTATTTTGAATTGTTTTACCCATATTTAGATCCAGTTGCAACGATCATGGTCACGGAGAGAGTGCAGTGGCGGAGAGAAACTCTTAACAGGTGACATTTGAAAAACATTAATGACAGATAACCTCTCAAATTTCTGACTTGACCGTTTTGTTGTTAATTGACCGATTGACACACGATACTAACAACATCTTAACGCACTGAACTCAGTAAGTTGTTTTCGTTTGATATTTCTAATAATATTTATTCCTTGTAATATTATACTGTGGTAGATAAAAATTCTTCTAAGATTTTTTACATATTTATTAATTGTGATTTGTTACAAATTGTTTGATCGTCTTGTATTTTTCTGAGGAGACACCTGATGGTAAGAGGTGACAATCGCTTATGGACATCAGCAACACTAAAGGCGTCACCGACATGTTGCCAGCCACGAAATAGGCTAGTAAACACCGTACCTACCACCTTTTTATATCTAACAGAAATTTAACTGGTATAAGTTTTTAATGTTAGTGAACACATTTAAATAATTGAGAGACTTGTATTTAGAGTTTCTAATGGGTTTTATAAGGTTACTGAAGTACAATAATTATATTAGAAGTCACAGCTACGCATGCGTATAACATACTCGTACCTATCTACATATGGCAACCAGCCGTCCTCGTTTGTAAGGACATGTCCGGAGTTTTGGCTTTTTGTCCTGGTTTTAACCAGCTTTTTGATCATACTGGTGTTAAAAAAACTGCCTAAAACTTTAATTAAAGTTTAACCTTTTAACCTTGTCTTCAAAGAAAAATAAACCTGTAATTTCAGATTCAAATAATTCAATTTAAAAGAAAAATTTCAAACATTCAATTTAAAAGAAAAAATTACAAAACTTAAATTGTATCCAAACTTTGCTTTTTTAGAAATTTTAAACATCATCACCACTTTAGCTAAATGAATGTCCGTATTTTATATACCTACACCATAATATTTACCTTATAAACTGCGTCAAAGTTAGACATGGTAACCCTACTCACATAACATCACGACGTAGGTAACAAAAAGCGTTTTGCGGGCTCAAGCGATGAATTATAAAATACGTAACGAACGTTATATTTTAATTTTGCCTGCTTTATTTGTTATGTTAGAAACTGTGGAATATGGGTCCTGAGAACGAGTTTTTATTTATGTATGTGATAAATAAATAAATAAATACAGTCTCAGGTGAAACGCTCATAGCATGGCGGCTTGCTTCGGTCCTAAGTGATCAACAAAGTTAAGCACATGCAAAGATAAAACCGCATCAAATTTAGTTTGGTAGTTTTTTCGTGTTTCGTGATGGACAAAGATACACAAAACCAAAGACAGACAAAAATTCTAAAACAATATTTTGAGGTTCTATTGGCCCAAAGAAGACCCTTTTTCGAATAGATAGTTGCTGTTGGCCCTAGTTGCCTTCACATCTTCACGCGGAGGGGTAGAAGACCCTTCAATCCCTTCATACATTCTTTTCTTAAAATATCTTCTCTGTACAGACTCACACCAGTTAAAATTTATATTGTAAAATAGGTATCTATAGATTATGTAACAAGAATCGAACTATCATACATAATATAAGTATCTCAGAGGTATCGAAGTATCATAGCCACTCAGTTTCCCGACACATTTCAGGGCTGTGTCATGTCACCAATTTCTGTCACGCGGCCGTTTATATTTTGAGGGGCATTGTCTCTGTCGTGCTGCTATGTGATTGATGACGCACGATCCGCTATTTATTGACATGTATAGTATATTATGTCGGGTTTACGGACAGACAAATATAATCAATTGCGGCGCCTTCGCTTGTCTTGGCGACAAACTGGATGATTATTTTTAAGATAGACTGAGTTTGATTGATCGGTAGATAAGATAGGGTCATAGTAGGTTGTATGTAAGGGAAAAATGCTTGGGATATTCTTGCCGCTACTTCTTTACGTAAGGTTAATTTTAATATTTTTTCAAAATTGATATTTAAATATAGTAAGTTGGAGTGAGTGAGTAAGTTGGTTGTGAATGAAGTAGATGAATGGCAATAAATAACTGTTTATGAGGTATAACCAAGAACCTTTTAGGTATAACCTTTTGGAACCTTCCTTCATTTGGGTACTTCTACAGGATTTAACTAATTGAAAAAATGTTTAGGTTTTGTGAGGTGTATAATAGGTACGCCTCGCGCTGCGGAAGGGAAGCGCCACCATTTTAAAAACGAAAATTAATGAAAAACCGGTAACGTAGGCACACGTATCTACACGTAAAATATTCAGCCGTGTCCAGTATACTGCCTAACGCAAGTTATTAAGCTCCCGTGGCCCAGTTACTTATTAAGCGTGGGTAAAATCAACTTTGAATATAAATTAATTCTTTAATTTGTGTTACAAAAATAAAACTGAAAGATACCACGAGTAAGCGCTAATACGTTTTTACGTAAAACAAAAAACTCAAAAAAAGAGGCTCAGAGGTTACTTCATTTAAAAACTTTTAAAAAATCGTACATATTCGTAACCACAACAGAAAAATACCAGGCGTACATAAGGACACAGAATCCTTCCCGTCGGAGGGAATGAACACAAGATTGAATCTAATGGGGCACGAAGCACCACATTACCTGCCAAATTCCCACCCTTACGACCCCAGTAATTTAATTCCCGACAATGTAGAGCAATTGAGATTTGTGTAACGTCTTACATTTCGTGAAGTGTAGACGTACGGAATGAATATTTGATGAACATTTAAATAACTGATGTTAATAAACGAACGGCTCGCTTCGGCTTCGCTTGATTTGAATAATTGTGTATTCTATAATGAGAAGTAGATATTTTTTTTTGTATTCTTATAACTAATTTACATATTTTCCTTTTCATCCTGAAAGGATGTGGGTGTTTTATTTTTTTGACACAAACTAAATATTACCTAAGAAATCATACCTGAGAGTAGTTAGGTTAGTTACCTACTAAAATATCCAAGTAGGTATCTTTTTACGAAGTGATAACTTATTGTTTAAAATTTTATGTCAATGTACAGAATACATTATTATACTGTGGGTTAATATTACGAAAACAGAGCGTAATTACTCTCAACTTGTGACTGAACTCCACTCTGGTTAGCAGGGGAAAATTATAACGAAATTTGCGCGGAAAATATATTACGGTAAATCCCCTGCGTAGCTTTATGAAAACTTAACCGAGCAAACTGTCATTGTGTTTGCTTGCTGACCTTATGGTTATTTTGTTTTAATTAACTGAGATGTTTGTTCGTTTTTACGTTAAAAATATTTGTACGGAGGCTATGTATTGGAAGTGAAATTTTTCTATTGAAATATTTGCAAGTTTTACAGGCCTTTTGCGTTATAAAAATGCAATAACATTTTTATAATGGAAGCTGTGTGTATTTTCTAACTTCGAGTATAGAAATCGTGATTTTATTGGCTGAATATATTGTTGACGGTTTGAATTTGGAACACTTGTGTTGAAAAGTGTATGTGCTGCGTACATAATTACCGGAAGTGGGAACATTATGCCGGGAACGCGATGAACGGGGATCTAAAAGTATAAAGTCTGGGAAGTATATAGATAATAATCGGATAATATAAAATATATATCTAGCATATGATCGAATAATTATAATTAAAAATAACGGAGTTGTCCAACATGACGAAAATTTTGTTATGTTGGTAGCCATGATGCACTGTAGCCGCTTGAAGATTTTCGATAGGTATACCTACCTTAACAACTGGTTTCTTACGGTAACAATGAAAAAGCTTTCACTTATTCTTATTATAATTACAAAAACATTATACTTAAAAAAAAACAAATATTTAAATGAATTTTGCATTTAGTCAACAAAATATCATAGGTACTAATACTCGAGGAATCTTTGAAAACTCAATACAAAATAAAGTGTGAAAATACGTTCATATTATAATTGATATTCAAAATCAATATATTCCTATGAATGGAATCTAAATCGGTATTACAATGGATCGTTTGGGCTTCCGTCACCGACCGGTGTAAGCGAAAGACGGACAGCGATTATTATTTTAATTATTTATTATTATTTATAGTAAGTATCTACACAATTTTATTACAGTGTTAGAGTGCAGCACAGAAAAAGGATTTTTCAATTTATTTTGTTGTAAATAGAAGTTAGCGTTTACTTTAAACCCTAATGACGTAATACGGGTTAAATTATGAATAGCTTGTATGAAAATTTCAGAGGTTGGATCGGAAAAAAAATTACATAATAACAATTGATCCAATTTAAACAATAGATACTATACAACAGTAGGTATGAGTATGAGTCGTTATTTATGGAACCGCATAACCCACAAAATTAATATAGTAATTATTATGTTGATTATCATAATTATTATCTGATAAGAAGTTTGTGATACTACAAAAACAGACAAAAGAATGAAATAAATAATTCCAAAAAATATGTTTTGATTTTATGACCTCCAGGAGGCGTTACGTTGAATTTCACAAAATGCCACATAGACTAGGCTTAGCATCAATATATTTCTCATGACATGTCTATTTTATGTTTTATGGAAGCATGAATATACCTCTAAATAAAAATCATAACCCTCCTATCGACAGAGAATTGAGTAAGAAATTGAAACAGTGCATTACAAAACTAACTTCTTAGAAAGAGATTACCGACTTCAAAGCCAAGATAACTCAAAAACCACTCGCTAGATGTCGCTTCAACATACAGACGAATTGGGAACCTCTTCCTTTTTGAAATCGGTTAAAAATTAACAGATCCGCGTTCTCTTCTAACTTAACTTTAAAATTTTAACATGTAAACCGCAGTGTGGTCGCGTTGGTTATTATAATGGACACGAAGTAATTACTTCCCGTGTGACGACTACTCCTGGCGTTCAACTGAATTCATTGGCCGTGTGTCATTTCATTTGTCACTTATTCCAAACGTATCGGTAGTTTTCCTTTTTAATAATAATACCTACATGGACCTATAAATAGGTCCTATAAATAGGACCTATTTATAGGACCTATAAATAGGTCCATGAATACCTAATAATAAAATAAAATCGACTTCTAATAATAAAAGAAAATCGACTTCTATATCAACCAGACTAGTACTTAATACAAAAAATTACATGAAACAAATTCTAACTGCATTAAAATTTTCAGGTTTCTCTCGATTTCGCTGACATTTCATAATTAAATTGAGTTGGTGGCAATGATGATGGGCCCATATCGGAAGTTGCACTCTTTCAAATAAAAAGCTTAAACAAGCTTTTGCTCAACTTCTGTCAGCCCACCAAAGTATCGGATTTTTTATGCCACCCGAATGGGTCCGACATGATATTGTAACGACTGTCATCTTACGATAAAAACCGACAGATTTAAGTTTCGTTCAAAACATTGAAATACCAAGAATTTTTGCCACTAACTTCTGTTCGGTAATATCTATTTACATTTTATTGATACCGGCAATAAAACAAAATAAAAAATGATTCGTATTAATTTCGCTTCTACCCTCGTTTTTCTCGTAATTCGTGTGCGAGCATCGCCGATGGTGCGCGCTTTAGTGCTGTTTCACGAATCTTCCCGGTCGGTTCGAGCCCTTCGGCGTGGCTGCAACGCTTGTTTACTGAATTTCGAGCAATTCGGCAATCCAGCTACAAAATACTATCACGTCGCATTTCTATACGTGGGACTACAGTGGCAACTGGTGTACGCAGGATAAAGAAGCCATCTAGGTGCCATTCCGACAGACGACAAACTGGACTAAGGTTGGTTGATTCCCTTTCTCGTACTTGACTATCGAGCACCCATTCAACTTCCCAACGCACCCTATATTACTCTGGTTGATCACTTAGGAATCTTAGGATAGACGCAAGTCACTGGACTTCATAGCCTACTTATTCTAGCACTTCCAGTGAAACATAATTTTAGTCTAATTTGTTTTTTACAAATGTTTTTCGTATAAGTTTCCAGAAGTGAAGCGAGTGCGGTTGCCTGATGCCTGATAAATTAAATAAAATTTATTACGTACCTATCACGTTTAAAATGTACTAACGCATATATGTATGATTGTATGCATTATCTAACATACGTTATGTAATAAACTTTCGATAGACGATTTACTTATTAGTATTAGTTGTGTCGCGGAGAAATCCAATTGGTAGTCAGAGGTGTAAGTAATAAATACTATTCAATGGCTCCGATCACATTACACTTGATCAAGTTATGTGTTCTGGCATGTTAGTAGAAATTAATTGCGTGATCAGTCGATCATTCTTGGATCAATTCTGATGATCAATAAAGTATTTTATAGCTATTTAAGATAGCTGTTTGAGAAAGCTAAACACGGGTTTTATTCGTACTAATATTATTAATGCGAAACTCTGCAAAAGTAATTCTGACTGTCCATTTGTTGGCTTTTCACGCTAAATCCATTGATTTAACTTAAAATAAAATCTTTTTAATAATCACTCAAAAAGTACACACAAGTCATTAATTCTTTTAATGTATCATTCACCCACGTTGCAAAATTTTACCGACAACGACGGTGAAAATTTCGGTAAGTAGGTATGTGACGGGCGGAATTGTGACTCATCCCAAGGGAGGCATCTTAACATTTTTTTAAATAACATAACATTCGTTCGCGTATTTGGTAAAAGATTTATATTTTGCCTCGGCGAAGAAAAATATTCTGAGAATTTACAAGTCTGTGAGTTTTCTTTATGCTATATTACGTAATAAGAGTTCGTTCACATAAATGATAGCTACACAATATCATAACTATGAAATTTCGCATAATACGCCGGCGGTCGGAAAATATTAGAATATAGAATTTTGTTTACATTAAATCTTGAGCTAAAATCTGCTACGACCTTTGTAATAAATTTTATTCTAAGAAACTGGATAACATTGTACGGCGGTATGAATGAATGAATGAAGGAGCTTTGGCAAACTTGATATCTAGTGTAATATTTTTTATCGAATTAGGATAAAATTTTCGTCTGCTTGTAGGTATGTTTTTTCCGTCATCACACAAAAACTACTGAGAGAAATTTGATTCAGTTTCTGCAGTTGTGTTGCTGGAGGTCGAATTTAAAACTGATGCATTTTTCATGTGTAAAAAAAGACTTAAACCTTTTTTTTTCTCCTATACGTATCCTCTCTTAAATTTCTATAGTTACAGACAAGTAAGTGTTATCATACATGTACTCAAACTCAAATCGTTTATTTCATGTACCGATGTATTTACAAAATACACTTACGAACGTAAATTTTTGATTCCACCATAATTTTGCAAAGGTGCATTATATTCCTTTAAAAGACATAAATATGGACAAACCTATTTAAACAATAGATTGTAACCTAACAATATACCTCACCCTTTTGCCTATTGCTATTGTTTCACTCAATAACGTGACCACAAAATAGGGTTACTGACAGACTCCAGCAATAAACAGCTCCACGTCATCATATTGATAACCATCAGCCACATGGACCTTACACCACGGATTTACGGATTGCATTGCCGTGAACATTCTCGTAAATATGGCACCCTTTATCTCTGTACGGTAGAATAGTCGTTGCAACATGTCATACTTGATATGGCGTCTAACAATGCTGAGTTGAAAGTGCGTTAATATTGTATTCTTTGTTATTCTGGAAAGGAGAGAAATCTGGGGCTTTTTAAAATTTTCTCGAGTGTACGTATTCTTTCCAGATGTGTGATCCTGTGAACTAGAAATTTTTTAATGCCCCTCAAAAGTTTTTTGCTACCGGTGTTTGGTAGGCCCACTACTGACGAGTCCCTCCTCAATTTTGAGGAGGCCTAGAGCATACTCCACCACGCTGCTCCAATGGGGACTCGTAGCAACCCAGTATCGGAAGTTTTCAAGCCGCCCGAAGGCCTTCGAAGGGATCGACAGCTTTACGTGCCCTCCGAAGTACATCTTTGGTTATTTTGAGCCAATAACTGATAAACTCTTTTTCTCTCAGCGCTTCAGATCGTAAGTAATGTTGAAAACACGGGGTTAAAATCCAAACTGCAGTAAAATTGTGAAAGATGACAACAGTTTCCCTGCAGAAAAATCTTAATTTAGAAATTTGAACGGGTAATTGTTTCGATATTTCGACCCAGTCACATAAAAAGAATCGAAATTAATCGTAATCATTAACTAAATTCGGTACATAAAGCCTAGGGAGAGCATTTTTAGGTCAAATATAAAAAGTTAGGACACATTTTGTAAAAAATTCACACGAATTCTGACTCAGCTACTATCGTACCCCTCACGCTTATGCAATATAAGTATATGAATTTGAGTATTTCAATGTTGAAGAAAATTTTATGAAAGTGAAAGAATTCGTTTTCCTTCAACGAATAATTATAATCAAGACCCAAACGCTGGAAGAATTTAATAATGCGTAAATAAGGGCATTACTTTTTACGATGTACGCGTATTTTTATGGTTGGGTTGGGTATATCAACATTTTATTAAATTATTGAAGCGAAAAAGCGTCTGGATTTGTAATTTACTAACGTTGCGTATGACACTTAGGTTTAGGTATTACAATGCTGGACTGTCGTCAGGTCCTGAGTTCGCTCCCAGCGAAGCTACAATATATGTAGGTACCTACATAAAGTTTTTTGTTTTCGGTTTGAGTAAGTCCATGTCTTCGCATGCTGTCAACGATATTTACGATTACGACGCAGAGAATCCTAGTGGGGGAGTGTTAATGTGTAATATTATTTACTTACTAAACGTTATTTATAACACTAGATGGCTTTAGTTTATATTTCGGCAATTAAACTAAACAGAACTAATTACCTAAACTGTTTGACATCGACGCCATTCTCAATTACATTCTGTAACGGCGCCGGCGGTATCCGAAACACACGTCCACCCGTGTATTTATTACATTTGCATACGATAAATTACTTTCGTAATAACACATTGAATTGAATGCAATTTCGTTTAGAATTAACTTTGCTTTCGGTCATAAAGATTGTGTAAGTTAAACTGTCCTCGGTCGTTTCGTTAACCGATGCAATAGTTTGAGATTTTATTTGGATATAAACTGAGATTATATTGTTTGGTTTTCACCGCCTATAGCGCGTTTTAATTTATTCGATTTGGATAAAAATTTAAAAAAGGTTTTCGTTAATCTAATCTTAATATAAGTGTAACTGGTTTGTCCATAGATAGTGGATACTGGAAAGAAATTATTATTGAGGTTATTTATGGCAGTATTGAATTGAAGCGCTCATAGCATGGCAACTTGTGTCGATCTTAACTGATCGACCAAGTAACTGCGGGGACGGTCGGTAGTGACTAGTGTCAAAAATTCCTTGAGCGCCTCCGTGCTTCGGAGGGCACGTAAAGTTGTGAACCCTGGTTGTTATCGATAGATATAATCGTTACGCCATGTCGGAGGCCATCGGACGGCATGAAAACTTCCGATACTTGGGGTGGTCACTAACCCCTCCAATGTGGCAATCACAAATCTCAGTAGAGTATGCTGTAGTTCCTCAATGATGAAGAGAGACCAGAGTTCAGTAGTGGACCTTTAATAGGTTGAATCCAGCTACTGACGGTCATCCATCCAATTTCTTAAGACCAACAGAAGCCGAATCATATCCTATTCTCAGTAGTAACAATTTTCCAACCATATATGATAAAATAAGCCCTGTGAGTCACTGTTTACTAGTTAGTAGTAAATGCTAGGGTTGTCGCAAATTGTTATGTGGAGGTATTTTTTTAATTGGTATAATATATGTAAGTAGTAATATTAGTATTAGGTATCCTACCTATTATTTCATTTTTATTTGTAATGGAAGCATTTTTTTGGATTTAATGACTCTTCTGCGTCTTCTTCATATACTACCTGGTAACCTAACTTTGATAAGGTAGAGGCCCATTTCTTAAGTTAACGCGTCCGAAAAATTGGTTCTTACTTTTATTAAGTATACGAGGCTATTTAATATTTTCGCCAATTTGTCGATTTAAGGGACAATTATTTATTTATTTGAGAATTGAACGTATCTTATACCTAAGTATAAGATAGTTATTATGTTAAATACGACTTATACTTCGTGCTTCGTCCTCGAGATTAGTAACCTGAAATAGAAACTTATCAACACACATATGTAGTAACGCGTAGCGATCACCACTCTTTGCACTACGTTGAGAAAAAAAAGAGGGTAGAAACATTATAATTTTATAAATGTTATTGATATTGGGGGTAGGCAGACTACCTCACTTACTTTACCTGTTACCTGTCGTCGTCTCGGAGCTTCATTCGCATTTTAGTGCTTCACCACTCAACACAGTTCCAACCGACGTGGAACGTATTTTTATTTCGTTTTATTATAATAGTTTTTTCTTGTATTGAACCCAAGTACACCTTTTATTTAGTGATTAAAAGTAGAATTAAAATGTTAAAACATAAAAATTCGGAAGTGGAAGAGTTACAAATATAAAGAAACCGCGAAGTCGCCGACGCATACACGTGATTGAGGATTCATCTTCATCATCAGATGAAGCATTCCGGATCTATCGTCTTGCCTTCAGCGAATACCCTTATAATAACACGTGTTTTTTTTACGGTGCCTTGCACGTGCGAATAACGCTTCCTATCGCCATTCAGAGCAGTTTTAAGACTGTCTCGACGGCAAAGGAGCAAAATAATTGTCTACCTACATCTATGCAATTTCAGTGCCTACTTATCATAAAAATGATAGAACCTAAAGCCATTCAGAGCAGCTCTAAGGCTGACTCGCGGCGCCATATAAGATACAACCACTCAGAACAGTCGTAAGGACTGATTCGCCGGTTGAAAGAACAAGGATAGCTGCTTATTCTAAATGCACTCTGAGCAGTCGCTGGGACTGTCTCGCCGCATTGGTGACAGTTGGTTTGCGTTCTTTTCGTTGGGAACTGAATCTTACCGACTATAAGCAAGCACGGAGGAATTTTTTGACTGTAAGTACAAGGATAGCGTTTATTCTAAATGCACTCTGAGCAGTTTCTGGGACTGTCTCGCCGCATTTGTGACAGTTGATTTGCGTTCTTTTCGCTGGGAACTGAATCTTACCGACTATAAGCAAGCACGGAGGAATTTTTTGACTGTAAGTACAAGGATAGCGTTTATTCTAAATGCACTCTGAGCAGTTTCTGGAACTGTCTCGCCGCATTGGTAACAGTTGGTTTGCGTTCTTTTCGTTGGGAACTGAATCTTACCGACTATAAGCAAGCACGGAGGAATTTTTTGACTGTAAGTACAAGGATAGCGTTTATTCTAAATGCACTTTATTCTAAATTATTTATTCTAAATATACTCGGTGAGGATACCTTATCAAACGCGACAAAGCTATTGAGGCAAGACAGAAACTACTTGGCAAAGCCATATCATGTCTAGCTTCTGCAGTCACCGATCAACTGAATCGCGAAGATAAAAACAAAGAATTGTGTAAGACCCTGTTCAACCCAGACAGCCACCCAGCTTATCGAAGCCCTCGCAACATCCGTACAGGACAACCCGCCGCCAGTAGACGAGACTGGAGCGTGTGTTGTCGCGGTGCTGCCCGGACGGGCGGGCGCAGCGCGCGGCGTGGGCGCGCGCGGCCCGCACGCTGCGCACCTCGCGCCACCGGCTGCTCGCCATCGTGCGCGCCACCAACGACACGCGTGAGTACACACACGTTGGCCGGGTGTAGGGTTGCCAGCTCGACAACAATCCCCCCACAGACTGGAGCGCGTGGTGTCGCGGTGCTGCCCGGACGGGCGGGCGCAGCGCACTCTTAACATCCGATCGTAAAATTCGAGACTGGATAAAGGGGTATAAACTCGAATTTTTGCGTCCTGTGGTACAATATCAAGTCCCTTCTCCACCTAAACTTACAAGTAAAGAATGTCTACTTGTAGAGCAAGCTGTACATAATTTAACCGGTACTGGGGCAATTTCACAATGCCATCCATGCGAAGGACAATTCATATCGAGTTCCTTTTTACGTCCAAAGCAAAACGGCAAGATGCGATTCATATTAAATTTAAAACCGTTAAAGCAAGAAGACTTAAGGACGGTGTATTATTCCTGGTTAGAGCTAATCTTGGGATATTAACATAGACATAGAGGCATATTTATCTTCCAATCATTTATTAATAGAATGACAACGTCAGTTCCTACATACTTCCTTATCGAATGGCCATTCTTCTCAGTGGCCATACCACATACATCACAGACGGCTGTAAAGATAATTACAAAAAAAAAAAAAAAATATCATATATGGCTATTTTAGATCTTAAAGATGACTATTTATTTATAACAATTCATCCTGATTTTAGAAAATATTTGCGGTTCATATGGGACAACAAAATTTACGAATTCAATGCTCTGCCTTTTGGACTAAATACAGCCCCGTACGTATTTACTAAGATAATGAAACCAGTCGTTAAACTCCTCAGGCCTGCAGGCTACTTGTCAACGATTTAATTTGATGATTCACTTTTAATAGGACGTTCCTATCAAGAATGTGATGGTAATATTAACATCACGAAAAAGCTACTCAGTTCTCTAGGTTTCATCATTAATAAGCAAAAGAGCAATCTTATACCATCTACCGTTTGTAAATTTCTCGGGTAAAAGAATACTTAATGATAAATATGCTATTGAAATATACTCTGACGCCTCAACGACGGGATGGGGAGCGTCCTGCAATGGGGAAACGGCTAGCGGTCAATGGTCCACAAGCGAGCAGGGCTACCACATCAACTATCTTGAACATTTACTTAGCAGCACTTTTAGGTTTAAAAATTTTTGCAAAACAACTTATAAACTGTCAAATACTGCTTAGAATAGATAATTCAACAGCTATTTCATATATCAACCGCATGGGTGGTATCAAATTTCCCCATCTCACTCAAGTAATTAAAGATATCTGGCAATGGTGTGAGCAAAGACAATTATTCATTTTCGCATCGTACATCAGATCTGTGGACAACAAAATTGCAAACGCGGAATCTAGAAAAGTACATCCAAATATCGAATGGGAATTATCAAATTCTACCTACGAAACCATAATTTCAAAAATTGGTAAACCTCACATAGACTTGTTTGCAAGCCGAATTAATCGTAAATGTGAAAAATTTATATCTTTGCACAGGGACCCCGATGCCTTTGTTTTTTATGTATTTACCTACTATTAACTGGAGTAATTATTTTTTCTACACCTTTCTCCCATTTTCAATGATATTAAAGTCGCTCAAAAAATTATTAACGATGTAGCTGATGGGATCATGACAGTCCCGCTGTGGCCCAGTCAACCATGGTACCCTATTTTTACAAGTCTTCTTAAGTCAGACATAATATACCTCAAAGCCAACGAAAGTTTAATTTCTTGTACCTAATTCCAGAGAGTTCCGACGGATACAATCAAACCTTATCCTGGCGGCCGGGAGGTGTTCAGGTCGGCCTTAATGCTGCGAGGCGCACCGCCTTCCTCTGTAGAAATTATGCTATACTCAATGATGTTATAAATAGGTAGATTGAGCGTCGCCCTACAATGAAAAAACAAGGCAACAATATCAAGCATGTGTGCGTGCATGCGATGTTTTTCGCGTTCATTTATTGTCTACGTGTGCGTAATCTGTGCGTAATGATATAAAAGTCGCGGCCAACAGTTGGCTTCGCTTTTTTGACACGTTTTCGCGGATTCGATTATCCATCTAGATATTTATACATCATTGGCTATCCTCCATTTCAACAAAACAGTATAGCGCTTATCAAAAAAAAAAAAAAAATGGCATAATTTCTGTGTCAAAAATTCAACGAATCTTTATAATGCTAGTATACCAAAAGTTTTAGAATTCTTAACTGAATCTTATGCTAGTGGTAGTCAATTTGGCTCCCTTAATAGTTGTAAAGCCACATTGTACTAGGGCATGATATCATCGATAACGATAATATTCAAAGATTTTTCAAAGGGGTATATCGACTTTGACCACCGAATCCAAAGTACAATATTACTTGGGATACAAATTGCGTATTAAATCTCCTAAAAACACAATACCCCAATTGAAAACATTTCTCTCGAACAACTATCAAAGAAATGCTCTACTTTGATTGCTTTAACTACCGCGCATAGGGTACAGACCTTATCACAAATAAACATAAATAATATAGAGGTATTACAGACGCAGGTTGTTATTAAAATTCCCGAACTGATCAAAACTTCTCGTGTAGGATCTAAACAGCCTATATTATTTTTACCGTTTTTTCGTGAAAAACCAGAAATATGCCCCGCGAACACTTTAGTCTATTATATAAATAAAACTGCAGCAATACGTAGATCTGATTCTTTATTTATAAGCTATAAAAAACCTTATAAACCAGTAGCTTCCCAAACATTGTCGCTGGATCAAAGGAACCCTAAAGGACAAGGGAGTCGACGTATCAATATTTTCCGCGCACAGCATCAGACATGCGTCCACATCACGCGCATATTCGCGAGGAGTCAACATTGACCTTATCCGCAACACCGCCGGCTGGAGCGGAAGCTCTAATACTTTCACCAAGTTCTACCACCGAACCATCATCGACACAAATGAAGTGTCTTTAGCGAGTGTAATTATAAATTAAATTATATAATTTAAATTAACCATGTTTTTCAAATTGTAAAAATTGTAAGTGTTAGTTTTGTATCTGGGTATACATAATGCTCATATTATTTCTGATTGTTTCCCTAATCTTATTACGCTAAATGAACAATTGATTATGAGTGGTTCGCCTTTTTGATTAATCCCCTTCTTGAAACCTTGCAACACTCTCAAGGTCTACATATGTGTGTTGATAAGTTTCTATTTCAGGTTACTAATCTCGAGGACGAAGCACGAAGTATAATTATTGATTAAACGAACTTACCAAGTGAAGTTCTATCATAATTATACGAGTGCTTCGTCCGAAGAGATTAGTAACACCCGCCCACCCTACCCCTATTGGTATGGGTTGCAGGTTTCATAAGGGACTCCAAACTAATGAAGCTCCGAGACGACGACAGGTAACAGGTAAAGTAAGTGAGGTAGTCTGCCTACCCCCAATATCAATAACATTTATAAAATTATAATGTTTCTACCCTCTTTTTTTTCTCAACGTAGTGCAAAGAGTGGTGATCGCTACGCGTTACTACATATGTGTGTTGATAAGTTTCTATTTCAGGTTACTAATCTCTTCGGACGAAGCACTCGTATAATTATGATAGAACTTCACTTGGTAAGTTCGTTTAATCAATAAATAAAATCGTTACTTACGAACTTTTCACTAAAATAAATTTAAAGTTTTCAAAGCAACACTAATATTAAATTCTCTCATTAAACATCTGTGCTGCAGTATACCACCCTACGTAATTGCTTAGGCCTGACTTAAACCGCACGTGAACGCGACGTTGATATTCCAATGAGATTTGTCTATTATGAGCACAAAGTGTGGTGACAACCCTAGAGTACTTAGTGTTAACACAATATGATTCATGATGAGTGAAATCGTGTGTTATAATACACATGTATGCAAATATTGTTATCTATAATATGTATTATAAAACTCTCACGTATACCTCACACGTGTGACGTAGTCATAATATAATACATCATTACTTTTATATAGCACCTGGATTCCCTGTCTCTATGGCATGAACGGAAAATCCGCGATTGTCCCATAATTTTAAAGGAGTTTTGCAGGTGCAGTGGTAATGTGAAATTAAGATCAAGATCTTTTATTTTCATGTTCATTGCTGATGCCCCACTCTCCCTATTAGAATTGACTCCAAAATTATAGATAAACATATATCTGGCAACCCTGCTAATAAGACATCTACCAACATACACGACCTGAGAAGTAATATTTAATTGTTTCAAACTTGGGACCCGTCGCTTCACACTCAAGACCTACAAACTAGCCTACGTGGTATAATAGTATGAAACATCAAAATCTATTTCCAAACGCGCTATTCAACAGAACCAGCATTGTTATTATTTATTAATTACAATATTGCAATCGATAGCAACAATCAGCCTGGGCCATTGATGCCCACGTACAGGGCCCCATTCACAGCCTCTATTCACGTAGGCGACGGATCGGTGGGCCGCGAACATTTGGCGTCGATCCGATCTTATGCAAACATTGGCACTCGCTGTGATTGGCCAATAGATCTACTGGTTGGTGTGTTCCACTTGGTACCTAATTAGTAATTAAATTAAATTAAGTACATCTCATCAAAAACATAAATGTGAAATGACAGCCAAGTTCTAATAGGTTACTTCTATAAGTTCTAGTATAGACGACAAAAGAAGTGAGATCTAAATGGATTCCGAATTTAATGGCCAGTCCTTCAATTTATTAAGAACAACATAAAATATTTAAGAGCTATTTAAATACACTTTTTTCTTTTAACTTAAGATAATAAGTATGTATATTTAAGCCTAAGGTCTGTTGGTAAGATTGATAGTTGATATCACAAAGTCAGACGGAGTACCTACCTATTTTATTTAAACCAACATTAAAGGGGCTGTAATCGGGGAAATATTTAAGTTTCCCGAAACAAAGCGAGGGCGCTCACTAGCATACAGTAAACTCACTCATCCTAAATTGCTTCGTTTTTTAATCGCCTACATCACGGATTCTACTCAGCTACTCAAAACAATCGACGTTCTATAAATATAAAATTAAATTATTCATACCAAGTGGAATGACCATTTCTATGGCGGCATTGTTTGATTGGCCAACACGACGCGATCTCACCTTGGCACGAAATCAGCTGTTTTTACATTGTTAATGAACGATGACTAGCCTCTTATGTCATTTAGCGACCGATAGCTAACAGGTTTCGAGATGTTTTGGCGAGGTTTTAGTTGTACGAAGGATTTTATGTTTAGAAACCTCGTTTATTAGTACGTATTGACTAGGTTTTTTAACCAAGTTGAAAAAAATCTTTTTTTTTCTTATGTGTGTTATTCAGAACTTCGTAATGGCTGTCGTCTAGTCCTATAAAAATTTGAACTAGGGTAGACTGGGTACGGTTGAAACGATTTGGCTTTAATTGTTCGTAATATTTTTGTTTATTAACAGAACGATGATGATGACATGTTAAATTGAAGAATGGTTCGTTATCTAAAAAAGTGCAATAGTACTTATTTAGTTCTGACGGCTGATATTTTTAGAGATATTCACCATTGAAAATAAAATCCGATTTGTTTCTACCGTCCCCATGTAAGGGGCGGTTGAAACAGTGACTGGGCTCAGTTGAAACGCACACGTAATATACATAAAAATATATTGCAACTTGCTATATTTTCCATTATTTCTAATTGTTTAATAATCGTATGACAATATTAATCGGTGTTCAATGTTTTAATATCCCTATAATATACGTAATCAGTCTTCGACGAGTAATTTGTTGACAATGTATAGTTTATCTCCAACTTTTACCTCCGCATACGCGTATTTGTCTCAAGATAACTCAATCTGCCTTCTAAAAGTCTTTATTATGCGAACTCGGCATTGAGTAAACAAGACAAAATTATACGGTTTTTTTCACCTGTACCCACACGTATTGTTTCAACCGTCCCCAACTAGAATTTTGGTAAAAAAAAGTTTATAGTAATGGTAATATTAATAACTTATTAAAACTAATCATCATTCCGTATTCTATAAACTTCACCTAAATCATAAATGAACAATAATAGCATAAGACTCGGGAGAAAAATACTTACTTTTGGGTATCAAAATACAATATGCCTATTTATAAAAATAGATAGCACTCGGTGACCAATGTAACACTTAAATTCGGGTTTGGACCTCTTAGGTACCTGCTTCTTTTTCCCCTTGAACCCTTTACTGCAGGCTCAACCATTAGCGAGATATTCGACTTGTTTCAACCGTCCTGTGTTTCAAACGTACCCAGTCTACCCTACATCTGACAGTCACTTGAGTTATTCTCAATAATTTGAATTTATTTTATGCTCCCTATCACCTAACATTGCTAAACTGAACTTGCGCATCTTCATAAAAGTTAATAAGGTATAAAATTTTTTGATATTGTTTTCAAAGGAAGTTTTCTACTTTTCTTTCAAAAAACGAAGCAAACTTATAAATAAAAAAATTGAGAGGACAGGTTCTATAAATAGAATTGTTTTTCGGTTGCAATAGTAATTTCCATTGAATCAAGTTATTTGGCCGACATTTTCTCCGAAAATAACAACAATTAATTTTGATTTAAAGTGGTTAAATTTTAATTGCCGCTGTTTAAACTCGAAGCGACCTTTATAATGTTGTTATTAATTACCCGCGATAATAATTTAGGGCTGTAATTATGATGACCACATGTCTAGATTTGTCGGGATATGTCCAGTTTTTTTTAACTTCTATGCGATTTTTTGATTTGACCATATTCAAAGAAAAGTTGAGACAGACGAGAGTACCAATAAACTTTTTATTAAACTTTTTATAAAAATATAAGTAATTAGGTAAATAAAAAAAACAATTACTTTTTATCTCGTAAATATAGTTAATTTATATCTAAAAAAATAAATTTTATTGCCTTTCAGATGATTTATCCGGACTTTTAAAATATTTACCTGGTAACTCTTTATAAAGAACAAAACGAAAATTCCAAATCATTTTAATCAACATTATATCTTTCCCTAAAACTTGTCGCTAAATCGAGGATTTTATCAGGCATGGACCACATATTTCACAGGCACGTACAGTGGGCCATGAGGTCGTCAATGTATTAAAGCCGAAATAAGTTTTCTAAAAGTAAATAACTAGGTACAATTACGACATAAGGTTTTGCTTACAATTTTAAACTAATTATAAAATAATTTGCTGCGCGAAAATATCGCAAAAAAACTTGCTTCACAATTCCCAATACATTTACGGGTTATGAATATGATATGACTGCGTTCAATATTAAGAACTCCTCCAAATTTAGCCAAGAGAAAGTGTACGCTATGTAATTATGAGAACACGTCCTCTTATTACGGATAAGAGAGTACTCCGCACCTCCATAACTCACCATAGTTTGAATGAGGGGTTTACGATACCATGAGCCATGAGGAAGTGAATTATTGCGCAGTAAGGTGCAATTTGAATACAAAAGAAAGTGATCGTGCTACATAATATCATTTATCAATTTTAATTTTATTCTCGTTATCACAGCCGACGTTTTTTTAAACCTTTCGTTACTTTGTATTCGCTTAACTTGACTTTATGTCCCGTTTTATGAAATGTGTTTTATTTTAAATGTCAGAAATAATTACTAAACTCGTTTGTGATTTATCATTTAGCATTTTCCATTCCAATTCTAATAACATTATACGGGTTGTTCTATAGTTAGGTATTTCTACTTGTCGATTTTGTTGTGGGTTTTTTTTTAAAGTTATATTATTGTTCTCTTAACAGTCTGAATAAATTTATTATACTCGTATTTATTTTCCATTTTAACCCTTAAACTAGCCGCACACACAAAATGCTAGTTAATGTCAATAAGTTGATACTGACGATATAATTGTGCAGCGTGGAGACTTTTATTGATAAATACTAAAAATTGTCAATCTGGTATTGACAAGTGCGGCCATAAAGCTAATAAACTCCTGATTAATAAATAATAGTGCAATGTATTTTCCATCGCAACACACAGAAAGTTTCCGTCCGTCTTGTCAACGGTCTTGATAAATCTGTCAGCGAGGACATTTCTATTGGTGCATATAGATTTATTCTCCCATAGAACGGGATATGTTTCCACAGATAACCTAAAACCCCGCCTATAAATCCTTGAGGCCCACTTTCGCTCACACTGAAATAATCACATAAACAACTTTGCCCACGCCATATTGGAAAACAAAAGGACCGACGGAAAGAAATTTCTTGTTGATTACAAGTCCCGCTTTACTGAGATCGTAAGTAATTAACCAATTAAGTATTTTTATTACCTCCCCAGGAGACAAAGGCTGTGACAGTTATGTTTTATTTATTTACGTTATATTAAGTTCCGACAGTGTATTTTGTAGCTGGTTTGTTGTCATGCTAGGTATTTATTAGATTTCAAAGTAAATAAAGGTTACATTGTCGAACAACTATAAAGTAGGGCCATTTTAATAGGCCACATTTGACAGTTCGTCAAAATTTTACAAAGTAACCTTGTAAGGGAGGCACTCCATATTATTTAATATTCCCTACTAGATATTGTTAAAATTTTAACACTTTTAAGTAAGGAACTGACGTCGTTACAAAGTTACGTCAGTGAACTCTTTTTCTTTTTAAACATTAGGGATGGTACCAAAAGACACAGATCAGTAGATAAGTTGAATTCGAGAAGTCGAACTAATCGTCAAAAAGTATTTCACGATTACAAAATAAAATATATTTTAATGGGAACAGAATTAATTTTCTTACATTTTAGGCCAAAAAATATGTAATCATTCATTTAAATATATAACGTCTGGCTCAAAAGCCAGTATCCAGAAACGTGAAATGTTACAAAAAAGTCATGATTTCATTTCGCGCCATTATTAGACGCATTATTTTTGTCGTTTTTTTAGTCATTGTTTGAACTGTGCGGTCATTAAAATAGTTTTTATAACAATCACATTCAATTTACAGATGTTTGAAGTCCTTATCGATTAATTAAATTAATCGATGTTTTTCAGCAGGTTACCCTCACTATAAAGCAAAGACAAACAGTTGTCAAATGTGGCCTATTAAAATGGCCCTACAATAATATTTAATTTTTTTCACATAAGTATATTATATGTCATTTGGAGATGTTTCAAATCCGTCCCACAATATGTACAGTACCTCGAAAAATCGAGAAAAATTCATGGAATTTGTGAAAAATAAAGATAAACTTAAATGCATACTTTTCTGGTACAAATTTTGTATTTTATAATTCATTTTTATCAATTTTCAACATGGCATCTTGCCAAGTTGTCATTGATTATAGATCGCGAACTGTCTACTGTCACTTTAAATGACAGGATTGTAGGTACATATGTCAAACTTCTATCAAATTAACCAACATGACGTGTGATGACAGCTTACCGCCATGACAGACTTTTGTTTTTGTGTTGCAATTTTAAGTGTACATTTTTGTGTTGTACCACAAAACTAAAGCAATTTAAAGGAATTGGATGATTGAAAACTGTTTTAATTGTGTTTCTCCATTTTTGAGTATGGTGTACAAAGTGGTGGCCGGGGCTCCATACATTTTGAAACATCTCCTTTGAAGTGTCCGTTTGTGATTTCAAAATAACAATGACTTCAAATAAAAAAACGATTTCAAAAATTTTTATCTGCCTGTTTGTCCGGGCTAAATTCTGGAACGGCTGAAATGATTTTGATAAGACTTCTTATTAGGTAATTATGTGTAATATAATATGAACATTTACATGAATTATTTGATCTAATAACGACTACAGTTACAATGATTTTTAGAATAAATTTAAGAATTAAATTAAAGAAAAAGAATTAAAGTTTTTTTAGATAATATTTGTTTGATTGTTTGTCCCTCGTAATCATTATAAAACCTATTATTACCGTTATACCTAAAACGCATTTTTATATAAGTATGATACTGCACAAAAACGCCGATCTTCAAAATTATTTTCAAAAATATTTTTAATAATTAAGTTTTTTTTTGTTACAGGTAAAACCATGACTGAAATTAATCCACCGCGCTTGCTGTACTCATCATCTCATCCACTACTGGACTTGGTTCTCGTCTCGTGTGTGGGTTATTGGTCTTATGGTTATTGGCTCTTGTTGGTGGTCGTCGTCGTGTGTGGGGTATTGGCTTCCGCCCGCAGGCTTCGCCCGCGTGGAATTCGTTTAAACTTCACCCCCCTATTTCACCCCCATCGGGGTGGAATTTCCAAAAATCCTCTCTTAGTACTCCCCTACATTCCTCAAGGAACATAGGAGTTTTATATATATGTATAGATTAATAAGTTCATTATTAAAATACACACATCAAAAGTGTCTAGGGATCAACATATATTTTTGCAATAACTTTTCTCCTGATTGATATTAATTAAAATTTTCTTTAAGGATTCATCAAATAATGTGTTTTCGTTTGTCACAGTAACGATAAACCAAGTCACCTTTGCATTAATAAAGAAATTTGCCATTTTCCTAATAAAGGGATTTTTGACATTTGAACCACTAACATTAAAGTTCGAAAAAAAGACTGAAATAACAGTTTTCTTTAAAATTTTATTGGGTAACCCTCCTAATTGTATTGGGTGTCCTCCTTATCTGTACAACAAGCTGCGTTGGGCTAAGAGCGTCAATACCACTCATAATACTAGGGGCTCTTCATTCAGGTTGGTGTATCCAGCGCACTGTTCCTCAGCCTTCCGTGGAAGTTACAAATACAGCGCCACAAAATGCTGGAATAATTTGCCGCCACCAATCCGTAACCTTAAAACAGTTTACAGCTTTAGAATGAAGTACAAGGCACATCTATTAAACCTCCAAAAAACGCTGTAAACTCCATGATAACACACACACTCACACGCACAAGCACGCGCACACACACACGCACACACACACACACACACACACACACAGAGACAGACACACACAGAGTACAGACACACAGACACACACACACACACACACACACACACACACACACACACACACACACACACACACACACACACAACGCACACAGTCAGTCATACACTCATACCCACACAAAAGTATAGCCCCTACAAAAAAAAAACAAAAAAAAAAAAAAAAAAAAAAAAATTAAGCATATCTACTAAAATAGTCATAGATTACTTACATTCAATTTCCAGCTTCCTTCTTAGTGAATGAAAAAATAACGCATCCTTTCTCGCTTTTCCATAGATGTCCGCTGCTGCTGTTGCTGTTTACTTTATCACCCATTTATCATATTCCATTATATTATTACCATTTAATGGACGTTTGTGGTCCCACTGGTCGTAACTACACGTACTTTAGGCCTCTCTGAAAATCAGTTGCCATAGTTAGCTGTGGCATTAACTGAGCGTGGCCTTTTTCACGCAGCTAAATACTGCAACTGTTTTGTAATAAATGTTAGCTTCACTTATTCACTAGAGACAGACTTATAATGCACCGTTTAACTACAGAGTACCTACGCCAGGTCTAGCTGTAGGTACTCTGTGGTTTAACTCTATTATTATTATTATTATTATTTTTTTGTTTTTTTCTGTCGCCCTTTTTTTTATTCTATTTAAATTTTGTTTTTGTTTTTATTTAGTTTTTTTTTACTTTATTTTTAAGTTGTGTTTAGATTTAAGTTTTATGTTTTACAATTATGCTAGATTTAAGGTTTAAATTTATTCGGAATAGTTGCATTATTTCTTTAGATGTGAAATAAATTATTTTTCTTTCTTTCTTTCTTTCTTTCTTTCTAACTTAAACAATTAATAATCCGTGTTTCTACCGCGAACACTAACAACACAAGAACATCGGTTTGGCATACTCAAAATGAGTTCATCCAAATCACGCTGTGGAATGGCCGCCCATGTTCGTTGCAACAACAAAAAAAGGTCTTCTTGCCACTGGATACCCTCCATATTCGGCAGAGCTCTTCTCTGTAGCATATCCCATGCATGCTCAATCGGGTTCAAGTCTGGCGACTGAGCAGGCCAGGGCAGGACATTGATGTTAGCTGCGGCGAGAGTCTGTCTTACAACTCTTGCGGTGTGCGGTCGTGCATTATCATGCATTAACTGAAATAAGGGACCGATTTGCACTTGTAGAGGAACGATGACGTCTGATACAATCGTCTCAGCATAAATTTGAGCGTTGAGGTTGCCTCTGATCCAAATCAACTCAGTTCTTCCGCCGATCCAAATACCCGCCCATACCATGATGGTTCCACCACTATAAGGATGGACTTCCTGGCAGGATTTTAATCGCTGTTGGCGTCCAGGGGTTCTCCAGTGTCGTATACGTCTTGTATCCGGTCTCATACCAAAACGAGACTCATCAGAAAAGCACACGAAACGCCATTGTTCTTCTGCCCAATTTCTGTGTTCAAGAGCCCATTGATATCGAATCCTACGATTGTGCATTGCTATAGGTGGTACCCGTAGCGGTCTTCGGGAATGAAGGTTCACTTCATGCAAGCGGTTTCTGACTGTTTGGTCGCTAATTAAGTTCCCTGAAGAGTGATGAAGCCTCACGGCTAACATCATGGCGGTTATTGTTGGAGCTCTTCGAGTTAAGATTTGAATGTATCGGTCTTGTCTCCGTGTGGTGCAGCGATACCGTCCTCCATGGCGCTCAGCCACGGTACCAGTGCTTCGGTAACGTGTCCAAAGTCGACTGATAACACTCTGACTTGTATTCAGAGCTAAAGCCACAGTACGTTGCCGGGAACCAGCTTCTATCATTCCTACGGCTCTGAGCATTTCTTCCCTGCTTAAATGACGTCGCCGCTCCATAATAACGTTGGTTTTAATCAGTAGTAGGGAAACAGTAGCACTAATAATGTCTTCAATGCGTTGTATGTTTTTATAGGGAAAATATTGACAGCTGATTTTCATCTTTTACTCGAATTTGATTGACAGTTCCTGATTCAAATTATGAAATGCACCAAAAAGGATCCATATAAATTTATAAAATCATAAATTTATTACAAAGCCACATCTCAATCTCAAGAAATCCGCATAAAAATGCTTGATCCCTAGACACTTTTGATGTGTGTATTTCGGGTTTCCTCGCGAAAGTTTGTGAAGCAAGCGATAGGTAGGTACGTTAGGTACCTACTTCTAATTTCTAATACGCTCAGAACTTTAAAAATTAGAGGTAGGTATATAGGTGCCTACGTGCCGGAAACGAAATCAAACTCTTCTAATCAGTAGTACTATTTGTTTGTACATAATATGATTTAATACGAGTGTATTAAATATAATAATTATTAACTTTTTTCAATATCGACTAGTAGAAATAACGTTAAACTACGTCAGATGTCACTCTCCAGAGACCAGACGATAAGCCCTAAGTTTTGAATAAAAAAATACTTACCTATCAAAATCGGTTTACACAGTGAAAAGTTACTTACGAGGTAACGCACATAAATAAACACAATTCAATTATTTGAAAACCTCCTTTTATTGAAATCGTTTAAAAAGACCTTAGTTTAACATCGTGTGAGGTCTTACCTTAAGGGCTTAAGCTATAACAACAAGTGAAATTAAGTTATTAAGCTATGCAAATGTATCCGATATGGTAATTCAAGTACGAGTACACATGATACATCAGTTGTGTCTATATTTTCCGTTTCAGCCGATCCTGTACCTTACCACCTTGGCATAAGGACGTCGATAAAATCAAGGGTGAAGGTCCTGATTGGTTTGTTGTACGAAGATATATTTGGATGGTTTTTTAAATGAGTTTTTGTTAATGAACGGGTAGCTTTGTACAAGATTTTTTTATTTATTTATGACAACAGCGTTACAGACGGGCCAGCCGATTGTAAGTGAACACTTTCACCTCCAGACATCTTTATTACTTTATTACTAAAGGCGAGTCATGGATAATTCGGGATCTCCCGCGTGTATTTTGGCCGGCAACGCATTTGTGATGCCTTTTGTATTTCCGATGCAGCCTGGAGACGTTGACCAGAGCGAGACTGCAGTCTGCACACTTGAGTTTTGCGAATTTTCCGGCATACAGATTTCCTCACGATTTTCCTTCACCGTTATAGCAAGTGACATTTAGATGCTTAAAACACTTTAAACTTTGAAAAGTCAGAGGTGCGTGCCCTGGGATTCGAACCCTTATCCTCCGAATAGAAAGCCAAATTCTCAACCACAAGACTATCACCGTCGGAAAACTGTTAAAAAAACTGTTAACCGTGAGGTTGCTAAACCCAGTCGATCACCGACATGTCTCAAGCCGCTGTAAGCGTTGTGATACTTGTGATGCAATAACGAACTTTGACCCCGCGCCCTTGAACTTCTCACGATGCGATCTGCAGATTGGTGATCAGGTTCGGAGTTCATGGCTTTGCAGTTACGTGTCATGGAAACTAGAAGGCAATGAGAATAAAGAGAATCGGTAGATTACAGCGAGAATTATCTAATAACATAATTACAGTAGATATCTTTTAGACTATCATAAATATTTTGTTTTTATTTATTCAATGGGGATTTTAAGAGGTAAGATGGGTAGGACTTGGAGATACTGGTGAATGACAGAATTATACACGGCGTTTTGCACATCGCTTACGAATATTTTAGGCTATGACACAATATTTGTCGAACAGGTATGCGATTACAGTCCGGCCGCTCAAAGAATGCGTGACAGATCGTGATCAACTGGGCGATGTAACTTTGAACTGGCGTATAATTTACGGCAAAATTTTAAACATTACATTACATAACATAATGTTGAAAAGTGTAATCAAAGAATATCTCTATTAATGATTAAAAATTAACGAAAGATCGTGTTTAATGACTTAAAATTAATTACGACTTTACTTAAAAATTAAATTAAATGAATAGCATTTGTGAGATTTACTGTACTTTTATTACGCAAATACCTATAAGCAAGAGAAACAATTTACACACACAAAAACTTATCAGTACGATTTTGTTAAAAATGAGATATTCTTCAAATAAATTACTATTTAACCAACGTTCGTTGTCAAATTCTGACATTATGTATTACTTATGTAGCCATTATTGTTAAGAACATCTTAATATAAATGAGAATTGCTATTGAATTTGAACACGTAATAAATCAAATCGAGTTTCGAGCTATCCATTTGAACAACGACAGTATCTCAATCTTAGAATTCTTTTCACAACACTTGTATACAAACATCCAAGATATATGATAAGTAAGCTGTTCTCGAATCGTTTATAAATACACAGTACATGCCAGTGAAATATAAATTAAATTTCAAAATAACTGATACAAATTGTGTCTTTAAGAATATTTATTTTGTGTCGTTCTTCAATTTTATTATATATCAGTTATGACACTTTGGTATATTATTACAATAATTTACCTATATTATGTTGCCATTAAATTGCCTCTACTTAAGCTTGCAGTATAAGGTAGTATTTCACTTATTCTAGGTTTAATTAACAACATTCATGGAAGGCTCAGACGTCTTCCCATTGTCACCATGTTAAAAATGGACATTCGATAACACCATGGGCTAAGGTTCTTGTCAGTTTGTTATACCGTGTTAGTGATGATGTCGTGTTATTTATGTTTTCATCATCACAACATAGAGAATAATAATGCGGGAGTTTGCGTGTGTTCAGTTATTTTAAGATGAAAAGCAAGGAGGCTTTACGTATCTTTATAAATTGGAACCAAAACCTCGAATTTTATATTACCAATTACGATGTTGTCAAAATTATGATCAGAGTACAATAATCTTATAATTAGGATTTAAGGCAGTGATAGCTGAGAAATTTAACCTGGGACACTCAAACCAAAGATTGGCTCGAACCAGAGTTTGTAGTCCGCCAAATTCTGCAAATTGCGATAACTATAAATTAGGATAAAGAGAGGTACATTACGAAGAAACACAATTTACCAAAACTTACTCGCCAATCCGTATCGGAGCAGCGTGGTGGAGTATGCTGTAGGTCTCTTCATTACCTAATGTGGAGCCCGTGCTCAGTAGTGGGCCATTAATGGGTTGCAGCACACTGCAGACAAATTCTGAATTTAAATTTAGAATATACTGTTACCGTTCAAGGAAGAGTCCCGTGTGAGTGTCACACTCTCCACCACACGAGTATCGCTGTCGCTTCTAGTGTTACCGTTCAACTTCCTATTTCACAACCAGCCGCGGTCTACAGTACTACACAGTACACACTTAACACCTGATCGCTACTGTAACTGAACAGTTAACTTTAACTTTTTACTGTTACTAACTTTTTACTTGAAAATAACTAAGTTCAAAATCGGTAAGTCTAGATAGCTCAAAAATGTACCGTCAGATGTCGCTAACTTTAATATGGGACCAGACAAAAAATGTATCGTCAGATGTCACTAAATTTAATATAGGTCAGGAAGACAAGGGGTAGCAACGCATCTGTGACCGAATTAGAACGAGACTCATTGAATCTAGTTCTGGGTCGGTCACAGTTGTTATGGGCGGCAGCGGAAGGTGGTGCTGCATGCTCGTTTGCTATCTTAATTCCATAAAAAAAAAGACAAGCACCACTTATCGAATGAAAAAAGAATTATCAAAATCTTTTCACCCAATGTGAGGTAACTCAAATAAAACAAACAGCCCTATTGAATAGAACTATAGAACCTCATCCTGTTTTTGAAGTAAAATAAAATATATTTTATTCTGCTGAAATTCGCTGAAAAGTCGTAGCTGTCACCTGTCACTCGACACTTGGCCTCAAGTTCTTCGCTTCAAATTAAAGCTAATTATTTTCTGTACAGTAAAAGGAAGATAAGTAGGTACCTATACAAATGAAACTTTTATTATTGAGAGCCTTTGTTATCGTAAATACAACCCAAAAACAACATTTTTGGAATATTTGTCTGGTAGTCTTGTTAGTACCTCAGTTCTGTCTCTTCTATACTTCTCTTCTATATTTTTCTATTTTACGGGAGGGTGACCACATGCCTTCGTTTCTTTTACGGAAAAAGGTTGTCCGTAAAGTCGGTTTACGGACAAAATAGTACATTATGATACAAGTGCGCGCAGTTGGTCATTACAGTCGAGGCGGTATTGAGCCCGAGCCGCAAGGCGAGGGCTGTAATAGAGCCAAGACTGTAATGTACAAAGCACACGCGTATCATACGACGTTTTTCAACACACTTGCGAGGAAAAAAACAATTAGGTATCGACATTTTTCAGTCACAAATCAGCAAATTATAAACGAACAAATGTTTGCACAAAACACAAAATGGCGCGGTTTATTTTTTCGCGCGCCGTATCTTTGGTTGAATAACTATGCGCGCGCAGGTTAAGTCCAGAGACACCGAACATTCAGCCACAATATAAGTATTAAACTAAATAATTATGTATTTCTAATAAGAATTTACGGTAATTAATGATTTAAAATATTGTATTTTTTAAATGCTTTAATAGATAATTAGATGAAGTATAATCTTATCTTATCAGATTTTGACTACACACTTGCTCGTAAAGTTGCTATTTTTTCTTTAGTCTTACGCCCGGAATGCGGTTTATTACACACTAGTGCGTTTTACTTTTCATTGCCGCACTAGTGTTTTTCTTATTCCACTTTTTTTTAATATCCGTAAAGAGGTTGTTACCAAAAGATTTGTTATTTTGTAAATAAATAAACTTGTTGTACTTAGTCAAAATCTGATAAGATAAGATTATACTTCATCTAATTATCTATTAAAGCATTTAAAAAATACAATATTTTAAATCATTAATTACCGTAAATTCTAATTAGAAATACATAATTATTTAGTTTAATATATTGTGGCTGAATGTTCGGTGTCTCTGGACTTAACCTGCGCGCGCATAATTATTCAACCAAAGATACGGCGCGCGAAAAAATAAACCGCGCCATTTTGTGTTTTGTGCAAACATTTGTTCGTTTATAATTTGCTGATTTGTGACTGAAAAATGTCGATACCTAATTGTTTTTTTCCTCGCAAGTGTGTTGAAAAACGTCGTATGATACGCGTGTGCTTTGTTCATTACAGTCTTGGCTCTATTACAGCCCTCGCCTTGCGGCTCGGGCTCAATTCCGCCTCGACTGTAATGACCAACTTCGCGCACTTGTATCATAATGTACTATTACGTGATAACGTCTTATGAAAACATTGTAGAAAAATAGCATAGTTTTATGGCATTAAAAATATTATATTATTATTGTCCCACCGGTCGATGGAATGGAAGAGGCATAGATGCAGATGCGTCATAACACAAACGTACTTCGCACTCCCGCATGCGTTCGGCTCAGGCGAAACGTGACACTTTTTCGTACATGCAACCTGTTCATCGACTTTTTCGACGTTATCATGTCAAAATGCTTAATTATATAAATAAGTGTGTCGTATCTTTACTTAAAAATGCAATTCAATAACGTCATCAAACAAATCTAGACCAAATATCTGATAGTAAACGCATTGAACAAGTTGCGACATGAGCCTCGCTCCAGATCGACTCCATGTCATTAAAGAAATATCGTTGATCTAAGTGGAGATAATTGTTGTGTATTTAATAGATTATTTATTTCGTAGTGGACTTAAACGACAGCCTGCAAATCTATGTAATTTGATTAAACTGATTGGATCAAAATTGGAAGTTTTGTAATGTTGGTACTTGGTACCTAAATGTCAAATATGCTTAAACTTATTTATTATCTACATCTGGTTGTCAAGTATGGAATTGCCACTCCCAGCTGAAATACGTTTGAGCTCCCTGCTAATCGAGCTGCTGTCGATCCTAAGCGATCGACAAAGTTAAGCAACAGCGGGCGCGGTCGGTAGTTGGATGGGTGACCGCTAGTGGCAAATTATCTTGAGCGCTTCCGTGCTTCGGAGGGCACGTAAAGCCGTCGGTCCCGGTTGTTATAGATTGATAGCAGTCGTTAAGCCATGTCGGAGGCCTTCGGGCGGCTTGAAAACTTTCGACACTGGGTTGGCCACTAACCCCTCCACCAACCCGCATTGGAGCAGCGTGGTGGAGTATGCTCTAGGCCTCCTCAGTAATGAGGAGAGACCCGTGCTCAGTAGTGGGCCATTAGTGGATTGTAGCTTAGCTTTTAGCTTCCCTGCTAAAATCTACATATTAGATGGTAAGGACCTAGAGTTCACCCGGGGAACCCACCTCCCGCCACGGTACTTAGTACCATTTCTACCGCCATAGTTATTACCTTAACAGCAGTTGTGTTCCAGAGAGTGCTGCGGAGCCGGTTACACTTTTAAGGGTGGCCATCTTGTTAATTGGGGGTAGCAATGCACATGTGACCGAATTAGAACGAGACTTATTCTAAAAATACCTATCTGGAGTATCCCCTGACAGGACTTACAATCCTTACAGACTAACCCTGTCCTAACTAACAGACTGTCCCTGTCCTCAAATTTATAGTTCTAAAACCATCTGCCCCTGCCCCTAGCCCCTGAAACGAGTCTTGTCTTCTCTTGTCGGTCACAGTTGTCACGGGCGGCAGCGAAAGAGTGGTGCTGCATGCTCGTTTTCAACCTTCATTCCAAAACAAAATAAAACTACCTATGCTCAGTGCTCACAGTTTAATTCTATCCATAACGTACCATAATTTCAGGGGCGGAATGCACTACCTCTCACCCTTCCACCAATGCGCACTAGAGCAGCATTGTGGAGTATACTCCTAGGCCTTTTCAATTATGAAGAGAGTAGTTCTCAGTAGTGGCCACTAGGTTGAGGTCATCTTACAAATCGCCGAAAGAACGCGTCAAAAGACCTCCTTACGAGACCTAAATTCGAGACTATTGACACACAATACCTTGTTTATTGCCTATGTAATTTAATTCTGCTATCAGTTTCAATTGATGACGGCTTGAGAAATCTCTTGGTGTCAAGTGGCATGCATTGATAGGTACAAATTAATCTTTTTATTGAAATTTGAGTCTGCAATATCAAGTTTAAATTAGATTATTCCGTTTTCTAACTGACAGCGATATGCGATGAGATGATTATGAGATAAGTTATTTTATTACATGTTCACTGATCACTTTGTAACGGTCTAATGACCACCACATCTCTATCAAGTGTGAAGGGAGAAGAGAAAAGAAAGCGGTTTATGTTTGACAAAAATCTCACTTTGTATTTCCACAGTATTTGTGTTAAATAATTGCTTTTTACAAAAGAAATTACCGACTTCAACATCGAGAAGCAGCGATAACTCAAAAACTTTTCGCCAGATGGCGCTGAATGCAACCCATTCTAGGTGTAAAGTTCTCGTTATTACAAATAAATCCAACCTAAATACAAGTGTGATGATGGCTATCACACTGGCTGCAGCAAGGACGATGAACTTCCCTATCGATAGGTTATTTCCCAAAAATAAACTTCAGCAGCATCTTTACACATTGTTTATTACAACGCATACACATTATTCTCTACACTTTATATTTAATTACCAATTAATTTTACAAGTATACATTCGGGCAGAACTTCGCCTTACAACTGTTACAAAAATAATGACCTGCACTACCTTAGTTCGCCATATTTATATCCTACTCTCAACCCCACTTTTCAATTAAATCGGAAGTCAATAGCACTTATATAATCTCAAACAATAAATGAATTTATTAATAAATCGTAGGAATAAATTATTATACACAGAATTATTATACACACAACTATATAATTATTGTAATTAATAATTAATGTTGGGTTATATCGGGGTGCCGGAAGTAGAACTTTTAACACTCTGCCATCCTGCAACTGTCGTGTCTCACGGCGGTCATCATTAGGTCATCATTGCTAGTCTGCTCGCGTCCCGCTTTGTCACTGGTCTACGGCAGCATCTGAAATTGAAACACCGAACGAGTAACTGGTTCTTGTAATTACTGCAAATTTAATGGAGATTGAATGACAATCTTGTCACGTAGAAGTTCGCCATTTGTACTAAGTAATAAACCAATTAATTGAAAATTGTAATGTAAGTAGGTATATCACAAACGAGTCTATGTATTAGGTTGATCGAGTTTGAATATTATTGTGAATAACGATACATAAATAAATTAATAAACCAAGAGCATAAGTGGATTGAACCCAAAATTTCCTTCAATAAATATGGTAACTCTAATCAAGACCATGAAATATACCGTGTATTAATTTTATTTCGGCACACATAGCATTATTTGACTTGAATTACTCATTTAATATTCATGACCCATGTATCAATAAATAATATGACTATTTTGTCAAATTCCCTCTTTCATGAGAAAGAGCCAATTAGATACATATTTACATACATACATATAATACATAGATATGTTAACATATCACTACACAACAGCGATTATATTGACCAATAACTTAAGTACAATACTCAGCGTATATATGTTACTGTAAAGCAAGTCGGTAATGAGCATTTTTTGGCTGCGGTGAATCCTGAGCGTGCTACCAGATCATGATTATGTCAAAAGTATATTATGTAGGTATGTTGTCATTAGAACTATCAGAATGTATGTTGAAAGAAGTCTAGTTAATTCGCAAAATCATTAAACAAAAAAATAACATTATCGCATGTACAATAAAAACTTATTGCAACTTACTATTGATCGCTTGTTTCTTTTAATCCTCTGTAGGTTAATCTGTTTCGCATTTTATTTTTATCTATTTATTTATTATAATTTATTGCACACCATGACAACAAACCGGAATAAAAATATTGCAATTTATATAACTTTTGCACAAAAGGCTATAGCAAAATTGCGATTTCTTTCAGAGTACCTTTGGGAAGATGATAAGGAGATAAACCAAAAAATTGCTTTCCTACTACTAGATTCTGTCCTTGCTTTGCTTCGAGAAAGTTGTTGTTTACGTTTGTAACCATTTATACGTAATATTTTGTTTGTCGTAGAGCAATGCTTAAAAACTTAGTCTTCTTCAATAAAGTGAATAGTCAATTCAATACTTGAAACACTAATCCCGGAGATTAGTTAAAACTTAAAGCTTTTTTTATATGATAAAGGTTATACTACTTTCATAATAGCCTTACAACCTGATTGTGGGGACACACAGCATTTCTTTTAGTAACCTCATTGATCTATCGTGCAGTTCTACAGCATTTTCAAAGTAGCCACACAGATCCACTATGTAAGCACACAGTATTTTCATAGTAGCCATACAAATCTGCCAAGTAGACGCACAGAATTCTCATAGAAGTCACACAGATCTGCCAATAGTCCTACAACCTAACTATGGGGACACACAGCATTTCTTTAGTAGCCACATAGATCTCCATGCAGTTCTACAGCATTTTCATACTAGCCACACAGATTCACCATGTAAACACACAGTATTTTTATAGTAGCCGTAAAAATCTGCCAAGTAGAAGCACAGAATTTTCATAGTGGTCACACAGATCTGCCATGTAGTCACTTTTCTTATATAGTAGTCACACAGATTTATTTATTATGCAAGATAACGGCTTGATATTATTAGATCGATTGTTTTTATTCTAACCACACAGTCTTGTTATTTTGTTATTTATTTCCTTTTTGTATTTACTTTTTTGAAAATACTATTCTGTTCTAATGCTGACAAACAAATAAATTTCTATAGCTCAATTGTACACCCTACCCTGTTTCCAAAGTTATTTATGTATTCAGCTTAATAGGTTGTCTAGAAGAGATCGCTATTTAGTGATAAGGCCGCCTGTTGTAATAATCTCTGTGTGATAATGTGATCATGTAATATGTTTTGGCGTATAATAAAGAGGATTTTGTTGTTGTTATTTCACTTTAGATAGCAACAAGACAATTATTATTATTACTATTATTTTCCATGTGAATACGTACAAGTGCTTTGTGTTGTCGTGTAGATATACCTATCGTTAGGTAATTTTATCTTAAAGTTTTGTGAAATAATAATCTGAACCACTAATAATAATAATAGCAACCACTAACCAAAACATTCAATATTTAAGAACTGTCATAAGGTTTTATAACCTTGTAAGAAATACACCACTTCCTTTGATTAAGACAAAATGAATATGACGTACCTGTTCGTTTCTTTGTTCCTTGGATCACAAGAAGTCCCCGCCGCATGCCAGCGATTACTTTGGTAGACATGGATGGCGTGTCAAAAAAAATCTCCGTTCCTTTGACCAAGATAATATGGGCTGTAAAGGAAAATATCCCCACTTCTGAAGTGTGATGATGGCTATCACACTGGCTGCAGCAAGGACGATGAACTTCCCTATCGATAGGTTATTTCCCAAAAATAAACTTCAGCAGCATCTTTACACATTGTTTATTACAACGCATACACATTATTCTCTACACTTTATATTTAATTACCAATTAATTTTACAAGTATACATTCGGGCAGAACTTCGCCTTACAACTGTTACAAAAATAATGACCTGCACTACCTTAGTTCGCCATATTTATATCCTACTCTCAACCCCACTTTTCAATTAAATCGGAAGTCAATAGCACTTATATAATCTCAAACAATAAATGAATTTATTAATAAATCGTAGGAATAAATTATTATACACAGAATTATTATACACACAACTATATAATTATTGTAATTAATAATTAATGTTGGGTTATATCGGGGTGCCGGAAGTAGAACTTTTAACACAAGGTAACTGTTGTAAATCGTTGAGGAGTTCCCTCGACGTCTTTCTACATTATCTGATTGACTCCAGACGTTCATTAAATTATAGTGTTATAATGCACTTAATGAAAACTTTAACCAACACAATATCCGCTCGTAGAATTTTCAAAAGTCTCCCTTTCTGATTAAAAAAAAAATCTGATTGATTGATTTCTGTTATCATGGGATCATCTTGGAATATCCTCTCTCCAACAAAATATCAAAAGCAAAATCGATTCATTAACTATCAAAAAATCGCTGAACACACATAAAATTAATTAATGTTATCCGGTTAATTAGTGTTATGCGTACCACCTGCGACACAGGAAATCCTACGGCGACTATATGAATCTGTAAGTATTTAGTTAAATAAATTCTCTTACTACAATATAGTATGACACGTTCCTAACCTTGTACATCAATGGGAGCTCGTATTCATTATTGTTTATTTCGCAGTATCTAATTTCGTGTTCAGATTTGTAAATTCTTTTCGCAATTCAATCCGTTTATGCAGTTCTGTGTATGTTTAAAATCTTTAACTTTAGGAGTGGAAGAGGCTCCATTTATTTATTTCTAGCAACTCTCCTTCGCTTCGGGAAGGAAAGTTTTTTATCTCAATGTGTAGGTGGAATTTTTCAAATTGACATATTTTTT
Organism: Hesperia comma; assembly: GCA_905404135.1. Classification (NCBI taxonomy): domain Eukaryota; kingdom Metazoa; phylum Arthropoda; class Insecta; order Lepidoptera; family Hesperiidae; genus Hesperia; species Hesperia comma. Next base: position 11,340,506 of record FR990034.1, read on the forward strand.
ACTTAGGTAAATGCATTGTTACGTTGAAAACGTTAATTCGTTTCACAGAAATAGAAACAAAGGCGCATAAATACATATAGACAGAAAAACAACAGAATAACAACTATCAAAATTCTAAAAACTATTGCATTATTTGTTATTCTACTGAATAGTGCAACAATTAAATAGAGTAGCAAAGAACGAAACAAATAAAAAAACGTGAGAACATTGTGCAATACCGTCGTTATCTTTTATCGTATGTTTGTGCTCGCCAACCTCAGAAATGGCTGAACGGATTTTTATGGGACTGTCACTGGCAGCTAGAGGAGGTTATGGAGCAACATATAGGCTACTTTTTATCCTGAAGTTCTCGCGGGAAAAACTCCCATGCACGAACGAAATCGCGGGCAAAACTAGTGATTCAATAAACTTTGAAAGAATCCGGTGTCCAGATACCTTCCAGCTAGATACTTCACGACAATTTTTTACTTCATTTTCCTTCTTCAACTCCTAGTTATTTGTCCAGTTACGACTTTACACTTATTTTCTACTTTCGTTCTGAAAGTTTCACAAAACAATTTCTTTCGCCCTAGAGTTTATTTGTTACAAAAATATAAAAAAGGTTTTACAGATTCTTGCAAGCCGAGACAGAAATATTTTACAATGTTTTAAAAGTTTTCTATACACAATATATAAATAAAATTGAAATGTAAAACTGTGATTTAAAAGTAACTGAATTCCTTAAACTTAACATACCTAAACAAACTAAAACATTGACAGTCTGTCTGATTGTATTGTCTATATTATATGTGTGGCTGAATTGATTTCAATAGGATTTTCACTTTGTGAATAACTGTAACTGTGGGAATAAGCACGGGACTTTTTGAATATTTTAGCAGGGTATGCCATGACAAGAAATTAGGCTTAGGTAGAGTTAAGGACATGTAGAGATTACACAATTGGGTTGTTGACACAAATGGTAATTTCACACACTTAAATTAAAGTTAAGCCTATTCATTGTAACATTTTAATATGTCAATTAGTATTATTTCAAACTAATTTAATCATTACAAATGAAATAAAATGAATTTTAAAGGTTATAAATAATGCTCATTTCATGTGACTCCAATTATAACTACATAGGTACCAAGGGGATAACGCGACTGACAACTAGCGGTTCATGACCTCATATTACGTCACAGTTTTGTTGGAAAATTAACAAGTTATTTATATTTATTTATTCTAGTAAATTGAAATTATTTCATTATTAGATATAATTCTTGTTCCACATTGACCAAGGCGTAATCTATGAAATTAAAGTATACTCGTATTCTAAAATTTTTCAGCAACCAAATCCTTTCGCTTGTCATGGCTAGTTCCGTTGTAAAATAAAAATATTATTATAAAAACAAAAAACCCGACTGCTTACAAAAGAACTCAAAAGAAAAAAACAAGTGTCACAATATCAACATAAAATACTTCATGCTGCAGCATGCGGTGACAAACGTAGTACTTGTGATAAATATTTTTTTACCCGTAGGTAACAGTATTGTTTGTCCCCGCCTGCAGCACCATGAAGTATTTTATGTTGATATTGTGACACTTGTTTTTTTCTTTTGAGTTCTTTTGTAAGCAGTTGGGTTTTTTGTTTTTATAATAATATTTTTATTTCAGACTTTTTAGTGTTTTCACCGAAAAATTCTATTTTTTGGGATGGTTTTTGACAATTTGTGTTAAAACGTATGCCTGAACGTTATATGATTTATATATATTTTTGAAAAGGTCTTTTCACGATCTTTCATTTGATACCCATATTGCTAAGATAACAAAAAAACTCAAGATTATCCCCTCTTTTTCTTCCACTTTCGGGCGCCATTTTGAAAATTCATATAGCCCTTGACACTTTCACAGTTCTGACGAATTCAACGATACATCATATGTCTAAATCCGTTCAACCGTTTGGGCTGTGGGGCACCACAAATAAATGGACATACATACAAACATCATACATACACTCGAAAAACATAACCCTCCTTCTGACGCAGTCGGGTAATTAGTATAAAATTAATTAGCTTTACCAATCCACTTTGGAGCAGTGGTAAAGTTTCACACTCCTCAATGAATAGAAAATGCCCAGTAATCCATGATTGGGTTGAAACCATTCAATTAGCCTCAAGAGAGCAGTATTAGAACCGCCATTTACCCGCGTCAGTCTCCGCACGATATTAATCTACTCGGAAACGGATTTGTTTTTGTACGATCTGTCTTCTTCGGATAATTGGGGGACTGGCACTGTTTTGTCTCATACAACTATTAATAATGAAAATTAGTTTGGACATAAGTAATTGAACGGTATGATAATACGTGACGCCATATTATAGGTACCTATAGTATACTCTCTAAGTGTGAAAAAAATCTTTTTTTTTTGCGAAAATTACGCTGACATTATTAATAAATAAAACATGGGACAACGTAGGAACAGGAACACAGGAATATGAATACTCCTTTCGACAGAATTAAACTTAAAAACTTGAGTTTTTCGACATTATACGAATACACGACGTATTATTTATCAGTCAGCTTTTCGCCCTTATGATTAAAGTTCAATGTAAGTGACGGCGAAAATTTAAAATGCCAAAGTAAATTTTGCTTACAAGCTAAATTGTAATTAGTTTTTAGCAGGGAGCAGCATACTAACTCTACTTGAGTGGCCGAAAATATAGGATATATTTTCGGCCACTCAAGTAGAGTTAGTATCATAGGGTGGTATGAAACCCTACTTATTCAAATTCTCACACTTGACCGAATTTGACACGCCGACATGTAACGGGGGCATACTTAGGTAAAACTACTCGTAAAATTAGGAATTTCTGTAGCATTCCACGCCAAGTCCTCACCGTCAAGACCAAATTCCGACGCCGACGCAAACAAAATACGTAACCTGGTATTCTGGCGTTCACAAACCCATGTCAACTCATACACGAGCACGACCTTCATCAGCTACCAACCTTTGACACAATAAACATTTATTTGGACGTCAATCACAGGTGTACCAACAATAACGAAAATGTCCTGGGCATCTCATTGTGTACGCGCGTTGAAATCTATTAAAGGCAATATTGATTCCACGGCGTTCTTATATAACTTTCTTAATAATTCCCTTCATTTAACTGGACGTATGGAATCGGTGATAGCTATGTGGTTAAGAATTCGTCCTCCTACAAAGGGGCTGGGGATTCGAATCACAGGGCACTTTTGATTTTTCGGAGGTATGTGCGTTTTAAGCATTTAAATGTTACTCGCTATAACGATGAAGGAAAACATCGTTAGAAAACCTTGCATGCATGCTGGAGAGTTTGCAAATCTCAAAGGTGTGTGAGGTCCGCCAATCCGAACTTGGCCAGCGTAGTGGACTATCGACTTAAGGACTGCGCACATTACAACGACTCCACGCCAACGCGGTTACGGAGCAACTCAAATGTAAGCATTCAATTATGATCCTTATATCTTAGGCGTCACGGTTGAATTTCGAGTGTGAACGGCGTCGGTGAGCAGAGGGTGGGGAGTAGTCCACGTTTTCTAAGTGTACACTCGAAATTCAACCGTAACGCCTAAGATATAAGGATCATAATTGAATGCTTACATTTGAGTTGCTCCGTAACCGCGTTGGCGTGGAGTCGTTGTAATGTGCGAAGTCCTTTAGCCTTCTGATTCTGATAAGAAACTCTTGCCCAGCAGTGGACGAAAGGACTAGCCATCTTAGACCCGATTTGATTCATGTTCTGTGTCGGTCGCAGATGTCGTGGGTGGCAGTGGAAGAAACAGAGTGAAATTATACCTCGATTAAACCATCATAAAAAACTTTATTATACTCACGACGAAAAAGAGTGCTACAAGTTTGACATTATCGGTGTTTCTGTTTCTTATTATGGCCTAGTAGCTCCTCAATTAATAATCTAAATTAGATGTGGGCAAGCTGATAATATGATCGAGATAGTTCTAAGCTATAATTTATGAAAATCAATTCAAGTGCTTGGTGATCTTCAGCTCATTAGAAGATCTTCTTACACTAGGGTGTTTTTGAATTTTAAAACAGTTACATCTACATTACATCCATCTAATAGCGTTTATAGTGGTCAAAGCAAAACTGCTTAAGTCTAGACCAATCAACACGATTGCAATAATATCACCGTCAAATTACATCCATAAAGTTGTCTAATTAATTACATAATGATACTCGTTTATAGTGTTTATACAATCATTAACGATACTCGACTCGTCATTGAATCATTAATGATTCAATTTGAAAGGTTGACAGAGCTTAACATAGAATTGGAGTAGGCAGCGAGCTCTTGTTAGCCTAGATTTAATATGAGCTTTTATTAATTCACTAACTGAGATCGTTTGATAAGCGAACGGTAATTGTAGTGACTGAGTGAATGAGTGGTTGAGTGAATGCAAGTCACGTATGATAGCCACAGGTGGTAGGAATGTATAGATAGAGTTGGAATGTAGATTTTGTAACGTTAACAACTGTGACAATGAATACAAGTGAAAACCTTTAACATAGTCGAACTTAAATACTCATGATTAGGGATAACTCAAAAAATACTCGTTAGATGCTGCTCAATTAACCTCATGAAAAGCATCATCTTTCGAATCTAAAAATGTGTATCACAATAGGTTGAACCCAGTCAAAGTTACAACGTAAAAAATTATAGAGGAATTGAGAACCTCCTCCCTCCTCCCTTTTGAAGTTATTTGGTCATTGATACAGGAAAACTTGTAATAAATATAAAGCACGATCAAAGAAAATACGATATATTATCCCCACAGGTGAAACAGAGAGAGAAAGAGCGAGATGAAATATTTCAAGTTCATTCTTGAATGGCGCAGCTGGTTCGCGTACATTTCGCGGACTTTAAAACAAACCGCCTCAATGTAGATCTGTATCAGATGCTATCAAGAGTTCTCACAAAAAACTCACGACGTGACAATTGAATGAGTTTCACACGAGTGTCGTTTTGATGTGCGACTTCCGCGCGCTTATGATCGAAACGATAACGTTATCGCTGACCATTCACTGTACGACTGTGTTTGTTTTATAATAAAATTATTTGACGGTTTTATAGAAGGAACGTACGTGACTCCGTATGTACCAATTTAACGATGTAACTTACACTTACAAACTACTTTAACATGCTAATTAACACTCCTAAGGTCCTTGAATAGAAATTTAATCACGGCTTGATAGAAGTAAGAAGAAGAACGCCCTCCCGAATAAGTAGAACGGCGAACTGAAGAAGACAGATGGCATCTGCCAGATTCAATCGTTTTGTTAAAATAGTGATTATTTTCCTTGAGTAGGCTAGTGAACAGTAAGCTTTAGAGAGTTTCACACTTTAGCTCTAATCGACCAAAAATCCGGATGCTAACAAATTTCCATTTCATTTTTACTTTCGCTGAACTTTCTTTATCCAGACGGATTAAGGAACAGACAGACAAGACAACACCCATATTTTTATCTTCATTACGTTTATCTGTTTTTTGGTCATCTGACCTTACGTATGATTCGCAATATAATGTATTTTTGTTTTATAGTTCTTTCAGCATTTAAGAATAAGTATTTAAATAAAACAAACTTTTAATACGACCCAAAACTACAATCATCATCATCATCGTCATCTCAACCCATCACGGCCCACTATTGAGCACGGGTCTCTTCTCAGAATGAGAAGGTTAAGGCCATAGTCCACCACGATGGCCAAGTGCGTATTGGCAGACTTCACACACCTTTGATTTTTTGCGAACTCTCCGGCATGCAGGTTTCCTCACGATGTTTTCCTTCACCGTTTGTAGCAAGTGACATTTAAATACCTACTTACTTACTTAGTCTAGACTCTAGATTAAGGGATATATTAGATAACTTATTAGCTTAATAATATGCTAAGGTATAAAATAGGAAAATATAATAGTTCATCCATTATATAACATTAAACCATTTCGGTATTATTCCTAGAATCACAGTTTTTTTCTCGAACGATATATTATTCAACATTTAAACAATATAGTTCATGTGTTCACTTTACGTAGTACAAACATGTGTAGACAATACTTATTTGACCGTGGGACAAGGCTCGTGGATAGCAGATGCAGTCAATAACCTACATAAATCACCCTGCTTCGTCTTTACTCTCAGCTCACGTGTAGGCTAAGACAAATCTAGACACGCGTATGCAATTATGCATTTTAATAGGACCATACAGACACCACCCTGTATGAATATTAAGTAACATATAATTCTACAAATTCCTCTTGTGATTTATTCATTTAAATATGAATAAGAATTTAATATAAGTTCAACATTGTTTGAATAAATAAACGTTGCCATAGAGTATGACATTTTATGGGACAATATTCCTTCCTTCTTCATAATATAAGGTTGAAAAAATATTTTGGTTTATAAAAAATCGGGCAGTTAAGTACTTACTGACTGATGTAATGGGCATATTAAAAGCTCTTACTCTCACTGCTTGAGGCATTTATCCGAATACCTACCATTCTTCGTTTAGCTCGCTCAGAATGTACCTACCTATATGTCATGATAATTTCAATACGTCGTGTAATATGTTGTTGTCTACTTATTGACATCACAACGGTGAGTGCTCTGAAGTGTTTGACCTGGTGCCTACTCCATCCTTCCATCATCACACCACACACCGGCGATTGAAGTTTCATTCACATCAATTGGACTCGTGGGAAAATTGGGATCGCTATGTTATGGGGGTTTTCAGACAAAAAAGAGTTCTTCAGGGCCGACGTTGCAATGGTGACTCTCATGGTGATCACTTTAGCGTCAGCACTTATACCTTCCTTGAGAAATAGTCTACCTAATGGTGAAAACCGCATCAAAATCCGTTGCGTGGTTTAGAAGAAGAAGACTTAGAAAGGCACAGACAGACAGAGGTGGTGGAAGACTTTGTTTTATACTATGTAGTGATAATAACGATTGGTATATCTAAGTAGGTTATTGGTTGATTATTGAAATTGATTCATTATTGAAATATTGCCAATTCAAATGACGTGTAAAACATGCAAGTTGTACTTATAGATAAATGACGATAATAACATAGTGTAAATGAATGCATCGATCGTTTCAGTCAAGGACGTCTAGAAATAATAATATCTATTGCAACCGGTTATATGCAGGTCGGAAATCCACTATGTTATTGTGAATTTATAAATAATTTATATGTCCCTTATGACAAAAATACCTATTATGAATAATTTCTAATTCAAATCGCTGATAGCAGCTTGCAGCAGCCATCGGCTCTTTGTATTAAAAACAGTGAAAACTGTGAAATTATTTGGAATGATTTCACAGTTTTCACACATTTTTGTGGTCATTAATTACCTACTTTAAAAAGTTACCTACGGAGTTTCTTTTACTATATAATTTGTCAAACATATTGTTAGTGACTTTAACTCTACTTCTACTTGGATAATCTTAAGCCTCAACAGTAAATGCAACTTTGACAACACAAATAGAGTTGTCCTATTACAGATTTTGCTATAACCGGTGTAAGCATGCAAGATGGCCAGTTATGTCCTTAATAATGTGGACTTTCATAACAAATGTCGCCAAAAATGGTTCGAGTATCACAACACTAGTAGGGGCGTCGCACAATGGACCTTTTCTTCATCTAGATTAATGATTTAGATTAGATAATTACTGTTGGGCAACACAATGCCGTATCGAAAGTGAAAGGTGAAGTTTAAAACAATGTCCATGTATGTAAGTGAAGGTTATTAACATGTGAGACCGTTAGAAATATCCGTTAGTCAGGGTTGAAACTTTAGGACAGAAGAGATGAATGGTTCGCTTTTGTTATACCGAAAACTTTTAATATGATTATGTTTGCCAACCCTTTCTTAAAGGGAGGTAAGGGAGTTATTTTGACAGATTACCTTTATTTTGTTGACTGTCAAAATCATAACCTACACTTTCAGGGCTGCATTTTGTAAGAATGACTTAAGCGACATTAAAAGAAAACTGAGAAGCTTCAAAAACTTTGAAATGAATTTAACATCATTTTGTTATGTAACTAATTATCGCAGGATTGCAACTTTTAAAAACCGTAAGGGAACTTAAAAAATGTGGATATTATAAAACTGATATGATACAAATCTTGTTTTAACCATGAAATCATATTATTTTATTCTTTTGTTTTTATAAAATATTATATAAGTATTATTGTGATGGTGAAAAATAAAAAGTATATTATCACAAATACAGAACCCTCATTAGTAGGCACAAAAACATTTCACCATTTTAACACTCGTCAAAAAATTATAATCTCACTGATCTTCCAAGTAACCTTATCGGCTGTTAGATCTAGATAGTTGCTTTTACCACTAAACCGAGCACAAATCTATCGCAAACCTGAGTCACCGAGAACATAGCATTACAACTGCCCGCTAAAAACATATTTATTATCTGTGCTTACAGTTCAATTTAGCTTGTAAGCAAAATTGACTTACGTCATTTTTCATTGTCTCCGTCAATCTGAAATGTGCTTTAATCACAGGGGCGGAAAGCTGACATTTGCGTGGGATGCAATTAAAACAAATTCTGTATTTGGAACGCAGTGTAGTTGAGATAATTAAACCTGATTGCCCGCAGCACCTCGTGCGCAGTTGTGATGTGCCTGACAGATGTAGTTTACACTCTGTTGCTGTACTTTATTCGTTGTACTATCTCGTCTTCCTTGTGTTCAGGTTCAGGGACGTTATATACGATTTAGTGAATATTTTAGATGCCAACGGGTACTCACGATTTCGAGTTGTTATTTTCATTTCGTATTTTCATAATCGTGACCATCATCATGATGAATCATGACCGCCATTCATAGTAAAAGTGAGTTTAAAATCGGTTTATACGATTAGCAAAGCTTTAATAAAAAATTAAATTAAATTCATCATAAATTACACAGTGCCTACAAAAAAGTTAATGTTCAAAAAATTTAGAATTAATGTTGAATGAATATTTTCTTAAACTCTAGAAAATAGTAGTAGTTACAAAATAGTCGTGCCGTGTACGAACATGGAACCATTCCCAAAAGGTTTTGTTCCCCGCTCAAGGTTCTTCGTACGATGGATAAGGAAAACAGGAATTAACGCTGACCCCAGCCATTTGACCTCTGGTGTTTGCTCTACATACAACCAGCTAATTTGAGCTTTTAGATTAAGTACGCCTAAGTAATTAACTGCAAGATAATATCTCGGTTCGTATAATACGTTCGCTTATTGGATTTGGTAATTATTATTATAAACTTTGTTTTAACTATTGCAATATTTCCTGAGCACGATGTTCAGCGAAATTATACACGCTTAGCGTTATTCTCGTGAAAAGGAAACATGATCTAAATACAAACGAGCTTTTAGACCTCGACTTCGTACGTTTTAACTGCACAAGTATTTTTTATTATTACTTGATTTTTTAAATTATTTTAATAGGGTTAGACAGACAAAGTTTTGCCCAAACTTACCCCCTTCCACCCTTACGGACGAATTTCCAAAAATCCCGTGTTTATAAACTTAACGATAAAAGGAAGCGTGGTGCATTCTAATTTCTAATCCTTGTAGCTTGGGCTGTGCGTTGGCATGCCAGTCATTGAAATAATATTACTTACTTAACATATCAGTTACCTACAATATTATGTCATAAACAAGGTCACCAACATGCCACGAGACGTAATAAAACTTTTATCTGACTGCTGAAAAATTTTAATTTCCTCAATACCTACGCTTCTTCGTTTTTTTGTTACTTTTTCCAAACTTGGCAGTATCCATCGACATTCTTCGGAACAATCGACCTTTGCGTCCTTCGGAGATTAAACTTTTTTACATTTTAGCTTGTTAGCAACAATGTAAGTTGGAACTTGTTTCAACTTGTTCACAGTTATCGGAATTCGTGTGTCAATATTCGTAGGTATTTAAATTTAATAGAACATGACCTTTCTTTTCAGCTGTTTTTCAACCGTATTATTTTCCTTATTTTGTAGGTGTTGGCGAGTTTTAGGAGTAATTGTGTTTTAGAAGTTTTTTATAAGTTAGATTTCGGCCGGTTGTTTAAATTATTGTGGGAGGTATTATATTATACCGATATTATGACGATATTAACGTGCAGTGAATTATGTCGCTTAAATCATTTTTAAACATGAATTTTAGCAAATTCTATCTTAACTTCCAATAATTTTAATTGGTATTTTAGTTATAATTAGAGCTTGCTTATAAAAGCCCAATTAATATACTTAGCTATGGCGCCGATAATATCAAAAGAATTACATAACAAAATCTTGTTTATAAAAACCTAATTAATATAACTACGGCCTTCGTTAGGCGCCGATAATACCAAATGGCTATCGATTGGATCGACTTAACAGATCATTGGACATAAGTGAAACTTTTAAGAACTTGTTTAAGTGTTAATTTAATACTAATAACAACAAAACAAGTGCCAATCTCACATAACAAGATTCCATTCCGTCTCTGGACCACACCGTTCCCATAGACGCAGTGAACCAAAAACTTTACTTGGCGTGAGAACAACACGACTGTGAGCGAGTTTATATTACACGATCGACATATCATACGGTCGTATAGTGTTTTCATTAAATTAACCTTTAAAGGAATATGGGTAAAGAAAACTTATCTTAAATCAAACGGAATGTACAGTTAGTCAGGCGATTTCAATCACCAAAGAGTTCTGTTTTCTGTTCATTCCATTTTGTCAGTTTGATAGTGTCAAAGTGATAAAGTAGCAAGCAAAACCTAATATTCATAAATATTTGAAAGCAAATTTCAAATTTTATCACTGTAATAGCCTTTAGTTTCGCTAGGGTGATTTTACAAGCGATTAAGCTAATAATTATATTTAATTAGCGTATTTGCAGCGCTCAACGGACAATGGCGCGAGATAACCTCTGTTAACTGGTAGTCAATGACGCGATAAAATTAACGCTGACGGTCGGTTAGGTCAATTTGACCTGCATAATGTTAGAGCTATAAATTAGGATTAACCTCATTTTGCCCATAAACGTTGTTATTATTTTCAAAGAACATGAGTGGCAGAGCAAGGATGATGCTGCATGCTTGTTTGCTATCCATAGTATTATTAGGTATCAAAGCGAAAGTCTGTCTGTCTGTCTGTGACGTTTTAACAGCCAAACCACCAATATTCCAATAATTTATATTTTTTAATGGCATTATTTTTTGTTGCAGGTAATAATAAAGTTTGAAAAGAGCGAGAGAAAAAGAAGAGTAAGGTGGCAGGTATTTCATATTGTATAGGTCTAAAATACTTTTCACGATATTGCAGTACAAAAAGTAATATCACCAAGTTTCAATGTCACCAATATTACCAATTGTTAATAAGGTTGCCAAATTAAAGTGACATCAGGTTCGACCAGAAAACAGATGAATCACTCAATAGGACAATTTCCGATGAGTCCACCAATCCTTTGACATCAGAGAGCAGTGACCGTATTACCACCACGACCATCATAGCTGTATTGCCAGAGTGGTCACCATAAATGCATTTGGTTCTTAATTCTCCAATACTTAAACATTTCTGGGTTGTTAAAGAAATGAGAATCGCGTTCAACTGTGCGTGCGGATTGTCAGAATTAAATAATGATGGTGGTACAAAGCCTAGTCGTCTCAAAGTGATCTTGTGTGTTAAATAGGATATACTGAGAGAAGATGTTATTTATTTTAAAACTACAGGATGGATAAGGCTTTTTCCACTTTGCGCCGTATTGAAGCAGCCTTGAGTATTGACCTCAATCCTCCACCGCTTACCAGGATGTCAGCTTTCTGTGTATCCTGTGCTTACTATATACCTACTCTATTACCCGATACTGCACCACTAAATAGAGGACTTGAGGATGAGTACTTTATTTGTTTCTTCTTTCTTAGCCATCATCCTTAAAGATATCATCATTACTATTATTGTAAAGCTGAAGAGTTTTTTTGAGGCTAATGTCAGGAACTACTGTGAATAGAAAAAATCTTTTTGAGTTAAATATTCCGTTTACCGTGAAAGGTTTTAGGCTACATCTCGCTTCGGGTAATAGGAGCGAAGCTTCTATGAAAAGTGTTGCAAAAATAGGAAAATATTATAGTTTCCCAAAGCAAAGCGAGAGCGTTTGCTATTTACTGATATACTTATAGGCGCCTTTTTTTAAAGCTTAAAGGGATTACGTAATAGCAGACGAGTCACCTGATGGTAAGTGCCATCGTCGCCTATGGACAAGAGCAACACCAGGGGAGTCACTGGTGCAACGCCGGCTCTGAAGGAGAACTCTGTTTACACGTTATGAAGAACCCCATGTCATAGCGCTCCGGAAATAATGACCTTAAAAGCTGTTCCTTCTTCCATCGTTTCGCAGAGCTGCTTTAAAATATTTTGTAATGAAGGAACAGGAATGGCGAAAGAATGAAAGATAGTAATTTTGAACTTAATACGGCTTATTAAGGTCAGTGCAAGTAGACACAGCATAAAATTAGTCATTTCCTCTCTTTATTTACAAAACAACATTCCAGTGAAAACCGTGACATGGTAACTAAAACATGTCGTTACTTGCCAAGCCTTTTTATTCACTGCACAAGGATGATACAACATCAAACCTAAGCTTTAACATAATGCAGTAAAGTCCATAATAAAAGTCGAAACAAATTTGCAAGGCTGACTTGATTTTTTAGTACCAAGCTATAAAGGTGTTTGAGGACGCGCTTATGTTCTGAGTCGTAAGGTTGGTATTGGCTTGGTTGGATAGCAAGTGAAGTGGTCCTTTTTTGTTCCTTTTGCAACCACAGTCGCTCGCTGTAGACTGCATGACGCGTAGATCTTGTGGTTTTTGCAACCGCGCGATAGCAAACAATTTTAGTGATGTGACACGTTCATTGAATGACAGGTATTCGCGATTTTATCGATGTTTATTGGGTAAATCAAGATTGCAATATTTTGTGAGACTAGTCACATTAAATTAATGTTTGTTCATGAAGGTCGTGATTTATCATTTTGTTACTGTTATTGATTCAAAAAAGTGCTTTAATTTGAAAATAATATTTGTTTCTAAAATAAGTGATTTTGACTGTGCTAATCATATAGACGTATAATTTATGTAAAAATGGAAAAAAATCTTAGTAAAATGTCTAAACATAAAAATAATAATGAAAGTGGTCTTAATGTTTAGCTTAAAGATCTGTTTACTAATGTTTAGTGTAAAGATCTATTTATATAATAATTAGTAAATGTATGTAAATTTATCTATCAGTTCGTCCAACAATACCGAGATAAGAACGAATGACTGTCAGAGGTTATCGAGTCAATTCGTGTCAATACATTTAACTCACACACTCGCGGTTGTTCTGATTATTTTTTCATTCAATCAATATTTGTTTTACTACTTTTTATCCAATCGAATGCTGTTAAAGATGAGATCACTCTGCAGTTTTTGTACCAAAATAGCATTATTATTTTCGGAATTGTAAATTGGAATATAGCCTAGCCCTAGAGGTATACATAGTTGCATATCCAATATCCCTGACCAAATTTATATTCATGATACAATTTAACAATTACATTCTACTTCGCTAAAATTAAAAAATGGTTTTAGATCAATACATATTTTTAAACCTTTTATATTTTTGTTACTCTGTCAATTTTTTGTCACTGAATGAATGACTGAATTTATTAAAAGCTACTAACTAATATTATCATGATTATTGAATTATGTCAACATTAATTAATAATTTATAAATTAAACAGGATATATTTCTAATTTAAAAAAGATGTGTATCTGACTATAATATATTATTATATTATTTTAAGAGCCCTTCTTATCTCTTAAGACATAACCAAATATTATACCTATTAAATTACACTGTATGTCTTGTACACTCTGTGTTACATTGAACGGAATATATTTTATGTCGAAATTAGGACACATTCAATACAATCCCATATTATTTTCATAAAAATCTAATAGGTTGGTACATACATATTTCGTAAAGCTAAATATCTCAACAGCACAACCATAAAGTAAAAGATTACAAATATTGTAATACTGTACAAAAAGTAGCCCAATGGACATTCATTTCAAACAATCTCGCAATTTGATATTCTTTCTGAGCATTTATTTAAAGTAACGTAATATGTAGCTCTTGTCAACAATTTTCTTATCTGTAAATTGATATTAAGCTTACTCAAAAATTTTGTTATGCAAATAAGTTTGCATGAGCCATGTTAATTAATCTCTGTGATCATTAATTACTACTTTCAAATGTCAGGTCTGAAGTAAATTATGTTGCATAAGTAATTGTATCAAATATCAAATGTAAATTTTATCAGCAACTCAGTAATAACGTAATGAGTACCTACGTTGATTTGTTAATAGAGGTATTACTTAGTAATTTTATTATTAATAAATTTGTCTTCGGGGAAATGAGATTCAAAGATGGGTAGGTATATACATATATGTAGCTTTGCTTTTAGTATTCGTTTCCATGTAAATTCGTCTCCACATGAAATGGCTTGAATTTTGATATTTAATACATAATCCCTTATGTATTTTACTATCCTTATCAATTACCCTTAAGAGTTTTTGTATAACTGTTTACTTGAAGTCGAGAGATATTAATTGACTACCTTTCTTGTATCACTGGATAACACACCCAATTGACACACCCAAATTATAGGCACATTGCTTACGTTATTTCATCCCATTAAATTATCAAGAACAGATGTTATTTCTTTACCTGCTTTAATTATTATTTTTTAACAATAATTTTATTTTATTCTTAGGTGATACTTATAACCGTTATTGAGTCGATTTTTCTTAATCGACACCAAAATCAACACATCACTAATATTACTAATGTTTTGCAAGGCCATCGGCAACCTCGACGCAGGGCTGATAGCGATTGCATTGCGTAGCATCACTTAAATTAATATACAGCATTTTTTAACCGACTTCAAATAAGGAGAGCTCTCAATTCAACTGTTTTTTGTGTATGTATGTTACCTCATAACTTTGTACTGGGTGAACCGACTTTGATATTTCTTTTTTATGCAAAAGCCAGTGCTTCACCTTTGGTCCCTTACGATTGTGAGCGATATCTGATGTGCAGTTTTTAAGTTATTCTTAATACTCTTTATAGTGCGTATTTAATTTTACTTGAACATTAAAAAGACTTAAAACAAATAATTAAAGTGCATTTGTTAAGGAATGCATATATTTTTAAGTTTTTTTTTATAAAATAAAGATAATTTAAAAAATTAACGCGAAAAAATTACAAAATATGTTCCCTGTATCGAACATAATATCCTGTACACAGATACGAAAAGTTACCTCAAGAAGGCGATCGTAACCAACCCTAGCAAATTAACCCGTACACATGTATGAGCTTAGAGTTTTTCCTTTTAGATAGTGTTTACATTAGCGAGGCGTTAGCTCCGGCTCTAAGGTGACCGATTGATAGACCTCATTCCACAATGTCACTGGTCTCAGTCTCAGACTATCCGGTTTTACTTAAATAACCACAATTAAGTAGCTTAGACGTTGGACTCCTGAAAAAGAGGGCTGGGTAGTGTGAATTGCCCAGCGGTGGGGAAGTAATAGGTTGTTATGATGTTGAATAACAATCTTAACTTTATTTGGTAATTTGGAGAGATTATTCGAAACGTTATTTATATTTATTACTAGCTGTTTCCCGTGGCTTAAGCCGCGTAGACGCTTTAAACTGGTTTTCAAACAAACTGTCATCCTTTAGTCTACCCCCTTAAAGGTGGAATATGACAAAATTCTTTCGTTATGGACGTCTTTGGGACGAAAGTTTGTTCGAAAATCACTCAAAAGTTCTTCTACGTGGGCCAAGCCGGGGTCGACGCTAATATGATATAAGATTAGTATATTCGTAATAAATATGTACCTCGATAATTTGCAGGGCATTATTATGTCTATAGCATAGTTAACGGCGAAAGCACTTAGCGCGTCCATCCAGAATACCATTCAAAGCTAAGGCAAACGTTTACGTGTTCAAATAAACACAGCCATACCTCCGCATTACGATTCCCTGTGTTGCGACCACAGACAACACAAATAAAATTAACATCCACGACCCGGC
Organism: Hesperia comma; assembly: GCA_905404135.1. Classification (NCBI taxonomy): domain Eukaryota; kingdom Metazoa; phylum Arthropoda; class Insecta; order Lepidoptera; family Hesperiidae; genus Hesperia; species Hesperia comma. The sequence continues at coordinate 11,356,676 of FR990034.1, forward strand.
AACAGACCTTTCCTGACGTATCTATTTCAGCCGGAATCCGAACCTAGGACCTCTTGGTTAGTAAAGTCGCTACGTACTTAGCTTAAGTAGGCATAATATTTTTTTGTCTCGACTCTACTTGTCCTTTTCCATTTTTAACGTACATCAAAAAAGGAGGTTTTCAATTCGACTGCATGTTATTATGTGTGTTATCTTATAAGTGGGGATTTAGTAATGCGGATTTAATTAATGGTCGTTACCTCATAAATTTTAAATGGGTGTTCCGTGTTTTTTATTCGAAAGCTGGTGTTGCTCGTGTGGTCATATATAAATTTGAGGGATATTACTACTTTTCAATTTTAAAATCGATTACATTTTTGTTAAAAGTTAAATTTTATTAATGAATCCTATCATACAAAAACCATAATAATAAAATTACTATACTTTTACCATCGGAAACATTAATGGCTTAGTGAGAAAAAGTTTTAATGAGAAATACAAACAGTACGTATTTATTTTCCAGGTAATGGCGCTTGCGGGCTAACTATGAGAACAGACGTATAAAAGTTACGCCGTAAAGCTTATTGTATGTCATAAACAGGTATAGCTTGTGTAATGACGTCACCAGGAACGTATCTAGTTTCAGTGCTCATATTATATGCGCTTAAATCGTCGCAGAATTAAAACTGCGCCTTATAATAATATAATACCTACTACTCGCAACTTGTGACATCAGTCGTATTGAAATCTTATGACTCATAATAAGTTATGAGTAATGATGAATTAAGTACCTAATGAGAATAGGATAGAAGATAGGATACGTGCTTCCCTAACATATTATTCATCACACATGAAAAACAATACAATCGAACTGAGACCCTTAACCTTAGAATTCGGTAAAAACAACTGTGAATTGAACACAAGATTTATCCTTATTTAAAATTAAAATTAATTTAATATCGAATTCGAACTAAATGTAGAACATACTAACCCGCGCTACTCCAGTATTTCAAAGTGTCGGAAGCTTTTCTGTCACCTGAAGCCTTCCGATATGGTTTATCGCCTGCTTTGTAATGATAACAACCAGGTCTGACTGTTTACGTGCCCTTCGAAGCCCGAAAACGCTCAAGAAAATTTGCAACAATCGGTCACCTATCCAACTTCCGACCGCGCCCGCGGTTACTTAATACTAGATGACACAAAACCGATGCAAACCAGGGTATGAATGCTTGCTTCGTTTTCCACTTACGAATACTTTAAGTTAAATAAATAAATCACAAAATAAACCTCTATAAAGTTTTTCTACCGTCAGCACTAATAAACACGATGACACCTTCCCGCTTTGAGCTGTCCGATTATCGATAAAAGATCCAACGATAAAACATCAGATGGTTCCGCATTAAAGTTGAATCGATTTCTCGCGGGCTGTCGATGGGAGCGATAACACTGCCGTTAGTTTATCGCCGCGCGTCTCTCTGTTATCGATACTGCTGTCGCAACACTAGATACGTAAAGAGTGTTGTTAGTTGCGCTTTACTCAAAGATGTTTAATGTAAGAATTAGTAATGTCATCCACACAATATGTAAATAATAATTGAAGTGTTATTTCCACGGTACTAAGATACAAATAATTATTGCTTTTTACAAAAAAATAACCGACTTCAACCTCGATAAGCAGAGATAACTCAAAAACTACTCGCCAGATGGCGCTTAATTCAACATGTAGGAGTTCTCGTCACCACAAATTAATCGAGCCCAAACACTAGATAGGTAAATCGTTGAGGAGTTCCCTTGACTGTCTTTCGGCTTCATCAGATCGACTTCATGAAATTGTAGCGCTTTCATGTACTTATGAAAACATTAACTAACACACTAGTTGTCCCTACACTTTTCGAAAGTTGCCCTCGATTTCTTCGAGATGCCATCATCAGATCCTGGTGATCCTTTTAAAAGAACCCCACTGCGCATATCTACTTTACAACAAAAAAGAATTATCAAAATCGGCCCATAAACGACGAAAAAATCGCTGAACAAACATAAAAAAAGCATATATTATACGCTCGAATTGAGAACCTCCTTTTTTGAAGTCGGTTAACAAGCTTTTAAGCTATTTTGTATTTGCCTGGGCTGATCTGTGGTACAGCTGAGCCAATTTGTATGGGACTTTCAGTGGGAGATAGTGGAAGTTGTAGTACGTATTAGTAATTTTTATTTATGTTAAAATTTCTGCTAAATCGAGGTTTACTTGCCGGCGATTCGGGACAGCTATTTGCAAATAAAATAAAAACATTTATCATGTTCTCGGGTAGTAACTGTCTCTTGCCTGGGGTGCTTTAGACAAAATGAAATTGTTTCTGGAATAAAAATAACAATTGCGACGAAATTGTCTGGATAAAATGTATCTGTTACATTAGTGAACAGATTTTTACTAATTTAACATAATAGTTATTTTAAAAATATTTTTTCGTTCGTCTTCAATGTTTTCGTGTAACATTTTAGAGACCGGAAAATAACATTTCAAAACATATAGCTACTTTCACTAACAAGACCCATTAAATATATAAGACTTTTGGTAAATTAATTTTTAATTACTCAAAACACAGGTATTATAGTAAAATTTGTCAATAATTCTGTAACACAATTTCTTTTACAAGTAAATATTATGTTTTTAGGTCATAAAATTACTCGATGATTATTTAACTTTTAAGTGAAAAAATACAAAAATAATCATGTGTAATTTATTCATCAGTCAATATGACGAATTATTTAACATTGACAGATCTTAAAAAGATTTTATCGATAAGGAAATCTGATTGGCATGATACATAGATATTATCGATTACTTAAATCCATATTACATCACTAAGATTTGATTCAGATAACGATATTTTTAATACAAACCGAGTACACAAATATGATGTAAGAATGTTCAAAAAAGCTTAGTAAGTGTCATAATGTTTAATTTAAAGCTTAACTTTAATTGATTATATAAACGTGAGTATTTGTTATGTAAATATTCATTACGATTATACAATAATTCAGCTTTTTTACTTAATATTGTTGTGTAAAGACGTCGCCGGCCTTTATTTGTTGAGTAACTACCATAATATAAATAGGTAATTTAACTTTTTAGTGGTATTCACATTATGCTTATACAGTCAGACAGAGAGACTATTATTTAAAAAATATGTTATTGTCATTTTTTCCCTTTGAGTAAAAACATTATCAAAATCGGTTAAGTATTTTTTATGAAAATTTTATTATTTGACTATTCTGAATCAATTTTTTTTCGAGTAGTTATTTTTAAAATCAAATGGAATCATATTTATTTTTTACAAAACAACTCATGTATTCATTATTAAAATTTTTACAAACCACTTACACACTTTTACGTTATTAAATACTCACCTCGTTAAACAACAATGGTTTGTGTAATTCCAGAGCTTTCTCACACTGTTGTTATACGTCATAATGATGGGCTTAGTTCCACAATGTTCCCGTGACAAAACAATGGGAATTATCAGAGCTGTCATCACACACGCTAGGTACATCCCTAGCGTCGCTGTTACCGCGGTCACACACATACCCGAACGTTTGTAGATTGTACGAATGTGGGACTAAAAACCGTCACAGCTTTAAAAAATCTTCGCACAATCATTTGCGTATTCTTGCGAATGTAAGTGAATGTCAAGAACACGCGTAGAGGTAACGTAGCGTCGTAGCAAGGGTTTATATCATTAGGTCAGCGTTTGCCAAACCATTGCGACTTGGTGTCATATAAAATAATTAATAATTTTAAGAACTTACACAAGAGCTTTTTTCCAGGGTGGATTATAAATTATACTAAACAATAATTCGTTTTGATGTTAACCGTTAAAATAATCATTTACTTAAAAAAATACTTGCACGATATGTTTGTATAGACGAAATGGCGTCAGGAATAATTAATGATGAATAAGATTTTTAACACTTTGGAATATGTCTTCTTATGTCTTTACGTACCTTCCAAAGCACGGAAGCGCTCAAAGAGATTCTGCCATTAGAGGTCACCTTCCATCTACCTACTTAGTCCGTAGTTTGTTAGCTTTATCGATCGCTTAGGATCAACGCAAGCCTATAATTATGCGAGTGCTTAATTTATTAAGCTCAATACTCACCCAATGTTTTTAAAATTGTCAATGATATTTTTTGAAAGTCGCACTTTCTTTTTGTACAAAATAATAAAAACAACGAAATTGCTTATCCATTTAAAAAATACACTAGTTAATTAAAAATATTTTAACAACGTTCCTTTGTCTGCGTAGTGGCTTTCTGTTTTGTGTGAAATTTTATTTACCATCACATTTCTAAGTTAACGCATCGCGTGCAATTATAACCGGCTGCCAATTATCTCTATTGTCCATTTTATCTGCGACAGTGCGTCTATTCTTTCCAAGTGCAGTATGTTGTGTTATTCATTTTGTTCCTGGCAAGACGTCGTTTAGGACACAGGATATAAAAATTGCGTTTATTATTCTACGGTTTTATTAACCGACTTCACAAAAGGACGACGTTCTCATTGCGACTACATTTTTATTTGTGTTTACTCATTTTACTGCGTGTAGCGATTTTGATATTTATTCTTATATTCGAAGCTTATCGTGTGGTCCTCATGTATGAGCGAAATCTGATGAGTAGTTTTTATTCCCTAATTTGAACTTGGACTAAACTTACTTTGTTAAAGTAATTTCTAGTCGAGAATTGAAATACAAAAGTGGCTAGAGATGTAAAACCTCGAATACATGTATCTAATCAATACAATATATTTTCTTCTATTAATTCTTTAGTCCATAACTGTCCCGCCGTAGGGCTAGGGCTTTCTCTCACAATACGATGGGTCAGGGTACACCAAGTATTATTATTGCCAACCTACAATAGCTTTGCGAAGATCGTGGAAATTTATCAGAAGTACTTTCATCAAGATATTTTCCTTCACTGAAGCAAGTTGTAACATTGGTCTTGTCTTGTTGGTCTGGGTGTGAGAATGTGTGTGTATCTGTATATATTTGTGTGTGTGTGTCCTAGTGAGGGACTTAGGACTATGAATTCTTAGCGCTTTAATTTTCCTGTCCCTTAAACAAACCGTGCTCTTTAGTACCAACAAATGAGTTGCAGTTCTTTCGTTTTACATTCATTTAATTAAAACGTAATTTATATTTATGATTCGAAAACGATGTTTGAACTGCCTCCAGTTAACAAGAAAATTGTTCAATTATGCCTTCAAAGGCATGGCGAATCTCTTTCATTGCCGTAACGATTTCAATAGTAATTAAACGTAATTGCTTTCGATAAATCCATTCAAACAACTCCAATTTAGTATTCCTCTCGTGTAACATCTTTATTTGTTCAGGTATTGGTTAAATTAAACTAGTATGTCTTTGATGACTATAGCAATGCTTGTGATGATTATGGATGACCTAAAATATAAATGAAGCGCTCATAGCCCGGTGGCTTGCGTCGATCCTGAGTGATCGACAAAGTTAAGCAAATGCGGGCGCGGCCGGTAGTTAGATGGGTGACCGCTAGTGGTTAACTTTCTTGAGCGCTTCCGTGCTTCGCAGGGCACGTAACGTAAAGTCGTTAGTCCCGGTTATGATCGATAGATAGCAGTTGTTAAGCTACGTCGGAAGGTATCTTAATGTTATCCAAAACACCCCAAGAAACATACTTTGGCAAACAAGAAGAAGAAGAAACATACAACAAGAAACATACTTTGAAATTTGGCATATTTCAGCTTTTTTCGTCCAGTAGTTTCGTCCGTGCGTTGTCTGTCTGTCAGTCACTCAGTAACGTAAGAGTTTGTATAATAGGTTTATTGGTTAATTGCAACACATACCTAATGTCACTTACGAAATAAAATATGCCAACAAATTTCATAGTTGAGTGAATACGTATCTACTATTCAGAGTCACAGTTGGTTGTGCAAATATAGTCATGATCGTATCACGCTCCACAAAACCGCAGGGATAAGGGTATGCCCACAGTCTTAGCGATTAGCGATTTCTAAAGCGTATTTTCGTTATTTACAATCTACTGGAAAATTTCTGATCCGTAATGAACATTTTTTTTTGCTTTGTCTCCTTTTTAGTTATTTTACGTCATGTTACAATTAAATTTATATGTTAAGGATTAATAAAAATATGTGTGGCCTGTATCTTTACAACGTATTTTTTTATTCAACCAAGGTTTCGGGAAGATGTTCCATCGTGGAAAAAACTTTTTATCATTTTGTAAGCAACCTAAATTAGAGTAAATCTCTTCTCCGTTTTCGTTAAAAATAAATACTTGTTTTGTAGGTAAACAGATAAAATAGACAATACTCTTCAAAGGCTTTGATGATTCAACAAACATTTCGGAAAGATGCTTCAACGTGGAAAATAAGCTCGTAACCATTAAATAAGCGAATTCCTGTTTTCTCTTTTTTTCGGTAGATAACACTAAATACTTATTTGGTGATATTCGATAGATAATTATTGATAGATAATTAAGTAGACAGAAATGACACTCTTCAAAGGGTGAAAATAACTTAAATTTCCGAAACCGCCCCTGCTGGCACTACCACCACGCCCTCTACCGTAGCCCGATAAGATCGCGGCGACATCGCCGATTCGGCCACCACCGATAGCATCGTCGATCCGAGATAGCTATCGCGATCGTGCGGACATGTCAATAATAATAGTAGAAAAGTTTTCACTACTGGTATCTCGAGTATTGTCTCTGAACGAAAGTGAGAACTTGATATGTTGTTGTCATATTGTTTTAGTTATGTATGGACTTATTAGATTATTAGATAGACGTGGACAGATGAGTAGTGGTTAGGCTTGGTAACGAAACTTGTTGTTACCGTAGGATTTTCAAGTGTTAGGTATTATAATATTAAGTAATTTAGGAATGGACGATGTAGTATTTAGTTATTATTATTTATTACATTAGGTATATCTGATACTGACAATTAAGGTCAGTTTTTCTTAAAATTTTGTTCAATTTTAAACATTTTTTGTATTTACTATAGGAAGCCCCCACTCAAAATACAACAATTCATTTGGAGACTGACTCGAGTAGGAAAGTAACTAGTCAGACAGATTTAAACCTCTACCATTAGCATTTAATACCTTCAGGATTAAACTGGAAGGTTTTTCTTCACGGTTATAGCGAGTGCCATTAAATGCTTAAAACCCACACAAATACATAAAATCAGAGTCGTTGCCCTGAGATTCAACCCTAAGAGTACGAAGCCGAATTCTTAACCACTAGGCTAGTATCTCCAACACGTCAAAATTCCAAAACAATAATACAAAAACATTACGCAATATGCAAAATATGCTTCAAATCATAATTAATTCCGTCCAAAGGGGAATGAAAGTCTTTGACAGTAAAAATAAATTGGCCGGTACGGCGGAATTGTACGAATTTTATCAGCACACTGGGCCAAGTCACGCTATGCTAAACTTCAACAAAAATGTTATTCAAATGAGGACATTGAATACATTTCTGATAATAAAACATCGCTCATGCCTAAACGTCATACTTACCGGATTATGAAGCAGTAGACGTGGAATAAATTAACTGGAAATAGCATTAGACATTGCACGGAGACAGCCAAATATTTGGAACATATTCTCAAACTGACAGGCCTAAGATCGAAGCCACTGCGCATGTGTTATTTTCAAAAATGATGTTCTATTAAGCTGTGTTATAAAATTTAAAAGAATATCCGAGCATAATCATTTGAGAGTTCTCCCTAATGTTCTCAAAAGTATAGTAAATTTTTAAAATTTTGTTATTAATAATATTGTTAACTTAAATATGTGTAAAACACGACGTATTAAAACATAGGTTTAGTATTGCGACCCAGATTTTCTTTCGTGACACGATATGGGTTCGCAATTTGAGAACCACTGTCCGATCAGATCAAAAATCAAAACACAAGTCGACCCATACGGAAGCAAACTAAATTCATGGCAGTAACCTCAAAGCTATTAAGATTTCATGCCTATCGCTATGACAATCAAGTCCTTGTATTTCAATCCACAATAGGATGCACAATAGACACCGATAAAACAACTGTATTCTAAAACTAACGTTATTATTTAATCACAAGGTTGATTGTTCCATGAACGCGTTTCAGCTTTCCATTGAATGAAATCAGGAAATAGTAAAGATGTTGAGATTTGATTGTGATTGAGAAAACGTCATTATTCACACACAGATTTCTGATAAAGCCACGTGGCTAAGTTCAACATCTGTTTATTTAACTGCAGTATGAATAATCGTGAGGACTCGGCTTTATTAATTCTTGGGCATATCTAGATTTTATGTTTCTGTTTTCAATTTATACCAATCCTTTGAACTCGGGTATCGAGCATCGATGTTAGTTTACAATACCCTGTGGGTTTTCATGTTTTGTGTTTCGATTGTCCGATGGGATGCAATTTTTATGTGATTGCGGCCAGGTTCTGATATAGTTTATAGAGATTCTTGTGCTGATTTGTTAGTATCGAATAGGATACGAAACTACTGGACTGATTATAACCGACTTATACCGATTATATGTATACATATGTGCAGTTCTCAGGTATGTTTAGTAGAAATTGGTCAGGCAGTATGATGTGTATCAGCTCTTTTACCAACCCTTCTTGGCCGACAACTATATTGAGAACCAATACTTTTTTCCTTTCATCTTTCCTTGGTTAACAGCATAGGTACCAATAATGCACTTGGTGTTACTGAAATCCATTGGTGACAACTTGAAATCAGATGACGCATAATTTATTTATTGGCTAACTTGAAAAAGACGCCATAAAAATTAAAAAGTGATCAAGTAAGCTTTCTAACGTGTCTAAACCGATCACTAACAAGTCTTCGACTACGAACACTTCATGCATCAACCACTGTCGGAAATATTCCACGAACTCAAGTTCTCAGCTAGTTCGGCTTACCAATCAGTATTCTAACAAATTCCATCTATTGAGCTGTCTCCATCGCCGGCTACCGTCTACACAATAATTGCCACATATTCCCCCTGATGGCTGCGCGGATTATCCTGTCCATCAACACGGGTCTACTTCCTTTCATTCAAGTGCACGTGATAATTCAGCGTGGAATTAAAAGGTAGCTTCGCTGCCCTTGCGTTTTAGGGCTGTATCAACAATAATATAACTTTAAGTACAAAATAGTCTTTAACATCGACAAGTAATTGTACTAAAGTACCTAAGGACATTATCAACATAACTGAAGTCAATTAAATATCCATTGTTAGGATAACTCAAAAATACTCGTTAGATGTCGATCAAATTTTCATTGAACCACGTCACAAACACCAGCTTTTGAATATCAAAATCGATTCACATAGTAAAAAGTCATAAGGTTATATCCATCCAAAAAAACCTAAAATTGACAACCTCCTATTTTTTAAGGCTGTTAAAAATATTGCTAGTAACCCCAACCCTGTTAGTAACGGAAGTAGGCAATAATAAATGTTCCCACAGTCAGCGTGAAATTGCATGTTGTGGCAACGCAACGCACATAGTTACGAGCGACTACTGACCACTACGCTATGGCCCAATCAGAACTAAACAACCAATTATTATTATTATGATAATTATCATACCTACAAAATTCCATAACTTTTTATTGTTTCCCAAAAGTGACGCTTTCTGAAAATGGCGGTTTTTTAATTTATGGAATTATTAACGGAATTATCGATGCAAATAAGCATGCAGCACCACCCTTCCGCTGTCGCCCATGACAACTGTGACCGACCTAGAACAAGACTCAATTTATTGTTTACTAGCGACCCGCCCCGGCTTCGCACGGGTGCAATAACTATTTAATGGATGTTATTATACATATAAACCTTCCTCTTGAATCACTCTATCTACTAAAAAAACCGCATCAAAATCCGTTGCGTAGTTTTAAAGATTTAAGGACACAAAGGGACAGAGAAAGTTAAAAGATGGTGTAAAATTAATAGTTGGTTAGTTTGTTAATAAGTGTGAGGACAGAGATTGTTAGTGATAGTAAGTCCTGTTGGTTGATGTTAGTAATTGTCCAGTTATGATTGTTAGTATGAGGCTCGTTCTTATTCGGTCCCGGATGCGTGGCTACTAAGTCTGAGGTGATCACCTCAAATAAAGTTTAACGGGCTCCACATCTATCGATCTTAACATATCGACGAAATTTAGCAAATGCGGACGCGGTCAGTAGTTGGATGGATGACTGCTAGCTTAGTCAAGCCATGCCGGAGTGCCTTTGCAGAATGATAATTTCCGATACATGGGTTAGCTACTAACCCCTCCACTACGCGTTGGAACAGCGTGGTGGTGTAAGCTCTAGTGGTGGAGTGGTCCGTGCTAGGTAATGGGCCATTAATGGTTTGAAGCTAATGTAGTCAAGTAGAACACCCTTTATTTGGAATAGTAAGCACACATTTGCCTCCGATTGACACTTCTATGGCTGGAATTTGTTAAATACTCCGTTTGAATACATAATCGGATACACAGTGGTTGCATCACAAGAGATAAGCGATGAACTGTATGATTTTTATAATTTACATGATATCGACATAACATAATTTATTTTGTATCATTAAGTATATTTTAAAATGATAAAGTGTGTCTTATGTCAAGTAAACCTTTAAAAAATGGATAATAAAATTTAAAATATGAATAATATTAATAGTGCTTTTATTCGTACATTTCAGTACAAGCCGCGCAGTATATTTTAGCAAACAAAGATTCCGGATTTCAATTTCGACGGTTGCCTATTAGTGAAATGACTTTGCAATAAATATTTAACAGTAGTTGTCCAGTTAATGACTTATCTTTTTTGCAACAATTCCTGGCCAATTGTTTTTTTCCTTTTATCTGCAACCATGGAGTTCCACAAAGTAACGCCTGATACAATTAATGACTTAATTTTCAAGTTTGATAGGCATGTGTTTCATTTATATTATTTTATAATAAATACTAGCGAAGTGACGGTACCTAAATTGTTCGCCGACGAGTATAGCTAATAGTTCCTCGCCAACAATGAGACACGTCCCTAATTCACCAGAACCGTTACCTTTGAGGTTTTGACATATTGGTATATCGATAGTAATGACAACCTTATTGGGTAACTCCGTAGTATCCAACTGACTGCTGAATAGAACCGTACTTGATTTGGATAAATCAACACCATGGTAACCATGGTTGGAAAATTGTACATTGATACCTCAAATAAATACTAGGTATTTAATGTCTCTTGTAATTTTTGTCAGTGATATAGTTCCGAAACGCATGACATTCAACAATTATATTATCTATTTCATTAACTCTTACAACCAAATGGTTTAACAAAAATCTGCTTTATCCACTAATGGAATATAAGCCTGTGGCCTTGTCTTGTGTGTCTTGCGCGGCAATATCCACACCACCAATTAAGAACTTCCTTTTAAAAACTGACATTCGTTTCATCACTAAACTGTACCCAAGTCATTGTAGCAAATAACAAAACAAACAAACTCCTACCTACATAGAAAGCCAACGACCTTTGCTACACAAATTGCTAGTGGCATGCAATTTCACTATCAATTGAAGAGGGAGGAAACAATGAATTAGGAAGCGTATGTGGGCCCGTTCGTTACTCTTAATTGATGTTTATTGCTAAGCTAATTCCACACGCGGTTCTATGGAGCCGATTAGTGGGAACCCAGTTATTTTTGTAATATGAATGTCGAATGAAGCAGCTTTTAACGCGCACACCGCACGCGGGCGGCGTATTCTAGGGAGTATTTTTTATTACTTTTATTTCATTGTTACTTTATTTCAATAGGTTCAAACGGAGGCAAATAAATAATAGTAACATTAAATATCATAATGTCATTAAATAAGTGCACGCGTATCTGAGATATTAAAAATACCACTTAAACACTTGATTCAACAATTGTTCATATTATTTATAACGAATTGTGTTGTATCGTATCCGTACAAAACACATTAAACATACATATCACGAAGACACAAAGCCATTATATTCAATAATTGATTCATAAACGTGAATATTATTTAAGTTCATCGTGCGAATATCGTGAACACAATTCAATATTACCGATACTCGAGTGTCACTATATGATATCACTATCAGAAGCCCGAAGCTGAAAGAAATAGGGTCGCCACGCCAGGTATAAACGTTTTTTGAGACATTTTATTCTGCAATATTGTTTTAAATTTTTAATAAGGTTATAGATTTTTTTTAATTTAGGTTACGTTAATAGCTTATATCCGTTATGCATATTTTTAATTACTAATACGAGTATGTAATTCCAGACTTGAATGCAAATCTTTTGTTTAAATGTTAAAAGCTTTGCAAGTGTGAAAATAAAAATTGTTTAAACACTTACAACTGTTCTGACAACCTTATAATTAATTTTAAAGACATTTTTAGACCAAAATAATCTATTTTATGATTTCTGATTTTAATTAGAAATATGCAACGCATACGTAAGCCGAAATTAAGCTGAGAAATACACACAGGACACTCGACAAAAAACGTTAATTAACACAAAAGAATCCTCGTTTCGAATGTAAACCTGGTCATCCTTATGGGAACGGCTAGTGGTGGGCTATAAATAAAATAATCGAACGGAGATAAAGTCGTGAAATAGGTAATTATTGCGCGGTCCCGCAGCCACGAAGCTAAATACGTAACAATATTCACTAGAACCTTACTGATGCGGTACTTACATGAGAACTGTGCTTTATACTCCGTTCGAGTTCTATATGGAATTAATTTCAATGGCAACAAATACAAATGCCTGCTTTCCGCGTCTGTGATCAAGGTTTATTGTAGATTGACGGCGAAGAATATTTATAAAAGGCCATAAGTAACCGTTCCAGACACGAAAAATAGAACCACTTTGAACCGTTATTGAACAATGTTTCATATCCGGAAACGGTGTCTGTGTGTATTGCTCTAACACGCAATGTATGAATCTTTACTTCTGCACTAGTCTATGGTTTGTGGTCGCTTCACTCGTCAAACTTTTACCGAATTTTCTCAAATCCATGTTCTCCAGATCAGGAAATCCAATATCCAGTACAGCAACAAGTGAATCTCAGTTTATTGCTTCATATCTGGAGCTGAGGGCTCGCAACAGGTGGCTTCGCTATTTCTTATGCTCAAAAGAATAAGGTCGCAATTTATCGTGCAATCTTTTAAGAGAGAAAAATACTGCAAACTTTTCTTCTTGAAATATTGCTAAATGCTCCAGCATTTATCTCACGAGTAAAAGACATTTTTATGTGTCTTGTTGTAACGAGTTTTCTAACTTATTATACAAGTAAACCCGACCTCGCTTCGCTTGAGAAACAACGCCTTGGTCAACACAGTGATAAGGGTTTGTTCACCCTTAACATTTTTTTGCCAAAACAACGTTTGCCAGGTCAGCTAGTTTTTAATAGTTTTCTTTAGTACTTAAATAAATACCAAAAATCTTTGGTAGCAAGAACGATACCAATAAAAATAGTTTGTATTTTGACGTGACAACGTCTTATAAATTGGATTGCCGGGTGGCACTTCAAGAAACTGCGTTAGTAAGCTCCGCTCACGTTATGCGCTTACAATGAGAGCGAGTGAGAGGCACGCGAGCCCGACTAAGAGCGAGAGAGACAGACATAAACGTCCCTTCCTCCTTAACATTACTTATGGTAGCTACGGCGTACACACGTTGGCGTGTTTCAGAAAATGGTACAGCGCCATCTCTGGTTAAGTAGAGTAATCTAGTTTGTTACCTCACTTAGTTGTGACTAATGGTTAATGGTCTAACGGTTAGCAGCGCTAGATGGCGGATGGTGTTACAATGTTTTAAATATAATTCTTTGTATATGTTTACCCCATGAAGATACGGGAACGCAGGGTCAACTTCACAAATAACCACAACTGCTTCCAAACCCAAAATAGCAGTTTATTATAAAACCAAAGAAGTCGACACATTGCCCTTTACAAATTTTTCTCTTATATAAACTCCACGTTACACTCGTTAGCGCGTTTCACAAATTGGTAAAATGCCATCTTGTTTACAAGTGAGGAACTATTTAACAAAAATAAAACATTAAACTTAAATTGCTTCCGCCTTCACATGACGGTTAGACAGTATAAATAAATGTTTTAAATTGTTACTATTATTTCATCCTTCTTCCTACTATACGAATGAATATTCACATTAAAATTATTTTACCACTCAAAGTCGTTGTCACGTAAAACTTTCGCCCGTATACCGACTACAGGCAACCAATTTTTATTATAGTCTTTATTTAATGCCTTTGTACATCACTCACTTCATTTCAGTAAAAGTGAATTTTGAAAGGCTTATTCGTAACTCTTACTCATATCACAATGTGCTCAATCATACTTGATGCATTGTTAACAAATCATCGCGGATTTATTCATGACTACATTTTAGTCTCTACGACTACGATTTTTAATAAACCTAATGTTATCAACTAAGTTACTGGATCAACATGGTTAAGTGAGGGCAGAAGATGTTTTAGATGAATAAAAATACTTTAAATGAGTCTAACATTACAAAGTATTCGATCTTACAGCGCGCGGCAGCGGCATGAAATTCTAATTAGAATCGATTGATCTAATTAGATAATAGATAATATGAAACAATTCATTTTCTTTGCACAGACACAAATAACAATGATCTAATTATAAACATAATTTAATAAGCTACATATAGTATTGATGTGGCTTACTATACTGAATAAAAAAAATATGATACCTCGCCGATATTTCATGCAATTTTAAGCGTATCGTGTTGCAGTCGTGTCGTGAGCTGTAAAACGCCATAAATCGTAGGCGATTCCCTGTACCATTGCGCCAACGGCCCTCATTAGCATGGTCTTGTTGATCCTTTCACCTTTCAACTGTCATACTTCAGCCAAATTTATTAAAGTTATATGGATATGGGTTATAGATAGATAGATAAATTCTTATTAGGATAGATAGATAATTTCTAGGGTTATTCGTGTAACTTTAACTTTGTGAAACTTTTTATTTCATTATGTTTCATTTTATTATTTTATCTAACTATGTTCTAACTAGCAGTATTCTAACAAGCAATTTTTGTTAACGAAACTTTTAAAGTTATAGTTGAATCGACGGATGTTTTCCCGTGAAGTGCTTTTTACTTTTGTTGAAAATAAAAATGAAATGGATTTTATTGGAACTTGGTTTTTACAAACACTTTTAGATTTTTGCAGTTAATCTCTACCGTGTATCGTATTGAGGTAAAACCATATCTTTTTAAATTAATAGGCATTGACGATAGGTGGACATAAAAATGACAGCTCGGGAAATCGAACCAAGGACACTTATGTACTCTGTAGGGTAACTATACTTAAATTGTCGTTTTCATTGTCGTCTACAAATCCTTACATTTTTTAATTATAATAAAATCACAACAAAATACCACACAACATAAGTAGGTAGGTACTAGCACAAAATAAAGCGACTATTCTATCATCCTACTTAGTCGGTACAGAGTAACACGTGTAAATCCAAAACAGAGCATCATCAGGAAGTACACTATGCGAGCGGGTTACATATTGCCTCTAGATTTCATATCTCTATGCCCGTCACGTTGTAACGTTACACAATTTGTACTCAGATTCACAGTTTCACACCTCTAGATATTGTTTTGAGGTTAACACGATTGATAGTAGATATAATATTATTGTACTAGCTCACTTGGAAGTTGTTTTCTGCATATTTTATGTTATAGCTGAGTTTGTATGGTATAATATAAATATGGGTTGCGCCCTCCTATGAAACCCTAACTCTGTAAGTAGTAAGTACACTTTCCCGTAGGATATATTTAGAGCTATCCATACACGTTCCCTGTGTCGTAGTTGGTGAATGAGGAATACACTATACAGTAACTTTCGCAGATCAGGAACAGTTACAATTCATTACTAAAATTTCCACTTCCCTGGGAATTTAAATCCGGATCGACATGGTTCACGATAACCTCACTCAGTATCGTATTATTGTGGTCACGACAAAATGTCGCAATGCTGCGTGTCGTTTTGTCGCGTCGATGTCGCAAGTGTGAACAGCCTTACTTCCGATTACCAACATGCGTGGGTTCCGTAATTCAATAGTTTTTGCTCGCCGCTCATCCTATATTAAAATCAATTCTAACTGTAATGTAAATAGAGATAGAAAGTTGATGATATCTAGGGCTGCCACTAAAATAAATTAACTTTGCAAAATTATTACGCGGGAAGAAATAATATTAAAAATTATATTGAGAAATCAATTTTTGTAGGTGTAGGTACATGTTTATGAGTATAGTTATTTTTTCGAAATACAAATATTTAGGTAGGTATAATAGTATCTATAGGTTTATTAGGTAGTAATTTAATAAAGTGGAACAAATTTTTTTGCGATCGTCACATTTATTCATTAAGAACGCTATCTAACATCACGCTTCAATACTTAGTGAGCCTTTTTTACAAAAGTGAAACGGAGTTAACTACAAAGGTTGTTTGTTTGTTGTACCAAACTTTTAACGAAATTAATAACGCCGAAAAAAGTTTTGATGTAAAAACGTAAAATAACGCGATGCTGCGTCGGTATCCAATTTTGAAAAACCTTCTACACTATAGGTACATTTAAGTTTTTTCAGCGTTGATAACTAAACGGTTGACAACCCTATCATTATACGAACCTTATATAAAGGAGAGTACACACTAAACTTTCCGATTTGGTTGGCTTCACAAGCTTTACTCGTGAGTAGTTTCTCCTACTGCACCTTATTTATCTACTGAGACTTAGATCTGCATCTCTTGATAATCTGTAGTAGACGTTATAAAAAATCTGCGTCACAATACTCTACCGAAAGGAACTTTGATTAGTTAACTAACTTATACTTGTCTAACTATAACAGTTGCTTATTAATATTCACCATGCCCTCTGAAGCACTGATGTACTCATAATTACATTCTGTAGGTAGATACCGCTATATTGTCTTATTAAATTATTCGTGTAAGTCATATCAATGACTATTTTGTACGATTGTTGGCTACTTCGAAGTTTATTTTTATTATTGACAATATTTTTCCATAATGGTATGTAAATAATCATCCAAACCAGTCTTACACCGGAAAGTTTTTATTTACTGGATTTCGTGTTTAAAAACAATCAGCATTCATTTCATTTAATCCCATACTATCTAAAAACATAACGAAATTCCAATGTGTATCAATACAATGTGTGGTCTGTCTGTGATGTTGTTGCAATGAATCACTTCCGTTCAGTAATTGCCGAAGATGTTGGGTTGCACGGCACGCGTGGTGTGTCGCTTGGTCGCTTCCGACGATAATAACAATTGAATTTATCCTCTCCGATTGTCATTAATTGTTCTCAGGAAATTGTCTCCTAAGATATTGCGTATTGGAAATTTTTGAAAAGGGATTTTTGATTAAGATAATGTATACTTGGCTTGGTGAAATAACGCCACGTGCAAAATTATCAAGATAATCAGTCTGATTGATCTTGAAGTGGGTGAAAATTAGGCTGAAAGATTAACGTTCAGGATCGCTGTTTCAAGGGTCCTGGGTTCGATTCCCAGCGAGGCGGAAATTTTAATGATTACTTTATACAAACATACATATTTCCCTCCTCAGTCTGGATGTGTTATTGCATGCATAGTGTGGGGCTATGAGTTATTTATTTATTTATTCGTGTTGTCCATGTCACCAGCTACACAAGGAAAGTTTTAGATAGGTATCTTTCATTCGTCAAAGGCCAGTTTTAGAAAATGTAAAAAATATACCTTAAATAAGTAAACACCCACCTCTGTCTAAAAGACTTTTTAAATCAATAGTCTAAAAAGAACATACCCGTTATTAAAAATTATACAGCGTGCTATTTTTTATTAATCGGAAGTTCCCTGAACAAGACGTGCGGTCAAAGATAAACTAAGGTCATGAATGAGAGAAGACATGTCATTTGTCCGAGTTAGAACATGTTTTGTTCATCGTTGTAATTGATCTTCGGCAATCGATATGAATATCAAAATATCTTGTTTTGGTTATGGTACAAGTAAACAGGAGGTAGCGGAACGATTTATAGAGTATACTAAAGAGATAGAGCACCGAAAAGTTGACGAGCATTTATTTCGTTGTACTGCTATTTCACCAGCCTATTTTACCAGAATGAGAGTACTTGAAGACTTTCTACCAATTTTTTATAATGACCAACATATTATATTATCTGCAGTAACGCTTGTAGATGACGCCGGCGCCGGCGAGAATTTAAAATACCCCAAGTATTTGCCTACAAGTTAAATAGAACTGTGAAAACACGTAATAAAGTTAAAAATTTTATGGTAAGGAGTCGCAATTCCATATTCCCGGCGACTGCGACTCAAGTATAGCTACAGCTACACAAGTTAACCGCCCTCGTTGTGCTTCAGGATCCGTAGATATCAGACGCGTGAGTCCCGTTCCCGTAGGAATCTCGAGATAACAAGTAGCCTATGTATTATTCTGGAATACAAGCTACAACACTGCCAAGTTTCATTCAAATCCGTAGTTTTTTTTCGTGAAAGAGTAATAAACATCCATTCTCACAAACATTCACATTTATACTATTAGTAGGATAGAGATCGCTTTCCGCTCTACACTTGACTAGTACAGAACAGCTATTTGCATAGCACCGCCGCGCCGCGGCGCGTCGGTCGGCATTGTACGACTGATGGGATCATTCACATTGTGTCACCGCGTTACTCTCGCCTAGATTGTTAATTTAATTGTTTTTAGGGGTCTTTGCGACATTTATTTAATAACTATTTATTTATTAGAAACTCTTCTATCTCATCTCACATTATACAGGGATTTCACTAACGTTAGATAAGTTAAGTTAATAAGTACCTACACTAATTACAATGTTACGATTTTTTATAAATTCAGTTGTGTGCACATGATTTTGAACAGTTTTGCCAATATTTCGATCCAGTTACATGGATCATAGTCACGGCAAGACTGTGAGTGCGGGGAGAAACTCTTGACAGGTGACACTTGACATACACTAATAACAGATAAGTCTGTCAACTGTCCGTCTTTGTTTCATCGTTTTGTTTCAGAAATGTGAATACCAGTTTGTGTTTAATTTGTTTAGTGTCCACGATTATATCAGATTATATCAAAAATATCCTTAAAGGTATATAACCTTTCTTCTGTCCTTCTATTATAAAACATGAATCTTAAATTTTGTGACAATTTTTTTTCTTCCTACTTTTATTCTTTCTTGACATAAACGCGTCAGTGATAGCTTTGACGACGGGAGCACTCGGTTTACATAAAAAATATTATTATAGAAGAATGTACTTCCAAAAATAAAATAAAAACTCAAAACAATACACAATACCGAACCCTATCCACGTTACCTCAGATTCGAGCTTGACCATTATTTAATCCCATACACGATTAGCGTTACCACCCAACCATGTATTAGCCTTATGAAGATGAAGAATGGAGATACTCTCACATAATAGATTTACATCATGTACGGTGGATAATATCATTTATCTTGTGCTATTTGATCTTTAATGTTTGTACACCTTGTTCATGTTATAATAATTTTATTAATGGTCCTGTATGACAAAGTCATGTTTGTGTTGAGTTTTTAATGTAAGTATTTGTGAAGCAATTGATAAATAAGAATTATTATGAACTAAAACAAAACTAAATATATCTTTTACGGTATGGAATAAATTGCCTGCTTCAGTTTTTCAGTTCAATTATAATGTGGGTGTCTTCAAGTCAAGAGTGACTAGGTTTTTTCTATGTAAGCCTGCTTTACCGTCTTAGGGGTACTTCGTCGTGTAACATCAGGTGGGTTCGTTGTCAAGGGCTAACTTAAGTCTTATAAGTACAAAAAATAAATACATAACGTTGAAGTTATTATCACAACAACATTATTAAAATATTCTTCTACACATAGTTAACAAATCAACGACTTTCCACGAACATGTATATAAAATTCACAAAACAACTATACATAACATTATTAAAATATTTATCTACACATTGTTAACAAATCAACGACTTTCCACGAACATGTATATAAAATTCACAAAACAACTATACATAACATTATTAAAATATTTATCTACACATTGTTAACAAATCAACGACTTTCCACGAACATGTATATAAAATTCACAAAACAACTATACATAACATTATTAAAATATTTATCTACACATTGTTAACAAATCGACGAATTTCCACGAACCGCGCTAAGGCTCGGTGCGCACGAGCGACCGCGCGACAATTACACACCGGCCATTGTTCGTGCTCATTCGGTCCGGCGCGTTGTAATTACACGGTTAGGTACGCGCAAATTGTTGCGCTAGCGAACCAATGGAGTAGCTTGATGCCTTTTATTTCCTTCAATCCTTGAGTTTTCTAAAGAGGTGCATTTGCCATAGACGTTTTTGCGTATGAAATTGCTTTAGTAAATTTTTTATCGTAGTCCAATAAATAGCCTTGAAAGTTGTGTTTTATTGAAGTCCAATAGCCTTGAAAGTTATGTTATGTCATTACAATGTATACAAGTAACTTAATTTTGAATTGAGTTTTGGTTGTGAAGTTGAATAACAGTGACCAAAATATTTATTTTTGTCACGTTTGACAGGTTCTATGTTTAGCTATTTTCGTAAATCCATCATGCAGAAATAAATTAATGGGCAACTACTGAGCACGTATCTATCCTCATGATCGAGGTGGCCTAAAGCATACTTAACCACGCTCCAGTGCAGATTCCTGGAGGCCTCTATTATTTTTGTACAATAGTAGTATTTAAGCTATGTTAAAAGCCTTCAGGTGGCATAAAAATTTCCAATGCTTGAATTTTCCGCTAATGCCTTCAGCTCCCAGCTCTTAAGCATCCTCAGTTATGATTATGAAGATAGACCAAATAGTTATTACTCCAAATTCATCTCATCTACTCTACATCTCTCAATATTTAATATTCAAAAGCGTGTCTACACTTTACTAACAACCAAAGCAGTCAGTCACGTCGGCAGCCGACAGTGCAGTGGCGCGAATCTGTTTTGGCTAATTACGATCAAAGCGTACTAACTTTACATGGGTAGGTTTAGCACAATATCTTGAGAAATTCACCGCTCTACTATGTAAATACATAAGTTTAGCTAATAAAAGGTAAGTAGCTTATATAAGGTGCGTAGGTCATGAAAGGCCCAATTTGATTAGAAGAAAAACTTTTGTAAAAAAATGCGTGTAAGTGTAAATAAATCAATAAAAAATATTATTTACAAAACTATTAACACGTATTCCTTCGCATTACCGAAGTTCAGCTGTGACTACGATCCATGCAACTAGGCCTAAATATCGTACATCATAATACATACTGTGAGTTAGGTACACCCTGCAAGTGATAACTGAAAATAAATCAGCGTGCGGAGTGTGAACCAAGGCCTCAAGGTTCGTAATCTAATGTTGAAAACGCTGAACTATCTCTGTTACTACCTACATAATATAATATACTGACCATAAATGATAATAAAAACCCGTGTAGCAAAGCAGTCGTTACTAAGGTATGAGCCGCAGCCGTTCGTTGGCGCGGCTGCGGAATAACAATGAACACGTGCTGCCGTCTGCCGTCTACACTGATACATTATTGATACTTCGACAGACGGTACGGTTTTTTGTATACATGACATTGTTGGGAAGGAATGGTAGATTACACTTAAGATAGATAGGTGGTAGAGCCTAGAGATCGCCCGGGGTAGTACCACCGCCCACCGAGGTACTCAGTACCATTCCTACCGTCATAATAATTGTTTTTAAGAGCAATTGTGTTCCGGATAGGAAGGTGTGGAGCCGGTTCACTTTTTTACAGGCGACCATCTCAGTCCTCAGGGGTAGCAACGCATCTGTGACCGAATTGGAACAAGACTCACACTAATCATTACTAACTCGACAATACTAATATTAACTAACAGGACTAACTATCACTAACAGTCCCTGTCGTCACACTTATTAACAAACTAACCAACTAACATTCTAACACCATCTACTAATTGGACTAACCACCCTAGTCCCTAAAATGGGTCTTGTTCTAAGTCGGTCACAATTGCCATGGGCGGCAGCGGAAGGGTGGTGCTGCATGCTCGTTTGCTACCTTAATTCAATAAAAAAAAAAAAAAAAAGGCACTTCTAACATCACGCTATTTATTAGCTACGCGACTGCAACGCAATTCAAAATTCGCTGTATCTGACAGTGACACTGTTCTCTGACAGGATACGCATCGTAGACGCGTCGCTTTCATACATTGACAAGATCCTAGTCGCTTGCAAATAGCGTTGTGTGAGAACTGCCTATCTTTTCGCGTACATTTGACGACCCAAATGGCGCAATAGTTTACATGCAAGATCGCTGTTCACTGGGTCCTATTCTATCCTGGGTCCTGGGTTCGATCCCAGCGAGACGGACATTTGAATAATGAGTTTAAACTTCCGTTCTCGGTCTGGGTGTATGTCCTTATCTTGTCTGTTGTCCATAGCACCCACGACATAGAAAATACAATGGAGAAAAACATCTTTCATCATAATCATCATCCGAATCTCCATAATTGGGCTTGAGGCGATTAGAAATACCATGTCTTTTATATAAACATTATTCAAAAAACAAGCATAAAAATACAGCTACAATGATGAAATCCATGCCTCCTAATCTTTTCACAGCTAAAAATTTACAAAACCATAAATTGATTACCAACACTTCGCAGCTAACACCACCATAAAACGATGGTGAAAACCACCGTTCATTAGCACCATCGAATCATGGGGTTACCGATTCTCATTATCATAACTTGTGTTCTTATCTGCATTATATTGCGAGTTATAAAAGGTTGGTTCAAAGTTGAGAGATTTTATGCCTAATGCAATGTGCCGATTTATGTTGAAAATGTTGTAAAAGTTCATAAATTCCTGCATAATTAAAAAAAAATTACTATGATCATAATCTTTGTGAAGTTTTAACTTGAAGCGAGTTAAAAATACTTTTAATATCAGCTTCGCAAATTATTTCAAGAAATTAAAACGTAAAATTTTGATATTTTTTATTCAGCTGAAATTAAATTACATAAATGGGCATATACAAACTAAATAAGTTCAGCGCCTTTTCCATTTTTCTGATTTTCAAGCTATTGTACTTTTTGACAATAAACAAATTAGAAACTTTGCAAAGCTTTCTCGGAAATTATGTGATAGTGAAATAATAGTAGATTGTATGACAAGGGTGCAAAGTAATATTTTTTCGGCGAGGGCGTTTTTTGAATCCAGAGCGAAATGAGGGATTCTAGAGTAGGATCCCGAGCGTAGCGAGGGATTCTTTAGTAGAATCCCGAACGTAGCGAGGGATTCAAAGTACGTCGCCCGAGCCAAAAATATACTTGCACCCGAGTGATACACTCTACTTTTCATCACCCACTATGAGAAAATAATATATATATGACGGGGGCACTTGTCAGGATGTCAAATAAAACAAGAGTTCAGAGCCACCAACAGCACACAACCAGCTACTTTATTCAATGCTCATGTATGGCTCATTATGAATATTCGGTTTGGGTTTACTTTGGTATTGATTGGATTTGCTTTGCGATATTACGATATTGATTTATTGATCGAACCACTCGCACTCGCGGATACACTTTATTTATTATTATTAGAGATTCACGGCATTAAAATTAATAAGGACTTTTTACAAGAACAATATTCCGATCGCACGCGACATTAATTTCTTTTCATATTTCTCCATTAATGACAATGCTCCCGCGCGCCACAGAGTATCAATTCACCATCGACCACCTCGTCTACCACAGATAAAATAGCATCAAACAAGTATCCTATCTCCGACATATATATAATAGAAAATAATACGTAAAAATGCACGAAAACTTAATTTTAATTTGAAAACGAAATCTTAATTTGATTTCTTTTTTTATTATTCAGCTGGCGGGGCCCTCGCGTCGTACCAGACATTCTTTATTCAAACAATATTTGAGTTCGACTTCTTTAGCGCAAAATACTAAAATGTTCTAAATTCAAAATAGGACGGAAAAGATCTAGCCGGACGGAAAAGTTGTATGAAAATTCATTCCGGCCCGCTGAATAGAAAACAGCAACTTTGGAACCCCGTAAGTCCGAACCAAGTCGTCTTTTTCGAATAGGTGTGATGAAAAAGATATTATCTCACTAATTAAACAAGATCATTTTACTTAATCTACTGAAAAGAGAGGTTAATAAGTAGGAAGTGGTTGGAATGCTCGAACATTAAAGCCATAATGCTTTTGCGATTTAATAACGCTTAGTGAAATTCATTAGCACAATTCACCACGCGACAGGAAACGTATCCCGGTACATAGGAAATGGTTTATATCTGATATCTAATCATAATATATGTCTGTCTGTCCATCCGCTTCCTCGCACGACCTCATGCGTAATGCATGCGGTAACAGCTGACTGCGAATTACCAGGTGTTGCCAGAAGATACTTTGTTATAATTACCGACGTGAAAATCCAGATTACTTACTTTTTACAGAAAAAAAACAGATTTTGAGCTTTTTGAGCTATCACTTTTTGATGATGTACATCGAAAAGTGATAGCTCAAAAAGTACCTACTCGTCAGATGTCTCACTTTTATATGGGGTTAGATGACAGGCACTAGCTTTTGAATAAAAACAGAATCAACAAAATCGGTTTACCGAGTAAAAAGTATGAGTTCATTGTATGCCGCAAATGAAAAATAAAACTGCTCAGATGGCTGGAGAGCGTGTATGGAAGCCTTCCTGTATAGAAAATCTTTCAAACCCTTTTCCAATATTCAATGCATATTTGATTTTATGTGGAACATAATAAAATCCTGTTAATAGGATATTAATAATATAAACATGACAAATTGATCAACCCCATATCAAAATTACACTTTAATGAAATTTCTCTTTAATACGCTTCGTCTACTTGAGACCAAATGCCTGAGCAAAGATTTTATTTTATAAGTATCCATACTAATATTATAAATTAATGCGAAAGTTTGTCTGTGGGTCTGTTTGGTTGTGTGTCTGTGACGCTTTCACGGCTACACCAATAGCCCGATATTTTCCAAAAATCAACCCCTAAAGGTTTGAAATAGGAGAAGAAAGTTTGTATGAAAAATCTCTAGCACGACCGATTTCGATGAATTTTCTCAGTAAGGTATTTGATGACGCAAGGTCAAAAATCGGCTACCTACTTATTTTTACAAGAACCAACCCCTAAGGGGATGAAAACAAAAAAAATCAACTACACACACATAGGAGGATAGCTTGTTGTATAATATTTCAACCACTTTACTGAGTGACTGAATTACTGACAGACAACACTCAGTCGAAAGTACCTACTGAAGGCATTAAGCTGAAAGGCAAGCATACTCCTTGCTTGGGGAGTGTAGGAGAGCACTAAGAGAGGATTTTTTGAAAGCTATTGCGACATTTAAATGATGTCGGAGATATCAAAAAAGTGATAGGTACACTCATCATGAGTGCATGAGCCCACTTATCCATTAGGTAGGTGTGCTGGCTAAATGGTAAATGGTAAATGCAGATTGGTGGATTACACACATCTTTGAGAACTTAGTGAAAAGTTTTAGGCATGCAGATTTCCTCACGATATTTTTCTTTGCCGAAGCAACTTTAATTATATTTAGATACGCATATGTTTTTTTTAGATTTGCGAGCAGGATTCGCATCTAAGCCCACTATTGGGGAGTCTAAGTTTCAAATATTGTCACAGGTTTTTTTTAACTTTTACTTACTATTATTTTTTACGCACTACAACAATGATGATTGTTCCTAGTTTTCTACCAATTTTTTTGCATGAGTTCTATCTTCTATCGCTATCGTGGACGGCGGCCACAATGGAGATGCTTTCAGTATATTTCAGTCGGGTTTAATTTATCAGAGGGCCGATCAAAGAGGTTGATTTTATCATAAAATCTTTTACATTTTGTTTTTAATGGATCTTATAACCGAGTCCTATATGGAATGCCAGAGTGTAATTGGTTCGACAAGAGATTCGTACTCTATGTCGAAGTTGAGACATTCTTATAAGTCTCAATTCAAAGATTTTCGATGCCACAAATGACATGAAATTTCTTAATAGACTTCCGAGGCAGTTATGATTTTAAAGTTATATCGTCGCGGACATAAACATTTCAAATGTCAACGGGTCTCGCAATGTTTAATTGTTTTACCGATATTTTGTTCTTCGTCATCGAGTTTAACGACCGTGTATATAATCAAAGAGTTTAACCAAAGAGTTTAACATTGTAAACACAAATCAAAAACGTAAGTAGGTACCCGTTTGAATTTTGGTTAGTTTCGAGATGGTTGCGTTTAACGCTTAAGAAGTTACATACAGCAAGGTTTGTAAAAAGTTGGCTCGGCTATTGAATTTTCTCGTGTGAAGTTTCATTACATTTTCACGTATTATTAATGCACCGATTTCTTTTTATTTTACTTTATAACTTTTCAAATTCATTCAAATTTAAAACCATTCAATTCTCTTGACTATGAAGTCAATAAGTATATTGAACTCATAGTCAAGAGAATTGAATGGTTTAGGTAGTCCTATGCACGTCATTTTTCTATCACGTCTACGAAGAGTTTCGTTAAGTAGTAAGCAGTAGATAGATACCTACTAAGTATCTACGCCCCTTAATCCTTGTCCTTTTGTGCAACACCTATTAAAGTTACTCCATTTTCTTGTAGCCCTGTTTAGCTACCAATTTTGTTGTAATTACCCATCGTAGCCTTTCTACCGTGGTGGAAACCGTAATTATGCCCGTAAAGGCAACAACTCAGTTCAAAATAACACCAACGTTTAAGGAAACCGCAGGCCATATATATTACAAGTAAGTTGTTACAAAATAGAATGCTTCACTAGCGAAACTTGTGCGAGCGAAATGCGATCAGCGATTTCTTTTTATTTTGTGCAACTTTGTAACAAACATTACCGGTAGTTAATCTGTGGGGGGTAACACAAACCAATGGGGGTTCCAAACTAAACAGATATTTTGAAAATGACCACATTATTGTACCTTTTAAACGTTTCGTAATTTTTATGGAATAAGGTAGTCAACGTCTATGCAGCACCACCCTTCCGCTGCCGCCCATGACAACTAGGACCGACCTAGTACAAGACCCTATTTCGGGACTAGGACAAGGTGGTTATAACATCCTTGGACTAGGATGATTAGTCCAGGATAGGATTGGTTATTTACATGAACATAGTAAAATCAGTTCCCCGTTACTCGATGACAATGAAACAAGACCCTGAAACGATAACGCAACAGGCAACAGATCGTGACCCCACAAATAGGACGCCCACAGTCCATTGTGTGTTGGTAAAACAAAGGCTCCCATTGATCGCCAGTGGGACACGCATTAATTCGTTATTAAACTTCAGCCAACTTTCGACGCTTCCTCAACTTAAGCTGTCATCAGCGATGATAATCATTACGTGTTACAGTTATCAACAGTTTGATGACTTGATACTTGAATACATGGATTGGTGGTCAAAGATTTTGTCATGCGAATTTTATTTTCATAGTACTCGAATATAAATTTAATATTCGTGTTCATCAATCATCATCAATATTCATGGAATCTGTATATTAATCCATGAAGCAAAATTTGCACTACAATACAACGACTTTTTACGAAAATTACGCGGACGTATGAATATGAAATTTTGAATAGATAAAGTATGTAGAATTTAGAGATATGTAGATGGAGCAGGAGGGCACAAAGATAACATTTTGGTACAATAATACATTAGGAATATATTAATTTAACAAAGAAAATTTAACCACACTAATACAAGTTACCCTACCTATGCATACTTATTACCACGCTTTTAACGCGTTCGATCACCGCTTATCATTAGGTTTGAAATGTGTATATTCACAATTAATGAGAAATAACGTAACCACACAATAACTGAAGCTAATAATAACGAGCGACTTCTGAGAAGTGGTTTTTGAGTCATCTCTACTTGTCGATATTGAAGTCGCATGTTTTTGTAAAAAGGTTATTAAAATAAATCAATTCAATAATTCGGTTCAACCATCTACACAAAATAAGTCAATTCTACGTTTTAATATTATTTCAAACAACGTGCAGTCTATCTATGTAGTCTATCTATGTAGGAATTGCAACGTGAGGTCTATTATAAACGCTGTTTCGTTGCATCGGGTATTCAAACCGTACAATTCGTTACACCGCTCCTCCGTCAGTTCCAACATCCTCATTTCCTATCTCATCGCAGAATCCCGTAAATCCTTTCAGAGCTCCCGTTCAACTTGACAGGTCATTGTCCGACCCGGACGCCCACGCGACTGCTACAAACTATAAAATACTCGTTAATATATTATTACTTTAGCTAACTATCCTTTGATACTTTTGAATAGTGCATTATTTATGGAACAGTAAACATCACTTAGTTGGTGACGAAAAATATCGTATGGAAACTTGCACGACTGAAAGTTTTCCAAAACTTTAAAGTAAGTTTGAATTCTACCAATCCACACTTGGTAACATTGTACACTATGGCCATAATTCTTTTCTTTTCAAAAGATCTAATGCCAGCAATGGAACAGCTATGTGTTTCGATAGTAACGGAAGACAATATCTGTCCGAACAAAAATAAAATACACATGAAAAGGAATCCTTGATAAATCACAAAGCCCTACTCAACACTACAAACGTAACGAATTGCTAATTAAATAATTGCTTTTTACAAAAAAAATAACCGACTTCAATCTTGATAAGTAGAGATAACTCAAAAACTACTCGCCAGATGGCGCTCAATTCAACATGTAAGTGTAAAGTTCTCGTCACTACAAATTAATGAAGCCCAAACACTAGATAACTGCAGTAAATCGTTGAGGAGTTCCCTCGACTGTCTTTCGGCTTCATCAGATCGACTCCAGTTCTTCATGAAATGGTAGCGCTTTAATGTACTTATGATAACATGAACAAACACGCTAGTTGTCCATACAATTTTCGAAAGTTCCCCTCGATTTCTCTGAGATGCCATCATCAGATCCTGGTTTCCTTATTAGGGGACCCCACTGCGCATATCTACTTTACAACAAAAAAAGAATTATCAAAATCGGCCCATAAACGACGAAATAATCGCTGAACGTACATAAAAAAAAGCATATATACGGTCGAATTGAGAACCTCCTTCTTTTTTGAAGTCGGTTAAAAAAATAAACACGAACGATACGAAGTTCGAATTCAAAGCAAAATCATTAACGAACGCAGCCATACATCGAAGCAAACAAGTTGATCCATTTGAAAACAAAGCGATCGAAGTATTTGACCTCCATACGAGTACACCGCTGAACGTTGATGGCATAATTATCACAATGTAGATTGAGGAGACGGCCCTCTCAAAGCTTGATTGCGTTCTGTTGCGTAACTGAATCGATGTGGACTCGTCTCACAATCGACGAGAAGCGAATATCGATTGAATTATGTGTATAGTTTTGTAAGTAGGTAGGCACAAATATTTTTTGGAAATAATATAGGTATATTCGTACTAGTTGTTGCCCGTGGTTTGGCCCGCAAGGAATTACTTTTGACCGATATTCATACAAATTTTCATCCCTAAGCTTACTTCCTAAAGGATATAATACGACTAAATCGGTTCTAAGCGGACGACTATTAAATAAACTACATATCACTCAGCTAAATTTCTGTTTATTGTACGTGAATTTAATTGATAAAAATCTGTATCTATGTTTATTGATTGAAACGAAAAAATGTCCATACAATTAAAATATAAAACATTAACCTTAGTCATTAATCATCAGTCTCACAGATGTATAATTGATGATTCCTTAAATTATAACTTACTAAACGAAAAAAATATTCTCGTAGGTACCTTATGCCCGTGATTCACGGGTCTAGTTTTTCAAGCTAAAATAGCAAACTAGTGTCCGTAAGCAACTGACTTGACGTGAATAGTGTAGGTAACTCTGGCTTCGTTTATACAGAAATTTCTTTTTTAAGCAAGCAAACTAGGTAAAAGGCTTGTAAGCTATCATCTTAAGCCAGGATAATTTTGCTACCTTAGCATGAAAAACTAGCCTCGTGTATCATCTCGGTAATTAGATGTTGTAGATATTAATTAGTTTGTAGCATATAGCTGTCGGTACAACCTAATCCTAAGTGGGTACTATCGCTGCGATCTTAACGCGTGCATCCGATGGAAAATGTTTGAGCTATTTTTACCGTTTGTTTTACATGGATTATGATTGCTTCATATCGTAATGAAAATGAACGTAATGAAATATTTGCTTTAAAGGCTTCAAAGAGCTTGTGATTGATGCGTCTTGAAGATTTTTTTGGTTCGGTGTATTCAAATGCAATTAAAATTTCAATATTACAATTAAACTGTTGATTTTATTTTACTTTTTCGTCATCCGTATCCGCATAAGTTGCTGATGACTTTGTTTGACAGTCGTCGCTGAGTCTATAGAATTGCCATTTAAAAACTTAAGTAGGTGTGCTCCACGATTTCATTTAGCTTGTAAGTAAAATTTACTTAACCCGTTTAAAATTTTTATTTTTCAATCTACAATGAATCATGATCACAGAGGCGGAAAACTGGCATTTATGTGGGTTGCCATTAAAATTAATTCCGTATCGAACGCGAACGGAGTATGTACAGTGCCACCAACTTATCTGACCCGGTAAGAGGGGTGCTACTGTCTTGGTCTTTGTCTGACAATAGTATAACATTTATATTAGTTCCATTTTTGGCCACCGGGTCAGATAAGTTTGTGGCACTGTACCTATAGTTACATTTATACAGTAGCAGACTAAATACTCTGAACTTCTCAGTTTTAAAAACTCGGCAACAGGTAAAGCTCTCAAATTTTTATGGCATTTTTATTATCAACAATATGAAAATGGCGCGCGCCCAAAGAAGTTGTTTGTGTAAACGCCTACAGAGCAAGGTTTACGATTTATTTGGCGATATGGCTTTATAGTTCTACCGTACAAATGATCAAAGGTGTGCTGACTAATTGCTGATTAGCCTTGAAACTATCACCTGTTGATAGCGGATGTTTTTCCGAGGACGGGTCTGGGTTTGAATCTTGTGTGGTACTTTTCAATATTTTTTGCATGATGTAGTTTAATTCAATGCTTACTTTCTTCGGTGTTGGTTTGTGATTGGACTAGTTGACAGTCTGCCGTCCAAGGATCAAGGTTCGAATCCTGTCCGGCATTTTTTAAAGATTTTTATGACTTTTATAATGCTTCTCAAATCACACTAGGATTCCATGTGTCGCGGGTGCTATGGACAACACACAAAGACTAACAAAGCGAGAGTGCAAATTTTAAGTTTTCACTATCATCATCATCTTATCTCGGGAATCGAACTCATGTCGCCATAAAGGTCATCTATCCGTCACCTATTGTAAGTTGTAATACAAACAATTTTTTCAAGAGAACCCCATCAAAGCACAATCACAGTAGGTTCCCATGATAAAATTTTACAGCAACGATTTAAGTTACAAACATAGTTACTAATATGTTACAAGCAGCATTGGTAACATAAAAATAACATAAAACACATGTTAATGTAACACTGGCGCCTCTACACGAAGTTTACATACAAATTAGACAAGATGCACAGAATTTAACCAATCACAACCTTCAGATCGGAATCAGACCACATTTATTTAAATCCACTCGAGACCGGAGTATAAATGAGCGAATGTAATGGTGGACCACTGGTTTTTTTAGGGTTCCGTACCCAAAGGGTAAAACGGGACCCTATTACTGAGACTTCGCTGTCCGTCCGTCCGTCCTTCCGTCCGTCCGTCTGTCACCAGGCTGAATCTCATGAACCGCAATAGTTACACAGTTGAAATTTTCACAGATGATGTATTTCTGTTGCCGCTACAACAACAAATACTAAAAAACAAAATAAAATAAATATTTAAGTGGGCGCCCATACAATCGACGCCTCCGCGATAGATTAGCTACCTTTCGGTCCAAGAGATGGCGTTGTGTGTCATATGTGGCTACAATAAAACAATTAGGTAGGTAAATATTTAAGTGAGGCTTTTATACAACAGACCAGATTTTTTGGCGTTTTATG
The DNA here is from genome assembly GCA_905404135.1 of Hesperia comma. Taxonomy (NCBI): domain Eukaryota; kingdom Metazoa; phylum Arthropoda; class Insecta; order Lepidoptera; family Hesperiidae; genus Hesperia; species Hesperia comma. Next base: position 11,388,932 of record FR990034.1, read on the forward strand.
TATAATGGTACGGAACCCTTCATGCGCGAGTCTGACTTGCACTTGGCCGATTTTTTAACAATAGTATATAGGTATTTTACTATTTTGTTGTGAAATATGTACACTTCTTTACATAATAATAAAAAAGTAACTGGTTCGAGTCTCTACATGGGAGATATTTCAGAAATATTTGCATTGTGCATGGAAAGTCTAAGGTTAATATGTACGTTGAATTCAAAATTTATTTTTATTTTTAATAAATAAACTTTAGTTCTCTTGTCCATTAGGTAAGCCTATTAATATTATTAGAGATAAAAAAATGATTTGTTTTACTCATAACAACTTCTCTGCTTATATGGCCAAGAATGAATATTATTTTAAATCTTACAAATTTTCTGTAGTAAAATTATGTAAAAATAATGAGTGACAGCACTGCATCTTATGGGATACATATCTTGGCACTTGACCTATCCTTATCAAAATGGTCAGACAATAAAACAAACACCCTTTCCTAACATAAAACCAGTCAACTTTCAACCTTATCCTGACACAATAAGCACCTTTATTACTTTAAGAACAGTAAAACGATTATTTGCCTATGAACCAATAGATCATAGCGGTTTGAAAAGCGATTTTTGTTCTAATTTCAATTCTATGCCAATAGGTTAAGGGCTTAAGATTAAGTATTAAGTAATTCACTTTGGTCACGGTAACCTAATTTAAGCGTGGCCGGCTTTGAAGAGGCCTCCTTTGATGTTCTATAGGGTTTCCTCTAAACTGTAAGCTTGATCGGAAAAGTGTTTAAAGATTGTTTAAGTTTGAAGTTGGAACATTTTAACGTTTTTAAAAATGAATATTCAGGTACTTGTACACAAAGACAGTTCTTTATTTGTATATTGTTTTATTACATGGCAGTCAGAGACGTGTTGAACGATCCTCTGCATCAATGCACGAAGAAGGCAGCTATAAGAAAGCAGTGGAGACGTTTGGTTAAGCGTGCCACAACCCTCCAATGACGACCACGACCGTTCTGCCAAGAACGAAACGACTAAGAAGAAGTTTGTAGGTAAAAATAATCTTAAGTTCCTAAATAAAACTTGAAGAAACCGGATATAAAATGATTTATAATTTTTCATCTTGGTTCCCTGCCACATCAGTAATCGGTGCATTTTATTTATTTAATTTTGTAGTCTTCTTATACACATGTTTGTACAACGCTCTCCGTTTTCTTAAGTAGGTAAGTAGGTATCTACCTATATTAAGTTTTATCCTTCGTGCATAGCTTGCCTGATAGAAATCGCTGCTTTAGAGATAAGGTCGCTATTTGTATTTGTACCTACGTAACGTAATTTATTTGTATCAATGTATTTTCTTGTCTGATGTATAAATTGATTTGTTTTAAAAGATGTGCTGAGGAGTTTTGCTATTTCTTCCCCTCCAATATAAAATTTAACTGACAGAAAAAATTAAATACATAACTATATTAACTATAGCGAGATGAATAAAATATGATTTTGAATTTAAAATAAAAAATATTTATTTCAGTAAAAACTTTTATTACCGACTGTACAAGTACGGCGTTTTATTATCGGCTTCCGCTGTGAGATTACATCCACGATATACGCGATCGTCTAATGAAATACCACGCGGCCGTAACTAATGAATAACCAACTTACTGTGTTCCGGTCGCGACCACCTCAAAGGTAATTATCTCAGTTTAGGTGTCAGGTATGACAAATGGAAAATTAAAAAAAAATGGGAGATTACTAAAATTTTAACAGTTCAAAGTAAAAGATACCGGGTTTTTCGGATGATATTATGTTCTCCTTTCTGGGCTAGATACGCATCAAGGATTACATCCTTAAAGGGGATGTAAAGACTTTAGTTATGTTCCCAGGCAACAATAAATAAACACTATTTGTTTTATTATTAGCAAAATACTAAAAAAACTTAAAAACATCATTATTTTGCTTAGGAGATTCAATAGTCGTAGGGAACAAGTGCCTTATTAAAGAGGAATAGAGAGATATTATTACTGACACCGAATTCAATAGTACTCAATAATAATTTCTCAATTATTAACAAATACGTCATGGGTAACTACATTATGAGTTCTATTATACCCGTATAATAAGAATGACCTCTTATTAAATTAGTATTCGATACTCAGACGTTACGTCGGCCGATAATATGAGTATCGAACGCTCTTATAATTGACACCTTCCTGTTTGATATAAGATAAGAGCGGAAGCGAGCGTCTGGAGTTTTTTGAATCAAAATCAAATTGGTTAGGGCTCTTTCAATTTATGTCGTACAGCTGCAGTGCGGAATCGGTACGTTTGTCGTACGACATACAGACGATCGTTTGTTTTCATACAAAGTGCACGGTGCGGCGGTACTGATTCCGCGCTGCAGTCGTACGACAAGAAACGAATAAATTGAAAGAGCCCTTAGGGTGCGGTTCCACTGAGGCGGAGCGGAGCGCGATTCACAAATCACATGGCTTGAAATCCACACGTGTGGATCTGTTCCGCTCCGCCTCAGTGGTACCGCACCCTTAGTCGGCGTTGGAAATTTTCGCAAAACTCAACTAATTCAACTCGAACTTATATATTTTGTCGTACGAAATCGCTTCCTGCTGTAGGTTGCTGTTTTCTACGGCACGACTCTACCTATGTCGCAGAATGTGTGTGGGAGCCCTTACTGCATTTTTTCTCATGTAAACTTTAACTGTTTTGAGACATGAAACCCCTTCTTTAAGGTTTATAAATATTTCTCTTCACATATTAGGTGTTAAAATTTTTCCTAAATGCAACTGGAGCGTTGATCGGTCGGAAAAGGTAGTTAAAAAGTTCTTGGCTCGCTACCACAGCAAACATTAATTGCGATGCTTACTTTCCATTTTATTAAAGAAGCTACCTATGTTGTGTTTAATTTTCTTTCCCTTATCTTATTAGGTAGGTGTAATTATGTAGCGTTTACATTTTCTACATTTTTCCCATATCTGCATAGAGACTTCAAACTAACGCGTGCAGGATTCGAACTGAGATCCCTGAGTTTAACAACTGACCACTACACTGTGCTTTCCAGTTTCATTGAAACTTCTAGCAACAACCTAAACAACCATAAATAAAAAAGAAAGTTCCCATCCCGATACAATCTCGTAACCAAATCATCAGCTGTCATCGCGTAACGCGACACGCGCTATAAATCTGACCAACAACCGACTAACGAACTACAACCATGGTCAACCAACCGATGGTTATCAACAACCAACGTTGGATAATCCGATCGTTCTGTTGATAAATAAACGCTTCTGTTAGTATGTTTCCCTTGTCTTGGGTGTAAAATGCCGACAGACGAGTCGACATTTGATGATACATGCGTCAGTTACTTGAAGTGCCTAGTTACTTACAAATTCATACCCCTCCCCTCTCTCCCTACCTCATCGCCCTATGACGTGGGAGTCATGAGAGTCGTGAGAATTATCACGTAGATATTATTTTAATAAAATAAACCGATGTCAGTTTGGTTACAAGCGACGAGTAATGCACGCAGATACTCATAGAGCGAGCGGCGGGTGAAAAAGTCCTTATTTTATGTGTTAAAAATAAAAGAACGCTTGCGGTCGGGTCGGAGATTTTATTGCAACAACCATAGACAAAGAATGCATGGACATTAAAGTATTATACAGATCAACAGATAATAAATTAATTTGATGTTTCTAACAGCGGGACTACTTGAGAGTTTGAGAGCCAGTATTTATTTTTCTCCTCTTCTTTTTTTCTTGGTCTTCAACGCATCGGTACCTAATCCCTTTGGTGTTGCTGATATCCTTGGACGACGACGACCACACCATGAGACGACTAGTTCGCTCGGTAACAATCCGCAATACAACCGTTATGCAAGAACCCCACCTTTAATAAAACTGTTTAAGATCAGGACCATCACAAGATGCACCTCCTCATGTGGAAAACCTTCAAATTCTTAACCCGAATACGGAACAATAAAACAAAGTGAACGTTATCTTAAACGAATGCACTGAACAACTGATGGCAGATAGCGTAATTTAAAGAGGCAGTTTTAGTGTATGCGACACGATTTGCGATACGACTCATTATAATTATGATAACAGCTTACCACTCAATGCTGTCATATATTTTTCTGTCCACTTATTCCCCCGCTTTTGGAGTCTTTAAAAAGTGCACATTAACTTCGATATCATCTTCACGTTCTTCAAGTGGAATTATAATAATACCTATATATTCTTTAAAATATTATATAAACAGTTTTACTACTTAAAGTTTAATCAAAGATTGAATATAAATGTTGTAAGTTTTCTTAAATTCAAGGATATAATTGTGCTACTTACACATTAAAAACAAACTAAACAGAACTCATAGAACTACATGCATAATAGCATTATCGGCTCCAATTCATTCGCAAACAATGTTTGTGTGTCAATGTGTCAAACGTCGGATAAACATCCCGGAAATCCATCGAGCGCGCAGTAGACCGTGGTATAGGTGACGTTGCTTACGTCACACTTGAAGGTACCTACAGTAAACATTGTATTCTACTTTGGCGGTAAAACATCAAAATGCCGGACATTTACAGTTTAACGTAACTATCAAATGATTTCCCACCTTAGAGGCTGACTATCTAAGAAGCACTCTTATTTTTTTACGTAACCAGCCGATACATCACAAGATGACCTCATTTTAACTGATAATTATCGTCAATGAGATCACCAATGCGTTGTTGCAGAGATGAGTACGAAAAACACATTGGCATTCAAGACACCTACCCGACATTGGGGTACTTGAAAACAATCGTCATCGTGTCGTGATTAATAAATAATCGTCAAGCGTGAACTTACCCAGCAGCTATGCAATTACCTGCGACTGTAACACATTAATTTGTCGGTTAACTTTTGTAAGTCATGTATCTGTGTAATCTCGATTGGCCCGAATATTCCAAAAAATCTCAGGTATGTTGTATGGCGATCCGATAATAAATCGAATGTTGGAGATGTATACTTGGCGATTTAACTACAAACTACATATAGTAATTTATAACATAGCCTTTATAATGATTACGTTATGACACAATCATGGACGTAATCGTTACCATAAGGCAGTCTTCTTTAGGGCAAAATATATTTCAATCATTAAAAGCTGTATAGGTGTGTAGAAAAACAAGGGAAGGTACAACATAAACTACATTTAGTGTAACGACTCATTATCTTTTCTCGCTCATCGCTTTCGATGAGGCCACTCAATTTCACTTGTACGGCGAGACAAAGTGTTATTTACAGTGTCGTTTACACGTTCAGTGTTTTTTGATTGGCGAACGTTGTGATTAAGCCATTAACTCCTAAAATAAACTCCAATTGGAAGAGCCTTTGACCATCATTTTCATTAATTGGTTATTTTTAGCTGAGCACTCGTTACGAATTAAAATGCGTTTGTGCTCAATTGATGAACCCTTCGGCGTAATGGATACCAGTCATTCGAAGAGTTCTCGTGTTGATTTGAACCATTGGTTTAAACTTCTCTTTTCGGTTTAGGTGTGTGTTCTTGGCTTTGTACATTATTCATAGTAGGTATATGGAGTTCTTTTGTTATGCTTTAGTGAATAGGTAAATACTTTTACATTTTCGCGGGCTAAATCGTTGCTTTAAAATTTAAACAATGGATAAATAGATTTTTCTGTCTATTCGTAAACTATAACAGCCCTAGTGCTGGGTTCGGGTCTTATGACACAATGTGAAGGTTACAAGCGTCAGACTATCAGGCTAACCAAATGCGAATTGGCAAACTTTATGTAAATATTTTGGAGAAATATCAAAGTTTCGCTGTTTCATAGTTAGTGATAATATTTACTACTAACTAACTACTTACACGCACATAATTACTGAAAATTAAAAATGCGTGCAGTATTCGAACTCGAGTCCTCCTGTGTTGGAGTCAACGTTCAAACCACTACTTTTATCTTATATTATTTTACATTAGAATCCAAAAACATTACCAGGCCATCTGGTAGTAGATGGAGGAATTTATTTGACTTGCTCCATCTTGAATTCAAATTGAGAATTAATACCCACCGACTAATTTAAAATCATAATTACTAATTTTACTAATGAGCCACCGCAATCCAAGTTCCTCGTTATAAATTATCGCATTCTAATAATCTTAAAATAAGCTCAATTTCAAACTTGGGAGATCTCGTTTATATTCGTTAATTCTATGAATTATTTTACTGTTGTGACCCTAGAATGAAAATGTTGGAAGCGAAATCTTCTGAATTTTCTATAATATGTAAATTATGCTCTAGTAGTTAGTAGGGTTGCCACTTTCGGGTAATTTATTTAACATTTGGACGCTTTTTAAGCTAATAGAGGTACCTTAAATTTGGGGAAATACGAATCTACATGAACTCGGAGACCTTCATAAAATTAAGTTAATGAAAAACTAACTTGGCTGAAGTTTTGCGATATGGCAAATAGTTAATTAAACGTATCTACACACTACAGCTTACATTTAAAATTACGCATGCAAGTAATACTCGTATGATGCCGACGTATGTGTTTAAATAAACAAACTACCTAGTTAACGTACCTACCTACATAAGTCAGTAGTTAGTTTTTTGTGCCTGTTTCCTGTTGAGGCTTTCTAGCAAATGAAACTAGAATTATTACCAGTTCAAAATTTTTTTTTGTTTGACACTTCGTACAAAAGAACAAAAGAGCTAACCATTTTAAAATTAAACATTTTGGACAACCCTACTCTTACACCTATATTATCAAGTAATTTAAATTAGTTTTAATTTACAACTTTAAAGACAATTTTATAGCGCAGTATATAATGTATGTTGCTAACTTGTCAGAGACAGGTAAGCTGTGTGTGAATGTTGTCAGTAAAATGGAACAGCTGTCGTCGTGCTGTGTCTTTGTCGTTGTAGTTCTCTTGTTGTTTGATTTTTTCGCGTATACCGAGTTATAGGGTTGCAACCTCTTTAAAACGCGAAATATCCAAAAATATTATATTTTTAGGAAATGAAAATAAAGCAATGTAATTTTAATCGTTGTTAATTTTATTACTATGTTTTAAATTAAAAAGTATTTTTTAAATTAATCAATAAACTTGTCGATTCCCTACGTTTTACCTATTAACTCATAATAAAGACTATGCTGACTGGACTAGCCATCCTAGTCCCGATTTGAGCCTCGTCCTTCGTTGGTCACAGTTGTAGACCCCTGCAGGAATATGCTGCAAGATCGGATATAATTATCAAAGTAAAGAAATAGTAAAATTAAGACCCCCCCTCCTTTTTTGAAGTCGATTAAAATTAACATCGTATCAAATTTTAATTTGAACTTAAGTTTACATTACACGATACCGTCACCTTCAACGGATACGGATATCAAAAAAACAAAAATGAATTAAACAAACAGGATATTAATATTATTAGATGACTTGCTGTTCCAACGGCCTTACCACAATAATGGGGGTTCAAACGAAAATAAATAAGGGTAGAACTGAGTCCGCTATAAAAATATTGAATGGACAGACAGACAATGGTATCCGCCGTGTCACAATGCCCTGACAACAATATGCTATTACCGGGGTGTCGACTGGCGTTTTTTAATTTCTGACCTTTGTGCTTATTTGCTTAGGAATACGAGTCGATATTTTGTGGATGTGGTACTATAAAATACATAAATAGATAGGTAGATAGATATTTTATAGTTAGATACATAAAGATTTTTATTTGTAAAACAGAAATACACACAGGCTATATGTTTAGATTAGAAATTAGAACAGGTGAATAAAAGGCGGGCTTATAGTTAAGCTACGATCTCTTTCAAGCAATCTTCGGTAAACGAAGTAAAGAGACAAAAAATCTAAAAGTGACACAAAAGCTCCAAAAATGCAATAAAACTAACTTTTGTGCTAAGTAGTATTTTTGACGAGTCTTTTACCGTCTCTAATCTAAACCGTATTTAGGTACTTGTTGTTTTGGTATATTTTTGCATCGATAAAAGTAAAAATAAATTTGTAACCTTATACTTACAGCAGAAAATCAGTGAAAATGGCATTATCACTATGGAAACAATAGACAAATAGTCAAAAATTATGAGAATAATAAGTATCCCAAATTTTTTTATATCTATTATGGACAGGTATTGCAGGAAAGCAAGCATTCGTAACAGTTTTTATATAGTTTATATTTGTTAAGTGAGCTCACTTACTGCGCTCATTTTTGTAACTCTAAGTTCTTCAAAGGGTTTCCTTACACCCATGTCTTTTTAGAACAAACAATGGTTCTATTTTACTACCTTTTTTGGATAGAATCTTCGTAATTGGATAGGGATGTAATTGTAAAGTAAGATTAACCCGACCACCTCTGTCGTAAAAAAAACCTTTTATGGCGTTTCCAGAGTGATGGATTTATGGTACAGGCGCTATCCATTTTATTTTGCATCCACAAGTAACTTTGGACCATGTATCCTTGTGTTAGAGTTTAGAATTACCTGTTCAACTGTCTTTTCTCTGTTTCAGGTAAGCTGCGAGACAATTTTGATTTACGTGTCCAATTGTGAGTAAGTACCTATTTGAAGTGGCATGAAAAGTGTAAAGTAAGTATTTTCATAACTTTACTGCATAATCTTTTGTTAAATTATCTATATAATCTTAGAGAGTTGATGAATATAGGTACAGTCATTCGTGAATGCTATAGCATTCTCCACCACGCTGCTCCAGTGTTTTATGCCGTGTGAAAGTTTCTGTAATTGCTTAACAACTGCTATATATATTTCTGTCACGGAGAATATGGAATTTCCATTTCCGGTAAAATATATTACTTGTGCCCACACTTAAATTTAGCTTCTAAACAAAATTTACTTAAGGCATTTTAAATTCTTGACGTCAATCTACAATGAAACTTAGTCACAGGGGCGGAAAGCTAGCATTTGTGTTTGTTGCCATGCGAACTTTTACATGGGTATTTTGTATGCACCCCTGTCATGTCATGCTGAGCTAGCAGTCTAGTCTCGGGCCTTATTCTTGGGACAGTCAGTTAGTTAGTCTACTCCGGAATTTCACTCAGAACGGTTGCCCCCAGATCCTTAGGGTTGCGAATTAAATCTTTTTTTAAAAAGAACCCCTAGTTTATCTTTCTAACAGAACGAATTACATATCTAACGCGACCAGAGTTATAGGATCGCGCAGGCGCATACACACATTAATCACAAAATGTGACTTCAAAAAAAGAAAGTAAGTTGCTTCATTAAAATATTATCCTACTAACAAACACATTTTAATTCCCTTACAAGCCTTCAGTAGAAAGTTGGGACCCCTAGAGATCCCTTAGCAAAGCCCTTTAAGCTCCTCTCTACCTTCAAAGAACCCGCCAAGAATGTCCAGTAGCTTAAAAAGGAAGATACATATATCTTGTTAGGGACAGATTATAAAAATAAAAATACACGTAATAGTGTTATTTAGGTAATCCCCGAATCCAATTGTTAAACAGTATTGGAAAGGAATTAATTCTAATGTATTGTTTGACTGGATATAGTAAGGCGATAAGCGGTGTAGATTCAATCGCTTATGTATTTATATCATGTAAATTATGTCGATTCTACTATAGGATCTGATGCTGTTATTGCGACTGCACTATAATTTAAGTTTCATGGTAAAACCCATAAAATATCTTGATGAGCATGATGATTATTTATGAGGTATACCTACCTAGCCATCTTGGAGATCATCCTAAACAAAAATATTCTAGGTTTGATATCCATCCAGGGTACCTATTTAATTGTGTAAAAGACAATTGTTTTTGTTAAAGTCGCTGGCGTGATTGCTTTTGATATATTCTTCATGTCACTCACAACATAAGATCGTCTTCAAATATGAGTTTTTAATAATTCTCTACACGACCTTTGGCCAAGACCTTTGGCCCGCGTCTTAGAAATTTTTCCTGTTTTTTTCATACCAACTTTAATTCCCAAGTTTTCCCTTAAAAGATTGATTTGTCAAACACGTTGCATGAGTTTCATTATTTCTAACTGAAATTCAACTTTTATTATGTCTGCTTCACGCTTGACTTGACTTGATTAGCGAACGTCTACCGGCTGTAAACTACCTACCTCCCTACAATATTTTATCTTTATACATCAAGCGGTTTTCGATATTTCCTAATGAGTGAGTGACCTTTCGATTTTGTATGTATATACAAAATTTAGATCTACCTACTCATGTACCTTCCTGTCCAAGGGTGATATTTCACAATAATAGAGAAGTCATACGAAGCAATTTTACACGATATTTTTTTGATTTTTAGCAAGTGAAATCAAAGTTTATAAATGTAGATAAACCCAAGCTTACCTACTTATTATCAGAATAATATCAAAGAGAGGTAGGTAGGTAATAATACCAAAAAAAAGGTTTAATAGTATTTACATTTTTAATAACCTCTCACAATATTTACCCTCCGTTATTCAACGATACGACGAGTCACTAAACAAACAGATTAAAATATTTTTCTAATAAAAACAGCGCGACAATGGGGCCTTCCTGCCGACAAATAACCTTTCATAGACTGGCTACCAGATTTTAATGGTGTACGTAAAATCTTTTAAGCTTCTGTATAACTTAAATCTTAAGTCCTAAAAGGAATGACTGTGATGTCACCCTAGTATATACAGGATGGTGTATTTTAAATTAATTTCATAAGTTTTGGACAATATTTGAATTAATTTAACTGATCATAATTTTTATTATATAAGGCGAGCCCTTAGCTTAATTTTTTTTTCATCATATGCGAAGTTATGGGGCTTCACCAATTTTATCCATGTTTTATAGAACCTTTAATAGCTCAATAAAAGTTTTCAGCTCAATAAAAGGGTTTCAGTGGAGTATGAAAGGTACTTAGCTGTTATAATAGTAGATATACGGTTGGCATTTGGAAGCAAACTCAAGAACATAAGTTTAACAAAGTTCTCTAGGACATAAAAGTGTATAAGTAGAATTTGTCGAAATATGCTTACCGGCAATTCCTAAGAATCTTTAAAGTTATATTTTTACCATAATCTATTATACGCTCACAAGATATGGCTCGTTGACAGTAGGGTAAAAGAAGCAAAGTTAAAATTGCTAGCAATGCACATTCAAGAGCAAAAATAATAAATCAATGTGACAAAGTTTAAATTAACAAAAAAACAAAAATACACGCCTTGTACCTCACCCTATATGTAAGAGATGTACAAAAGTCAAGTCAGTGTTACTCAAACTTTATAAAATTGTATTATACTTAAGAATTAAAATTAGCCATCCCACCTTGTCATGCTTTTTTAAACCGTACAATCATGTTCAATTTTTGTGCTTGGAATTATGACAAGAAATATATTTGACACAGGTATAATTAATTCTGACCAAGTTGATGTTTTAATGAAGTTTGAACGACACAACATGTCGTTGAAAATATACCAGTAGTTTTCACAACAACAATTCAATAAATATCTAGGAAGGATTCTCGAATAGTTTGAGAACCACTATCTGAAACGATCTCTCACGTAATCGGATTATCCTAATAAATTTATAAGTGCATCGAGGTTTGAGCCCTTAGAAAGCGTTCGCCATTTATTGGGTATTACTGTAGGATGGTAGATTACTCTACGTGAACATAAATTGTATGATTTATTCGGCACTTCTAAAAGGATTTATTTTTACGTCATATACAGAGGCTTTTGTTGGACTAGCGAAACGAATTATGTTAATAAGTTTAGTGTAATCTTTGGAAGATCATTTTTGTGATCTTTTATTATTGTTTTGAAATTTGAAATGTTATTTTCACGATTCTTGAGAAATAGCCACATTACAATTAATATTGTTTAAAACAATAAATGTTTATAAAAATAAAGCGTTCAATTAATAAGTAAGTACGTCATTAGGAATTGTGCATTAAGTATTTTTTACGTTAAAATTTGCCTTGTCTTAACCTTTAAAAAGTTTCTCTTAATGAATAACAATTCGAAGTCTTTTACTTAAAAAGTCTTGACAAAAGATTCTATTTTTAAGTTTTGTGCGATTTTAAAAAATAATTATTGAAAGGTCGAATTATCGCCAATACTTAGTTAACTCAAGGGCCTATTAACAATTTTCGTGTCTTATAGATCCTCTATAATAATGTAACCGGAGATTAATAAGAAATTACTAAAATCTAAAACATTAGGAGGAAAATAATTTGCATTAATAGGAAATCATTAATTTAACTAAAGTATAACTAAAGTTTATCTCTTTTCCATTATCTTTATACCTATTAAGAATAGCTAACCTTTGCAACAGCAACATTTTGCACAAGACGACGAAAAACTTTGAGAATCATTGAACTGTTCATGACATATTTTAACTTAGAAGATATCCTATCGGGCTTAAAGCATCATAAAGTACATGTAAATATGAAAACCGTGTTCTTTACATTAGTAGGTACTCTATTCGATAAAAAAAACTATTTAAACTTTCTTTTTGGCTGATCAACTGTTAAACAGTATGCAATTAAATGGAAAACAACGGGCAACTCCAAATCGAGAAACGTTTAAAGCAGCACGAAATGTTTTCACATAATTAAGTGCGTTTTTCCTTTACCCGTGTGCAATATAAATTATTCAATGGCTCGACTCAAGATGTGCGGGGAAATTCAATTCGTATAGCAAAAAGTCTACAATACAATTCGTAGTTCGGTGCGCACAAAAAGATGGCCGACGACGTCAATTTAAAATGGCGCCATGCTAAAAATTATACAGGCTGTGTCTATTTTAGGGATAAAATTGAAAAAATGTAGTTTTTATTCAATTGCAGATGGACCGATAAACACGGCCAGTTATTTTAAATATTCCATATTCCTTTTAGAATTATTCGCTGTGAAGTGCATAAGCAAAACTTTAATGATATAAAATTTATATTTTTATTCCTCATTATATGAACACGACAAATTTTATCGACATTCTTCGCACTTACTTTATTTTTAATTAGTTTGACGATAATTATATATAATTATATTATTTGTGATTTCAAGGGTGATGGATAATTATATTTGTCTTATTTGTGTCCATCGGACAAATTTAATGGGCAAGTACCTACTTAAACCTAGACGTATCGTAAATACACAAAAAAAACGATTTTTACTTAAGCATAAAAATAAGTTAGGGCTCATTCCCACGGCATACGTCTTTGACGATTCGTCAAAAAACACGATACGTCTTGACGGATGGACGTTCACATTGAATACGGAATCGTTTTTTTTCACGATTCGTCAAAATATCCGCATTGAAGTTCACATTTATTTCGTGATTTAGCTCAGTTCAGATTGGTTCAGAAACATTCACGATTCGTGATTTCTAAAAGACGTATCCGTCATAATCATAAAACATTCACGATTCGTGATTTGTAAAAGACGTATCCGTATTCGTCTTTTTTCACGATTCGTCAAGCGTGTGAACATGAGTATTTAAAAAGCATTGCCGCCGTCAAAAAAAATAACGAATCGTGAAAAAAGACGATTAGTGAAAAAAGACGATTCGTCCTCGTGTGAATGAGCCGTTATTCGGTCTTATAAATCACTTCCTTTTTTCTCTTTTAACTTTGTACTGATAAAAACACTTGTGATCATATCTATTGAATCTCATCATTTATCATATTATAAAACAGCAAATCATCAAATCAGATAATCAGATCTTCGCATTCGAAATCGAATAAAAAATCGAGTTATCGGTGAAGGAATAAATAAACCATCGGGTAAACCGTCTTCTTGAATGAATCAATATAACCATTCACAGGAAGCAAGTTGGATTTTAACCCTATACTTGGCACTAAAAAATATAGTAACTATTCGTTATTTTTGTTGTCTATAATGGATTTTGGAGTTATTGAATACTTGTAAAAAATATATAAAAAAATCTAACATAGATAGTTTTGGAAATATAGCATGTGTCTTTAAATGCACATTGCCAGCTCCATCAAGTTTACACTATGAAGAAATTGTGTGCACTAAAATGCACATTGCCTCGTACGGGGTTAAATTAAAATAGCGATTATTTTAAACAAAAATACGATATATTTATATACAGTTTAACAAAAATTAATTCGTTTTTCTTATATTTAATCACAACCATTGTGGAGATCAAAATTAAACTTAAACAATCAAAAAATCTACTTCGTAATGTAAAAACATGCAATTTTTTTTATGGAATTAAGATAGCAAACGAGCATGCAGCACCACCCTTCCACTGCCGCCCATAACAACTGTGACTGACCTAGAACTAGACTCAAAGGGACTAGGATGGTTAGTCCAGTTAGTAGATGGTGTTAGAATATTAGTTGGTTAGTTTGTTAATAAGTGTGAGGACATGGACTGTGAGTTATTGTTAGTATGAGTCTCGTTCTAATTCGGTCACAGATGCGTTGCTACCCCTGAGGACTTAGATGGTCGCCTCTTAAAAAAGTGTATTCGGCTCCACACCTTCCTATCCGGAACACAATTGTTCTTAAAACAATTATTACACGGTAGGAATGGTATTAAGTACGATAATCACTTAAAAAATTACGACCCTGTACTAAACAAAGTCGCACGTTACATTTCACTGTAGTTTTTTTTCTTGATCGAGTACCACCAGACGGAGATGCGTTGTTAAGATAGCTTCGACTAGCTAATGGTGAAAATTGCGGAATATTGATGATAGCTGATGTAGTAGCACTGTTTATAGCCGGTGGAGTTTGGTGTTCGGTTTGCTGTACTGGGTTGTTTGCCGCAGCTGGAAAGCTATTCGAAGACAGTATGGACGGCGGATTTGGACTGGGAAAAGATTCTTGATGACTTGATTTAGTATTCAAGTCAACCACTGAAGAGCTAATAGTTGTTAAATAGACATATATCTTTATCACTTTCCGACAATAAATGTAAATCTTCAAATGAAGATTCTAGTGATGGTGGGTCTGAGCTTAGGTGAATATTACCATCTTCAATCTTGTTTTGTACAATTTTGCGTAGATAATGTAGGTAGTTCATCTTCTGAAGAATCACTTTTTTCAAAATCGGAACCAGCACCAGGCTTAGGCACTAACGCCAAAATTCTTGCCGTTCTTGACGAAGGCTGGAACAAAAGCAAAATATTAAAATAAACTCTTAAAGAAATAAATTATTTCATAGAAATTTAATAAAAATAATACGAATATACGAATATAGTTTATAAAACTATTCATATACAATATAAAATAACAAAATAATATGAATGTTATTTTACAAAACAATTTCATCCAGACTGGCAATGTGTCTTTAAATGCACGCCACCAAACAGAGGTAGGTTTATAGTTAAGTTGGCAATGTGCATTTAAAGACACATGCAAATTGTAACGAAAATTAGACGAAGAAAACAAAGATGAATTGACTAAATATATAATTCACACGGAAAAATGTATATTTAGGTACTATATTTAGCATTAATTTTTTCCTTTTCATAAGTTAATTATAGGATTTTAATCGATTATTACCTTATATGTCGTAGACGCCTGCGCACGTTCCGCTATCTTGCGATCTACTGAGCTTCCATGTGTTGCCAGTGCTCAGAAGTATTTTTTGCCAAAAAATATAGATGTTGCACTACGCAAACGTTTGAAAGATAAATAAAAAGTATGTGTGATTTCTACTTGAGATTTTTTACAAAAATGTGTGCATTTGAATGCACATTGTCAAGTAAAGGGTTAAAATGTATTGGGCGTTTAATCGCGCCTTAATAGCATTCTTGTTTCGAATAAGTATTAATAATTCATCGTTCGAGTTACAAAAACATTGATTATTCATAATATATATTTAGCTTTATTTAATGGGTTCTGTTAGAATATTATACAATTTCTTACCCAAAGGCTTCTCGTTGAATACTCATAGGTACCTACATATTCTGGACATGAGTGTAGATTTAGAAATGGAGTTTTAAGATATAAGATTTGGAAATCTATGTTATCTATTATACGCAGAATTACAATTCGATTCCAAATTTGACATTAGCTTCTGTCATTTTGTAAAATAATTATACCACATATAACCTAATAGTGATGAACACAACAATCAACAAACAATCGCGGTTGTATGTTCATGTAATCATAATATTGGTGTGCCAATTAAAGACTAAATGATTGATTTTTATTGAAATAAATAGATCATTATTAATAATAATTATTTATTAATTAGTAACCACCGCTTTATTGATCACATTTTTTTATTAATTTCACACACAATTTATTAAAGAATACTCTCAGATCCGTAATTAATCGTCATAACTAAATGATCCGTTCAAAAGTATTTAATTTCCTGATATTATACCTACTCAGTTTCTATTAAAGTAGTAGTTGTTTAGATACTACGAGTACTATAAACGAGAATAATCGATTCGGAAATATTCCATTTCCGTATCGAATAATTTCGCAACGTCACTATTTAGTACTTGTCATGACGTTGCCACACTGAAATTGTCAAATCTGGAATCAAATTATAATTCCGAGTATAGTGATCGTATTTGCAGTGATGCTACTTATATCACACTGAGCTTCTCTGGTGTATCATCAGCTTTACACCAAGTTTAGCAAAACTTATTATGAAATATATAAATTTATTTTCTTTGAAGTTAAATGTTATATGATAAGGTTAATTTATATACCATTTTGTATACCTGAGAAGGTGGAACATATTGGACAAATTATGTACTGTACCATCCATTGTATAACTGTGTTCTTGCAAATAAAGAATTATTATTATTATTATTATAAAGAGCCTATACGATTAAGATATATGTCAAAAGATTTTGTTCATATAAATTTTTGTATTTTAGAATCATGTAAATATGGAATTTTACAATGTATAGATTTAAACTCAACACAATGAACAAAATTATTTATTTACTAGGTGAACGAATATTATATCTTTATAAACTATACAGGATGTTCCCGTGTGAAGTATTTCAAAATTGTCGTTGGAAACGTTTTTGAAAAAATGCAGCCCTATTTGCAGACCTGGTTTTCCCATTTACGTCAATGCCTAGAATAGGTTTAAGGTTTCTTTTTAATGGATTAATTTTTATACTTGCTTTGTTTCGAACGCCATATATGGTTTGGTGCCAGTACTTTGAAGTTTGTTAAATGCGTCAGTTTATTCGTTTTTGTGTTGAAATTGTTAATATAAGAGGTGTTCTTGTGTGAATTTTTAAATTGATGATACAAGCGATAAAATATGTTTTTAAATAATGCATTCGATGTATATGGCTTCTTGACAAAGCAAGCGAATAATAAGGTACCTACTAAATATGACTTGAGAAAATATTTTTAATTTTGTACAGTAAAGCCGCAATATTTTTGCAATGTATTTCGCAGTAATCGCTTATTGAGCATGGTGGAGTGTGCTCTAGATTTCCCGAGTTATGCGCCCCGAATACAATAGTGGTCAGCACAGGAAAAACCGTACACTATAGTCGCTTAACGTAAAAGAATCGGTTGCCACTGCAGACCACTCTGACGCTTTCCGATTAATTACTGTCACGAAATCTCGCAGTTAGGTTGAAAAATCAGTTTTGTCCAAAATTTTCCTCAATGATATCTCGTAGGAATAATAAGAAGGAATAATAAGTCTGGGACCTCAATTCCTGTAAAAAGCAATTCGTGAACACTAGATTTCCTCAACTGAAATGAAACCAACAACTTTCCCTATTTTTTTCTTAAATTTCCTCAGCAAGAACTTGATCTTTAAGTAGGAAACAAGAGTGTGTAGAGGCCCTTACATCCTGATGGTTCAAGTTTTTAAGGAGAAGGGAAATCGGTCAAGTTTTTTCTTACATTCAACATTTTAACTGTGGCGCGTAGCGGTTAACTCACCCTGTTTGTGAGATCCATTCATATGTCCTGCCTCTGTGTATTCTTTCCATGTATATTGTCATCGGATTGTCTTTTTTGTCAACGGTCCTTAAATACGGCTCCTGTTTTAAGTAATCACGCTCGTATTGAATTGAATGCGTTTTGGAGAGAAATGACGTACGGTCGGCATAAAAAGTGATATCAATATTTATGATTTAACTAGTAGCCTCAAAGCATTGCTGCTTACTTATTTATTTCAGAAAGTCTATAAAGGTTTTTATAGTTAATTGATTGATTAAGGATATTATTACGTGTTGTTGTATTTAAAATTGGAACATATTAGTTTATTATTACTATTACAAAAGTAAACTGTAAGAATTAATTTGGGTGCATTTATTTACGCAATAGATCTCAAAAAAATTATGAGTAGATTTTTTTTTGTCTGTTTGTTGGTTTTTCCTTTAATCTCAGAATTGACTTAACCGGTTTGAATGCGGACCCCACTGATGTATTATACCGAGTTAGGGGTAAAATTGAATGTTACTTTGTTATACCTATACGCATTTTGTTGTGTTACAACAACCAACATAAACAAACCAGGTAGTGCTTAACTGGCTGACGCTACCAACAATAAATTCAACCACTTTTTCATCTTGTATCCGATTCGACCAACGCAAAGAAAATACGCAACCATTGAATTACAGAACACCGGGATAACCATTTTAGGTGAAGTATTTTGTTTCTCGGACACAGTTCCGTTATCCTTTTTATGTCACGATACTGTTTGTCACAATGGATGATTTGGAAGCTTAATAGTTGATTTCTGATACCGTATTGTGAGCAAAATACTACCGTATTGAGCTGTACAACTGTAAGTGATAGTTAAAAGCACGTGAAGTTCTTCAATACGTCCTTAGCGACAATAGACGAATATGAATAGTCTCACAGCTGTATCCAGCTTTAAATCTAATGAAGGAAGGCATATCTGTTGGATTTTCAGGTCGAATTTTTAAAAGCAGCTGCTAGTACTCATATCTTAATAGAAACTCAACAGTGTGACAGTTAACTTTTTACGAAACTATAACTTAACAATTACTGGTCAGACGTGGCTCAAATTTATATCAAATTGGAAGATGCCAGCTTTCGATTAAATAATAATTATATTAAAGCAACCACCAAAAATTTATGAGGTATAATATTCTTAAGAAAAGAACTGTCGGATTGAAAACCTCCTCCATTTTTGAAGCCCATTAAAAACCTTCATTTTCTTATGGCTGGGTTCATCTTGAAACATTTTAGGGGCCATAGTCGATCATGCTGTTCGAAAGAAAATTGGTTGATTATACGTATTATCGCGAATGTATAATTATAAAAAAGTTATTTTTAATATTAATAACAGTTAATACAGATAATTTTACGTAACTCTGACTTAATAAATTTGATCATACCTATCCGATTTTTCCTAGTTTCCGTACGTTATGTGCGACATTTGGCATGTTTTTGTTGAAAAGATAGGAAAAATTGTCATTAATACATAAATATTGAATGAGTAAGAAATATATAAATATTCCCATTATATTTTGTCGTAAAAGAAACCAATAAAACCGAATAAAAGATAATAATAATTAGTATCCTACTATCCAAATACGTCACGTAATTATATACTTATTAACCGTTTAATAAATCGGTGGAATATACTTTCGAAATTGTTCAGAGTAATTTAAACCAACAATGTTAATTGCAGCGCCAACAGTCTAGCGAGTTGGAATTCTTAACCGAAGTTACTGGGTTCGGATTCCTACCTTTAATACGCTGAGTGGCCATTGGACGTTGCTACTAACTACTAACTACAACAACTAATATAGTTGATAAAGGTATAAATATAACATCTAAATAACGATACTGACGATCACTAGTAGTAGCTTTATTGGTATTGAACCGCCTAAAAATTGACGGGATTCGGTTTCTGCAATACCTATATCTTAGCCCTAATTCTGCTAATTTATAACGCCTTAGTGGCTTCTCGATGAAGAATTCCGTATACAAAATTGAAAAGTTTGACACATTTTGTATACAAAATTGAGTAGATTGACAACACATTTTGGTACATCCCGTAGCCAAAATTAAATAGTGTGTCACATTTTTGTGTACATTCCGAAAACAAAATGTGTCTTACTATTCAATCGAGACTCTATTGGGCGTTTTTCCATTAGCCGGCACCGGCCCCGGCGCCGGCACAGCACCGGCGCCGGGTCTTCGTTTTTCCACTGCGCCGGTGTCGATGCCGGCTTATGGCCGGTGAGTGGTACAGTACTGACACGGACTTCAGCACGACAACACGCAAAGTACAACGCGTAGATAAATATAACAATGGTATCTTCAAGCCGTCGACTATATTTGTTATATCTTTTATATATATAAATAATTTTCATGTAAATAAGGAATGAGCTAGTAAGAAGATTTACTATGTTGTTATTGAATTATAATATTTCATTCTTCGCAATCAATATCAAATGAGCTCATACTAACATCGCTACAAGCACTTTGTGACTCTTCGTCACTAGTATCCCGACTTCTATGATAAAATCTAAAGCTACCTGTAATATTTCCTGTATTATTACTAAGAGGCGATATTATCTTCCAAATATTTATTAATATAATGACAACGTCAGTTCTTACATACTTCCTCATCGGATGGCCGTTTTTCTAAGTGGCCATACCACATACATCACACCCTCATACTAAATTCCTAATAATACCTACAACAATTAAAAATTTACAACAGGGGTAACAGAGTGGGGATTCGTATGAGTTGGGTCATTCTGCAGCGTTGAGAATTGCTCGCTATCTATCTCTCCTCCCCCAAATCCCTGGCAGGTGACCGCTCCGACTCGCCTGCCCTCGATGTTCCCGCACTCGGCTCCGATTTTTAGGCATGTCAGCCAGTGCTGCGCATACAACACACGCTCGGCACTGCCCTTCTACTCTCTTTTGACAACCAGCCGGCGACGGCGCCGGCGGGACTCAATGCCGGGCCGGCGCCGGCGCCGGTAAGTGGAAAAGCGAGCCATACATTTTCATACAGTTTTGCTTCTCCGGCACCGGCTCGGCGCCGGCACCGGCGCTAATGGAAAAACGCCCATTGAAGCGTTTATAAATTAGCAGAATTCTGGCCCAGGTAAAGGCAAAGCAAACTTTTAATATTTGTTCGCAGGTAGAGTGTTTGCAATAATTTTATTAGCGTTGTCCATGCCCCCTTTTACAATTTTTCCCCACACAACGTCCGGGTCAATTTCAAAAAACAACCACAATCGCTATATAAAACGTCCGATTATACTTTCAAAATTTCTTGTTCAGGGTAATTTTATAGAGTCAACGTCGTTAATTCGCCGTAATCATAAAGACGAACGTCTATTCCGAGAAGCCTCATGGGTTAATATGGCTGTGCCTTTTTGTATGTGGGTTAGTAATTACATTAACAAGTTATCAATTATAAAATCTCTTTCATTCACCGTTCGGACGTGAGTGGAACGGAGATCGGGTGCCATTCCAAACGCAGGGCCGTATAATTTTATAGATGTTAAGGTATGAGATGAAGCGGATTTTTTTTTAATTAAATGAGCATGCAGCACAGTCCGTCCGCTGCCGCAAATGACAACTGTGACTGCCATAGAACAAACTTTAAGGCCGTTCTCACACAACGCTATTTGCAAGCGCCTAGCATCTTGTCCACGCGTCGCTCAGTAACGCAAGAGTTTTATATAAAAAGGTAATGTGAAATATATCAGGATAACATCATTTATCACCGTATATGTTTCGCGTATGTACTTCTTTTTTCTTTTAAATCCAAATTATATTTCTTCCCGGTTTTAGTAAATCACACTTTTGCAGTTTTTTATAGTACCTAAGTGTCTAGATACTCTTTTGGCAAGCTTACTTTTAGGTACTTACGTAAAAAAAGGCTAAAAGAATAAAATATAGTTTTTTGGTTTTGTTTTTCGCTTGTAGCTTGCACCACTAGCTATAGCTCCTTTAAAATCAGACGACATTGCAAACGCATAGCAGCGAGGCTAGCAAAAAGACCCAAAGCTTCTCAATCGTTACAGGTGCTTTTTATATGCGATTGTGGGATTTATTACTCATATTAATAAGATTTGTTTTCGCATTTTATTGCTTGAGCTCATACGTGGGTCAATTATCCTACTTGTAGCTTTTGTAATTGACTTTATTATTAGGGGATATTTTTTCTTTTCACAGACAATTTAGTACACAATTTAATTTACTGAAGGTTTTTAATAGTATCTATCTATGGATTCCCTGAATGGATATTAAATATTTGAACAATATTTATTTATAACACATTCTTGTTTATACTTGTTTTATTTTGTATATTCACTATTTAGGGAAATAATGGATCTATTTTCGTTTATTGAGGATGGTAGATAATATTATTTAAAAAACAAAAATGTACTTAGTTATTAATAATATTAAGATTGAGATGATTACTATCCCTAAACTACGTATTACCGATAGCTGCTTTAAACTAACCTTTTTTTTAATTTTCTCTGACATATTTAAAGACAAAAATAATATGATAACGATTCAGCAACTTTAAACCTTTTCAAAATTTGTTCTTTGACTAAAATGCGAAGACGAAAATATTTATAGGCCTTTCAAGTAAAATACTTAACTGCCCAACTTGAATTCTTGTTAAATTCAATAACAAACAATATCAAGAATTGTTTCAAAGTATCTATTACTTATTTATGCATCAAATACTTATGTAACAGCGGAATTCGATTAGCCAAACTTGACTCAGATACTTTAAGTTTAAGTAGCCACTCCTTAATGAATAGCTTATTTTGAATAGATATATATACCCACCTCTAATAAATCTAAAACTGATCGCTACGCGCGCTTGTAGAGATTTTTTTTTATTTTAGTCTCATAATTTCTAGGATAAACCCAAATTAATTGTTAGAATTCACAACTTGAGTTTTAGTTTCTTTTTTCAAATCAATCAATCTTTTATGTGGAGATAAACATTATTCACTATTTCTTTTTACCAAGATATGTTTTGCTGATAATAATTTCTGTGTCCAGAATAGTAATTCAATCACCCACCTCAGAGCCTTTGATGATCTAATGTCTAGATGGAACATCGAATCCACGCAAACCTCTCAAAAAATTGTGCCTAACTGTTAGCCACAATTTTTATATCATTATATCATTGATCACGCACACATAGACAATAGACGAACATGTATAACATCGCCTGCACGCACACTTGATATTGTTGCCTTGTTTTTTTGTTTTCATTTTAGGGCGACGCTCAATCTAGACATTAGATCATCGAAGCTCAGAGCATTATACTCAGGAATTCGTCCATTGCATTACAAAGTTGCAATCGATTTGATGATAATGATGGTATGTATGATTGATGATGACACTGCTACAGATTGCGTTGTGAATAATTGCCCATTAAACTTTATATCACAGGAACAAAAAACAATATTCTAAATGATAATTTTGAATATTCTTTAAATACATATTTTTCCCATTTTTTTTAAAGTTATTTTTCAAATAAACAAAAATGTGTTGCTCTGTAAACAAAGAAACGACATTTAATGTTTATAAGGCTTATTTATTATGTTTTCTGCAACATCTCAAAATTATTTTCACTAAATAATAGACATTGACATTTATTCCCTTCAATGCCTTGGAACACGTACAAAAAATTAAAAAGAAAATATATTTTCTTTACATACATTGTGTGCACAATCTACGATGTCTTTTTTATTTTCCTGCTCGGCTAGAATCTACTCCCAATGTGGGGTACAAGCCATTTTACCATACTGGGTAAATGCGGATTAGTAAAATTACTTAGTCTTTACACATCGCTTGAATTCGACTGCATTTTTTTTTTTATTTGTGTGCGCGTGTGTGTGTCTGTGTTAGGTACCTCATAACTTTGCACTGGATGAACTGATTTTGATAATTTTTTTGTATTCGAAAGCTGGTACTTATCGTCTGGTCTCATATGTGTACATTCGAGCGACAACAGGTAGTTGTTGAGTTATCTCTACTGTTGTATTTTATTTGTATAATAGTGTATGTTGTGTTGTATATATTTTATTTGTTAAAAGTAATTTTTTTGTTTATAAATAATAAGTTAATGTGTCATTTATATAGTTATTTCGATGGGTCCTATGTATATGGGCCAAAATGTAAAATTAAAACTTTACAGGAGAGGCTTCCAAAGTTTCAATTTACTATAACTTTAAATTGATAAAACCGAAGTTCCCGAATCTTTGCTTATTTGCTAAGAAAACTATTTCCCTCATTTACACTGTAGTATTTTATATATACATTTATCTGGTTTTTTTTAATATCACATTGGCCCTTCTACGTTAGTTTTTGTTAAAATTATTTTTTTTTGAAAACACCCTAAAAGGGCCGATATACCATGTTGGCCATTATACGCGTATTACCTACGCTAATTAGCATAATGTATATATTTTTTTAATTTTTTATCTAAAAATCAATAAACGATTGAAGTAATTGATAATTCATTAATTAGAATATAATATAAAATCTTCGTTTTAATTGTTGTTTTCATTTCCCAAAGCCAAATTCACAAAATTCCGACATCTAGACATCTTAGCGTGATAATTAGATGTCATTTTTACTTATTAAACTAAATTGTAACCCAAAAACACAACAATTACATTTCGTATTCGTCTTTATTCATCACAGTGCGGCCGATGCTCCGTTCAACGTACAAGTGTCAAACTGGCTGATTGTTCCAAACTATAAACAAACGCGCGGGAAACTCCCCGCGTAGAAATCTCTAACTACGCTTAGGACCTTATACGTTTAAATTCATGTTACATATGCCGTTATACCGTAATAAAAAATCGTGTTTCTATGCTGAAATCTTTTTTTTTAATAGCTCACATGATTCATTATATCGATAAGATGCGTTACCCACAAAAAAGCCAAAATCGCCAAATTGCTAGTTTGGCCCATATACATAGGACCCATCGATTTATTACATAAGATAGCAATTACCTTATCGTTACGTCAAAGTTGATAATCACATGGTATTTATGATGAAATATGAAAATAAAATTTCGTTTCCCACAATTGTGTTGCGGGTCTCACGGAAGTGCATTAACGGACGACATGGCGTACCGTTTTATAGATAGACTCCAAACGGGGTTACTGTGGGAACTCGAACAGGACTTGATATTCAAAATCGTTTATCCTATCGAGATTTTTTTTTACTTTTTTTGTCTTTTGGACAACAACACAACTCTTGCCAACTCGTTGGTCAACTTAATGAGAATTTTTTTTTATATCTACTCCATAGCACTGTTGATCATTAATGGGTTAGATGTCCAATTCAGTCCTGTCTTTAATTTTCTTGATTATTCGTCATTTAATTCTGTGAAGGAAACAATCGCATACTTATAAAATTTCAATAGCACGTTCACTAAATTATAGAGTCTGGAAATCAAAGCTCAATAATCTTCGTCGCTAAGAATAGACCTGAAGTAAGCCTTAAATTAATACTATCACTGCTGAGACAATGATGGCGATATTAAAAATGTAGCCACCCAGTGAACCCAATATCTGTAAGAAATACAAAATAATAAATCTGTCGACGTAACCAACTAGTTACCACATAAGGATTCCCGTATGCAATCTAGGACTAAACTGGCTACCACATAGTCGTGGACGTTACGCAAACGTACCCATGCATTACAAAATACCAAGTAATGAGGTGATTTCCATCAAGTTATGTCACTCATAAATCAAGCAAACAGCTTTATCAATCATTATGGAACGTAAGTGATTTTCGCGATACCTTAATTTATTAGCAGACCAGAAGCAAATGTTGATTTTATTTATCAGCAAGTGATTATTTTAAGTGGTGCATTTACAAGCACATTGACCGTTCTTAGCTCTGTGACGTCTGTCACAAGTGATGTCAAAGCAACGTAGAATTGCATGTGTGGCATTATTTATATTACATTAATCTTCAATTAGGGCGACCAATGTCATCTGTAAGTTAACAATCGCGAAACATAGCTCAGTTTATGTAATTTAAATCTAAACCATTTTTAACACTCCGCCCTCTAAAATGAACCAATGGTGATGGTGGATACTCTAAATGTGCTATACAGTAAGTTAGCTAAATCTAACCAGCTAACAACAGTCCAAGAAGTAAGCCAGAAATCCGACATAAAATACTCACACTTCACTTCTCATTCTACTCCACTTCATTATCGAGAACACGAAGTAACGTATTAGGCGTAAAATTACTTCGCCGCTAACAATGGGCAGTTGACAAATGCACAGTGGGTCCAATTTGTCAGTGGTGTCCGTGATTAGTCAAATTTTGTCAGATGGCGGGCTACACTGGGCCACCGTGCTTGAGATTTAGATTGGGGGAATTAATGATGTTCATCATTTATGACCTAACTCGCAATTATTAACTGGTCGGAGAGTAATACTATCAATACGCGGGACAGCTTTTATCAATGCAAGACAGATGTTTATAGCTTTTAAGTATTGAAATAGTATATTCAGTAGGTAGTTAACGTTATCATATTTGGTGTGTCAACGTGAATATTTTTATTTATTACTACATCACTAGTCTTTGCCCACGGTTTCGTCCGCCTGAAAGTCAAAAACGACGACCTTCAAAATTATCTCAACGAATTGTATTTTCGTGATACAACTATCCCAGTAAGCACCATATACATTCCAGCACTAGATACATTCGAAGAATATAGCAATGGTATCAACACCTGGTGACTTCCGAGACCTACAATCGCCACTTTCAGTCATGATTCACAGCCAAAGTGTATCATTACAAAAGTCGCGTGTTGCATAAAAAGCTTTGTAGGCATGGCATGTATTATTCATGGCGATGTATCTCATTGTATTCTAATGTAGAACTTTCGCCAATTACAATCCCTCGGTTACTTCCGAAGCCTGGCCGATTTGTGGGTGGGTGCGTTTTGTGGTGCTGTCAGTGAAGTTACAAGAATGGAAACTTGGTTCATTTATTTATTTAATTATTTGGCCATCATAAAGTCACGCCCATAATTATTATGCTTTTGGTTAATAAGATGAGACGTGTCCCCTTAAGCTGAAAACTTTACTTAATACAAGATTTGCCCGCGACTTTGTTCGTGCATAGGAGGTTTTCCCGCGTGAATCTCGATCCCCCGTGAACTCCTGAATAAACAGTAGAATGTATGTTGCTCCACGGCCGCCTCTGTCTCCCAGTGAAAATTTCATAAACATCCGTTCAGCCGTTTCTGAGATTACCGTGCACAAACATACGATCAGTAATGCTATTTCATTGCATGATTTATTTATCTGATGAATGTATTTTTTTGTTGTTTTATTACATAAAAGCTACGTAGGTATGTAAAGAACGAGGCTTATTTGTGTACGCGCGACTGCGCCACCATGCTATTTCCTATTCTAATACAACTACTTCAGTGGTGCAATCAACTTTATGCAGAATATAAAAAATACACGATAAATATTTAACACTAAAATATTGTATATATTTTTTTTCATTGCAAACTGCCTATAAATAGGTAGGTACGTACATAATAAAAAAATACAATATGTTTTTTAAGGAATTAACGCAGCAAACGAGTATGTAGCATCATCCTTTCGCTGTCACTATTGTTATAGTGTGACCGACCTAAGATAAATAATATAGTTTTTACAAAAATATATTAAAATTCAGGAGCAATAATGAAGGTATCCCATTATCTATTCCTGTGATGTGCTCCATTTGTCAAAGACACTATATTAATACAGGTTATGATATAGGTAGTTATTTTTTTATATTTATTGGTGCCTATATTTTAATCAAATTTGCATGACTACGATCTTCTATCCATCCAGCAATCTTGTATCTATCTCTCGTCTGCTCGATGTCATATATTATGATAAAAATGATGTCATATGATTTAGATGATAAAAAATCGTAAACATTATTTTTCAATCACCAATTAGCCATTGACTAGTCTTACTCACTTTCACGAGATTAGTTAATTGAAAATTTAAGTTATTTACTGCACCTAAGCTATTCTATGACACACATTTATCCTTTAAAGTGTTGGCATCATTATAGAAAGTTCGTAATAATAGATGTCTTGAACAAAAATGGTTGACTCATGTGTGAACTGTCATTTTGATGGACGTGATATGGTTATGAATTATAAGATGTGGGTATTGAGACTGCGTTCTCTATTGCTGTAGGCGCACTGTTATTAACACTGTTATTTTGTTATTTTATGTAGACAATGAGACGGGGCCAGGACTCGCTATTTGGCAAGAAAACCCGGTCAAATATGAATAGCACCTACTCGCTTAAAATGTACTTTATTTTTGGCTGTTTCTATAATGTTCAAGCAGATATTTATTTTCGTATAATGATCTGTTATTGGTGTTGTCTATGCCAATGAAAATTTTTAATTATTTTACAAAATAGCTCTTACTTACTTATTTTTATTTATTTTATTTTATTTATTTATGTACACACAAGAAACAGTTATCAGATATCTAAAACAGTTGGACATAATGTACAAAGGTACTGCTTATTTCTTAAGAAATTTCTTCCAGCAGACCTGCGACTGGAGAATGGTAGCGGAAAGGTAGGCTTAGCGTGTACACTAAATAGGTATTTTCAAAAACGAGGGTATATATATATATAAATATTTATACAAATACAAACACATAATATATATGTAGGAGCGAGACCAAAGTCCTACGCTGATCTAGTAACGCCACCTATGAGTAATCGATGGAACTAGTTTTAGGAACCTACCGCCATCTATGAATGATGGCCGGAGCTACTTCTGGAAACGAAACAGTTATTGTTTGGGCATGGTTGGTATGGAGTGGGGGTAGAGATGGCGTCGTAGAGAACCATAGCTGTCATGATCATTCTGAATTGAGCGCTTAGACCGAGCGGACGTGTCGAACCCACTGCCATACCAAACTTGCCGCGTTTCCAAGTTAAATTTGAATTAATCGTGCTGATCCTTTGCCACTTTGCTATTATTTTGTCGTCAGCTTTATTTCTAAGTTTAATTTAATGTAATCTAAATTAATTTTGGTGATAACTGTATTGAAGTGTTGGAATAGACGTTTAAACTCAGTGTACAGACTATTATTTCTTATCCCCAGTCACGTATAACCCAAAGTATAACAACCGCTCTGACCCTGGCTCCGAGATCAGAAGCTGGGATAAAGAACTCTGTCCACGTTTTCAGGTGATATCATGAGGCGTGGATGCAAGTGAAAGTGCAAAGTGCAGTGAAATGATGTGACTAGATTTTCAATAAAACGGCAAGTATCGATATGAAGGATTTTCAAGTAAGACGGCGAGTATTGGTATGGTATAATTTTTTTATTTCATTACATGTGTGGTGACAAAATTTCGCAGCTTAAATTTTAATTCTTGCGTAAACTAGATAGTGTGTGTGTCAAATAGTTTGTTAAACAATCATGAGTGATTAATACAGTCGTAGATTTTCCGTCATTATCGTTTATGTCAGCACCGGTAGTAATATTATTTTCTTTGTTTTCTTTCCCTGAAAAAAATATCATTCAGTGGTTACCTTGGTCAAAGCCAAAGTTGCAAGTCTTTGATTTTACTGTAATTTAACCGAAGTGTCATACATACTTCGGAAGACGCTAGTAACTTGCGTTCAATTTGTTCAAAATTTAATGAAGGTAGATTTGGGGTTAAATTACTAGGACACCCGAGGGCCAAGTACCACTTCAAGTGTTGTTATAAGAAGTGAATTTGAGTTGAGTAGTGGCAATAATATTTCTCGTTCTAGTATGGTGCAAGGTGTAATCTGATTAAGTTGTTACATTATTTCTGATTAGCGAACAGTAATTGGTGTCATTACTCAGCTGCTAAACATATCGCTTAGTTGAGGTGATGTGTCCCTTGCATTATTCAATGAAGTCTATAAGTATCGTTGCTTGATGGAGGTGACTCTAGTTGCTGTCGATCGATATAGATGATAGCAACGACACTTTTCGCTGATTAACGTCTGTAATATTACTTGCTACTACTACGATACTGTTCACTAATGAGTGAGATGTTTTCATAATATTGGTGCGCGGTTGCTTAAGCATTATTTAAGCGTTTCGATATTTGATGTTGAACTAGGATTCGTTCTTTGTTCCTATTGTTAAAGATCATGGGGATAGATTAGATTTTGTAGCCTGGTCGAAAAAGAAAAATACGCGTTTGATCTCTGGAATTTTGTTACGTATTCCGTGTAGGTACATTTTCAATTGATAACGTGATAAGGTGTTACAGTGCAGTGTCCTTTACCACAAGTGTTGTTTTCTTTTGTCACATGCGTTGAATTCTTAAAATTATTTCTTGATTACTTTTTATTGGTATGCAGTGACTGACAGCAGTGATACTGAAAGTACTGGTCAGGTAGCGGGTGAATAACGAAAGTATTCTTTTAATTATCTTGGTGTTTAGTGATTTGGTGCGCCGCTTTTAGTTGAAAAGGATTAATTGAAAAAAATAAAAATACACACACAAAATAAGTTTGCTTTATTGGTACTCAATTTCACCAAGTAAATTTATAAAGCGAGAGGCTTGCGCTTTGAAAAGACTGAGTAGTTTTAATGAGGTGACGTTTGTCGAATTAATTAAAAAAAAACCCGTTACAGCTTATTTGGTTGTCGTTTTAAAAGTGATTAATTAATTGTTTTGTTTCGTATTCTAAATACGCGGGTAAGTTACTGTTACGTTTAAATATTGAGAAAGGGGTTACCTAATGATTTAAATATTGTCTTCAGAGGTATTTTAGACGAATTTATTGAATTCTTACCCGATTCAGATTCTACCCACTATATTTTTGAAATAAATAAAGTCGATTTTTGCTGCATTTAGGAAGCGATTCTAGGTTTTAAGAAGCTGGAGACCAAGACCTTGTCTGGTACCTGTCTGGAACCAAGGGTGACATCACCTAGTTGTGGTAACATGAAACGAGGTAAAAGTGAAACGGCGTTTTTGGTATGACAAACTTATTTTATTTTATGACATCCGGTGTGTTGGAGTTTCATAACTTCAATTTTATTTCGTGCGTTGTGAAAATACAACCTTCTGTTGTCTTGTAATTAGTGATCGATAAAATAATAGTTGGATACAGTCGGTTCCCTAATTATTATTTTTTTAACAAGTGCAGCAAACTTTGATTGGATTTAATTTACCTCGTGAAACCAATGAGTTTTTAACGTTATTCGTGTTCTGTGTTCCAGCTTGGTTTTCGAAGATGGCACGGGTTGTTTCTGTGGCGATCGGGAGCAAGAGCAGCACACGAAGGTTGTACTCGTGTTAATTGGAACTGCATTGATGGCTGTGTGCGTGCGCTGGCGCTGGCTTCGTGGTGTGATGATGAAGCATCATCGGCTATTGCCGCGGAACGGGCACAACGTTACAGGTGATCTGTTTTGTTTAACTGGTTTTCTTATGGCTTATAGTAAAAGTGAATTAAACTCTTCCATTTTTGAGACATTACTGGATATTAGGCGATCCCTGTATTTTTCTTGGTTAAATTAATTGGGTATTTGAGAAACATTAATGATGTTGCTTATTGATCTGAATAATTAGGAGGAACGGTTAAGAGAGAATAATTATGAGAAAGAATCTTCTCAATATAATGTCTTCGGAAAAAGATTTAAGTGGATTAGTTTTTTATAGAATTACTTTGTTATTGAATCATCCAATTCAAAACCGTTCAATTTAATAATTGGGTAATCTGTTCACTATTACCGGTTATAATGGTTTAATTAGTTTTTGAGTTGATGGTGGGTGGGATATCAGAATGAAACAAAATTATTAATAACTAGCGACCCACCCCGGCTTTGCATAGTACTATCGAATCGCTATCGTCACCTTTCAATTAATTAAAACAAAACCTTAATGAATTATACGCCGTAACCATGCGGAATCCTACTTCGATTGGTGGGAATCATTTGAAAGTTTGTTCAGTAGTTTAAAGACTAGTTTTCATCCATCCATCCATCCATCAATCAGCCTTTCGAGGTCCACTGTTGGGCTCTCCTAACTGGCGCCACCCTAACCGGTCCTGAGCTCTCTGAATCCAGCGGATGCCCACCGCCTTCTTCAGGTCATCAGTCCACCTGGTCTAGACTAGTTTTAAAGTTATTAAAATGGAAAGTTATAATTCTTTTTATTTGTGTGTATTGATACTAGTATCAAACACCTATGTGGCAAACCTGTTCAAACGCCTGCGTGGCACACCTGATCAACAGCCTGAGTAGCATACAACCTATGTGGCAAATAAATTCTGAAGTCTTATGTTGTATCCCCTATCCTCATAGCAGACAAAGTAATAAGGCCCTCATGGCATGTTTCTTCAGATATCCGTGTGTCAATATTAATACACTTTAAATCAATCAATTCAAATTCAAATTGGAATAAGCCCCTGTACTGATGCAGATTAATTTTGTAAGAAGTGCTTCTGTTTATCAGGAAGGGCTGAGCGTAGAAAGATACTCGCGTGTGTGTTTGATTGTTACAGGTAATCTTCAATGACGAATGCGGATTGGTGCCGGTAGAGCGTGCTTGCAGATGGAATCCATCCCCAGATTACGTGAAGATGCTGTACGGATTAATCTGCGATAGCGATAGCGTAGTCATAGTGTAAAAGTTAAAACAAACACAAATTATTAATTTGTAATTTTGCTCCTCTAAACTAGTGTTGTAATGTTAGAAACTTGAAAAATTAGAAACTTGTTGAGTAAAAGAAATTTAAAGTAAATTGTAGTAGGGGTCACTAACCAACTTGAGACTGACACATTTTATCAACATTGACGAATTTGACACTGACTGACCTGTGTGGCCCTGATTGACCTGTGTGGCCCTGATTGACCTGTGTGGCCCTGACTGACCTGTGTGGCCCTGACTGACCTGTGTGGCCCTGACTGACCTGTGTGGCCCTGACTGACCTGTGTGGCCCTGACTTGCCTGTGTGGCCCTAACTGACACCAGCTAACTAGCCTGTGTGGCAAAGCCTAGCCTGTGTGGCAATGACTAGCTGACTAGCCTGTGTGGCAATGACTATCCTGCGACGCAAAGACTAGCCTGTGTGGCAATGACTCTCCTGTGACGCAATGACTCTCCTGTGACGCAATGACTATCCTGTGACGCAATGACTATCCTGTGACGCAATGTTTCGCCCGTATGGCAATGATTCGCCTGTGTGGCAATAACTATTCTGTGTGACCATTACTATTCTGTGTGACCATTACTATTCCGTTTGACCATAACTATTGTGTGACCTTAATTAAAAGGTAGTCTCATTAGTAACGAAAAACTTTTGCTGAATAAAAGAAACTTTAGAGCTTTGTTGTAACTTAATTAAAAAGGAATCACACGAGGACGTGTGCACGTCAGATTGGCCGTGTAGGAGCGAGACCAAAGTCCTACGCTGATCTAGTAACGCCACCTATGAGTAATCGATGGAACTAGTTTTAGGAACCTACCGCCATCTATGAATGATGGCCGGAGCTACTTCTGGAAACGAAACAGTTATTGTTTGGGCATGGTTGGTATGGAGTGGGGGTAGAGATGGCGTCGTAGAGAACCATAGCAGTCATGATCATTCTGAATTGAGCGCTTAGACCGAGCGGACGTGTCGAACCCACTGCCATACCAAACTTGCCGCGTTTCCAAGTTAAATTTGAATTAATCGTGCTGATCCTTTGCCACTTTGCTATTATTTTGTCGTCAGCTTTATTTCTAAGTTTAATTTAATGTAATCTAAATTAATTTTGGTGATAACTGTATTGAAGTGTTGGAATAGACGTTTAAACTCAGTGTACAGACTATTATTTCTTATCCCCAGTCACGTATAACCCAAAGTATAACAACCGCTCTGACCCTGGCTCCGAGATATATAACATAAATATACGAATACATATATACCTAAATATATAATAATATACATACATATACATAATATAATATATACACATAAATATACACTAATTACTTACTTACTCTTAATGATAAAACATTAAAAAATCCGTTCTAAACTCATGTCTTACAATCATAAAGTACCTCACTGCGAAACATCTTCATAGATAGGTATATATTTCCAAATTTCATGATTACTTATATGTATGTTAGTAACTAACTGTTAGTCGATATCTTTTACAATTACATAGATATATGATAGTTACATTTTGTGTCCAAAAAAGAACCGATGCGTAGGGTACCTTGGTATTACGACACCTCTATTATCAATGATGTTCTCAGTTCTGACCACATTCGTGATGTCATCTCGATAAGAGGTATAAGTCCGTCTCCCACGGTGGTCAAGACTTACTTGGTTTAAAATGTTTGCAGAATACTTAGTAAGTATACAAGAGAGATTGGCAACCACCGTCCAAAAACGAATTTAAAAGTACTATTTTGGATGCAACCGCAATGACAACTTAGAGCGTCTCGTGAACTAAGGGCATGAAGACGGAATGTGGCCACATGTAGGTACATAAGATCACCTACGCTATTGGCAGATAGTATTAAATCTGCCACACGATGTTCCATTCTGCAATGTGCACATGTAGGGACATGTGGAAAGACTGCTTCTGTCATCTCAAAGAATATAAAAGAAAATAATCATCATGACACCACAAACGTTCTGTAAAGCGGAGGTTAAGAGGGAATTTGCGGAATAAAAATCAATTAATATGGATGTTTAGAAAAGTACTATGTGACTATTAGATTACCGACGTGAATGCACATAAAGTTATTCTTCGGAAGCCTGTGGATGAATTTGTTTATTTGTGTTCGTTACATTGTGCATACTAAGGCACGCACACATTCTCCTACATAAACGAGAGTGAACTTAACGTATTGTTCTTTGTGTAGTTTTAAGTTTATCGTGAGTAGGGTCTACAGCTACACAATCGGGTAAACTTCCCATGAGTCAGCTACGTAATAGTTTCGGTAGTATTACCAATAGTAGTAGGTAGTAAGTAATCGCCAGAGCTTGAGATGTTGATTACAATCGGGTTTCCTAAACAACGTGCGGGCAAAGTATGCGAAAAATAAACTGTTGTAATTATTGTAAGATCCCCCTTACGTTTCGTAAGTGCGATTGCGTTAATGTGTAAACAGAGTGTAACGTTTAGATATCAAAATGGTGTATGTCATTGGAGGTAGCGTGGTTTGTTGTATGGCTGCTGCAGCAGCTAATGACGGCTACAAATCATTGTTTGGCTACAACCCATTAATGGCCCACTAACAGCTGAGCACGGATCTCTCCTCATTATTGAGGAGGCCTAGAGCATACCTACTCCACCACGCTGCCCCAGTGCGGATTGGCGGAGGGGTTAGTGGCCAACCCAGTATCGGAAGTTTTCAAGCCGCCCGAAGGCCTTCCGACATGGCTTAATGACTGCTATCAATCGACAACAACCGCGACCGACGGCTTTACGTGCCCTCCTAAGCACGGAAGCGCTCATGATATTTTGCCACTAGCGGTCATCCACCCAACTGCCGACCGCGCCCGCTGTTGCTTAACTTTGTCGATCACTTGGGATCAACGCAAGCCGCCGGACTATGAGCGCTTCATCATTGTTTATGACTCATCAATGTCCAGGAGTCATCATTTAAAACTCATAAGACGTACAGTGGCCATCGTTTATGACTCATCTAATGATAAATTTTACACGTATGAAGAAACATTGCTGGGACACTAAAAAACTTAACACTTACCTTACTCTGAAAGCTCTTCCAATTTTAATAAGTAAAGAGTAACGATTCTTGTCAGTAGTTTAAATTAGTATAAAAAACAACACGGCCTCACGTGGTACGTAATTATTTATGGTCTTACGTATGGTCTTTTACGTACGTATGGTCTTGCTACAAACGGTGAAGGAAAACATCGTGAGGAAACCTGCATGCCGGAGAGTTCGCAAAAACTCACAAAAAGGTGTGTGAAGTCCGCCAATCCGCACTTGGCCAGCGTGGTGGACTATGGCCTTAACCTTCTCATTCAAAGAAGAGACCCGTGCTCAATAGTGGGCCATGATGGGTTGAGATGATGATGATGATGTATGGTCTTTGTATTCTTTCGAGATGTGAGTTGATTTTCAGGTTTTTAGTTTCAACGTGTCTCCTTTCTTGTACCACACAACACACGGACAGACGGAGCCGTCATGATGTCATTCATCTCAACTTTGTTTACCTATTCTCGGTTGATGTTTACAAAATTGTGTTAAAGAGCGAATTAAGAACTCAAATGAGTTTGATAAGACGTTTGTTGGGACAATGAGGTTTGCGGCCTTTAAAGAGTTGTGTATTTTTGGTTTATTAGCTAGTTTTAAACAACTATTATGGGCACAAATGTAGGGAAATACACAGTTCAGGGTAGGGAATTTAGAAATACAAATGTATTTATTAACACGTTGAGTGCGAAACGAGGCTTAAAACACCTCGTCCGTGTCTCGACGTTATAGCGGTAAGAAAAAACTTAAACTTCTCGTTCGTGCGGGAGGCATAACTTCCATCTGGTTCAGTGTAGGAAAAAGATAACTATATATCTGAGATGTGCTATTAATTCCTAGTTCTATGGTATATCCACCTTAATACCGGGTTTCTTAGACCTCGTGCCGCACTGAACTAATAAAATTCTAACGCTGTGCGGAACGAGGTTGCAAACGCCTCGTACCTCCGCGCACCTCGTACCGCACCCTACGCTAGCTTCATGCGGTTAGTGTTGTGCAACGCATTCGAAGCTTTTACAGAGAACGACTTGGATGTGGATACAGGTAATCTTCAAACATCCTAACTACTTGTTATATCGTTAATAGAAACTTGAATGTGACTTCTTGAGTAACTTTCTTCAAATAGGTTGTTAATCATGATAAATTATGGTATGTTTGTTTATTGAGTTAACTAGCAGACCCGGCAAACGGTGTTTTGCTCATCAAAATTGAATGCTTTTGCCCAATTCTACTCGACTCTTCAGTACTCTAACCAACTTTACCCAACTCTTCTCTATTCTAATCTAACCAACTTTACTCAAGTCTACCCACCATTTTCTTACTTTACTTTCCTTAAATTAATCTACTAATCTCGACCCTACTTTTCAGAACCCACTGAAAACAAAGCGCATCATCTCGAAAAGGGAACAAAGAAGAGGAGATGTGTAGGATGCTATGAAAAATTCCGCACCTTTTTGACAAGTCGTGAGGCAGACAAAAAAACAAAAAAAATTGTCACAGAATGCACTGGTTGCAAAAAATGTTATTGCTTAAATTGTTTCAATGAGAAACACTCTTAATATTTGAAAATTAAAATATCAATATAAAAATATTTATTTTCCCATCACTAAATAATATGAAAAACTGCCATTTTTCAGTGCGGTACGAGGTCCATCAGATCCCACGTTTTATTTTACCTATAGAATCTAAACTAACTTATGTAACCATGGGCGGCGGCAGATTTAGGTTCATCAATTCATTGTTAATAATAATCGCGACAAAAACCGTACAATTTTTTTTATTTGGCGCCAAAAAAAGGATTTTTGTCTCCTACGGGCGGTGGGGTTTAATATGCCTCGTGCCGCCACAATGTCTGGTTTAGGACGAGGTTTAAAACGCCTCGTAACGCAGTAATGGAAAGTACAGAAAAATCTGTGCCGCAGGGAACGTGTTAAACGACTTTAAAAACAGGGCGAGGTTTTCAATTCAACTGGTATCTGGTACATATCAATTTGTAAAGAGTTAGATTTATACTTTAATATCAATATTCATTCACAGCCCTACGTATCTAAGGTTCAATTCAACATTCAAATCTACTATCACAAGGGGTCAACATTATATTAATAACATCTCATATTCATTAGAAAACTAACAGCATTCACCCGACAGTAAGTTACCCTATAATTTTTACCAAACCATCGATTATGCGGTAACCTTCGACTGGCAAATGTTTCGAAAATCTAATTTACCGGCTCCCTTGACACGGTTGCAGTAAATTACCTTTCAACAGAGGATGTTATTAGTCATGAACCGCTAGTACCTATAGATTGCTTTAGAATATTAAACACCTACGTGAGATCGGTTGTAATACGGGCTGCATTGGTTGCGTTAAGTTAAATTTTAGATTTTTAGAGGTCAAGTCCTTAAAAGATCCATATCGCTTGGATCCGTGGCGAACGACTGCAGTTTGATTTTCATAATCATTTTTGCCGCGAACTTGCAAGCTGTGGAATGAGCTTCCTTCCGAAGTATTCGCGGACCGCTATGACATGGGGTTCATCAAGAAAGGTGTAGAAAGAGCTCTCCTTCAGGGCCGGCGTTGCACTGGTGACTCCCCTGGTGTTGCTGGTGTCCATAGGCGGCGATGACCACTTACCATCAGGTGGCTCGTTCGCTTTTTCGACAGCCCTTCAGGCTATAAAAAAAAACTTTGCGGAAGTCCGTAATTACAGATTGAAGATAAAGATGACCGGAACGGGTTGGTGCCACCCTCGTGTTGCCAATGTCCATGGGCGATGGCATACTTGCAGTCTGGTGATCAGTCTGTTCATTTGCCTTCTTAGGCTTCAAAAAACCATTTTTCCACTTTACAACAAGCGAGCAAACTCGTAAGATTGTTTATATTTTTATGCAGATAGCACCTCCATCTCTTTCACATATGAACATGCATTAAAAAACGAAATAAGACCAATATACAACACACACGTTTTTGGCCTCAAAACAAGGTATCATTAGAGTAAGTAGGTCTACAGTGGTAAATTTTGAAAGGTTATTTGTAGGGGGAGCCTCTATGGGGGTCTAATTGCTTTACTTCCTTATTATTTCATGATAGAGGCTAAAAAAGCTTCTATTTGTTTTTGAGAGGTAGGTACGTGTAACAGACAGGAATCGAACCTGGAACACTTTGTTTTACAGGCAGGGCGACTACAACTACTTTCTTGGTCATCATTATCCTTTTTCATTATAATCCTTATCGTTCACAATTCCGATTCTATAGCGATTCGAGTAATTTTCCTATTGTGAGGTGGTAATAAAAGAAACTTGTCCCTAAAAACTTCCAATATAATTGAAATAAAAAATTAATTCATTAATTTAAATGTAAATTAAATTTGTACCAGAAATGGGATCGCGACGAAATTCATTAAAACGTCTATGAATTTCTAACAGAAGATCTATTGGACAAAGAAAATTTTGCCCCAAAATCGTAAAGGGGAGATACCGTCGGATATGACTTTTTTCGAATATGATTCGGATATGGATTTTTTTTACCGTAATACAATAAGACAACTCCTGTGCAAATAATAAAGAGCCAAGAAATAATTACCCAAAAGTAGGTACAATGTTTTAAAATAATTTATAACAAATTTTAACAACGACTACACGGTCATCATCGAAATTTTTACTTGCCTACCATTTTCATTGTTGGGTTCCTACTACTAATAAAGCTAGATACTACAAAATGTGTAGTGTAAATATAGTTAAGTGAAAATAAATACATAGAATCATAATTGTGGAAAAGTATTTTATTTTACACAATTGAGATACAAAATTGAAAAATTTAATAACTCTTGTGTAGATGTTACTTTTTTCTTTCGGATACTTTGTCGGACATTTATTTTTCGATATCCGTTTCTGTCCTCCCTAAATTCTCAATTTACTGCCGAATCCAATTTTCATTGCAAACAAAAACGTAAAGGTGAACGATACTATGACAAAATAAAACTTCAAAGAAAAGAACTTCCGAAGTACTTACTTTATTATGTATAGTCCTTATAAAAGAAATGTAACTAGTGTCTGTCTGATTGCAGGAGATAAATGAAAAAAAAATGTATAGTCTGCACAGATTGTTTTTATTGTTTGTTATGTTTCGACGTTTGTATACTTGAATACCTTTGTATTATTTTATAGTATTTCATCGTCTTTTCAAATATCAATTTATAACTTTTGTAAAAAAAAATATAAACTGATATTTTGTATTAACAGCCATTATGTGTCTCACATTACATAGTAAATTTTACTTATAATATCATCAACAGGTAGGTACCGGTATACTTCGATTATGAAAATCCACTAAAATTTTTAATCAACGGAAATTAATCGAATTTCTTTCACGACGTCAACGGTGAAAATAGAAATAGTAGATTGTATGACAAGGGTGCAAAGTAATATTTTTTCGGCGAGGGCGTTTTTTGAATCCAGAGCGAAGTGAGGGATTCTAGAGTAGAATCCCGAGCGTAGCGAGGGATTCTTTAGTAGAATCCCGAACGTAGCGAGGGATTCAAAGTACGTCGCCCGAGCCAAAAATATACTTGCACCCGAGTGATACACTCTACTTTTCATCACCCACTATGAGAAAATAATATATATATAATAGAAAATAATACGTAAAAATGCACGAAAACTTAATTTTAATTTGAAAACGAAATCTTAATTTGATTTCTTTTTTTATTATTCAGCTATTTAAAACACTATGGCTATATTTTACTATAATAGTCCACTCCACCATATACATAGTTACTTACTTTTACGGCAAGAAAGATTTCGTCGGGTGCCTCATTAAGAAAAGTCTCCACATTTTTGACTGTGAACACTTTGGATTTTTTAGGTTTAAATCCATCAGACATCCTCTTCAGATATGCTATTAATTTCGAATATGTGTCCAGTTTTATATCGTTATTAGAACTGACTGTTGATTTAAGCATTGAGTAGATACTCCAAAGGGTGGAAGGTTTTTTAGTTTTGGCTAAGTTCTGGAAGTACGCCAAAAACACAGTTTCTGAAAAATTCTTGGCGCCTCTTGCATTTCTCCATTCCAAAAAATTATCATAGGCTTTCAAATATTTTTCCCGGGATTTCGCAGGTAATAAACTATTCATCACATTACTCGCTTCAGTTTTTATACTATCAGGAGGATACTTTCACTATCGTTGGAAGAACTCATTTTTTCAAAACAAAACAAAATTTCTAACAATACGTAAAAATGCACGAAAACGCGGGAAATAGTTCGAGCGATCTTAATTTGATTTCTTTTTTTATTATTCAGCTGGCGGGGCCCTCGCGTCGAACCAGACATTCTTTATTCAAACAATATTTGTGTTCGATTTCTTTAGCGCAAAATACTAAAATGTTCTAAATTCAAAAGAGGACGGAAAAGATCTAGCCGGCAGGAAAAGTTGTATGAAAATTCATTCCGGCCCGCTGAATAGAAAACAGCAACTTTGGAACCCCTTATGTCCGAACCAAGTCGTCTTTTTCGAATAGGGGTGATGAAAAATATATTTCCATAGAAACGAAAGCGCATTTACACGGTCAAGTCAGCTCGCACGATTACTAACACTAACCACTCGTTAAAAACTGCGTTGACCATGCGACTGTTTCCAATAGGGTTGGGCCTTGTCGTATAAAGAAAATGAAACATAAATTGTTAATAATATTTTGGCCTATTTCTAATTGATAAATTAATACAGTAATCGACTGATTAGTTAATCGATGTTACAATTATAAGTAAAATATAACGTACAAAAATAGATTTAAGCGTATTATAGGTACCTGTTGGCAAATAAAGGTATGGTAATTTTTAATTGTGATTTAAAAACTATAACTCAACAATAAATCAAAAAAATTTGTTAATATATAAAGGCGTTCAACATAAAGTAATAGGTAGTTTCAAATATGTTTATTAATAACTAGTAAATCCGTCGTCGCTTCGCTTCGGGAAACCAGTCCCTTCAAAAATCTCTATAAATTTTAACAAATTATGTTATTCCGATGTCTAAGCTATATTACTGCAAAGTTTCATGAAAATCCGTTCAGTAGTTTTTGCGTGAAAGAGCAACAAACACACACACACACACACTCACTCACTCACTCACACATACATCCTTACAAACCTTCGCATTTAGTAGTATTAGTTAGTATTAGTAGGATTTTCAATAATGTATTAATTAAAAAAATACCTAGATATATGAAACTTATCTTTACAAATGTAGATTACGAATACGTATTAGTCTTTTCCTCTTTCTAAGTCACTGTTAATCATGAAAGTGAGCTTGAAATACATATTTTGGGGAAATTGGATCCAGAGTGATTAATTTATCCATTCAGAACCAACCCCATATCAAGTAACAGTATTGATTAATCATCTATTCAGTCAAAACCAAAGCTACAACTAGTATGCCGTCTTCTTTTTATGTCATGTTTAGAATTAGATCAAAAACAAAAATATTTTCTGAGGGATTTACATGTTATTGATAATTATTATTTAATTATTTTATTTTCAATCTAAATAGTAAAAAATATCTTGGCGCATTTAAATTTTTATTGAATTACATGAGCTTGGAGAGCTCATAGCTTAAACCCTAGTGGTTAAGAACTCGGCCTCCTATCCGGAGGGTCCGGGTTCAAATCCCAGGGAACGCACCTCTGACTTTTCGGAGTTATTTGCGTTTTAAGCATTCAAATGTCACTTGCTACAAACGGTGAAGGAAAACACCGCGAGAAAACCTGCATGCCGGAGAGTTCGCAAAACTCAAAGGTGTGTGAAGTTCGCCAATCCGTACTTGGCCAGCGTGGTTGACTATGGCCTTAACCTTCTCATTCTGAGAAGAGACCCGTGCTCAATAGTGGGCCATGATGGGTTGAGAAGATGATCATGAATATAAGCTTAAGGGTAAAATTCTGCTGTAGGTATTGTAAGGTGGAGTAAGGATAAAATTCTGCTAGTTTTAAGCAGTAATTAAATGTAGAGTTTTAAGAAATAAACCACATTTCTTTAAAAATCATATTAATATGGTACGTTTATACAGATAGAATACAGGTGTCATACATGCTACAAATCAATATCTACGGGTTGTATACAAATCAATGAAATAATATTAAATTTGCGACAGCCCTAACCTCTAGGCGTGAATTGGCCATAAATTTAATGTCCCACTAGCACTCAGTCACTTTCTTTAGCAATTTAAAATCATGTTTACGACGTTTTTGGTGGTCATTTTGTTTAAAGTTTTGCGACGACAACATACCTGACATTGCTTGTTTACACTTTACAGGTCAGCTGCTATGACAAGCATAAACAAAATAAATTAAATAAACACAGGATTATTTGCTGACCGCGTATCACTTTAAAATGAAGACAACCTATGTACCTAATTTTGTAAAATGTATATAACGTAATTTAGAGTTACTTTAATTTAAATTAATAATAATATAGAAGGAATTGGGGAGAGAACTTTTCTTA
Source organism: Hesperia comma (assembly GCA_905404135.1). Classification (NCBI taxonomy): domain Eukaryota; kingdom Metazoa; phylum Arthropoda; class Insecta; order Lepidoptera; family Hesperiidae; genus Hesperia; species Hesperia comma. The sequence goes on from FR990034.1 coordinate 11,432,141, forward strand.
TTTATTAAACAAAATCACTAAATGTGTATGTGATCGATTTTTTCAAAATCTGCTTAACGTATGTTTATGTTGTTTTCACCAGTGGGAAGAGGGTATCAATATAAAGGTTTAGGTATAATTATGTAAGTATAATTTAGGTAAGGTTGTATACATTTGTCAGTAGAGGACTTTTAGTATGTTGACATGGAGTAAGTAGCGGCTGGTAATGCCTACCACATATATTAATAGACGATGGCGTCCTACCAGCATATTGTTTATCTGCTCAAATTATGTCAGATATTTTCATAAAGAATAGGAATAATGGTTCAAGATCCATGTCTTAAATAAGATGTCCCTAATGTGACGTAATCATTAAGACAGTTATCGGCCATTACTCCAATTGATTTAGCGGACGTCGCTCACTAAAAAATACCACCCGCTGTTTATGGTCGTTTTGTGAAAGTCCCAACTATTTATTGAATATGTAGTTATTGATTTATTTTAAAGAATATCATAATATATAAAAATTGTAGTTGCTCAAGGACCTACATCAGCACTATCTACTCTAGTATATACTAGAGTCGCCGAGAATACCTATGGAATTGCAACTCCCCGCTAAAAGCAAACTTATTACTTGTTAATTTACTTGTAAAGTTACTCGTAAACTTATTAATTCATCTTAAATTCTCACAAAAGTATATTTCGGTGATAGGACTGCCCGGCTAGTACGTAGCTACCACTCTCAAACTCCCGTCAGCAAACGATTGTGTTTTAGGGTCCCCGCAGACTGCCTGCAGCCACCGGCGGCTGTGGCGCTTCTTTTTAGAAGCGCGTTTCGGCCGACAGCCGCTTCGGCTGAATTCTGTTCACTGTTATTTGAGCTATCGGCTGTTGGCCGGATCGCGCTTGTAAAAAGAAGCGCCACAGCGCCACTGCCGCCGGTGGCTGCAGTCAGTTTGCGGATACCCTTAGCTGGAACCTGGGAACTCGAGCCAATATTTTCTTCCTTTCTTCTTTTATTGGATGGCAATTGACAACTAATCTGTGATGCTTTTGATGTTGCTAATGTCCATACACAACAGTTACCACTTACCAAAAAATGGCAGTTTGTCGACTATTAACAAAAAGTTGAAAAAAGAAATAGTGGGTCGCGAAGTACCTAATATTAACTTCTTAATTAATTTATTATTTACCTATTAATTAATTAACTATTAATTTCTTAAGTTGCTAAGCATTGATCCTTTTTTTCAATATCTACTTTATTTCAAGAGAAATGTCCTTCAACCGTAGAAACGTTCCTTAAACGTAAGAACTGTTTTGAATACACGCAATTTTTTTTCGTAGCATTTATCGAAAAATACACCAACCAACCGGATTTCAATTACCAACAGATGTTAAAAGACACTAACGTTTTGTGACGACATAAACATTGTTGACGTCAGCGTCAGGAATTTACGTCTAAACGTCGGAATTTTAAACGACATAAAACATCTCAGACAGAGTGGTCAGTCACGGCGTCGTAAAAGTGTCGTCCGACGTCGCCGCGTCGATAGAAACCCTACGACGGGATGAGTTTAGAACTTTAGCCGTCAATGTGAGTGATTTGAAATCTTTGTAATACGGGTTCGACGTACAATAATAATGTGTGTTGGATAATGAAAAAATCGCGTCCTCTGCTATTCCGGTATCAAAAAATATAAATATTAAAGCTAACAACTTTAACAAAAATAATATGTGAACTAAGGGTAAGTATGTCTAAATGGATTGAAAAGCGAAGTACATACTGGAAAGTTTTTAAAAAGAATTATATAACTTGAATTTAACGTCCTCTGTAGGACGTGTTTGACATACTAAGTTATTTTTGTTTAATAAATTATTAAGTAGTTAGATAATATTTGACTACAAATCCGTCTGATGGTATTAGTATATTAGACTATAGTCTATAACCTATTCACTCTTGACTTGAAGACGCCCACATTATAGTCGACGGAAAATTGTCACGTGAAAATTGTTTTAGTCTAAGTTGTGAACTATTATCAAAGGAGACAGGTAGAAAACATACTTAAGTATAAGTATATAAGTCCGTTACTTCTAGCATTTACTTTATCAAATTACCGCAAAAACATTATAATAAAAATCACGATTGTTATAAAACATTTTTACCCTGGTGTAGACACCCTCTTCCTTGTATCGCAACGGAACTTCAAAGAATATCCGGTTTTTTTGGATGGCATTCGGTTTATTAGGAATTCTTACTCCATTCTTAACCAGTCGTAAGTCTCGAAGGCCCAAAACAAATTCCGCATTTAGATTTTTAGATCAATATTCGACAAACATGACTATGGATATCAGTAACATCGAAAGTATCCGTGATACGTTGTTGACTAAAAACTCAGAAAAGAAAAACAACCCCTTATCCGTTACTATTGATTTCGCATCGTTTCAAATAAAGACAAAATTACGATCTTCTACTTTAAAAGTAGAACCAATTTTGAATAATGACGAAAATTTTTCTTTGTAAGTAAAGCGAATTCATTGTTTGGAGTTGACGAAAAAAGTCTATTCACCAGGTAACGGTTAACTTTCCTTTTCAATTATTAGAGTACGTGCCAACGTACTTTTTAGGGTTCCTTATGTACCTAAAGGGTGAAAAACGGAACCGCTGTTAATATGCCTCCGATGTCTGTAAACACAATAGATAAACACCTCTCCCCACAAAAAATGTGTTACAGGGGCTGCTCTTACAAGTAGGTAAAAAAAAGATAATTAAAAAGGGATAATTTTTGATACGCATAAGTCCAGCAGTTTGAAGAGTTTCGGCTGTTTTCAAAAATGATTTAATTATTGGCGTAAAATTAAATTATATAGCTAAGTACACATTGTGATGAACATCTGTTTGTGCGTTTGACGATCATCAGCTCGTTAGATGATTTTCTTACTTAGGAGTTTCTTTAATTTTAATTTTATAGTTCTAAATGGAAATAGGTAGGCACAACGATTTATTTTCACAGATTGGGTGCTAAGTACTGGTTTTTACTTATTGTAATAAAAAAGTTGTATCCCAAAAGGGATCCGAATACAACCAACCTTAACCTTAAAAATATGCCAACTACTATTTTAATGTACAGATCCCGACCTGCGATAGTCCGACTCACACTTGATTGGCTTTTAAACCGTTTCAATGTACGGAAAAAAGGTCGACCAGTATTTTACCAGGTTAAAACTTCTTCTATCGAAAAAACATGGAAAGCGGCTTAGTAAGGGGCCTTTCATATTTACGTTACACAATTTATTCAGTTTTAATTAATCCTTAAAGAGGGGTATCGACAAAATTATCTCTTCAAATATTAATGATTCATTATCATCGTCAGTATATGTATAAGTAAAACCGCGCCCAAATATGTTAGGCCACAACCATTTTTACACAAACAGATAAAAATTCTCAAACTCACTGTAGTGATTTGTGAATTGCATTGAAATACTCGTAATAGAAGCCCCCAGTAAAGTTCTTTTCACATGTCTTTTATGTACGGACAGCAATTATAATATATTTATTTATTTAAAGCTTTATTGACCACAATATATTAATATATTAAGGTACAAATGGCGAGCTTAATGCAAGTTGCATTCTCTACCAGCTAACCATTAGGCCAAATAGAGAAAACACGAATAGCGGTTTTAAACTGGATAAAGCAGATAGTATTTAATAATGATATATCTGCATACATACTTACATAAAATATACATATATAAAATAACATATAATACATACATACATACATACATACATACATATATATATACATACATACATGAATATAAACAATGACAAACATAATAACTACAAATTAAAGGTTGTTGCGACGTTCTGTCAGGTGCACCAGTAGGTTCTTCTTCAACTTAAACCTATCCACCGGCTTTCTCAGGCTATCGGGGAGAGTATTCCATAGTCGAGCAGCTTGGACCGCGAAGGAATTGGATACAAAGCCAGAGTGATGTAGAGGGATGGAAAGGAGAAGCGAGTCAGAAGACCGAATAATATTATATGTATAGATTTAATTCAAATACCTACCTAGTAACTTTAATTTTGATTGACTAGCCCTGTGCCTAAACGTATGTATGTGTATGTGACATTGCAATAATTTGTTAATGGAATAATCTAGACTAATCTGGTATTAACCGATTTTAAAAACATTTCTATTAGACTGATTTTTTTATGTGTGCTATCTCATGTTGACTGGGCATTCTGATTTTTATAACGCTTTTTTTTTATTCAAAATCTCGTGCTTATCGTCTGCTTCTATTATAAATTTTGTTGACATCAGTCTTACAAGTAATTTTTGAGTTATGTCTACTTATCGATTTTGAAATTGGTTATTTTATTGTAAAAAGTTACTTATTTCTTATGCAACTTGTCTTTTTTTCCTTAAAAATTATAATCACTATGAACTGTAATACGCTAGCGTGCAAGCACCCTAACATCCCCAGTCATATGTTGTCTCAACAGTCGCAGCCATAGCTCCTAGATAATGTCTTCATACATCCGTGCGATGTACCGTCGACAGGGTCGCGACACTCGCGACATACCGCGATCTGAGCGGGTCATTCTGTTTCCTGCCCACCCAGTGAGCACTTGAAAGGTTATACGGCTACTGCTGCGGAGGGTTTTGTAGGGTTGTCACTTAGGCTGATTAAATTATAAATTATTTAATTGAAAAACGTTAATTCCTATTTTAATAATTGTCGTTTGTTGTTTTGCTTTGGTTGTTGTTGTTGGTTGTTGTTGTTGTTGTTTACAAATAAAAAATTTTGGGTACTTATTATAGACAAGAACTGAAAGAAATTTTCTCTTTGCTGGGAACCCAACCCAGGGCTGTAAACAGCAGTCCAGGACAGTAATCATTGCGCTAAACGAATTTCATTGTTGCATCAAGTCAGCAGAGACTTGCGTAGGTACGTCGTTTTTTTTAATAGAATCAAGGCCGCAAACGAGCATGCAGCACCATTCTTCCTTTTCCGCCCATAACAAGTGAGACTCACTTAGAACAAGACTCAAGTTTTAGAACAAGTTTCAAATGATTGGCTTATTCTCAAAGTATATGCGAAGTTTTCGACATAATTATTCATGGTATGCCCAGGTGTCAAATCTGAAAATTTACAAAGGTTCGCGCGCATATGAATAAACGTGGTAAGATTGCTCACACTTTACTTTATCGTTGTCCCTAAGATTGAGCTTTTAATTCTTATAAATTTTTAAGACTACTTTGTTTTTTCTTTTAAAAGCCATTTTCATTTTAGCACTAAATCTAAGTAATGTTTGGCAACCCTAGATGCATACAACACGACAAATTATTCGCAGTCTCTCTCTCACATTACTCTAGGATTTCATTATGGTTTTCGGTAGGAAGTTTTATATCAGAATATCTTTTGTTGGTGGCTAAATACCACAAACAATCTATTCAGGTTTACAATATTACCTAATATAGATTAAAACTATTACACCACCATTAATTACATTTTAAATATAAAACATTCAAGACCCAAACGAACACAGAGACAACAAACACTAATTGAAATATCTATTAATACCGGAGTTAGGTATTCATGCCGGTATGAATTTCCGAATTATGTTTATCGCTTCGAATCATAATTTATGACCACAGCACTGTTTATTTTAACACAGACACGAGATTCCAATTAACTAAAATTTTATGGATGAGGTAAATAAAAATATTCCAATACAGGAACAGAAATAATGCATAGTTTGGAAAACTAAAACAACCTTGTATAAAGCTAACTGAAGTATAAATGCAAAGAAATAATGATAACAATAATGTAGTCACTTCCATTAACCGCTGAGGATTTCCTTTGTCTGATACCAATCCTGAACGTTTGAGCCAATTTGACTTCTGTGTAAATTTTTAAGTTATTCAGACTTCTTGAATTTGGTGACAAATTGTCTGAAAGTTTCCTTTACATACATACAGGTCAAGCCTATAAAAGAGTGTTAAAATACAAATCAAATCAAAATAATATTGTTATATATGACGGAGGAGGTAGTAAACCTATGATACTGGTTTGATGCGATTAATCTGTACGCGATGATTAATAGGGAATCTGATAGCTGTCAATAGAATTGGAAAATAATAAAAGTATGGCTAGCGGTGTGATATCTTGTAAAAGCTCCTTCTATGTTGAAATGCCGTGAATCGTTAATAATAGTTGATAAATAACGCGTGAGTCGCGAGTGCGAGTGGATCGGTCGATAACACCAATATCGTGAAGTAAATCCAAGATGTCAAAATACCAAACCAAATCTAAATGATCTAATAACGTATTTACTGAGCCAAACTGTTTGATTCAATAAACGGAGATGGTGGTGTGTTTGGCTTAGAACTAACCCTGTGTTTCATTTGATATCCTGAGCTCACGTCCTGACATATGAAAGAAGCCCACATTGCTTATTTAGTCAAGAATACCTATCTGGAATGTAAATAGTACGAATGAACGCCCACTCTACTACTGGACCCGATTTCAGATAGTGGGATAAAGAATCCTGAAATTTTTTTGTGGATAAGGCTAAGATTGCCATCTATCATGTCAGCAATTCTCATCACTGGTCCATGGAAATGAGGCTTATGTTTACTAAACATTGAATGAGAAATATTTTGATAAAAAGCGATAGAAAGGAGAATGCGCAATTTTCATAGAAAATTACCCCAGCTCCGGCGCAAACGTAACCTATCTCAGAATTTTATACATTGGATGTGTACAAAAAATAAATTTATTTGATCTCCCTAATCAGTGGCTAACATAGAAAAAAATTGCTTTGATAATTCATTCAGGCACGATTTTATACTAAACTATCGTTACAAAAAAAAACAAATCTCAAGTAAAAATGCAAAGTAATATCTAAAATAATCACTTTTATTTTAATTCTTTCATAAAATATACATATATATTGTATAATTCTGAGACGCAGGGTCGGAGCGCAATAAAAGAGTATGTACGTGCATTCACGGGCGTCGTACACTGGAAGTTGCGCCCATGTCATTAGTATTTTATATTATCTTGGCTGGGTCCGAAACAACGTTCAAGAATTTGAACATCCTGCTGCTTACTTAGATACCGTTTTGATAGACTTAGAATTATAAGAGAATATAGACATTACTTTATGATACTGTGTTTATTAATATTACCCTCACCACCCACCCAAATGTATATATTACAGAAAGTAATAATATGTGCCAATTGTAGGCACACATTCTTGTCTAAATAAAATATGAATAATAATATACACATACAAAATATATAAATATAATAATATTTTCTATTTGTGTAGTTTACTAAAATTCGTGCCTGAAACAATAATGTTTAGCCACAGATTAGGGAGATCACAAGTATTTATTTTAAGTACCCATTAAATATACAAAATTATGAGATAGTTACTTTTTGCGCCGGAGCTGGGGCAATTTTGCGCATTCTCCTTTAAAAGAGGAATTTGCAAGTTGACATGGCAATTTTCTAGTCATGTACATCACAAGGTATCAAAATGAAATGTGGAAATATGAACCAATCTATTGAAATGTTTTTGAATATTGTGGAATACAATAATTTTTGTTTATGAGCATTCTATGTGAGGAAAAAGGAATCTGCAACAATACTTAACACAATCTATTCAGAGAGAGTTGTACTTGGAATTGCACTGCTTTAAGTGTTGTTATACTACGCTTCTGGATATCAGGTGATTTCTGTTTTGTTTTATTCTTTGGGTAATTTAGGACCTTTAATGAAGTTGGTTATGGATCTGAATAATTAGAAAGTCTGTGTAGAAAATCCTAAATTGGTATGCCCGTATGGTAATTCTATTGATAGAACTGTGTGGCAAATCTATTGACAGGCCTCTGTGGCAATTCTGTTGATAGGCCTGAGTGTCAAATCTTTGAGAGGTCCGTGTGGCATATCTATTTAGGATCCATCTGTTACCTTTTTAAAGACGTTTTCGGGGCTTAGCTGTTCAAACGCCTCTGTGGCATAACTGAACACGAATGCCTGCGTGTTATACCCATACTGATGCAGAAGTTGAAACACATGAGGTCATGTGTGGATGTAGGACAGCCGTAACGTTGCACGTTGATTATTTAGTAGGTCAGGAAGGGCCGAGCGTGGAGAGATACTCGCGTATGTGTTTGGTTGTTTCAGGTAATCTTCAATGCCTCATACGTGTTGAGCGTGCTTGAGAATGGATCGCGGGAAGATGCGGAAACGAATACGGTTTATGGCAGTGACGCGACGTACCGATTAGAGTTATACGGTGACGACGTACCGAGTAAAAGTTAAAACAAATCGCGCAAATAATGAATTGGTAATTTTATTCTAAACAAGTGTTGTTATGTTATGGAGTTTCTTCTCACTCGCTTCTTCTCCATAGCGACACTAGCGAAGCGAGTGGTAGTTTACGGTAGTCAGGGTTAAAAAATGCAAACAAAGTTTTTGAAATCCACTCGCAGCAGTAGCAGCAATAGTCATTTTTGTTGTTAAAGATTTTGAGTTTTGTTTCGGGTTGAACTAATTGAAAATTGCGGGTCGAGTAATTGAGATGGTAATATTAACGGGGCGGAGCATCACCCGAGGACGGGCGATGAGTCAGCGATGGCCGTGACGGAGGAGGTAGTAAACCTATGATACTGGTTTGATGCGATTAATCTGTACGCGATGATTAATAGGGAATCTGATAGCTGTCAATAGAATTGGAAAATAATAAAAGTATGGCTAGCGGTGTGATATCTTGTAAAAGCTCCTTCTATGTTGAAATGCCGTGAATCGTTAATAATAGTTGATAAATAACGCGTGAGTCGCGAGTGCGAGTGGATCGGTCGATAACACCAATATCGTGAAGTAAATCCAAGATGTCAAAATACCAAACCAAATCTAAATGATCTAATAACGTATTTACTGAGCCAAACTGTTTGATTCAATAAACGGAGATGGTGGTGTGTTTGGCTTAGAACTAACCCTGTGTTTCATTTGATATCCTGAGCTCACGTCCTGACATATGAAAGAAGCCCACATTGCTTATTTAGTCAAGAATACCTATCTGGAATGTAAATAGTACGAATGAACGCCCACTCTACTACTGGACCCGATTTATATATTATTAGGTAGGTACTCATACTTACAAGCTAACATATTTCCCGAATCAAAGCAAGTGCAGGTTTACTTTGTAGACATTTTAAATATAAGTGACTAATGTCACAAGTTATTTTGTAAGTGCACTGTAATAATTTGACCAAATGACCTCAAAATTGTCTCAATTTAAACATTAACACAAATTCGATATACCATTATCTTAATGAGCTCAATGTCGATTTTTAACATCCTATTCAACACAGCCGTTATCTGTCGGTTTGTTTTAAAATAAAACTTGGTTAATTGTCTCCGTATAAAGGTTAAAAGTCATCAAGTGTGATAATAACTTTGTCTTAAAATATTCAAAATTTTGTGACATTATAATAGCCACCTTAGTTTCGTTTATTTCTGTAGGTACCTATATTAAAACCGAACAATTAAATGAATCAATAAATAACGCTAGAAACTCAAAGCTAGACATACTTTGGGCAAGATACATATGGAATGTCAAGATGTATAAACTATAAGCCTGACTTGACATAAGTATCAACACACATCTGAAACTACTGTACCTAGAGACTTGAAATCTGGTAAAGAGTTCTTTTCATAATATAAGTACTAAAAAAGGATTTTTAGAAATTCAACCCCTAAAGGGGCGAAATAGGGGGGTTAACCGGGGGCGGAAGCTTGATTATATATAGGTCTACAACTTTGCTCCCGCCGTTTTTTTTTTAATTTTATCTATCAGCGTATTGCGGCCGTTTTGCTTTTAATGCCCGACTCAAACGCATTAATTGCGTTCGATAAAGTACACCAGTAATTTTTTCAGAAGGTTTAAGTTTTTTCTCTGCCACCGCTATGCCGATCTTCAACAACAAAATCACCGCTTTTAAAGCGCTGGAACCACTCGCGACACGTTCTTTCACTAATAGTATCATCACCATAAGTACTTGAAATAACCCGATGAGCCTCAGCCGCCGATTTTTTCGTGTTGAAATGAAAAAGTAAAATCTCCCGCAAATGACGTGAATTCGGTTTATAAGTTGACATTTAATTCAGTGTAACTATATGACGCAAACAAAAATTAACTAATATCGATGTAAGGTTATATTTATAGATGTCAAAACTGATGGAAAACAACTGTGATTTATTTATTTGAACTATTACTGGTTACTAACGCCATCTTTTGGAAAACGGCGGGAGCAAAGTTGTAGACCCATTATATTATGAGATAATGCAACATTTGCGATACCACATTGAGACAATTTGCGATACCTTATACCAACATTGTTTATATATTTCTCTTCGCCCCATGCGTTAACCTACGAGTAAGTTAATATCATCTGAAGAGGCTGTCACCGCAAACGTCCGTGTGATAAATGAACATGTCGCACGGTATTTATACAATGTCACAACGCTGTAGTAGAGCCATCCCTTCTTCCGAAGGGTCGTCAGTAGGGCTACCATCAGATCATATACCTAATCTGTATTATGTTGGAGCATTTTCTTGGATAGATTGGAGCCTTCAAGACTTTATTGGAAAAAACCGCAAGTTAGTTTAGGTAAGTTTGAATCAATTTAACCTTATTTCTCAAAGTGAATAAAATATAACTTACTACTTATAAATAAAGGCAATTATTAGTGCTCTTAATATCATCTATAAATAATTTCCTAATTCAAGAAAATAGATATTAATTTTAAATCGGACCTCTAGCACCCACGTAAAAATTAATATTATTTAAATGGTCGACATTTATGATAGTATTCGGATGTATTTTATTGCAAGCAATGAAAACCGTTATGATCAGCGATTTATTTTATTTATACAAATAAAAAACGGATTTCATACATTTTATGTAGCACATTGAAGAATTTTATTTCAAATTTGTAGTAAATTCTATGAAAAACTTCACACAAAAAACAAAAACACAACTCTTCCGCATCTGCCCATGATGAAAGAAAAGTTCCTTTTGGTTATTTGATTATTCGTTAATTCAATTCATTTAATTAAAATATTTATTTTATTGTAAAATTGTAATCAATTTACAAATAAAAAAAATTGCTAGTAAAAAAAATCCTGACTGATTTAACAAGGATTAAAACTACCAAAGTGCATAAATGGTTGATTCTAGTTATTTCTAATATATAATATACAGAGAACCATCACAGTTTATTATTAGTATAGATTAGCATCTGGGCACCATTTTACAGGCTGCTTCTTTGGAACTCATCAACCGTAAGACCTACAAGTGGGCACTAAACCTAATTTCTATTTTGGCATTCCTAAGAACATCTGCTCGGATCCAAGAAGTCTCGCCACTGCCACACTGATCTTGAGTATCGAGTGTCGTAAATAATGATTTATAGGATTAGGGTGGCCACTCCGGTGAAATACGTCGGGGCATTTTCAGGAATCATAAAACTGTAAAAAAAATTATAAACCTTGGATTGGATGAGATTTATTTGGTAAAGGGAGATCTCCCGCCACGAGATGACATGCCTGGGGGAGACTAGGCCCCTAGGGAGCCCATGAGGCGTTGTACATTATATGTGAGCGATGTGGAATTCTTCGATAGCTTGATTCTGGCTTTCGTGACGTCAAAGAGTGATATGTGTGTATCGCCACATTATTGATGCTGATTTTTTTTGCATGGTATGATTTGTCTTTTTTGCAGCATTAATTGTATGTATAATTTATATCACAAACTAGCTTTTGCCGGCGGCTTCGCCTGCGTGGAATTCGTTTATATCGGGAACCGCTAAAATGGGGAAGGGGGTACGTCATCAACTATCTTCCTGGAAAAATTCATCGAAATCGTTCATGCGGTGTAGATTTTTCATACAAACTTTCATCCCCTATTTCAACCCTTTAGGGGTTAATTTTTGAAAAAAGTAGCCTATGTGTGACTCTGGGTCTTCAACTATTTTCATTCCAAATTTCATCCAAATTGGACCGGTGGTTTAGCCGTGAAAACGTCACAGACAGACAGACAGACTTTCGCATTTATAATAATAGTATGGATACCAACATGCATTAATTAAAATTCTTTCCATTTGTGTCAATATAAAGTAACCCTTTTGTAAAACGAATTACAGTCGAATTTTGAATGTAGAGCAGGTTTATAGAAACTGTAGTGCGCTAACAATAATATAACCCAAAATACCTAGTCACAACTAAGTATCAACTAAGTTATGTAAGTAACAACGCTACTTCTTAGAAAGCTATTTAGCAAACTTTATTATCCTAATTACCAGTTGTTAATAGCTAATTACGAACTTTCCTTCAATCAACATAATGTAATTCTTTGTGTTTAAGACATTACAACCGTACATAATTAACAATAAAAGCCACAGTGCAAACTATTATCTAACCAAGTCTCATTACTGTGTTTAATTAGCGAAATCAAGATATTTTCATTATCACGTGTCTCTTTGAATACACAGTTGAAACTAATTTATTTTCCTCTAGATAGTTAAGTAATATGGTATTATATTTGGGGATAAAAAAATACTAGCTATTCGGTATCTATAGAGTAGGTCAGAGTTATAACAGAGGAAAAAATAATAAAAACCAGTATACGAAAGGCATGATTGTAAAGATAATGTAGACATTTACCTTCATCTGAAACATTATTGAAACCAATTTAAGTTATTAATGTTTTTAAAAATTTGAGGAGATTCTTTCGCCGGTTATTCTCCTCCATTTATAAGCACCTTTATGAAACAACCATAGAATCAAAATATTGACGTATATATATTAGTGATATATAAAGTATAATTTTTATATTGTTGTTTATAGAGACTATCTCAAAATCTCCTAGAATCACGGATGCGACAATCCACAATGCAGCTAAGTATAAACTTGCGGATATCTTTAAATTAACACATAATTCAAGGGTACCTGACTCAGCCCGTACTTGGAACCGATAATGATCAATTTTACTGTTTTCCTATCGACTACGCCACTAGCCACTAGTTCCATTCTCATGACGGCATGACTAAACTTCTTTGTGCGTTGGAAAATAACTTTGCGACGAATAAGGGAAGTCTTGTCGATTTAAGTAAACAGTTTAACTCACAATTGACTTGTTCGCTGAATTCCTAGTACGGTTTCCATTCATTTAATTTACTGTGCCCTTGTTATCTTTATACTGGTTTAATTATGTTCGGTGTCCTCAGGTTTGTTAACGAGGAGTTTTTAAGTTATCTTTACTTGTCGATGTCGAAGTAGACTTTTTTGTAAAAAAATAATTATCTTATTCATAAATACATTTTTAATTTCAGGATAAACTAAACTCGAGGTCACCTCACAAGTAACCACAGATTAAATTACGTTCAATTAATAGAGGTCGATGAAATGAAAAACATTTCCCTCTACTTTTCTGAGAACACTATGCACTGGTTAAGTATTTCAATTTAATAACCCATCGATAACTAGAACGTTCTATCAATCAGCAATGGAGGAGCGTAGTGGACTTGGTATGCTCTTGGCCTCCTCAGTTGTGAGGAGAACGCGATAATTAAACATACGATTTTATAAATTTTGCCTGTCTGTCTGCCCGTGCTAATCTTCAGGACGAATGTACCTATTATGTGACTTTCACTAGAAGATAGAGGATGTGGTGGAGCAACACATAAACTACTTTTAATCCCGGAATTCCCTCGGGATCGGGACTTACGCGGAGAAATCTCCCGTGGGCGAATTAAGTCCCAGGCACAGTTCGTATTTAGGTAAAAATCTCCGACCAGTGTGGCGTAATAACGGTGTGTTCTTGCCTAGTGTGGTGTCCATGTCGCCCGCTTTCAAAAGACACCTGGAAGGAATACTACGTAAGTATTGACATTAGACACCCGCCGTCTACCGTACTTTGGACACAGAGCATTTTTCCAAGTAGGCAGTGCGTTTGATGACGGGATGAAAATAGGGGAAATACAATCGATTAAGTCTGAAGGTATTATTAATTTATTCACGTTTTTTTTGGTGAAGCTTAAATATTATTTTAATATCCAAAGTCTATAGTTATTCAAAAAGAGATAATTATTTGCGTTACCTACTCAGTATTATTATTATTCGTTCTACTCGGTATTAGTTCGTTAATATTCGATTAAGTTCGCATAATCCAAAAGTAATTTGTTAATTTTGGTTACTTCCAAATTGCACTTTATGTTTATTGTATTACAGTTGATTTTAATAAGTAGCTTCCGTTTCCAATCACATCGTTCAAAGCCCTCACAAACAAACAAACACTCGCCGTATAATTACAAACATAGCGTAGCTGATAACAGAAGTTCCAAATATTTTCCTAATTCTTAAAGTCATTCTCTCCTGGAGTCATTCAGCTAAGATTAAAATGTTAAATGGAGGAGGCATTCAATTATTAAGACTAGTAGTCGCCCTCTCTTCGCCTTGTTTCTCCGCTCCTATTGGTTGTAGAATCAATAAATGGACTATTTAACACATTTTGTAATTCGCAGCTGTACCTACTGCTTAAGATTAGTGCGTTCAAACAAACAGACAAATTCTTTAGATTTATATTATTAGTATGGATAGAGAGTACTGAAGATTTTTTTTTGTTTTAACGGGCTAATCTCAGGAACTTCTACTTGTAATCTGAGCTTTTACCATGAACTGAAAAAATATTTTATTACTAGTGATGTAACAAAATACATTAATTCTACTAATGACACGAACCATGCAACTGGGTGGAAATATCGGTATAACAATTCAAAATACTAAGTACCGTTTGCATAAAAAATATTATTCAAATGATGCCAATAAAGTACGTGTTTACATAGAGTAGATTCTTCAGAACTGTACTATAAATAATCTTTACGGGAAAAACGTTATTAAATGCAACCTTCAACCGAGGCAGATATTAATACCTATCAAGGATACCTACCATCAATATTATCTTTGAAGTAAAAACGAAATATAATACACGCGATGCAAGCAATATGAATAATTATTATACAAAGACAAATCTTTGATCTGACTGACCATTAAATACTTATTAGATGTAAGCAGTTAAGAAGTTTTTAAATTTATAGTGCTGTTCTAATCTAGACATTAAATAAAATTTATTAATCGGCAACGCAATAAAAACGTTTAACCGTTCTCCTAGATGCTTATTTAAAAGACTGCAGTATTAGAAATACATGCCAATATTGATTCAGCCATATATGGACTGAATTGATTAGAACTATTATACGACAATTATGCCTTCTCGAATAGTAATGTGCTGGGGGTCATTTAATAGTAGTTACATTATAATAAACATACAGATGCCTGCTGCTTCACTCGATTAATCGTTTCTTTGATTTTCATTACATTAAAGTTGAAAAATATTTGTGACAAGTATTTGCTGTTAGTGTTGTTCTCACACCAATAAACAGTTAATTGAAGTAAAGTTATTGGCTCTCAGCCAACAGCCACCTTAGGTACCCACTAAGTATATAATAATTATATGGGTAATATTCCGAAGTTGTACAGAATTTTTTCATAAATTAAGTGACATAATAAGCCTTCAGCCGCAAAAAACAAAAGTTCTGAAAAAAGTTTCCTTTTTCCTTATAATTAAAAAATCACTTTGACTAACGTCAAAAAATAAAAATCACCATATTAAAAAATAGAGGAAAACGGTTCGAGGTTTTTTTCCCGCCTTGAGTTCAACTTAAATGTAATGGCAGTTCATAGAAGCTGTAAATGCACATCAATTGCACACGCATTGCATGCCGTATGCTAATTTAGCGCGGCCTCCTAGCCATATAATTATTTTCTGCTTAGTAAAATTGCCCTATCAATACGCCACTAGTTTTCCTAACTCGGCTCCAACCACTATCGGTGACGTGGTCACCGATTAAAGGACGTAAGTACCGACTAGTTATGATAAACACTGATTCTAGACTAACGCCTCAAGTGCACGCGCGTTTCTTTCTTGTGTCTGTGGAATTCAGTCCTGACAAGCGATTTATTTTTTTATTTTCCGAACGCATTCTATTTTTAAACGCGACGCTACACTGTCATTCTCTATTCGGAATTCTAATTCCGAATTTGAATTTGAAATTGCCGATAGTGATGTGCATTTTATCGATGTGTAAAGTAGTCCGCGGCATGTTATTTTTATAGCTACAAAACCGTTATAGAATTATTCGTGTTTCATTTGTATGCGCTAAGTCAGTCTTAGCAGGTGATTGTTGTCAACGATCAAATTTATAATCTGGTAGCAGTGTTCATAAAATGTTATTATTCGAGCCCGTTCTAAAATTGTGCAAGAAAAATTGCTAGAAAAATTGTTCGATAAATCGTGATAATACGACGAAAACGTTGGTAGACACAGTGATCTAGTTCCGTGGAGTGTTGTGATTCAGTGTTTGTGTGTAAAAGATGCGTGGTGCGGCGAATCGATTTGTGTACAGTGATCGTTAGTGAATCGAGCGATGAGTGTCCCTAATTTGAGCGCTGATCAAATTACAGGTAGATACTAATTCAATTTTTATGCGAAATTTTCTGATAACTAACAGAACGTGAATTGGTACCTACTGATTCACGCTATTGACTCATGTTCGTTGGTTTTATGATCAGTTATGTTGCTTTTATTTTATGTTTGAGTACCTAATTGTATGCATTTTGCTACTATGATTTTTTTAAACACAATAAGTTTACCTAATTATTATTGAGTATTGAGGAATGAATAATCGAATGAACTTAATTCGAATTTTGTTTTTAATAAACGCTTTTCGAACGTCATCGCTTCAAACAATCCCTAACATGAGTGGTCTTGAGAGCCATTTATATTGCGGGTACTCGGTTTGTGCTAGCCCGGTATCTAATGCGTCGGTAATACATTTGGAGTTACTGATGTATAAAAAACAATTATTTACCACCAGGTAGCTCATCTATTTGTTCATCGGCATAATAATAATTATTAATTCGCGTGTGCACTTTTCAAAATGTTGTAGTTATATTTGTTAAAATAATAAGTTTACTTACGAGTTAGTATGCATTTACTGCATAAACTCTTCACTTAGCATTAGATCGGACGGTTGCGAAGTGATTTTACATACCTACCTATATGGTAGGTAAACAAAAACAACATTTTAAGTGAACACATACGTAGTATTGACGCAATTATACCTATAATAGGTATAATTACTGGTAATAGGTACGTAAATACTAGTATAAAACAAATTGACAAGTACTTCAGGCTATTATAGGATATTACAAATTAAATTAATTACCGTCCTTACACAAAATATTCATGAAATGTATCTAGCTTGTAGCAGTGTCAGCTGTAGTTATATAAGATTAGATACTTGTTGATACAGGTACTATTAAATTAATGAATAAATAATGATTCAATTGATTGCTGTCTTACTTACATAATAATAGTTAAATTGAGTTAGTTAAACACTATTATTAGTCATGTTTTCTTATCTTGGTGAATAACACTTACGATTACTTTAGTGAATATTGTTATCGATAGTTGCATGGATTTCCGCTATTTGTAAAGTTGTTGAGCGCTTCTATACCCTGTAGTGGACCATTATCGAGTTGAACAAAAATGCAAACCCTACCTATAAAAAGGGTCCTGAGTTTTCAGTGATTGTATTGGTTATGTGTCATGGCCATTAGTCAGTCAACACATAGAATTCTAGTTAATTTGTGTGATTTTAGCTAACTTAATTAGGTTGTTAGTGTTGGAGTAATAATATTATTAAAGACAATCTTTTTGGTGGACTTTAAAGTAGGTAGGATGCGTTTAACGTACACCTCAATTTTGGAGATAATTTTAATCGACTAGCTTTTGAATTTTACAACATGAAATTTTTATTTTGTATTACTTACGCACACATAAATACTGTTAAAATATATACAACTATATGAAGTAAGAATAGTACTTTACTATTTAAACTAATTTTAACCCTCACATTCTTACAACTGCAGCGTTACCGTCAAATCTAATCTCCACTCTGACATCACTAGTCAACCTAAAATAGAAATTAAACGAAAATAGTTAGTATTTTGTTTACTTTAAAGTCTTTTATCAGTTGTTCTGTATTTATACAGTGGCCACATTTAAAAACACTTGTACGATTGTGGCTCGACTATTGACACTGTTTGATAATATTAACGTGGCACGTGACTAAAAACATGT
The DNA here is from genome assembly GCA_905404135.1 of Hesperia comma. Lineage (NCBI taxonomy): Eukaryota > Metazoa > Arthropoda > Insecta > Lepidoptera > Hesperiidae > Hesperia > Hesperia comma. The sequence goes on from FR990034.1 coordinate 11,450,404, forward strand.
AGGTTGAAACTTGTTGGTACTATACGTTGAAGTTATATAATTAAACTTTTAACAAAATCCCGACTTCAAAATTGATAACTCAAAAACTACTCGTCAGATATCGTTCAACAATACACGGGATCATACAAGTTCCAAAGCTATTTGGAATAAAAAAATATATCAAAATCGATTCACCCACTAAAAGTTATGAAGTGAAATACACATACATACAGACATACACATAAAAATAGGTCAGAATTGAGAACCTCCTCCTGTTTTTGAAGTCTTGAAAATAAGCGGTTAATGCACACACAACACACACAAACACAAGCTAAATTGAACTGTGAGCTGTAATAAATTTGTTTTTAGCGGGGAGTGCCGACACAGGTATAGTTTAAATTAAGCTCTCAATTAATAAATTGAATGATATATAGCCCACCTCCCTAATTGCCTGCTTAGCATTGTAAATAAAAAGATAAGTGTCGTATATCAGCCTAATTAACTAGTCGCTATATAATTAACTGATGAGATTAAGTTAAAAATATGCTTAATCTACACTTACAATAAATCTGTAACTTATTGTTGTTTGAATATGGAAGATTTATAATAAACCTAATTATTTAAAAACATTTTTTTTATGGTATTAAGGTAGCAAACGAGCATGCAGCACCACCCTTCCGCTGCCGCCCATGGCAATTGTGACCGACATAGAACAAGACCCAATTTAGGGACTAGGGTGGTTAGTCCAGTTAGTAGATGGTGTTAGAATGTTAGTTGGTTAGTTTGTTAATAAGTGTGAGGACAGGGACTGTTAGGGATAGGTTAGTCCTGTTAGTTAATATTAGTATTGTCCAGTTAGTAATGATTAGTGTGAGTCATTGGATCGGAATAGGCCTCTTGTTCCAATTCGGTCACAGATGCGTTGCTACCCCTGAGGACAGATGGTCGCCTCTAAAAAAGTGAACCGGCTCCACACCTTCCTATCCGGAACACAATTGCTCTTAAAAACAATTTTAATTAAAATTATGACGGTAGGAATGGTACTGAGTACCTTAGCGGGCGGTGGTTGTTGGGGGCACATAATTATTAACGCAATACGAGTACAACTAAATAACAGCCAGTTGGAATATTTTGTACCCTTGGTTACCTAATCTCAGAAACGTATTAACCTTTTTAGATGCTGTTTTGACTCGTGCATTGTGATAAAATTCACTTAAAATTTTATATTAATTTCATTTCAATCAGGTCATTGATTATAAAAATATTATATCACTGAAAAATTACGTCCACCTTTTTTTTTAATTTTACATAGGCACTAAGGTACTTTCCGCAAGTGAAGCGAGGACGGGTTTTCTAGTAGGTAAGTTAAAATGGAAACAGCGTATAATTATAGTCAAAAGCTCTTACAGTTAATGCTGTGTTAACTTTAACCAATCTATAAAACTGGTTTTATTAGAACTTAATCAATGATTAACATTTTAAGAGTCTGTTTTGAATACACGATCCGTAACTCTTTAATCTTTTGATACGTTCGACCCGTGTGGTGTAATGTTCAAAATGTGAGTCCGCTGTTAACAAGAGTCCCGGGTTCGATTTCCAGCGGGATATAATGTAATAGTAAGTTTAAATGTCTATTCTTGGCCTAGTTGTGAGTTCTTCTCTTTGAGTATTGTCCATAGCACCCACGACATAAGAAATCTATGATACAGCTATGTGTGTAGTGTTGTAGGTAATTATTTATCTTTACTTACTATAATTTGCTTTACTTGCAGATAGTACACGTCACTATGGGCGGTAAGCCTAGTGCGTTTTATATGTAGAAAAGTAGGTTTTGTACACATGTAGGTAGTAGGTACTTGTATATTAACGTTTATTTAGTAATTATTAAGAGATCCATCACGTGCATAATATACGAGTATGTATATAGGTATAGTACAATATTGCAGCCTTAATCACGAAATGCTTGCAGAAATTCGAATTTAGGTATTACAATATCATTGGCGGTTGGAGGTCGGAAAATCGCGAATCCGTAGAGCCGAGGGTCGGATAATATTATGTAGGTATATCACAGTCTCGATATACCTAATGCGTTCCTTAATCTCGTTGTTAATCTAAATTCTGAACTGGGCACTCTACATCGCACTCCATGCTACAAACACACAAACCTACTTCGCCACTCAAGCACGGTAATTTGCTTGTGGAGGCCATTAGAGCCAAATAAAATAATGCATACGAACAGACGGGAGCCAAGCTTTCACACGGAGACGGACAGTCCGCGCATCAACCTTAATATGGTGGACGGTTTCTCTCTATTTTATAGGCATTTGTTGATGTCAAACAATACATCTGATTGGCCTGTCAGAATATAGAGGTTACGTCGAGTAGAAATGCCATAAGTACATTTGCACACGTTATTTTTCGCGCGAACTCCGATTTCGTGGGATTCAAAATTCCAAGATAAAAAGTAGCCTTTATGTTGTTCTATTACTAGAAAGTTCCATTTAAATTGATACATCTTTCAGAGATTAGGTTGGACTAACAGAAAATTTAAATTAAATCACGGTTTATATACTACGGTTGTTAATTTCAATTTTTATTTGTGTATGCTGATTCAATGTTTTGTGATTGTGTATTCCGAGCCAGTTGCACGAATCGTGTTCAAATACCAACGCATGGGTCATTGCATCGTATTAACAATCCACGACGTGTTAAGTTCAAAGGTAAAACACGATTTGAAGATTAACCTAGCAATGGTATTTGATTATAACGCAGGAATGATCTTAACAGACAAACAGAAAAGCAAAGAAGCAATTTCTCCAGCTCATCAATCATCGAAATTTTGCTACTCCCAAGTAAAAGGGCTTAACAGCTCAAAGGGGTAAACGAACGCACGAGTCGTTTATTAATTTGTATTACCGAAATTTGTTTTTAAGCGTGTTTTCATAATATTTTGTTTAGAGGATTGTTAAGTCCGTTCAACTTGCAGGGAATTTTAATTACTTCGCTTTAATCTATTGCCATCGTTCATCGTTTAAGGCTATTACACATAAAGCCATTGTGAAAACATCAGAGTATTGTAACTTGAAAACAATCTCATAATTTTATTTATTTTTCAGCGGTTAAATATTATATTATCTAAATTTAATGTTTTATTTTTTATCTTCAAGTCAAAAGTTAGTAAGCTTCTTCTAAGTTAACACGTTCGCTGCGTTACGAGATCTATCAGATCTCTTACAGGTTTTCGGAACTGTGCGTCGACTAAAATCGTGTTCTTTCACTCCGTGCGGCCGGCTCTAACTTGTAAAGTTCTTTAAGTATGAGAAAGACAAATATACATATTTGCTTCCTACTTAATGGTGAATTCCAGGACATAAAAAAAAGAATAAGAGATGGTTTAGGTCCCTAACGCACAGTATTATAATTATTTTAATTCCTTGCGTTACGAGGCATGTTGATACTCGTAAAATCGTAAGCCTCGTAGACGCAAGAGAGGGAAGGTGGGCGGCGCGGGCGCTGCGTAACTCGATTTAGTGTTGTCCTAGTATCGATGTGAGCATAGAGAGAGATAGAGAAAAATTATATTGTCTTTCGCCATAGAAAATACCTACAGTAGCCCAATCACTGAATTTACAATTCTTGTTTTTATTTATGTACCTACACTTAAATATTTGATTAAATTCGTCGTTGATATTTTTATGTAATTTATTATAAAGATTAATAGGATCATTATGTTCAATAGTAGCCGGTTTAGTCATTTTAGAGTAAATGTTATCTTTAAAAATTGACAATTTATGTTTTGTTATAGGCCTACATTTAATTAAATGCTTTTTGTTTGCGACCATAGTTTATAAATAAACTTTAATAAAACTTTTTCAATCGACAACTGAGATATTATTTTATTCCCATCACTATTTACTACACATATTGAACTATCTTCGGTTGCGGTACGAGATACAATCGATACCTAATTTTATTTTATTATTTGTAGTTTATTCGTATGTCATAACTGCGTCCGCAGCTAGCAAAATATACAGCAATAGGTTATTTTTGACCCATAAAAATTTCAAAAATATATCATTGGTTTTTTGGAAGATATAAATTATTTTCAAAACTGTATTTTTAGGAGACTGATTAGGTCTCTAACGCACCACAGGCCAGGTTAGTTAGGAGATCTTTTAGGTCTCCAAAGCTACTAGCGGAAAGTTCTTTGAAAATGAAGACGCAGCGAACGTGTTAAACATATTTACCACCGTAATCGCTGTTTACCATACTTTAAGTAAGGGATACGACTCTAAGGGATGTTTCCGAGAGAAAAACCATCATAATATTATATCCTTTCAAAGATTTCTGGATGGAAATTGATTAAGTGTTACAAAGTTACTGTCGCATATATAAAATATGAAAAGTAAAAAACTTAATTCGATAACATTATTTTAGGTTTTATTCCCATATGCAGTATAGCCCTAACAAGACGTTTGGCAGGATTCGGACCCACCACGGATGCGTTTTTCATCTTCAAAATCCAATTTATTGCTGTTCCGTGTTTTTTTATACTTGTTTGTTCTCAGTTCCCGCCCGCGCTCATTTCACGTTCGTTTTCATTGACTTTGAAAAATGGAAAACGTGTTGTGAGTTATAATTAAAAAGAGTGAAATTAAAAAGTACCTACCAACATATTGGCTTGGCGCTTACACAGCCATTAATGGCTCACTATTGAATACACGGGTCTTTCCTTACACCCGAGAAGACCTAGAATAAACTTCGCCACGTTGTTCCATTTCGGATTGGGGGAGACGTCGGAATTTTTGATGCCGTCCTAAAACCTAGTGTGTTTTCCACTACATTAGTTTTTTACACGATACTAAAACACAAACAAACGATTTTAAAATTCGTGTCTGTCTGCCTTTTTTTGTCCGGATTAATCTCTGAAACAGCTCAACTGATTTTTATGAGACTTTCACTGAAAGATAGAGGAGGTGTAAGCAACGTACATGACACTACATGGTACTTTTAATCACGGAATTTCTGTGATATCGGGATTAGCGCGCGAAAAACTCCCGCGCAAACATCATCGCGAGAACAGCTCATGCATAATGAATATTAATTAATTTGTTGTTTGTTGCAGAAATCGAAGCAGCAGAAGCGTGCAAATGGCTGCGAGCGGCTGGTTTTCCCCAGTATGCGCAGATGTACGAAGGTAAGCTCAACTTCTTATTCTTAACCAATTGCCAAAAAGCAGTTGATTCGACTATGGGTGGTGCCTTATAACTTTTTACTAGGTAAACCAATTTTAATGTTTTTTGAATATCTAAAAGCTGTTGCTTGTGTAGTGATTTCGTTTAAATTTTGTTGAAATCTGTTGGGTAGTTTTTATGTTATCTACACTCCCCAAAGAACATACATCCATGCCATTGAAGATTAGAGTTGCGATCTTCTTCGAGAGTCTTTCATACAAATCACTTGGCTATCCACTACTCTTTATTTCAACACTTGAGTTTTCCCCGAAGTTCTCAAAATAATTCGTGAAGGTTTTAGTTAAATATCATATAAACACGTTGTGTGCTAAAATAGGAATAGCACTTCCAAGAACATCGTATAAGCGAGGACATTTCGGCCCCGACCTGTCCCAACGAATCTATTAATCATACTTACTGCTTGGTTTACGTTTGGCCCACATATACAGGATGTTTCCTCCGGAGAATCGTTATAATGTCAACTAGAATTTTGAAGTAGGTATGTTTTTCATTTATTTCAAGTTTAATATTGTTTAATTTGAAACTTTTCTTGTTCAATCTTTAATCTACTTCTAATCGTATTTTAAATCTTTTACTTTAACATATTATAATGAGATATTTTTTAATGTTTGGAGGATTTCTGAGGTTTTCTTTGTAATCTTTTTTATTCATATATTCTGTATGTGCATACTAGTACCCCGAGTTTCGCCGTGACCATGATCCATGTTCTTAGATAGAAATATCGGTGTGAAATACAAAGATTTTAACGATCCTTAACAGACGAAAGTTTTAGATACCAAGGTGACAAAATAATAAAATTATATTTTAAAACGAATGATTTACAATAATAATTAATGCTCTTACTGAACTGAACTATAGTTCTATAATATTATCTAAAGATCGTTTTTAGTTCAATCGTGTCTCTTCTATACCTACCTTAATCTGAAACTCTGTGTATTTTGTGTATTCGATTCTAATTACAAATAATAAAACAAATTAATTATATATTTCCATATTTATTTCATTGTAACATCCTGTATAGCAAGGACCTAACGAAGTTCAGCTGTGGAGATGAAGCCAAATCCTCCTCAATTGACCGCTATTCTCGGCTAAGTGTAGGTATACAGATAGAGTTCGGTGGATACGTTACTCAATTTATTAGAAAGACGCAATAAAAACTGAACAGCACGGATTGATGGAATTAGGTGACACAGAATCCTAAATAACATGACGCTTGTTGAATTTCTATGAAAGGTATGGCAACTTTAAATTTATAGACTACGTTATCTACGTTGTATGTAGGTAGGTATGTTATCTACGACTTTAGTACGCGAATACAAAATTTTGCTTGTTATTGTTTAAAAGGACTGTATCAATTTCATTTTTACCAAATTAAATCTTATATTACTTAAGTTTACTTAGAGTAAATTTGCTTACGTGGATTTTTTTTTTTGAATATCTTTCTCGTTTCATCAAAAGAGTAGCCTTAAATGTGGAATTTATCAACGGTTTTAACTAAATATTTACCCGTCCTTAATGAAACAAATCATTAATTTCTTAAAACTGACTGACAATTAAATCAATGTTGCCTTCATAACACTATTAACTTTACGCACAAAATCATCAAATATTCTTCAAAATATGATTAGAAATTATATAGATACAAAAACTAGCTTATGTCAAAATAAGAACAAACTCAAGACTACTGTGCAGAAAGAGGTGTAGGCAATAAAAAAATAAAATATCTTCGATCGCAACAACTCCAAGTTTGTGTACAATTTAATCAGTGTAATAAATATCCGCTGGGAATGTCCACATTACACAACATATCCCGATGACAATATAAACTAAATTATCCTTTAATAACTCAAAAGGACCTCGCTCACTCTTTCTTATTTGTAACAAACGAATTCCATTAGATCCCTATACGGAAACTTGTGGGTACGCGGACGTGACGTGGCTCAACTTAAAATGATCTTATGATTTCTTGTGATCTGTGGAACTAAACTTCAGCTCAGTGAGTGATTGTGACAGCTATTGTGCTTAATTTCCTTTTACGGTACGATTTTAAGATTTTGTTGTCACTAAAACATTTATTTTTAACTATAATGGGTGTACTCACGGTTTTTGTAAAACTGATAGTCTGAACCATTGCGATCTCTAGCCAAAACTGACCTAATATCAATTTGAAATGCAATCGCAAGGTTAAAATTCCTTTTTTTAATCGACTTCAAATATTTGAACTTGTAACAAAAACTAAACGGCTTAAAAATCTAAAAGTTGAGATAACTTAAAAAATGCCCTTAAATTACGCTCAATTTTTCATGGAACTAGACGACAAGCACCAGTTTCGAATAAAAATAGAGTTATCAAAATTAGTCCACTAGGTAAAAAAATATTAGACATAAAAATACAAAAATACAGTTGAATTGAGAACCTTCACCTTTTTAAAATTCGCTTAAAAGAAGGAGGTTGTCAATTCGACTGTAAGTAAGATTAAGACGACTGTGATTCTTAAAACAATATCTCTAAATACTACTAAATATCTAATAAAACAACATGAGTACCTATTAATGAGATTATTTCCTAAATCAATTGATTTATGATGCAAAAACTATTCGAACAACTTCGTACAAGTACAAGTACAAGAAGTATGTTTACATTACCTGTCTTTGCACAACGTCTACAAAATATTTAGCTTTGACCATACAATAGCGATAAGGATGAGAATAGGACATTTTTTGTCAGTCCTAAGGATTATCTATAGTTGATAAGATAAGAGAATCAAGGCGCCTTGACAATGTGATAGTTCGGTATACTTTGCTTTGAAGGTCTATGACGTATACAGATTTAAACTGCAGGTTATTTTTTAATCCGGGTTAAGAGTGCTTTTAAAATTCCGTTTTTGACCATTTAAATGCTAATCTAATCTAATTCTGTCTCTACAATGCAATAGTGCCTAGACTCTAGACTCTGATGGGTTTTCTTTTTTTTAAATCCTCACAAACATTTACCAAATCATGTCGGTAAATTCTAAGATTTACTTATTAAACCTAAGATTGACCAACAAACGGGCTTGTACAGTAAAATCTACACTTTGCAACGTTTGATTCTTTAGCCTGTTTCAAAGAATCGTTCTCACTAGTTCAACTCATCAGTGCAATTGTTGAACTATTATACTTAGTGGGATTATTGTAGTAGTTCAATACGCAGATCCCAAAAAGAATCTTCAGATTTTTTAAATTGTTCAATTATTTATAATTGAACAATTTAAAAAATCTGGTTTACCTTTCCAGAAAAGGTTTACCTTTCCAGAAATTCTAACTACCTCAATAACAAATTTCATTATGTTGGCTATCATCTGTATACATCTATATTTCGTCACGTCTAATTTGTTTATTATTTACTTACTTCAGTAATATAGATATCATAATTTTAGTTAGTTCCTTTTGTAAATAGGGCAATAGCTATTTTGTTACCATAAAACTCCCGTTAAATACAATATTGCTTTAAAAGACCAGGTTACCAAAAAACACGAAAATTTAAATAGACCGCTAGGTTATCCATAAATTTTGTCCATAATAAAAGTAAAAGCTATAACGGCTCTAGGTCAGGCCATAAATTTAAATCTGGAATGCACAGAACCGACTTTTTGTCATAATTTAAGCCACCGATGCCTCTAAAAAACGTTTTAAAAATGCCGCTAAAACGAAAATGACAACTTAAATATTCAGCCACCGTAAATTGATCATAAAGAGAACAAACATATCATTTACGTCACCTCTCCACCAAACAAAACATAACCGATTAGCGTTATCGCGTTCAGGTAAGCGATTCTCCTTAAATGACTAAATTCTTTTCCTTCACCAAGTTTTCTCAAGCTAACTTCAGCCTTATCACGTGGCAGCAACGTTGAAATTTTTGTGTCATGATTTCGTGAACGTTTTCTGTACCAATGTGCATTTTCTATTCGAATATAGTTAAATATACAATTATAGACTTTGAGTAAACAACGTAAGGTCCTCATTGTATTTTTAATAGGTTGATACTAGCGTTGTAAATGAAGGGATCGTTTTTGGTTAACTTTTGACAAGAATGAAAACAGATATGTCAAAATATTTTTTATCTGCGCCGATTAGTTCAGGTACCGGTGTGGCGCAGTGTGGGCGGGAGACTGGACATTTTGTGGTCATTATTTTAAATTAGTGTTCCATTTTGTGTTCTATTTTTAAACGTTCCAATTTGTGTATTAAATATTTCTGGGTGAATTATCGCGTGTGAAATAAACAGGTAAGCGGTTTTGTTATTCCAGCGTAGAATTTTAAATATTTACCTTTTTTTGTAGGAAAAGTAAACGGTATAACGGCGATTTAAAAATTTTACACGGTTATGTGAAATATCTTGCTAGTATGTTGTTGAAATGCACGCATCTGCGTTTCACATATTATCGGTTGTGTGGTAACCAGATTTTGTTAATTTGGCTGTTATATAGATATTAAATAATTTTTCTTTGTTTTAACCTAGGTATGTATTTTGGCTTAGAAAAGACATTCATAGTACATGAAAATATTTAGAATTTGCATAGTTATATTCCTTATCAAATTCCTGTTAATTAGGGCTCATATTTAATTATAAACTAATTATAAACCAGTTAATTTTATTACCTTATTATGTCTATAAATCTTTTCCTAAATGAACAGTATCTTAATTTCTATGAATCAGTAATGACCTAGCCAATTAGTTATCTGTAAAAAACTTCGTTATTCCTAAAACTACTTCATCATTAATTAAAAAAAATGTCTACTATTCTACTACAAAACTGTCAATAGGTATGAAGATACTATTAGATAGCCAGTAGATAGTGTTGCACTACCTATTTAGCCGCACCGCATAATCTCTCGCGTACTAACAGTACATAATCGCATCTAAACCGCAAAGAGTCCAGCTCTCCCCCAGTTGTCGGGAATATGTAGGGTGACAATCATTACTGTCTGCACAAATTTTATAGCGTACTAGCTCTCCTTTTTGTTTCAGTTTATCTCCCTTTTTTGTCTTTTCAGGGGGGAATTTCCAAAAATCCTCTGTTGGTGCTTCCCTACTTTTCAAAAAGGACATGCAAGTGCCAAATATCGGCTTCTTGCGTTCAGTAGTTTCAACTGTGCGTTGTCTGCCAGTCAGTTACTCGGTAACGGAAGAGTTTTATATACATTATTATGTATATTTATTTGGGACTTTGGGTACACCCGCATAAAATGCCTCGTGCTAAAATAATACGTGTATTATATGAAACGGTTCAAAATAAATAAACTCATACCCTGACACTGTAATTCCCGATGTCCCGGGTGACATGGATAACAAAATACACATCCCTTATACCGGTAATCCCTTTTGTGTACAAAACTCCACAAAGGTAATGTTTATAATGCTGTGAAGCAATCGAAGATCGATGTGAAGAGTACTATATTAACTTTTATTACTCATAATACGTCCTAAAATTCAAAAGATCAAGTTTTAAAAAAAAACTTGTTAAAAGCACAGAGATGTAACAAAATTTTTGAGAAATCCGGAGAAATTTTTCCGTGTGGCTACTCGAACACTTTCCATCCTACGTTGTAGGGCATTTGTGCAGATGGCTAGCAGCATTATTAATATCTACATACTTACATAATCCAACATCTACTTACATTACTTTGCCAGCACCAAAAGTTCGGTTCACAAGTATCAAAGGGGACATACCTATATTTACATAAATATGTATCTTCCATAGGTCCATATATTAAAGTAAATCTGTTAATTATTATCGAATTCTGTGCATAGGAAATATTATGTGGGAAAATCTATTACAGGGAGTCTTTATTAACGCAAAATAATGATTTTTAGAATTTTTAACCAACCTCAAATAAAGGAGGAAGTTCTCAATTTTATTCGACTGTATTTTTTATGTGTTTTACCTTATAACTTTGCACTGGGTGAACCGATTTTGATAATTATTGTTTTATTCGAAAGTTAGTGCTTCACTTCTGATCGTAAACGCAACATCTGTCGGCAAACTTTAAGTTTTCCTTAATACATAATACGTATTTAAGTTATGATCGTTACCATATGCTCGTCATTTACTTTTACTAGGTAAGTCAGTGGTGCCCTAATTTTCCTCCTGTACCTGTGGTAGGTAGGTAGTACGTTGGAGTCAGTTATTTTTTAAGAAAAAGCACAAACATTTTTTTATTACTGTAATGTTGATTCATTTGTATTAGTTAGGTGCTCATGATTCATATTATTATTACGAGATTATAGCTGCGCGTTTGTTGATTACAATTACAACCATAAAAATTTATATCCACAAAAAATCTTATACTACACCGGTAGCTACCCAAATTGAATCGATCACTTCAATATTTTCTTTTCAATAGCATACTTTCAGTTCGGAACCTTTCTAATAAAGTGAGGCAATTTACATGGGACTGTAGTATCAGCCCAAACTCAATTCCACCTCGATTCTGGTGACATTCAACAATGTAATGGTGAGTTATATAGTCTCTGTTAGCCATGTTTACTACTACGGGATACAAAGCGGTTAGCGATAAATGATGATGAACGAGACTCATACTAACAATAACTAACTGGACTATTACTAACATCAACTAACAGGACTAATTATCACTAACAGTCCCTGTCATCACACTTATTAACAAACTAACCAACTAATATTCTAACACCATCTACTAACTGGACTAACCATCCTTGTCCCTTTGAGTCTAGTTCTAAGTTGGTCACAGTTGTTATGGGCGGCAGCGGAAAGGTGGTGCTGCATGCTCGTTTGCTATCTTAATTCTGCCCTCGCATCGCTGAGGATTAAATGGGTAATCCACCGAGCATTGCAAATTACATAAGAATGCACATAAAGTATAACACAATAACATAATATAGATTCAACCCTAAAACGACAAGATGAGTTTACCGAGCAAAACGGACGAATATCAGGCGCTTTTTAGGTAAGGCATAGATTTGCGCAACCACTTAATTGATTTAATAACTTAAAAATTACATCGTTAGGCCGTCTTTCGCACTGTAACAAGTACCTAACATAGAAAGGGCCATGTGTTCTCAACAAAAACAGCCGAAGCGCTGAACACCGAAATAGTTTAGCGAAGAAATTAAAACTTTCCCTTACAGTTTGCAACAATGTTCTTGACACGCGAATATTATAGTTTATTATGTTTTTATACCTTTCATCGTCTAGGTGTTTTATTTCCACTGCAGGGTTGTCTTTTGGTAATTAAAGAGGAAGAAAGAGTAGGCATGGTATTCCTCTGTTATATTGTGGATATTGTGGTGGAGTCATGTATTGTGACAACCCAAGAAGAAAGAAAACTTATAAGATGTTATGTTACGGAATAACATGGCTTTCAGTAACAATGAGTCTGTGGCGACACCGCACACACGTCACACGGTGACGTCACCGAAGCCTGAAACGCGCTATCGAAGATTTGTCGATCGCCCGCATATATATACCACGCCTCGAGTACATTCACTCGGAGCCTCGGCCGCCCCCCAGGCATGTCGTCTCGCCTGGCGGGATATCTCCTTATTGCCAAAAGTCAATAAAATTAAATGAGCATTATTACAGATAACTCAGAAAATACTCGTCAGATGTTGCTCGGTATAAACGATAGGAAGCAGCTTTCAAATATAAAGAGAATTATCAAAATCTGGCCAACCAGTAAAAAGTTATGAGAAAACACATAAAAAATACAGTCGAATAGCGAACCTCCTTTTTAAGTCGATTAAAAAGAGTTACGTTGTGTGCTAAATAATGCGAAACAAACGCTGCTCTCGGTTCCAATAAAAAAGTAATTAAAATGACTCTCCAATCACTTCCCCGTCACTCGAGTCCACAAATAGGGTTGATGTTAGTGAACAAATGAATTTCCGACAAAGGCGTGCCCACTCGTCCGTACATTCGCTTAACACTCCATATCCGCCGCTCCATATTGCCTTTTAAAACTCTGATTTAAATACAGAGTAACACATGTATCGACTATCAGTTTAAACACGCTTTTAGTAGATTAATCTGTATTTATTTCAGGGAATATTTAAAAATCGAATGTGAGCTGAAGTGTAATTTTATATTCTAATTACTTTTTAATGTTACCGCTACATCTGCGTCTTCAGTCGTTAATTAACGAATGTGGTGAATTAGTAAGAAATTAGACTTGTCAGAAATATCTATTAATGACTCTTTATTTTCATGTATTAGGAATTTATTTAGAATAAATTGTTATAGAAACGAGTTACAAACGCTTTACTACCCTTCTGACTTATATTTTATGCAATTTAACTTTCAAATACCACGTAGGTTATGGTTCACAAATATTTTAAAAGGCAATAACACAATTTTAAACGCTTTCAGCGCCAAATTTCGTTATTCGTTGTTATTTCCCATTCAAAGAGTCTTTTGTATGCATAGTTTTTATAAATATGAAAAGTTTTATGTTAGTTTTCGCTGTATAATTTAGTAGCTAGTGAGGTACTTTCAAAGCTATTTCACTATACTCTGCTTCTTTTGTGTTGTTAGCGACGCAAATGCCATATTATTCTTTATTACATTTTTATCTAAGTAGGTAAATTACACACAGAACATTTGAGCTACCTGATAGTAAGTGATTCTTTGTGAAAGAAGAAGAAACATACAGGAAAGGAAGACCATAAATCAGTTAGCGGCTTAAAATAACAAGGAAACAACTTTTTTTGCAAATTATATTGTTCCACCGCACGTCCTTAGGGTGCGGTTCCACTGAGGCGGAGCGGAGCGGAGCTGTGCGCGGTTCACCAATCACATGGCTTGTAATCCCCGCTCATTGTGCCTCGTGTGGATTTCAAGCCATGTGATTGGTGAATCGCGCACAGCTCCGCCTCAGTGGAACCGCACCCTTAGTTTTCTCTCATAATGAGCCACCTTCCACCTGTTTGACTTCGGACTCCTTTGAGCATTATATTAGGGTATTAGAAATGTATTTCATTTTCATTAAATTAGGAATATTATAAAGCACGGATTAACACGGCCCTTGAAAAATGAATATCAAGGGGTTATACTAGATGTAAATTAAAAAAAAACTCCTTTGAGCATGTAATGATAGTGTAGCTAGTTGATATTGAATCTGCCTGCAAAACAAGTGTTCCCAGGTTCGATTTTCGGCCAAAGTAGACATTTACATGACACATCGTTCTAGGGCTACCCATGTCAAAGGAAATCCCAGTGCGGAGCTCAGAGCGTTTTAATGTGGGGGTCTACTTACGGCTTTATCCTTCGGTGGTTTAATCTATCTACATATATAAATAAAACTCTTGCGTTACTGAGTGAGTGACTGACAGACAACGCACAGCCGAAACTACTGAACGGAAGAAGCTGAAATTTGGCATGTATGTTCCTTGGGGAGTATAGGGGAGCACTAAGAGAGGATTTTCGGAAATTCCACTCCGAAGGCGGTGAAATAGGGGAGCGCAGTTTAAACGAATTCCACGCGGGCCAAGCCTGCGGGCGGAAGCTAGTTTTTGATATAATGTTTGATAAATTAAAGTTGTAGGACTCGATTCCATATTTAGAATTCCACGAATATACATATTTTCACATTTCTATAGATATTTAAAAAAGCAAAGTCTGGCGATTGGTATTACGTAGGTATGTGTACGAAGTCTGATAACTTTGAATAGGTTGATGGAATGGACGGACGAGTGATCACGCCTATTTCTTTGCTTCATTGACGCTCGCTTTGTTGCTGGCTAGACCGACCAGAAAACCGTAACTCTTTGTTGCACATAAATAATACCTCCAGAAGTCTTCACACTCTTAAGTAGGAGAATATCAAAATGTTGTGTTTTTATCAGTGGACGTACTTGTATGATTTTCTATAGGTAGGTACAAAGAATACTACGATCCGTTTAATTAATGCGATGCGTCCGATGCGTACGATACCGACCTGTGGACGCTTAGCCTAAATGTCTATTATTTCAAATCAAATGCATAATTCCGATTACCTTAGGTATAATAGACTTGTCAAAATTGTCCATTACTGTTATTTTCATGTATTAGGAATCTTGCTAAGGCTAAGCGTCCACCGGTCGGTATCGTACGCATCGGACGCATCGCATTAAACGGATTGTAGTATTCTTTGTATAGAAAGTCATACAAGTGCGTCCACTGATCCGCATCGTATGGATCGTACTTTCTATACAAACTGCGATACTGCGATGCGTCCGATGCGTACGATACCGATCTGTGGACGCTTAGCTTTTATAAAACCTGAGAAACAGGTTTCTATTAAAACGATTTATTCAATTAACGCATTAAGACGCAGATGTAGCCGTATAGTAACTGAAACAAAGCTTTTAAAAGCAGTAGAAATGGTACCAGCTACTGTGGCGGGCCGTAGAAGGCACTGCCACAGACAAGTTCTATACAAAAAGCTGTATTATACTCGTACACTTGTAGGCTTCATAATATAGAAAAACATACGAATATATAAACCACCTATGAACACAAAACTAATTAAGAATCAGAATAAAAATCCTTGCTTTATACAATCCAATCCCGTTTCTCGATTCCTCCTTCACCTTATTTTCTGTCTTACCTCTTACCTTAATATCTCCCTCGTGATTCTCATATCAACCACACAATGTACTTCTGCGAACGACATTCTGAGGAAAATTTAATTAAAACTTGTGATCTTGGAGATTGTAGATACCATTGTGTACCTGATTTGGAGGCGGTTCTACGTAATATAATAAAAACTGCAGTGTATGAGCAACACCAAAAATAAGTTGTTTGGTTGTTTTGTCTAATCAATTTAAATGCTTTTGTGGTACCTACACATAATAAATCTGTCTGTAACTGATCGTATCCTGAAGAAGATATATGAAAAAAATATAACAAGATGTCTTTGTTACTCAATAGACACCAAAACCATGATTGTTTGAATTTTTGTTCATTTGTCTAGACACACATGTCTGAGACACTCAAATGATTTTAACTAATAAATTGTAGTAAGGTTCACTTAAATGTTTGGATACTGGTAATGGAATTATATTGCTTATTAAAGTCAGATTTTGTCTTCAACCCATTAACAGCTCACTTCGTCATTACAGCCCCCATAACCCCCCACAGCTGGGTGCAGGTCTCTTCTCAAAATGAAAATGTTAAGGCACCACGCTGGCCAAGTGCGGATTGGCGGACTTCACACACCTTTAAGTTTTGCAAACTCCCCGGCATGCAGATTTCCTCACGATGTTTTCCTTCACAATTATAGCAAGTCACATTACTCATAACATACATTACTCCGAAAAGTCATAGCTGTACCCTGGAATTCGAACCCGGACCCCCCAGAGTAGGAGACCGAATTAACCACTAAGCTGTCATCGCTGCATAGCATAGCATAGCATTATGTACGAGTATTTATTCAACGACCAACCGATGCAGCACAGTAGCATGGTACGAGTATATATCAATGCAGCACAGTAGCATGGTATATTATGTGTACAATTTGCATGAATTAACGCTATGCTTTGGGTAGGTTTAGGATGAAAGGGACGTGGTCGGTGAGCCTTCACGCTCGGTCGGTCCGGGATAATTTTACTCTGGACGTTCGGATGAGCATTTTAAATTACCTGCCTGCATGACGTCATGTGTATAGTGACGTATGTAAGGGGTATGTACTATGTACCTACGTCATTTATGACTGTATTTTTTCTGGTGTTAAGGTAACCATTAACGATACGTGAAAGTACCTCCATAAGGAAATCTTTCATTTAGAAGCATTCCAAATGGACGTATCGTCAATGGCTACCTTTACATTTTTATATGTGTGTTTTATTGTGCGTGTCTGTGTGTATTTATTAGATACATAATAATAAACTTAATAGATCCCACATTTATTTAAGCAATAGATTCAAGAACAATATTAATTAATGTCAGAGTTTTTGACTTGTTGTCCGTTCATTTCCCAATAATCTCATAATCGGGGAAATAATACTAAGGTTTTAAGGCATAAGTAGGTTTTCCGTAAAGAGCACTATTATTAGATATTCGCAATTTATGATTACAAAAAAAATTATAACAATGCATCGCAAAAGTAAACAAAAACACGTCGGTATAGCCGTTTGATGAAAATGTATTATCAATATCATTGTTGTGCACTAATTTAATAAATAATTCAATTAAACCTTACAAGGCAGTTGTACGTATATGGGCCTACACTGGAATGTCCGCTACGCATTTAAACTATTTAGCCTTTGAGTTGTTTGACCAACTTCGTCATGAATGCCGTTGTATTTAGAACGGACAGGTAGGTAATTCAACATAGGTATTTGAAACTTAGGTATTCAAAACTAGATCTCTCGCGGTTTCATCCGCGTGGAATTTTTATTTCAGTTCATCACATTTTTTAATCCCTTAATCTCGTTAGGGGGTGGGGGATTTTCAAATCCTCTCTTGATGCTACCTTATGCTCCCCAAGAATACGTATGCCAAGTTTCAGCTTCTTGAGTTCAGTAGTTTCGGCTGTACGTTGTCTGTTTGTCACTTAGTAACGGAAGTTTATTATGTATTGATTGATGGTAAAGAGTTTAGGGGAGTCCTAAGAGAGGATTTTTGCAGATAAGGATAAGCAATATAAAGAGTGATACGCTCATATAAAAATTGTACGTGGGCAAATCTGTGGAGGGAAGTTAGTACTTATACAATATAATTAATTTACTCTATTGTTGTAAATTGAACGCAGACTCAACGCCTGGAGCAGTCTCTGCCAGTCTAATTGTTTCAGACAAATCATTTCTGTTTATATTCCTCTAGCTTCAGCTTGGGAACAGAGTTCTGAGTACACGAATTTGATTACGATGTGTTGTGACCGTAAAGTTGAGTCAGAGGTCGTTTTTCATTTATTTAAATGAGTTTTTACAAAAATAAGAGATTTTAAAATCGATAAGTAGAGATAACTCAAAATACTCGTCAGATGTCGTTCAAATATGTACTCGACTAGCAATCACTTTCTAATAAAAAAAATATAAATAGGTACACCCAAAAAAAATACAATCGTATTTAGAACTATCTCCTTAATTGGAGTCTGTTAAAAATATGGTAACTATTCGTACTTGGTTGCTTTTTATCTATTGCAATAAATGAATATCGTTCTTATTTGTGAAATATCAAAAAGTATCCCCGAAATCTAAATTGAAGAATTTAACTAAATCTTATTGACATGTAATAAATACGTACGTAATGTATACGTATAGTATAGGGCGCCTACTGTTGTATAACGGGTATTGACGCACAAAGCAAAACAAAGATGAGCATTTATGTATTTATTATTTTGCAAGCTCCTATACATACATACTTGTTTTATTATCCATTGACTTCCAGCGAAGTGAACGTACTATGAAATCATGGCAGCTTCGACTGCCGTTGGAAGCCAATGGGCGACGTTACTGGCACTGGCATGCTTTATTATTCTCCTAGTACCCGCAATTTCGTCTGCGTTGACATTTTCTACCCACATTTTCACGAAAATATCCTTGCAGTAGGTAGGTACTTTTAGTAAGTAGCATGTTTTATGAGTGACAAATGAGCACATTGGATGTGCATTACCCTCGGAGCGGTAGGAGCTAATGGGTTTCGTGTCTGCGTGTTTCCAACGAGGAAATATTTTGTAAAATCCCGGGTTAGCCGTTAAACGTTGCTTCAATTAGCTTGCTCTTAAAACCTTAACACTCTCGTCTTCAGACACAAGTATTAATAACTAATTTTCTCGCTTGTTAGTGCTAAAACTTCTTGGGATCTTCAGTGCTTTGAAGGGCACGTAAAGCTGTCGGCGTCGGTCCTGTTATCGTTATAAGGAGGCGTAAAACCACGTTAGAGGCCTTTGGGAGGCTTGAAAACTTTCGATACTTAGGTACCTATTCTACCTATCCGCAATGGAGCAGTGTGGCGCAGTATGCTTAATGTGACCAGACGTCCCGTAATAAACGGGATAGTCCCGTTTTCCGGCTCTGTCCCAGTCTTTTCTCCGACACGCAAAAATGCCCTGCATTTTCGAGCTTAAGAGAAAAGTTTCGTGGTTTGAACCATGTTTCGTCGTGATTCGCATGATTACATTCACAGTTATAAATACGACTGAACCCTTAAAACCGCAAGTTTCGCATCATTTCTGTTGCGACGGGGGAGGAGAGGTGTGCAAAGCGATATTGCATCAGGGTACGCGTATACTTGAAAATGTTCACAAGAACAAGAAACTGACGAAAACAGACGATGTCCCGTATTAAGCCGAAAATAAAAAGGTCACGTGAAGTATACTCCAGGCGCATGCAGTCGTCTAACTCGGTCAGTTGAACAAAAGCACATGAGTATAAATATCGCTATAAAACTTTGAGTCAATTCTATTAAATTATTCCCTATGAAGTTCTGTGGCCTACATACAAGACTCACCGGAGACAAGAGACAGCGGTCGCCGGACCAATATGGCCGCCGTTGCTGACGTAGGAACATCCGTGACGTCATTCACGTCAACGGGTATAATGCTGTGTAGAATGGGTTAGCGTACATTGTTGTTAGTGACATCGAGTAACTTTGTTGTAGTTATGAGACTACTCGAATTACGCACTTCGAGTCAATCTCTGATGAATAAGATATTTTTATATCGTAATGTTATTAATTGGTAGCTTTTTCAGGAATAACGGTAGCAAACTAGCATTTATAGCCCTATCTTCCACTGCCGCCCATTACAACTGTGACCGACGCAAAACAAGATTCAAAAGGGGACTACGATAGTCGGTCCGGTTAGTAGACGATGTTAGAACATTAAACATAGCCCATGTTATAGTAATGTTATGGGTATGCTATGTTAGGTTATTTTTTCTTATTGGGATTATTATTTTACGTTAAACCTACCTGCTAGCTTCCCCCCGAGAAACGACATGTTCATTTAGTTCTTTCTTTCTTATGTCTTCATTCTTGGTCAAAAAGTTTGGTATACATTTTGTATTGCTGCCCATTGGCGACGTAAACCAGTTAACGCCAGTGAAATTTGTTAATTTGTCAGCCGTTTACATAAAAAAACAGCTAAGCCCTTCCTTTGAAGTAGGAAAAAAACCATCAACTTAATGCTTCTTGTGACAATTAAATAAAATGAAAAGTTCATTTGCAAGCTTCGTCGTACCCCCAAACAGGGTTGCTAGGTATACCTAAGCTTATAATTCCGGGACAATCTACTAGGATAACATGATCGGACCCAAGGAGTAGCTTTAAATTTATGAAATTTAGTAAGTACCTACCTAGATATATTTTTAAATCAATCTTTCTAGAATTTTCACTAACTTAATTTTGTAGATAAAATTTGATCAACATCTTATGAGCAGTTTTTTAGTTATCTCTACCTATCGATTTTGAAGTCGTTTTTTTAATTTAATCATCTCTGTTTGTATTATTGATATTGTTAAAAGAGTCCCTTGTCTCTACCTATCGATTTTGAAGTCTGTTATTTTTTAAGTAAGTGATCCCTGTTGGTACTATAGCGATCATTCAAAGACCCCCATCTATTCCAGATCTCCAGTTCCCGATCGACGTGTCGGGCGTGCAGAACGACCACCCGTTCCTGGACGCGGACTCGTTGCAGTCCCTGTTCAGACGGCTCACCGCTCTCAATCGCTGCGCCAACATGAAGCTCGAGCACCACCATCATCAGAAGAGATCCGTGAGTATTGTCAGTCTATACCAGTAGAGGTCACTATTATCTGGCAGGGGATCGCATAAGACCTGCAGTTCCCGATCGACGTGTCGGGCGTGCAGAACGACCACCCGTTCCTGGACGCGGACTCGCTGCAGTCCCTGTTCAGACGGCTCACCGCTCTCAATCGCTGCGCCAACATGAAGCTCGAGCACCACCATCATCAGAAGAGATCCGTGAGTATACATCGATCTATGCCAGTGGAGATCATAATTATCTGGTAGGGGATTGCTTAAGGGCAAACTTTTGTGGTCATGAGGTTCTTTGTACTTTATACTTACTCATATATAGACACTGTTAGGGCTACTGTCACCTATATGAGTGCTTCAAAGATACCGGCCGCGAGCTGCAATTTGACGACCACAGATACCTACCTATAACAAATATGTAATTTCTTTAAGAAAAATGTATGAACGGACTTCGTAGATATAAATTCGTAGATAGAAGCCTAAAATATTATTTTTTGTCTATTTGTCTGTACCTATACACACAATATCATGTCTGTATACAGGCATCACGCAAAACTTCTTTTTATTTATCTACTAAATTTTTATGTATATTTGGATGTATCTAATAAGAGCAAAATTCCATTAAACACTAAACTAAAACTTGGGATAATGTAGTTTCGGAAAACTGCCTTACAAAGGTGGAACATGCAGTAATTGGACGAGCGATTTTGATAGAAAAAGTTTGCAGAACTGTCCATTGGGACCATTACTGTTTTATAAAACCATCAGCGGATGAACTTATCTACAATGGATAAAACTGTTGGAATCAAGGATAGCATCTGTCCCGAATTATCCCGGACATGCGTGGACTTTTAGCCTTCTGTCCCAATTTTATCTAGTTTTGTGATTTGTCTTGTACTTGTACTTTCCCGGGCGAACATGGGATCGTTTACATGATGCCAGTTTCTTGCCTGCTGCATACAATAAAATGGAAGCAATAAACTACTTGCATCTTCTAAATAACTCATAACATTCTTGATCTTTTTGACAACTTGCGTTTCAAATTGTGCTTTGTTGTAAACAGCATATAAATGTACGCATACAATTATTTCTTACTCGATTCTTGTATCCAATGAGGGTCGCCGTTTTTGTGCTCACCAGTTGGCGCCACCGTCGAGGTGAGGTCTTGCTGTCAAAGCCCGCCCATACATAAACAGTGACAAATGAAATTCAGACAAGCGAAAAGTGACAGACAGACCTCCCTTTTCACTAGCGCCTCTAGCGGAAAATTCACACGCGGTTACCCTCATTGAGTTGTATCTGCATTTGTAAGCAATCTGATCTACCTTTATTCTTAGCTGTCGTCTTGTCCACATATTATATTATACCTACCTTCATAAAAAAATCTTAGTAGCTAAAGTAGATTTCGACATGTCGTGTTTGTCAGGAATGTGTCTTTTCGCTTTCATAATTAAGCATTAATAACAGACAGAAGCACTATCATTTACATACATCATTTCTACGTTTCCGTTTTCACAGTCAAGCTAAGCATACATCATTAAAAGGCTATAACTCCAATACTATGTCCGACACTAATCAATATTATTATACACAATGAATATTCACGAACTTATAATTTTAATACCGTGCTTTAAAAGATAATGTATCTTGTTTATGTTATCGAAAGCTGGTTTTAATTTGCTATTGATATAACCTGTTCCCACTTCCTTACGAGTTGTGTGAAATCAACAAGGAAAAGAGAATATGCTATATTTTATTTATTTTCTAGCGATTGTCCTCACTCAAAATCGTATTTTGAGCTAATTAGATAATGATACGCTATTGCTTAAGTACATAATGTTCATTTGGACAAAATTATAACAAAGCTTGTTTAGAGATAAGTACCTTACCTATGTATTTAAAAAGTAAATGAAGAAGTAAACCACCTCAAAGTTCTGAAACCATTAACTCGCAATAAGCAAAAAATAATAATTTGAATACTTTTTCGGACGTCCCATCCGGGACCATACCTTCAACCTTTGCATGTCCAATTGTGGACAAAGGCTTCTTCTGACTGGTGCCAAACTAACCGGTCCTGACCCTCAGAGATCATCGGTTGCCCGCTGTCTTCTTTAGGTCATCTGTCCACCTGATCAGGGGTGCCCTATGCTCCTTTTCCCAAGACGTGGTCTCCATTGGACAGTCACTATATGGCCAAAAATTGCCACGTCAGTCATATATGACCAACCTATTGCCACGTCAGCTGGCCAATTCTCTGAGCTGTCAGTTACCCTTGTTTACTGAAGTAAAAACTTAATTAGGTACCCAATTAACTAACTTCAAACAACTTTATTCAAACGTTATGTGAGTGGTTCCACATTTCACAAACTAGTGAAGTTAATTCCAAATTCGGGTGTAGGTAACTCTAACTACGTACCGCGGGTGAGCTCATTAGAGTGACAACTTTATCTTAGTTTCAGTGCAGCATGTCAACCGAGGATAATACGAGTACAGTGCGCCCAACTTATCTCTGAAATGGCAAAAATTGGAACTAACGAAAAGTCATTCATAAGTACGTTGTGGTCATTCATCTGTCAGTTACTAGTGTGCAATGATTGGTCAAATAAATGTCAAATGCGTCCGACAGCGCCTCTTTCGTATCAGTCTTAAGTTGGGTTTACTATACATAATAACTTTCATTCACTTTCTACTGTTTTTATATTTTAACCGGCTTCAAAAAAGGAAGAGGTTCTCAATTCGTTTGCATGTTTTTTTCTTATGTTACCTCAGTACTTCGTAATGGGTGAACCAATTTCGATAAAAAAATTTCACTATTCGAAAGGTAATGACTGCCGTTTGGTCTCATAAAAATTTGAGCGACATCTGGCGAGCGGTTTTTGAGTTAAGTTTAAGAACATTAAGGAATACTTTCAGATGTGCAGGTTTCCTCACGATATTTCCTTCACGGAAAAAAATATTAATTAAATAAATTCTAATAAACATACTTATTTATATTTTTTTTGAAAATTAGAGGTGACTCATATTCAGGAATTCAACGTTCATCATCATCAGGCCATATTCAAATACACTAGTCAAGTATAGATTTGCAGCACATACATTAAGAATATAGAAAACTCTCAGGTACTACGTAACTTGGAACATCAGTGTAAACAACTCCAAGTTTTATAACCATTGCGGCGTAAAACTCACATTAAAGCGTGTTACCTGTTTGTCGAATGACCAATTTGCATGCACTCGTTACATTACGTTTTATGGGTTTTAATTGTGGTGAGTGTGAATTTAAACTATTATTTTTGGTTCCGGAAATGGTGAGAGGTGTGTGTGGACCAATTTTAATGATTGTAACGTTTATCAGTTTGTTTTGATAGTCTGGGAATGATTTAAGACATGGCAGGACCTATTCTAAATTTAATATGACAGCAAATAGATACCTTGTAAAAAGGAAATTTAGGAGCAATCTATCAAATTTGCAATGATACAAAAATAGGTCAACTGTGGGTCGGACTCGCTATCATAGGGTTTCGTACCACCGAGCAATATCAACTCTGATTTATTTGATCAAAACGTGGTAATATGTAGAAAAGCTCCTTTTTAAGTTACTTGAATAGGGACCTCCTTCTGAATGTAATTTTTTTCTTTTGTATAATATTAGATGTCCCGAAGGCCACATTAAGATACTTCTGTGCAAATTTTAGTTATCTACCTATTTCCTTTTAAAAGATAGATAGACCCTTGTTGGGATTTTTATACAGAACCCTAAAAACAATCTAAGAATTTTATCTACACTTTATAATTTGTAACACCTTCGCAAATTGGCAGACTTCAACGGAATTTCTCACACTGTAAATACGTTCTAATTAAAGCCTTGGTTTAAATTACTAATTAACTAATTACTTCGTCAAACTTTATCAGTCTCAACAGTTCAAGAACACGTTCGTCAATTTATAACTCTCCCAAGTTATAAGTTCGTTAGAATTCATTTTTACGTAACAAATCCTACATACTTTTTATAGAAATTAAGTTATCAGAAGCCTCTGGACATCATTAACCCCAAAATAATATCATATTACAACGCCACATGCTCATGTCCCTATTCCCCACACGAAAATTCCCTGTGCGATGAGCGCCATAGCATAAATGACACCCAAAAACAAGAACACATACACCCAAACCGAGAACTAATCACCTTACAACCTTGCTAATACCTAATCGAATCCAATGCCTTTCAAACGGCAATACGGTATGATAATCCAATGCGCTATACGGGTCGTCAAAAATAAGATAAAAGAGAGAAGAAAATACTGTCCCTAAAACTCCCAGAACCTCGACAAGTTTTTTTGCCGCTGAATTAAAACCACTTAGCATTTGATGGCTCGTTTGTTCACTTCTCGGCAATTTGCATAAGAAGTACGTGTTTAAATAAATTTACAATATTCTCTCTGAGAGGGTGAGAATTAGTACTTGGAAGTATCCTCAAATTTTCTTTTTCCTGTGTTGCTTGCGTAATTTTTATGATGCGACTTAAAGCGCCGAAGTTACGAGTAATATTGTGATTTATTCCACTTAAGATGAGACTAAAATGCATGATAATTTGACCCCATTATCCCAATCGGCCGTGGTCAAGATTACCCATTGACGGTCTTGAATCGGATTCGTCCGAGGCAAATATTTGTGACAGATAAATGTTTGTTTTCTGGTCGTGTGTGTTAGTATCTTTTGTATTGTCCATGCTTATATGCCATGGGAAAAAATCATAATTACTGATTACGATTTTATCAGGTGCATTTTGCCCGAATGTTAATCTTGATATTACACTTGATGGCAGGGGGATCCCTGCCAAGAACGCTCTAACTGCCTCGAAAGGCGCTCACGGGGGCTCATCCGGACCTCCCAAATGTATTATAATCTATTAAAATCAATACATTTTGCCCACCTGTCATCCGTGACACAAGAAATTCTACCCTGCAGATGGTTTTGAGTGAATAAACGTAGGTTATTAATGGATTCATCCCACTATTGGCTCATTAGTGAGCATGGGTCTCTTATTATCCAAGGAACTAGAGCATACTCCGCCACGTTGCTCCAGTGCGGATTGGCGGAGCGTATAGTAGCCAACGCAACCATCAGAAGTTTTTATGTCGCTCTTAAGCCTCTTATGTAGCTTTACGACTGCTATCTTTTATGTGCTCTCCCAAGGTAATGAAATGGAAACGCTCAAGAATTCTATGCCACTAACTAATACCACCCATTCTACATCCCATAGCGCCCACGATTGCACGACTCCGATTATCACTTAAGATCTTCTCAAGCTGCTGGATTTGACTTATCTATTATTCTTCGAGGGTAGCAACGCATCTGTGGCTGTATGAGAACGAGACTCTTACTACAACAACTATCACTAATCGTCCCTATCCAGGTCCTTACGCTTTTTCACAAACTAACCAACTACCTAATGTTCTAGTTCAGCAATACTTGAAGTCAGAATGGTGGTGCTAAATGCTCGCTGCTACCTTAATTCCATCAAAAACCTATTGCTAAATAAGCAAATTTCTCTCGCATCGCTCGTGAAACCCTGACCACGGGTTAAATCACTATCGTAATAAATCATCGTCAATTTGTTTAAAGTTTGTCTCTCATCGTAAAGGTCGTTCCGGTTGATCCGACGGTAACGCAATAACCGTTCAATTCCAAGCCGCCCGGCCGTGCTAACCTCTTTAGTGATTAGGGGATTAATAAGCTGCGAGCTTCCTAATTTTAACTGGCAGTTATGGCTTAAAGGAAAATTTGCTGTTGTTAGTTAAAGTTTAATAGTATTAATTTCAGGTGCTTAAGTAGCCATTGACGATGCATCAATTTGGAAGTGCCTCCATACATTTAGAAACATTCCAAATGGACGTATCGTCAACGGCTTCCAAAATTTCAAAGATTTCCTTTGGAGGTACTTCCATATGGATATCCATATATACATTCCATTGGACGCACTTCAAATGGCCGCATCGTCAATGGCTACCCACTGTTTTTATTCATTTTTAGCCGACTTCAGAAAAAGGAGGAGATGCTAAATTCCTCCGAATTGTTTTTTCTTATGTCGTGTGCTACCTGAGAACTTCATACTGGATGAACCGATTTCGAGAATTCTTTCGCCATTCGAAAAGTGGCTGCCGTTTGGTCTTATTTTCCGGTCCTCGCATCTGACGGTCAGTTTTTGTGTTATTCTCATAGATTAATGTTAGATTGCAATCCCACCTGGGCCCCAATTCTGCTAATTTATAACGCTTCAATAGTGTCTCGATTGAATTGTTTGCCACATTTTGTATTCAAAATTGAAGAGTTTGACACATTTTTGGCACATTTCGTATACAGAATTGAATAGATCGACACATTTTGGTACGTTCTGTGTACAAATTTAAATAGTTTTCGACGCTATTTCGGCACATTCCGTATACAAAATGTGGCAGACTATTCAATCGAGATACTATTGAAGCGTTATAAATTAGCAGAATTGGGGCCCTGATTGTTGTGATGTAGTCTTGTACGGTAAAGTGCGCTTTGTAAACGCGTAAGTACTATTTACTTATTTGTGATAGCCTCAGATGTTAATGTAAACTAACCAAACATTAGGTATCACGACTGCTATGACCAATGCGTTGTTTACTAATAAACCTACTATAAACATGAACATTATTCTTTACAGGTTTGCATAGTAAATTAACATACCGTATTAACAAACTCCATCCACAAAACTGCATAGAACACATGGTGGCAAAGACTACAATTTTATGTATCTGTAGGTATAGATAATAATAATAGATAATGTAATAGATTCGAACCCAGATCCCCAATGATCCATGTACAATCCACGGGACTTACTAAGCGATAGTCTAGTATAACCAGTGATTTATTAGAAGATATTAACCGGGTGTAATCTAAGCTCAGGCAAGCTTTTAGCGTTATCGAAGCTTTGTTGTAGGGCTTTACAGTAAGCCGGGAGCCGGCAGCGATAGAAGCTTTGTTTAGACAAAACTGTAATAAACTTTTATGTCTTGAACTCGTTTTCGTCTGAAGACGGCAATGTTTCGGCTTCAATGGCTGACGCTATCTGAATGCCCCATTTTATGTAAGTTGAGGTTTCTTAGGAAGTACAGTGGTAGCGAATATCCTTCCGCATTTTTACTTGCACTAGTGAAAAACCTCGCTTTGCTTCGGAAAATTTAAATATTTTTCCATTTTGTTACAAGTTTCACCGTTGCTCGACTATGCGCGTTTATGAAGGCCTAAAGCCTGAAAAAATCACAAAAAGACAAAAAGATTTATTTCAACTCGAATCTGTAGTTCTTGAGATGGCTTATCTCAAACAAAGAAAAAGGGCTATATCATATTTAATAAAAAATATGTCATAATATACATAATATTTATTTAATAAAATTTGTATTTTATTTTCTATATATAACTAGTATTAATAAAATTTGGTAGAGATATAATAATGTAGGTACATAGGTGTGTAGAGCAGACGGGCCTTGGAAGAGCCCATAGGAATATTAAAATAAAAAAATAGGTGGCTGGGACGTCTGTCGACAATTGCATATTTTCGTACAATCGCGCGTTTAATTTTCCCCCATTCCATACAGATATTTTGTTTTTTGTTTCTCACGCGGGCAAATCCGCGCGCAATAACTAGTATTAAATAATTACAAATTCATCACATACAATAAGGTTCCCTTATATAGATCCAATCAAAATATTTCAAATTCTACATGGCCCATAAAGTATCTCGAAAGGGAAATAAAAAGTTGGCTCATGAGGTGGTGAGATACCACGCGTTACCACCAGCGTGGTGGCCAGACCAACGACCCCGGGAACAGGATTTAAACTGAAAATAAAATACTAATTTCGCAATTACTGCCATCTTCAAATTATTCCGAGATTACGCCGAGTCATTCGCTCGTACAGTCGGCAACACAATCGTTATTTAATCAAGTTATTACAGCATAATAATTTCGAATGATCCAGTTTTTGCGATAATTTTTTGTTAATTGCCCAGGAAAATGTTCGATTTCGTTGAAATCGTGGTTTTATGGTCGTAATGTATTTAATAAAAGTAATCTTTGACAGTTTAATAAAGCGAATGTGGTATAATTATTTCCTCTCTCACGCAGAGCTCTGTTCTTTTGGTTTTACGTTATCTGGACTCATTTAAAACACAAGGTTATGGTACTTACAACATGTTTATTTTACGATAATAACAGATTGCATACAAATTGTAGTCGAACATTAATTTATAAGAAGTTAAAAAATATTTAATGCAATCTTAATTATTATTATTCTTTTTCTCAAGTTTTTTGGCATTCAGATAAATTAATGTCATTTATTTATATATCAAAATAACCTTGTAGATGACCTAACGTTGCAAACAAATTAGATTTTCTTACAACTCTTTTTACTTTCATTCATTTTCCAGGCTATTTGACGAGTATTGTATCAGAAATTTCTAACGTTACTCAAATAAGTTCGATCTGTATGTTTGTTCCCGTAGACTGAAATATACCGTCTTATTAGGAAAAACGTTGTCTTGAACATATTTCAAAGTCGCTTCTATGTTTCTTCCTTATTGCTTTGAGATAATAATGCCTTTGTACAAATATTGTTCGTAACGAAAACAGTTCTCATGTTTATATTAAGCAAGCATTTTTAATTTATCTTTCATTTTTATCTTTAAGAAATGGTTCCTGAAATTTCTTATTACAAAAAAAAATGTTTTTTAATCAAACTTGTTTCCTTCAGAAAATGCTTTATTTCCCAGACATTTAAGTTGACAACTGTCCACCGATAGCTGGGTATCGTCCACGATAGCATCTCGAACCGTTTTCGCGCGTCATTCGTACAAATTGGATCCAATAGCGCCCGCACAAAGTATTCAATACGTTTATTAAACGGCTCTGTAGGTATCTTTGATTTGGACATTCACGGGATCGCTAACAAGACTGTCATAGATAGCAGTCAACCGGCAAGTTAATTGATAGCTACGGTTTTTAATCAGAGACTAATTCAATTATACTGTGACGTAGTGTCTGTTCAAACGTGCTACTGCGACGCGACAAAGTCGCGCGACATGCGGTCGCATACTTATATCGAAACGTGTTTTTTTCCGACTTGCGACATGTTGCAGTCCAAAATGTGCGACACTGATACTGTTGTCCGTACACACAGCGATGCCGCTACTTCTAGCAAATGACACTATTACGTATACAGCTATACTGTTGCGACACCTTCCACAGGTCACACATGACGTCACGTCTAGTTTAGTTTATGTCACACGAAAAAAGTATCGAGTTCAGTGAGTGAAGATGTCGTTATTGTCGTGTGTCAATATTTATAGACGAAGAGTTGATTGTCTTATCAGCTGTCATTAGAATAATACTTATGGGGGCTTTACATTATACAATTTGCAGAGCGCTAACTCAGTGCACTAACTAGTGTTTTCACACATTACTCTGCACTAGTTACTGTCTAACTGCCTTTACACTATGCGATTTTAGCACGCTAGCTCAGTTAGCGCTCTGCAAATTGTATAATGTAAAGCCCCCATTAGGTACAATGTCAAGAGTTTCGTCTAAGCCGCTGTCTAGCCATGGAACCTCGCTTACGATGAAATCTCCTTGCTAAAGATATAGGACTTTTGCGACAACGCAGAATCAATAAGTCGCAGCAAAACAACATATTTACACTTGCGACATTTTGTCGCATCGTAGCCATCGCATGTATGAACTGAAACGATATCCAATTGTGCCGACTTTACCTAGTCTTCGACTACCGGATTATGATTTGGTTATTTTATTATTTGGCCATTAAGCGTTACGGTTAGTTAAGTAATTTATTTGAATTACATTTGATTTCTACAAACTGTCAGATATTGAACTGGATTTTTATTGATCACAAATCTATGTTTATTTAATTTAAGGAGAAGATTAAAAAACTTAGAGAAAAAGTAAGGGGCATAAAAGCTTTACATATAATGCAATATTAAATTGGGTATAATTGGGTATAAGAATGACATTAAAGACATGACATTAATACACATAAAATAAAGGTGATTCTCATTCTCAAATATTGCTTAGTCCAGCCGGGATCGAAGCCAAGACTCTTTGGAATTTAGGCTCACAAGTTACTTAAGGGCAAGTTAAACTAAAAATTAACGTCATCATCATCGCAAGTATCGCAACCCATAACTGTCCCACTACTGGGCACGGGTCTCCTCTCACAATGTGACGGTACAGGCATAGTTCGTCACGCTAGCCAAGTGCGGATTAACATTATAGAAATATAGAGAATCCTCAAGTATGCAAAGGAGACCAGCAACTTTCTTAAGGACCTTGGACCACATTGTGCATATTCCGTTTTTGCGGAAAATGATGGGAATAATGAAATATAGTCGTCTTACGCACCGCGCACACATAGTATCTCATCATAGTATAATGTTTTAATGATATGATGTAACTAAATTTTTAAATATGAAATGGATGTATTAAAATATGCAAGATTATTTGAGGGTATTGAACAAGCTGTTCGCTCCAGGCCCAAATCTGATGTTCTCCTTTCCTCCGCTATGTTTCTTCGCCAAAGTAAGTGATAATTAATTTCTAATACGCGCACAATTTTTAAAGTAAGCGACGGTACAATTTTACTTATTTATTCATAAAATCTGATACAATATACAGTCCCTTTACACTCTATTCTGTTACCTGCTAGAAATAATTTTAACTTTGTAAAAGTTTTACAATCTCAACCCTCCCCTATACCTGCATCTGTTGCACAGTAAGGTAATATTTGACAAAGTTTTACAATATAAATGCAAAACGCAAAGTCTCAGTTTGCACATAAATTTAGAAACTTTTATAGTTATTCTCTTCTTCTGTTTTGTTTACACGAAAGAAGCAAAAATTCATTTTATTTTCACGTCATGTCACTTTAAATCAATTCTTTACTCATCTTGCTATGTTTTGTGCAAAATGAGAAACTGTACTTTAAACAGATAAGGAAATATAAATAAAAATAAGAAATAAGTACAATATTATGTTTAGTACATAGGTATATTATTAGGTAGGTGGAATAAGTATAATAGAAGTACCTAACGCGCCAGCCACTCCTTATGCCTTATGAAGGTAGATGAAATGAAGAACTGATCCACAATATCATCCCAATTATGACTAAAGAATCTGGAATGCCTGGGTTCCTTGTAACTCGCCAACAAACGAATTTTAATTAAGCGCTTTGTACCTTCATCTCTATAAAAATCATATCGAATAAAGCGTTCAAAACGAGGTACGAAAGTATATAAGGATTGATGGAGTGACTTTCGTTTTTAATATTTATAATCCAAGAATAGCCATTGATTGTTAATAATTAAGACATCTTTAAATCATGACTGCTACACAAAAGTCGGCCGAAGGCAACACATAATTGAACTATTGCGTTCGACTTCCTGTATTTTGTTAGATTATTTTATTATAACACACTTATTTCATACAAAGATTTAGGTATATTAAAAAATTAAATTAATTTAAAGATTTTTTTGATTTGTTATTACAAATTAGTGCTCACTTCAGGTAACTTTGAACGATGTATATTCTTTGATGAAGAATTTGCACTCATGAAAGCCACCAGCGGTGACCCATCCTACTGTTGACCGCACCCGCAGTTGCATAATTCACTCAAACACTTATTAAAATCTACGTAAACCAGCTTGTTTTAATGAGTGTCCTATTTTAAATAATTTTCCTGTGAAAACAAATGTGATATCGATATCAATCAAATGACTAATGAGTTTAAATTTAAAACAGAATTGAAAAGTACGCACCAGAGAGACAAATTGCAAAATCGTTGTGTTCAAGTGATTGGCTGTGAAAAGGCGAGTTAGTTAAATTAGACCCTTCCCTTTGAAACAGCCAGTGTGACAAAATTAGACTCCTTTATCTCGGCAGCCCAATGTCTATTAAAGGGCAAATAAAGATTAAATGTCTCTTAAAACGTTTAACTACAGGGACATTTATATGGGTACACGTACAGTGTACCTACATATATTAAGGATTATTGATGAATTTTCTATACCAAAGAAAAGTTTCACTAAGTATATTAAATTGAAATCTACTTATTAAGTAATAAAATATTAAATTCTATTTGGAATAGGTATATGAATACGTACAGCACAGGTACACAGGGGCACAGGTAGGTACAGTACAGAAGTAGATAGATGATTTTGACTTGAATAAATATAGTAAACCAGATAATATACAGAAATAAAACGAATAAAAAGTATTAAATAAAAATATCTATGTTTAACATTATTCTGGTAGGTACGTATTTAATACGTAAAAGGACTTTATGAAGCAACCGTCTAGACTAGACTCTAGTCTAGCCACACTTAACTTATACAGTCCCTATTTTACAATGAATATCTCGGTACCTCACGTTTTAATGTGAACTTTAAAGTAATAAAAAATGTTTCGTAGTGGGTAGTATTAATTTAGATTTTAATTTAATTTACCTACACACACATTTTCGCACGAAACGCATTTGCCGGCGACCGGCGTCATCATCTGTTACCCACCATCATCTGTTATAACCAGGTCAATATTGTCTGTTTGTCTACAGAACGACTCCGATGATGAGCAGTGCGCGCTCAGCGACAAGTGGCAGTACGAGAGGAAGTCCAGGCGGTGGTCAAGAGTGGTCGAGATCACGCCACAAGCCCAGAGGAGACTTCAGGTTTGTTTCAATTCCTTTATGGAGTTAAGGAAGCAAATGAGCACGCAGCACCACCCATCCACTGCCTGCTGTCTTGTTCTAAGTCGGTAACAATTGACCCAATGACATGACCTAGAATAAGACTCAATTTAGGGACAAGAATGATTACTGCAGTTAACAGATACAGATGGTGCCATGGTGTTAGAGTATAATTGTTTAATTTGTTACTAAGTTGATGTTAGTATAGTCCAGTTGGTAGTTGTTAGTTTGAGTCTCGTTCTAATTCGGTCACAGTTGCGTTACTACCCCTGAGAATTGAGATGGTCACCTCTAAAAAAGTGTAACTGGCTCTACACCTTCCTATACTCTATCCTATAGTTTTTTTTCAATTTGACAAAACAAATTGCTGTAGGTAATACTGAATTTCCATTCGTGTACCTTCGATGAAGCTTAGGAAATTGTTGTGGAAAATTACTATTACTACTTACTACCTTACTAGTGACTTTTAGGTTTGTTTATTTATTGTGTAAGTAAAGTTTTAAAATTTGTTTAAATAAAAAAGTTATTTCCATAAAAATCCAATTGGAAACAACTTTTAATGTGTACGAAAGAATCATAGCTATATCTAATTTTTAGACATAAAAATTAAATATTTTTTTAAAAGGTAGGTACTAAAAATCCCGTTGCAAAGCGACGGAGTTAAGATACAGACATTTTTTGTGAAAAGATTGATTACATAAGTATTTTCATTTACTAGAACCTAAGCTATTCAGCGTAAGACCTCACGTTCGCTCGTTATTAAGACCGATCGACCTAATTCGAGATTCCTTAATACTAAACTTTCAAAGACCTTAGAGCTTCCTACGCGAACTGCTCACGCCGTTATTAATTTCTCACGAGAACACCACTGCTTCCCACCTTACTGACAGTCTACTTGCGAATAACTTGTATTACTATTGGGATTGCAATATTAGTTGCTAGTAAACGCCTTTTGCTTCGGGAAACTTAAATATATTATTTCCCCTATTTCAATCCCTTAGCGGTTAATAAAAAGTAGCTTATGTTGGATCTTGCATCATCTATCTACCATCTTCCTGAAAAAAATCATCGAAATCGGTCAAGTGTTAATGGAAGTTTTCAAAGAAGCACGTGCAAGTTAGCTGTGTTCCGGAAGGACAATCGGAAGAATTTACGTGGCAATATTAAATTATTATTATTTAATTATTATTTATTTTATTATATTTAATTATTGTTTTCGAATCGTGTGTGTGAGTGATAATTATGATATTTGTGTGGTTCGTGCCATCTGCGACCCAGGTAGGTATTCCTAGCGAGGTATTAAGTGTATAAGCGTTGATTTTTTTACTTAATAACCTAAAAACTCTATTTAAAATATTTAAATTAAAATTACCTTCAATAGCGTCACGTACAAATATTTAGTTTTATTTTGAATGGATTTATTCCTTGACCTTGTTTGTCAACATCCAATATTTGTGTACCATTTTTTCAATTCCTACAACGACCATCGTACCACAGTAAATAAACAAAGACCAAATGACGATTTGTTTCATAATTGATCAATTTGATGATCAATGAACGAGATGCGAGACTGCGTGCCGCCGGGCCACAATCATTGGCCGTACATTGGAGCCAATTAAAATTCATTAACATTACGTCTGTCAATTGCTTGCCAATATGGGTTGAATTCAATATGTTTGATCTGTTTGCGCGTATTAATCCGAGATCGGCTTTGAACCGGATTAACTGCGTTATTGTTTTGTTTTTGTTTTTTAGAACTTTTCTGTGCATATTGAGGTGTCCAGTCAATAAAGTATTTGTAGATTGCTTAGGGTAAAAACATACTAAAACTCCTGACGTCTAGGAGGTGAGGCGAGGGACGAGGGGATTACAAAGGTGTCAATTTTAGGTTAGGAAATATGTTCTATGGAGAAATTAAAGCTTATAAAATAATGTTTATTACCTTAAATCATTTAACTGAGTGCTCTGATTTGTATGATTCTTTTCTTTATTTTATTCGAAAGAACAGCTACATCTGACGAAAAGTTTTTGAGTTATCCCTTACTTATAATCTGTATTCAATAGCCTTTTACTACTTTGTTAATGACGTCATTGACAGGTGATAGCAGCGCGGGCGCTGGCGGAGCGCGAGGCGCGCGAGGCGAGAGGTGAAGTGGAAGATGATGAGGACGACACGCTGCCCACCATCACCGTGGGACTGGTGGACGCTGACGGGCATTATACGGACGTCGATCCGGATTTGTGAGTAGCTGCTTGGGTTTTATGTTATCTACAGTAATAGTATAATAATAATAATAATAAAATTTTAAACGACAACTTACAACGTATAAACTTTGATGCAGTTAACTATATGCATAGCCCTAATAAAATATATAATTATACAAAACACAATTTAAAGAGTGCTATAGGAAAGCGCAATATATCATTACAAAAAACAAGGCGAAGAGACAAGAGGTAAGCTGGATAGATAAAAATATATATAATATGTGTGAAAAAAAAGACAAACTATTTAGGAAATGGAAAAAAGACATAAATAATATGGTACTGAAAAATGAATACAATAAACAAAGAAATAAAACAATTAAATTAATAGAGTATTCTAAAAATAAATATTACAGAACTGAGATTTATAACAATAAAGAAAATCCGAAAAAAATTTGGTACTTATTAAATAAAATTACGGGTAAAATTAAAACTTCAATTGACGATTTTGTTTTAAATGCATTTGACAACAGAGATGAAAAAGAAATAGCTACAAAGTTTGGCGAATCGTTTAAAAATAATGTACAGACAATAATTCCTACATGTAAGACCACTTTATTAGACGAAAACAGTTACAGGAGACCTATGGACAAATCATTCCGCTACAAAAAAGCCACTGAAAATGACGTAAAAAGTATTATACGGAACTTAAATATTCAGAAAGGGGGAGGTGTGGACGAAATACGTGTAATAGACATAAAATCATTATCAAATAAACTATGCGGAGTGTTAGCAAAATTCATCAACCTATGCATATCCCGCGGAACTTATCCTGATGAGCTAAAAACAGGCATAGTTAGACCCATCTATAAAGGAGGAAAACATAACGATATGACCAACTATCGTCCAATCACAATTCTACCAGTAATCGACAAAATCTGTGAAAAATACATTAGCTCTCAAGTACACAAATTTTACAAAACGAATAACGTTATACAACCTAATCAGTATGCATTTCAATCAGGAAAAAGTACAACGTTACTACTTTCAAGATTTACAGACTATATAAACAATTTCTTAAACGATAAAAAACATGTATTAATTATATTCATTGATTATAGTAAAGCCTTTGACACTTTGAGACATGAAACATTACTATCGAAGCTTGAAGATACGGGAATGCGAGGCCCTTTGCGTAACTGGGGGAAAAATTACTTAGAAGGCAGATCTTTTAAGGTCAAAATTGGTAAAGCTGTAAGTGATCCTTTTGCAGTAACGGAAGGCACAGCTCAAGGCTCAGTTTTAGGACCGTTGCACTATTTAGCGTATGTAAATGACATGAATAATATAATCCAACACAGTAAAACATACCAATTCGCTGATGACACTTGTATAATAGTTGCAAATAAAGATATTAAATTGGCACAAAGATTACTGCAGGAAGATTTTGACAGAATATGTAAATGGTCGCATGACGTAGGACTGGTACTAAATGCTGAAAAGACTAAACTACTTTATATACACTCCTGTCACAACAAAGCTGATTCGGAGTTAGGAATAACAGCACACGCTCACAACTGTCTTCGCTCGAACAATACCCTAAACCTTAATTGTAAATGTACAAAAATAGAACAGGTATCACAGCATAAATACCTTGGAGTAATTATAGACACACATTTTAATTGGGAGGGTCATGTTAACTACATTTGCAACAAATTACGTGTGATACTAGCAAAATTTCATATAATA
Source organism: Hesperia comma (assembly GCA_905404135.1). NCBI lineage: Eukaryota > Metazoa > Arthropoda > Insecta > Lepidoptera > Hesperiidae > Hesperia > Hesperia comma. Next base: position 11,488,087 of record FR990034.1, read on the forward strand.
AAAAATAAGATGTCATATAAAACAAAAATTACTTTATATAAAGCACTTGTCGAAAGTATAATCGCTTATGGACTTACAAGCTACGGAAGAACGTTTAAAACCTACTTAGATAAAATTTACAATCTACAAAAAAGGATCTTAAAATGTATAGTACCAAACAAAAGTAAAAGTTTATTCATCGAAAATAATTCCTTATTTAATCATTGTAAAGTTCTGCAAATACACGATTTAGTTAAATATAACTTGTTAAAAGAGCAATACTTCCAAAAAGAAATTTGGCAAGAAACCAAACATAAAACTATTACGCGCAAAGTTACAAACAAAATATTATTGAAGCCAATTTTTAAAAATTACTACGGAAAAAGAAAATCTGAATATATAATACCTGAATTAATAAACAATCTCCCTTTACATATAAAAAATAAAATTACAAAAACGAACATAAACACTACGCTCTTAGAGCACTTCCTGTCAAAATAATCAAAATAAATATATTAATTAATACTAAACACTAATTTTAATTCTTAAAAAAAAAACAAATTCATTTATGTAACTTTTCCTCAGACATTTATTATAAAACGTTAAATTATAAAGCACGTAAATAGCAAACTACAGCAGCCTGTATATATAGAAACAAGTGAACAAGTGAACGATAAACATGCGCAAGCGACGCGTCTCGTGAACTCTCGTGTGATCTGTTCAGTCCGGTCACTCCATCAGCGCTCAGCGCTCAGGAGCATACGCAGACCGAAATGGCCACCGCGGGCGCCGCCGCTACCGGCAATTAATGATTGTCTTGTATGTACGTACGATCTCTCGACCGCGCTAGGAAAATAGTACATATTTAGCTAGTTTAAGAAATACTCTTCACTCTGAGATAAACTTATTTTATAGTTTTTAAGAGTGTTAGATAGATATTTTTGTTAGATATTTTTTTGTGATGAAATAAATAAATAAATAAAAAATAGGTAGGTACTATGAAGAAGAAAATTTTGCAGTTTTGAATGTTTGTAACGAATAAGCTCAAAAACTACTGGAGTCATTTTGAAAATTCTTTCCCCATTAGAACACTAAGTGAACTCTAAGTAACATTGGCTATTAACTATCACTCGAAATTATACTCTACTCTCCGTCTCTACTGTACATTGGTGAGTAAACAAAGTTCAATATTTACACTTTGAATCAAACGTCCACACGAATGCGGGTCTGCAACTGCATATGTAAACCTCGTCCATCGAAGTCCATCAAAATTATATTTCAGAAAAACTCCTGTATTGTGCGCCAATTTTTAAGTTTTTTATCCAATAATAAACTGAAAATACACCAAATTAATACCCTAATTATTACGTAATGCATATAAAAACACAGGCAGACAGACAGACCCCTCATTCGTTTCTTCAATATCTTCTAAGTACGCGATACACCAGTCTTAGGTTAATTTTGCCAATTTACGGAACCATAAAAAAGTCCAACGTGCCCCCCAAGGCCCAGCAATCGTCCATCTAATCCCGACACCGTTATAGCGTGCAATCGATCATAGGCTGACAAACGATGGCTGCGAGTGACTCCATAATGTACTGTACAGTTAAATAAATGATTAGCTGGAATCATTCAAGCTGACACATTAACAGAACAGACAAAGGCCGCTAATGAGAAGGCTCACGGCAGACTCTTGCGCAACCGATCTCATCTGGGATGCAAGTCGACAACCAGTTTATGTTGACCTATCTCTGAAGTTATTTAAATTATTAGTTTATTTTTTTACTGGATCCACTTTTGCGTCGCTTCGGGTTGTTAGGGTTTATATTTTTTTTATTTGTCGTAGCGTGATATAGCCATCTCAATAAATGCACTATCCACAACACAAAAAAAACGATTTATAGCAGTAAGTAACTCGTTCGAATAAACTCAAAGAGTCAGAGAAACTCAGAAAGTCAATGAATCAAACTCTTCAGCTCTACTATACTAATACTACCTTTATGTATAGAAATATCCCTGCAGTTTCGAATGCAATAGATTACGGTAAATTGTAATAAATTATGACATTTTCAAACAAGTTTGTTTTGTTTGTAAACACTTCCTGCAGACTAGTGCAAACGATATTAGAGTCCCGGCCAGATTTAATTTTAATTTCATGTCTCGGTATTTTTGGGTGTTTTGGGTGGTGAATTGGTGGTCCTTTGTCCATTATCCGTTATGCTAAGACCCCTGGAATGCCCCAAATATGTGTGTGATTAAGATCAGAAAATAATTAAAAATTTCTATCTTGCTTCGGTTCTCAGCGGCTTTGCACAGAACTTCTTGAACAAATTACAACGCCATCTTAGTTTAAAACTTTATAATACCGCCATGTAAGCAGAAACTAATCTAAAGAACTGCCTATAAAGATTAAAGCCTAACACCGGACACTTTTCTGATGTAGATACCTGTTACATAAAAGGAATCGTATTGCGTGTTGTTTTAAATACTCGTAGAACTAAACGGTGACTAAAAATAACACATTAGTAACCCATGCGTGACCCAAGAACAAAAATCTATCACGTAAATATCTACCCCAACCGGGAATCAAATCCGGAACACCTCACTTTGCAGGTGTCACTACCCTACAGGCTACAGGTCGTATAATTTGGTTTATGGCCACGGCTCTTCTTAAACTGGTCAGTCATTGTCAATTATTATCTAGAAACTTAATGGCTGTCAGCCGATAGCATCGCTACTTGGTGTATCTTGGGAAGTGTTATAATTGTACACTAAGCGCCTGTCAAATATAATGGACTCGCTAGGTCTGTATTATTTCTAACTGTCGATTTAAATTCCTACTTTGTTGATGTTTTGAAGACTAAAAACATTACGTCCTATATTTTCCTATTAATAAATGGGTTTAATCACCTATTTGAGTAAAACTAAAAATTCAGTGTCAGTCAGTGTGCCTAAATGCGAGAATAACATTTATGTAATAATAATACGGTTCAAAAAGCTGAAAAAGCCAAAGAGGATACCAGATCTCCGGAAATCCGACTGCGAAAGATTCAGAGAAACTTTCAAGGCCAAAATCAAAGATTACCGAAACGACCCGGAAAATTCTGTAAGCTCTTGGAACGACCTTAAAGAAATCATAGTTAAAGCGGCTAAAGAAAATCTACTGCACAATACTCTGATGAAGAACTACATATCACAGGACACAGAAGACTCAATCTTGGAAAGACGTGCACTAAAAGAAAAAGGTTTGTCATCGGAGGAAGACCGGCAGCGCTATTCAGAACTAAGTGCCAAAATACAAAGAGGATGCCGCAGAGATAGAACAGATCAAATTAATAAACTCTGCGAGGAATTAGAACGCCACTCCGTAAAACACGAAACTAAAGAGCTTTTTAAGAAAGTTAAAGAACTATCTCGAACACGTTCTTTCAAAACATGTGCCGTTAAAAACGAAGAAGGAGTCCTACTCACAGAGAGGGCCAAAGTTCTTAGCCGCTGGAGACAATACTGCGGCTCGTTGTATGATGATGGTTCCCCAGAACTGAGTTCATTACCATGGGACATACAAAATAACCAGGGAGAACCAGGTATTCTCCCGTCAGAAGTAGAGCGGGCTATAAAATCACTAAAGACAGGCAAGTCTCCTGGCAATGATGGGGTGCCCGCGGAGCTAATTAAAATCAGTGGCGAAGAATGCATAAAAATCCTAACGGACATTTGTAACGCAGTCTGGATTTCTGGACAGTGGCCGGAAGAATGGACTGAGTCGGTCTTCATACCGCTGCATAAAAAAGGCTCTACTACTGACTGTAGCAACTATAGAACCATAGCACTAATCTCCCACGCAAGCAAAATTCTTCTCAATGTAATAAATTACCGGCTTCATAGTTATCTTGATCGACAAATTCCCGAAGAGCAGGCAGGCTTTGTAAAAGGGAAAGGAACCAGAGAGCAGATCCTGAACATTCGCCAGATCATAGAGAAGAGTCGGGAATTTAACAATCCCGCAGTGCTATGTTTTATCGACTACAACAAGGCGTTCGACTGCGTAAGATGGGAAAATCTGTGGATGGTTCTTGGAGAGATGGGGGTGCCCGAGCATATTATTCGACTTATACGTAATCTGTACGTAAACAACCGCTCCTATGTAAGAATCGACACCGACTGTTATGATGTGTTCGTTACCAGAAAAGGAGTCCGGCAAGGGTGCATACTATCTCCTATGTTGTTCAACATATATGGCGAGTACATCATTCGCAGGACAATCGATAACTGGGAGGGAGGTTTTCCGCTAGGAGGCAAGCGCATAAGTAACCTCAGGTACGCCGATGACACTGTCCTCATCACACAATCAGTAGAAGAGATGAAAACCCTGCTACACAAACTGGAGACAGAAAGTCTAAGGATGGGCCTAGCTATTAACAGGAGCAAAACCAAATTGATGGTAGTTGATCATGCTCATAAGCTCACCAACACTGATAGCATAGGCATAGACATTGTGCAACGTGCATTGTGACAATATGCAACGACGGTAGCTGCGTTCCAGAAATTAAGAGGCGCATTGCCATGGCAAAAGACTCCATGAGCCGCCTAAATGGCATATGGAAAAACAGAGGCATAACCAATACAACTAAAACGCGCCTCGTGAGGGCTTTGATCTTCCCGATATTTATGTATGGAGTGGAGACCTGGACCATCAAAGCAAGAGAGAGACAAAGGATTGATGCATTCGAAATGTGGTGCTGAAGGCGGATGCTGAGGATCCCCTGGACTGCGAGACGCACAAATGTATCAATCCTTTCACAACTTAAAATAAAAGAGAGGCTATCCACAACGTGTTACCAGCGTGTGCTAACCTACTTTGGTCATATCATGAGACGCGGAGACGATAGTCTCGAGAAATTAATCATCGTTGGGAACACGGAAGGGAAAAGACCTAGAGGCCGCTCACCAACTAGATGGTCGGACCAACTCGGAGACCCAAAAACAGCTAATTTCTATACCGTCGCCAGCATCGCAACAGATCGGAGCCGATGGAGACAATTTGTTCGTTCAAGACTCGATTCCCGCCATAGCCACGATCTTCAGTCATGAAGAGACGACCAGAGAGAGAGAGAATAGTAAATTATATATTTTTGTACAGTTAAAAAAATTCGAATAAAATTACCAATAAAATTTACCTATCTACTTAGCACAAACATTAAAATAATGAACTACTTCTACTATCTTTACCTTCATCTAAAAATATCAAGCTTCATCGAATAGTTTCGTAACATTATTTTATCTTAAATATACCTAACCCTCAGATTAGTTTATTGTTCTGAGTACCTAACCTATGTAGCTACATACATATTGTACACACATAAAACATTAAAAGTAGAAGTACCCACCAACTTACACAGAGCTCCCACCGCGCCGGCGCCGCTCACAACTCGTGTAATTACGTTAACCAACTATTTGTTCTACTTACTATTTGGGCACTCAGCCCTTCACCTATCACGTTTCCATTTCCGAATGCCAAACCCGAGGGAATAATGATAGGCTGTTACTTAGCGGTTCAATCGGTGCTAGTGTTGGCGGTTACGAGGTTTTTATGGGTTTATTTTATATTATACTAGTAAATCCGCCCTCGCTTCGCTTCGGGAAACCAGACCCTTCAAAAATCTCTATAAATTTTAACAAATTATGTTATTCCCATGTCTAAGCTATATTACTGCAAAGTTTCATGAAAATCCGTTCAGTAGTTTTTGCGTGAAAGAGCAACAAACACACACACACACTCACTCACATACTTACATCCTTACAAACTTTCGCATTTATAATATTAGTAGGACTAGCTGTTGCCCGCGGCGTGGTCCACGTAGAACTATCAATAAATTATTTTCAAATAACATTCAACCCAGTATCTTACTCCCTTAGCGGTGGTATATGACAAAATCCGTTCTTAGCGGACGTCGACGTACCGTAGACTACTTTCTACCTATACTAATACTATGTACCAACTGTACCAGTATAAATAAACTACTGATTTTGTGATGAGTGAGTGAGCACTCACTTTTATAGGTATATGTAAATATAAGATAACAGTAGCACCAAACAAGAAGAAAGAAAAAGAAAGTACTTAGTGCTTGGCTCTCAAACTCAAACTCAAACTCGCAAGGACAGGATCACAATAATTCTTTCAACAACTACTTAACTCAAGCGAAAAGGTGATAGCTAGCCGGTCGGACTTCGGCCCAATCCCGTCTCTGGAGGGTTTCCTTTATAATTATGACACCCTAGTCTCTCAGCTTTGGTTGATTCGATATCCTCGGCAACTCAAGTACTATAGTAGTGAATAATGCAGAGACTTGAAAGTGGTTATTTAAACCGGAGGGTTACAGTTTGTATGCTGAACGTATCTCTGATTTTCATTTCTTTACGTATTAGAAACTACTCAAGACTTATTTCAAAACTCTTCAAATTTTACTTAGACCAATCCTATTAGAAAAACTGTAGATTGTGATGATGATGAGTAAGTATGACTAATAAAATAGTCGTTCAATCCATGTCATTACCTGGCCGCTTTCATTAAAACGAAATATTTTTACTTAGTTTTAACCAATATTAAACAACATTTACGTTAACAAAAGTATACAAATACCTAGCCACCACTGGCTAAAGAACTGAAGTACTCCAATAACTTTTGAGCACCGTAATTGTTCCGCTAGCATTAGAACCACGCCTTTACACGAGTATATTACGTCAATTCAACAGGCCGGATAAATGGCTTGTTTTTGAAGCGGAAAGCACTCAAACTACGATTAATTGTTAATAGTGAAATTGACGTGTTAACGGACGGACTCCGAGGGCCCCTAACATTCACACCATTCACACGTATACATCAAGATAACGACACGAGAAATAAGGCTGTTTAATTAATTAACGGAAACAATTAATGACTACAGCGCTTTCGAAACGCTTGGACGTTGTGTGGTCTAATAGTTTTCCAGGAATGCGATCTGTGTCGGAGAAACGTGTCATATCCATAATATACTTAATTAATACTAATATTAATGAATGCGATAATAAGGGTGCGGTTCCACTGAGGCGGAGCGGAGCGGAGCGGAGAGGAGTTCACCAATCGCATGGCTTGAAATTCACATCTCATTGTGCCTCGCGTGGTTTTCAAGCCATGTGATTGGTCAATCGCGCACAGCTCCGCTCCGCTCCGCCTCAGTGGAACCGCACCCTAACTCTCTCTTTATGTCTACTTTTTATTGAATCAGCTGAGTCGATTTACATGGAATTTGATATTGATACACTTTTATACCCTAGAAAAGTACTTTTTAGCGCTTTTTTATAATTCTTCAGTCCATAACGTAAAAAAGTAACTTTTTATATCTTTATGTTGATTACAACGCTCCCGTAGCTCGATTCTCGTAAAAGGAAAGTTTCTTGGAAACAACATTTTTCAGCACATTTCAAATTTTTATGATGTAAATGTTTTATTCAGAATTTATATTACACAGGCAAGGTTAACTTTAAGATACAAAAATTAGTTATTAGGTATACAGTAAATGAAGAAAATTATAGGGCATATAACAAGTTATTTTTCTTTTAACTTTAATCGTAATATTATATACCTACCCCAACCTACATTGACTAAAACTTTAAGGGTTGGGTTAATAAAACTCCAAGGAAATTTATATTTGGCTTAATTAGTCACAGACGTCTTTCATGGGGTGCCTAGGTTATCTATATTCTATACGGATAATAAAAATGTAACTGTTTTATGTACGTGCTTACATCATAGACATACCTGAGAAAAAAAACTATGAAAGTTCTTCACACACGGTCAATGGAAGCCAAAAATAATATTTTTAGCTTTTTTTCTGTTGGACAAACCATAGTAGAATCTTCTTACCCTGAGGATGCCCTAATTTGGTGCGAAACACGTGTCGGCTATAGCTATAGTACGTATATTGGTGTAGGTAGGTACCTACCTATATTTTTTCATTGAATGTTCCTTTATTGGAGGGAGGGAGGTGTATCTGCTTCGCTATATGAATGAATGTGTAGGATTGGAAATCAAAACCCCTGTTCGGAAGTCCAAAGTTCAAATCACTCAACTATCGGTGTTTACGATACATAGCTGCGTAAGACACGAGCAGTCGAGCACCATTAACTAAACCTAATAGACCTAATACACATTTCCATTAGTTCAACATTAAATACGTACTATTTCAACCATTAAAGCCTGCTCGATTCGATCCACTTCACTGCGGCTTTTGATATTAATGGGATTTCATAAATAAACCATGACAACATTCAGACCGTCTAATTTGGTATGTAAATACTTACAAATTGGGCAGCTTTATCTCATTAATTAAATGGCTCCAGGCCTCCTTTGATATGAAAAGTCAATCCGGATATTAACGTTTGATAGACCAAACGGTCTGGCAAAATAATCGTGAGATTATTATCAACTAGCGAACCGCCCTCGCTTCGCTTCGGGACCCGTAAGTATCAGCCGCGTAGGTCTCGCTCCCGTAGGAATTTCGGGATAAGCTCCCGATCCCGCGGGATTTTCGGAAAGACAGCCTTGTTACTTTTATATTAATAATGTTTGTTATGAAGCTATACCCATACTCGTCGAAGTTTTTCCCGCGTAAAATCGGATCCCGCGGGATTTCCGGGATAAAAAGTGTCCTGTGTTATTCTGGGTTATAAACTATCCGTGTACCAAATTTCATCCAAAGCCATTCATCCGTTTTTTCGTGATTGAGGACCAAACATACAAATCTTCACATTTATAATATTAGTAGGATGCCACAGAATTCGCATTGTGCGAGTATTTTTGGCGCGCGAAAATGTTTAATGAATTTTTTCACAACTTCTACAGAGCAGTTGAGTGGAGGGAGTTTTTCCCGTGTAAATCTCGATCTCGCGGGAAGTCCGGAACAAAAAGTAGCCTATATACTGCTCCATAACCTTCTCTACCTTCCACTGAAAGTCCCATAAATATCTGAACCCGCGACCTATTTCCCGAATATGAGTTTTTCCCGCGTGAATAAGGATTCCACGGAATTCCGGGATAAAATTATCCTGTATATTGCTCCAAAACTGCCTCTATCTCCCAGTGAAAGTCCTATAAAAATGAAACTCGCACCTTCGCGCATAGTAGTTTTTCCAGCGTGAATCCTGATTCCGCTGGAATTCCAGGATAATAAGTGGCCTGTGTTTTGCTCCAGAACCTTCTCTATCTCTCAGTGAAAGTCTCACAAAAATCTAAGCCCGCAACAAAAATGACAAAACTTAAGTCAACTCGAATAAACACTGCACCTCTAATTGTACCAACTTTATCCCCATTTTTGCATCCTTTGCTGGCTATTTTTTAAATACTGATTTTACATTGAAAATTACTTATTTCACTGTAATAATTTTTAAACATGGGGTTAAAATCATTTTCAGTTTAGTCAGAAAGTTACCTTAAAAATTTACAAATTCCCGCATTCTTTTGTGTTTTTTTTCTTTTCCTTACAAAATATCTAAAAACTGAGAAACACGTATTCTATTAATTTAAGTGATAACCCTTTGTTGCAAATTTGAAGTAAATCGGACGACGTTATAAAAAAATTCCATACAAACTTTAGTCACCTATCCCTAGGGAACCTAAATATTATTCGAAAAAAAAAGTAGCCTATAATAGACACCAGTATATAGGTAATAACTTTACCAAGTTTCAATGAAATCCATCCAGTGGTTTAAGCGTGATGATCGGTCAGACAGACAGACAGACAGACAGACAATAAATAAAAAAAATATAATTTTGAGTTCTATCTCGATATGTAAGTGCCCCTTAGTCGAAATTTCAAAAAAATATTCAATGTACAGAACACGTGCTCCTACAGTTTTATTATAGTATAGATAGATAATCGACCAATGTCAATATTGGCGCCATCCCGCTATTGGATTGACTTAATAAAATATGAAGATATTTTATCTAAAGGTTATTACTATAAATACTAAGTAATAACTCTTATTTGAGTGACCTAATATAATAGTTTATTTTACAAAGTAAGAGCGGCTTACAGCCAAACACAATTAAGGAAAATAACTTGTATGAAAAAGTGTAATAAGAAGAAACATTACTAAAATATTTTTGGTTCTGTTATGTTAATAGCCGATAAACGAATAGACGAGTCATTAAATGATTAGTGGTCATCATAGCCGATGGACATCAGTATCACCAAAGGTATCATCGATGCGTTGTCGTCCAATAAAGAAAGAAGAGCTCAAGCCCCCAGCCAAAACTCTCCCTCAAGTTCAAAGTCCTGTATATCACCGGTCTTGATAATCTTAACGGCCATCCACCTAACCATCATCTGGTCCGTTTAAACAGGCTTCTGTCATAACTATGTTTCATATAAGGTAGATAAATAGTTCTTAGAAAAATGCCTATGAGAAACTGTACATAATAACTAACGTGAAAATAATTTTGTTCCAGACTAACCGGCTCAGGCCAGCATATGATACAGTTACCAAGCGACAAAGAAGATGAAGAGGACACAGGTACCCGGTTCAGACGAACCGGATCTGAGAGGCTACGGGACGGCGCCAAGGCCTTGCTACGACGAGTGGAGTCCCTCAAAACAAGAAGAAGAAAACGGCAGAACCGAACAGAAGTTATCGTCTCCTCGCCTCACTTCCTAGACGTCCAACAGGACAAATATCCCGACCTGAACTATATTGATATGACTCCAACCACTCCTACAGCCTTTCCCTTCTCTCCCATACCAGATTACCATAGTTCTCCCATACATGCACCAGCAATTAGGACACAGCCACCATCCCCCATGACAATTATGCCCCCATCACCGATAGCCCCATTAGAACAATCTTTCGTTTTAAACCCACCGTTCGGAGACGATAGTTCGAGCTACGCGTCCGATGGAAGTATGGGATCAAGCAACAAGAGTTCGAAGTCTAAACTTGGAAGAGCGAAGAGAATATTTCACAGAGGAATCAAAAGCGACGATTCGAGTGCCTTGAGCGACTCTGAATGTCAACCAGCTAGTTGGAGACACAATTATTATAAGGAGCACAATATTCATCACAATACTGAAGTAAGTTTGCACCTTTTTCAAGTTGTTACTAGACTTAGTCATAAAGGGTTATTATTTTGGTTACGCTAAATAACGTTCAATATGAATAATTCTACGATTGTATAATTAGATAATTAGGAGTAGTTACATAAACCACAAATTATGTGGTTTATGTGTAAATTATGTGGATGGTGTAATAGGCAAACGTTTGTTGTCAGTCATATATACCTACTGACTGTAGGTATTCGTAACACCAAAGACAACGCCGACCCTTTGATTAAAAGCAATTAAGCTGTTTACTCGCTCTGATTAAGCTTTGCGTAGCATTTCCTTGAGTTGTTTCTCTATCAATATTGTCTACTAGGAACAGGTCTTGTAGTTATTTAAATATCAACTGTCAATAACATCTGTCTTCATAGATAGCGATATTTATTTATTTATTTTTTTATTTATTTAATAGGGTCACCAACAAGACATACATTGATACATTTTATATCATAATAAGTCTTATCTAAGATTTAAACTAAATGTTGTCTTAATAATAGGTAACCACGGCCTGCAATAAGGATATAGGTACCTACCTAATACCATCCCATAAAAATACGTGATTTAGGATTCCCCGCGTCACGGGTGGCACGTTAATATTTGTTCATTGCACACCATTTTAGCAGTATCTACATGCATTTAATACAATTTTACAAATCACTATCACATCACTCATGCCCCCGAGAACGAATCCTATTTATCTGTCACATACAAACCTGGCGGGGCTGGAAATCAAACCCGGGACCTTGTGCTTTGTTGGCAGGGTCAACAAACTAAGTCTTGTGGGTTGTCCATGGCAACCACGACTCAGGGAGTCCTTGTTTGGGGCTATCAATGTGTGGTGTTACCTATTTACTTATAACCTGAAGGACAGCCACATAACACCCATTACTACATAACTTTATAATCTCCAGGTATACGTAGAAGCGCCATCGCCTGTGGAATTAAAGCCGGACCCTGAAGTATTACGAGAAGTGCAGAAGTCTCCCGGCCATACGGCACATCGGCGGCAAGCTATCAGAACTAGTTCACTCAACTTAGGCAAGGATGGACAGAAGTGAGTATCAGTCTCTAAAATATAGAATTTCCATCGACATCTAATCCTAATTCGAAACAGAGAGACAGAGAAGAACAACATTATTCTTTTTCATCGACGAAAGAAATAAACCGGCATAACATTATAACTAATCGGCTTATAAAGTGAAATATTAATTTCTTTTCTCTTGTACCTGCTACTTAAAGTTATATTTTGGAGAATAAGCCTTTAATTTATTTGCAAACTATTATTATTAAGTTTAAGTAAAAGTTATTTCATGCCCTTTGTTGACAGTCGCGTGTCGTTTCACAGTTTGTTGGTAGGCTCTGTTGAAAGCAGAGATCTAACAGTCACGTTTGGATTGAGGGACATTCAACTTTGCGTCACGATTCCCAATTTAAACCACTCGAAGACTAAGTTATACTCGTAAAGTAAAGATCCGATCACACTATCAATGTGACCATACTATAAATGTTGAAATTACTTAATGGATTTTATTCATAAAAAAATAAATCGCAATGATACCTAAGTGATTTAAACGTAGGACTTCTGGAACGGACAGGTTAAAATCCTGCACGCACCGCTAATTTGCAAAAAATGTGTCTACCTACTAGAAATTACGATTTATTCGTTGAAGGAAAACATCGTGAAGTAACCTGCATATCTGAAAGTGCTCCTTAATATTCTCTTAGGTGTGTGAAGTTTCCAAGCAATCCGCACTTGGCCAGCGTGGTGGAGTATGCCCTTAGTCTGTAGGCACCCTTAATTCACAATAATTATGATATCCGTGCCCAACAGTGGGAACGTCATTACTACTATATTACAAAACTAGCTTTTGCCAGCGGCTTCGCCCGCGTGAATTTCGTTTAAACTTCACCCCTTTATTTCACCCACTTAAGTGCCATAAACGTAAGAGTAGATAAAATATAGGTATACTTAATCAGAAAGCTTCGAACTGCTAAGCTATCGGGAGTTACACGTGTTATTGTGAGTCAACCATAAAAGATAGACATATGCTGTCGTGGAATATTTTTTATATAATTTTAAGGAGAACATTTCCGTCATACATGATTTTTGTGTAGCTTTAACCATTAAGGTTGCACACGCGACGGAAGCTTAAAAAATGGAGTAACTTCTCCCGTTTCCCCAACATTTCCCTTCACTGCTCTGCTCCTATTGATTGTAGCGTGATGAAAAGTATACTATAACCAGCGCGGGAGTATGAAAAATAATTGTACCAAGTTTCGTTAAAATCCGTCGAGTAGTTTTTGTTTCTATAACGGTTATACATCAGACAGACAGACAGACAGACAGACAAAAATTTTACTGATTGCATTTTTGGCATCAGTATCGATCCCTAATCACCCCCTGATAGTTATTTTGGAAATATATTTAATGTACAGAATTGACCTCTCTACAGATTTATTATAAGTATAGATGTCAATTTATCGCTTCTAATTAATAACTCCGTTTCATTGCTTAATGAATATTTACCTATTTAGGTACTTGTCTGATTTTTTATCAACACTCAATCATCGTACCTGCCTATGATAAAAGCATTATCGATATCTTTATTGATATTTAACAGGGAAATAATTAATTAGGAAGTCTACATTATGATAACCTTTTTATTACATTATTGTCATGTTGTAAATTAAAAGTTACTTTATGTAGGTATAACTACTTTATGTGTAATAAATGTTTAGAGTAGGTAATTTGTCAACGATCTCAATCTCACTCAAGACGCCTTAGAATCGCTGTTAATCGCGCAGGGCATCTTCTACCGTTAGTACAATGAGAAATGCTGTAATTAATCCATTCATCCACACCAAATCGGCATTTGCCTGAAGTAGGTAAAACTTCGATCCTTTCTATAACGCAAGTGTAACTTTGAAACGAACTACCGTCAGTGATATTCCCTTCGATCTCAGCAACGTCTTGATGTTGTGAGTGAACATCAGCGACGATCACCTCGTACCATCAGGTGACCCGTCTCTAAATTTACCTAACTACAAATACATAGAAAAAGTCATTGACAGAAAATTCTCAGTTCAAAGTTCGAAGTGCAATGCCACAAAAGATATTTCAAAGTAGGACGTAGCTAACAAATAAAGTCGAATTGTATTTCTACCTGGCGTAATTCGTTTCACAAAGTTCGTTATAAACTTGTTTCTTTTTCGCCCTTGGGATAAAGCGAAGTTAGTGAATTGTGAAATTTAATTTTACATGAACTGTTAATTTTGTACAAGCAGTTAGTGGCTGGTTCCTCTGGGAGCGAAGTGGAATATGAATTAGATTGATGGAGTTTTAATCACTTTAAATTATACTTATGTTAAGGTATAATTGTAACTACCTCGAGGTGCTGTCAGATATACCTACCTAATTGTTTCCAACCCGTTTCATTTATAAACATTTTAAAATAAAAAGTATAATTTATTACAGTGAGTAGGTACCTACAACAATACTTACTTGAAATACGGTTTTACAATCCCACGGAGAAAGATTCATCTTATACCAAATAGAATAGACGTTGATACATAATAATACATACCTGTCCTACATAGGTCCTACTACATGTCCTACATACCTACATACAAAATAACCTATTGAGTTGCTTTCAACTGATTCAGTCTCTGACAGACAGACAGAAACATAGACAAACATTGTAAAATTTAGGAACACATCTACATAAAGAACAGATATTAAAAGTCATCGTTCAAATTTACGCCCTATGCCCGAACCTGGGACCCTTCGCACGTCATGCGTCAGTCCGGCATGATAAAATAAACATTGCATTACGTGTCATCATTATTTCGTACCATTACAGTTGTTTTTTAATGTAAATTAAATAAAACAACCATGATATAATACCACAATTCTGTACTCCATTTAAGTCCGTACTTGCGGAACTAATTGCCCCCAAGCAGACACTATTGGCTCTAAGCGAATGTTTTACACAATGATGTCCATTAGAATACCGTTTTCGTATGCTAATCTCGTGCTGAACTAATGCGATTTTAACTGGGGTTTCCTACACCGGTTAGTGGTCGTTGAACTTACCATTGGATAGAGATGTGTTTAACTTAATGTATTTAAATGATGCCCTAATGCTCGTAATGGTCACTTTCGGTTTGCTAATTGGATGTAATACAACTGAACTAAACTGAAAAGAATAATAATATAATATCATACCAAAATGGGAGACCGCTTTCGGCAAAGTTTCTTGTTCCCTTCCATCCTTTAGAGGACTCGTAAAGCAGTCTATCCCGGTTATTAACATCAGGTATTAGTTAAGCCATGTCAGACAGTAGTCATGCCATTCGAAGGCCTTCGGGCGGAACCTCTTCTCCAATCCTCAGTGGAGCAACGAGAAGGAATACGCTTTAGGCCTCCTCGGATATAAGATGAGACCCGTGCTCACTGGTGGGCTATTATTGGTTTAAAACCGTACCGACTCTTCCTCTAATCGATATAATTTTTTCTCGTCACTGATATAGAACGAATATTTGGATAGCTCTTGATGACTGGTTTGTTTCAGATTTCGCGACAGAAGTTTGAAGAGGGACAAGTCGGCATCAAGAAGTTCAGAGCTGGACAGCAGTCCCAACTCCGCGGGCTCCAGGTCGCACGACGGCGATCATGACGATGATGACGATAGCATGGACATGAAGACCAAAAAGTAAGACAATAGAATACTCTAGTGAACGATATATTTTTTTAAGAAAAATTAAAAACTTAATTAGCTTAACTCAACATATTTCTGATATGCAAAACTTTCTATACCTTACCATAGGGGCCGTCCATTAATCACGTGAGACTTGAAAGGGGGGGAGGGGCTCCATAAAAAGTCACGAAATATCACAAGGGGGGAGGGGGGGGTAAAGTAATATATCACGTGTATTTATTTTTTCGGCAAGCCTGAGATACTCAAACGAAAAGAAAGAAAGAAACATTTATTTTGTCTGAGACAAGCATGGTACAAGATTGTAACAATAAGTATTAACAATATGCAATAACAATTCATTATTACGCGACAAAACAAACAATTAAAATAATAATGCCAAAGAAAGGTGGCAGTGCTACCCTGTCAACTATCGGCCTATATCAATATACCTCCATACTCTATAACGTATATTGAACAGACGCTTCAGGGCATACCTAGAAGATAATGATCTCCTAAGCGACCGGCAGTATGGGTTTCGCCGAAACCGGTCCACAGGAGATCTTCTAGCGTATGCCACGCACATTTCGGGCGAGGCCCTCGAGAAGAACGGAGAGGCCCTGGCCGTCTCCCTCGATGTCTCGAAGGCCTCCGGTAGGGTCTGGCATGCTAGCCTCGTAAGCAAGCTTCCTGCATATGGTTTATCCCCTGGCCTGATTTGCTGGGTTAAGGACTTCCTGAGTGACCGATGCCGGTGTTCCTCAGGGGTTCGTTCTCTCCGCAATTCTATTATTCTTGCTGCACATAAACGACCTGTTCATACCCGGTGTCTATGTCAGCCAACAATCGGGCCAGTAAAGACCAAATAGAGTCTGAAAGAGAGGCCATGGTGGAGCGTGTGAATCTCACTCTACGTGCAGTGTCCGAGTGGGGCCATGCCAACCTTGTGGGATTCAACGCCACCAAAACGCAAGCGTGTCTATTCACCGCCAAAAGTAAACTTACTGGAATATTAATTTCCTATAGTAATAATTATACTTAAAAAATGATTCTTTAGAGGTACGAAAAAATACACGTGATAAGGGCGGGGGGAGGGGGGGTAGCCTTAAATCTCACCATGTATCACCAAGGGGGAGGGGGGGTTAAAAAATGCCAAAAAAAACATCACGTGATTAATGGACGACCCCATAGCAGAAAATGCACATAGCTTTATATGGATATATATTTAAGTAAGGGACCTAAAGACGATAGATTGCACTGTTAACATAATCTGCCTGAACTCAGCAATTTGTCAATTTTAGATTTTAATTAGCCATGGTTTCCAAGACAGCCTTTTTGCTACCAGGTACCAGGTATATTGTTAACCCTCAAACACTATCTATTACAGAAACAACATTCAAAGATGGTACTCCTTCCGAACAAATGCGTTGAACGGTGGCCCCAAAGCTAACAATACGCTCCAGCCCTCGCCCAATCAAAAGGATCCAGAGGCCTATTGTGAGTATTAATTACCAAGTAGAGTTGGTCTTAGCAACCCGTAACAATTATTCAACATCCGCGTCTAAACTAACAATACATCACGAATGCCTACCCTTATAATTAATTAAACTTAGTTAAGTTATTGTAAGCGTAACTCAATCGACTTCTAAGGAAGGTCAAATTTTGAGGAAGTGAGAATGCGTGGAGACAGTTAAGACACTTAAATAATAAAGTAATATCCTAATCATTGAGGAGGCTTAGAGCATACTTCACCACGCTTCAGAGCGGATTGGTGAAAAGTTTAGTATCAATCGAAAATTATGCTATCCGAAGACCTCCGACATAAGTTAACGACTCCTTCTTTAAGACAACCGGGATGGCTTTATGCGTACGTACCGTGGGCACCTGATTACGGAAACCCTCAAGAAGTTGCCACTATCGGTCACCCATTCAATTACTAACCACATCCGTTGCTCACCTCGGTCAATCACTTAGAACCAAGACAAGCCCAAATATGAGCACTTCTTTCGTATTATGTTCCTATTTGGGCGTAACCATTAAGCTGCATTCGCCTTTCCTGGACCCTCCTTGACTCCCCTGGACTTTGAAGAGGGTCAGCTTTACGATTCTTGAAATCAAGAGCTGGGCTATCATGAACTTATACTAACCAGACAACGTTTATCCAGTATCAAGGCCAATGTCATCGCTGTCCTGCGGGCAGCTCCACATATTACGGAAGCTGGCGTTGTTGAGACTGACCGCGTGCATGGAGCGGTACTGCCCCTCCCACAAGTCCGGCTGGAACTGGGAGCTGCCTAAACTGATACGGAAGATCAAGACTCCTGATTACAAGGGTGAGGAAATAGTTGGATATTATTAATTTTATTCAAGTACTGAGCCATTCGGTAACAGGTCCAAATAAGGCAAATATAGGTAATAGGGCCTTTTGAGAATAAGTCTTTTTGCGCATAGGTACATATATAGGAACGACTGCGATATACGACTAACCGATATAAATACCTATTTTTAGAAGCTTAGTAATAGATTAATGTTCTCCGCTATTCATGTAAATAAACCAATATACAAAAATCGTTAAAAAATATTAGAACTATCAACCGCTATTTAACAAACCGTATAATATTATTATAATGCTATTTTACGTAGGTGTTAGAAAATTGCCGCTTAAATTTCTATTCCTACTTTAAAACCCAGTAGCTGGCAGTAAATAAAATCAAATGTACTTTTCGATATACCGTTACGAGATTATAGTCATTTAAAATAATATCTCCATTTATTTCAGATAAAACAGTATTTGGCGTCCCCCTTACAGTATCACTTCAAAGAACAGGTCACTCGCTCCCAAAACCCATCCAGTGTGCGTTGAATTGGCTGAAGACTAATGCTTTAGATCAGGTAAGTAAATCTGTGTTATATAAATTCGCCCCTTACCGACTGGAAAATAATGCAAGTTAGTCACAAGGACGTAGATTTCAATGTATGTTTGGTGATGGTGGAATAGGATTTTTGTAAGTGTGTGGCTAATCTTCCTTCTCTACTAAAGTAGGTACTCAAAGTAACGTGGAGCTCGAATAAATAATGCGAGGCCCTGCTATGTGAATGCCTTTTGCATTACTGATATTAATATGCCACAATAGGTACCTAACCACTTAACATCAAATCGTTTCAACAATTTTCATATTTAACCCGGAGAACATCTGTAAGTACTGTGCCTCTATTATGAGTTTTTAATACTATAGTTTACTATACACGCTAGCGTCTATCGTTTAGAATTTGTATGAGAATCCGTACAGCGCCTCTAGCGGTTACGATACTGAACTACAATTCTCATACAAATTGTAAACGTTAACTGCAATAGTAACGTCCTTTACGTTTACTACAACAACTCATAATAGAGGCACTGATCATAAAATCCGCCAATGCTCTTTTCCAGATGGGAATCTTCAGAAAAGCAGGCGTCAAATCCCGAATAGCAAAGCTACGGACGGTAGTCGAAGCGGCGGGGGCAGCAAACGCAGCGTTCGCAGTAGAGAACATGAACACCATAGACACGGAGCAATCCAGTCTGAGCTTCGACGGTGCGCAGGCGCACGACGTGGCGGACATGGTGAAGCAGTACTTCCGGGAGCTACCTGATGCGCTGCTCACCAACAAGCTTAGTGAAACCTTCATTGCTATATTTCAACGTGAGTGGTATTTGGCTTCTCTTTGAAAACTATCGGTACCTGGAATAAAAGTGTGCCTGGGCAATTTGAGTCTGTCTGTCTGTATAAAGTGAACAAGTATTAAAACTAGTGAAGATACGTTAGACTATTTTTTACATTGTTAATTTATGTTCTGGGTCATTATCATTGTACTGTTTTAATCGTGGGGAATTATTAGTTATTTCTTTGGGATATGAAACTTAAATATTAGTTACTATAATTATGTACTTTCTATATGCAGGTCAGTTACTGGCATTTCTACTGTTCTTGAATTATAATGGCTAAATAAAACTAAATGCTAAGTTTATTTAGCGCCTGATAATATAAGTAGCAATTGTTTATGGATCGGATAATAAATAATAGTTTTCTCATTTTCGGTCTCCCCACAAGTATTCAAGTATAAACTATAAAAACTTTTTTCTACTTAGCATCTCTTCACAATCCAATAGATTCCGACGCTCGAGTAACTACTCATTTAACTTTGTCGGCTCTCCTACTATCCAGGTAATGACGGGATAATAGTTTCTATTATAACGTATTTAAGGTCCATTTTGCATTACAGACGTGCCCGAGCCGCTCCGACCTGATGCCGTACAATGTGCGCTGCTCTTGCTGCCTGAAGAACATTTGGAAGCTTTACACTCTTTACTTATATTTCTTTCTGAGGTAAGTATGTGATCATCTTTTTATGTATACGAGTACCTACCTATAATGTATGAATGTGTGTGTAATGCCATGGTATAAAATAAAGTTGAGTTAAAGAAGCTTGGAATTAGAAACTCTAGCTTTGATTCGAAGCCATTGTAGGACTGTCAATAGTACTTAATCAAGATTCTTTCCCTCTCTGTCTGTGTGTACCTCATAATATTTTACTGGGTGATTCAATTAAGATCATTGTTTTTGTATCCGAAAACTTTTTTATTCCTAGCTACTTCTTGTCTGTTCTGGTAATTTTTTTTCCATCCGTACTTCACATCTGGTCTCGAATAACAGCAACGGATAGTTTTTGAGTTATCTCTTCAGACCTATACTGAAGTCAGCTATTTTTTTGTTACCAACAGTTAAATACATTTTGTCTGTTCGTACACTTCAGGTAGCAGAACACTCGGCGGTGAACCAGATGACGGCGTCGAACCTGGCCGTGTGTTTAGCGCCTACACTACTGCGGCTGCACCACGCGCCGCCGCACTCCGGCAGCACCAAGGAGGGGAACTCTAACAGGTGATTATACCCTAGTACTTACTGATGTGAAGGTTTATAGAGCGCGCTCCTGGTACCCTGGTACTGATGTGAAGGTTCATAGAGCGGGCGCTCAAGTACGGCATTCATAGATAGTTACTGTTCCCGCAGTCGAGGAGCAAGGTGGGCGGTTCGCCCTGGACCACACCAATTTGAGGGTGACACCCAGTCGAGAAAAAGATATGGGACAACGGCGACCAAAACCCTATACCTTATGAAGATTACAAAGAGTTGCTCTGCAAAATGAAATAGTAAGGGGGGATGCAAAACGGTGTTGCAGGGTAACAGCGCCCATTTATCCTTCACCACATATCAATCATTCCTCATCACATAACTAATACCATTACATCACTCCCGCAGGATGATAATCGAGAGTGTGGCGGACCAGCGGCAGATCAGCGAGTCCCGCGCGGCGCACGCGTGTCTACTACTGTTGGTGACGCGCCACCGCCAGCTGTTCCTGGCGCCCGCCGACATGCTCGCGCGCTGCAAGTTCAACTACTTCGAGGAGAGCGTGCCGGTACGTACCCAGTGGAGAGAGTGAGAGTTATGGATGAGTGGAGGCTGCCTGCTGCTGCTGGTGACGCGCCACCGCCAGCTGTTCCTGGCGCCCGCCGACATGCTCGCGCGCTGCAAGTTCAACTACTTCGAGGAGAGCGTGCCGGTACGTGCCCAGTGGAGAGAGTGAGAGTTATGGATGAGTGGAGGCTGCCTGCTGCTGCTGGTGACCATAAGAAACTGTAACATTATGGCATCTCAGCTGCAAGAGATCCAACTCAGATGTCCTGCCGCTTAGAGCATTTATCGACACAACAAAAGATACCATAATTCTAAGTTGATTATCTGTGTTTTATTTCGTGATTAATTCTTACTTGGTGTAAAATTTTCTCAGGTGGCGTTAGAAGAATTGGGAGCAGACTTCAACCAAGACTGGAAAGGTTTCCAGCAAGCCTGCATCAAAGCTTTACTAAAAGAAGCCAAAGAAAAGTAAGCTTAAAACATTATCAGACGATATTCTTTTTGCTCAATATTTCCATCTCTTGTAATTTCAAATTGCTAAATACATACTTACTTCTTCATATCTGGTATTCAGTTTTAAAACGTCTTAGTAGATTCTTCTGATATAGAATTCTAACTATTTTCGTGCTTTTTTAGAGTCTGTGGCCGATCGGGAAAGAGGTGAGAGTTGGATGTTAGAGCGATCTTCATCATTATATAGCTGTGGATCTGTTCTTTACTGATATATCGGAATATACCTAATGGCGTGTACACATAGAAAGCACTAAGCATAGGCTCTCGTTATAACTGAGAAGGCCTAGATCATTTCCACGGCTCTGCTCCAGTGAGATTTGGTGGAAATGCAAGTTGCTAGCACCGCACACCGTTAGGAAGTCTTTCCATCAGACCTTAGCTAGCTAAGCTTAGTTTTCTAAGGATGCGTTTGAGTTCCACCAATCACATTCATTGGCCCGCCTATAAACGGCGATCCCCGGAACCTCCATATGAGGCTGAGTCCCACCAGATAGGAAAGGCTTGTTTTGCTTTCTACGTGAATACGTCCTTATAACTCAATATCAATATTGTACCAAGTCAGTAAAGTACAGAAAATTGTCTTGAAGATTCACGTTCATTCTCATCAGTAGCTATTTGATGGCCACTTAGGTGTCAATAGACCAACATTATTTTAACAATAGATACCTACAATTAATTAAAAAAATAATTAAAAGATGTTCCGTATCATGACATAATATAAAAATAGTACATTTAGGTAAAGCTTAAGCTAGAAATAACAACGAGTTTATATTAACCTAGTGAAATTTATTGTTTTGCATCCCGTTTAAGATTTTGTTTTAGCACGTTTATAACAATGCTCGAATCCTCAAATTGATGTTGTGGTTTCATATTTGATAAAATTAAATCTTAAAGGTAAAAGATAACGAGATGTATATATTATGTTTTAATTAAAAATATCAAAAATCAAGTAATTAAGTACTTGGTAAAACAAATAGAATAAAATTCTCATTTAAGTAATTCGTGATTAGCTGGTCTGCTTCTATGAAAATAAATAAACAATAATTTAGCAGAAATGTTGTAGTATCCTAAAGTAATTAATGACGAAATGGAAAAAAGGTAAAACACCATAATTTACCTTTTTATTTATTCTACTTTATCTCTCCTTTAGAACCCTATCTCCCAGAAGTCCCTTATTTAAACACTGACAACATCTCAAATGCAAACAATTCCAGCCCTTTAAGTTACCCTTTATTTACCCTAAGGTAAAAAATTGGAACCAATTAAGTTCCAAGCAAACTTCACCTGTAACTTCCACTAAATAAAGGTGCAATTTGATCGCAGGACTAGAGGCTGGATGTCCGTGTCGGGCGCCGCGCCTCACGTGGAGCTGTGCTGCAAGAAGGTGGGCGACGGCCACCCGCTGCGGCTGTGGCGCGCCACCACCGACGTCGAGGCGCCGCCGCAGGAGGTTATGCAAAGGTAAACTTTGGGGTTTTATTCATATTGCTAATTGCTAAGGTAACATTAGGGTGTAATTTTTAGGTGTGTGATATTGCTTAGGTGGTGTTAGAGTGTAATATTTATGTATTTTATTGATATTGATAAATTGATAATACACAAGTTAAAATGTTTTAATGGTTTTACAACGGTAAAGTTAATTTCATAGCTTAATACTTATATACGAGGTTTTGTGCAGATGTTTGTTTGTTTGCAGATATTTGCAAAGGTAAAATTATGTTCTTTGAAATAATCAAATGAAATATATTCATAATGTTAAAAATAAGTAATGAAACGGATTTGCTTTAGTCTTTCGTATCTTACGAAGCTTACCAGACAAAGACATCAGAGCGGTTTCCTGCTTCGATAACAATACATCTAAAAGAGTCTACTTATTTAAGAATAATGTCGGTGTATTATAATAAAATTATAATAAATGTTTCAGGATACTCCGCGAGCGGCACATTTGGGACGACTCGTTGGTGAAGTGGCGGGTGGCCGAGAAACTGGGCACCAATGCTGAGGTATTCCAGTACATCACGGCATCCAGTATCTACTTACCGCCTAGGGATTACTGCGTATTACGGTGAGTTTTATATAAAACATTCATTTTTAGGCTTTGGTCTAGGTAGGTATAGAGATTAAGACTTAACAAAATACCTACCTTTAATCGAGAAATCTATTCTGGCAGATGCTTTGGACCTTCTCGGGTACGAGGAGAGACTTATTCTGAGATGTGGTCCATGAATGGGTGGATGTCAATCAAATTCCATTATATTATTATTAGACTGTCCATGTTAGTAACTGAAACTCAAAATATCTTTAATCTTCAGGTAATTAAATACGAAAATGATAATATTTTGGCAGAAATAGGTTTTAAAAATTAATTTTATCGTCTCTACCTATAATTATTGATTAATAATGCACACAAACAACGCGATTAATTACGATTTACAATGATTAAATCAAACGTGTTGCTACTCAGATCATGGCAGCAAGGCGGCGGGGGCGGCGGCGGGGGGTGGTGTGCGGTGGCCGAGACCTCGGTGGCGCACGGCGCGCCGCCCACCGAGGGGTCTCGCGGAGTGGTTCTGGCGTCGCGGTACCTCGCGCAACCGGCGGGGAAGGGACGAAGTCGACTGGTGCATCTAGCTAGAGTTGATACTATGTGAGTTTTGTAACTTGGTTTACCTTATAATAAGTGTTGATATAATACTTCTCGACCACGCTGTATGTGTATAATGTGCAAAACTATGATCATGAAGCCTATATGTCACAGTTGCTTCGCATAAAACAACATAAATGTGTACAATATGGCGTTCAAGGCTTCTTACTTTCTAAATCTTTACTTTAAATAAAAAATAATTTATAAGTTATTTTCACAGGGGAAGAACACCAGAATGGTACAATAAATGCTACGGTCATATCTGCGCTCTGTACCTCGCAAGGATTCGCGCTTCCTTCAAGCACAACACAGAGGGACCCGAGTCGAATGTATGATCCAAACATTCCACTTAAGTCCACTTCTGGACTTAAGTACGACGTGGGACGTCATCTGCATACACCTTTATGATTCATACCATAATATAAAGTCACAAAACTGGATTCTATTTTTAATTATGATGTAAATTGTGACTCGTGTTGGGACTAAACAATGTTATAATATTTATAGTTCTAAACATGTTGGTGTTACCCTATAATCGCGTTATAATCTCTTGTAGGTGTGACCAAACTAGACTAGTTATAATAAGTGGTTGTATATAAATTATTAAAATGCAATTTGAAGCATAATGCGGTGTGAAACATTTCTCGTCTAAGTAGGCTAGATTATTACCTACCTCTGCGATTCAAGTTTTATTAAACCCTTTCATACATCCCAATTTTATGGGAATTACCAAAAACCTGATTTGTAGACTACTTTAATTTTAATTCTTAAGTATCTAGGTTTCTTTATGGTGCATTGTGTATATAATTAATAATTAATTATCAATATCATAACTAATAATGTTGTGATGATCACAATGTAGAATAATTAATAATTATTTTATCAAACAAAAAGTAATCTCAACATAATAATAATGCATAAAATCAATCTATTACCATATTTATGTAGAGTTATCATTACATATCACTAGTCATATAATTATAAATATATATTTAAAAATGTTCAGTTATGACACATAATAATAATATTAATAACCGTACCTGCCCTGTGTTCAGGATTATTATTAAATGATAATACTATATTATTGTAGAATATTATTCGTATATTCCATTATTAAAAGATAAAATGACATGTACTTCATTGTTAGGTACATGTTTTTGCTTTTATGGTAAAGTATTTTACATTTATAAATTTTAAATCTTTGATCACGTTGAATGTTAAAGTAATTTACTTCAAAATCACAATTTAAGTTATAAAATTAAGGTATATTTTACTAAATTAGACGATATCATTGTTTGAGATATTAAATATTTCCAGATTTTAATATTAAGATTATTACTGATAAATGCACAACAAAATAATTAATTATGTGACTTAATTGATTATAATATCATGGTTAACCTCTTTTATTTATCTAGACGGTTAAAACAACATTAATATGTCACTGTATTGCAAGTCAAATAGGTATTTATACTTAAATGTTGTAAGATGTTTCTTTTTATTGTAAAAAGTCTGATTGTAAATAAGTTAGTATATTTAGTTCAATATGACCATCACAATTTTATTATATTTACCTAGCTTTATAATTAATAATTAAGTAATAATATGAAGTGTTGCTTATTAATACAATTTAAAAGTATTATTTCCATATTATATAATTGAATAAGTATGCATTTCATGTAGAAATGTGTCGAAATATATTTAAATTCCTAAATTTGGAATTGGGTAAAATTTTATATCTAATATGGCAACACTTCATATAAATTTTAATATAAATTCCTGTAACGGATGCAACAATTTAAAGCCAAATATCACAAAATTAAGATAATAAAACTTTTGTAAATAATAATTAAAATGTATTTTAAATAAATGTAATCTCAAAAATGATAACTATAATTTATGTGTTGTTGGTTACCTGTGAAATCACAAACAGATCGATATCGGTGCACATACCTGTTATGCGGAAGAATACCTATATTTTACCTAATACAGAAATACATTTTTCCACACCACTATGGTATTCAAGTGTTATCAATTTTCTACAAAATAATGTTGAGAAATATACACTTTGAAATAAACGGCCGATACTTAATTAAGCACATTTTAAATTATTAAGCAAAACTTTTAATGAAATTAATTTAGAAAACTTGATATTTAAGAACATGTTCTCAATGTGTCCTTAAAATTATTTCAACTCATATAAATGTTTCATTAAAGATCATTGAACTGTTCCTATTAAATTTAAAAATGAATCTCGAATGTTTATTACCCTAGTTCAGCTCTACACTTACAGGCCAGTGTAAAATGCTTAAAATATTTCAATAGGAAATAGTAAGTTTCACAAACAAAATATAGGGTTTTCCATTATGGGCGGGTCGATTTTAAAATTGAATAAAACAAGTTGTATTTATGAGATATCAATAAGGTTTTATGTTTATTTGAGAGCCTCAACTAATGACATTATGGGTGAAATTGACCAATGGTGTCGATTATGTTGTCTTTGAGGGCCGCGGTGGTTTGCGGCTTATTCGCATAGACCTCTGTGACTTAAGAAAGCCCCACAAGAAAAAGTCTAAAGGGGCGAAATCGTACGATCTTGGTGGCCAATTCACGTCGCCTCGGCGCGACAATACCAAGCCATGAAACCGCTCGTGCAGAATGTCGATTGTGTCTTGAGCTGTGTGGCACATAGCGCCATCCTGTTGAAACCATATTACGTCTTCGGTATCCATATCATCCAATTCAGGCCACAAGAAGTTTGTGATCATCGATCTATAGGTATCGCCGTTGACGGTGATGGCGTGTCCAGCATCTTTCATACTGGCCTATTTTCATCATCGAAAACTGGACCGTTCGAATGCGCGCCACCAAGTGAAGACGCGGCGGCTATTTGAACGATGTTATATTTCACCCATAATGTCATTGATGAGGCTTTCAAATAAACATAAAACCTTATTGATATCTCATATGCAATTATTTTATTCAATTTTAAAATCGACCCGTCCTTAATGGAAAACCCTATACTTAATTATTAGCTATTATATATTGTATGTATTGGAAAATAATGCAGTATTTTTCTGACCAATAATGGAATAAAACATAGAATGTAGGTTTTGTAGGTACCTACAATAATCCTTACCTAAGCAATTTTTTTACAGGATTTATATTACTTATACACAGATTTCAATTTAAATACTAATCATAATACGGGCCGAAACAAAAGCAAATATAATTTTATTGCCATCTTAGCTTCTCGCTGTGAAAATTGATAATTTTCAAAAATAGGGAGGTATTTTTAATTGCAATACCTGCTGTAATTTCATCTTTCCTCTATCAATTGTTTTATAGTCGCATAACATACTCAACGTTTATTATATAGTAGGTAGTTTATATTTCAAAATTTGGCACTTTGAAATATCTGCAGCATTAAAAGTCAATCAAATTATATACTATGATGTGATATGAGGATTTTTCGATAAGTTTTGTGAAAATATAAAATACTTTCCGTATGACGAATATTATTTGCCACGTCAAAACAAATCTAAAATTGCACTTTTGCAAAAGGAAACGTTAACCTTTACAGGTATAAATTTAAAACCCAAAATTGAAGGTTTTTTTTAGTTTTCATGTATTATCAAATCAAAATGTTGACAGTGTTCAAAAGGACAAGTAAGTAGTAGGTATTACCTATATAGAGAAAATTATATAAAGAAGTATAAAATATTCTCGTAATTACCAATTACATTTTCAGTATTGTCGATATAAAAACTAAAATTAACGGTTAAGGAAAATGTTTTCATTGTATTGTTACTGGTTACTGGTATTAATGTGTAGAAAACAAAAATATTCACTTAATACTCTATGTTATCATGTAAAATAATCTGATTTACTTGTAACTAATGCATTGTGATTTATTCTTTATGAATTATGAATTATATGGACCATTATAAGTGATGAAACAGTGCAGTGGTTTTATTTACATTAAATCTGGACTTTTTTGGACCTGAAATGGAATCTTAAAGATTTATATTGAATAAATAATCCTCACAGTAAATCCTTACACTAGGATCCCTGTATCACGGATTCCATGAACAATACACAAGGCAAAAACCCTAGGGTTGCCAGAAGTACTGAGACCAGACACAAACCCATCATTCAAATTTCCACCCTGGGTGGGTATTGAACTAAGAGCTAAGGGTCCTTCGAAAGTCCATTTAGGCCATATAGCATGCTAAAGCATTTTGCCCCAGGACCTCGCGCAAAGAATATTCGTGCTAAGATTGTTTTTGTGAACTACTGATTTTGACACCAATGTCCAATACCTTTTCTAATACTATAAATAACAATCATGATTAGACCAAAATGCATCCTTGCAAAAATAGTTGGTTGCTTGCATCGGATAACGGGTTCAAAATCATCAGGTAAAATTAAGCTCCCAAAGAGTAAAATTTGTGGTAAAATTAAGGTCAAATTCCTGAAGTAAAAATTTCAAAAATTACGTCAGCTTATTACGATCCAATCCCCGCTTTAGAACGTAATGATTGGCCGATAACCTGCGCTCAAAAAAGTGTATCTTGCATCGGGTAACGGGTTCAAAATCATCAGGTAAAATTAAGCTCCCAAAGAGTAAACTTTGTGGTAAAATTAAGGTCAAATTCCTGAAGTAAAAATTTCAAAAATTACGTCAGCTTATTACGATCCAATCCCCGCTTTAGAACGTAATGATTGGCCGATAACCTGCGCTTAAAAAAGTGTATCGTTCCATTTTATACTTTACTGTACCGGTTACGTTTGGAACCCTATCATTAATGTAATGTTAAATGTGTGTTATAATCATTTATTATCTTTTTAAATGAGCCTTATTAAATTTTATCTCTATTGTAGACTATAAAGTTAGAAAATCGAATTACCGACCTTGCTGTTTTATATAAATTGATTTTATTGAAATTCCTGAACGTGAATTGGAACGCATTAATGTCAGAGTGACATTGTCATTGGTAACATTTTTATTTTAGTTTCCGTTTGCACGTCGCAATGGGTGGTAATGAATTATTTTCACTTCGCGTATTATAGTATTAGTTTAATCGAATACGCGTATTTTAAATACCCACAATGATCTAAGTAGAATAAGAAAGTGTGATATATGTTATAAGTCAATCCTAACACGGCATTCGTTCCACGCTTTTTCTCCGCAATTAATCGTAAAAAAGTGGTTTTTGAAAGTAGAAAAAATTTAACACGATGGAAGATTCCAAAGAAGATTCAAAAAATACGGAACAGCAAGATGTCTTTTCAAAAATGGAACAGAATGAATTGGAGTTAGTAGAAAGAACGAAGCCTCTTTGGGTTTTCGGATACGGTTCTTTATGCTGGAACCCTGGGTTTGAATACCAGCAGTCGGTGACAGGCTACGTAAAAGGTTTCTCGCGAAGATTCTGGCAGGGGAACACTACGCACCGCGGAACTGAATCCAAGGTAAAATTATATTGTTAACCATTACTCATTCCTGTTTTTTAGGTTTTCCTTGTTATCGACTTCTTTCGATACAATTAAAGTAATTTGGATTTCTTTCCAGTTTCCATCTGAATAAAAAATGTCCTTATTTCATTGCACGTTAAATTTTTATTTCAAGTTTCATGCAACAATCTATGATGTTATAAAAATCCTAGATTTTATTTGTATACCTACTACAAAGTAAATGATAGCGGAATTGAATTATCACTTGCTTGGGTGAAGAAAAACATGAAGTGGGGATGTGCAGGTTTAGTGAGAGTAAAATTTTCTCTGAAGTGTAAGAATTGTACCTTACATTGTAAGAGGAGTCCAATGTTTGCCTGTCCAGCTATGGGCTGTAATAATGGTGATGATGTTTAAGCAACAAACTTCCCACAGTGAAATTTGCACTTGTTAGGCTCAGTTGCTGCCGTGTCAAGTTTTGTCTGTTTTCCTAAACTTTCATTATCTTGACAATTCATAAAATAAATTTGAAATAGAAATACTTAGACAACTCTTTCAATAAAAGTTATTATTTATTTCAAAACCATTTTCTACTTTTAAATTCAGATAACAATGAAAGCATTTACTTTGGTTTATTGTGATTGAATCTACAATATTAGCACTGCAAATATTTACACATAAGTTTTAAATCCCGTTATCCAATTATAGTGGAAAAGCATTAACATGTTAATACTTATCAAGTGTCAAAAAAATAAATGCCATTATTTGATCAGTGATATTCGTATCTCCAAATTGGTGATGTGCATTAAATATTTGTATAACCAACTCTTCAGTATTTATACCCATAATCTATTTTAGTAAGTACCTATTAGTCGTTTTATAGATAGTACTTGGATTAGAAAATGGACAGGTAAATAATTCATTTGTTGTGTTATTGTTGGTATTAATTTTCAATGGTATAATGGTTGAAGCATAGTACTGGGTATACGTCCACTTGTCTTAAGATTTGAGATACCTAATCAATGATTGCTAAATATATTAAATAAAATTCCACTGTTCTGTCTATTGATCTATCTATCTATCTCTATTATAGTCTGTAGCATGATTATGGGTACAACAATAACAAATACAAAAAATATAATTAAATCAAATGAAAGGTAGCTACTTACTTACTAGAAACTGCTTTTTTTAGTATTAGACTAATGAAAACAGTTCCCCATAAGTATTAGGTATAGAAATTTGACATCATGCGTTGTAGATATCTCCCGAACCTCGCTTGCGAGATCTATCGACAAAATATGAAAACAATTTCCGCATGCCGATCCTACAGCATGCGTTTACAGTACCTACCTGTATCTCCCATGCAGACCCTGGGCTCGATTTTTGAATTTCATATATGAAAATCATGAAAACGTATACGAATTTAATATATTTCCTTATTTTTAGGGTTCCGTACCCAAAGGGTAAAACGGGACCCTATTACTGAGACTTCGCTGTCCGTCCGTCCGTCCGTCCGTCCGTCCGTCCATCCTTCCGTCCGTCCGTCTGTCCGTCCGTCTGTCACCAGGCTGTATCTCATGAATCGTAATAGTTACACAGTTGAAATTTTCACAGATGATGTATTTCTGTTTTTTTATTTGTATTTCTGTTGCTACAACAACAAATACACTAAAACACTAAAACACTGAATAAAATAAATATTTAAGTCGAAATATGGCTTCGACGCTTCAGCGATAAATTAGTTACCTTTCGGTTCAAGAGATGGCGTTGCTTGTGGCTACAAAAAACTAAAGTAAATATTTAAGTGAGGCTTTCATACAACAGACCAGATTTTTTGGCGTTTTTATCCATAATGGTACGGAACCCTTCGTTCGCGAGTCCGACTCGCACTTGGCCGGTTTTTTAAATTCGCATGGACGAGTTTGTTATCGAGTTATTTATTACCATTTAGTACGGTATCACATTTTTCCTGCGTGAAATGAATGAAATATTTATTCATTTAATTACTTGGCAACATAGTTTCGAATGGTTCAAAAATACAGCAATAATATTGTGACCACTCGCTACGAAAATCACATATGAAATTCAAAAATGGAGGCCCCTATCGGCCAATGAAAATGAACCAATGAAAAGACACCAGTATGAAACGTATACGAAAACTATGCACCTATGATTTATTATATCGACGCCAAACATTCCGTTAGGCACATCTCGATACCATCACGACAGTATTTCGGTCGCAGGTCGCAGCCGTTTCTATTTTAGTTGAAATATTTCCGGATGCTATGTTTTTAAGGCACGTGGTTATCTACGCCACAACTTTTACCTATTGATGCTACAATAACATCGTGTATTGGCTGTTTGTTAGAATCCGCGGACCTGACTTGAATTGAAATAACTCCTATGAAACTTTCTCAAGAAGATGATTCTTTAAAATTAACGTTGTTTTAAAGAAACCCTATAGCCAATGAAAACCCGGGTATAAGTATTTCTGAGAACCAAAAAATGAGTTTATATCATACAACTGCGTTTAACTTTTAGCTGATTATCTATTTCAGGAAGTTCAAACGTGATACGGTATATCGTAAAGTGAAAAAAAGGCATTTTCGTAATTCGTATCGTATCGTATTCGTATAGCTTAACATTAGGGTGATTGCATAGTCAAGCTTACCGCCAACGCGGTTGACCTACGCGCAGGGCACGAGCCGCACGAGCTACAAGTCTCTTGTACCTACCTACCGTTTTATAGTGAAAATAGACCCGCGCCGACGCGACGAACCGCGCGTGCCGTACGTCACATGATGTACCTACATTTTGTAGTAACATTCATCGGCGTGGGTCAACCGCGCTGGCGGTAAGCCTATAATATATCAGAAGCTTTGCCATCCAATTCGACGTTCCCAGTTATATTTAAGAGCGACCATTCATCCGCAGTACCTAATTCTAACATTGAAATCGTTCGGAAATCAAAACACAAAGGCATTTATTGATAAACATTATTTGAACTTCGTATAAACAAAGTGAATTGTCAGGAACTCTGTTAGTACCACCGTTTCCGTCGAACTTTACACCATGGCAGGGCTATTCAAACCCAAATGAATAAAAGTAGGGTATTTTCAAGCAAAGGTGCGATCAAGATTAGTTGGTAAGCGCATCGTGCACGACACTCATTAGAATTAAACGCACACAAAGAATGAACTCTGTTTTCTAAGGATGATAAATTCGTTTGTATGCATACAAACCACGTAGGAAGTTATCCTACTGTTGAATAAGTACGTTTCCATAAGACTTTTCTCTAAAGGAGAACTGCCATTTTTGACCCAGACCCGACATGAAAGAAACATATCCCAGTTTTTTTGTTATGTTGAGTGGACCAAATATCTATTATTGTTGTATTCGAAATAAGTGGCTAACAACAAAATATTTCATTTTAAACTTTTGAATTTTTTCATACTAAAAATAAATGTTTGATATTTATTTGCACAAAAAATTTGTAAAATTAAATAATGATTGGATTATCCAGATGACCTAAAGTTCTAGTAAATAATAATACGTAACTATTGCGGTAAGAACTCACGATGCGGAATTTTTCCGCGTCCGCCGCGGATACGGAACTGCGCTACGGCGCACGTTGCGGAGCTAAAACGCGTCGTGAATTTTTAGTTTGCTTTTATTTTATAATATTATATTTTTAAACTTCAAGTAAGTTATATCAATCGAGTTAAGGTTCATTTTATCTTCGAAGGTATATAATAAAGGTACCATTAAAAATCTGGGACCTTGATAGTGGAATATAATATTGATTGCTCTAATGGAGATAAAAGTTTAGTGACTGTCTATATTTTCTGTTTTTATTATCTTTGGGTCATTCTAAATGGATACAAATACAATTGCTATTAAGTGAAAAATAAATGGTTTTCAAATATTTCGCCTGAGTAAAGTCACATAGCTATAAATTTGTTAGCCACTGTTATTTAAAATACTGTTACTATATTTTAGTTATATGTAATATAACAAAAAAACTGAGGTACTTTTCATTACTGTCGGGCCTGGGTAAATTTTCTATGGACCATGGCAGTTCTCCTTTCCCTTCTTCGTTATGAAGTTGGACTTTGCTTTTCTGTCGGATAATAAATGCTAATAGCTTTGAATAGGAAAAAATATAAGACGAGTAGAACAGTTAATTCATTTATTATTTAGATAATAAACAAGATTAAATTGTTTAAGCGAATTTCGTTTGGCATCGGCGATTATTTTTACTGTCAAAGTTCATGTTTTGGTGTGATAATGGAGCCACTAACCCAAACAACCGGTATTTATTAACGTTTGTATTGCGTTAACCCATGTCATGCTATAAATGTCACATCTGATACCGCGAGTGCGAATTTACGTATTGAAAGGTTGACTATAGCGTACCGCGAAAGAGTGGAATAAATTCCCAGCCTCGGTTAAGGTTTGGTTGTAAATGTTGTAATGTTTCTGATTTTAAATTAAGAGTAAACATGTTCGATCAACAATACCAACTAGATACAGCTAGATAACTGCCAGCTACAAAATCGAAGCTTAAAACCGTCCGCGTGAATGAGATCCCACTTACAAAGTTTTATCTGTTTACTCACGAACTAAAACACAAGTTTTACTTTCAATTACAACCATGTTACCTGTGATGTTACCAAGCAATAAAGTCACTAATATTTAAACGTTATTTTATACTTACTTAACAGACTAAGAGTTGACATAATGAAGTGGGACCTTATTTTTCTAGCAGTGAGCCGACATCTGCCTACATGATACTATTGATCGAAGGTGAAATGGCTTTGACTAAGTTCGTACGCTTTATCGTCCAAGATAAATCTCCCACATACTATCAGGTGGGTTTGTAGTCAGGCATTAACTTTTTATAAGAAATAACATGAAATTTGCATGGTAGGCGAACTTGTTTTAATATTTATCAATAAAATTAAGCATTAGAGGGAAAGGTCAGGATCGGCAACAGTTTGTAATTTATTGTATCTTTTTGTTACAGCCTGGACGAGTGGCGACATTAATAGAAGATAAAGAGGTAAGATTACTGCGAACTTATAATCTATTTATTGTGCATGTTAATGTTTGTGAGACTGTAGAAGGGACGGTAGCTGAACAATTAAAAGAACAGTTTCGTAACCTCATTTATCTATGCAGGCACTATTTCGCTGATTGACGTTGATTAGTAGTAATTTCGGTAATTTCAAAATCCAAATCGAATTGACCTCATTTTAATTACAAAATGTACATGGTCATTAGATTACAATTAGTGTCGGCTTCTTTGGTCATTGAGGTCTTGTTTAACGACGGTTTATTTTTCTTTCTGGAAGTAGCATTCATTTCGCCTTTTCGCTACCGCCTCTGCGCCTATGACAACTTTTAATTGTGACCGGCACAGAATAAGAGTTAAATCGGGATTTGGTTTTGTTCAGTTAGCATACTATATAAATTCTCCAACAATCTTAACATGAATGAATACTTATACGGTCATAATCAAATATAGTGCACAGTTTCATTAGAAATTCCTAAGACAGAAAGCCGTATTAAGTAGGGCAGTCAAGAACATTGATCCCAATCCTATGCCTGCGTACACGTGCCAAACTCCTACTTGGTGATAGGGCTTCGCATAAAGATTACTATTTAATTTAATCAATATTAAATTCGCTGCTCTTGCTTGAGTCAGCCGCCAGACTCATGTTTGTGACGTTAATGAGCGAACAGCGAATACTTACAATCGGATGACTAGGTACTGATGTTACAGTACAGCTTTGAAGTTATGTAGATACCAACCTACCTACACGTGGCGATGATAGCCTAGTGGGTTTGAATTCCAGGGCACGCACTTTGACTTGTCGGAGATATGTGCGTTTTAAGTATTTCAATGTCACGAGCTATAACGGTGAAGGAAAACATCGCGAGGAAACGGAAACCTGCATACGGGAGAGTTCGCAAAACTCAAATGTTTGTGAATTCCGCCTTCCGACTTTCTCATTCTGAGAAAAGACCTGTGCCCAGCAATGGGACATCGTCCAAAGGCCTTCCGACATGGCTTAACGATTGTTAGCAATCTATCAACCAGGACCGAGGGCTTTCCCTCTGAAGCATGGAAGCGCTCAAGAATTTTTTTTCCACTAGCGGTCACCTATCCAACTACCGACCGCGCGCTCAATCTTTGTCGATCACTTAGGATCGTCGCAAGCCGCCGGGCTATGAGGGCTTCACCTACATAATAATTATCATAATTCAAAGACATCTTCGTGGCCATTGTCATCGTACCTATGCCACAAAAATTAATTGGTTAAAATATAATCTGTACTTTGAAACCTTTCACCTGAGATTAATTGGATCGTCAAAAATTAAAGCACTTGCAGTGAAAAGTACCGTTATTTTATAACGGGTTTAAACATTCTATTCCCGAAGTTATAAATTAAAGTCAAAGTTTGGATATGATTGACGAATAATATGTCATGTCATGGTCTTCCAAATTTTCTCCGAATCATCGCAACTTATAAGTCACTTATGGGCTCGGGTCTCCTCTTGCAATGAGAGCGGTACAGAACATAGTCTACCACACTGGCCAAGTGCGTTTTGGCAGACTTCACATTTGAGAACATTATGAATGACTCTTACATGTGTTACAGATTTTCTCACAATGTTCTCCTTCACACAAGCGAGTGATGATAAAATTTTTATGCGCACATAATTTTTGCACGATTCTAACCAGATTCTAAACAGGGGGACCTGTTATGGAGGCGAACGTTCATACCATTTAGGTATCATTGCTAATTCTCCCAGTCAACATTATCATTTCAACCCATCATGAAACCCTCTATTGAGCACGTGTCTCTTCTCAGAACTACCTACTAATTTTCTCACCACGACAGCCAAGTGCAGATTGGCACACTTCACATACCTTTGAGTTTTTGCGAGCTCTCCGGTATGCAGGTTTCCTCGCGATGTTTTCTTTCGCCTTTATAGTGATTGAAGTTTAAATGCTTAATACGCATAACACCCCAAAAAGTCAGACTTGCGTGCCCTGGGATTCCAAACCAAACCCCGAGTATATGTGGTAGGGCCTAGAGCTCACCCGGGGAAGTACCACCGCCCGCCACGGTACTTAGTACCATTCCTACCGTGTAATAATTGTTTTAAGAACAATTGTGTTCCGGATAGGAAGGTGTGGAGCCGGTTACACTTTTTTAGAGGCGACCATTTCAGTCCTCAGGGGTAGCAACGCATCTGAGAACGAGACTCATTGAGTCTAGTTCTGGGTCGGTCACAGTTGTCATGGGCGGCAGCGGAAGGTGGTGCTGCATGCTCGTTTGCTATCTTAATTCCATAAAAAAAAAGAGTAGGGCGACGAATTCTGAACCACTATCCACCATTTTCCAAATGACGAATTATTATTAATAGCGTCGTGACAGTTATTCGCTATAATACCTTTGACGCCCTTCACGCGTCGCGCGGTCACCACACCACTTCCAATTCGCAAATCGCCGGATGCAATTGATTCAACGGACTTGTGCACTGCTGAGAGCCAATGTGACAAAATAGTTATATGGTTACCAATCGTCGTTATAATAGAATTTTCTGTGCAAAGAAATTTGTGAAAGATACGTGGGTTTTATTTATATGTTTGACACGAGTAGACAATGCACTGGTGGTACGTAGTTTGACATATTGTATCGTATAATTAATAGTTTTTTTTATGCCCAGCCAAGCTTATCTTGTGTATATTATTATTTATTGTGTGTTAGCCACGTGTCATCGATTTATGCATCCTTGTTTAATATAATCAGAATATAATACATTATACATAATATTATTCTGCTATGATTGAAAGAAACTAGTTTTACACGTAATAAATTGTCGCTATACTTTATGATTATGATTGAAATACTTGCTTTTATTTTTAAAATAGGTATATCGATATTGCAGTTCGGAGGAGATTATCGATTCTTTGTGTAAGTCCATGTTATTCGTCTATTTTCGTTCTTTAATTGCTTGATGAGCCATCAGAAGGTTCTAAAGACTTCGACAGGGCTTGTTGACTAGTTATTTGACCACAACTCCCCTTTAGCCCTATTGATAGTTTGCATAGTTGCCCTGTCTGTACATAATTATACCAGTGATTTATACTTAACTTTAAAAAAAGATTGAGGTTCTCGATTCTACTGTATTTTTTGTGTGTCATACTAATTACTCAATGAACCGATTTGCTATTCGAAACCTGGTGCATGTTGTCTAGTCCCATAAAAAGAGCGTCATCTGACGACCTACGAGTTATTGAGTTTTCTCTATTTAATAACTATAGTGTACTAATAATATCTTTGTTAAAAATATATTTAGACAAACACTATCTCGTGCTACAATAAAATGGTGTTATGTCAATTGGGGCGGCACGACAAAGCAACGTTACTTTTTAGTTGACCTGGTTAATAATAATTCACACATTATAATAAAACTAATTTGATCTATTTCTGTACAGTGAATATATTTCTGTAAAGCTATCTTTTATTGAGTGGGTTTAAGAGTTGTAGTTAAAGAGTATTGCAGACGGGAGCATTTTCAAGTCCCCAGATCTAATCGTAGAATGTAATCATGTTTTTTTCCAGTTGTGATAAACTAAAAAATATTCTTACTTTGTTATTATCCACTAGCCTAGTTTGCTCTTCGGTTCGATTCGTTTATCGTATATACTTACTTATTATCTCAATTTTGGAAACGGCTCCAACTTTTACCTTCAGCAATACCTATAACTGCAAAAATTGTTTTACATTTGATTAACTCTTTGCGTAATGACCGGACAAACATACAAATAGACAGACAAAGTTTCTGAAAATAAATCTTTGGGTGCTATAAATTTTATAATGTTTACTTTGATAATTGCAAATAAAAACCACTGACATACTAATATAATAATATAGGTCATGGGTTTAACTCTAGCATTTTCGTAATGAGGAAGTATGTGTGCTTATTAAATTAATAACGATGATGAATCAGGGTAAGAAAGCGCAATAAGCAACAATGTTGTGATCAAACAACGCCAGTGTTGAAATGTGTCTTCCAACTTGCTCGAAGGATCGATGCTCATGCGCACTTGAAACATAGCGTGTACATCCCAAACAAATGTTAGTCATCTTAGAACATTAATCTGTATAAATAAATCTGTAACTGATCTCTGTCTGTACATGGAAAACTATTATCGCAATAGAATAGAACCCAAAGCAATTATATTTATTTTTAGAATTATTTTCTGTACAGGTTAGTAGCCAAGTATCGCGAGTATCGCG
This sequence comes from Hesperia comma, assembly GCA_905404135.1. Taxonomy (NCBI): domain Eukaryota; kingdom Metazoa; phylum Arthropoda; class Insecta; order Lepidoptera; family Hesperiidae; genus Hesperia; species Hesperia comma. Next base: position 11,527,285 of record FR990034.1, read on the forward strand.
ACTATGAGTTCTTGAGCATTTCTAAGCACATTTTTTATCTTTCTCTCTTTGGATATAATCCTACTAATATTATAAATGCGAAAGTTTGTAAGGATGTATGTGTGTGTGTTTGTTGCTCTTTCACGCAAAAACTACCTACTGAACGGATTTTCATGAGACTTTGCAGTAATATAGCTTAGACATCGGAATAACATAATTTGTTAAAATTTATAGAGATTTTTGAAGGGACTGGTTTCCCGAAGCGAAGCGAGGGCGGATTTACTAGTAATTTATAATTAAGCCAATGTTTTTATCAATACGTCAATGCCCTCTTGACCGAATAAGATAATATTATGGAATGAAATGTCCACTATAGTATTCATTAACTAGTTGTTCGACGATAGAACAGATAAGATGATCCTGTGATCCTGTCTGTAATAGGACTTACCACTGAATAATTTCTCGTCTAATGGAACCGTCTCTTTCACGCGGGTCCTATGGTTAGAAATAAATCAGGAGCCTCATGTATATGAGACCCAATATCCATGAAAATGAGCTCTAATTAGTTTTCTTAACGTGGTCAAACACAATATGCTCGGGTTTGCGACATATTAATCGTAATGATAAGTATAGATACCTTATCTATAATTTGTCAGTAAAGTAGTGCTGATACCTATTTGATTGTTCTCATTTGATTGTTTGGGTGTCTCTTCCTTATCATGATATTATGTACTTAATTTATCTTTATTTTACTCGCTATGTATTTTGGTTCGACAATTTCTCATGCAAAAGTGCAAACAAGTTTGTCACGGCAAGTCAGGTATAGAGAGCACAAAAGTATCTAAGTCTATTTAATTGATATGATGTGTTCTTTAAAACTGTTTTGTTGTGTCCTTCGCAAGTCCGACTTACCATCTCACTAAGGCTAATACTTTACGATCATTATCGAGGTGATAGTGTCTCTTAATGTAATTCTATGACCGCTGAGGTTATCTACTACTAACCTCATAATCCCTTGGATTACGATTACGACTCTTCGTTTCCATATCAATAATAAAAACATACCGAGAACACGTGTTTGTATATTTCAAAATGGCGTAATTCGCGATCCTGACCTACTAAGAAACAAGGGCGAGAGATAAATTCATTGGAATCTGAGTGATGCTCTAAGTAAAAAAGAATGTTTACTCTGATTTCGAAAACTAACATTAGGTTTATTTGACATAACATTAGGTTTTAACCGTTTTAACATAGATAAGCAAAAGGGAGCTTGAAATAATTTGTGTGTTTGAATGGGTATTTAGAGACATCGAAGTGCTGTCCTAGTCATAGGATCTATTACGAACCTAGAACAGTTTGAATGGCTGGCCAGCATGGTAACCAATGCAAAACCAAAGCAAATTGACGGCACGTATAGATTATAGCAGGGAAATGACACGTTCATTACTAATAGCTAGTTATCATCTCCACGCCGACAACACGTGTGTGGGGCAATTAGGTCATGTTTGTTATTTTAATATCACCTATTATTATTTACTAGCTGTACCCGCGGCTTTGCCCGCGTGGAACTCAGTGTGTCACAAAGTTTTTCATGCGTAAATCCCGATCCCGCGAGAAGTCAGGAACAAAAAGTAGGTAGCTGTACATTGCTCCACAACTTCCTCTATCTCCCAGTGAAAGTTCCATAAAAATCTAAGCCCGCAACTTCGCGCATAGGAGTTTTTCCCGCGTGAATCCTGATCCCGCGGGAATTGCGGGATAAAAAAGTAGTCTATATGTTGCTCCACAACCTCCTCTATCTCCCAGTGAGTTCCATAAAAATTTAAGCCCGCAACTTCGCGCATTGGAGAATTCCGGGATAAAAAATAGCCTAAATGTTGCTAAGGAATCTCCGCTATCTTCCAGTGAAAGTCCTATGAAAAGCCGTTCAGCCGATCCGGAGATTAGCGCGCGCAAACAGACAAACTTTTTTTTTATTTTCAAATTTTTTTTTAGATTTATGTTCTGGTACTGTTTCTTAACCCCCCTATATATTTTGTTTTGTCAATTTCGTAAAAAAATAGGCACGACTTTTCTACGCTCTTATTATATAGATTATTGTTATTTAATACCTGTTATGATTCTGACCTGAAGTGACTGAACACTGGGAATTAAATAATATCGATTAAGGAAGATATGGTGATGAAAGGGTTCTTTTTAGGGTCGATTCAGACATATCAGGGAAGTGAATATAAATGACAGATGTTACAGGACAAAGCCTTCCGAGAGTTGCGCTAATCAAAAATAAAATAACAATAATTGTATTGTGTTTTTATCATTCAAAAACAACATTGTTATTGTAAATCTCAATTTAAGTCATAGTAACAGAAATGATAATACGATCCAATCAGTTGTAAACGGGATTGTTATTACAAAACACGTGTAATAACGTCAACGATTTGTTGTTACGTCGTAAGTCTGTGCTCGGGCGGATCAAATGTCCATTCGCTTCGTAAGGTATTTATTTGTATTATGCAAGTTTAGGGACGGTTGTAAGCGTTTTTATGACGTGTCAACGATAAGAACGACGTTTGCTGGATTTACTAGAGACATTTATTAATTTTTTTAGGGTTCCGTACCCAAAGGGTAAAACGGGATTGTTTCGACGCCTCAGCGATAGTTTAGTTATCTTTCGGTCCAATACATATTATTCGGTACATATTATTGCAATTTGCTAAGACAACAATCATTTACGTATATCGAAGTCTCCTTAGACTAATTATAAGTAGGTAGGTACTTATTAATTTCTCCTAGGTACTTAAATAAATTAGGTATTCTTTAAATTGGCATACCTTTTTTATTCATATTTAAATACATAATCCTTATCCATACTATAAACGATCCAACGGATGGTAAAGGGTCACCATTACGTCGTACAACCCACCGATACTTTACCGGCTGGGACAGAACAGAAAATTATTATCACTGCTTTAATATCATAATATCGTGACTTCGACATCTTTAAACTGTATCACAGTTATTTCTCTGCGTTATTGGTATCAGCTGTGTGGAGTCACGACCTAAGCACACTCTGCGATCTAAGGGCACGAGGAAAATGTCTAGGCGAGACAGCACAAATACACTAAACTAAACTAACAATACTCGTCATTTCAACTTTGATGTCAATTTCATTTTTATTATCAAAAGCACTTTATATTCTGAGTTCTGTAAAAAGTCTTGTATCAGTAAAGGGTTGGATCTCATTTGATTATCTCCGCATATGGAGGTCTTGGTCTAGAACACTGTGTTGTCTAGTGAAGTAACGTTCTAGAAGTGTCCATAGGAACCTCCTCAAGAAGAAAAAACTTCTAGAACTTACTCCTTAGCTGATATATCATAACGTAATGAGATGCATTTAGAACTGAATAACATAAGAGATTGGATTACTGCCGTGCAGCTATACCTTAAAGTAGAAAAACGTAGGTTACTCGGCGTTGTTATTAGTTTTCTGTTTTATCACTTTTTATGTTTGTTATGGGTCATACTTAACTTAATAGTTAAATTTTGTTTCGCAATGTTCTTTCGATATTACTTTGTTTTTCAATCGGTTCCATGTTTTTGTGTTTGAAAAAATTTCATAATTTGCGTATACTGACGCTTATTTTATTTCTGCGAAATATTAAATTATGTTGCCTAAAATAATTGTAAAATTGACAAAAAAACTAGAATTTTGTCAGTAATTTCGAAAAAAATTTCGTTTTAACGTACCGGTTAATTGAACGTTATAGATTAGTTTTAGTAATTACGTGTTTCGTCAATATTTTGTTTCCTAACAGCTGTGACGCGCTGGGTTTCGTAAGCTGATAATACAATATTTTATTGCTATGCGTATTCTGACGAATGACACTTTACTATCGTTTACATAAAATATACGTTCATATACCCACGCAGGTAAACTTGCACTGGGATTCCCTGTGACGCAACTATCATGGACACATAAGACACCATGAGTTCCATATCCCGAGAACAAACATTTTATCTGTCACAAAAATGTCTGCCTCCTCCGATAGATCGATCACAGCAGCACACAGCAGGCAGGGTTAACAATAATAAAGAATATAACTACTTGTCTATTCTCCTTGTTCTCATTAAAAAAAACTATTGAGCTTGTTCTACTAGCGCGCGTCGTCGCCTTTTTACATTTTAAAAAGTAAAAGTCTCCCTTAACAAGTTAAAACTAGGTATCATGATTATACATAACCGTAACTGAAAAACTATTTCGAAATTTATCAAAAAGATCACTTCAGCAAAAGTTGTAAAAGATATTATACAGGACCAGGTTAAGTAAAATTGTAAACAGAATCCAAGTGTAAATAATTTCCGAGTCACCTTTATAAACCTTGTAATTAACCGGACTTGTAAGTCGTTGCACTTGTATCAACCTCTTTCGCACCAGAGGAATATGAATCATGACACGAACGCGTTGACGTCGTAATTTTAAGAAATTGCATATGCTTTCGTATTAGTCAGACACTATTCTAAGCGAGGTATTAAGATAAACCCTGCTCCAGTTTTTTAATTAGACTTCCAACAATACAAATGTGAAAACCGCAGCAAATTTCATTGAGTATTTATGTGAGGTGCAGACAAACATACCTTCGGACAGACAATAATTCTAAAAATAACATTTTTGGCTTCTATTGATGATATGAAGAGTCTTTTGGGTACGAGAAGTCTCTGCCTAAATATATTGTATGTTAGTTATAGGTATTTTTATAATATGTACCTAAAGATGTTAAGTATCATTTATATTTTATCTGAAATGTAGTGGAAACGAGGATTGGAAGATTGGAGACATCCATTTTTATTTGCTTTGATAGTTATCGTACCTTAGTTGCATCAACTGTTGCTCAATAAATAACATCTCTCTCGGAAGTAAACTGGAAATGCCCACGTAATTTTAAGAATGTGGGTAGATGACATGTAGGTCAATGTTAGTCGGGAGATTTGTTATTACGTGTTTGTGAATCGATTAGTTGGATCCTTGAGATACATTCACAGTTCACGATTTGCTTTAATGAAGTAAAGAGTTCTTCATACCATTATAGGTTGCTTAAAAAGAGAGTAATAAGTATACTCGTATTTTTGAAAATATTTAGATTTCAAGAAATGTGAAAACTTAATTATAAAGTAATGAATAGTTGTATATATTGTATTCATACATAAATGTTTGCAGTTACAGGTAGTCACATAACAATAATATATTCAAATTCGTTCCGCTCATATCACAAAGAACAATGCATCGCAATGGAAAAGTTTAATCACAAAACAAAATAGCTCACGTATTCACTCTATTGTTTCAGGGTATTACGTGGGGCAAGGCGTTTCTCATAGCTGCAGAGGACAACGCGGCTCTCCCTTATCTGTCTACACGAGAATGCCAGTTAGGAGGCTACAGAACTTACTCGGTAAACTTCCATCCACGGCCAACGTTCCTACCTTCTAGCAGTAACGACAACAAAGATGCTCTTCTTTACATAGCTGTACCTGAAAACAAGCATTGGCTAGGGGCAGCGCCGCTACCTGAAATCGCTAAGCAAATCTTAGAGTGCCGTGGCCATTCTGGTTCCAACGCAGAATACCTTTTAAGGCTAGCTGATTTCATGCGGGAAGAAATCCCTGAAGCATTGGACGACCACTTGTTCTCTTTGGAGCGGTTAGTGAGGAAGTTCGCAGCAGATATGAAGGTCTGTTTGAGGACCTTGATGGGTGACTCTTCTGTGTCTGAACCAGTTGAGGAGAATAAGGCAGAAGCTAAAGCAGTGATTCCTAAATTACAATTCGCCTCTCGAGTGCCCGATAAGAAGCTCCGTTGCGTCAATATGTGATTTTCTGCTTATTTTGATATGTCGACTTGTTTTGGGTCACAAATCTATTTTATGACAGTTTCTTTGACAGAAAGTTGTTTAGTGCAGTTTTGGCAGCCAATCGAATTCTTCCTTAGCGAGGGTATATCAGAGAGCTTTAATATGCCAAAAACTTTTGCATAAGAATTCGTATTCATATTCGTTCTCATAAGATGTAACAATTATTAATTGGTTGATATAGTTGTATTAAATTTGTATTTTCCTTAGTTAATGACTAATACGCGCGAATCCTTATCGCCCTATCGAATTTTTATCGCCCTTTGTACTATGCTTATATTATTACAACAATCTCAGACATGGTGTAGGTATCTATTATGTCATTCTTTTTTTCTTTACCAATTACACTTTCTTTTATTGAGTGGTTTCTAAATGTTAAATTAAAATTAGCCTACCCTATTAAAAAAAGTATATTTGTGATGTGTCCAATATTAATACAAGCTAACCGTTGACGGATGTATAAGGTTGGACTATACAGATTAACACGATTTGTTTTGGCTTTAAGAGTCCGCGTTTGATAATAAGGTCGCGGACGTTTAATGGAAACAATGAGATGTCTGGATAATGTTATTGTTATGTCATATTGTTCTATAGTGATATTATTATGGTCTTCAACGGACCCTGTGGCTTTATTTGCCTGTGAGGTTAATATAGCACATACTTTTGCATTGTTTTATAGGCCATGAAGGTACAAAGATTTATCTGTTGGCATTTGTTTGAAATTTTTGCTCATAACGTTCAATATCAAATTCTTAATAATTCGTATTAAACACTACAGGGGTTAACGTAGAAACTTATTTGTCTTATGGATTTTCAAATTCAATATTGTTAACATTTGTCATTCCATTTTGTATGATATTATATCCATTGTAAAATAAGATCTCTGCATTCTCCTTCTTTGTATCTTCTCTGTGAGAATTTAGCATGGTTAAAACTATGTCACAATCATGTTGCTTAAGTTTGGTACACTTATTTTCCTTTACTAGTTAGTTTATGTCACTTACCTTATTTAAGTTCATCTTATTTGAATTCTCTTTGTTTAACTAAACAGATTCTGAAGTGTAGACAATTGTCATTATCCGTGTAACAGTATGATTATTATAGTTCACGATAACACTTATTGCGTAAAATTCCAGAAAATTTATGCATTCATAAACATCTTTATCGTCAAGTTTTCTGTTGCATGACATTGATTCAACGTGGCATTGAGTTTTATATAATGAATCTTTTAAATATTGCTTAGTCTCATGTTGTTACTTTATTTTCATTTATAAACGAAGAATTAACGGGATAAAGTCCATGATAGTTTGACCTATCAATTTCAAAGGCTTCTGACGTAGCGTAATTAAATGATGGCGAGGCTTACAAAGATACTCATACACTTAAATATAATAAAGAAAAGAAAAATGTAAGACCTTACATTTTTGGACAAACGAGAGTACTACGAGTCCACTGAGTAGTGAATAAAACGAAACTGCAACCAATTGGTATATTGAAATAATTATGTCTATTGTAATTTAGTATGATTTGAAATTTTCTTTATTTTATTTGATGTTTAAGAAGGTCCAAGAATCTTAGATAAGTTAGGTATTACGATAAAGGTGTTATATGCACAAAAGTAGATTTCGTATGACCAAATAAATAAAGTATTATTATGGACCTAGACTTAGACTAAGCTAAATATTCTATTTTGTTGATTTAAATCGTGATTAAATTACTTCTATTTTTTTGTTACAATATGATTTTTATGAATATTTTATACGAATATTAACTATGTGATAATAATAAATAGAGGTTTAACAAAACTAGACAATTTGTAAAATAGCATGTACTTTGACGTGGATGGTATTTTTTTGAGATTTTGTCATCGATGGATTTTGTATTGAATATTGTATAAGGCTATGCCATATTATTTGACTATATAACAATAAATCATGATCAATTACTAAGATTGCTTTTATTAATTGCCTTCAATAACTATAAATTTTAATTGTAAAACAACTTAGTACGAAACGAAAGTAGTTTTTCTGATATTAAAACTATAATTCAATTTTATGCCAAATTGCTAAACCGATTTCTATCAAACAGCTAAAACCCACAACAAGTAAACTGACATTCGAATGAAATAAAACTACATCGAAATTGGGCATTTAAGAGCTACGATGCCACAGACATCATGACACCCCCTCGCCCTCTATTTGTGTCGGGGGTTACAAAAGAAAGAGGCTCTTATAATATGTTCAACGCAGTTATTTAGAAGAGCTTAAGTACTTTGGGAGGTGGTCCCACCAAAGCAGGATTAGGATATCGTGTGTGTGTGTGTGTGTGTGTGTGTACGTCACACACCGTTACGACAACCATACGTCTTCATCACATAAATATCGTCACGCACACACAAACACACACATAGATACACATCCGCTATAGTCGCTACCTACATCTAGGTGATGGTCGTGGTCCACCTGCTTAGTTCGAGATGGACAACGGACACTTCTTGCTGGTAGCCCACCGTTATAATCTAAATAAGGGGAATTCACGTTCATTACACTTTAAGTAAGTCTAGAATGAGAGAGCATAGCTCATTGATGGTTCGTTAACTTCGACGGTGCCATCTACCAACAAAACAAACAAACGATCGATCACTGAGCGAAATGTTAAATGACTTTTTGCAGAGATGACAGTGTACAGGGTTCTAACTGTAGATCAGCCGTAGCATAAAAGAGTTGGCTTGAAAATTTCCCACTAAGTGAAATACTAGCAAGAGGGAATTGGAAATCAGCTACCACGTTTAGAAGATTCTATCAGCGCGAAGTCAATACTTCATCCAATAATCATTAGGTTTGGTAGAACGGTCAAGTTAGTTTAATAGTGACGTTTTTCCTTACAATAAAACGTTTATTAAACATACTTACCTTCTTCCAAACCTAATACTTACACTAATTCTGCCTGGTGACCAAACATTCGAGCCAATGATCACTAGATCTCTTGTCAGCAAGACTCGGCCATGTTGAAAGGGGCGCCACAATGAGGGTAAAAGCGTGTGAATTCGCCGCTACAGGCGCTAGTGTAGAGTGAGGTCTGGCTGTCAGTGCCACAAACTTATCTAACCCGGTAAGAAGGGCGCTACTGTCTTTGTCTTTGTTTAAAAATAGTTAACATTTGCATTAGTTCCAATTTTGGCCACCGCGTCAGATAAGTTTGTGGCACAGTCACTTCTCACTTGTCTGAATGTCACTGTTTATGTATGGGCGAGCTTTGACAGCAGGACCTCACTCGCAGGTGGCGCAAACTGGTGAGCACAAAAACGGCAACCCTCATTAAGTATGTCAAACGTCGATAAATGTAAGTATGGGGTTGCCGTCACAGCTCTCGTTCTTCTAGTCAACGACCGTTACCGAACGAGAGTTATGACGTTACAGCAGGGGCGCCCGACCGCCTGGGAAAATAATAATCTTAACTCCGTTATTTATGAACATTATTGAAAAATTTTGTCAGTAGGTTTATTGCATGCTTAGTAAAAAATTAATTTAAAAAATGGAAACTTCCTCACTGTCATATTTTGAAAAGACTTCAAAAAAGAGGAGGTTCTCAATTCGACTGTATTTTTTATTGTGTATAACCTCTTAACTTTCCTGAGTCATTTTAAAAATTATTTTTTAGACCAAAGCTAGTACTCGTCTTCTATTGCCATATAAATTTGGTCGATATCTAACGGACACTTTTTGAGTTATCCTTATGAATAGCGTTCCGATTTTTATGATTACTTAATTCTTTTTTATTCAAGAGCTTGTCGTGTAATTTTAAAGTTTTAAGTTCAAAATTGTGGAAGTATTAATAATAGGCAATGATCAAGACAGGACATAAAGAGAAATAAAAAGGACATTAGAAAAAAAACTTGCTTTCTTACTGCAGATTGCATTTTATTCTTCACATTCATTTATACAACATTAATAATACTTTCACATATAAATCAAATATACAAACACGTTACAAACCAGGGCCGAACCCATATTGCTTCTTAAAATATAAAAAACAGTTAGATACATTTTATTATTCTGAATCTGAACGTTAAATAATTATTTCAAATACAATTTTTATAAACATTTTTTCAGTAAGTATTTTAAAAGATATTTTTTGTAATTTGATCATTTTATGTATTTTTCTTTCAAATTCCCATGGACAACATTCAAGCATCCTTACAACATCAACATCTTCACGAAGGTACTCACACTTATCACTTACAATAAATATTTACACATCAGAGAAATTACATTTTTCTAAACTTATCATGAAGGTAAACACAAGCATTAACTTCGTTACCATAATAACTAAACTAGTTAAGTACAAAAATATTTTGGTGGTCAAATGCATTGTTTGTCTACGACGTGCTTCCTTGATTTTATATTATTTCTATATGTTGCATCGTAAAAAAAAATAGCAGTAAAATAGGTAGAAATGATCCCTCTAAACTAAAAGAAGGTAACAAATAGTTTTTATCAAAATATGGACATTATGAAATCAAGAAATATTTTTGAACATGAACTTTTGGCGATCTTTGCAGTGTTGTCATTTAAAAAACACTTATTTCGATAAGTACTTACCTATCTTTCGATAAGTGTAGTAAACGAACGCTAAAACGATATCAACGTCGCCAGTAAAATCAAGAAGGTAATAGAAAGTCATAAAATAGTTTGTTTTCAAGCTGTAATACTGCACTACCTATTTAGTACCTTATTATATTTTTCTTTTTATTCATAAATAGGTACATGCTCATATTAAATCGCTTGCCCAAAATATAAAAATATTCTACTTTAATTTTTAAACGTTAACGGAAAGACTAGATATTTGTGTCAAAATTTTCAAAATCTTATTGTGAAAAATAATTTAGCTAATGATGTAATCTTTATAATATTTATAAATAATAAGGCACGCGTACATTGTCATGGATACAATATTTCAACGACTGTATCAGTCCCTTAAAATCCCTAAAACTAAAATACTACAAAATACGCATTAATACTTTTATGATACAACATTACGTACAAACTTTGGTTCTATAATAACAGTACCTAGTATTTACAAAAATACCTATTTATTTTACTTCAATGTTCGATAATAACATACTTTGACAAAAGCCAACATGCTAGCACGAAAACAACTATTTACAACTAAAGTATTATGCATTACTTTGTGATGTAATTTTTGGTTTGATAACGAGAAATAAATATATTTAAATTACTTTACAAAACTACAGAAGTTATATGTATAGGTACCTAGTCAACTTCCTGAAATGTTCAAAGAAAATCGTATAAAATTTAGAATAACGTAAATACGCAAAATTCTATACATACATGTAATTTTTTATACAATACAATTTTATATATTTTGGCTTAACCTAGAACTTAAGCTGCCGAAACATAGATGGCGCTACATGTAGTTAGGTGGGTAAACAATTTACTACTTTGTAGTTGTATAAACTTAAAAATACATTATTTCTTTAATACTCTTTATGAGTTACATTATTTCTTTAATACAGTTTGTTCTTTTTGACGCAATTGGCACTGATAAGGCACTAGCAATTAATTTTACACTTTACCATTGCAATGTAAATTCAAGCATAGTTGTTTTGAGACATACATCCAATACAAAACTATCAGAAGTTTTCTGAAATATTATCCTTTTGGCTACAACCCATTAATGGCCCACTATTGAGCACGGGTCTCTCCTCATTAGGTATAGAGGGGGCCTAGAGCATACTCCACCACGTTACTCCAGTGCGGATTGGTGGAGATTATCCTTTTTCCGTTTTAAAATTAATTCTTATATAATATAAAATTTCGTCCTAGTTAATGAGTATTTACAGTCCAATTCTATGCAACCCGTGTCTTCTGTAGATAAAATGTAATATATACCTACAGAAGACCGATTTTACCTTCAAATATAATGCATTCAAGGTAAAATTGTCATTACCTATCTAATATCAAAAAAATCTAAGAGTTTTATATCAAAATTAAGATTTATGCTACCTACAGATAGATAAGTATAATTCTCAGGCAATTATAAATTTACAATGATATAAAACACATTTCAAAAATATTGCGATAGCAATGGCAAAATCGAACATTATTACAATTTTAAAAAATGTTCAGTCTTACCATTTTATTTTCTAACGAAATAAAATATAATATATTGAGATAATGCAATGAGTGATAATTTTTAGTAGCACTAAAATATATATTTGCGCATGTTTGCGCATCAGTTCTTAATTTATTGTTGTCAAAAAATACTTTTTTTATTTTTTTTTATTTTTTGATTTGACGTGGTCGTCAGCAAAATAACAGAAGTGATATAAATCAGCTTTGATTATGAAGCTCTCTTTTTAATTGCTACTTTATTTTCTAATTCAACAAACACAATCACTTTGGGTTTGTTTTTTATTAACAGCCGACAAATGAGTTGATGACCCATCTGATAATCATGGTCATCGTGACACCTTAGTCATCACTGATGCGTTGTTGACCAATATAAATTGGTTGTCGGTGAATCCTTTTATGAATAGAATTGAATTATTATTACATCGGCCGATGTACTCACAAGCCGAACGGTTAGGCCGATCGTGCCTCCCTATCACTTGTACCGCGCTCTCGCTTATGCGCTCGGTTCAAGCCGAACGTGACTCTTTATCGTGCATGCAGTGTTCACTTATTCATAAGACCTTTTAACGTTTATTCTAAAAATGAGCTCTTAAAACCAATTTTCGTAGTTTGACCCGCACTTGCACGCGTGGTTCAAGTGGAAGTGACACTTTTTCGTGCATGCAGCCGGTGTTCATTTATTCATAAGACCTTATCACATCAATAATATAAATTTCTTAAACCAATTTTCGTACATTACTAGGAAAAACCCTTCAAAGTCCAAACCCTTACTTAATAAACGGGAACTCACTGTCACTTTCATCACCAGAGCCGTCATAACTGGAGGGCGGGGTATCCAGCTGTGGTAGACCCAGGTCGAGGTATTCCTGGTTGGCGGTGACCGTCAGGATCTTGTCCAGGTCCTCCACCAGCTCCGTGAACGAGGGTCGGTCGCCGGGCGAGAACGACCAGCACTCCCGCATTAGCATGTAGCTGGAATTATACAGATATGGTTTGTTAGGAGTTAGGCACAAGGTTGTTGTGGGTTGACATATCCTTGAAAAAGTATGATAGTAAAATTTTGTTCTTATGCCTTTGAATCATTAGAGGCTACAGTAAGCAGCGACTTGCGATGCGACTGCGACTGGAAGAGCGAAACGAAATAAACCTGGCATGGCTACATTATAAGCGTAAATATGGCGATGAGGTGGCTACACTACACATGCTTCGAAACAAATCAGCAGAAGCGATTTATGCGGCTACACTAGTAAAAGATAAAAACTGCGATTTCGCTGTGAATTTCGCTAATTCATAGCATGTTTAGTAATCGCTCAAATTTAAGCCGGCAAAAGTGTGCCTAAAACACACATCGGAACCAATAGAATTTCCTATGTTGACAGTTTGAACTAGAACAAATTTAAACTTTATTTTTTGGAATACAAAGCTTCATTTACTTTTTATTATTTAGAAGTTTTAGAACACAAAAGTCGTTTTTGTGTGAGTGCCGCCGTGTGTTTTACAAGGCGAGGCAGACTTTTTGCCGGCTTCACGCTTTTGTTCACGGCACGCCGTCCATAGTTTATTGGTCTGAGGTCGGCACGTTAAAAAATACACCGTGTGCTAGGCCTCCTAACCACTGTACTCACATCTCGAGGCTGCAGCAGGGCGGCTTCTCCATGCGGTGGCCGGCGCTGAGGTGCTGGTACATGTACTGGCCCGGCACCGCGGGGTACGGCGTGCCGCCCAGCGTCATGATCTCCCACAGCAGCACGCCGAACGACCAGCTGGAAAGAGTTATAAAGTAGCTCATAAATTACGCGTCAGGTCTCGCTTAATGGGACCAGATGACAGGTCCTGCTTTCGAGAATAAAAGTAATCAAAAGACTTTATCATCGACGAACTTGCCAGATGTCGCTCAGATTTAAATGGGACCACACGACAAGCGCCAGCTTCCGTTAAGTGTCAGTCACACTTTATATCGGACTTTCGAGGATATTTCGAGTAAGTATAAATTAATTATCAAAATCGTAACATCATGCAGCCAAATAGTAATTGAGAATCTCCTTTTTTGAAATCGGTTTCTTCAAAATGCGTGCAAAATACGACCAGGAAACGCAAAAGCTATCCAAGACCCTTACCTAGCTTTTACTTTCCTTGCCTAGCCTCTTTGAGTACCGTGTCGTAAATGACTTACACCAAAGGCTATCCAACGTCTTTACCTTTCCTAATCTAAGGCCTTTCCTAACCTGAGGCCTAACCTCTTTGGATGCGGCATCGTAAATAAAATTAGTATAATTAACAACTTACACGTCCGTCTGCGTAGTGAACACCTTATGGTACAGCGACTCGGGCGCCATCCACCGCACGGGCAGGCGGCCCTCGGTCTTCTTGCGGTAGTAATCGTTGCTGTGCACGTCCTTCGCTAGCCCGAAGTCTGCGATCTTCAGCACGCAGTCGTCTGATACTAGCACGTTGCGCGCGGCTAGGTCTCGGTGGATGCACTGGGGAATGGACGGCAAAGTTATGATTAGCGTTGGGTAAAGAGGAATTGATGGTTTAAAGAAGATGATGGGTACAAAAGGCCAGGAATCGTGGAGTGGCGCCATTAAGAGGAGACTTTTGTCTACCAATAAGCATCAAGATTATCATCATCTCGACCCATAATGGCCCACTACTGATCACGGGTCTCTTCTCGAAAGGAGAAGGTTTAGGCCCGTTTGACGCCAGCACGTTCCGGGCGGCTAGGTCTCGGTGGATGCACTGGGGGATGATGGTAAAATTGTGTAAGGATTGAGTTCAGATGAATTGGTGCGTTAAAGAAGGTGAAAGACAAGAACACTGGGCCAGAAATGGTCGGAGTTGCGCCGTAAGAATAGAAAGAAACTACAGGATTTGTCGGTAGCGCTATAGAAGTAGACTTAGGTATGTTTAACAAGAGGTATTCTAATCGCTCAATCACATCACATGTCTAGGACGGACCTTCGCAAATAATGCGAAGTTTTTTTACAATTTCGTAGTAGGTATTCCAAGCTTTGAAAACTGTGCTGATTCATGCAATGTGAGTGAGCGCGGTAGAATCTAGACATAGACATAGGCTACGACATGGATATTGGATGGAAAATCCATAAACCAAACATTATAGATAATGTTCTGCAACTCCTCATAAACTTACCCTTCGAGACGCCAAGTATTCCATTCCCCTAGCAACTTGATAGGAGAAGGACACCAGATCCTTTTGTGTCAATGTCTTCTTTTCTTTCAAGTCTTCCGTCTCTGATTCGTACCTGGAAAACGAAAGTTCAACGTTCAACGTATTGTATTAATTACTTACTTCAAAAGATCGCAAATTATATTATAAAGAGACGGCGCAAATAAAAAAGTAAAAATCTGACTTATAACGACAAATATCGATTTTTCTCATTTATCCAAAGTTTACGTTTTAATTTGATCACCATGGATTGACGTATAGGGCATGGAAAAGAGGAATCCTAATAAGTTAAGAACTGGTGATGAACATTCAAGTCCAGCAAAGGAACGATTTCATGGGTTGTATAATCATTGTTCTAAAAATGTTATTGTGCTCTAAGCAAGAAAACGAGCAACGGGTCACCAATTATAATTTATTTAATTATTATAATGTTTAGTACCTACGTAACTGATGTTTTCCACTGCCCACCATGTATTATTTGGGTGGTGTTAATTGGCTGCCCGCTTGCCATTGTGGTAATGTCGTAGCTCAAAACCATATGGGTTGTAAAATGTTACGTAATTGCCAATTATATTATAAGTGAAAAAGGATTTACACTAATATGTTAAATGTTGGACAAGCTAATTGTCCTAATTTCCATGCAACTTTATCTTTCTGTTTCACGCGTTCCCTACTTATCTTTCATGTCCAAAAACAACAAATATTAGGTATCGAATCCAAAAATGTTATTATTATTTTTATTGTACCTACTAATCGTACAATAGCACAAGAGTTTTTCTAGAAAAGTCATATTTTATCAGGTTTCGATTCGATTAAAATCGATTTTTAAGTATTGACAAAATCGAATGTCGTAAACTCGATAGCATCCAAATGCACACACCACAGATAAGCTTCAATACTGTTCATTACAGCACTCCAATTACTAACAACAACCCTCACCTGTTCCCCGGGCGATGGTTCCGCAGGTACTCCCGCAGGTTCCCGTTGGGCGCGTACTCCACGATGACGTACAACGGCCCGTCCTGCGTGCAGCAGCCCAGCAGGTTGATGATGTTCACGTGCTTGCCGATCATCTTCATCATCTCCATCTCTGACACCAGCGCCATCATCTCTGCGTCGGTGTGACCCTCTGTAAGTTCCATTGCAATGTCATCAGAATCATTAGTAGGGAAGTGAATTTGTTCTTGTCTACGGATGTACTTGTCTGTTATAGTTTGTCGTCTTGTTGCCTACCTATCTATTTGTTTTTGTGTATCAGTCTACGAGTATCAGCTCTGATTAGTCTATGTCGTATATAATGACTCATGGAGAACAAAGATAAAAAGAACCGTTTCACAAGGCAGGATATTTGAGAGTGTGATCAATCGTGAGCAGTAAAAATAATAATCATTTGAGTCCTCACGACGTACGAAAAAACTTAGTAGTTGTCGATGGAGTGAGGTGTACTTAGACGAGGAATTAAATTTAATATTTGTGCCGACTTACCTTTCAACATCTTAACAGCAACAACAGACTGCACCCCAGGCTTCAAGATGCCAATGCACTCAGCCTTCACGACTTTCCCGAACTCGCCTTCCCCAAGGATCTTGCCGAGGCACAGAGACTCCCGCGGGACCTCCCAGTCGATGTCGACTGGCAGCTCGTACTCCGACATCATCATCGAATCGCACGTGTTGCTTTGGACTTGCTGCAGCTTCTGCTTCTCGATCTTTACCACTGGCATCAACTACGGATAGAATATGTTAATAATCATTATTAACCCAACAATCATATAATTCTTTAAACTTAACCTACTCGTAAGTTTACATAGTGTCTAAGCTATGATGCGTTGCCTTTCTTATAACATTGTTTCATTCTTTTCATATGTCTAAAACTTCTGCCTACTATTATCCCTTAATTATCTTTAATCGCTATTAATTTTTGGAGTCTAAAATTAAACTAACTTCTAAGGACTTGCTGCTAATTAACAAACAATTTCGTAATCGATAAAAGTCCTTACCAATCCTTCTTCTGTAGTATTTGGAGAGCCATTCATCTGCGGTTTCTCAACCGTTACTTTCTTCGTCCAATGTGTCACGATCACTGCTCTTGCTGTCTCTATCGCAAGCTCTTTCTTTATCTTTTCCCGTTTCAGTTTTTTGAAAATCATCACCACTATTATTGCAGCTACGAAGAACATTGCACCAAGGACCGCTGTTAGGATATTTATTAGTAGCGTATGTTTTCCATGGTCCAATGGTGCGGTAACGGGAAATGCTAAAACAATTGAAAAAAATGTATTTCAATTCATCAAAGATTAAAACTCGTGTTTGGACTGAAATTGCAATAGTGGTCTAGTTGTTTTTCACAAATTCTGCACACTAGACTTAAGGGGCTTTAACCAACAATATGAGAAGAGATCTTAGTCCAATAGTAGAACAGTTACGGGTTATGGGTTACGATAAAGAACATGAATGTGAATTTGATACGAGAAAGATTAATTAAGTACTTAAAGCAATTCATAATGATGCTCCATAGATCATGTACAATCGATCTAAATTTGCTACACTACGAATAACACTACTATAATTTTTTGTGAGAGAACAAAAATATGACACTGGGGAAAATCATAAAATAGGTTTTGTTTTAAATGGTCTCTTCTGACACTATTCACAAAAACGTATTATAGCATTGAAGATAGAAATACTTACAATCTACAACAGAAAGGTATCCTTTAGCAGTCGTATTGCCTAAAGAGTTGAGCGCAACACAAACATACCATCCTTCATCTTCCTTTGTAACATTGTAAAGAGTTAGCTGTTCGGGTTTGTCATCTGGATTTTCACTCTGTAATTATAATTTTACAAAATTAAGAAAATATTCAATCATATTAAAGAAATACATACAAACCTTTGAATAACTTTTAGGTAGTCTAAACAGAAATTCCATTCACGACACTTGTTATATTTGGCCACAATTATATACTTAGTTTTGAATACAAAGAAAGTAAAATTTTGGCAATAAGTTGTCATAATAAATAAAGAATGTACAAAAAGTAGTTAACTCATGCACTATATTTACTTTGATTTATCTTCCATAAACTATTTTAATCTTCACAAAAATATTTTTTTCAATTCATTCATCTTTAAAAAAAATGTAAATGAAGGTTGTTATTTCATGCACAATTTGTAAATTAACATATCAGTTAATATCTTTAACATAATGATGACACTATGTATTGATCAATTTAGTAGCATGCTGTTTTATAAAAATTACAAAAATTTACGCTAACGCTAAATAGTACCTAATAAGTAAAAGAACTCCTAATTAAATTAAGCTGTTCATTTTCATCAACACTTCAGATTTCTTAATCAGTTAAAAAATCATGCAAATTTTCAATAACACCAATCTACAAAACCCAATTTCATGCGTTAGTCATCAACCCTCACCGTGATAACTTTCTGATCATCTTTGTATATGATAGACTCTTTATTTGAACCGCCGTTATCGGTCTCATTGTAAATGTACTCGTCTTTCGTAAAGTACATCCAGTACACATACGGATGTAAGTCAGATAGGAATTCACAGCTAAACGTAGCCGTTTCATCAACCAACTTAGTTTGATTGACCGCTCCTTGCGTGAGTACTGGTTTTGCGTACAAACGTTCTATAAACAAATTGGTGAGTGTTAGTTTGGCTATCAAATAATTTACACGTCAATCAATCGTAAATATTATTAATTTATAGTTTGGAAATCGACAAAATTTAAAAGCAATAGCCTAAGACAGAGACAGAGTATTACCACCTAAATAACTTTTAATAAACCACCTCATTAAAACTAATAATCGAATAGCGGTAGTAACCACATAAGTTATTACTGTTAATACCATCACCCAAGACATAATATCTCAATGCACCCAAGTAATATTACAGAATACCTTCACCACATGGATACAATTAAACTAACATAAAATTTCATAGCTAATTTGTTCGAATAATTAAATGAAAGATACGATGAATCCCTTGACCTTAATTAACAATATGAAAATGATTGATATACATTTGTACATCTTGTTAAAACAATCTTCTACAATTATTTAAAGAAAAATACAATATTGTTGCTGAATAACGGATTTACCGATTGTAAAACAATACAATTGGTACGATTGTATCACAAGATGTACAAACATTTGCTATTGTAAATCCCACATCCGAATAAACATTTAAACATGAACTTAGAGGACCACCACCGGAATCAAATGTCAAGACCTCTATACGTAGTCCAGCAGGTATTGGAGCATCGCTTGGTCCCACATCAACGTCCCTTAACGAATAATTCATCGAAGGCCTGATCCAATACAAGCCAGGTTCCAGATCAGAAACCGGTGGACAAGATAGCTGGACCGTGTCGTTTACCAGAACCGTTATGTTTCCAGGATAGCCCTCTTTTATGTACGGTTTAGACGGGTATCGTTCTAAAGCAATTCATTGAAATCATCAATGTTGAATGTTGCTAATACTCAATACTCAAAGGTAGAAATACACTGACAAATAAATGGAGATTTAAAAAATATCTATACTTTGAGTCTCTTTACAAATATATTTTTTACTTAAAGTAATAAAGCTATCAATTATATAATTTGTAATACAACATATGCTACTAAAATTAGATCACTTAAAGAGCTTACCTTGAATGTGAAGCATATAAGTATGGCTGATGCATCCCAATTCGTTACAAATAAGGCAAGTGTAGTTGCCATTATCAGCTTTCGTTAATTCCTCCAATGAAATTGACCACCGGCCGTACGACGGTTGGAAATAAGACCTCGTTATGGGTGTACCGTTATTTTTAAACCATGTTATGTTCGGTGTAGGATTTCCTGTAAAAAATAATTTGTTATAATTTTCCATATTAAAATTATAGGAACTCAACTTACCTAGGTAAACTAATTCCATATAATATTATGTTCTATATTGATAAATATAAAATGTACAAAAATATTTACCTTCAACGGCGCATCTAAATCTTATGGAGCTCCCAGCCGGCTTCATTTCCATATTATACATTTTTAAAGGATGCTTGAATTTTGGTTTGAACTTCATCGTAGTATTATCAACGTGACCATAACTCTGATGTTCTTTTTCGTTTCTATCTTCAGGATCATCGTCTTTATTATCGTATTCCTTAAGTTTATTACTTCTGGTCAGTCTATTTATATCAGCAGTATAATTTTCTTCGATTTTATTATTATCTAACAGTGATGCGGCTTTGTACTGCGATAAAGTCTCCGGCATCGAGCGCTGCATAGGCTCATCTAAATCTAGGTCAAAAACATCGTAATTAGTATAAGGATATCATATTTACTTATATGCGAAAATGTTATAGTTGTAATAAATAAAGAAAAAAAGGCTTTAAATTACTCGTCCAGTGGGTATTGCAGCCTTTTCTAAAATATTTCTTAATAAACGCGAAATTTATGTCGAAAAACGTTAGAGGTATTTTACGATCTTTCAAGTATATCAGGTTAATTCACGCAGTTCATTTGTTATTTCAAGAAGTGTAGTTTAATTACATTTATTATTTTTACTGGAAAGTACTCTGCGTTAAAAATAATAAAATAAATAATAGTACTTACATTCTATGACAGAAAGGAATGCTTTATCAGTTGTATTGCCTAAAGCGTTCACCGCAACACAAATATACCATCCTTCATCTTCTTTTGTAACATTGTAGAGAGTTAGTTGTTCGGGTTTGTCTTCCAGATTGTCACTCTGTAATTATTATTTCTTTAGATCAATGGAGTAAGTTTTTAATTTTATAGGAATATGTTACTTAATTTAAATAATTCATTTTTCCTTATAAAGGTAAATAACAGCTATTCATGTTGTATTATATAAGTGATACGCAGTTAAAATCAAACATCATTATATTAATCCTAATATGTTAATCGACAATTTATTTGGTTCTTGTAACTATACCTACTTTCTTATAAGAACCAATTGTACAATATCATGTATGTGTATGAAAATGATATGACTTATAAATCTTACGGATAACCCACTACCTCATTAATTAAATTAAAAAAATACAAAATGATCCACTTAATACTTATAGACATCATTACTCACATTGATGATTCTCTGATCATCTCGGTGTATGATGTCGTCAGTCTCATTGAGAACAATTTCTTCTTTTGTAAAGTACATCCAATGCACATATGGACGTAAGTCAGATGAAAATTCGCAGCTAAACTTAGCCGTTTCGCCAACCACTGTAGTCTGATTAGAAACTCCTTGCTTGAGGACTGGTTTTGTGTAAAGGCGTTCTATAAACAAATTAGCATTTGTGTTAAAAGTTTGTCATCAAAACTGTTTTTAATATCGTCAATCTTCCAACAGACTATGGAATAGCGAAGAGATGGAACAGCATTAATTTACTTTAAACTATTACAAATGAATCAAAAACTAAGCTTACCTTGAATGTGAAGGACATACGTATGGCTGATGCATCCCAACTCGTTACAAATAAGACAAGTATAATTGCCATTATCAGCGTCCGTTAATTCTTCTAATGCTATTGACCATCGTCCATAAGATGGTAGGAAATTAGACCTCGATATGGGTGTACCATTATTTTTAAACCACGTTATGTTAGGCATAGGGTTCCCTGCAAAAGTTTACGAGATAATAAAACTCTTTCAGCTATTTATGTTTCTGACTAACGGGTGGAGGCTATTTTCGTTGACACGCCGAGGTGAAAATATTGTTTATTTACCCGCGTTTAAAACGGGTTACGGTCAGCATTTCTCATCAGGACTGATATAGTTTTCTTTTGTTGACCTGTCATTTAGCGCTGCTTTTGCTTAATAATACAATATGATACATTTTTTATAATAAAAATAATTAGCGCGTCCAAGATTGCCTCACTATCATTAACTTAAAAAAACAAACAGCATTAAACATTATACATATAATATTTACGTGTTTTGAATTCTGATGTAGTGATCACTCAGTCGCCTAGTCTAGATATATTTTACAGCTATAGATGTTAATTTTAAAAATATGTTATGTTAATTTAAATTACCTTCAGCTATGCATCTCAGTCGAACAGTAGTCCCGGGTAGTTTTGTTTCAGAATGGGTCATTCTCGTTGGAAATTTAAATTTTGGTGGAAATTTTTCGTCTTCTTCATACTCCTCATATTTGGAATCATATTCTTTTATGCTATAATTTCTGGCTTTTCTTCTTACACTAGATTCTGTTTTCCTATGTTCCCGAGGTGGTGAAACTTGATGTTGCAACAACAGGTCCGTCAAGGGCCTCTGTATATTTCCATCTGATTGATACTCTGTAAAAATCATAGTTTTAATAAAAGTTTAAGTTAGGACTAGTAGTGATTAACTTAGATTTATTCAGGTACTTTCGTGAATAGAATAGTCACATACTAATCGCCACTAATACACAATATTATGAATGCCGGAGGATATGTATATATTTTCCATTTGAGAAAAAAAAATAATAAGTATCTTACTTTAATTCGTAAGTTGAGAATGTTGTTTACGAGTAATCATTTCTTTATTAATTTTACCTTCTATGCTGCCTGCGTCGCGTTTTCGTTTGTGTTTTATTGTAACGCTCAACTCACGTCCGTTTTCATTCCTATTCTGGCACGTGTACCGGCCTTCATCCTTTGCTTGAAAACTTTTAATTCTTAACCTGTAAAATGAAACAAATTAAAATTATATTTTATTCTCCTTTATACTTCTTGAAGACACAATGGAGTTATTGACTAATTTTAGAATTTGCTTTTATTTTATAGACTACGCCTTCTTAAGTGCAAAAAAATGATAGCAATGAAATAATTACAATCAACTAAAAAAAATACAAATAAAATATATTTTCTCCCACCAAAAACGCTAACATAAATAAATTATAGTATAAACAATATACAAATATACAAAATTTTTAAATCAATACGAGTATTGTTCAAATATTTGCTTCGGTCATGTAATAGTCTTATATCTTCCATCGGATAAATGAAAATTAATGATCTAGTTTAGCTATCTATTGCGTATGCAGCAGATTTCTTGGGCATACTCCAACAGCGTTCTCGTATATTAGTAAATTCTACAATAAGAAGCACATGATATTCATTCCACGTTGTAAAGCTTACGAGCAATAATAATTTAGTGCAATATTTGGTCTCATAATCCGACTCGAATATAATCGTGTGATTGATGAAGAATGTTATGATCGACAGTTTGTTTTCAGATGCCTCGAATAGAATCGCAAGCTATATGGCCGTTGCATATGAATTATTGTGTGTTTTCAGCGTCTCTGAATAGAAATACGTAAATATTGATGCAAGCTCTTGTTGAAATGAAGTTTGTATACTGAATTTCCAAGTACTTTGGTTGCGATTTCCCTACGCAGAGGAAAATACTATCGGCTATTTTAAATCTGAAATAATTTGATTGCAAGACGATAAATTTGTCTCGGACGATTTACTTATAATACTTCGAATTCGGGTGCGTACTTATGAAAAGGATACATAAATCTATTCGTTTATTTGAAATAGTTATAATTATTTTTTATGTCTGTAACAATGAGCTGAAATCAAAATGAATGGATGCCAAGACAGATATCTACATAATTTATTATTATGAAGATAGTCGTCATATCCGCTCATAACGTAAAATTTAGAAATAGGTACATCTTCGAAAACTAAAAATTTGGACAAAAAGTACCATCATCTTCATCTTATTGATATTTGGGTACCTGGACCTTTTAACTGTTTTTTATGACTTGATTTTAGTTCTAATTCTATAAGTTGAACTTAGGTGAAGGAAACATGTTTTGGAAACCGGCACAAATGAGAATGCTGTATAATTTTCTCAAAAATGTGTGAGGTTCATCAATCACTTGGCCACTTGGCACTTGGAAAAACATGGACAACGATGGCCTTCAACAAAGAGACTTAAGCTTAGCACTGAGCCAGCGGGTTACAAAGGACTTCTGTTATTCTTACCATTGTCTCTGTTGTGAAATTTGACTGGTCGATAAGGTGTCCAGAGGTTTCCCGTTCAGAAACCATTTGATGTGCTGACCCTGGATTCTTGGTTTGAAGTCGCAAGTTAACCGTAGCTGTTCATGTGTCGTTGCTTCTATTTCTGGATTGCTTTCATCTGAAACAAAGGATGTGTAGATGAAATTGCTGCTCTCAATAAGTCTGTGTCGGATTGAACACGAAATTGACTATTTTGGTCCGACCACCTTCTTGTCTTGCTCTTGTCTAGTATCTCTGACTTTGTATTTATGTACCTACATTATGATATTGAAAATTATCTTGAAAACAAGATTAGCAGTTCTACTTTTATTTAAATTTTAAGACGATTTACAATTCTTAAAGTTGCTGACAAATTATTATTGTTTAATCCACTCGCATTCCAGAAAAAATCAAGCCAAAGTACCAAAACTGATACATACAGAATATGCTTAGTTTCAACTGCTCTCTTTCTTATAACGATAAAACTAAAAAAATAGGGTTTAAGATTTTTTTTTAAATAGTCTTCATGTTACCTGCATGTTAACCCTAACCTAACCTCACGTTAACCCTAAGACGCTCAGCAAAGTACCGTAACATCCCAAAATAGCATCGGGAGCATACACCTGAACGCAATAAATTCGCTCTAAATATATTATTTCAACGCCACCATTACGAGATATTGCTTCGAGTGCTCTGGTTAATGACCATTTACTTTGTTTTCGGTGCTGCGTAAACAGTCGCATCCAAGGTAAAGCGGTACAAAATATAAAAAACGAGAACATGGATTGAATCCAAGAGTAGGTAGAATTATAATTACGGTGTTATTTTTAGGATTCCGCATCCAAAGGTAGCCTGTTACAAGGACTCCGCTGTCTATCTGTCCTTACCCATGTCTATCATAGAGCTTTATCTTTTGAAGTATAAAATTTATCACTTAAATGTTACAAAAGTTTTCCTTACGAAGTTTTACTTAAGAAACTTGTATTTTCTTTGTTAATATTGAACGGTCGTAAGGAACCCTTTGTGCTGTCCAATTAGTTTAGCTTAGCCAGATCCATCTACTAAAGTACCTATAAATACTTACAGTCTAAAATATCCTTGCAAACAGAACATTCAAATCCCATCTTCTCACATCTAACGAAGTCCAAATTAACCGATTTCAAAACAGATATTGATGGATCCATGTAACCAAACACAAAATTCAATAGGGTAATAATTCCTGCGAATTGAGCTATATAACACGTAAAAACCAACAGAATGGCAAAGAGCATAAAAATCAATTGGCTAAAAACGTGCCGCACATGGCGTTAAGCTACATTCTAAAAATATTGAAGTAACGTTCGCCAAATATTGTGTTTACCCTCCTAACTTAGAAGCGGGTATTTTCGACTTCATTGGCTGTATCGCTTGTAAGACCTACATTGTTTTTAAAAAGAAAGATAAAGATCACAAGAATGTCAATAGATGGCACTAAGACGCACAATTTATGGATGAAGATAAGATGAACTGTCGCCGTGAAATCTGCTAAAGAACTAATTTATTTTGAATAACGGATTTGCCTAGAAGCTTGTAAGTTGACGTTACTTAGCAGAAAATCCCCAGCAATAAGCCTTTTAGCTAAAATAAATTATTATTTTTTTCTTTCGTCTTCGTGACTTCTTACCACCAGGGGACTCGTCTCCTTTTGACTCTACAATTTATGGACATTTAAAAACCGAGTAACTGCTATCTGCTACTTATTTAAAGTAGTTTTTGAATAATACAAAGTAGCATTTCTTCATTCTCGCTTTCTCTGGGTAAATCTATAACGGCCTTTCGAATTTCGGGACAGATGTAATAGGGCATCTTAGTGATGTTATTAAAATAATGTTATCGATGTCATGTTCATTGCAGCTGTATTTTTTGTCTTGTATGTGATACAACTTTAAGCTTTCAAATATATTTTTTATTTATGCTTTTGATAGCTGAGCGGATTATATACCTCCATATTTCTTTTTACATAATTTTTGGTGGAAATAAATGTTTTTGTACACATGAGGCTATTCACGTAGGTCATTTATGAATACTTCATGTAATTTATTTTGATTGCGTAATCTTTCGGTTTCACAGGATTTATTGTTTAGACTTACAATTTTTCATTTTTATTCAACTCACCACCACAGTACAATCAACTATATTACTTAATATGTATCTGAAAAAAGCTTTTGGTTCATTTATTTTTTCCACCATTCTATTATTTTTGAGGATAATTGACGAATGAAACTTATTCATAAGTTATTTCTTTTACAACCGCACATTAATCATTGTTACTTTACTCGTATTGCTATTATCGACATTCACAAGACTGCACTATTCCTTTCGCAAACTGCTCATTTAAAGGTCGGTTTTGTGGTCGCATGTGTTGAACAGATGTAAACCTGCAAGCCTACGCCCTTGGTCCCAAAAAACTTTCTCAGCCTTTATTTTTTCTCTCCAAAAACAATGGCAAGTTTCTTGTGGACGTGAGATTTTTAAGAATATGCGATAATTGTATGCGATCGATAAGTTTTGGCTTATTTTGTCGCCGGATGCCCGAAAGGATGTGTTTGCCGAATTTGGTTGGTATGTTACTTTATGCGTGAGAAAGGTCGTAATGTACGAGAACATATAACTCATAAACCTGTATTGGTGCCAATTGCCTGAATTTTATTGTATTTGTAAATCTTAGCTTCTCTTTAATTTCACGTGTTTAAATGGAAAAATCGCGAAATGTAGTATGTAGGCATATTATGTCATTCATACATAGTTAGAAATTAGAAACGAACAACCAATTTTATGTCAGCGGTCATAAATTATTAAAATATTTTGATATTGGCGTGCTTCTATTTTATTGACAATGTTTATATTTTTTGTGGCGTATTTTCTATAAAAATAATAATAGAATTAACGTTATTATTACTAATAATAATATAATTATAATAAAATTGAGTTCGTCTTTTGTTTTACATACAAACAGACGAACTAAATTGTAATGTCGGTATACCTCCTAAAAGTACCTACACGTCACCTAATAAGTATCATTATGTAAAGTTTCGACTCAATACAAAGAAAGAGTTGACCTGGCACGAGGACAAGACTGAATTAATTTGTGTGTATTGTTCCAAATTAGTATAATACCTCCATTATTGGGAAGATAATGTTCTTCTCCCCACATTGTCCAATAATCAACAATACACGAAATTAAGCTTTGTTGCAATGCGTTACGATTTGTTTATGCTAAATATAGCTTAAATTACTGAGAAAAAATAAAAGTTTTTGTTTTTAGGGTTCCGTACCCAAAGGGTAAAACGGGACCCTATTACTGAGACTTCGCTGTCCGTCCGTCCGTCCGTCCGTCCGTCCGTCCGTCTGTCACCAGGCTGTATCTCATGAACCGTAATAGTTACACAGTTGAAATTTTCACAGATGATGTATTTCTGTTGCCGCTACAACAACAAATACTAAAAAACAGAATAAAATAAATATTTAAGTGGGCGCCCATACTTTCGACGCCTCAGCGATAGTTTAGTTACCTTTCGGTCTAAGAGATGGCGTTATGCGTAATATGTGGCTACAATAAAACAATCAAATATTTAAGTGAGGCTTTCATACAACAGACTAGATTTTTTGGCGTTTTTATACATAATGGTACGGAACCCCTCGTGCGCGAGTCCGACTCGCACTTGGCCGGTTTTTTAATCTTCATCATCTCATGGATCAGAAATTAGTAAGTAAGTATGTTCGTATACTTCTATTTATGAACAGAGATCAGGTTTTGGTTAATAATCTACTTCTTTAAGGTGACCTGATAGAATAATCAGGCCAAATGTGGGGAATTCCCGAGTATATTCGAATTAACATAGTCGACTTCACGATAGCCAAGAGTCCTGAGGATTCGAATGTTTCACTGAGTGTTATAACGTTCATATTATATATTTTTTTCTATTTTTTCATATAACTCTTCATTATCTACTGTTTTCTCTTTAACGATAACAGAGTCCAACACGTCTCTATTTATGCATTAAATTCCAACCGTCAAAACCCCTGCAACTTCTTTGTTACCCATGTAACCTCTCACATCATTTTAGCGATAGTAAGCCCTGTTAGTTGTTGTTAGTAATAGTCCAGTTAATAATTGTTAGTAAGCATAGTAGTAGGTTAGTAGTAGTAGAGCAGAAGTCCGTGAAGGTGAAAATATGCAGACAAGTTCAAATATGCTTCAATCTTCATGTAATAACACATTCCTTTATCCTTAATATCTACTGGTTAAAGAATTTTTCTAAGCATTTTATTTACCTACGCTAGATTAATTCGCTCACAATGTGAGAACAAGTGGCGCTTTGCATTAAATGGGTGATTCGTTAGCTATTTTATGTGATGTATAAAGTCAAATTACAAAAGAATAACAATTTGTCTACGGCCGTCTCATTATCGCAGACAAATAGGCGAGATCTAATTTTGCTGCTTCGGTAGAGAGCATATTTATGCCTGTTACGTTAGCGCGGTTTATATTGTGGTCTCTTTGTATTCGTGAATATTCTTCATGATTTATAGTGTAGATAATAATTCCTATCATCATTCCAACATCGTGTGGTATACGTCAGTTTAAAAGGTCTATCCGTCTCAATCCTTATCCATTGTTCTAGATATACCTATCATTGTTATAGATTCGGATTGGTGAAATTTCCGTGGATATAATTCCATGGGTGAACACACCTTAAGGAAACTAGTCGGGCGAATCCGACAAAATAGTAACGTGAGGTAAGCCGCGTGATATACGTAAAATGTATTCAAACACTCACGAATCATTCAGTACTAACACCTTATGGAGTTAAGAAGCAGAAATATAAAAATGTCTACACGATTAATGCTTATGTTTACAACATAAACAGAAACATACTATACTATTATATGCTTTGAGCACACAGAAAATATGTATAAAAACAACGATTTAATCTAGACCTATTATTTTTGTGAAATTACAAATGGATGCTCTTTAAAAACGGTCAAAGACCGTTGAACTTCAGACAAAATCATCAACTATCCCAGAAAGACAAAAATCTATACTTATAATAAATCTGTAGAGGTCAATTCTGTACATTAAATATATTTCCAAAATAACTATCAGGGGGTGATTAGGGATCGATACTGATGCCAAAAATGCAATCAGTAAAATTTTTGTCTGTCTGTCTGTCTGTCTGTCTGTCTGTCTGTCTGTCTGTCTGTCTGTCTGTCTGTCTGTCTGTCTGTCTGATGTATAACCGTTATAGAAACAAAAACTACTCGACGGATTTTAACGAAACTTGGTACAATTATTTTTCATACTCCCGCGCTGGTTATAGTATACTTTTCATCACGCTACAATCAATAGGAGCAGAGCAGTGAAGGGAAATGTTGGGGAAACGGGAGAAGTTACTCCATTTTTTAAGCTTCCGTCGCGTTTGCAACCTTAATGGTTAAAGCTACACAGAAATCATGTATGACGGAAATGTTCTCCTTAAAATTATATAAAAAATATTCCACGACAGCATATGTCTATCTTTTATGGTTGACTCACAATAACACGTGTAACTCCCGATAGCTTAGCAGTTCGAAGCTTTCTGATTAAGTATACCTATATTTTATCTACTCTTACGTTTATGACACTTAAGTGGGTGAAATAAAGGGGTGAAGTTTAAACGAAATTCACGCGGGCGAAGCCGCTGGCAAAAGCTAGTATCGAATAAAAATGTATAATATGGAACGTGAATCTTTTGTAATTCAGTGTTGTATGGGTTTTTGATAGCTTGGATTGTATCCAAAAAGAACTTGGTACGTGGGAGTGAGACACATTCGAATACTCAGTATGAATACGTCTTGCCAATCAAATTTTGTTACTAATGATTATATTTTTCTTCGTCTTATGTGGTAGGTAGTTGTGGTACGTATATTGACTTATCGTAATGTTGAAAAAAATAGATCTTCTGTAAATATATTTGATCTAATCTAATGAAGAAACTTTGAAACTTTTTAAGTTTTTTAAATTTGTTCTGTCATATTCTCATCCTTTTAAAAGGTCTCCCTATATTATTAGTGCATGGACATCGGACATATTTAAGACAACATGAATAAACAAGACCCAGGTATAAGGATACCCAGGGTGAGTGCTCAAGTAATCAGGTTGTCTTTAGACTTATATTTTCTTTATACTGACGTTTTGAATCAAAAGTCAACTTGCTTCGTTTAGAATAACGAACCCTAAAGAAAAATATCAGTCATGTTCATTCAAGCTATCTAAAATAATGTATCACGAAATATATTTTGATTTGTTATAAAAAATACATATACCTATTATCAGTAAGATCCTAATGAATGTTTGTAAAGAAGACATACCAGCCAAGGCCAGGCCACACGTATAGGTGGTAAAAAATTAACTTCCCGTTAACAATCCCTATCACTGCTGGACCCAAAACAACGATACAACCATCTACACCTTGTAGACTGACACGACGACAACACATCGAGTCATTTCTCATACAAACTACGCCGTTTGTCTCTTCCCATGATATTTATTCACACGACATCGCATCTAACTCATAACTTTCTTTAATATCAGATAGCTTCAAATCTAAGAAGATTTTATTTTTAGTGCCGTTGACTGTTTTATTAGGGTCGCGAAAATGATTTATGTTCTTATGAAAGTGCTCTTTTTATTTGCAAGTATTAAGCAAGTATATTTTTTTATATTCTTAGAAGACTGTTATTTTATTAATATTTGCGTTTCTTGTTGTAGTTTTACACTTACAGAAAACCTATATAGGCCTCTATTATTTGACGTATAATTTCAGTCTCCAGTTACCATGTATTACTACAGGCATTACCGGGTCTTGGCTCCTTAGTCCTCACCACATAGAGTATCTTAATGTGGCGCTATGCGTGTGTAACGTTATGTAAAAAATCTATGTAAATTCAAAAGTTCGATGGACAATTTATGTAAAGAAACAAATGCTATGGTTTAAGAAATTAGTGCACTCAATATAGGCAGTGGAAATTGTTATTAACGTCCAAGTAGTCCATTGACAGAGGTTAATACAAAAGGACACTATACACCAATTTGATGACTTCCGATTTCCTACGGACGAACTTGTAGCTTCTCAGAACATTAGTTGCCAGATGAACGATATAGGAAGGGCTTTGTTCTTATATTTAAGAACACCAATTCTTTGCTTAATGTTATTGTTTAAACATATCGTTGTGATCGAAACATAAAGGCGTATAGTATATCGTTAAAACTTTTTACAGAGATACACCTTTATGTAACGTTAGTATCGATATATTAAACGCACCCATATATTTTTTTAAATTGTTTTTACTAAAAAGAGAATGATTATGGATTATCCTACTTTAATTTATTTTAAATTATGAGAGGTCAATTTTTTCATAATATATTGAGTTCTCCTAAATGGCTATTAAAAATGACTGAAGTCATTAAAACATTTCATGTTTTAAGAGAAGCAATTAAAAAACTGCACGCGAGACACAACGCGTTAAGTATCAATGTCGTTTCTAAAAATGATACTGCATCGCTTAAAACCGAAGTGTGCGGTTCAAAAACCAATCCATTGCTCAATTCTACACCTTATAGTCCAAAAATAAAGATGTGACTGAAGTTTTTCTGGTCTGTAGATGAGATTGTCGTTGTTTTGAAGGTGTCGCGTGACAACGTCACATTGGTTTTGGCGTATGACGTTTGGAAATAGCACCGTTTCTGCCGATGGTGTAATTTTCTGTCACAACTAATTTTATTAGATGAGCCGAGTTGTCTCAGCGAAGAGAATTGATAAGAGCTATAAATCATTCGTACAAGATGTTTTTGATTTGCGAGAAATGATCTTGAGAGTGACGTGAAATGTGACTTCTGAGTTGGGTTTTATTTAGATTTAAGATTTTGAATTTTTATAAATATTAGTTTTAAACATTTAAACATAGAAGAACGAGTCTTAGTATTTCATCAAAGAGTTAAAATATAAATCTATGTTTACATAGAGCAAGGCAAGGCTACCATTTTTTAGACGATCGCAATGTTTAAATGCTTTTTACATTAAAAATAGTTATAAAATCACTCTGATACGGCCTTTTAGTATTTCTTTAGTACCTACTCCAAAAATCAAAAAACTACCGGAAAGGCGGAAAGGGGAATTTGAGTAATAACTAATGAATATATTCACGATTGTGGGAAGTAACTTCAAAAGCAAATTTTTGGTAGGAAGCTATTACACGACCTACACAGAACTGTAGAAGATGAAAAGAAAATTTTATTTTTAATCGCCACAATCGTTGTCGCGGCCGGAATATAAAATAGAATTATTAAAAAAGGCGACAACGACACATCCGTTTCCTCTGGTTCGGATTTCGGTGGTAACGTTCGTTCGTAAGGTTAACCTCAATATCGATATCATGTAGACCAAGCAGTATTAATACGTGACCTTTTTTGACTTGGCTTCAATATTGAATAGCAACAATTTTTGGATTGGATTTTGATTATTGGTACAGATTTTTAATTTAAAATAATTAATTAAATTTTTTATGATTCGTTCCAGTACAAATTATTTTTATGAAAATAAAAACATTTCAATATTCTTCTTGGCGAAGATATTAAATGTCATATCCAGCTGCACCTATATTACAAATAAAAACACGGTTAAACAAATGAAAAGAAAAATTCAATTAATTTTTAAAGGTATTAAATCTGACGACTTCATAATGTTCTTGATATAAAATCTCATCAGACCCAAAACTAGATTTCTCGTAGTCGTTCTCGAATGCAGTTAATTTACAAGGATGTAAAGTTAAATGTAATCATACTGTTACCCATTTCCACAATACGTGAACTGCGAATTGCAATCCTTTATTGCAAGCCTACTGGGGTTTGCATGAATGAAGATGAATAGACGCGGTCTTATATTGACTGTTTTTATTGGCTATTCCTTTTCATAGTTTACAATTGTAACTAACTACACATCTACCTATATGTATATACACTACATGATCATTTGCATCAATCATTGCTTTATAAAAAAGTCTTTCGTTCATCGTAAAGTATCAAAAGCCGTTTGACGTACTCTATAAACATGAAATTAATGAAAATGAAAAAAACGAAACAGGGGGTAGTTTAAAATTCGTAGACGTTCGCTAGTAACGAATTTTGGCATTTCCACTCCTCAGTGAGAGTTTGTTTTAAAATTGGTCAAAAGTACTTCCACGCAGGTCAAGCCGCGAGCAAGAGTTAATATTATTGAACAAAATTCATATCTAGAACCTTAAATCTTTTCCTTGTTAAGAATAGATAAGGCTGATAGCGGAATATAATAAATTACATCGATGTCTTGCCTTATATGTAGTTCCTTATAGAGTTATTGTTAAACTAAAGCTAGCCCAGCAGTGATGTGTTCTTAATGCTCTATTTTGTAGCACTTAATAAACAACTAAGTATACAACAGATTTCATACATCTCTATAAATGTATTTTATTTGTCTTCTCTTTTAATTTCATCAAACACTACTTCTCACTAAGTAATATTATGTTTTGCAAACCTTCTACTCAATGTGATGTCTAAAAACGTATAAAGTATCATTAACCTTTCGCGAAGTATCATGCTTAACACGCAAATATTTACGGTCACGGAAAAGTCAGCTCAAATTTCACATGAAACACGATATTACAAGGTAATTGACAAGTGACACTTGCACGCAAATACCTAGTCTCCGAGAGGCGAAATGAAGTTATGATGTTATGATCCTGCTATGATCAAACGATACTGCTCGCATAGCGTTAGATATTTGGCCTAATGACTAGACTAGATTATGTAAGTTGATGTTAAGAAGAAATTTCCGTAAATACAATATTTCCTGTTTTGGAGATGGCAAATTGTGAGTTAAGGATTTGCTTAAAAAATTATATGTTTCATGCAACGTTTACGCTGTTTGTTAGGGACATTTCTTAGTTTGATATTATTGATATTATTTAAACTATACTAAAAAGCTTAAACCGAAGGTCAACCAGTACTGCATGGGTTATCTTTTCTCTTTTTTAAGTGTAAATTATTGGCTTTATCATAAACATTTATATTTATAGGAGGTCGTCTATTGCCATATTTATTGCATTTAATATTATAAAATAGTCTTTACGATAATTTTTCCACGAAAGCTTATAATTTTTGCTATCGGTACTTTGATTTAATGGCATTCATTGCTGAATAGCTAATTTTATGGTCCTTTACTACTTTCTAGTACCTACTACTTGTACTACTCGTCTGGTTGAAATATTTTTTGTCTACCGCATATGTTGAGGGGTCGCTCGGCTGGAGTTTATTTATAGAGGTGCGCGTGCGCCAGTTTCTTTTGGATGCTTTCAATTAGTTTGATTTGTGGAAAATCGATTTCACGGAACTTACGATGTTCGGAGCGCGTAATGATCTACATGTGAATCGGATCACTCACCTATATGATCGGGGGAAGTTCATATTTCATTGACGTTTCAGCCACTAAAAATAGAATACCGGTCTTATAGAATACTCATATTTATAAGTTACAGCGGTTCAGTTCTAGTGTTGTCTTCGGACAGTTTTCTTGGGAATATTTCGATAAATATGGTGAAAATTTCACTAATAACACTTATAATGACTGTACCTTAGGAGATAATACTTTTAAAGAAGCACTAACTTTATACCGATTTACGTAAAATAATGTATAATAAATAAATAAATGAACAAAATCCAATTTACGATGCCACGTACAAATGTGAATAACGTAGGTGTATAAAAATCTTAAATCTGTTTCGTAACACGGATGTTTAATCTAGTATCGTCGTTTATCCAAGATCTATAGGAGTGTTTCGCTTCACCTCTTGATTTACACCTCATATTTTATCTGTGCAAAAAGCTTGGATTTATTCTAACAGTCAGAACAGCATAAATTCGTCCAAGCGTCGCATAATTGGCCGCGTCTCATTAGATCAACTGTACGTTCGGGTTTGATGTGGAATTCGTTATAATTTCATGCCACACAAATGCCAGCTTTCTGCCTAGGCGATTAAGGTACATTTGAGATTGACGGCGGGCTCTAAAAATGTCCTTAGTAAAGTTGCTCACAGGTTAAATTGAACTGTGAACACCGGTAATAAGTTCGGTTTTGGCAGAGAGTGGCAAGTATAGTCTACGGCTGACTCGCGTCGTTCGGTCGCTTCCTTCGCAGTTGTAGGTATTGCTTTAATTTCACTTTCTGTCTCCTCCAGTGTTTTATTGTTCTCGCTGGTCAGATCTCCTTGACGGATGCCCACATTAAATTAACGGATGGTTTCATGGCTACGCTTGGTGTTATAATAAGAGTCTCTGTACCGCTGGTGGCATAGACAACACAAATAACCAATTCCTAACACGCATGATCCGAGAACAAAACATTATCTATCACGTAAATATCTGCCCCGTCTAGGAATCAAACCTTGCTTCGCATGCAATTCGAGGAATGTTATTATGTATTTAACTTATATGTACCTAATGTATTAATGTATAACACGTATAAGATTATATATTATGTTACCTAGTAATAACCAGTAAAGTTAACGTTAAGGTTTACAGTTCGATATTCATTATTAAAGAACGCGCCACGATTTTAGTAAACTCGACGCTTTATACGCTCCTGTCTAAAAATAAAGTATAACACGATTTCGATATTCCACTGGTTTTCCAATTTCCTTCCGGGTCATCTAATTTAGCCGTCGGTGGCACCAAATAACGGGTGAGTAGGAAACCATTAGTCACGGGCATCGCTTCCCGGGACATTACGGACGTCTCCCAACCCCGGATATTAACGCTAGATTTAAAACCTCAAGGAAGTGACGGAGACAGAAGGAATAGTTGAACCATCGCTAACAATGATATCGAAGATGCTGTTAAAGAAACAGTTTTTACTAAGACCGTAATAATGTTCGTACTTGAAGAAAAATCTTTGTTGGCTTTGCAAGAATACCTCACGCACGAAGATACATATGTGCGATTTAGCACAGTTGCATAAATCTATGGCAAAAATTCAGAAAACCAAATCGTATGCTATATAATTAATCCTTTATTAAACAAAGTATCAATGTCTACGAACTGTGATTAAATGATTAACCATCGAATGTCGAATATCAACTGATAATAGTTGTTAAGTAATGACCAAAATTCGATTAACTGTAAATGTAAAAATGAAATTCACGTCACTTTCCAATTTACAGGCATCGAACAGGGGTTATTGTTGTCGAATAAATTAGGTTTGATCATTTATTACTGTGGTACATAATAACGATGCTTCATAATCATGTTAACATTGAATAGATGGTTAACAAATTCGGACAAGCAGAAAATCATTTCATATCACTTAATGTACTGGATCTTAAGACGTCTTATTTTCAACTATGACCATTGCTACAGTATACCAATAGTGTCCTTAATGTAATATGATAGAGTCGATTGTTGGAGCAACGGGTGATACATAATCCAGAATCCAATATTACAAGCCATTGAATATAATCATGAACCATGCAGATTAACGATACAATTTATAATCAGCGCCGACGTCAGATCTTGTTGGAGATAAACTGGTTACAACGTTATGATTAATTTCGCTTTCAAAATAATTGTATCTAAAATGCTTTCCCCTATCTCCGGTAGTTTACGGTAAACGTTATTTATTTGTCGTAAGACCTCACAAGTTGAAATTAATCGTCACGCGATTATATTTACATAGTGAGTATAACCTGTAAGGATTAGAATTAGAAGTTCTAAATACAATACGGACGGGCAAATTTTCATACGAGGAAGCTTAAAAAAGTTGGCCGACAATAAATTACACATTCTTGATAACATACAGGATTAGTAAATTTTGAATAATATGCGTATATTAAAATGCGTAAAATTGTATTACACAGGTACCCACCCACCACTGATGATAGTGACTAAGATAAAGAAAATAGAATGCCAGTTGTACTTGGTGAATACAAGGAAAACAACGTGAATCCAACAACAAACTACGTTGATCCGTCATAGTTTGCGCGAATCGTGCGCCTGCGCCCCGACTTCGGATCACTTGCGTCAGACAGCCAAACAATAAGAGGATTTGTTTATGTACGATTGTTTGACACCGTAGGCGTAGGTCAGGCGCTTCATGCTTTGGCTCAATAAGGAGCACGTAATTATATAGGAGATAAACGAAGAGGCAAAGACAAAAGCAAATAATACAATGGAAATGGTGTCAAATTTCACAAATGAAATTCGAAAGTGATTTTGTGACTTGATTCTGCAGTCTATTAACCCTATTGATATGTTGAAGTGGATTTAATTAATGCTCTTAGTTATATAATTTCCTCACGATGTTTTACTTTACCGAAGATAATCAAAAATTAAATTCTAATACACATAACTTTTGATAGAGGAGCATGCAGAATTTGAACCTGTATACTTTGGTAAAGGATTCCAACGTTCAAACCTTTTCGGTATCACTGTAGTTTGACATGTAGTCATACATAATAAAGTGGTTATAACTTTAACGCCCTATTCAGGCCCAAGCACAGTTAATCATCCTGGCACCTTATTCAAATCGTCACCTCGCTGCCATTCCATCAGTATATGCAAACATGTCAAAAGCTATTATCTCATCACGTCTATCGGGACAAGCGTTACATTACCAAATTCATTGGCATTGCGTATAACTGTACTCGTGTGGCCGATTAAATGTAATGTATGCCTTTGTATTCAATACGAACGTCAAGTAACACCTCCATACGTGGTGGCCTCCAATGCAAACGTTATGCAGTTATATTATTAATATCGTATTGGTCGCTAGGATGACTTATCGCTGGCTATATTGGAGGTTTATGTTACTATAAGTATAGGTGTAGTTTTGTTTTTATTTGTCTTTGTGAAACGATAACTTAGACTAGGTTTTATACACCTTTCAAAGATATCTTGTTTGCAATAACATCTGTATGATAAGTCAAGAGATTTAGCTGTCAGTTCTTTGCTATTCTTGTTTGAACATTAATTTGTTCAAATTCTATGGCAATGTAATCAAATAACATTAAGCTCCATTACTGAAGTTACGATCGCACAAGAGTCAAACCTACTCAACAATGGCCGTGTAAAACAATTAAACATCCGAATCCAGACCAACAATAGACGGTTAAACTCCTTAACAGGAGATTACTGTCACAATTTAGACAGATTCAGTTAAAGTATTCGATGCTATTAATGTAATGGCTCTAAACAAATGTCTATCCTGTAAGTGTGAAATTCACCGGATGTTATCGAACAGTTGTTTATAATTCGCCGTATTAATAATCGAAATATGTATATTCTGTGTGTGAATTCCGCAGAGAGTGTGCCACACGTGTTGCTCAGGAGTAGAATCCGTGAAACTAATGCAAAGATTAGGTATTTCCGTTAGTCCACACTCCCGCGCATCTCAGATGCTTAGCCTGTGACTCATATTGATCTTAGCGAAGTAGACACGTCGGTTGGTTAAGTAGAGCGTATTGGAATTTGATTTAATCCACATTGAAGGGTTACGAACTGTACGAGGGAAAAGGAAGGTATGGCGGTAAACGCTGAGCGAGACAGGAAGATTGAATCTGATTTCCGTGATTTTAGATTAGAGGAATAGTTAACAGCATCTATCAAAACAGATGTAGTGATAGTTACATCCTGTGATAATTTGTTGGAAATTAATCTTGCTGTTGGTTTAGACGCAACGATTTCTAAAGCTGTATTAAATAATATGATTTAGAAAGAGCTAGAGACACGCCTATGATTTACTGGTACGTTTCATATGCAATCGCTTACGATGTATTTGGTTCTATAATATAGGTACTCTAAGTATACAAAAAGTGATCAGAATTGTTGTACTTTTAAAGTCTAAAGAAAGTTTTGGCTCATATGTGTTTTGATAATAAAAAGACAATTTTAACATAAATATGAATGTAATATGCAAACAGTACTAGTTATAAATAATTTACGAATCGTGTCATTGCGAGTTTGAAGCAAAAAACATTGACTGCTCATTATCCGCTTGAGTTGCGTCGCTACGGACGATTCCTTCAAACCATGTCTCATTACTTCAGTTATTCATGAAAATAATAACCCAACCGCAAGCAAAACTGTTGTAATAGAAAGTTTCCATGAAACATTGGAGCCGGGTGATTCACCAGGTCTCCGAGTCGAGACGTCGGCCAGACTCCGAAAGAATAACACGACTACTGCTTACTCACCTCGCATGACCAACACTTGTCATATTGATAGCCAGAAATAGAACAAGTCTGAAAGTTTTATGGGTTTATTACTCATGAGGGCGAGATGTCATTTAGGGAACATTGCCTTTCACGGAGTTAAAATTGTCAAATGAAATAAAATTGGAAGTGGAGATTCGCGTCATTTCAAATAGGCCGCAGTAAATTTTCAGGGCTAAACTGATGACATGCATACTTGTTTAAACGTAAAAGTAAATAATATCCTACAAACTTAGGATTTTATAAGCACCATCCTCATAAGTTTTGAGGACACATTCTGTTTCAATATTTATTTGGGATCGACTACTTAATATTAATAAGATATTTCTTTCATGAAA
Organism: Hesperia comma; assembly: GCA_905404135.1. Taxonomy (NCBI): domain Eukaryota; kingdom Metazoa; phylum Arthropoda; class Insecta; order Lepidoptera; family Hesperiidae; genus Hesperia; species Hesperia comma. The sequence continues at coordinate 11,567,187 of FR990034.1, forward strand.
TTTTGCCTTTACTGATCCTCGCACTACTTCGATTCCGCCACAATTTTCATAATTTGGTCGATGATTTATTATCAGTAAAGGTCCGAGAACAGTTCGAATCAAGTCGATTGCTTGTTTACTTACGAGTACGAACTTTGTTCACATAATTATCGGTGACTTTAACCGTAGTAATGACACAAAAGCGTAGTACATAATTATGTTACCTATGTAATAAAGATTACCTCACCAAAACTTATTTCATTAATCAGCAGGATTCTTATAAAATTATGAATGTTTGCGTCAGTGAAAATTCCCCAGACGCTAATGCATTATCGAAATTGTATGCTTCCTTTTTGCAATAGGCTATGAATTGGAGATTTTTTGTGAATCGTTCATTTTTATGCACCATGAAGTTGCTAATAAAGTTAGCATCTTTTTGTGCGTCTAGCTTTTTGTGAGTCTGTGTTAGATAACGGTATTGACTGGTCAATGCAGGACAATTTGTAGAATCCTGTAAAAATAAATGCAAATTGGAACTAAAAAGTCTCTGCCATTTCGACACATTTACTTCTTTTTTACTTGGTAATTTATTATGAGATCCATCATGGCCTACTACTGAGCACCTGTCTCTTCTCCAAAGGGATTAAGGCCATCGTCCACCACGCTGGAAAAGTGCGGATTGGTAGACTACCCACTCCTTTAAATTTTGCGAACTCTCCAAGCATTTCTCACGTTTTTCGTGCGTGCCCTGGGATTCGCACCCGTTCCTTTGAGTAAGAGGCCGAACTCTTAGCTGTTAGGCTATACAACCGCTCAAATAAAATATTTCAAATTATGCTTAATTCAAAACCTTCTACTAATATAACACACGAAAAGAAGGGACATCTGAACATCTAAAGAAGGGCATTTGAAACTTAAGTCGTGAATTTAGTGTGATTTCTGGTAAACTAAGCGATCCGAGTATACCTACCTAATTTAAAAGCAGTTAATTTACTATTTAGTAAAACTATGTTTTGGTATTTAACGAAGCGCTAATAAATGAACCAAACATAAATAAATAATCGGTTAATTTTCTTCACATGTTTTACATACCTAGGTGATTCATAATTGGTTAAGATCAGAGGTTCTTAGAATCAACATTCTTAGGAGAAATATCCGATGTAGTTTGTTACTAAAAATTATTGTTTTTTTTGGCTATACAAGATTATCAGAATCAATTGCAACATTTTTTGTGAGTAAATTGATTTATAAGTAAGTGTTTACTTTTAACCTTTTTCGTCTTATTTTGTATTTTTTCACGACAGTCTTTTATTTTATAAAAATTGTGTAGTTAATGCACTCAATTGATTTATTACACTTTGCATTTTCACTGACTTCAAAAAAAGGAGGAAGTTCTCAATTCGTCTGTTTTTTTTCTTGTGTGTGTTACCTCATAACTTCGTACTGGGTGTACCTGCCGATTTCGATAATTCTTTCGACATTCGAAACCTAATGACTGCAGTCTGGTTCCATTTGAGCGACATCTGATGAGTGGGTTTGTGTTATCCCGAATTTGAAGTCGGTTCTTTTTTTTATAAAAAGTTAGTTACTCTTTATTTAGTGGTGTGTTAAATGACGTTTAATATTTTTCTTTTTTTATTCCGACAGAATCGCGTTAAGTTAAACAGACAGGTGACGCTGCACAGCGGCCATAATAATGTTTGTACTACTCTTGAGAATGTTGAATGCTGTCTGTAAGTAGCTGCACTCACTGGTGCTAAGTGGGCACAGAGCATGTTTGTAGTATCTGTATTTATTTTTATACGTCGGTTTATTATAAAAGATCCTCTCCGAATTGTAAAGCTAGTTATAAGTGAAAATCTTCAAGATGATACTGAATAAAGAAATAAATACCTAAGTGCTAACACACTCACATCCCCGCACTAGGATTCCCTGTGTCCTGGCACATAAACCTCTGCCTCGGCCGGGAGTCGAACCCTCTTCGCAGACTGACACACCAACCAACCAGCTATACTAAATAGTCGTCAATATACGTTTATTAAATTAGAAACATCGTAATTTAATATTGACTTGTTCTAAAGCATTCCTCACAAACTGCATCCCAATTTTATGCAGCGTTTTTACAACAGACTATTTAAAATGTTCTGCTTACCTGCTTTTATATTTACTGCTATAATAATAACACTATGATACTCCTATTAGGTACTTGTGCATCTTCTACTCGTGCTTGTCGACAAATCTAATAAATCCATGTTAACTTTGTATCAAGAACCTTACTTCAGTACTCACGACATGAGTAAAATTAAACTCATGAAATTCAACATATAAAAATAAGCAGGCTACAAAGATAACTTAATTGACCCAAAATAGACAATAATCCTTTCAAAGCTTTTACCATCGGCTACGGCTTTTATAATCTCGAAAACATCATACCAGGAGCTACTTGAAGTGGTTTAGTGGTGTGGTTTTACTAGTGTAGTTAACCAAACAATAGGTAGGTACTTAAACAATTTTTGGACTCTTAAAAAATCCTTGGCATTCAGTTTCTGGATTCCTTATCGAATATTTTTTACAAACATGGTTTAATGTTTTGGAGTAACTTAACTGCAGTCATTGACTAGTTTTCAGATTCCTCTGCTATCCAACCACCAAACGACTTATTCCTTTCTTTTGTCTCCTTTTGTTTTTCTTAAACTTTTTTTCTAGGAAACATTGATGATACCTTTAGTGTTGCTGATATCCGTGTCGGTGATCACTTACCATCAGGTGTCTTACCTGCTAATTTATCGGCTATTCACATAATAAAAAAGCCATATTATAAGAAGGAATTGTAGAGGAATCTGACATAAATAACTGCAACAATGCACTCAGTAGCACTGCATATTTGACTAAGAATTTTGCTTAAAACGGTGCTAAAAAGTAAAGCAAAGTGTACGCAGCGGTATTTCTATTTTAGGAACTAAACATTGCGCCCGGCTCTGTCCGTATTTAGAGTACTGGAGTTCAAGGGCGTTACATACTGCATTGTTACTGAATTGCAGTAGAATGTACCTAACAGAAGAAGTTGTATTTGAGCTAAGGAAGAAAGTGGAAAGTTTCATTAAAGAACATTTTTTGTGATCAAAGAATTTAAAATAAAAACTAATGTTTAGTGAGTATCTTCACACGTTACAATACTATAATAACTACCGTCGAATGGAAGTATACCAGGGATAAATTTATGTCGTCAGACATATTGTATATCTATTATGATAGTTATAATATTAGATTTTCCTAGCGAATAACGCAAAGGCATATCTTTGGTAGGTACCTATTGCTTATGACTATGGACAACAGCGAAGACAACAACCATCATTGCCAGGGAACCCAAAAAAGACTAAGTAATTTGAGATTTTCTTACAGTCGACCAACCAACAGTCGGGTCATCTAATGGAAAATGGTCACAAAAGCCATAAACTATTCATTCCGCTTCAGAATTCATCCATCACGCATTCTTCACTTGGTCCATTAACCATTCTTTCAATAAAGCACCAGATATAAATCGGAACGCCTGCAGCTATAAAATTTACGTTCATCCAAACTATTCGAAGCACACAATCTGGTCTATAAAGACTTCTTTCCTTTTGCATTTCGATTGGCAAAGGAGCATTGAACCTTCATCAGAAGATCCAAACCTTTTTATGAGCCATCTGGTCTCTTAGCCTATTAACCAAGTTCAAGGGCGAGAACAGACAGTATTGTTTATGTAGAATTCAGAATGAGTAAAGGAGTATTCACTGATCACCGTTTGTTTTGGCTCATCTAATGTATGGTAAATCTGGCCTTCGCATCGAAGTAAAACAAACAATAGTTAGTCTGGATCGTAAAAGAAAATGTAAATAGTTCGGTTGGAAATAATAGATGAATGTATTAGATGTATAGTGACGGCAAATAGATTCATGATGGGCCACGAGAAATAGAAGATATAGAAGCATTTTCAGGTGAAAAGTTACTTGCATCTTGGGCACCAAAATGATCTTCTTTCATTAATTTCATGCAAATTTTTTACTTGTTTAATTAATTTCAATAACAGAGTTAACGACTGATAAAGATAATAGTTTTAGAAACAACTCATAACACATCTACTATAGTTAATAATTAAAGTGACAAGTTATGTTAGTGTCTAAGAACAAACACGCAAATACTCTTTAGCTATATTTCTGGTAGTAAACCATTCACCACAGTTCTTATGTAGAATATGCCCATAAGAGAAAACATTCCACATTGATACCGAAGCCATAAAACAGAGACGTCTAAAACGTCTTATTACGTCGGAAATTAGTTCGAAGGCCAATAAATGCCGAGCCACCAATAAAACGTGAATAAATTCATTACATTTCCTCCAATTTGGCAGCTAATGTAACTCACGTCTATACAAAGAAATTTAGCTACAAATCCCCTGTTTTCCTAGTAAAGCTAACCGTCCTGAAATGTGATACGAACTGTTTATTATGAAAACAGGGGTTCCCAGTATGGTGTGTTTGAAATGTTCCGTGTAAAAAGCACCAACTTTGGTAGCGAAATGTTTGATACCTTATAAACTCAGGCTGAAATTAAATATGAAAGAAATCAGTTTGGAGAATCAATTGACTTTGGGGCTAAAGACAATGTGATTGACCGAATTAATGACATCAGGCGCGGTCGAAAGTTAAATGGGTGATTGTTAGTGACAGTCATTTCTTGATCGTTCTTCAGAGAGCATCTTCTACTGGTGGTCCCGGTTGTTATTGTTAATCAAGAATTAATTAATATTACAAGACTGAGCGTTATAACCATAAGCGGCTGACATAAAAGCGGAATAAAAATAAACGACATAGGCATTCGTTTTTTATAAAATTCTGGCCACTTAATTGCAGAGTGGTGATGGAAGCTACATTGATATGAGTTTGCTTTGCAAAGGACCGCTAATAAGGCGAAACCAATAACTAAAGCATGTTCAACAGTTAAAACAACAAGCATTATAATGACCTATTATACATTCGTGCGCTCTCACGTACTTGTAGGTAAACATAAGTTTAAGTAGTTTGAAAAATTTGCAATGCAAATATGAATACTGTCTTTATTACCTACGAAATAAGATCTTAAATCTGCAATTTTCAGTCAAATCCCATATACAATAATTACCTTAGCACTAAGGATTGGCGTTTAAATTTTTTACAGTAATTTTTTGCGTAACTTGACACGATGTCTTTTTAACGTAAACAAACAGAGACAAAAAGGCTATAGCAATAAATCTGCAGTCGAACGCGATTAGAGAAAAACATAGAGTAGCCAATGCGAGTATGCGATATTGAACGATTTCATATAAATTTTCTTCCAGTAGGTAAACTCTACCCTAACAATGATAGATAAACAGTATAAGAAGATATAAATCCAAAGCGTGGTGAAGTAAGAGTATACTCTAGGCCTTCTTAGTTATAACGACTCGTGCCCTGACCAACAATGCGTTGAAGCCATATTAATAAAGAGAAGCTTAGTTTAAATACATAACTATATTATATGCATAGGATAGTACTACAATACAAATAAAAGATGAAAAATGAATAAAAGGTGATGAAAGTATACACCATCATACATACAAGTTTGCTCGCGGATTCTTGCAAAGTAGATTAACCTTTAATCTTTAATAATGGAGTTCCGCAAAGTAACTCCTGAATTAATTAACTAAATAAAATAGTGTTAGCTTACAATACATTTTATTTCAGATTGGTATTAAAATAATTTTTAATCCAAAAAAATGAAAAAATATTTAACAATAGAATTAACAAGCAACAACAGAAATATCCTTTAATAACAAGTAGCGTCTGCACAGGATCCCAATTCTAGGCTTGCACATGGCGCACCGTTCTTGAGAGAATCTTAACATATACGCCGTAGCATTTCTTTGTGCTCGCCGACATCTCGACACCTTGCAAAAAACTGCGCATCTTGACACATCGCTGTGATTTGACCCAAAAAATCTTTTAAGGCAACGTGAACACCATGTTTTATCATTGAGTTGATGAAACAGAGTTCGTAGGTCTTTGGTCGTTAAAGCTTTCTCTATTGACGGATAGGGTTTTTAGCGTCTTCGGATAGGGTATTGCAGATTTATGGAGAAGTTTATGCATAACAAGAATCCTTGGTCTGCGATCTACCGATAATTGCACGAATTGGTTAACGTGCACTAAGAAGCATGGTATCGCTGATGAATTTTTATTTAGTAGTGTTCACTCATAATTTTTGATTGCGCTCGACCAGATTGACTGCTTTAAGTAATTTAATACAATAAGCATTTTAGAAATATAAAAGCTTCAAATAAGGCCCTGATAAATTTGTTTCTCTCAGGCACAGTAATAAAAGCTCTGTGGAAAATACATTCAATTAAAGCACGTCCGATCCTACATAAATCCCTTAACATACTGACATGGAAATTCAGATTTAGGCCGATCACTACTAATTAGTCAGTGGTTGGTAATTGGTAAGGAATGATATAAATAACTGAATACAAGACTAAAAGAAAATAGCCAATAAATCCTGACAGATGCGTCCAGAGACATAATAAGACAAATTGGGAGTACACAAGACAAGTCCCTGCTGAAATTCAGCAAAATGAATAAGATCCCTTCGACATCTGGGCACCTGCACCAAAATATACCAAGATATGGTGGAATATTATTCCTAGAATAGCAGCAGACTGTAAAATGAATACAGAGACACCATGTGCCTTCAAAAACTTGCAAGAACAAAATTAGCGGTGCCATCATTACGAAATGAGTTTTCTAATTTATACTGTAATGCTTAGACCTTAAAGCACATTTAACAAAATATAGCGAGCTCCTTGACAAAACTTTATGAATGTTGGTAAGTGAATAATTTGTCTTTCGCTTTTGACCGTGTTGACGTTGCGTTTCGCCCTTTTGCTAATGGTCTTTAGAGCAGCCATTTTGGGTAACGGTAAAAGTTTTCGAAGAATTTTTGGTACCTTTGAAGTATGTATCAAGAATTTTCATGAGCGGAATATAAATAAGATCTATCAACCCTGTTAACACCGTCATTACATAAGAGATAAAACTAAAGACAAATCTAAAAACTATTAGTAACGACGGTAAACAAGACATGTTAAATTCACGGAACCATTATTCGATACCATCGAATAGGAAAAACGTTTCTGGCGAATTCATTAAGTCATAAATCTGAGATGGAAATGTGCAGTTTCCCCGATCACAAATATAGATCGAGCTCAATGAACTGTAGCTCATATCATAGCATGGCGTAGCAAATATTTACTGAAGACAGCTGCCCTAGCGCAGGTCTTACAACTTGCAGCGAATACATCAATGACATCGGTTAAGCTTTGAACACAGTGGACTATAAAACGCATGATGCTTCACTTGTTTTGATAGCGACTAGTGTTTATGTTTCTAATTTCAAATGTCACTGCAACATTATGTATTTGGTTTTCAACGTCGTTCTTAAAGGGTGTGCAATTAAGAATTTATAAATCATTAAATACAATGTAAGGGTTTAGTTTAAATGATTGAGTGATATTGTAGATTCACTTGTTGAAGCTAAGAGAAACTAAGCAAAGCTTGTTTTGAGATAAGTGGGACCGCCTTAAGACAAATACTATAATCTATGACTGATTGAGTCGACTGATCACTGACCACCTCGTATATCTCAAGTGGAATTTACTGCAGGCAATATTTTAGATGTCAGCAATTGATTGCAGAAATGTAAAATATGTATCTTGTTGACTGATTTCCGACCTTAGTGAATTGAAATAGAGTTTTTGAGAAATTCTCAGGATTGACGCATGTATGCATTGAATATGTTGGGTGATGTGAACACGCCTTGTAAATGAGTTATTGACAGCTGGCTGAAATTGAAGTGAACAGCTGTATTGAAATGTTATATACGAAGTTATTCGCTACCGGCGTGTTAATTTATGCGTGCGTAACTTGAGGAATGGTGATTTGCTGCTTATCTTCTTATGAAATTTTAACGTATCTGTACGTTATACGTTTTTTCCAAAATTTCCATTTAGCACTTAATCTACCTCAATAATATACAAGCCGATTTTTTTACGTCTGCGATTTGTACTGCAATGATTAAGACTTGATAATATTTCGAGTTAAGACAGGCTATTGACACATTATCTATTATTCAAATGGATTAGAATTATTATTAGTTAAAAGGTTTATCAATGTTTCGATTGCTTTAATGTAGTTATTGCAATTGTCTCCAATCATAGAGTTAAGGAAACCTACTGTTAACACAATAACAGATTTTTAATGTGTGTTGCTATTTATAATCTGTTAAGTTTAAAAGTGAAAATTTGTAAATGGCCTTCACTTACTATTATATTTATGTTAAGTTATATATCTTAGCTGTAAATTTTCCTAAATAGAATAAAAACGAAATTTTAAAACAAAGGTGACTAAGAGCAACAAATTATCGTCCTATTAATATTAATATTTAATCCGTAGTAAACCTACTACTACTTAAAATAGACAGTAGCTTAAACCGTACATCCCATTATTATACTTTCATGATTAAATATTACTCCTGTGTAACTAGTTATTTACAGAAAGCTCATTTATCTGATTTGCCAGCAATTCTCGTTCGATTATGATCTTAAGCAGTTCAATATAAGGATACAATTTGTATAATTATAAACATTAATGACAATTCGGCCTGTTAAGAACACCATCACAATTTACGACGTTCATGCACGCTTATGGAAACCACGCTGAACTTGACAGATTCACTTGATGTGCACGAGCCGAGGAACATATTCGTAATAGTGATAATTGTTTTTAATGACGCAATTGAGACGACAACTTGACAATAACGCAAACTTCTTACTAACTTAAATTTAGCCTCGCAACCGGTTATGCAGTTATAATTAATCGCTTTACTTTGTAATTAAATCTAAAATTGTACATTACAAATTATGTTCTTAACGAACAGAAGCGGACACGGAGATATTATTGTTTATTGCTTTATTATTTTAACTGTGAATTCTTCAATCACATGCTTTTCCTCGTGTTATTTTGTTCGTGGTGGTTTAGTCATGACTGCATTCCTGACCAGACCCATTTCAATCCCAGTCTATTTTCTTTAGTTGTAAAGTTTTTATTGTATAACTCTTAGATGGAGCAGAGCGAAAACTATTTATTTTCCTTCAGGCCGTAAAATGTTTACGACATTTTGAGCGTCATCTCCACATCAGTACTTCGTTATATACTTCCAGTACTAAATTTGTTTGCTTTCGACTTAGTGGGTTTTTATAGATGTCAAACGAATTATGTCCTGCTTAATAGCTTGTTCGAGTTTCTAGGAAAACAATAGAATGTGGTAGGGTAATTGGCTGGTTGTAAAATTTGACTTTTATTTACATAATGGTGATGGAAAGATGTGTGTTGGTGACATGTATATGGATGATTAGCGGTGAGAAAATAGACCGTGAGACACAAAACTACGTTCACATATAAATGTAAAATAAAAAAGAGTTTCAAGATTTTTCTGTAACATTTGGACGAGTAAAATTACTTCATTAAAGGTGTCGTTTAAAAAATTTATGATGTATATTGACCTAAAATATTTTTTTAAATAAATGTGAGGAGAAAAAGCCAGAAAACAAAGCAATTCGTTGTAAAAACAATAATGACTAAAACAAATTTGTTTTAGTCATTATTGTTTTATTATTATTATTGTTTTATTATTGTTTTATTATTTATTATTTTAATTAAAATATTGGTTTACATCAAAAATCACAAACACGATAATGAAAAACGGAAGAATAGAATACAATGTTGAATCAATTTTAACATTGAAGCAATCAAACAAACTGCAGAAACACAAGACACCACAAGAGAAAGCATTGAAAGACCATCCAACGTCGATCACTAGATTGTATTGAATAACAATAGGTGAGCATCGACGGAAGTCGGCTCTCTTTAGCCCTCGCTCACAACCGTGCATCCTAACAGAATACATCATATCTCGCATCAAAACGTTAGCTGCATTTGCAATATGCTGGGAAAATCGTGATTATTCGCCAGTCGTGATGTCCTTACGTAGCCTTGGAAACTCAGATATCACATTTGTATTCTTTAAATGTGAAAATTCTCTCACAATAGGATTAAGATTACTTTTAATGTCTGTAAGGAACTTGTTTCACTAGCTTTTAACAGAGGGCAGCGAGCTTATTATTTCTGTATCAACAGAATTTAAGTGGATTGTAAATTTTATTACTTCTTTGTTGAATGTAAGAGCTTCTATCATCAAAAATACAGCGATCTTTAATTTATTTGTTACTACATTTATGTATGAGACATTTTGGGATTATTAATTTTTATTGATTTATGATTTACTGTATACTTTCTTGAAAAATATTAGTTTCAAAATAAAGAAAGATTATGAGTATAACATCAACTTGTTTTCGAAAAAAACTATTATTTTTTTACAATATTTCTTTTAATTTTTAAATCCACTGCTGCATGTGTTATTTCACTGTTTTATCAATTAGTATATTTTATTGAACTACAAGTTTTAATACAACGCCTTGTACATTAGTAGACATGTTAATCAAATTTATTGCCATCAGATCATGTCATCGGGTGTTGATAATGTCATCGTCCATCAGTTGAATTCGCAATTTTAAACGACTGTGGTGTGACGAGTAGGTGATTTGCAAGATTATATGCGAAGCGCGTCACAGCTCATAACTCTTATCCTATTGTGATGCAAAGACAATTTATATTATGTTTGTTTATTCCATTTACCGACGACATTGAAAAATTAAAGGTGCATTACGAACTATTTAAGTATTGATTTATATAATAAACTAGCTGTTGCCCGTGGTCTGGTACGCTTGGAGGTACTTTTAACTGAATTACAAACAAACTTTCTATCTTTACTTTATTCTGGTGGAATAAGATAAAATCTATTCTTAGAGGACGCTTATTAGCTATGAACTACCTTGCTGCTAAACTTTACCTATAGTAACATATAAAGTGGTTTTCGATATTTCATGATGAGTAAATGATGTTTCGCTTTTATATTAGTAGGATGGATTATAATAGAGGGATGATTGGGTTCAAGCAAGTCCGATGAAGTTTAGTAAATCAATTAGGACTTTCAACCTTAATATTGTAGGCAAGAACTCTGTTGTAGACAAAAGATTGTTTGTAAGCTTTGAAGAGCCTCTGTCTGTTGTATAATGGATCATGAGTTTGATTCCCAGCCAGACTAAAATATTTATTTCGCGCATTTTTTATCTTATCGTGTCTCTACTATCCATATTATAAAAATTCGACAGAGTTGTATTTATGAAAAGGACATGAATTTCTTCCATTCACATTCTTTGTTAAATATTTATTAGTACCTACATAGCTTTTAAATGTGATGTGTATTTTATTTTTCTACATTTTGATAAGTATACTTGCAAAATCTTCAAGGAAGTTCCAAGGTAAATAAATAGCATTAAGATCTTTGGCGCCTTATCTCTTCAAACATCTGGTTTTTATAAACGATGTCTCTGTCATCGCAAAAACTTTAAAGATACATTTTTATTCCCTCATAAATCTTTATCAGAATGCATTCAAGATAATTGTTTGTTTAGGACCAAATTGGGGTAAACAGGCCGATCGACGTCGCAGAATGTCATCAGTGTAAATGTTTACGTATTCTTCAGATAAAGAGAGTATTTGTTAAGCTCTCGTAAAATGTGATAGCGTCTCAGCTGTCAATCTTTAAATATAATAAAATTAAGAATTATTTTTCTTCCAGGGCAAAGTAAAATATCAACAAGTACTCTTTGTATGTATCAATGTCACATCTACTTAGAAACAGAACCAATCATATGCAATGCTTCTCAAACAAATGCATCGTGCAGCAATAAAGGCACAAAGAACTTCTTATGGTGGTGGTGATGCTATAGTCTACAAAAATGCGCTATTGACAATTGTAAAACCAATTAATACTGAATTCAGTCTTGATTGAAACAAAGTCTACTGTATGATTTAAATAGAGAGCATGCGGCTAATGCATATGATCGAAGAAGCTGAACAAAATCTGGAAAATTATAATCACATTTTGCTATGAGCTAAAATACTGAAGAATTTTGTAAATAAATTCACGAAGAAAATTCTCAGAATCGACAGATAGAACAACGTATTATTGTGTTACGTAGAAAAAGTGAATTAACATAAGCGAAGCTGATTGGCGTACTACGGCCCATGAATAATTAAATATAACGTCCTGGCTAACTCACGACCAATCGGAATGGAACTGTCCCCTCCATTGGGAAGTACTAAACTTAGGAAGATTTGAAAAGAAAGCAAAGGGGTCTAATCTGAGTGGTCATTATGATAATTGTCTCAGCATCCGGTGGGCTAATGAGGACCAAATGAGAGGGTTGGGAGCAACAATCGATTTGAACCCGTGAAGTTGTAATGTTTTCCGCTGAGATTCATATTTAGTCTCGTAACAGGGTTGTTTTGGAAGGACTTCAATATGTTTGGGATTTACACCTTGAAATCGGACCATTAACGCTTCCTTTCTGAGATGTTTGTAAATAAATGATTTCAATATTTAAATTCCTACTTAAAGATCATTTTCCATTTTGTCTACTAATAGTCTGTATAAGCTTAAAGTATTTGATATTTTTTTATATTATTTTGTTACTCCACCAGTTATATTTTGGGAACATATGAACAATACGTTCCAAAAAAATCTGTATACATAGTCACGATTGCAAAACAAATTCGATGAAACTAAAATACGAATATTTATCATGTTGTATTTTCTTTTATTTGCTATTCAATATCTCGTAGTAAAATAAATACCTAGTCGCAGAACGCAATCAATTTAAATAAATTAAAACAAGTGTGTTAATCAATTGTCCAACACACTATCATACGACCGTGTGCTTGTCAATATTAAATTAATTAACAACAATTTATAGATAACCTACATAATATTATGACGTTTACATAATATAATAGTGGTTACTAATATTTTATACCAATCCTACTCTTCTGTCTTTATTCTGTACGAAAAGAATCCAATCCACGCAAGACTTTACAGATTTTTTGAATTCGGAGGATTGTGGATTAGAATTTAACTGCTCTAATTTCGAAGCAAGAAAAGTTAAGAAAAGTCTGTACAGGTAGAAAGAATTCTAAACATTTGATAATATATTTTGAGAAAATTTTAAACGTTGGAGAGCTCACACACACATAAACAGTGTCAGCAATTCTTGTAAGATATAACAGAAACGACAAGAAACTCGTAGTTTTGACAGGAAGAGGTAGGCTCTATAGGCTAGGTGCTGATACTGCTTGTATTAGCACCAGTTTAACTTCATCTCTCTTTATTAAAAAAGAGACACTTGCTTCGAATTGGGCGTTCAACGGGTTTAAGGCATGCATTTTGGACGTTGTATGCATGTCATATAAATAATACATACAGTGGTAGAATACTATTACTGTACCTATATTGTCACGTACAATTTGGCAATCGCTGATAATGTGACAGACCCTTTCCGATTGCCAAAAGTAACGAACCTCCTTAGATCACATCAAACAATTTGTATGCGTATCCACGCTATATTAAACTTTAAATTCTCCACATCGCTTTGAAGATTTTTGTTAATATATCAACGAACGATGGTACAGGAATACATAATTCGTTATTTCCAATTTATATGAATGATAAAAATTCAATGAGTGTTTCCTTAACCCATTCTTGAGCTTTAGTTAAGGATTTTGATATTTAAGTGCTTAGTTTTAGAAATTACGTCCTCTGACAGGATATTTGACTTCCTTATTAGGAAATCAAACAATGTAGCTATCTACCGTCCTACCTACTACACATCCGGTACTTTGAGAATTGTTTTACTAAATTATAATCAAATTAGGAGCATACGTAGGCAAATTCATTTTTCGAATTCGTTACATTATGATTAAAAAAATAATAAAAATATTTTTTATTCTGTGTTCGTTTTATCACAAACTTCGAAATTACAGTGCCACAAACTTATCTGACCCGGTGGCCAAAATTGGAACTAATGCAAATGTTATACTGTTGTCAGACAAAGACAAAGACAGCAGCGCCCCTCTTACCGGGTCAGATAAGTTTGTGGCACTGTACGCCTTATTGTTATCATGAATAGGCCATTTCGAATTCAAAATAACTTACCTAAGACAATAACCCTGAACAAACTGTCTCTGGCTGAACCGACGCTCGCCAGCGTCGCGAGAACCACCGCGACCGCGATTGGCATTTCGCGCCAAAACGCAATGGCGGCGCGCGTCATGTTTCAGCGGCTCAACTCGTCTTGTTGGGATCCATTAGTTTCTGGAACAATGAAACAGAGTATGAAGACCTACATTGTTAAAGGTTCTTGATTTATTAACAGCTAATTCTAAACTTCATAATATTAAAACCGACTGTTAAATTGCATTTTAGCGCTTGAAGTTTGTTGACCTATTTAGTAATATGTTTGTTTTTTTCACCGTACCTAAGCGTGAATGCGTGATACGATAATCCCAAAAAACATTTTGAGCGGACATTTATTCCACAGATAAAATATTTTTTGATCCAGATCTGTAAAAAAATGTAAACATGCGTTTCTTGTAACCTTACTTTATATTTTATTGCGATTAATAACCATAAATCATAAAAAACACCTTTAGCAAAATATTTTTGCGTACGCGCATCAACGAAGTGGGACATTTATTTTTGTCTTCGAGAAAACTTGTAATATTCGGCAGTACATTGAATTTGACACGCGCGTATTAACTATTTGTAGAAACAACTTTCGAGTGGAACATCTGTACAATTTCCTAAAATAGACCTACTTATGCACAGGCAATAAAATCCGATACGTAATGCATATCGTACGTTGCAAAGCTGTAACCTTTGAAATACAGGGTGCGTGAAAACTAATAAACGTCAAAACGCTATCCCTTCACTGTGTCTAATAAATTAATCAATGGTATTGCGTCTTCACATTGTACGATAGTCGATACGATATCATTCACTCCAGACAAGATTTTGCGATAAGTAAAATATGCTGTCTACACGACAAGATACAGCGATATAACTTAAGTATATATTTTGAACAAATTAGCATGCATCGTTGTATAGTGTGATATACATACTTAGTGTTAGTATATACTTAAGCTTAGTATGCATCCATCCATGCATTTTATATCTTCGAAAATAGTCCGGCTGCACTGGGATCTTGGACTACTACCATTTATCAGCCAACTAAATCTAACCTATATACGAGTAGTTCTGTGTAACAATTATCTATTATAAAGCCACTTTAATCAAGTGATATTCTGTTGCTTTTATTCGATGCAAAATCGCAAACATTATTCTGCTCATCTTGAATCGTATAATATAAAATCGGTAAGATATCCTTCAAATAAGTAAATCGCGAGTCATTCGGGGTTGAGAAAAAGTAAGATTATTGCAATTTTATTACCAATAGAAATGTATTTTCGTCATAACAGTCTGATCGATTCGCCGAACTCAAGACATCAGGCATGGTCGTTAAATAGCGTAAAATAGAAAATATTTTACACCGGCACATTTATTCTTGCGGAGATGTGCGATGTCCGTAAAACGGTCAGTTACGAGTAGGACTCGTACATGTAGGGTTCCGTATTACGGTCTCATATGGCTTAATATCGTTGGTTATTTAGTCAATAACAAAAGAATGCAGAAAATCCGATTTTATTTAAGAGGATTAGTGTAGCCTCATTAGGATACTACTTTTACACTTTTTTAGTATTTGTTGTGATAGCGGACAAAATGAAAGGCATTCTATAGAATTTCAGATGTATGTATTTCCATTCAAAACATAGAGCCTTATGACAGAGACAGAAAAACATGGGTATGGGTAACCCTAAAAAGCTGTGATTTGGATGACGTGTGTTCCCAGAGTACTTAATGTGTGTCAGTTAAGATCATATTCGTAAACAGGTTTCGCTATAAAACGCGACATGTAATTCCGTATTCGATGAGTCGAGGAAATTTTTAGTGCATTTTGTGCATTGGAGTAATTTTAGACATAATTTTCTCCGTCTGATCAGTACTCCGCCGAACACAGGTCGTTGGCACCGTATAAAATTAAACATTAAAATAAACAAGCATATAAAATAACTGGAGTTTTGATCCGGTGAACGCCGTGAGCGGTGGAAGGGGATGATTTTATAAATAATTTCGGTGTCATGTTCTTTAATGACGGAATTTCCATTATTGTCATGTTGAGTTTTGAGTTCCGGGGACTTGGTTGACAAACGTCTTAATTAATCTTGAACATTAAAGTCATCATTAATTAAAAAAGTTGACTAATTACCACAATTAAAGATCAGTTCATATTGCTTCATTAATTATTTATTAGTAAACGGTTTATTTCAGCAAAAGGACCTATTTTTACTTTTATATATTATATATTATTTTATATATTATATTTTATATATTAGTGCTGGATTTGCGATATTATTCCTTAAACTAGGTAATTTATAATCAGTTTCAAACTACATAATAGGTACTTTTATGAATAGGTAAGAGTTAGGATTGTAGTTACACTGCATCTTAACACGTTATTTAGCTTTTAATGCTCAAAACAAAATTTTAATGTACATTATGTACATATAAATAAAGCCTATCCAAATGTTCTGTCCAAACTATTCGTTTCAATTTACACAAATGTTTAAAGTCAGAGCGCCCGAAACTAATTTTAATTTACCATCAATTTAAACGCATTCGTTTTAGAATGTTTTATTGTTTTCATTTCCTCTGTTAATCTCATGTATTAAACTTGGTATACTAAAAGTAAACTTGGTATACTATTATACGTCCTAATTTTATAGTCTCATGTGTCTCCTTAATATCGTGATGACATTGATTATAAGGGGCGCCAATAAAACCCCTGAGGAACACCACGCACAAATAGCTGCAACTTTACGACATTTCGAAAATATAAATAGATCAGTCATATAAAAGACACGTCAGGAAAACTTTTTTAACGGCTAAACTCTGGTTAATGTTACTTTTCATTAGACCGTATAACATGTGCCTTCGAGGTCGTATATCATAGCGATGAAGGGTTGCCAGTCATTTTGAATATGGATACATCGAGCGATTTGAGGGTTAGATTACTTTTTTATTGTTTCACCCTCGTACTGAAATAGACCTTTCAACAATCTGTTTTCACGTGATTTATTTCACATAGGGCGCCTTTTTGTAATCTGTGGTAAAAATTTAAAGACAGCATTAATTACAGAAGTTTTGGAAGCGGTAGTGTTGATTTCTAAATAATTTACATTGTATTCTAGTCGTTTAAATGAAAATATAAGTAAGCAAACATCATTGGCAAAAAATTTATGAAGATACAATCGGGAAGCATTAAATTCATATTATCCATTTTAATAATATTTTGTCTTTATGTATAGCAGACAAACAATGCATTTATTAAATAAAAATGTATTTTTTTTTAGAAATACCCAGGTATGACGGGTTCAAATTTTATCCTTATCTCAATGCATCACTAATAATATAATTTACGTTTTAATGTAGGTATATTGGATTAGTAAATTATTTAACAATTTTGTATTTCACGTAGGTAAGTACATTTTTAAAAGCATAATTAATTTGAAGTCCATTTTACGTTTCTTAATTTCCATAACGATTTTTTGAAGTTTAAGTAAATCGTTTATAATATCATAATACCGATGCGCGTCAAAATATGTGTTTTTAGTAAAACATAAACAGTTATCTAATACGTCGCCGCCGACACCAGATGGCGTATGCCGCGGTTTTTTACGTGGATTTAGTAAACACTGTTTTACGTTCATATTATACAGTGTGTTCTTGAGGGTTAAGATATTTTACAATGCCTCATACAATACATCGATTATTTTAAATCGATTTTTTGTATGTTAATTACCTACGAATGAACAGACGAGTTCATTGATGGTAAGTGACCTTTGCCACTTCGATCGAGTTTTTTTATTAAATTAAATTTTCATTACATACATAATAATTATTATATAAGGACCTTTTTCATACATATATTTTAGAACCAACTACCTTTCTTCTTTTATTACGTCATTTAATAATTCCTACGTAATATTGACCACAACAATACAGTCATACCTAATTCCCACCAAATATCACCACAACAATACACTCGTTCTATTGTTATCAATTCCAAAAACGCTACCAACAAAACGCGGAACTGGTGCTGTAGCCTGTAATACAAACAGTCAATTACTTCGATTTGCAAACCGCAACCGCATATACTCGTACCTACCGCATTAGCAGTGGCAACCGCATTACACGAGATAATAAACATCGACAACCGCAAATGGTTTGACACGGTGTGCGCGCATTGATACGTATTGTGGTCGATTTAGACTACGATCCTAACTGCGGGTGTTAAACCTATGTCTATGTATAGTGTTGTGACGTTGTGAAATATCGTATCGATTTATTCGTAAACTGTTGCTTGAACGTTCAATGTTCGTATTAAGTAGTCTTGTGAAAGATCGTACAATTCGTCTTAACGGCAATAAGTCCCAGAAGGCTCATCACAAAGATATTTATTGTTTGTCTTGTTGTTTGTTTGTCTTCTTCGTTGTAGAAGTTTAGTTCTGTTTTCTTGTCATAGATGTCATTAGCAATCAGATGGATCGTTTGCTCGTCATTGATGTCATCGTTTCCCATGGACATTATAGGACACTATAGGCTACACCGATGCTTAAGAGTGAACAGAGGAGAAAGAAAGATACTTTGAAGGATAACTTACCATCTTAAACGTAACTATTAGACTCAACAGAATACAAGAAACACAATAGGTTTACTGGGTACTTAGTGGGTACGATACATAATCCGCTACCAAGTTGGGGAATCCTTTTCGAAGGTTACCCCTGATAAAAAAGTTAAGTCACCAGTAATGCGAGCTGCTTGCTCGTTTGCCACCTTAATTCTAGAAGAAAATATTAGAAACTTTGATAGTTTCATTCAATCGAACATAACCTCTCGACTACAGCGACCAAGCGTCGCTAGGGAAACATCCTGTGGCGCGCGCACGTGCGCTCACTTCCGCCGTACCTTCCCCCGGCGCATGCGCACGATCCGATGCCATAAGGTTCGGTGTGCTTGCTGTACAGTGTACTCGGTGTGGACAGGCGAGAATCGTCGAAAGAGAGAAAGAAATCTTGTGAAACCATAAGGACTCGCCACGTTTGGGTCTTTTCTCAGAGTGAGAAGGTTACGAGCAAATGCGAATATAGAAAATTAAGTTTGAGGAATCCACGAGGCCGCCGCTATCTGTATGGACACCTGCGTGCAAAACTCTCGGCCCTGAGGATTCAAGTTCGAATCCCAGGGCACGCACAACGGAAAAAAACAGATAAGAGTTTGTTTGTTTGAACGCGCTAAAAATACTAAATATTGTTTTCGTATTGAATAGTCACAAGTTCCTGAAGCAAAGCCAGAGCGTCTACTTAATAATATCTGTGGCAGAACGATGTCTGCCGGGTCAGATAGTATTAAATAAATTAGCAAAGGCAAACTTCAGAATTCAATTTGAATAAATAAAACACTCAATGCAAGAAAGGTCTAAGTACCACTTACATTACTTATATCTGAACATGTAACTTTTCATGTAAGAGCCCACGCAGCACATAAATAACACGCATTCATCTATAAAATGAGACAGCGAGACAGGGCAGATTGATTTATTTTTAATAAGTTTCACTTGTAAAGGATTACGCTTGGAATGAAGTGGTTTGAGTACACATAGGTCACTTTAGAGCAGTACTATGACCATAATTCCAGACATAATTAGAAGTTATTTAAGGAATAGAGGCGTAATTTGAAAGACTTAGTAGACGTAGATTTATGAACTATACTTGAGTCGACGAGAATATAGAATTGCCACGCTCCGTTAGAAACAAGCTTATTACGTGTGTTTAAAGTTCTGTTTAGTTTGTAAGCAAAATTTACTTAGGACATTTTAAGCTTTCGCCGTCAAGTCACAATGAATCTTAATCACTGGAGTGGAAAGCTGTGATTTGTGTGTACTGTGATTTAAACGACTTCCATATCACACGAACGGATTAAGAAGGTGCTGGGTATATTTTGCGGTCGTTTACTTAAATTGAGGTAAACACCATCTTAGTGTATTTCTTGTCTGAGTAATAAATACGCACATTCTTGTGAGTTTGCACTTCGGCTCGTGTCCAACTGTTGTTAAGATATAGACATTTTAAACATTAATCTGGAATAAATACTCATGATCTTTGTCTACTTAAAATTGGAAAGAAAATCTCATACATGTTCAAACTACCTAGGTTTTTTTAATAGCTGTGAACGTTTCTCTTCTTACATTTTTAAAGTAAATAATCGAGAAATAAATTTACAGTGTCAATGGTCATTGTCGTCTGTAAATATTTGTAAAACTACAGACATCATTGCCCAAGGAAGAAGTTAAAAGTAAGAAAGAAAAAGTACTTGCTCTTAAGCCGAATTACGTAGGGATTCTTCGTAGATATTCTTTCAACGCCCACGTATCCCTGCTACGAATCAACATCATGAAAATATCAGCCCCAAACGATGATCATTCGACACCGTTTAAAAAGGTCACAACCGACAACTAGGTCGAGATTTCATGAAATATTTTCAGCTGATGTGAATAACCCGTTGTTTCTAAGAAATCAATGATTACTCATTCCTCTGTCATTGTTTATATCCCGAGAGAGATGTCTGGTTTCTGAATGTTCGGCGAAAGTTGAAAGAATATCAGATCAAACCACTTGTGAACTTAATCTTGTTTCAATTTTATTTATTGGATGAAAAACTAACAACTAATTTGATATAAGTTGGTGGCTCATTCTATAAATAACTAAAACTATCCAAGTAGATGAACTTCATGAAAGTGAACTAGTACATCTACATGACCTTTTGTTTGTAATCGGTTGCAGATGCTTCAAAACTTCTGGTCATTGAGAATGAAATTCAATGAAAAAAATCAATGCAAAATGAAGTTTTACTTTAAATAGAGTCAAAGAACCTCTCGCAATTAGAGGTAGATGCGCCTAGAGATAGAGGCAGAGAGAAAGGCGATGACCTAGTCTGGATTCCAACTAAGAATAAAGCAAGAGACACGGACTTCTCCACTACTTGAGCAGCGTGTTAGAGTATGATCTACGCTTTAGACCTCCTCAATGTTGAGGAGAGATCGTACTTAGTACCATTAAAAGGTTGAACTAGTCTAAACAGGTAAATAACAATTATAAGATTTAACTAGATGATTGAGATCATAAATCTTAGGCTATTGCACCTTGACCTTAATAATTTAAAACTCTTCAGCACCATAGCTTTCCTTAAAATAACGTTTACACCATAAAATGTTACGAGGTGTGCTTGAAAAATCGATGGGGAACTATTATCAGGTCATAACTCTGGCTTGTTTCTATTTGGGCTAAGATTTTGCAGAGCGCACAGACAGACGGAAACCAGCGGCGCGGCTTGCGCGTTTACACTTGCCAGTTCACTTGCCTCTTGTAGTACAGTGTCGTTACATTTCAAGTGTAACGGGTACTCACGGTTTTGTCACTTATAACGATACTCCGGCCCGATAGGTAGCTTGACAGGCTCATCTGTCTTGTGTCAAGTATAAATTTTCCTCCCCGTTACTGCGACCGTGGTATTTATTGCAATTTGTTCGAAAAAATAAAAATAAAAAAATAACGATAAAAAGAGAATACATTATACTGTGACTAGCAAGGACAATAACAATGGTTACCATGTGACACTGCCGTTCGTAGGGTAGTGGGTTTGATCAACTTTCTGGACCTGAAGGGAATATATAAATTTAAATTTTGCTAGTTTAAATTTTATACAAATTAGAAAAAACTATACTTCGCGATAATTTGTCGTCGCAAAGTTGTGGGACAGCAGTGGGATTAGAACTAATACCACTTGATTACAAACCCATCCGGCAAGTGGCATTCTAGTGATACAGTAAACTAGCTAAAGTAAACGCAGCATGACGTGGCGTATACAATGTCCGAAAATAGCGCGTTGCGTTAAAGATTTGACCGATCGCAAACCCAGGAGTTAGGTTAGGACTATAGCGCAACACTATCGCCTCTCGATTGATATCTGCTCTTTTACAGATTTTTATTATTAAGGGATCAACTGCGAACAGGCTTTTATTTGTCGTTGTTACCTATCCCTAATGGTGTCTTCATTGTCACATAATTATAATAAGATGGGATAGCTAGATAGTAAAAAAAAAATTTGCGCTAATTCTGTTTAAGGTTAATACATGAATGAATGAAGCGACTTTCCGTCTACCTACACAGTTCTACAATGAAGTCTCATTGTTAAATATTACAATTACGATGAAAACGATAAGTACTATAAAGAGTTCCATAGTATACTAGGTAGAAGTAAAAGAAAGTAAAATCAAAGAAAGTAAAAATCACACGACCAGATGACCACTCACGTAATACTAACTCGCATAATAACTACGCCTACTTAGGTACTACGTACTAAGTAATAAGATCTGCAATACTCTGAACTTACCTACTTAAAAAAAAGGTTAACAAAACGCTCCCCCTCATTAATTACCTCACAATAGTTAACCACAAAAGCTACTAAAAGTACTTAAAAATAGAAGCCCCTATAATTTTCAAAATAACATTTTTCCCACATTACATAATTATGGCAATCCCACACCAGTATCACTAATAATTCCATTGAATAGTATAAAGGCATTGTTAATGGGTGAAAAAACTTCCGCTTTACCCAAAATCGATAAATATCGGAGTGTAGAGGGTCGTTCCCCATTTTATAGAATTCTTTTGGATGATTAAAAAACCTTAGATAATTAATTTGCACGCATTGAAAATTATGATTTTTGTGCATTCATACAAATAAATATTAAATGTACCCAATAAACGAAACTTAATAAGTTCCCATGTAGGTACTACGAGTATAAATAAAAGTTTAACTAACAATTAAACACACCTTCATTACCTCTTCAACAGAATCAAACATTATCGAAAATCTTACAGAATCAAAAATAATGACAACATCTTTTATCGGCTAATGAAAACACCCTGATGTTTATTTATAATTGGCCTTGGACCATAATCTCCCCTAGAAGCCGACCTATTGTCCGAACGTTTCTAAATGGTAGATAAGTACTTCAATCCACAGATTTACTAGTGGTGTACCATTCAAAAAATAATATAATATACTCAATATAATATATCGATAATAATTAATTTATTCACAATGGTTCTTGAAAGTTTACAGCATGTGAAGAAAGATATGCTGCAGGCAGCCTTTAGTAACGGTGATTGAATTAAGAGTAATTTTATCGTGTTAAACAATATTCTTCGAAATCTTCGCATAAATGTTCGTTAAAGTAAACATTATCCTATTTATTTTATTAACAACGTTACAAGCAAAAACTGCTCACGGCTACGCTCGCACGGATTTTGTTGCGGCAATTTGGTGTTCATGATAAAGAAAATTTAAAGAAAAACATTTCACCAATATGCACTGAAGCAGAGGGATGAATTACGCTGTCCTATCCCGTAGTAATTAAAATACCTATCCTTAACCTGTTCAATTAATAACTGGCGTAAAAAAGATTCATCAACATAACAAATAAATGGATTATAAAGTCATTATAATAAACAGCATAATGCATGCAATATTTATTTTATGATGACAAAGGCGTTTTAGGACACAGCTAATACTGTAATAACTTTAAGCCCAGTTGAATAAAATTATTCATAATTCAAATCATTCCTTTATCTTGACACGATACACTGTAAGTTAAGCGAGCATTATTCCGATAAATTTGACATTTATCGATGATAAACGACGCTTTTATCGACAAGCCGCGCGCAGCACTAAACTGACCTGCGCGGGCGCAAGAATCGTTATTCAATTGGGCACGCTGCGGCCCATAACGGGCGGTACTATGTGTTACGTGATCCGAATTACGTTTCGTGTCTTCGTGTGACAGTTCATGGCAATTGTCGAATAACTGACGACTTTGATTGTAATTTGAGCTACCCTTCGAGTGAGGTGAATTATGTTTTTCTGCTATTTATGTTTGTCTGCAATATGCAGATTTTATTGCCACATTTTATGGACAAAAATCAATAGAAAAGCAGATATCACAAAATAATCAGATTTTAGGACCTGTTTTTAAATATAAATAAATATCCATAGTTTCACAAGTATCTCAAAATAAAATTAATTGATTGCGTAACCTCTGTCTAAGGACATTAATGAAGGCTAATTAATGTAGTAGGTACCTACAAGCTTCATTAATTAACAAGCACTCCGCATCTCATTTTATCATGATTGACACTACGCCAATGCCTAGAATAAACATAAAACTGCAAATCGTGACCCCAATTTGGGTTCCGTCTCATTAACAGGTCTAAATGTCTTCTACGAGAGGCTTTCACAAACAGAATTTCAAGAAAGAGAAAAGGTATTTTTAATGAAGGTATTGCAAACACCGATTTGAGTTAGTCTAGTTAATAGACTTCAAAAAACAATATTTTTATGTGTAACAGCACATAGGTTAATTTTTATCCCGAGATTCAGACGGGAGCGGGACCTACGTGGCTGATATCTACGGGTCCCGAAGCGAAGCGAGGGCGGTCCTCTAGTAGAAAAGAAATAATAAGTCGGCAAATCTAATATCTCTAGGCATCTACCTACTTCAAAATCGACACAAAAAAGATCATGTCGCCATGTCATCCTAGAATGCTGTTCCGTCCGAGAAACTTACGACAAATGTTTGTATAAATTGACAAAAATATTTCATGAACATCGGCTACCGATCGCAAATCCGTCTCCAGTTCGTTAGGGGAATTAATCCGAGCCAAATTACACCTTATGTCAAGGTAATTACGAATTAAATGAGTTTATCCGAGCCGTAACGCTGTCGGCAAAGCGATAAATATCGGGTGATTTGTCGGAGTGAGACCCGAATATATTGTGATAGGCTCTTCACTTATACATGCAGTGGATTTAAAAATAGTTTAACAGCGACTAAATATGGTATTGTTAACTTTATTTAGCTAGTTTAAGATTTAAACTAGGTACCTAAAATTGTTTAATCAACTATTGGTGCGGATCTAAAAATGTTTTTCTTCTAGATATATTATCCTGAAGATAGACTAGAAAGGCCATTTCAGGTGTAGAACTGTGGTATCTGTTACCATACAAATAAATAAACCCACGACACGACAATGTTATTAAATATTCTATTTATTACATTCTTTTATTGTCCGCAAATATTCATACATCAAAGATATTACTGTTTATCGTTTCAAAAAAATAACTCATACATTCCAATAAAGCTATCACATAATTTAACATGTATAGTAATGTAACAACACAAATAGAACACTCCAGAAAGTATCCATTAGCGATAGATCGAACCATCGCTGCCAAACCTGTCTAATCGTCGTAGTTAAAGAAATATATGAGCAAAATACATTATTGCGATTCGACGCGAATATAAAGCCCTATAGAATAGAGCCTATAGGATTCATCCGGGGTAGTATCAACCGCTACGTAACCTACCAATAACCATTTCGACCGGGTAATACTTACAGTTAGAATGGTTACATGGCTTAACGACTCTTATCTATCGATAACAACCGGGACTGACTTCTTTATGTGCCCTCAGAAACACGGAAATGCTCAAGAAATTTCGTCACTAGCGGTCACCAGTCCGACTACTGACCGCGCCCGCAGTTTATTGAACTTCGTCGATATGTACTTACTTGTATATGTATATTTTAATCGGTTTGTAAATAATAAATTTACCTTAGTTGAAAGAATCACGCCTGACAATTTCTGAATGTGGCTACTAAGGAACATGTTTCCCGAAACGAAGTAAGGGCGGATTACTAGTATCAAATAAAATATAATATTAAGATATAAAATAAAACCTTTTAAGATCCACTAAAAGCTAGCTTCAATTATATCGACGCAGTGAATGATTTCGCACATAAAATTGATATCAAAGAGGCAGAATGATGAATTTGTTTTTCTGTTCTAAATCATTCGAGCCTCGAAATAGTGGCAAGGTCAAGAATAGCATGAAACAGAGCTTCTATGTTGGTGATAGATTGGATTAGGGATGTTCATTTTTTCATGCAAAAATATATCGATATTATAGTCCTTGACAACGAATTTCGAATCAAAAGACCTATTATTCTTTTCATGTGTCCAATAGCGACAACGATAGTACAATAAATAACAAATACTGTCTTTTTTCATTGATTAACACACTCATATCCCCCGCGACAAATATTCCTTCTGTTACAGATGGCACAGACGACTTAATACATCACGTACATATTAATATATCTATCACAAATATCTTCACCGGAGCAAATTCGAACCCGCGACTCACTTTGAAGGCAGGGTCGTTAGTTACACACAAGGAAATAATAAAAATATTAATAAAATATTAAAAAATAAAAATATTACAGAATATGATACTAGCTTTCCCCCACGGCTTCGCCCGCGTAGCTCTTTGTTTTAGTTTATCGCCCTTTATATCCCTTTTCGGGTATTTGTATTTTCCAAAAATTGTCTTAGTCGTCTCCTAAAATACCCAAAGAACATGCCTAATTCTATTATTTTATACATAACACATTTCGTAGTAAGGAACTAACCAACTAATATTCTAAAACATCTTTGTCTGTGTCGATAAAAGTTTTCAAGGGCAGCAGTGGAAGGGTGGTACTATGCTCGCTTGCTATCTGAAGTCCATAAAGTCACTATTTCAAGTTGTTTAGAAACAATTCTCCCATAAACGATATTTTATATTCCTCTTGCGTGTATGGGTTTTATAGAAAAGCAAAATTTTATTCAGTGTCTTTTTAATGCATCGATGTTTTACCTACGATGAACCTACGGCGGTGAGATGTTATCTTGCATGGCGCCTATCCACTACAATCAGTATCAATCAGACGTAGATTTACTATTACGGAATAGTGAACAAAATCGCAATGGCGATAAGGATAAATAATAGCTTAAACGCGATCTGTAATTTAACTGGCAATGTATTTCGAATATCATCTGAAATCTTAATCCAGGTGTGATTTGGGACCTTGAGAAGGACCATTGTTATTGTAACAGATCATTTCTTGATGAAAGGTTAAGATTAATACTCTAGCAAGCGCGCCGAATACGAATTGTCAGATCAGTCCTTTGAGAGCATTGCGGGAAACTCCCTTCAAACTAAAGGCCCGCTCAGATTAATGTTACGAGGACTCTACATTTTGACGAAATTGTAGCAAATTTCTGAAGCGCTTCCCTGCTTCGAAGGGCACGTAGAGCCATCACGTAGTACCGGTTATTATGGCCTTTGGGCGGTATGATAACCTCCGATTCTTGGGTCAGCCTCGGCTACAAACCCCTCCACCAATCCGCACTGGAGCAAGAAGTGGAGTATGCTTCATACTCCCTCAATAGTGAGGAGAGACAAGTGCTCAGTAGCGGGCCATAAAAGGGTTGCAATCACTTCTCACTTTTTAACTACTAAATTATCACTAATTACAGACATACGTAGGTATAGTATAGGTATAATTCATTGCCAATTCAATAAAAGCGTGGATTACTTACACAGAAGTAGGTACATTCAGAAAGAGTAGATCAGGGAAGGTCGGAATGGTTGGACTTGGATACACGAATTCGCGTCAGCATTATATTTAGAACCGAAACCGTTTCACTGAGGAACACTCAGTGTTTGTTTACATTGTGAAAACTGCATTTATTTTCAAGGGAACTGCGGAATCAACGGTTTTCCTCGTTTCTGTTAAACGGCTCTTGTAAAACGATACATATTATAGGTACAGTTTTATATGCTAGTAAACCAAATATATTTACTTATTTGCTTCATTGTATAATGTTTAACTAGGTATTATGTACTTTCAAACTTTTATATTTAGAATGTTTTTGGAATATTAGTAAGAATCGCTCTATCTCGTGAGCTCGGTACATTATAGTACAATTTCCAGTATATTTATATTATATTATACCCATAAGTGGTGTTGGATGTTCTTTTCCCGGATCACTTGCCACACTCAAATTATAGATAAATAAAAACAGAGATTCCAGCGGTCAAACATAAATAAACTTCAGACGGAAATCCCTGGGCGCTTAGAGCTTTTATTGCCCTACATCACAGAGTCTGGTTAAAAAATATATTACACGACCACACATTGCGTAAATCTCATTTGAACTGTACCAACATCAATATGTACTGACAGTCAATAAAATATTTACTAAGTAGTTAATAAGGCACAGGTTTGTAAATTACATAGGTAGGTAGGTACTAGACGGTATCAGCGATTTGTATGGTAACATTGGATCTTCGAGAGCAAAATACATAGTAAAAAATAAATAGAGTATACTGGTACAGTATCTACCACAGTGCGAATAGTGGGACAATCAGATTTGGCTAATTGCCCTACTTTTTATGTAGCTAAGTGTCTCTCGTCTCTAGCGTAATTCTGTCATTATCTTTTACATCCATAGTCCGGAGCGGTCCAAAATTGCAACTCAATGTTTTTGATAGCAAACACGTAACATAAAACTTTAAAACATTGTAACATAAAACCAAAATAATACAATATATAAATTTAACTAGGTGTCACAGTGACTTCCAACAGTAAGTACTGTTCGTCATATTCTCGACCATTTTTCAGCAGGATTCACCAAGACCAGGTGAGGTCAACATGAATTCAGAAATAGAAGGAGCCCTTGTCGTTAACTTAACATGCAACCATAAATATATGTATAACGAAAAAGTGTAGATAAACTAACCTGTAAAAATTGCACGAGGTACTTCCTCGATTCCTTCAGTACCTGAAAACAGAATTCATATTGTACATACATACATAGCAATAATAAAGTATTAGCATTCAATAAATTCAATTACAACTTATGAAACAACACAACAAACTAACTTTTGGTTTTAATATACAAATCATACAAGTTAAAGATTAAGTTACTTCTAGAAATTGTGTTTTGTAATTGAAATTTTTATTGTTTACGTACATAAATCTTATTATACCTACGACTTCTTGGAAAAGTATGAAACTCAAAAAGATCGCTACTGTAGCCATAAGACTGCCTGTTGCGTAGATATTCTCAGTGTTACTTTACGTCATCTAAGAACAGTTTATATATTGTATTGCTTATACAGAATAGATTTGGTCTGGTAAAAATACTTATCAAGAGCTACATTAAAATCTCTTTTGAAGTAACTAACATTATACGAGTAGTTAGACACTTCATAAAAATGTTCATTATGTTTGATCTAAATTCTCCACGGGAACCAAATTACTTGGCAGAATGTGTGTGTTTACTGTTGACTGGTAACAAAAACATCCGTTTTTAAAAACGGAACAATGCCCAATACATATGATTTATGTACAAGTTCCATTTACCCCATTTTTTACAATATCCAGACACCCATGTCTTGTTAAATAGGTCGTATTATAGTTAGGGTGAGTGCACGCTGAGATTGAAAAGTTTTGTCAACACGACGCGGCGACGGCGCGGCGGCGTTGGTGGTAATACACTCAGCCAATGACAGAGTAAGTATAAAGTATTTTTTTTACAGGAATGCGACGGTCCTCCAACGCGACGTATTACTTTTAAAGATATTATTTTTTACTTTTTAAATGTTTGTGTCGGGGGTTTTTTTAATTTTTAATTTAATTTTTTATTTTATACTTTTTATATGTAAGAACATTCTGGATTCAGTTATAAATATTCTCTTACTGTACGCTTTCATTTGAGACCCCACACGAGTATAATTGCATACATACGGCTATTCTTCCCCGCTTTCACCCCCCACAACTATTAAACGGCTCAACCGATTTTCATCAAACATATTTTAAAACATGCGCCCGTAAGTTCCTTTTAATACAAAAAAATAAATTGAAATCGCTTCATCCGTTCGGGAGCTATGATGCCACAAAGAGACAGAGTGAAAATTCTTTCCCACTTTCAACCCCAACAACTTTTAAATGGCTCAACCGATTTTCATCAAACATATCTAAAAACACGCTCCCGTAAGTCCCCTTTAATACAAAGAAAACTAAATTGAAATCGCTTCATCCGTTTGGGAGCTATGATGCCACAGACAGACAGACACACATACACACAGACACGTCAAACTTATAACACCCCTCTTTTTGCGTCGGGGGTTAAAAACAAAACTTATGTATGCAAATTTAATACTCGACTGCAATCCTACCTAATTAAATCGAATGCAAGAAAAGTTTCACGTGTGAACTGAGCACTACAGTACCAAGCAACCTAACAATAGGGGCGTTGTATGGTCTACTCTAGATTGGTTAACTCAAGTGGAGTGCTTGATAGACTGAAGGATTATTTTGACTCGGGTAGACTGCACTGGTTTGAAATACTCCGTGATTTATTTTGATCATATATTTTTATAATGATGATTTTAATCTAGTTACGACAATTTTAGATTTAAATATAGTCTTCAAATAAGTTGGAGTGTAAATTTACCTATTTTATGGAATTAGGATAACAAACGAGCATGCAGCACCAAACTTCCGCTGCCGCCCATAACAACTGTGACCGACCTAGAACTAGACTCAAAGGGACTAGGATGGTTAGTCCAGTTAGTAGATTGTGTTAATTGGTGTTAGAATATTAGTTGGTTAGTTTGTTAATAAGTGTGAGGGCAGGGACTGTTACTACATTATTATTGTCCATACTTAGTTATGCAAGACGCTTGAGAATATTTAGATCTGAGTTGTATCGGGTTAACTTTTAAATGGCTCAACCGATTTTCATCAAACATATCTAAAAACACGCTCCCGTAAGTCCCCTTTAATACAAAGAAAACTAAATTGAAATCGCTTCATCCGTTTGGGAGCTATGATGCCACAGACAGACAGACACACATACACACAGACACGTCAAACTTATAACACCCCTCTTTTTGCGTCGGGGGTTAAAAACAAAACTTATGTATGCAAATTTAATACTCGACTGCAATCCTACCTAATTAAATCGAATGCAAGAAAAGTTTCACGTGTGAACTGAGCACTACAGTACCAAGCAACCTAACAATAGGGGCGTTGTATGGTCTACTCTAGATTGGTTAACTCAAGTGGAGTGCTTGATAGACTGAAGGATTATTTTGACTCGGGTAGACTGCACTGGTTTGAAATACTCCGTGATTTATTTTGATCATATATTTTTATAATGATGATTTTAATCTAGTTACGACAATTTTAGATTTAAATATAGTCTTCAAATAAGTTGGAGTGTAAATTTACCTATTTTATGGAATTAAGATAACAAACGAGCATGCAGCACCAAACTTCCGCTGCCGCCCATAACAACTGTGACCGACCTAGAACTAGACTCAAAGGGACTAGGATGGTTAGTCCAGTTAGTAGATTGTGTTAATTGGTGTTAGAATATTAGTTGGTTAGTTTGTTAATAAGTGTGAGGGCAGGGACTGTTACTACATTATTATTGTCCATACTTAGTTATGCAAGACGCTTGAGAATATTTAGATCTGAGTTGTATCGGGTTTGATTCCCATTAAGCAAGCAAGGCAGCTGACACCACAGCTAGTCTCTGTGCCTATAGCTCAGTTGAGCCTCACCATAAAAAGGTATTAATTGATTAAGTCCTATTTTTTCCTCATCGTCCCCATCTCAATCATGACACAACATTACAAATTCCCTACGCCTCCACGCATACTTTACGCGCGACACATTTTTTAAACGCGATTCCCAGAAGCTCTATTCTGGATGCATCGCGCAGGCTTCCCGAGCCGCGAGTGCTAAGCATCGCAATCGAGGAGATAACATCTGTGCAGCCATTGTGGGTGTTGCTTCGCACCTCTGAGGGCTATCTGCTACGTGGTAAAAAAGTCAATAACTGTTTGTTTAGCGGCTATTCACACGTGCGATGTGACTGCTACACGATAAATGTCGCACAGTGGCGTCGGCGGGTGTGAATCTGTCTGCAAAGGAATCCCGAGTGAAATGTTTCATCGAAGCAGATATTTATATGGCAGATAGATGCTTTTGCTTGGGTCACAGGTGTGACAATGTGTTTTCCAAGTCACTCGCGACATAGGGAGCCGCAGTTCTGGGGTATGAGCTTGCTAAGTTTAACCTTAATTTGTATAAAAATGAATCGATTTGCAAGCTTACGAATCGCTGTAAAGACGACGATATCGCAAGTATGAAGAAATAATTTCTGGTAGTCCATCCATCCATCAGCCTTTGTGCATCTACTGCGGGACATATACCTCCCCTAACTTGAGCCCATCTAACCGGTTCTGGGGCCAGACTTACTTTTGTGACTAAATTGATGACTCATTTTTATTCCGGCTGAGAGCTAAATAGCCAATAGATTCTTTATACAATCTTCCTTCTTGGGTGGCGTATTGCCATCGGTGATGGATAGTCGACTCGACATTAGAACATTAGAATAATGCCTAAAGCTTTACGAATTTCGTTTAAATCCTAGCAACTTTCCCTCTAGTCTTCAAATAACAATAGATACAGTTACAAATAAACACCACAAATTTATAGGCTAAATAACAAAACGCGAATTCACGTAAATTCGAAGAACCATCTAAAATTATGCTACCGTGACACAAATATCGCAGGAATTTATTAAATGCACACCTAAATTATTATCGCGATTCCCAAAATCACCGCGTCCTAATTCGAAACACTAAAATTTAAATACGGTCGTCAATCGCATCGAACGAGACAACATCCCATTAGCATTCTTCGCGTTCGTTACGAATTCTCGTAACGCGTCGTGACAGAATTCTTTCATGTTAATCGAACGGTTTACAGAATATAAGGGACTTGAATTTACAAATGTTCGCCTACGTGTGGAGTGGCCATATGTGTTGATTCCCGTGGAATGTCCCGATTATTTGCACATACATAGATATTATGTCCCAATTATTTAGGTGATTTTTTTCGGATTTATAAAATGTTGTATTTAAATTCTATATTATATTTATGTTAGTACATAATGTCTGAAAATTTGATTTTTTAAACCCTTTATAAAATAACATTAAACATTCAGTGTCCCACATTAGGATTTCCGATGTGGTAGGTATCATAGACAAAAAACTGGGACGCAGAAAATTTAAAGTTATTATTTAAATTATTCTGAATCAAAATCGAACCCCAGGGCACTTGGAATAGCAGTATGCGTCAAACAGGTTATCAATATCAATTATTTTTATTATATCCTGTAACGGAACACACTAAACTTGGCTACACTAATTACAAGTGGTACAAATGGGCCTGTTGTACAAAATCGAAATGAAAAATGCACATTTATTTTGTCCCTTATTGTTGAAGGGACAGAGTTTAATTTCAAATGATGAGTTGTTGTACATCGCACATAAAAGGTTAAACAAATTGATTATACATAATATAAGTACATACATGTTTAACAAATTAAGTGAAAGTTTAAGCTGCTTATTGTTAATGTATGTTGGGAGTTGTCTACAGCTCGCGGTTATTTAGCATACAAGGTGACTAAAATAAATCTAAACAAACAGAGAATATAACTTTTGTCCTGTAGATACTGTCTTTGGTGATTTTGAACATGAGAATGGAGATGGTGGTACCAACAAGATGCCAGACTGCTTATTTATTGGCAATTTTTCATAAAAAATATTTAAAGCTGAAGTAGAATTTTTCAGCAGTTTTTAGCTAGAACTTGGCTTGACAGACTACCGCGTGTCTAGATCAGACGACGATTAATTTCAACCCTTTTTACCACTTACTGGTGAAACTTGACAAAATCCATTTTAGCATTCAGACTGAATGACGCCTGAATTTTTCCACACATAAACCTACGTTAATAAGTTTTCGCAATTTCATCTTTAATCAGCGAGTGTTCTACGTGATTAACATTTTATAAATATAGATAATATATCTTGTCATTCTTTATATGATACGCAATCGATGCCCATACAAAGTAAGTACCTTATTACCTAATTAAATTAGCGATTGCGGAAGCTTATGCCGCCGATACCCAAGTTAATTAAAGGATGCATTAACAATGCAGCAGAATGCACTAACGGAACGCTAACGGCATCGCTCATTTATAATTAATATTTCCATCGCGTCCCAGAGCTAGCTCTCAGGCTGTCCTATTGAGTGACGTCACCGGTGACACCAGCTCTTCCTGTGGTCCGTGGGTGGGTCCGACAATCTTCGTCTATTTTGGCATTAGTCTTCATTCCTTGATACGCTAGGAGACTTATTTTGCACAATCATTAACATAATATATAAAACTATTTATTACAGAGTGACTTACAGATATTAATTATTATTATTAGATATTATATTTTTTTATATACAACGTAAATACTTCTCCAACTTTAACACAAAGTACGTAAACTCGTTCAAGATATTTTTAAGAGCTTATACACTATCTCTGGCGAGCACAGAAACGTGAATAGAGATGCCATTGCTATGTTTGACATTGTTTAAATTTAAAGGAACAAAAAAAAACGATATAAAATACATAACCACTGTGATTTTAGTATTTTTACATATTGTTATATTTACTTCACATAATATATTATAGTACCTGACGCTTTCTATGGTAATTATATCGAAAATTACATTCTTATATTAATTTTCATTTTATACAAAACATTTTTTATAACTCAAAAAAACCTTTTTTTTAATATAAAACGTGATCGTGATTTGTATGTAATGTATTAGCTCCACAGCTTTCTGTTCTAAGCGTCCTAATAAAGTCGGTGCGTCATTGTGGACAGTCAAAATGCTACCATTGTGCCGGAGTGGACACACTCCACGGATTATTTATTACAGGGTTGAACATCTACACATAAACATGTTCAAGTAATGTATCTTGTAACATTTGTAATGCATGAATGATTATAGTTTTTTATTATATATATTTCTCAGCAACTTAAATAATTTAGGATATTTAAATGACCTTATTACTTTCAGATTACGGCATATTTTTAAACTTATATTTATTTCGTTAAAACTTAAGTAAACTTGAACAAAAATATTTAAAGAATTTCGCCTATTAAATGGTCTTTGTAATTTTGACAAACACAACAATTATCCAAATTTTGATGGTTATTAAAATATCAGCATTAAAATTTTTGGCAACCCTACTAAAATGTCATCAAGTGTTTTTTTAAGAAATGATGCAGCACTGCCAAATGGGTCAGTGGTTACAAATTAACTGTAGATAATGACTACAATTCTTCACTTGACTCCACAACGCACTCTGATTAGCTCTTTTAACTTCAAGCTCAGGGAAAAGGGGTCCTTGAGACACGCCAAACCTCTTCGCTACGCAAACACATAGATAGTATGGGTAAATGGAAGACTCGCAACGCATCAAAACCTAAAACACACAAAGACCGATTTTTTTTTTAATCTTATCATCCAAATCTCCGCCTCCCTAGATTTGAATTCAGAACCTTTAGAGTAGTCCAGCTAGCGTATTGACTGGCACCATTGCCCCATAATGGTGGTTTTGTTCTTGTCATCATCGTGAAGATAGCTTTTGCCAGCCAGGACCGAAACGGATCAAAATTTAAAAAATGCTGGCAAAGGTACGCAATATTCGAAATTGGATCATATGGATTTAAGACTCGCAATCCTCTAACTTACCACTGCAAAAAAAAACATCTGCGAATCTCAAACTCAAAATATAGTGTTACCTACCCCACGTGTACACCCTATCAAAAAGGAGCCATTGTTTCCGAGCTGGCAACAGGTCTTTCTCGAGTCAATGACTTAAGACAACCGGAAGCTTCGATAATATTCCACTAGCCACCACGAATATAGATGATTGACTGCAATAACACTGTAGACGGATCGTTGCGCTCACTCGCACTTATACCTTTTTACACGCATAAGAAAAGGTAGGCGGATGACCAATAAAATGCACTTCACGTACAAGGAAGTGGGAATCATTTGTGATGGCAATAGAAATATTAATCGGGCATGGCCTATGCCTATGATATTTTTGAATATTGTATGAACTACTCTCTATATAACGCCTCTTTCCATAACGATATCCTTCGCAAGGCTATTTGTATGATAACGTTTGTGCTTGATTTGCTTAGGAAGTAGGTAGGATATTATAATACTGTTGCGACTACTTTATTAATAGATCCCGCGATGTTAGTTTTGTTTCGTCTTTTGGCTTTAATGTGCTGAAAGGAATTAATAAAATGGATGCAGTAAATGCTATTTGTTTGATTGACGTTTTCATCTACCTAATAATTTATTATGTAGGTCACTTTTAGATATTATGGTACATAGTAGGTGCTATGTTAGTTTGGGAATATTTTGCATTTTGAAGATATACTTCTTTAGGCGCGTTATGGAAAAATCATGAGAGTGAAATTTTACGATGGGCGCGCATCTGTAACACAAAAATTAACAGTATGAAGTTAGGCGCGTTATGGAAAAATCATGAGAGTGAAATTTTACGATGCGCGCGCATCTGTGACACAAAAATTAACAGTATGAAGTTGCCGGCTAAACCACTAATTGGCCTTTGTCAATGTAACTCTGACGTCTCTTTAGTTTTGCTTTTGCTTTTTATCGAATATATTTATAACCATCCAGATTTGTTTTGACTTGTTTGTGGCACATTGACATGACATAATATGCACAGACTAGCTAAAGATTAATGTTTCGTTACTTTTTTTTAGTATAATTAATACTAAATATTATGAAATTACTATGTCCAGCAGTGGACTTCGATAGGCTGATAGATAGATAGATAGATAGATTATGAAATTATTAACGTTGAATATTTATTTAATGATGCCAAAGAAGTATAACTTCTTACGCGCGTACATAAGTACACGCACCGCCTCTTTTTTTTAATATTTAGTTGTCTTTTTGAGCATAGTTTCGGAAGTAACATTAAAAAAGGGATTTTCAAAGCATTTTGTACTAAAAAAATATATTTTGAACTATATTACTGTACTTTTGCACCGTTTTTTTTATTTGCAACCGTGTTGGGTTGCAAGCAGTCTAAACATTAATAATTATTTTATGATTTCCATCTTATAAGGAGTCATATTTAATTGACTTTCTTATCCCATTACATAATTTCAAGAATTTCTCTAAAATATTCAAACTGACTAATCAGATAGTCATTAATCTTGTGTTCAAAGAAAATAATTATCACCTGATGATACGTCATAAATAAATAAAAATTAATAATGGAACTGTTCAGCAGGTGGTATTAACCACACTCAGATAACTCAACTCCTATATTATGTCCATATATCTTCCCTACACATTAACACATGATAATAAATTATATCACGAACAATGCCTGAGGATATATTTACAACAATTTTATGCAACGTGCTATACAATAAATAACGATGCATTGCAAATTGATGGTAATCAATTGTTTTACATGTAAATGGGGATGGAATGGCGGTTTA
The DNA here is from genome assembly GCA_905404135.1 of Hesperia comma. Lineage (NCBI taxonomy): Eukaryota > Metazoa > Arthropoda > Insecta > Lepidoptera > Hesperiidae > Hesperia > Hesperia comma. The sequence goes on from FR990034.1 coordinate 11,604,775, forward strand.
CACCATTGAACAGGGTTGCCAACTTTATTATTTTCAAATGTTTTTTTATTTTTTATTTCGTGAATCGTGAATAAATAAATGTACGAACTTGTCCGTCGTGCGACCGCGTGTCCTAATAAAATAATATACTTAATTTTTAAGAGATAACCAAAATCTATTAGAAATTTAGAAATAGCAGTATTTTTAACAAGCGTGTAATACTACTAATATTGTGTTACATAAAAACTTAAAAAAAATTCGTTTATTTATTGTCTAAAAATATATATTACATATTACTGTTTATATTTTTTTCAATTATTATACTAGTCAAGCCTGAAAAATCCTATATTTATCCGAAAAAAATATTGGTAACCCTACTGGCAACACTACGTTTATAGGCGAAGCAACGTCGCCATTGGTCGAATTTGACTTCCTATAAATTGAAAACCTTCCGTTTCACCAAGGTTGGTAAACGCATTTATATGGTAAATGTTACGTGTTAGGATACTATGTAGTATGTGTTGAAAGGTTAGAATAAAAAGGGTTAACTTTATTGCATGTCATAGAAAACACGGTGTGTATGCACGCACCCAAATAGAACCTGTATGCATATTTCTTGCTGACTGTACTAAAATGTGATAATAGATAGTCAATGGACCAGACCGGAATAGAAAATAATTTAAAATATTATGATCCATGTAGGTATTACTTGTTCGTACAAAGTTATTATGTCATACCGCAAACATTGCACGTAAAAATACTCTTAGCCAAATCTCTTCAACAAGACAATGTCTTAGCTTGTCGTCGACTTTAATTGAAATTTATTGCGTCTCATGCTACGATCGGAACGTGAAATGACACTTGCCGCCCTTTTCTCGGCGAGCGATTTTCAATCTTATCGTGACGCAGCAAGGTATCTTTCAGGTTGAAATATTTTGATGTGTCCGTTCCGTTTCGTCTCTGTGTCTTAATATTTATTGTCGTTGGACAATCGAAGATAATGTGCCACTCATGTGATTTGAAACAATCACTGAACGTACTCGTTTTATTGAATTACCGTCTGAATACTGTTTACTGTCCGTTTTGATTTCGTGCGGTCGTAGGTTACAGCTTTAGCGGTTAAATTGACTTTTATCGTCTTTATGAGCGTATATTTGCGGCTTTAGTATGCATTTATTTACCTTAACACGTTCATTGCCAATCACGCGACGTCGCGTGATCCATGTGCTCTTCAATGTGGCCCTTCACGCGACGTCGCGCGAAGTGTCCGAAGAGCTTTGTATGAAGAATATTGAGTGAGCCGGAGCGTTATCGCTAATATGTTTTTTGTGGGCCTCCAGAGAAAGGACTTAGCTATCGTAAAGTGAGCGTGGCCATCAGATCCGAGCGATAGTTTTAGTGTCACGTGATTGTTTAGTTTGCTTAGTGACTCCGGTCAATACAATTGTAGTAAATTATAATTGTAGACTTTATAATTAAAAGTATAATTGACAAAATATTATTGATACGAAAAATAGTTTTATTTTATTACATTTGAATTCACAATTTCTCAAAAGCGCTAGTAATCCATAACGCGACGTCGCGCGATGGGGCCTCCTGGGATAAATTTAGGGGTTATATCCGTACATATATAGTTGTACATGGCCCATCACGCGACGTCGCGTGATTTTAACTTTGTTATATAAAATATCATATAATTGTCTAAAAAGTATAAACACACATGCAGAATAGTATTTTTGCTGTACTAAGAGTTAAATAAGTAGAAAAATGGTTATGGGCCACCAGCAAAAAACTCCAAATTTGGCTTTGGCAATGAACGTGTTAAGCACTTTTAGATTATAATCCTGGATGATACTTAGGTGTTTTGATTCATTCTTTTATGAATAAGGATTTAAGGTTACAATAATAAAGAAGTATTTACTACGAATAGAACCTAACCCGTGACAATTTGATATCCAAAATCCATAATAAACATTGAGATATTATGTACTAATAATAAAATCTAAATTCAAAGATGTATTAAATATCTAGATGGAACATCGAATCCCCGAAAACGTGTCAAAAATTTGCCGCCAACAGTTGGCAGCCAATTTTATATCATTACGCACAGATTACGCACACATAGACAATAAATGAACGCGAAAAACATCGCCTACACGCACACATGCTTGATAATGTTGCCTTGTTTTTTTTGTTTTCATTGTAGGGCGACGCTCAATCTAGATAATATATTTAAATCATTGTCTAAATTCTTGTTTGGCTAAAAGTTCCCAAAATACCTAAGTGCCAAAGAAAAACTTCATTGCTCTCGTATGATGTGCACTATTCGAATATCTCGAATTTTATTACAGAAAGCACCGTAAAGCTTTGGGTGGGAAACAATGTCCTTAGAAATTGGTTTGTTTTCCTATTATTTTATACCTACTTCAAAGTTCAATCCATTATTTAGTGGTTATTTACCTTGTAAAATGGTTGATATAATCTGTAAAATATAAATTATGATGACTTTAATGCACTTTTTACTACTTTGCTAGGTCAAATAAAGTCAATAGACACACCTTTAAAAAAACTATAAAAGCTTTCAATATAATAGTAAAACATTGACGTCTATTACAACTTAGACGTAAAGACGTCATGTCTGTAAGTGTCCCATTATGATCCAATCTTGAAGCCACTTCAATAAGAGGGATAACTCGGTGGAATGCTTTTACCTGTAAAAGGATATTTTGATGGAATTTACTTTAGAAAATGGTACAACCTCGTTATTACGGTACTTTTCTTTATTTGTTTTAGGTAAGTGGACGGGCCATTAGATTAGTTGAGATTTAGTTAGGAGTCCCGGGCTAAATCCAGATTTTTTCAATTAAATATGCGATATTCGAATACATGCGCTTTCAATTATCATTATTTCAATTACTTAAAGGGTGGTGGATCACTACATAGTATAAAACAAAGTCGCTATTTTTGTCCGTCTGTTTGTTTGTTTGTCTGTTTGTCTGTTTGTCTGTATGCTTAAATCTTTAAAATTACGCAACGGATTTTGATGCGGTTTTTTGTAATAGGTAGAGTGATTCAAGAGGAAGGTTTTTATGTATAATACATGCATTATATTCCCACGAGAACGGGATCCACGCGGGTGAAACCGCGGGCGGGCCGCTAGTAGTGTAATATTTACTTATATATTTTAATAAGTACAACAATTTTTTTACGTAATCTCTGGACATTTAATGTACTTACTTATGTAAAAGACGCTTCCCCATCATTGAGGAGGCCTAGAGCATACTCACCACGCTAATCCAGTACAGATTGTCGATCAACTCAATTTTGTCGATCACTTAGTACCAAAGCAAGCCGTCGGGCTTCACGCATTTATATAGCATGCTATATAGCCATATTAATTGCACGTACGTGCACCAATCAATTATTTGGCGCATGTTATCTCCCGACGTTTAGCGGAAGCAGTCCAGGACGTAGATAGCACCTCCTGACCCCAACAGATACATTGCATCCCACTCCATTATCATGTCTATTTGCGAATACGACGACCCTTAGATACCACTATCTATGAGCAGGTGCCCGAGTTTCATTTTTGGAAGTTGATGTTATAGACGATTTTCTCAGGTACCTACTGATTTCTGCGCCACAACAGAAAAATTTGGTACCCATTTATTTTTTGGAAGAATTAAACTTCATCTATCTTATCTGTAGTCTGTATTATTAAATATCTATCTACATTGTTACTCTGTAACATTTTTCACGTTCCCGCCTTTTTCTAATATGTTACCGCGCAATGGACAGACTTGCGAATTTGCGATATTTCATCGTGTGTCAACAACCTCATCTATATAAATGTAAGAACAGAAACTACAATGACGTGAAGTCTGGGGGTGACTATCAGAATGCCCACGTAGCAAAATGACGAAATAACTAAAACGTCTTGAAATTAAAATGCCATAGTTACTAAATAGTCATCAACACTAAATGCCTTTGTAGCAAAACGTCTGGACCTTAAAATGTCATAGCCATAGTTTGGACCCAAGATTTGGCCACCATTTTTATTTATAGCTACGTGTATCAAATCGTTGTCTTCGTCATCGCGATAGCTACATAAGCTATTGACGGACATGGACGGACCAATCAATCAATCAGTAGCAATCGATGTCTACAAATGCGTTTCAATTACCCCATCGCGTTATGACGACCCTTTAAGAACCATTAGATGGATATTGGAAGGCTGCCTTTTCAACGATATACGTCCCTTTCTATCATCTTCCGAAAAAAAAATGTGTGCGTGTACTAGTGTACACACGTAACGTGAAACTTCTTTACAGCATTATTTTTCAAAAAATGATCTACTATATGCCACTTTACAGAAATTGGTCAAAGCTACATTGGATAAAGTTAAAACAAAAGGCGTTTATTATCATAGACATACATACTTACAAATAAAACAATTATATCATTTTACCTTATTGCCACTAAGATTATTATAGCATTCCAAAAAATACACTTAAAAACTAAATACAAACATTACGCCGTTTATTGTCCAATAGTCGCCGTCTTGAGTCCAATAATAAGATCCCAAAAATTAGGGACCGTTATAGTGCCACAAACAAGTCAAAACATACCTGGCTGGTTATAAATAATTTGGATAAAAAGCAAAACTCAAGAGACGTCAGAGTTACATTGACAAATAATGTCATCAAAGTAAACAAACATGAAATCGTATTTAAAGTTAAAGTTAAAGTTTAATAAAGAAGGAATACAGGAAACATTAAAAAAGGTAACATTTAAAATTTATAAATAGTCCCAGAAGTCAATATAATTGGATACATTAACAAAATATCTACCTCCAAAGTAATCAACATAATCTTAAATAAAGATGGCGCGTAACAGAAAAATGTGACGCGTCAAAGCGTAACCGAAAAATGTGACGCAAAAAATTTTTCCAACGCCGATAAAGAAGTTTCACTTCAATTAATAAACTTACTACTAAATTACTATTTAGACGTAAGACTACATCTATTACAATTTAGACGTAAAGACGTCATGTCGGTTGTTGTCTCATACATATCCCATATAATTTTATTTTTGTCCTGAATTTCCATGGAAAAAATGAGACAAGTCTTAAGTTGGTAGTCGGACCTTTTCCGGATAAGTCCTTTTAAACTACGGCTTACTGTGTATTGAAAGGCAATAGTAGGAAGTTCCTACTAGGTACATATCATAAACCTTCTATAAGCAATGTAGATTGTGGAAACACTTTGAAACCTCGCCTTAAAATTTCCGTACTTAACATGATCGCTTAGTAACAAGACTGTATAGTCGTTGCTTCAATAAATAATAAGATAAAACTCCCTTTGTCAACCCACCCGCAATTCTTTCCGATTATTTCAGGTCAATCCCCGCCCTTGACGAGAATACACCAGATTATGATCGTTAAGGCTCCCCCAGATGCTCGTAAGGAATAATTTTGACATTTTACGCCAAGGATTTATCTTAAGCCTTTATCCAGGCTTAAATTTGCATATGAATGCACTTTGTAAACACGTTTGTATGAGCATCGACAATTTTTATATTGGATCGGATTACAAGATTATTAGTTATTATCAGCCATATATCTTAGTCTTTTTTCGACTAAATATTTAATATTCAATATTAAACTATCAAACTGTTGGAGTCTGATTTCCCCTCTGGCGGATATGATGGTTACCTCAGCTTAGTGAAATGAATTTATTTTTGAAAGATGATGGAGCAAATTAAAATGACACTGTTAAGTAAGTATAACGATTAGGTAATTCTCGATTCATGATCGGAATACAGATACAGTAAACCATGGCTTCGGATTTGGTTTAGTGTTTGACCACAATGGTTTGAGCAGCGAGACGACTTTAGGGTCTCAAATCCACACGAGGCACAATGAGATGTGGATTTCAAGCCATGTGATTGGTGAATCGCGCACAGATCCGCTCCGCTCCGCCTCAGTGGAACCGCACCCTTATCGTTCTATATGGGTTTGGGGGGAAAGCGCAAAGTAAAATAAATTAATATTAATATACTTCATTAAATTTAAACTTATTTATTTCACAAGCAAGCGATGACGTAACGGAAGATAAGTATGACATTAGAATACGAGTATGTCAATTTAAGGTATAATTGATTTTATTATGCAACACGGGTCCACAGCCGGAATAAAATCTAATGTTGCTCCCTCGGCACATACAAATCAGGTATCATCATGTACTTAGTTGCATTAAAATTCAAGGAAATTCAATGAACTTCTATCGGTAACACGTTTAGCTATTATTACGATGGGACGTGGGACCTACTAGGAGATTTACGTCGAAATAGACCAAAAAGACGTTATTCAAACCTGTGACAAATAATAAAAAAAAAAGACGTGTGGCACTCGGAGACTGCCGCGGTAAAGCTATTGCATATCATTATATATAAATTAACAAAACAAAATACCGACACCGATCCGAGCACAGGCGAGCCCGAGAACGAGACTGCGAGAAACCGATCACATTCACGCTTCTCGGGTGTTCTCGGGGGTTCTCGGCGTGAGTTTGTAGCCGCTATTAAGAATACGTACATCATAACGTCACATTATAGGTGCAAGACATTTTAATCTTTATTAGAAACGGATAAGTAATGCATTAATTTGTGCAAAGAAGATTTAAATATTCTGAACAAAAGCATAAGAACTATTTCATTTGACAAAATAATTCTTTTTAAAAAGAAAATTGACATTTGACATTTAAGTCCTACAACGATCTTTTGGCGCGTGAATGACGTGTGGGTGACAGAGACAGTGCCTTACAGTTTGCCTTGCCTGTATGGCACTGTCTCTATCACCCTCAAGTCATTAATATAGTGTCATTATTTTATGTCATGTTATTATTTTGTATGTTTTAAACCTAAATACGCGATAATTCGACTATTATGAATACATGTTGTCGATTCCAACGCCTTATTTAATCCAGATCTACATGTAATTATTCTTAAAACACCGAACCGACGGGGCGAAAATCAAATGTTTGACAGGTAAGATTTGTATGGGAAATTAAAATTTATATTTTTAGTATTTTGCTCGCAATTTTTCATATTTTCTCATCGCTGCAACCTTCCCTGAACTTCCACGAATATTTCAAGACTAAAATTAGCCAAATCGGTTTAGCCGTCATAAAGTAAAAGTTAGTTAACTCAGTTAAAAGTTCTGGTATTTATCGATGTGTGGGTGCATAGACATAGTAACTATGTCTGTGTGTAGGGTGTAATAAATTTTCGTTACGAAATTTTTGAATTCGGTCCCCGCGCTCAAGGCCCGCGATAAAAGCTATACAATAGCTTAAAAGCTGTCAGTATTTTGACAGAATGGGGGCAGGTTACAACCCATTTATGGCCCACTACTGAACACGGGTCTCTCCTCATTATTGAGGAGGCCTAGAGCATACTCCACCACGCTGCTCCAATGCGGATTGGTAGAGGGGTTAGTGGCCAACCCAGTGTCGAAAGTTTTCAAGCCGCCCGAAGGCCTTCGATATGGCTTAACGACTGCTATCAATCGATAACAACCGGGACCGACGGCTTTACTTGCCCTCCGAAGCACGGAAGCGCTCAAGAAATTTTGCCTCCAGCGGTCAGTAAAATGGCAGCAGAACACGATAAAATACGGTTTTGGAGTATTGGCGTTGAGAAGAGAGTTATTTCTCCTACTTAAATCATAGTCTATTTCATGGGTCTATTTACACTGTAACTACTTAAATAAAGAACATCATTATTTTTGTGTGAGGTAAATAATATGACAAGTTAATTTGCTTTTCTTACAGACGTTATCTAAACTCTTTTTTAAAGTCTTATTTATTCGTAGCAAGATTGGTCAAAATCTAACGAGAAGGCAAATCCCATCATTCATTCACACTATGTTAGCAATATTGCTGTTCAAATACCGCAATCAGTATAAAGTTAAAAATAAAAATAATATTGCTATACGCTTGAGTCTATCCATTCTCAATATATTTTCTAAGACGATACAATAAATTAAAAATATCTCAGATCATTTTATGTACGTACAACGATATTAAATAAATAAGTTTATTCCCCTTTACCCATCAACGCATTTGACTTATAAATAAAACATTAATACCTTTGAACGAAAATAGTTCAGCGAAAATAACGCCTTGAATGTTCGTTTGAACTCTACTTACTTGCACATCACTAGTGTTATTTGTTGTAGTCTTATCTCAACGTACAAAAGTTCAAATTGGAGTAACAAATCCACAGGTTGAATCGACAAAGACCTGGCGGTATTGATTCGTTATTACAAAGGGATAGAGTTCAATTTTAAACTGCAATCGCATGTCAAAGCGTCTGGATCAAAACGTAGGGGGAGTTGTAGCCTTTACAAATTTAAGAATAGAACGCCAGTGACAATGAAAAGAAAACTAATTTAAGTTGTTCGAAATAAAATGTGTGACTTAACAGATAGAGTAGGTAGATATTGTGTAATTAAAAAGTAATTAGTTTTAATTTGCACGGGTATCATTTTTACGTAGGTAAGAACGAAAACGCGTAGATGAAATCCGATGATAGAAAGTACTTTCCGTCGCCTATGAACAAAAGTAACACCTCAATGATAATTGTTTGGCCAAAATAAAGACATTAAGTAGGTATCAATGATACGCTATGACTCCTTATAATTCCGACAAACAAAGTAAATGTGATTACGACAAAAAAGCATTTACGTCATTCGGTTTCAATTCGGAAATTTGAGGAGACAAAAAATAATAATAATAAAGTGTTGTGCCAAACCGCTGATAGTCTCAGAAATCTGTTTCTTCTGACTCAAAACAAATTACTCTATTTTCATGTTTATTGAACAATAAAATAATGTCTCACAGATCTAGGGTTGGTAAAATTTACTGATTATTGTTGGCTATAAAATTTTAACGAACATTAATCACTGGATGAATCTCAATTACTTCACAATCATGAATCTGTACAATCCAAGAGAATTATTTAAATTTATGTAACATTCCACATTTAAACAAATTGTCTATATTTCCAAGTAATCCATCGGTATTGATTGCATTTGTGACAGCCAAACTAAAAATTACATCCTCAATTTCTAACCAGTTCAAAAAGCTATAGTTTTTGACAACCCTGAGACCGTTCAGTGGCGCCTAATTTCAAACGAAATCACTGAATATTTTTAAACATTAGCAGAAAAATAAATTCACTATGCTTTATGTTCCTCCTAGAACTGATCATAAAAACATTATGAATAGCTATTCAATATATGTACTAGTTTTATATTAGTGAACTTCGCAACGGTAAGTAATGCGTTGGACATATCTTGATGCAATGGATAACGATAGATAGATCATTTGCCCACATAGCTTCCCATTTGTCAGCTAAAAAACAGCTATCCAGAATCATAACCCTGCGAAAACCAGAAAAGATAGCTATGAGACGAAAATAAGCACAGAACTCATATTTTATATCACCCGAGTTATTGTAAATTCTCATTAAGTGACAGTTAATACAAAAAACCACTTAAAACAGCAATTAATCCCCATCTTTGATCGTCGCTGATCAAAGTGAAGAACTGAAATTAAAAATAATCTGAACACGTTCGCTTTTTTAAACTTCCCAGTAAAGTGACGATAAACCCAATTTACGTAAATGTGACCCAAATATAATATTACTGGAGTACACTTACGTTTCTATATTCGGAATCCACAAAATATATTTTTAGTCGTAACAAATGCGCTTTTAAATTGACAATATGTTTCGGGAAATAATAATTAACAATCGTGGATTTATCGGCGCTCCCGTCTGTTTTTGATGTGAGTTTTTGAGAAAAAAATGAATAAGTATGCTTCAACAAATTTTGTGAGCTCATAGTATTAGATTTCATCTCCTCTTGCCATTGGGTGGTATTGTGGTAATGTATACATTAAATAAATAACGCTACACACTCATAGCCCCAAACTAAGATCCCTTGTATCGTGGGTGCCATGAACAACACACAAGACAAGTACTCACACATCAGACCGAGAACAGTTAAAACCTTGGAAACATACGGACGGCATAAAAACTTCCGATACTTCGGTTAGCCATTTACCCCTCCACCAATCCGCACTGGAGCAGCATGGTGGAGTATGCTCTAAGCCTAGTAGAAGTCTATATGGAGTATATGGGTTGCCGTCAAACCTAACTTTTACTTAATGGATCTCTTTGCCTGATTACCTGACTAGCTAACTACCAGCCAAACGTGTATCGGCTGCAATACTATACAAATAACATACCACTAACAGAAGTAAAACAATAATATTTATCTGTCACATAAATTGCCTTCCCTGATCGGGAATCGAACCACACCTCGACCTTCGAAGGTAATGTCACTACCAACTAGGCAAACCCAAGCGACCTATGTACGACGGGGTCACCTAAATAAAAAATCGTCTGACGCGCTTAATAATTTATAGCCTTCAAAAAATTACAGTATTTTTAACACTAGAATTTTTCACTTCAAAAAATATGTGTACAGTATTTTTTAGTATTGTGGTTAATCGATTCCCACCTATCAACGTTTAGTAACCCATTTAGCCAGTGTCAACGAACGGGCTATTTACAGCCGGTCCCGACAACCGAATTTTTTTTCTGTCGCTACCTCATTAATCATCTGTGTAGTACTATCAGCTAGTGAAGTTTGTAGTTAACTATAATTTAAATAAAAAATATAATACAAAAATAAACACTCGCGCATTTACACTTCGTATTAGAACTACTTACGCATGTTGTGCATGAGACAGGTTTTTTTTTCAAAATATTTACTTCTTTATAAATTAATTTTAACCGAAAAGATACCTACTTAAAAATCATAGTTTCAAAAGATTTTCTGAATTGGTTTTTCAACTATTCAGAGCATTTTAATAAATCTTTGCATAACGGTGATGGAAACAGAAAAAATACTTAAGTAATATAGGTAAGTATATTAGTACAACATTAAAATGATTTCCTGGTATTAATTATAGAATTGCACTAGCATTGCAGTGAGCAAACATTTTAATGAGGACAGCTGGTGTAGCAATAGATTAGGACCATCTTCGGACCTTTTTTGCTACGGAACCGGTACCACGTGCAAGGCACACGGTATGCGTGACCGTCCGAACAGAGGACGAATAGAGACTTCAATATAAATAATAGAGTAGGTAAAATGTAAATCAACTAAGAATAAATCTTAAAATCGTCAATTAATTGTTTAAAATAAATAATTATTGAAATAAATAATTACATTACTTTAGATTTAATATTCACTATTAAATAATGGACTCCCACTCCAAACATTGTAAAGAATAAATAACAATACTTAAGTATAAACTCAAATTTTATATTATCAATATCAAAATACAATGGAGAAAATTCCTATTTTTAAGGTTATTTGGTTTAATTTACTTTTTTATTTTTTTCCTTCAATATTTAATGTCTTTGCCTTTTTCCGTTTAAGATAAAACGCTCTGTGACAGACAGACAGATAACAAAGGCATATTAATAATTTGAGCACGGAACTCTTAAAACACACTTAAAATATGTAGTTAAGAAAACTATGTTAAATTGAATAGTTATTGTTATTTGAAGTTTCCAATTATGTTAGTTCCTTTATTTAAAATAATCGTAACGTTAATTGAAATTAACTGGTATTTTCAACTCAATACATCTTACTTATTCATTTATTACAGTATGTAGTATTTTGTTGGCAACAACAAATTGGACGCTTTATTTAAAGATCTACGCTTTACGTAAATTTTAGTTGACATTCATTAAGCGGAAAGATCACGTCATCGGAATAACATAAATACTGGGGCCCGAGACCGTTATATTATAAGTTTCAACTTTCATGTGTCAAACTATTTCGTCACGATTGATTATATGAATTAATAGAGTTGGGCGCCTGTTTGGCTTTTGGGTTCTTTCTTATCCTGTTCTTCTTTGGCCGCCAACGCATCGGCGACACCTTTGGTGTCTATCAAGGGGTTCAGATGGATCAAGAGGTCTCAGCCACCGCACTCTTAACTGTAACGTGACCATGTTCCATGTATTTGGAAGGAATTTTATCGGTAGGTATACGATATGAGTACCCGTTTGCATTTAAAGTGCTTCGTGCTAACGATTACATATTTTTTCAAATGTTTAAAAAAACTGTTTTAGTCGCTATGTATACTGTTTTAGAAACTGTATGTACTTTGTTTGTTTATATTTAACAATTCAATAACGATCTATCATCAACTGTAATTTAATAGTTAAACAATAACTGCCTTACTTATAAAAATCTACTAATCATCTTCTTAGCAACAAATTAGTTAATTAGTAATTAACTCCTTAAGTAATGATTAAATATTTTCTACTCATAAACGTCACTTAAGCGTAACTTAACTAATGAACCGTTAAGATCCCAAAATTTATTTTACCCTGTAAACACTGTCAAATGTTGACAGTATTAAAAATTTATCGCGTCAACGCTAACGTTTATAATAGCAACATTCCACCAACTTCCATCACTAAAAAAATTCAGCTGTCAGCAGCTAAATTAGTTAGGTATTTCATAATAAAGTAAAATGCATTTCTTTACTTTTATGACGTTTTAGTCTAAATTAGTTGTATTGTTAGTATTTGAATGTAGTTTTGCATTTTTATGATTATGACGGTAAGGGTTTTTTGGGCCGTAAAAGTAGTACTTAAAATTATAAATTGGAGTAAATATTGTGCAGACTGTGTGCAGATGTTTTACTGATAGGTAATTATGTTTTGTAAAGTATTTGTAAAGATTGGAAATGCGTGGGAATATTGAGTGGTTGTTTTTGTGCAGTCCGTTATGTAGACAATATGACCGAGTGGGGTGAGAAACCCAACGACGTATTATAATTTTAAGGAACCGACTGGGATATCAGTCCTAAAGTTCACTTCACTTCATTGTAGACAGTTCTTTTTCAATAAACCTATACTTTAAATGTTACTTGATCTGTGATTTCAAGATATTACTTATATCTTATACTTATCTACCGTAGTATAATACTAAATACGCGATACTACATATATTATATTTAATCATCTAACATGGAAAATACAATAAAAAAAAGAGTGCGATCTTTATCGCTCAAATCTAGCATAGGATCTCTTCTTGCATTATATTGTTTTTGTGTCCTAATCGTCCGTGTTCTTCCTCTTCTAATGCTCCGTATTTGTTCTATTTCATTACGGAAAATACTTAATACATTGCCTTCTTCAAGAACATCCATTTTATTAAATAATTTTCAAGCTACAACGCAGAAAAAATAAACTCTAATGACAAAACTTTAAAACGACACGAAACGAAAGTTCACAATACCTACTAAACTTAGACATACGTCATACAGCAGCTGATAGAAAACCGCCATTTTGCTACTTAGGGCCTTAAACAATCCCTAAACATGGGTTCGCCATTGATTAACTTGACAGCTAATTAAGACGTTGCTAAGATACTGCTTAAAGTTAATCAACGATTATGAGTAAGAAATATTCTTAAATGGTTACTAAGTATTACTTAAATTTTAAGCAACGTTTATAAGTAAGGCCTTAAGCCATTAGCCTATTAGCTGACTATTAACTTTAACAATAAATACATCTAACGTTCAATTATTTGTTTACTTTTGATTATATTAAACACATGCCTTTAGTTTGTTTAGGTATTTTTACACTTATCAATATGAGGATTGTGTTTGAAGAGACACACTTTATTTCTGCTTGTTAAGTTGATGTTAGTTTAATATTTTATATTATACGAGGTTTTGCCAGCGGCTCACCCGCCCCAGAGTCTGAAAACGCCTAAATCCGTTAAAATGATCCCACTTTTTTCAATAAACATATATAAAGACAATATTTTAAAACTTCTACAAATAATATTGATTAGATACGAAATCTATTTATTTATTATGTTCAAACTGTTCAAAATGCTTACAATAATAGTTCTAAACATAAATATCTCAACATGAGTCCAGCCAATAAGCAACAAAATCGGTTACATTGCAACCCATTAATTATATGTCGGATTTTGGTCAACATTATAATTTTTAAAAAGATCATGACCGTTGACTCCTCGAGAGCCCTCGGTCATGTTATCTTTATCCATTTCCAATTAATAATAAAAGCGTAAAAATAAAAGCATAGAAATTAATAAATTTGTTTATTTAGAATTTTACTAATTTACTAATAATAATAAAATAACAATTAAATTCATCAAGTAATAATAATAATAGAATTCAAATAATAAATTGATCAAAATAATTTTTTAAACAAAAATAATAAAATTCAAAAATGATAATTCAATTCAAATAATAAATTTAAATTAACCAAAATAATTTTTAAACAAAAATCAATTCAAATAATAAATTTAAATTAACCAAAATAATTTTTAATTTTTAAACAAAATAATCTGAAACAATTTTAATTTTAATTTTAAATTGAAATAAACAATTAGGAATACAATAGAAAAGACCTCACCGTTCGAGCGCTCGATGCAAAAGTGCCCGAGCTCTCTCGCGTTCGGTCTTAAATAAGCAAGTGCACGTGTTACAAATCCCCACTCTCGCAAAGAAGGGGCGGAAACAAAATTCGTTATTTATTTTACCAATGTTTTCTAAGTAGCTTAATAATTTAAATTACAATGTAATAATTCATTTCAAAATATGAAATGATTTTACGAACGTCTAAAATAGTTCAAAATGATATTGAATAAAAATGTAAGATTTAAAACTTACTTCCTGCGTCAAAATGTCATCCATTAACAATTCATAAATATTATTGTGGGTAGTTTGTGTTAGTAGTGACTAAAATTATTTAAGTCTAAAACGTTACGACAGTATCTTAACCTAGAGTTTTTATTTGTTATTATGGTTGATAATAAAAGGTTTACAAAGCAAAGTTATTAAGAAGTAGTGTTTGAAAAACAATGTTGTAATGTGAAAGAATCAAGACTTATGTGCTAATTTGTCTGCGCCTGGATGTATGTAAGTTTTTACACCTTGGTATCTATCTATATCCGCGGCGACATATCTATATCCGCGGCGACACGGCCATACTGATGTGCGGTGCGTGCTCTGCGCCGTATATCTGCAATAAAACATTTTTTTTTTTTTTTTTTTTTCAGTCTAGCTCGGTACATCCGAAATGGGTTATTTAGTATCTTAGTATTTCAAAAATCAGTACATCTATTTAATATGGCTTTGGGGCATCACTCGAACATACAACACTTTAAATTTATCATAGAACGTCTCCACCCGTTCCACAATATAATCTTAATAATAGTTGCCCAACAGTAGGGTTGTTCTTTTAATAGTATTTGCCCAACAGTAGGGTTGTTCTTTTTAAGTGTATGCGCCCAACAGTAGGGTTGTTCTTTTTAATCGTATGTGCCCAACAGTAGGGTTGTTCTTTTAGAGGTTGTATGACGCCTCCACATCGTCATCAACATTTTTGTGGTTGTCAGTCGGATCCGCACGCCAAATGCATTTTTTGAATAGAACTATTTAAGCAACACCGTGTGTTATTAATAGCATGATAAATTAGCAAATTATTTATTATTATTAAAACAATGCAATGTTACAAGTAGTTTAAAAAGCAAATAATGTGAATAGGGCTCACCAGATCAAAATGGTTTGACCACGCAGAGACAACTAGTCATCTTGAGAAGAATCGTTATCGTCCGCTGGGCGAGTCGATGGTCCAGCGCAGAGACCTGATGGTCCAGCGACCTGTTCGTTTGGTTGGGCTTCTTCCTGTAAAGATTCGAGTTCGTTAGACGGCGACACAGTCATTAACCTTTCGCTACTGCATCCCGGCTGTGGGGCTCGACGTAGTTGGTCATGAGCTACTTTTCGAGAACGTCCGTGATGACCAATAACTTTCTTTACAAGGTAGCGGTCATTATCAAGTACTCGATGGATTTCATAAGGCATGCTGAACTTTGGATCCAGTGAAGTTTGATTCCTTGGGTTATTCTTGATTAGCACGAAATCCCCTCTCTGGAACCTCTGTATCCTTGCTCGTCCCCTTTCAAACCTTTCTTTATCTTTGCCAGCCGCTTCGACCATCCTTTGCTGAATATGCCTCTGAATTGTTTCAAAATCAATTGTCTGGTTGTCAAAATCTACAAGATTCAATAATTCTGGTGGTACGCAATTCTGGCGTCGGGTTAGCAGTGTGAGTGGAGCGATACCAGTTGTTTTGTGTACCGTACAATTAAATGCTAACTGTAGACTTTCCAGAGCAGTATGCCACTCTGCTACTTCATAGTTCTTAATCATTATTAGACCATTTTTTAGTGTAGCCATCATTCGTTCTACCTGGCCGTTAGCTCGACTGGTACCGGGTGCAATAGAATGTATTTCTATGCCATACTTATCGCAGTAGTTCTTGTACTCACCAAGGAACTCACGACCACCATCCACCACTATCTGCTTTGGTGCTCCAAATAAGTGTATCACCTGTTTCAGAGCTCCAAGAGCGCTATGCTGACTTTTGTCATTGGTGTAACGAAGCAATACGTATTTAGTGTAGGCATCGATGGTGACCACGACATATTCTTGATCCTGTGGAGTTCCAAGCTTACCCGTGATGTCCATGTGGATCATCTCGAATGGAACTGTTGGCTTTGGTATAGGGTGTAATTGTACCTGCGTAGCCCCAGAAGACTGCTTAGATGTCCTGCATACCACGCAATTATCGACGAATTGTCGAATAATGGTGTTCATCCTGTCAAAGTAATATGTTTCTCTTATCTTGCCAAGAGTTTTCTCCCAGCCTGTATGCTTGAGAGCCGTATGAAAGGTGTTTATCAAGCTCCATTGAAAAGATTTAGGTACCATAATAAGTTTCTGTGCACCAAATACCTCGTCCGTCCGTTTATACTTGAGAGTATTATCTTCGAGAACATATCCGGGTACCGCTTCACCATTGTGCAGGGCATCTATGATTGGTCTAAGCTGAGGGTCTCGATGCTGTTCCACGACAAGCCATTCCAAATTCTTTGTCATCACGTTGACTATAAGTGAATTTGGATTTCGGCTGAAAAAATCAGCATGCTGCATTCGCTCGCCTTTCCTGTACTCTATTTCGAACTCGAAATTCTGTAAGTAAGCCCACCATCTATGAATCCTTGGTAGGAGATCCTTTTTGTGCTCTGAAGCTTTTAAGGCATTACAATCTGTAATGACTTTGAACTTACGCCCGTAAAGGTAGTGTCGAAAGTGCTTGATTGCTCGCACAACTGCTAGTGTCTCCAGTTCGTAGGAGTGATATCTGCTTTCAATGTCAGTTGTCCGCATGCTGAAATAGGCCACTACGTGTTGTCGACCGTTGATTACTTGCACGAGAACCGCTCCAAATCCAAGACAGCTGGCATCGGTGTGAAGTTCAATTGGTTCGCCTTCCCTAAATATTGTTAGTACAGGACTAGAAGTTAAATGATGGATGACTTTTTGACGTACCTCTTCATGTTCATTTGTCCAGGACCACTTAACTCCTTGCTTAGTTAAGTTGTATAAGGGAACCATTATGCGTGCGAAATCTGGGATAAATCGGCGGAAATAACCCGCGAGACCATTAAACTGCCGAACTTGCTTTACAGAGTTTGGAATGGGGGCTTTAAGAAGGGCCTCGACCTTTTTGGGACTTGGATGAACCTTACCGTCTTCTATTACATTGCCAAGGTATTCGATGGATCGCTTAAAAAATGAACATTTCTCAACATTTATTGAAAATCCCGAGTCTCGTAAAGCAATAAAAATTCTTTCAAGATATGAAAGACCAGAGAGAAAGTCACAGCTTTTACTAATGACATCATCAATGTAGACTTGTGCGACGCTATCTATACCATTGTCAGCACTACCGGGGTTGAGAAGAGGTCCTAAAGCACGATTAATGCATCTTTGATACACCGAGGGCGCATTACAGAGGCCAAATGGCATAGTTAAATATTCGTATAATCCGTCGGGTGTAATGAAAGCTGTTTTTTCTATGGACTCAGGGGAAATTGGGATTTGGTGAAAACCAGATGCCATATCGAGTGTATGGAAGTATTTACCACCTGCTAATTGGTCTATTTGATCTCCTATAAGAGGGAGTGGATAGTGGTCACGAATGGTGTTCGAGTTTAACTCTCGGTAATCAACACACATTCGGTCGTCACCGTTCTTCTTCTTTACAAGAATGATCGGACTTGAGTAAGGGGATTTGCTTTCTCTAACTATGTTGTTTTCGATCAATTCGGAAACAATAGACTTAACTTTTTGGCGCTCAATGGGGGTTAATCGGTAAGGCTTACGTTCTACGTATTTATCCGGATTTTTCAAACGAATTTCAAGCTGTCCAGTATTAACGCGAGTCTTTGCAAAACCTTTAGTAAATAGGTACGAATATCGGTTAAGTAATGACAGTAATTGATCAATTTCAGTTTGGTCGGTTAAATCGTGGTTAATGTTACTAAAAATGGGACGATCAGAACGAACATGCATGATCTGGGGCTGAGATACTAATGTCGCGGTTTTGGGAGTTATAATAACGCTTAAACCGGTATTTCGAAGTAAGTCTGATCCAATTAATACATTAGTTGTCATTTCAAAGTCAGGCAGTACATGGAAAAGTATTTCTACATTAATGTCATTGATAATACATACCGTTTTTAGAGTACTTGTAGATATAACTGGTACTGGACCGAGTCCACGTAAATAACTAACTACCTGCTGCCTACGCCCTGGAATTTTATTAGCAATAGTCTCTCGCATCACCGAACACTCTGCACCGCTGTCAAAAACTGTGTCAATTTCCAATTTCCCTACATACATACGCATAGTGTTTAACTTACCTTTATTATCTTTGCATATGGAGTTTATGTTAGATGCAACTTGCTTTTCACGACGAAAGCAAGTATCAAAAGTGTGACCAGGTTTAGCACAAAATGAGCAATACTTACTTGCGTTGGTGACGGTGGTTGGGGTTGTGCTGCTAGCTGGAGTACTCGATCTTATTTGGTGGCTAGATTCATTTCTGTTACGGCAGTTTTGCCAGACATGACCTAATTTATTACAAAAACTGCATTGAGGAACGTTTCTATGGTCTTGGGAGAATCTAGGTCGTTTCTGTGGGGGCATATTTGGATGTAGCGGAGGCACGTTGGGGCGTTTAGTTCTGATGGCTGATGCCACTGAAATCAGTTCGGGTACGGTCTTAGCTCTAACATTCATTAATTCTATTCTCAAACGTTCGTCACTTATCATTCCAATGACAGCCTCCACTGCATCGGTATTATCCAATTTATCTTTGGTAACTCTCCTCCACAGTAACCAACCTTCAGACAAGAATTCTGAAATATTCTTATTGGGGCTATAAATATGTTCTCTAAATTTAAGGATATCGCGGGAATATCTGTTTTCTGGTTCAAAGGTAGTTATTATGGTCTCACGGAGTTCTTCCCATGTGGAGGTGGTAACTAACCAATTGTCAGCCCATGCTCGAGCACGTCCTTTGAGTAAGCTACTTACTTTCATACGAACGTCGTAGTCAGAAAGTTGGTAGGTACTTACAGCTGTGGAGATGTGATTACACCATTCACGAACACCAACGCTGCCATCTGGATCAAAGGAAGGTAAAAATAGGTCGTTAATCCTTACTCTCTCGGTTGGCTTCTGTAGAAGACGATCGCTCATGCTCTGCATCATAGTCATCATCTGCAGAAAGAACTGGGGAGGTATAACGTTATTAGCCAATGGCAAGGTTACGGTATCCGTAGGTGAAGTCAACAAACTGTTTTGTTGAGGCGCAGTTGCTGCAGGAACCTCCGCACTAGAAGGTCCCGGGATGGAGTCAGGGTCTGTAACATCATGACCGGCAGAAAGGGATCGCGGAAGCGATCCCACTTCTGATGTCGGATTTTGGTCAACATTATAATTTTTAAAAAGATCATGACCGTTGACTCCTCGAGAGCCCTCGGTCATGTTATCTTTATCCATTTCCAATTAATAATAAAAGCGTAAAAATAAAAGCATAGAAATTAATAAATTTGTTTATTTAGAATTTTACTAATTTACTAATAATAATAAAATAACAATTAAATTCATCAAGTAATAATAATAATAGAATTCAAATAATAAATTGATCAAAATAATTTTTTAAACAAAAATAATAAAATTCAAAAATGATAATTCAATTCAAATAATAAATTTAAATTAACCAAAATAATTTTTAAACAAAAATCAATTCAAATAATAAATTTAAATTAACCAAAATAATTTTTAATTTTTAAACAAAATAATCTGAAACAATTTTAATTTTAATTTTAAATTGAAATAAACAATTAGGAATACAATAGAAAAGACCTCACCGTTCGAGCGCTCGATGCAAAAGTGCCCGAGCTCTCTCGCGTTCGGTCTTAAATAAGCAAGTGCACGTGTTACAAATCCCCACTCTCGCAAAGAAGGGGCGGAAACAAAATTCGTTATTTATTTTACCAATGTTTTCTAAGTAGCTTAATAATTTAAATTACAATGTAATAATTCATTTCAAAATATGAAATGATTTTACGAACGTCTAAAATAGTTCAAAATGATATTGAATAAAAATGTAAGATTTAAAACTTACTTCCTGCGTCAAAATGTCATCCATTAACAATTCATAAATATTATTGTGGGTAGTTTGTGTTAGTAGTGACTAAAATTATTTAAGTCTAAAACGTTACGACAGTATCTTAACCTAGAGTTTTTATTTGTTATTATGGTTGATAATAAAAGGTTTACAAAGCAAAGTTATTAAGAAGTAGTGTTTGAAAAACAATGTTGTAATGTGAAAGAATCAAGACTTATGTGCTAATTTGTCTGCGCCTGGATGTATGTAAGTTTTTACACCTTGGTATCTATCTATATCCGCGGCGACATATCTATATCCGCGGCGACATATATCTTTGTCTATAACATTTACGTGTAGACGACAAAAAATACTTTTAACAATTTCTAAGCCCCCATTTTTTGTTAGGAACAACTCTACGGTCCACACTGTTCTGCTAGCAACAAAAACACATTGTTTGGCACGCGGCGTGCGTTACGCGGGATGAATGCTAAGGGAGTTGGGGCAGCCTTGGACCGCCTTGTGGAGCTAGCATCCCACCCCGCTTATAGACACCGGTTACAAATTGAGCAAATACTACATAATGAACCGACACCTAATATGTAACTACGGCTATTTTTAATACCGCACCTAACACTAGGTTAGTAAGGAAAAAATAATGATAAATGATAATTTATTTGAAAAAAATGCGGTTACAAAATGGTCTTAGATCTAGGTGTCTAGAGTCGTTCACATTTGCGAACAGTAGATGCATGCATATTATTTAGAAAATCTTTATATAAATTGGGCATTTTTTAATAAAATGGACAGAGTTTCTTTTGAGCGTTCTTATAACTAAAGGAAGGTACATAATACATTTAATTTGATAATATAATATAACAAAATTAATAATTAATTTATGTTTTTTAGTTGTAACGATAAACTGAAACCGGAATGAATTGATGACCACTTTTTTTAAATCTTAGAATACTCCAAGCCGGGGTCGGTTGCTAGTGTTAGATTTATACAAAACTTTAATAAATAGAAGCTTAGAACATTTTTGAAAAATCGCCTACTGGCACTCTACACAGATATACCAAGGATATCTTACAATTCGACTCTTGCCAATTTGAGAGCGTGTTTACAAATTGAATGGGTCCAAGGTTCGTTTACCGACCGTGGCAAATATTTATTTCACTGATAAATTAGTATCGGGGCAAGATATCTCGAATATTAGTATATTTTATGTATGTTAACGACTAGGAAGGAGCCTTCGTGCGAAACTAATGTTGAAATTGATTTATGCTGAGGTGCATCTTTCATTTGTTCTAAAATTATTTATGACGGGAATCACCGTCTGGAAAAAACATTAAAAAAAAAATTTGAATGAAAAAAATTAAATTCAATTCAATAAATTAAATAAATTGAAATACATTTCGAAAAGAATCGAATCATATAGTTATAGACGAACAAATAGCATCCTTGCCAGTATTTTCTTTCTTTTCACTAGTTTCTTTACGAGCAGGTTTTTTGCCTCTTCTTCCTTGCCTGACAACCATTCGGTGAAGCTAAGGTAAGTAAGGCTAAGGTAGGTATAACTATGTAATGTCCGTAGACAGATCAGACAGCTGGTCTCCTCATTTGTTGGTTTATTTACATTAAGAAAATATACTACGTCTATTCAGCTATCACCCAGAAACAATAAGACTTTAAGTGATATATACAGATTTGTATCTTATGGGAAATGCGCATATTCCCGCAAAATGAAGGTACAAGTTATTATGAAGGTTCTTTAAAGAAATTGACGACTCTTTACCTACGGCATTCACGTTCGACATGGAATTCGTTTTAATTCCATCCAACACAAATACTAGCACAAATACCACCCCTGTGATTAAGGTATAGTGGCAGATTGACGGCGGAAATTAAAAAGGTCTTAAGTAAATTTTGCTTACAGGCTAAATTGAGCAGTGAGCACAAGTAATAAATTTGTTTTTAGTGGAGAGTGGCAATTCCATTCCATACTCTCGGCTATTCAGGTATAGTTGGCGCTGGCCCTGCCTGTGCAGCGAATGGTCCCGGGTTGGATTCCCGATTGGGGCAGGTATAATATGACATTCAAACGTTTCCACTTGGGTCGTGGTTGGTTAACTACTACCACCACCACCACTAACTATTTGGTAATAATGGCTAAACAGTTTAGCCATTATTACCAAATAATGGCTAAACTGTTTTTTCTTGTAATTAATTTAATAACTTTATATTATTCATCACTTATAGTATAACAACAACTAAAAAGTATATAAACGCTTCACATGATAATAAATAGGCATATTTACAAAAGCAAGCAAACGTGTGTTACAATAGTTGTGTAGTAAATAAATTGGAAAGGTAAACGCGTATGTAGAAGCGCGGTAAAAGGCTGCGCTTAATGCTACGAAACTCACCGTAGCAACGTGTAGCGAATGCTACAGATTATTTCGTTCATAATAATTAGGTAATTAATAATATGGCAATAATTTCAGTTTTCAATAACCATTTAAGCCTAATACCTAGTAGGATTTAAACAAGAATAATAAGTTCTGATCACCCTCTAACCAGTATAATTTTTAATTTTAATAATTCCATATATCTACATAAGTTAATTTAAATATTAATTTCAAATTTATAAAAAACAAGTAATAACTACAGAAAAATACTATTCTTCAAAGACTTTGTAATAATCATTTCAATATAATATGGGTTTAATATTAACTTAACCTTAAACCTTAATTAAAATTTCTCGAGCGTTTTAATAGTATAAAAAATAACAAGCAAAAGCGAAAACAATAAATGGTTTGGAAGCAAATGAATAACAATAACGAGAAGCCATCTGCCCAAAACATGACGAAGTACCTACCGTCTCGGACAATTCTGATAATTCAAAGAATTCGCGCTAATCGTGAATCATAGATATGAAACTAATTATGTTTTCATACAACCGCCGCGCTATATTTAATTATATCTTAAAATAACACAAATCAGCTTACCAAGTCCTGAGCAAGTAGTTTTCCCGCGCAGATTATCCTTCTCAGAACAAAATGTCACTTATTAAAACAATATTCGTGTCACAGAAAATTCAACGCACTACACTAAACAGTCACTATAGCAACAGTTCCGTATCGATTAATCGAATTGTTTTTCAGTCGGAGCGCGCGAACCTCACGTCCACACTCCTCGAAGCTTGCGTCAAGACTGAAGATAATCAGAAGCTTTCAGCGGCGTAGCACTGCGCGTGCGCCGGACGCAACTACACGGTGCACGTTGTCTCTTTCCTTCGTATTAACTAACGTCGATTGTTTTATCCCCGCCTCACTCTAACCTAATGTCGTTGTGTGGAAATTGAGAAAAGGCAACCACCGCTCGTGTTGCGTAACAGCAGTAATTTATTCCGTCGTTTGATTAATGATTTTCATGTTTTCGTTTTGTTTTGTTAATGTTGGCGTATATTTGATGGTGCGATAATAAATTGCGTTTACAGATCCGTGGCGTGTGTCAATCGTGAGATATAACGATAACTGAGTAAGTGTAACCAAGGGCGTTAAGAAAATCTCCATTAATTAAAATGAGAGATTTCGCTGGACAATACCAATAGCTTGAGTCTTGTGTCTAGCAAGATGGAATCATTAGCATACCGTATGACGATATTAAGGGAGCAATATTCATATTAAAGTTATCGGAATTGATATTCCCATAAGATAACAGAACATATCGGTTTAAATATGTACGTCTTAATAAAGGAAATGTTCAAACGCTTAACAAGCGATATCTAGGAAATGAGGGTAGGCCAAATGTAACTAATATGTTACTGGTATAAAGCACATTTCATGAATTTTACCGCTACATAATAACATAAACAGGCGAACTAATTCCACGTACAACACTTACCATGTAGCCAGAACCGTGCAACAAACTATTACATCATTTACCGTTAAATATAAACGTAACAATATCCTATAGCAATGAAAACAAATCCACGGCCAAGGAAATGAATTTCCTTTATTTAGTTCGTCGAATGCCAGCGATTTTCTGTGCGTTTACAATGAGACTGCGTGCTGCCATCCGGTGTCGTTTACGAGGAAATCTGGCATCAGTGCTTCTGGAATTTTGTCTAGACTGGCATAGAGAAGTCTGTCTTCTTACAACACTTGAAATTTCACTTTTATTTCATTTCTAGCTGACCCGACAGATGTTGTCCTACAACATATTATTTATATCTCAACGCGACGTAATAAGATGAAACATAATTATGCTAGTTTTAGTAAGACCTCCAGTAATACAACTGTGAAAATTGAATTAAATTTTATTCAGTGGATTTCGCGTGAAGCAAGAAAGATAAACATGAATCCTAAAAATATATTTTTGGTTTCTTTTGACACTATAAAAAATGTATTCAGGGTATACCTGAATACATTTTTTTCAAATATCTCCTATGTATAGACATAATCTTGTTACATTTTCATAATCATTATTCCTTCTCGCTCCTTAACTACCCAGAATATATCAGTCTCTCATAGATATCGTTAGATAAAATGGTCAGAACCAAGAACAAATCACAACCTACAACAATATGATTACTGGGCTTTGATGTTTTAAAAATATCTAGATTGAGCGTCGCCCTACAATGAAAACAAAAAACAAGGCAACAATATCAAGCATGACTGTGTACGTGCAGGTGATGTTTTACACCTTCGTCTAGTGTCAATGTGTGCGTAATGATATAAAAATTGTGGCTAACAGTTAGCCACAATTTTTTGACACGTTTGCGCGGATTCGATGTTCCATCTAGACATTTAAACCATCAAAGTTACTGGGTTAGGTTGACACAAACATCACTACATTGTGCCAAAGACAGGGGCAAATACGGGAACGGTCAGGTACAAAATCATTCCACTTTTAGAGGATAAAATTCCTCAATAATGAGGAAACCAACCCAATGAAATTTAATTGGCTTATTCCTAACTGACTTTTAATTTACTCTGAAAAATTGTAAAATTGATTTAACGCGCTAAGATCGTACTTTTGTTCTACTAATATTTTGTACCAGATTCATCACGTAATAATACTTCTTTACAAAACAGCAGGGTAAGCATCCCTTTGTCGTCGACGTCCCTCCTGTACGGACGTCACGTTTTGCGTCCTCGTTTATTATACGCACGGCAAGGGAATGGAACAAATTGCCTGCGTCGGTGTTCCGTCCGATTATGATTTAAGTGTCTTCAAGAAAAGAGTGAATAGGCTTCTAACTTAGTGCGCTTTACCACCCATGACTACGTTGCTACTTTACATCAAGTAAAAAAAACAAAAACCTCGAAACACCAACATTATTTTTACAAATGGGTTCGAGGATGTCAATACATATATCTATCCATCCATCGATCCAAGATAATACTAGCAGTGTTAGATGCCTATTTAAAATCAATACGAGCGAGTCCCTCGCGACCATCAATCAATCGATGCACCAAATCAGTCGGTAGGGCCGTAGGGCGCCACAAATTTGTCCTGCAGCCACGGGAACTATCCACTTCCTGTGGTTGTGACAGTGGCTCTCAACTTTAAGGAGCACAGCTTAGTTGCTGATGCTGACTGCGCAGCGTGGGGTCTTGAGTTCGATTCTCGGCCAATAATTATGTGACGGATAAATGGGTCATAAACTTTATTGATGTGGTAATATAATTGAATTGTGTTTGCCGCCTGCAACACAGGGAAACCTAGTGCAGGGATCGGAGTGTGTTATCTTCTATTTATTTATTTTATCCTGTGTACGATTCCATATTGTTATTAGGTAGTGTCCAACTGTGTCAGGCACTTGTCATACATATATGTAGTCTCATCCCCAGCCTCGCGTCGCAGTGGTCTATCTATTGTGCTTGTATGTATCTCCATTGTGTCTGTTGTTTTTTCAGCTTTTTTATATTTAAAAAAACCGACATCAACATCGACACGTAATAAAATCATCATCAACGTTGTCGAATGTAATTGAACATGAAATATTAGGGGTATTATTATTATTATTTAGGTGTCTGGGCATAGGGAACAAGTATCCCTACGAGGCCACTGCGACCATCTCTGATCTATTGTAGCCATCCCAGTTTTAGTTAGATCTGGTCCCCCAGGCCTACAGTTTTAATAAACCGTAGTACGTTTCCGGGGTCCATCTCTTTAATCAGGTCAGGTTTGATTATGTGACCTCCAAGTATACGACTTCTGTAGTGGGTAATTGCCATGCAATCGCAGAGGATATGTATGGGTGTTTCCTCCGCCCCACCACAGAATCTACATATTAGGGGTAACGACTCCTCAGATTTTGTTCTTTAAATCTTTGAAATATAAAAAGAATTAGGTGTCAAAATCTGTTCAGCCAGTTAAAAGTTATGAAAACACAAAAAATAAAAATTACAAACATAAAAAAGTCGAATTTAGAACCTCTGTTTTGAAGTTTTTAAAAAACAATGACACATATACGGTAAACAAAGTTGAGAACCACTGCACATAAGCAACAGCGCGTGCGCACACGGAAATGTTTTTTCGAAACGAGTATTTTTACTGATATGGTTGTTATTGAAAATACCTCGGAATCGTTCGTGTCACTTGAAAGACAACTACCGGTTTTGCTATTAGGGAGGATATTTATGAGGTTAGGAATTTAGGATATAGTACGATACAGCGATGGCAAAGTGGTTTGTACGTCTGAATGCTGAACAAGGGGTCCTGGGTTCGAATCCTGTTCGGACCTTTAATTTTCAAAAGTTAGTTTTCAAAAGTAATAACGGAAGAGTTTGTTTGTTTGAACGTGCTAATCTCTGTGTAACTGCTGGTTCGAATTGAAAAATTGTTCTTGTGTTGAGTATTCTATTTATTGAGAAAGGCTGTAGGCTATATAACATAACGCTACGACCTTTGATTATATACACGGCTACGACTAATTGGAACGGAGCAAAAAGTTTCTCGAAGCGAAGCAAGGGCGTCTACTTAATAATATATGTTTTAGGACGACGTTTTCCGGGTCAGCTAGTGTCATATAAACTAATAACTGCAGTATTAACAACTATTAATTGCAGCCTATTGCTGTCCCACTGCTGGGCTCAAATCTCTTCTCATAATGTGAGTAATCTCTCCACCACGCTACCGAAGTATAGACACTACATTTTTTATTCATTATAAATAGTACACATTCTGAACATCTAAAGGCAATAAAATTATTTAGCATCAAATAAAATATTTTCATATGCAAATCTCAAAGCCAAGTAAAAGTTACAAGTGTAGAGATTTCATTAATTTAGTTGTTTATTTAATTTACAGACTTCTGGTGTCTACGAGGTGGTGGTGAATGGCCATTTTAAATGGAAATCACTACATACCGGCTTAATTAACAAAACACTTTATGTGTGAAGCGAATTTAACTTGGAGGTTCCGTAATAATTTTTAACTAAGTTCAATAAAGGAGGATGTTCTCAATTAGAATGTATTTTTTTATTTTTTAACTGTAGGTATTGCCTCATAACAGTTTACTGGGGAATAAATTTTGATGATTCGTTTTATATTTGAAAGCTCCAGTGGAAAGGTTTTAAACAACCTAGCTGGCTATCAGCCTATTTGAAGAATCCATAGTTTACATGTTTCGATCTCAGAAGAAATAATAAAGGTCCCTAAAGGATGCATTTAGTCTTACTGATTATCTTATGAAACGGTTTGAACTTTGTACCAGATGACTTATCTGTTAGCCAAAACTTAAGACCTTTTACTCTCACCTCTGTCTCAACTACATATGAGATTGTCGTCAGTATGAAGTTCAAAGCACGAATACAGTCAAATTATAGTTAAGTAACCCAATTAATAAGTTTCCCCACTTCCTTTATACCCGGCAACAGTTTTAAATGGTTTCGCTACAACTACAAATTCATATAAGGGACCCTAAAATATGCAGTCATAAATAAACAAACGGTATCATCAATATAACGAGCTAATCGGCTTCGAAAAGTAAAGTATAAATTGATTATGCGGCGCCACCCCTCGAGCTACCGTTGCAGGAGTTGATAACCTGTCGTTGGATTTTGAAAATATAATTATTTATTTTAATTTTTTAAATCCTAGGTCTGCTGGAAGAGATTTCTTTTAGAAATTAGAAGTACCCTTGTACAAAATTACTTCTTTTGCCTTTTTATATCTGTTTCTTTCATGTATGAATTTTAAAATAAAATAAAAATTGTAACAATATTAATGATACTGTTTTAATTAGCTTTAATTTAGAAAGGCTATCGTTATAATTATTCCACAGTAATTTAACTACTTACTACTTTCTAATGAAGAAAGTATACAAGTGTAAATAATATAATGTTTATTCAATATATAAGACAAATATTTACAACATTTTTAGTCATATATGTTTAAAGCGCATAATTCACATCGGACAGCAAAATATTACGTAAACAGAAAGAGCCATGACCACTTTGATATAAAAAACGGTAGCTCTATTTTGTTCCTTATCGCATTAAAATAACTAAACATTAACAAAACTATCGATGATGTTTTACTCAAAAAGGTTTCCGGCTCCGTCATCTGTGTATCTCCCATGACTATCAAGATAAAATCAATTAATTGGACCCAATCTCTATTTATGATAAAATGCAAATTTGATATTCATTTGCTCAGAGTAAAATTGATACTATAGGTAATACCGACACATAAACAACATTGTTAGTGCGTAGATACTATACTAGTGACTCGTCCTGACACCACCACTGAATAATGTTTTGCGCTCGAAAAAAAGTTTTCACGGCCATTTAATAATTATTATTATCTTTTTTTGGAACCGATTGAAATAATTAAGTGAAAACCGCATCCAAATCGTTTAAGCCGTTTTGTTGATTAGCGGGAACAAACAGACGAAAATTCTGTTTGTTTAATAAATAGCCTCACAACAGTAATTGTAGTACAACAAGTTATCGTTTGTACCTAGTATAAAAACAATCGTTAAAAACATCGTTCGGCTATACAGCCGGTTACACTTTTTTGGAGGCGACCATCTCAGTCCTCAGGGGTAGCAACGCATCTGTGACCGAATTAGAACGAGACTCATACTAACAATAACTAACTGGTCTATTACTAACATCAACTAACAGGACTAATTATCACTAACACTCCCTGTCCTCACACTTATTAACAAACTAACCAACTAATATTCTAACACCATCTACTAACTGGACTAACCCTCCCAGTCCCTTTGAGTCTAGTTCTAGGTCGGTCACAGTTGTTATGGGCGGCAGCGGAAGGGTGGTGCTGCATGCTCGTTTGCTATCTTGATTCCATAAAAAAAACGTACCTCAGCTGGGAACCGAGGCCCCTTGGGTTACTACATTTGTATTTTACCCGATACATCGACACTTCGTAAAACAACGAACAGCAGTCTAGCATAGCATTTATGTTTGTGTTTTAACTACTTGGCCGTCGAAGTGGCACTGCAACTGAGAGATACATAAAAATATATCTTTACTGTACTACTAAGTAATGAAGTTAGCGTGTAGTGTAGTCCAGGGATATCGCGTTGACATTTTAAACATGTTTAGTTCTACTTCCTGGGCTACGAAGTTTGACATTTTCATGTTAGGCCTGCTGGCCTTTCAATAGGGATGTTGACACAAAGGGATCATTTACATGATACCAGTTTCTGGCAAATGGCAACATGTAAATAAGCCCTAATTGTAATTTCATATTTTATGTTTAACCGATTTGTGGTAACATTTTAATATATTTTATCTAATAATAATAAATAAATATGTAATCATATTAAATAAATATCTAATCATAATAAATTAAATTATTTTACATAATGGTTATTACCACAATACATGACCTTAAGCTTAAGTGCATGACGTCACGGACCGCTAACTATCAGAAGTAGACATTGTCAGTCGATTTATTTCAATACTCTGACATGTAGCGAATAAGCGATTCATGAAGTCAATCTACGGGTAAGTAGGTACTTTGGCAATTAGAAGCGTTTTGGTGGTAATTTTATTTTTTATTTTTCATTTATTTTGAGAATTTTTTAATTATAATTTTATTTTTCTGTGTTTAAAATAGTTAATCGTATTCTATAAAATAAAAGCTTATTATTGAATTTGCCACCCCCCCCCCCCCCCATTTTGGTCTCAGTAAAAGTGTGGGTAAACTAAGCATAAAGATCACCGTTTAAATGTATAAGTAAGATTTAGTCTATCTAACCTTGTCTGTAACTGTGAATACGAAAAAAACTCATTGGGGGTTTCTTGCCGCTTCTTCTTCCAAGACCGCTCACGGCGCTCACCATAGCGATTTGTTGAAGCGGTGGCGTAGTTTGACTTTCAAAAAGTGTTTGTAAAAACTAATTTATTCATTCACTTCATTTCATTTTCTACCTTGTACTCGTATTACGCTACAATTTTTAACCTTTTTTATTGATTTTATCGAAGCAACCGAAGGCCGGTAACTAGTTTCAAAATATTTGCATATACAAGCAGAGCCGACCAGACAAGTGACAAATAAATATCAGCTTGCTATCAGCACTTTACAATTCTTTAACCCAATACAAGGCATTCTCCATGCTTTACGACTACCCCGCCTACGCTAGCAATCACAAGTTTCGATTCTTTTTGTTCATTTCCTTGTAGTTTATTGGCGCGATATATTTGTTACATGTATCATAGTTGTAATCGCGAACGTTGGTGTGAAATATGGAAATAAGTTGTGAAGGAGAATGTACAATCATTTCTTATTCACATGGTTTAAGTATTAGGTTACACTTTAGGTATAGAGTAGAGGCAACCATCTCAGTCCTCGCGAGTAACAACGCATCTGTGACCGAACTTGAACGAGATTCATCCTAACATTTACTAACTAGACTATTAGGTACTTGTGGGAGATAAAATAATTTTGTGTTCGAATTTATTTTTTTAACGCTGCATATATTTTATTTGGATTTCAAACATTGATTTCCGGTTACGAAAATCAGTTAAAGTATTAACGGAAATAGTACTGCTTCCGGTACAAACGGATACAACTCCCCGCCATTGACGAGCAAGCCTTTATAAACGCTCGGAGCGCCACAGACGGCTCAGAAGTTGTCCGATCGCGGGCACGGCTCCACACGGAGCTCTGAACTGTCAGGTGACTATGTTATTTCTATTTTACGTTTACACTGTAAATTACATTGTTAATAATTAAGGATATTATTATTATGCTATTGTAATGCCGTCATGCTAATGTTGCTATTAGATACCTAGTTTACGAACTGCTGAAATAAACATTGCGATATAGTATTGACTGTCAACACTGATATTTATTTGCGTAAATATACTTATTTATGTCTATTTGCGTGTTTAATTAAAACCATCTCCCACATCAGAAGTTGGGATAAAGAACTCACTGTGGGTTGTCAGGTTACAATGTCAGTTTTTCAGACAACTGGATCCATAAATGGCAAGTGAGTTGCCATGTGCCATTTCATCTCACATGACATGGATGGAACGTGGCGTCAAATTTTGGTAAAGCTAAGTAAGACGGCGAGTATGGGTATGGCATTATTTTTATTCCATTACGTCTGAGGTGATACAATTTCATTGCTTAAATTTTAATTTTTGTGTGAACTATATTGTGTGTGTGTAGTTTATTTGATAATCGTGAGTGAAAATAAAGACATCAATTTCCGGTGATAAAATCATTTAACGCAGCTCCGTAATTAAAACAAATCGCTCCTCATTGTAATCTTATTTTGATGTTTAATCGCTGAAAAAAAAGAAGAAATCGTTTTACTATGACCTCTGTTTTATTATGAAGGGAAAGTTACACCCTTTGATTTTAGTGTAATTTAACCAAGTATTATAACATCGGAACACACTTTTATCATGCGATCATTTTGTTAAAGTTTAATGTGGGTAGATTTGTGGTTAGTTTGCTAGAATGCCCAAGGGCTAAGTATCATTTGAAGTGTTGTGATATAAAAAGTGAATTTGAGTAGAGTGATAGCGATGAATCTTAGTTCAGCTGGTCGGGTCTTGCAGAGACCGTGGAAGAGTCCGTGAGACTTGTTAACTTTGTTTGTTGGGCTTAGTGAAAAGCCACAGGCCACGAAATAAGATTCATGCTTTGTTTTGAGTTCCTTGATATTAGTTGATGAAAGTTATTGGATAATATTTGGTTGGGTAAGCATTTTTGTTCAATTAATTTAATTGAAATGTAACGTAACTCGAGTAATTTTAAAGTAAAATTATTATGTTACAATAATAATTAATCTACGTTCATAAAATTCTTAAAGATACCCCCTTTGGTAGATAAGATTTTGTAGTCTGGTCGAAAAAGAAAAACGTTTTAAAGTCAGGCATTTTATTATTTAAAGAATTTAAATTTAAAGAATTTAAAGAATTTTTAAAGAATTTTTATTTGTCCAAAAAATGTTACATAATTACATGTTGTTGGGACCCACCTTTTAAGCATCAGCAATTATGCATTCCGTGTTGGTACAATTTTTAATTGATAACGAGATATGACGTACAGTGCAGTGACTTTTATCAAACGTGTAATGTTCGTGATAGTTATTTTGGTTTTCCGTAATTTGGTGCACCGCTTAACGCTGAAAAGGATTCATTGGAAAAAAAATAACCACACACAAAACGGTTTGCTTTATTTGTTCTTAACCTGACGAAGTATTCCATTTATCGAGTACCTACAACGATAATAAAAGCCTACAACAATAATAACAATTAAAGCGTAAGCTAGCTTTTAAAAAGTGAACGGTTTGGTTTTTCATTAGTGACGTCGATCGAATTAGTTACTCATTAGTTCACGTTGTTTTAAAAGTGAAACACAATACAATTTTCATAGGTTTTATTTACAAAGTGTTTTCGAGTGGTCTCACTGTGGTGACATTTATCGAGCCATTAATTAAGAAGAGTGTTCGATTTCAGCTTATTTTGTTACGTCGTTTTAAAAGTAAATCACATTTTATTGTTTTGTGTAGTACTCTAAATACCCGCGTAGTTCATTATTAATTTTAAATATTGTGTGAGCGTTATCTAATGATCCAAAACATTGTCGTTAGTTATTACAGACGAATTAGTTGGATTCTTGCCCGCTTTAGTCACTATATTTTCGAAGTAAATAAAGTCGATTTACGTCGGATTTAAGCTGCGTTTGGGAGGCGATTCTAGGTTATAAGGAGCTGGAGACCGGGACCTTGTCTGGTACCTGTCTGGAACCAAGGGTGACATCGCCTTGTTGTGGTAACATGAAACAAGGTAAAAGTGAAACGGCGTTTTGGTATGATAAAGTTTTATTTTATTACATCTGGTGTTGGAGTTTTAAAACTTCCATTTTTATTTCGTTCCTTGTGAAAATATAACCTTTTCTTGTGTCTTATAATTAGTGAACAATGACAAAAGATAACAATTAAGATATCGGAGGTTTTGTAAAATTGTTGTTGTTAAATAAAATCTTTCGTCATTTTCTATTTGCTGAAAAAAAAAACAATAGCAGTTTGTGGAAGTTCAGTGAAATTTTTAATTAAAGTAGCAGTTGGGTACAATCAGTTCCTCAATTATTTTATTTACAAGTGCAGCACACTTCGATTGGTTTTAATTTACCTTGTGAAACCAATGAGTTTAAAAGTAATCTCACATGTGACGATGCAATGTGCATCGTTCTGTTTTCAGATAAGTTTTCGAGGATGCACAGGCAGCAGCACACGCAGGTTACACATATGTTGTCTGGAGCCGAATCGATGGCTGCGTGCGTGCACTCGTGGGCTTCCTGGAGTTCATTCGTGTGACATTGAAGGAGGAAGCTCTGGTAACTGGCGGCCGCAGATCGGACGCAACGAAACAGGTGATCTGTATCGTCATAATATTTGTATTCTGATAGCTTAAAGGAGAAATGAATTAAAATTTGTTTTCAAGACGTAATGTTCATTCAGTTTCAAAGATTTCTTTATTTTTGAGAGTTAGTTTTCGGTCAACTTGTCGAACGGAACTTTTGAAATTGTAATTGAATGGTGTTGTTACTTTGAAAATGCATAGCCCTTATATGAGCACTGGAGAGAAGTGTTCTGTGCTGTTATTGGTGGGTGCCAATAGACAGTTTCGCATCGGGATGGACATTGCAATGCAGATGAGAGCTATGTATACGGTTGTTATTTTTGAGAGAATTATTCATGATTGTACTTGAGTACCGTTCGATAAGTCAACTTGTTTGAGAAATGATAACTTTTTTGAGAAAAGTAACTTTTATGAGCAATATAAAGTTTGTTTTAGATTAATCTGTAATGTGATAGGATAAATAAAGCGACATGTTGAACAAACCTTTTTAAGATTATTTTTGATAAAAGCTGGTTTTATGGATATTTTTGATATCATCTGGGTGGTTACATGCGGAGGTAACTGGATAGAGGTTGCCTATTGGGTTGATACTTATGACTGGATGGAGGCTATAAGTGTGATGATCAGGTGCGGATGGAGGTCAGGGTACGAGCACTGCAATATTTCAATGAGCTACCTATTATTTGAAT
Organism: Hesperia comma; assembly: GCA_905404135.1. Classification (NCBI taxonomy): domain Eukaryota; kingdom Metazoa; phylum Arthropoda; class Insecta; order Lepidoptera; family Hesperiidae; genus Hesperia; species Hesperia comma. The sequence goes on from FR990034.1 coordinate 11,639,966, forward strand.
GAGTATGGGTGTTGATCGACATGTCAGCTTTGGCCTTTGAGAGAAATAATCTGTTATGATTTCATTAAAAGTAAAGACGAAATTTGAGATTTTGAGAATGACTTTATAGTAGGTCAGGAAGGGCCGAGCTTTAAGAGATGCTTTCGTTTGTGTTTATTGTTACAGTTAATTTCCGACACCACAGCTGATCGAGTCAATCAGTTTTACGACGACTTTACGACGACGTATTGCGTTAAAAGTTAAAAGCAAGCCGCGTTAGTGATAAATTTGGTAATTTTGCTCTAAACAAGTGTTGCAATGGTATGAAGTTTGTTCTGCCGTTTCTTCAACACCGCAAGCAGCGCGGCGGGAGTGTAGGAATTAAAATAAAAACTTGGCGTTCAATCAAAGAAATTTTAAATCTAAAGACTTGTTGTTCAAATTAGATTTGTAGTCTCGTTTAAAATTAGTAGGTTTTGCTGAATAAAATAAAATTGGAGCTTTGTTGTAACCTAAAGTAAAAGGCATCACACGAGGACGTGTGAAGTTGTCAGAATCCAAGTAAATGAAAACGATAGATATACTGTGAAAGTTTATAAGACTGGTCATGAGCTATACGCATTACACGATAACTTGCGTATTATAACACCCGACTTGGGAAAAGAGCGATTACTTTAGAGTAAGTTTTGTTTTTATTATTTTTATTACATTTCTGGTGTATGCATTGTGTCAGCGTAAGCGTCTGGCCAACGAACATCGTTGTCACAAGCATACACTTAGAAATGTGTTTGGCGAAATAATTTGTTTTAGGGTCATGTAAATTGAACCCATTGTCATCATGTGATTTGGCGAAATAATTTGTTTTAGGGTCATGTAAATTGAACCCATTGTCATGTGATTTGGCGAAATAATTTGTTTTAGGGTCATGTAAATTGAACCCATTGTCGTCATGCGATTTGACTAAAATTGCTCTTATTGTGGTCAAGTGATTTGAACCATAGAAATATTTCCCGTGGTCATGTGAATTGAACCACTATTATGGTCATGTGATTTGAACCATAGAGATATTTCCCGTGGTCATGTGAATTGAACCACTATTATGGTCATGTGATTTGAACCATAGAAATATTTCCCGTGGTCATGTGAATTGAACCACTATTTGTTATATTAAAATTGATCATTTTGTTCTCTCACATGAGAGGAATTGTACCAAGATATTAATTGTCATTTCCACATGTGACTTTGTTGACTATTATTGTTATTCGCGAGCCATATTGGCTGCTCGTCAGAATGGCCGTGTGGGAGATAAAATAATTTTGTGTTCGAATTTATTTTTTTAACGCTGCATATATTTTATTTGGATTTCAAACATTGATTTCCGGTTACGAAAATCAGTTAAAGTATTAACGGAAATAGTACTGCTTCCGGTACAAACGGATACAACTCCCCGCCATTGACGAGCAAGCCTTTATAAACGCTCGGAGCGCCACAGACGGCTCAGAAGTTGTCCGATCGCGGGCACGGCTCCACACGGAGCTCTGAACTGTCAGGTGACTATGTTATTTCTATTTTACGTTTACACTGTAAATTACATTGTTAATAATTAAGGATATTATTATTATGCTATTGTAATGCCGTCATGCTAATGTTGCTATTAGATACCTAGTTTACGAACTGCTGAAATAAACATTGCGATATAGTATTGACTGTCAACACTGATATTTATTTGCGTAAATATACTTATTTATGTCTATTTGCGTGTTTAATTAAAACCATCTCCCACATACTAACATTAATTAGCCAACTAATATTCTAAAACCATCTTTAGTGAACTAACCATCCTAGTCTTTAACTTGAGTTTTGTTCTAGGTCGGTCACAGTTGTCATGGGCAGCAGCGGAGGCTGCGGAGGGGTGGTGCTGCATACGCGTGTGCTACTTGAATTTCATAGAAAAAGGTCGTGTTGTGACGTCATTGCATCGCTCATAGCCCGGTGGCTTGCGTCGAATTTAAGTGATGATCAGAAAGGAACTGCGAGGCGCTATCAGTAGTTATAGGTACTCAGTTTGAATTCGAGCCGGAATTCGTTATAATTGCATGGCACACAAATTCCAGCAATCCGCCAATGCGATTAAGGTACATTTAAAATTTACGGCGTTATCTAAAAATGTCCTTAGAAAATTTACTGACAAGCCAAATCGCACTGCGAGCACAGATAATAAGTTTGGTTTTGCCGGAGAGTAGCAATTCCATATTATGCTCGATGACTCTACCATAGATGGCTGAGCAATAGCACCAAAAATTTCTTGAGCGGTTCCGTGCTCCGGAGAGCACATAAAGCCATTGGTCCCGATTGTTACCTATATCTAGTCGGTAATCCATGTCGGGGGCCTTTGGGCGGCATGAAAACTTACAAAAAAAACATCTAATTTGTAATAACCCTGGGTCTTCCACTATTTTCATTCCGAATTCCATCCAAACCGGGTCGGTTAATAATATTAGTATGGACACTTTCTAGATATCTATAAAACACTAATAACAAGTAACTATTCTCACACAAATGATTGCAAAGAATTCGTGTCGTTATCATGTTACTGTCCAGTATAAAATCCTCCTACATGGCTACAGACAGTGCGGTATTCAAATGAGATGCAACAAGATTTATCTAGTCATATCATGTTCCAACCCGGCCTACTAAATAATGTTTGTCTATATTTTCAAAACAAGCAGATACGCAATTGGTCTGAACATTGAACTCCCAAATCGTAGTTCCCTGGGTTCAAATCCTGGACGTAGCTCTAATAAAAAATGTGCATATTATTGACTGACTTTGAAGCCGGTTTTTTGGAAAAGGAGGTTATCGATTTGAATTCTTTTTTTATCGAAAATTAGTGCTTTACGTCTGGTCCGCTGTAAAAAGGGGATAAACTGAAACAAAAAAATCCACGAGGGTGAAGCCAGGAACAACTATCACTACATACTTAGTAACTATAAAACAAACTCGCCCTCCGCCTCTGTGTAAAAGTCTAGATCGCTAGGATAGTTTAAAATCTACACACATTTCCTTTGAATCGCTTCTATTTTCTATCTTTCTTCAAGTGAAAATAATAAGAAACAAGCAAGTATCAAGATTGTGTTCGAGACAACGCATAAATGTAGAAACTGAAGTAGAGTCGATTTATCGATATTTTGAACTTTACGAGCCTAACAGCACTTCATATCGATAAAGATTCGTTCAAATTAACGAGAATGACGAGCGTAAATTTTTGTCCTCTTAAAGAACCTCTTTAAGTTGTAATTAATTATAAGTAGGTACTTAACTGTGGGATTTGAATACGTCATTACAGAAAGTATGGTGGTAATCTCACCACAGTCACTCACATACGCGCAAATGTTCGTACATTGTACGAATGTTTGTACGCGAACATTCGAGCTTCGATCAAAGACTATCCAAGTTTTGACAGTTTACGAAAACCGCAATGTGTCAGAAACTTCGCATAATTATTGTCGAAGATCATCCAACACTTGTGGTTCGCGTATGCGTGCGCATGTGAATTATCAGCCTAATAATACAATGCTCACGCAGATATAACCAAACTTAGCTACGACTATAATGATGTCTTAAGACGCACAGTTCCAGGGATAAAGAAATAGTTTGTGTGAACTGACATCCCTTCACATCAGACAGAAACCTGACTTTGCCAGAAATAACACTGGTTTCACGGTAAAAATGGATATAGACATTTTAGGAACTAAAACAAAAGAATTCGGAGTGGTTATTGACAGATGGCAGAAGAAAGAGAGAGGTAAGAAAGTGGGTAGAAATTTAAAATTTGATTTCCTTTAAAATTGACCTCACATTACGTTCAGAATCGTCTCTAGACAAGACAATATTGTTAGCGCTTAACAACACAGTAACTGTCATTCCTTTGTTTCGTTTAGTTTAAAAACGTGTCTTTAATTTTTCCAACTATGTATTACCTATTAAAGTTTCAATTGGCTGACCAGAGATTAGGTACGTTAGTTTAGCAACAATCGCGTAGATTCGACCAGCTCTCAAACCCCCAAGTAGCGCTATTGTTGCCATTGCGTAATCTCTATCATAATCTATTCATAGCTCGTAAATAAACAGGACATTAGGCGCGAGATACGTTCCTGTTGGATTATATTTCTCGCCATGAATCATAAGTAACCAGTATCGATTATTGATAATGGCTGGATCGGTTTCAAGTGGAATGGGAGACGTTAACTCGCTTGGAAGAATTCTTTGATAAATATAATCTTTATGCCCAATTATTAAGACATTGGTATAATGTTTTTAGTTGTTTTATTGAAATAGCCAGCAAATGAGCAGAAGGGTCATTTGATGGTTAATGGTCACTATCGCCCCTGGACATCAGTTACACCAGAGAAAGAAAAAAGAAAGTAAGTACTAGGTCATAAACCCTCAGCCGTAACGCCAGTATTTTTGGGGTGGAAATCTGTCATTTTTGTGAGTTGCACTTAAAACAAATTTTATATATCGAAAGCTCATCATGGAATATTGAGCAAGTATTTTTGTATTAATTGCAAATATTTCTACTAAACAACATGGATCACATTCAAAAATTGCTGAACCATTAGCGATAATCGAATATCCTAATTTTACCTAAGTATTGTAATTCCACTAATTACAGTTTAATATTACCGTTCAAATAAAGAAAAGAAGAGTAATCATTCAATTCACTATTTAAAAGTCACCACTAGATCAGCGATGATTTTCATGTGTAAAATTCAAGAATCAGAGTACTGATTGATATACCCATGATGTTCGTATCGAGTGATATCGACTTGTAGAATCACAGACAGTTAGTCAGCCAGTGGCTTGTAAGTCAGTCGCGATATAGGTTTGTATGTAAATAAGAAGATATGTAGGGATGACGATTCTTGACTAGCGAAATTTAAAATCGATTTAATCGACTTAAATAAAATCAATTCAGAAAATTTCGCCTTTACAATAAATGTCATGGAATTTTAATTTATAAGTATATTTCTTAATATTTTTATGTAATAGGTAATGCAAAATTAAGTAATAACGCACCGTTTAGGCTCTTACTAGAAAAAAAACAGTGTCACTATAACATAACACTTTCTATCGATTTTCATGTTGTTAAATTTTAAGACAGCGATAAATGTGCTCCAGACTTAAAATATTATTTATATACCTATTAACTGATTTCGTGATTAATATTAATCCAGTATTCGTGTAAAGTCCAAACCGTAAGTGCAAGCCGTAACTAAAGGAGAGTGTCTTGGGAGTTTCTTGACGTTTCTTTTACTACTCATGCCAAAGAGTTGCTGAAGATTTAATTTTACTTTAGAAAAGAGTCCTTATAAAACAACTGTAAAAAAGGCTTCCATAAATCGATTCAATCGAAGAGAATCGATCGCCATCCCTAGATACGAGTATTCCCGTCAGCGTAGATGGCATAATCTGAGGAGTTACTTGCAGACCACGTCTCGTACCCGTGAAAGATATTTATGCGTATCGCCCTAGTTTATGTACAAATATCCAAGGAATGTTTGTGTCATATAAACAGATTATTATGTTAAGTGGATTTACTTAATCCCAGATTTATATTACCCTTCTCGGTTCTTAGTCGTCTTTAAGGATTTGTGTCCTATAACGAGTTTATTGATAGTAAATTATTAGTAATAAATGTAACATAGCTACAGAGATTACTCGTGTATAATAAGAAAAGTAAAACAAGTTGTATAAATTAAGGTGTTATTTTTTGTATCAATTCACTAGCGTAGATGAAGAAAAATATCGTGAGGAAGCACACCCGAGTTCTTCAAAATATTCTCAAAGGGGTTAAAATCCGCACTTGGCCAAGAAAGTGGACTATACCTATCCTTGATGATTCCTGTTATTGGATGAATTGAGGACGTAACTCAGTTTTAAGATACTCAGACGACAACAAAAACGAATGAGGAGAATCTCGATAAGGAAAACAGATATGTATAGGTATTTTGAATATTTTAAGTCACTTTGTTATTGCCTTTATCTTATTAGCCTAACAATTTAATTACCCGCGTGGTTTAAGATCTTAAATCTTATCTTTTAAAATTTAGATCTATAAAAATCGTGTAACATGTAGGTATAACTAGTGTTGTAAAGGACTCGAGTCTTTTAGTCTTAATTCGATAGACTCGGCTCAATTTTCTAGGACTCAGTGAACTAACAGAACTCGGAGTCTCGAGTCGAGCCGAGCTTCAGTCCTATCATGAAGACTCGAGCGCCAAAATTGAACTCGATTCTTAAAAAGAACTCGAGTCTTAAAAAGAGCTCGAGTCTTAAAAGAGCTCGAGTCTTCTTCAAACTGTTCTTCGAAATGCTGACAGTGATTTATTTAGAATTTATATCTATACTTCTATACCAATATAATAATATTTTTCGACTTCGCCTTCTGGTTACACATAATTATATCTCACAAAAGTAACCTTTTATTGGCTGCTTTAAACAGAAAGACTCCAAGCGGAAAAGAACTCGAGCGCGACTCACCGCGTAAAAAGGACTCGAGCGCTAAAGAAGACTCGAGTCTCGAGTCTCGAGTTCAAGAGCTCATATAGACTTGAGTTCTCTAGTCTTAAGAGTCTTACGGTTAAGACTCGAGTCGTGAAAACTGTCACCGAGTTCAAAATTTAGGACTCAAAGACTCGAGTTCTTTACAACTCTAGGTATAACAACCAAGATATTGTCGAAACGATTTAAAAGTGAGAGCTTCTTAACTTCCTACACTCAAACACAAATAGGAATGATTCTCGGATCAGCTCTGTCGTGTAGGAGTTTTGAAACAATAGAATGGCCCACCAGTCGCCACTAATGATAGAAAGCTGACGGATCTGACGGATTTGACGGATTCCATCAGACTGATTGGCATGCTATTATTGTTTAGAATGCCGCGGGATAAAATAACTGTATGCAAAATAAGGTTTTAGCTAATTATTTCTTAACAATGATAGGTTTGAATTGAACTGTTTGAACATTGGTGTCAGGGGTGATGTGAGTTCAACTACAGTACATCCGTCATTTTTAGAGGTCCATAAAAAAGGTTCCATAAAAGTTAATTTTGCAAAACAGATGTTACCGACGCTCCTATCACAACGAATCTGGATCATCACACGTAGTAGAGTCACCACTAAGACTTAACGACATGGGTATTTATTTATTATGTGAGATAATTATATTTCGGAAAGGGACTGTTACATACAGATAAAAAGAAATTTACCAATCACACGATTTCATTACTTTGTCATGTAGGTAAAGCAAATTACTTTGAACTATTTACTCGTAAAACGTCTCCCGCAAGTAGCGTCGGATCGCACACAAACATTATTTATAGACGTTTTAAACGTACAGAAACAGCGATTAGTATAGTTAACCGCATAAAGGATGCCGTGGGAAATATACGCACTATCTCACGTGTCAATGATAGCCAATTTGCTCTTAATAAGTACAGTCAGCAAAAACATTTGATACCCAACTCGTGTTTCATTTTCACCTTATACAGTTAGTAAACAAGGATGAAAACGATGGAACTACAATGAAATATAAATTGTGTTGCTGGCTGTACACCACAGTAGCCGGTACCGTCCGCATAACGCGTAACTAATGACTTCCTACGCCACGCGCCTGTCTGTCTGTCACAACGTGTATCGGTGGCTTTTGATGAGGATAGGTTAATATGGAGTAAACTTTTGGATGCATAATTACTACTAAGAAATACGAGGTAATAATAGCAAGATAATGTCAAGTAATTTAATTTGAATTCAGTGACGAAGTTATAGTCTCGATGGTAGCCTGTTTGCAAAGCGAGGGGTCCCAGCTTTGGTTTTGGGGTGCGGCAAACATTTATGTGACAGGGACATTTTTGCTTCTGAGTCGTTAGTTGTTGTTGATTGTTATTTGTGTCGTTTATGCCATCCGCAACACGGGAGTTTCTAAGATGTTGGTATGAGTTTATTTTGATAAACAATGGATTTGTCAGAAATTATAAATAAATACAATATTGAGAACAGCCGTAAGGAGCACTTAAAGCGCGAAGCCACCAAAAGCTATCCTCTCACAAGAATATTTTCTTTCTTTTCTCTTCTTATAGACCAATAATGTCATGATGCCTTTGAGAATCACTTACTTTGGGTTCCGGGTCCTCTACCCGTCAGTTCGTTGGCCGGTTATAAAAATAAGAAAAGTAAATTTAAAATTTGAACGTCTATAAGCCTTCTCCACACTCGCCTAACCAACAGGACATCGTTAAGAATTGGCCTTAGCTATTTCCATAGCGGATACCTAGCCAAAAAAAGCTTCTATTTCAGACATGAAAAACTCCGATACAAGCGTCGCGAACGGATGCGCGTTCAGAAGCGGCACTTTTTAACAATTAATCGTTTCCTTAGCCGGCACTTCCTACTCGTGTAGATGTCGCTAGTCGTTGCTAAAAGATTAATTTGTAACGAACTGTAACATGTTGACGTCACCGCCTATAAATAAGAATATCTGACTGAATGAAGGGGAAATTGGGGTGTAAGTACTATACATTTCCATAATAGACATACATGAACCATCAATCAAGGCGATATGAGTTTAAGGAAACAGCGCCTATCACCTTGGACTATAAATAGATGTAAGTAACTACCTACACAAGTTATAAGAAGATAAGGTTATTTTGAAATATTTTTCATTACCTACCTACCTATTTTATTTTCAAAAAAAAATTTGATTGTTGGTACACTCCAGAAAGAAAATAGTAACCAATAAAGATTTTCGAGAATTTCGATGACACTTCTTGAATGTGCTGATCCGGAATTCCATCCACCGGGATACATAAAACTGCACCCTTACGTCTGTGGATATGTAAAGCGTAAGAGCGTACATTGTGTTGGTATGCACCAGAGGTCGCTGCAGTCAATCACCAGCGGTATATGGCGCGACCTTCACGACCGATATCGGTCGACGCATTGTTAGAGCTCTTTTGTATTTGCTTGAGTTTACTTCAATTTTATATCGAGTGACCATTTTATGTATTACTGACAAATGACCAGACAAGCCACTTGATGGTAAGTTAAGTAAGATGGTAAGGTAACCCGAAAATATTTACCGGTAAATATAATTTGTGTCGGGTCGGTCACTGTTGTCATGAGCGGCAGCGGGAGGGTGATGTTGCATGCTCATTTGCTATTTTAATTAAATAAATAAATTGAGATCCGTATATCCATACAAATAATATTTTGCGGGACATAAGTAGTTAAGTAATAACATAAAATTCTATCAGTTTTTCAGTTCTGTTTGTCTGCCTGGAATCGCCTCAAACTAAAACCTAAATTTGATTCAAACTTAGGTACAAGGTTGTTCGTCTGTCCAAAGAAATTGCGTGCACACATGCAACACATAAACATGAAAATTACCGGCACTAATTTCTGGAAAATTCGCCAAGAATTTGCCGCGTCAATTTATTTCTGAAGGCACGAGGAAATGGAAATAGGTCACGACTCACGACATGAACTACATTTAATAGACTGCAGTTACCGAACGTCTGTTACAGTAATGAGCAAATGGCCTACATCAAAGGGCCTAACATTAGGTATGATTATTGTTCCCACTTTAGAGTACTTCACTATTCAAAAGTTATTATCTACCTACCTATTTAGCTTTTGCATTATAAATGAAAAAATAGTAAATCGTCTTTTTATGTATTTACTATTTTAATCGGTATACCTATACGAGTATTATACGTAGCTGTATGTACTTATTTTAAGAATATTGTTAGTAAGAAGTACTTATTATTTAAAATGATGTTTGCTTGTCGAATTCAAAAGTAAAAATATGCTTCACAACTACGTTGAACTCACTTCATTTAATTCTGATTTAAAAAAAAACTAGACATCTTTTACATATTGATAAAATTATTTATATAATCGTCTGTAGCAAACTATTCGCACAATCCCGCGCTATCCGCCGCAACGTCTTGCAAATTCAAATTCATGGATTTGACCTTTTAAAATTCAACCCGAGTGCCATATTAACTGAGTATCGCGATTCCGATCTCGATTTCCCGACGTATCGATGTATCGAGTGAATACTAAATCGATAACAATGGCGAATTGTTTTTTTACAATTTTGGGCACCGGAAAAGTTTTACAACCGGACCCCTATAACCCTATTTATTACTTTTATTGGGTATTGTTAAGGTCCAAATTACGAGGGGTATGACTTATTGTTTTTGCTTTATGATTTTTTAATGCGACCTCACTTGTATCCATAATACCTACATGTTCTAGATTTTAATAGCTCCAAGGACGTGAATTCTATACTTTAGTTTATTTTATCAATTAACGTAAAGGCAGGACTTACTTTACTATTTTATTTATTACGGAGTTTGTATAATTATGAATTTTTTTTTGGACTCTGAAAACATCCTGCAATCAAAACACGCTAATAACATTTTCATGGTTAATTATAGAGGTTAGGAAAATCGTCTCTCCGTCCGTCCGTCTCGGTTGGTAGTTGATGAAACACCATTGGGACAGGTGAATCCCAAATCGGTGGGAGGGCAAAATTTAGGTTGTCACATTTAATTAGCCAGGGAAATTGAATGGTCGAAATAAATTCTTAATCCGTCCCAATCAGGACACCGGCAGTAAAGATAAATTAATGCTGACGCTCTCCGAATGTCTCTCAACTGGATTGAATTAACCGAAGCGGATTTCAGTTTTATAGTTTTTCTGTAATTATATAGCTCCATTAGTTTTTACGTCCGATGTTGCAACCGAAAAATAATTTTCAAACGACGTCGTTAGACGCGAGTTTGATGTCTTTTCTATTCGGGGTTACGTTTTATATAACATTAGTTATGTTTTGTGAATTGGAAACTGCTTAGCTTTTCACTTTCGAGAATGACTGAAATGCTACGCTAACAAGTACCGATGTCTTCTTGGTAGTAACACCTAATTAATTTAAGACGTCAAGCAAAAGCCTTCTTTTATCCAGTGCTAATATAATAACTTTACAATTCCACCTAATTAAGTCGCGACTTGGCCTCAGTACAAAAGTTACATGGACGCACACACAGTGCTAGTTTATAATTGAGAAGGTGTGCAGAAGGCACATATTTTATATTTAATGCATTAGAAATACATAACATGAGTGAACAACATAACATGATTGAGATAGCTTACACCTTAAACTATTGTAAGTTACCATGTGTTTGAAACCAAGTACACAAAGAACTATGCGTTTGAAACAACGTCATGACATGACATTTGAAATGTACGTTCGTATGCTTATTAAGTAACAACGGTCAAAATTCCGAGCACAGAACGTGTGTCCTGTATTTTCAAATAGTTTACATAAAAATTAACATCGCTGTGACATAATTATACACCAAGAGTGATAGATATCGCAGACATCAATATGAAGATATACGAGTACGTCCGTTCGGTACCTAATTAGGCGATTAATATACAAAATCTGTGCTCTGCATACAATTCTCTATACGATCGGTAACAAACAACGCGTCAAGGGCTATCAAACCGTTCTGGGAACAGATCGAAGCAATTGGATTCGATTAAGACGATCACAAGACAATTGAAGAACTAACTAAGGTTAAATTAGTTATGCACTTTCCATACATAATACTTAAAAGGATTCTACAACTTGTATCGATTATAGTATTGGGAATTAAAGGGTTAAATCTTTTTGGATACTTACTTAAAGGATTCAGCAACTGGGTAGGTATATTGGGGTGTATGTAAGAGTTTTGATCTTTTTCAAGTCCCATAAAGCGTGGTCTTTTTAATTCCTTGGAAAAGCCTCCCCTGTATCCTGATCCTGCTGTATCTATCTGAATACCTGCTGAGTGTGAGTTGATTATGGGTCGGGCCACATTGATCGACGGCGATTGACGGTTTGTCCATACAAAAAGAGCGTAAAGTATGGAAAGCCGTACGCGTCCTTTCGCATCGACGAGCCGAACGCGCCGTCGACGGCGATCGACGGCGATCGACGGCGATCGACGGCTGACGCTGACGGCTGACGGCTGTGAGCTGTACGGAGGCGTTCGCTTCCGTACGGCATAATGCGTAATAGTGTGTTCCTTTTCAATCGGCAAAATGCGAAAGGCCGTCGATCAATGTGGCCCGACCCTATATCCACAATAATATGCGAAAAGGAAAACTTTGAACGTTTCCTTTTCGTGTGGATATTTGAATGATGAATTTGCTTTATTTTCTCGGTTTGGCTGGGTGTATGTTTTTATCTTTGGATGACTTTCGGACATCTAAGTGTGAGGTTGAGAATGTGTCGCGTAATTCTTTTTAAGCTATTGCATAGCTTTTATCGCGGGCCTTGGGCGCGGGGACCGAATGCAAAAATTTCGTAACGAAAATTTATTACACCCTACACACAGACATAGTTACTATGTCTATGCTCCCACACATCGATTAATACCAGAACTTTTAACTGAGTTAACTAACTTTTACTTTATAACGGCTAAACCGATTTGGCTAATTTTAGTCTTGAAATATTCGTGGAAGTTCAGGGAAGGTTGCAGCGATGAGAAAATATGAAAAATTGCGAGGAAAATACTAAAAATTAAAATTTTAATTTCCCATACAAATCCTACCTGTCAAACATTTGATTTTTGCCCCGTCGGTTCGGTGTTTTAAGAATAATTACATGTAGATCTGGATTAAATAAGGCGTTGGAATCGACAACATGTATTCATAATAGTCGAATTATCGCGTATTTAGATTTAAAACATACAAAATAATAACATGACATAAAATAATGACACTATATTAATGACTTGAGGGTGATAGAGACAGTGCCATACAGGCAAGGCAAACTGTAAGGCACTGTCTCTGTCACCCACACGTCATTCACGCGCCAAAAGATCGTTGTAGGACTTAAATGTCAAATGACAATTTTATTTTTAAAAATAATTATTTTGTCAACTGAAATAGTTCTTATGCTTTTGTTCAGAATATTTAAATCTTCTTTGCACAAATTAATGCATTATCCTTTTCTAATAAAGATTAAAATGTCTTGCACCTATAATGTGTCGTTATGATGTACGTATTCTTAACAATTAGGCTTACGTCATTATTATGCGTCTCTTTCAGTGATATTGCCTATGAACTTTGATGTAACTTTTGATAACTAGGCAACTAAATGAAAACTGGTACACCACTTTCTTGGCCCACTGTAAAACAGTGAATATCTGTACTCGTATAATTTGTGTACAAAGTGTTTTAAATATGAATAAACAAAGTGCATTTATTAATGAAGAAAGTCACGAAAAAATTGTGAAAGAAAATGAGTTATTACTCTATATACATTCATTTTATTATTATTATCACAAATGCAGTATTATTTTTTGTTTTGTTAATTTATATATAATGATATGCAATAGCTTTACCGCGGCAGTCTCCGAGTGCCACACGTCTTTTTTTATAATTTTTGATAGTATGCAAGCACCTTAACAGTAAAGCGTCATCTAGGGTCAATACTACGGTTATGTTGAGGGTTTATTGATTGATATTAAGGAAAATGATACGCTTTTAAATCTACTTACCTACTTGTGCATCGTAGATAGATAGGCACTGTAAACCTTTATAACATACAATTTTAGGGCCGCCGCTACCTATATGAGCGCTATATACTGACCCGTTTTGCACACATTTCCCTGAATTTTATATAAAATTTCAGTTTCTTTATAAAAATAAAAAACTGTGGTCAATCAGATGATGTTTGATTGTTAATTGGTCAGTATGTTAATAAGTTACTATGAGAGCTAGGCCATCATGATAGTCAAATTAAAATATAAATTCGTCTAAATTTTAGGTACTTCATAGGTTTTTTCCACTAGGATCCCACATGGGTTCACAAACCTTAATCGCCTACTCAAAAGAGTTCTCCACTGCATCTAATAGATAATAGCTCATCTCCCGCATTGGCAAGTACGCCAAGGTGACCAGCGAACGAACCTGCCGATTTATTGTAGAGTACAACACTTGAGGTTTAGTGACGTACCTTCACACACTATCGATACTAAAAGCCTAAAATATCGATGTTACTAGGATATTTTTATAGTAAGATATTTTTATACTGGCGTACTATATATATGAGTGTGTAGCGTTATTCATTTATTATTTATTTATTTTATTAGTTTCAATTAACTTTTACAACTATGATGCTTTATTTTCGATAAGGTTACTATGAGGAACTCATTCTTAAATTACATCTTATAAAATCACTTAGATACTTAATATTAGCTACTTACCACCTGCAAATTCAAATCACGACAAATTTCCTAAGACAAGGAAAAGCGTGACGCCTAGGTAACTAGTTAGGCACTTCTCACACAACGCTATTCATGAGATACGCGACTGCAACGCTACCCAAAATTAGTATGTATTTGACACTATGTACTGACAGGACGATGCGTCTTCTGTCAGTTAAAAGTGTCAAATACATACTTACTAATTTTGGGTAGCGTTGCAGTCGCGTATCTCATGAATAGCGTTATGTGAGAAGTGCCTTAGGTATCGATAAAAATCCGCAACTGTGCGTCACTAATGTAAACCCCTGTCCTCAGCACATTAAAATCGTTATTCAATTGACCGTCTCGTATTGTGGAGCAATGCCGGCAGATAGATTGTTTCACTATACGTCCCCACGTCACAAGATCGTTCTAGATCAGCGGCTACATCGACCCTGGAGGCAAATCAGGTCATTGTGGACGGGGCTTTGCTACTGTCCTGCTGACGTATTGATCAATCTGTTTTTGGATCGAGCTCGTTAGGGATTAAGATGGTACTTACTAGTCCGAATGATTCTTTTCATGTGAGACGTATTTTGGTTTGTATAGAAGTCACTTTCTTACTATTGTATTAGTTGATTAGTAGGTATCTTACTAAATTAAGATTTATTTGAATTTGTTTCTTTATGAATACGATTGATTGCTTGAAATCTCTACCATGCGTGAGTTACCTTGGAAAAAGAAGCGTCAAGGAACTTCCAAGGAGCTTCTACTCCCACTTACAACTATAGATTGCTTATCGGAATATTAAAGTCATATCTTTGGCATGTGTTTTATTTTACCACTGACTAACGGAATTTTATAAAAAAATAGAGTTAAATACATAAACAATAAATGCAAGCAAAAAAATCCTTACTAATATTATAAATGTGAGTGTGTTTGTTTGTTTGTTTGTTTGTGACGCTTTCACGTCGCAACAAAGCTATTATATGGTAAGGTTTATGTGTGTGGGGATAGTTAGGAGGGTGGAGAGTGACGTAGGCTACTTTTTACCGCGGAAAAACATCCCATTCCCATGGGAAGTTCGATGTTTTGTTAGTTGCTAGATATTCATTTTCGGAGTTGTTAATAGATGGCGGTAATAAAATTCATTTGCAAGTTATGAATTACGCTGTCAAATACTACATGTAATTTACTTAAGTCATAGGCAAATGTAATAGGCTACTCCCCGCTCCGGCTGTATTCAGTGTACCGCCCGCCCGCTGGCACTATCCTGTTGACTGATGTCCGCAAGTTGCTCAGCCAACAGGATAGTGCCAGCGGACCAGAGGGACCTTCGAGTCGAGAGCCTGGACGACTTCATCGAGAGATTGGCACGCAACATGTTCGGGCGTGTCGACGCGTCGCGGTTCCCGCATCTGCAGGACCTGGCGCCGCTCCACACCCGTCCATCGGACCGCTGGGCCTTCCCGCGCGACTTGCTGGTTGCGCGGGACGGGGCTAGCACTGACTGATACTGGGGCTTCGTAAGTCGTCGCCCGGCGCTGATCGGCTCCTGCTGGGCTTCCCACCAGCGGGATTCACCCGGTAGGGCCTCGATCGCCTGGGCGGCGCGAAGATGAACCCCATCCCGTTTAAGACTCTGTGGCCTGTAAAAAGGCCACCACTCAACGGACTTGACCTATTGGTTAACCACAGATGGACAACCAAGGGCCTTAGGGCCCAGCCCAAGAACCGGCCCGTTTTAACGGGCCGCGAGAGACACCCCCAAAGGGGAACTAACTGTCCCGAGGGCTCCACACACCTCAGACAGGGTGGAGTGAAGAGAGCGAGTAGTAGGCTACTTTTTAGCCTAAATTCCTACGGGAGCGGGACCTACGCGGCTGTTACCTACGGGTCCCGAAGCGAAGCGCGGGCGGTTCTCTAGTGTTTACATAAATTCCGAGTTGACATCCGGGAACAACTTGGCTTGGAATGATAAGTTATACTTATTGTTTATTTCCAGGCACAAAAAAATAAGAAATAAAATATTTTACTTACCTCCACGTAAATTTTCTTTGAGGTAGGTAATGAGGCACAATATGAGACCAAAGATCTAGACCGGTTTCTCAAATCAGTGCTACTGACTGCTTGTGTCTGATTAGGTGCCCACGACACAGTAAGTGGAAAATTGGTCTAGACCGAGCACCCAGTGACAACTAGTTTAGATATGAGAATCAGGTCACATTTGAGAACATACACCGATTAGGAGGGCAATTAATTTATAGTCTAGGTGGTGCTTCATACCTAAGATACTTACGAAAATTTGGAAGCGAATTGGTCCAAGTTTGTCCATTGTATAATGTGGTGCTAGGAACATGTACAAGTTTAGTATGTATTGTTAACTTCTATCCATTATTTACTATTTATCTATTTTTCAATTAATCATTGAAAATAAAAATAAAATCTCATCGCTTTTAAAATGTTAGATACAGTTTTAAATGGCCAAACAATTTGCTGTTAACAAATTTTGTTATCAAATTTTAAGTTTATCTTTGTCGATAGTAGACGAACCACGGCGGTCTTCAATCGCGCACAAAACGTAGGTGAAGTTCCTGACTTCTTGTAACAACTAGTAAGTATCACCTGTATCACTTAGTGTTGAGGTGAGATGTTTGCGGTAAAGCAGACCGCAAAGTAAACACACGAGAACTTGCAGGTGGCAGCACCGCTAGTTTGTTTGCGGGAAATATCATTACTGTTTCTGACCGTCCTTTTGCTCGGCTTTGAAGACCAAGGTAACAGGAGTTGAGGCTATAGTAATACATTTATATAGAACGTTATCTCATCAATTATCCGACTATGCTCTATATACAAGGTGGATACCACCATTCAACAATAAATGAAACCACGAGCCCTGCTTCATGCAAGGAACATATTACATTTAGTAAAACCCGCCTAACATCTTATTTATAAAAATGTGTTTTTCAAACAAACTAAATAGCACAAAAATACAGTAAAAAATAGAACAGCCTATCTAAACTTCGGTCACTACATTTGACATGTGCCTTTGATAAGAGCGGCAACAATCTTCTGCTATTACAATAATAATAGATACAGCGTGTTGAAATTTTGAATAATGAAAAAATAATTGCTGTGGCTAAAGTAAAGGAGGTATTTGATTATGCAATTAAAATCTATGTAATAATTTATTTATCTTTGACCTCCAGGCATCTAACCAGTTGCATCATGGATTGTCTCCTACTGTGAGGAAATAAACGGGCATAGTGCAAGCAAATATCAAACAATTAGCAAACATTTACACTAAGATTACTAAGCAAGTACTCCTCATACTTACTTAGCAATAGTTACCAACGTAATTTGAAACAGAAACAGTAATGGCTTCTGGGTAATCAAACGATGCTTGCACGAAGATGCGTCGCTTCGCTTCGTGAAATTAAAAATCTTATGTTTACAGCGAGTAGGTAGAGTACAGTGCAATAAATATCGATTTTAATAATTATTTGTAAAAAATGTAATGCTGAAATAGGGTGCCTCTAAAGAAGGGTAACCGCATCTACTATTTTAATTATTTATTCCATATCGAACCATATGTATCTAATACATAATATATGTATCTAATACATAATATAATGTAGATACCTAACGGACAGTAGGCAGACTTAATGCTAAGAGCATTCTCTACCATTGAACCTTAGAGCAGTGGGACACTAAAGAAGGCGGTAACTACAAAGAGAGATAGGAAAGTAATTTTTACATGAAGTATAAGTAGGTATTGCTGTAAGAACTCGGTAGACCTAATAGTACTGGTTACCGTTAAAACTACCCCGAGTGAAAGCTCTACCTTTGTACCTATAAAATGCATGAGATGGGATAGAATACCCCAAAACCCCATCTACCTACTGATTTCAATCACTGACAGTTACTGTCGATAGATATCTCTAATTGACTCTACAAATAGATTTGATGAGGTCCTAAAACACAAGATTCGATGTTTGATGTTTTACGGTTTCTTTCATCCAGCTTTGATTCGGTTTGGCGGATCCGAAGTCAATCGAAATTTAATGTAAACGAGTCGTACGTTTGAGATTCCTTTTTATCGATCGGAAAGTAAATGGGTTTATATCGGAACGATTGCGGAAGAAAGGTGCGGCCGAAATGTTGATTGACCGTTTCAAGTATTGTTTACACTGCTGCCAAATCGCGTATTGGTTTAACAAATGAGGGACTAAAATATCACAACAAATGAACTGGACAAGGTTTTCTTGCCTTATCCATCTAACTTTTTATGTCTACTACATTTTGTTATGGACAAGGCGATAGTAAGGAACTAAGGACTCAATAATAATATTATGTTGCCCCGATAATATTGGGACCATTATCTGGCGAATCAGCGGGCAAGGACTAGTTAATTAAACACCGACTTCAAAATCAATAAGTATAGATAACTCAAAAAGTACCCATCAGATGTCGCTCGTTAATATGGGAGCAGACGACAAGCATAAGCTTTTTGACTATCGGGACATCCCCTCAAAAATTATGAGGTGACGCCCATAAATTAAATACGTATTAATAAGAAAAAACTCAAAGTCTCAAAAACTACTCAACAGATGTCGCTCAACTAATAGTTGTATCAATATCGTTGTATCTTAAATAGGTATATATTACTGTTACAAAATGTACCAAAACACCAGGTAGTCCGTTCATGTCGACATCAAAGAGACCAGTTCTCAGGAAAGCAACATTAATATAACAGACCCTACAATTCAATTACTACAATCCGAGGTCCGTAGGCCGCGACGACGCAGGGCTCGTATTATCTTACTGTGAGTGCTCGCCTTAATTACTGTGTATCGATTTATGTGACTTATGCCTACGTAAAGGTACTTTCCGATTGGATCTTGGCAGTGCGGCCTTAGATAAAATAGAAATTCGTAGTTCGTAGCTTTATTCCATGAAGTTTGATAGTTTGACGCAGTTTCGAAAAGACAGACTTTTAGGACTTATTAGTCTAGCTAGGATATAAGAAATACATTGCTCGGATACGCAATTCCTGGGTCCAATTATTTTTAATTAGTCACCGTATTAAATAGTCATCAGCATTAGCGATCTCCTTTAATCTTAGATCTGATTTATCATACACTGTATGGCACAGAGGTGGGTATTGTTAGATGTCGAATTGACTTTTGAAGGTTCCTGAAATTGTTAAGGCGTTGTAGAAATTCGAATAAGCTAAGCTAAAAGCTAAGCTACAACCCACTAATGGCCCACTACTGAGCACGGGTCTCTCCTCATTACTGAGGAGGCCTAGAGCATACTCCACCACGCTGCTCCAATGCGGGTTGGTGGAGGAATTCGAATAATGAGTATAAATTTTCGTTCTTAGTCTGGCAAAAAAACTGTCTTTGTGTGTGTGTCCATGGCACCCACAATACAGGGCATCCTAGTGTAAAGCTAATAAATGTATACCTACCTAGTGTAAAATAAAAAAAATAAATCGGGTCCAGTAGTAGAGTGGGCGTTCATTCGTACTATTTACACTCCAGATAGGTATTCTTGGCTAAATAAGCAATGTGGGCTTCTTTCATATGTCAGGACGTGAGCTCAGGATATCAAATGAAACACAGGGTTAGTTCTAGCCAAACACACCACCATCTCCGTTTATTGAATCAGACAGTTTGGCTCAGTAAATACGTTATTAGATCATTTAGATTTGGTTTGGTATTTTGACATCTTGGATTTACTTCACGGAATTACGATATTGGTGTTATCGATCGATCCACTCGCACTCGCGACTCACGCGTTATTTATCAACTATTATTAACGATTCACGGCATTTCAACATAGAAGGAGCTTTTTACAAGATATTACACCGGTAGACGTTCATTTCCTTATTTTATTATATTCCAATTCTATTGACAGCTATCCGATTGACTATTAATCATCGCGTACAGATTAATCGCATCAAACCAGTATCATAGGTTTACTACCTACCTCCGTCACGGCCATCGCTGACTCATCGCCCGTCCTCGGGTGATGCTCCGCCCCGTTAATATTACCATCTCAATTACTCGACACGCAATTTTCAATTAGTTCAACCCAAAACAAAACTCAAAATCTTTAACATCAAAAATGACTATTGCTGCTACTGCTGCGAGTGGATTTCAAAAACTTTGTTTGCATTTTTTAACCCTGACTACCGTAAACTACCACTCGCTTCGCTAGTGTCGCTATGGAGAAGAAGCGAGTGAGAAGAAACTCCATAACATAACAACACGTATTTAGAACAAAATTACCAATTTATTATTTGCGCGATTTGTTTTAACTTTTACTCGGTACGTCGTCACCGTATAACTATAATCGGTACGTCGCGTCACTGCCATAAAACCGTTATGCGTTTCGGCATCTTCCCGTGATCCATCCTCGAGCACGCTCTACAAGCGGCAACACGTATTAGTCATTGAAGATTACCTGTAACAACAGAACACATACGCGAGTATCTCTCCACGCTCGGTCCTTCCTGACCTACTAAATAATCAACGTGCAACGTTACGGCTGTCCTACATCCACACACGACCTCATGTGTTTCAACTTCTGCATCAGTATGGGTATAACACGCAGGCATTCGTGTTCAGTTATGCCACAGAGGCGTTTGAACAGCTAAGCCCCGAAAACGTCTTTAAAAAGGTAACACATGGATCCTAAATAGATATGCCACACGGACCTCTCAAAGATTTGACACTCAGGCCTATCAACAGAATTGCCACAGAGGCCTGTCAATAGATTTGCCACACAGTCCTATCAATAGAATTACCATACGGGCATACCAATTTAAGATTTTCTACACAGACTTTCTAATTATTCAGATCAATAACCAACTTCATTAAAGGTCCTCAATTACCCAATGAATAAAACAAAACAGAAATCACCTGATATCCAGAAGCGTAGTATAACAACACTTAAAGCAGTGCAATTCCAAGTACATCTCTCTCTGAATAGATTTGTGTTAAGTATTGTTGCAGATTCCTTTTTCCTTACATAGAATGCTCATAAACAAAAATTATTGTATTCCACAATATTCAAAACTTGCTTTAACCAATTTATCTTAAACTCTCACTCCCTTGGTATCTCAAGTTAGCAGAGATCTTCTTTGTGGTACTTATTTTGAACTGTATGACATGTCATGTTTGTGTGACGCTGCCTCTACACATAGGCCAACACGTTGGCAAGTGCGTTGGCTCCCAATGTGTAGAACGGGCGTTGGAACGTTGGCGGTAGGCATTGGAACGTTGGCCGGCGCGCTTGCGAGCTTGCCGCGCGGTGTCGGTATCATCAAAGAACACTTGTCGCAAGCTTGGCGCACCATCCACACATTGGCCGCGCGATCAGTTTGCCCGGAGCAGCGATCAAGAGTGCATATTGTCTTCTTGCGGCGTATTAACACCTAACGTAACAAAATGACGTATAATATGAGTAATGAGGAAACTTTTAAATTTATTGAGCTCTATCAGAGTGAAAATTGCCTATGGAATCCAAAAAATAAGTACCATAAAAATAAAAATGTTGTAAGTATTAAAAATGCTAAATAAATAAGGTTCTTGGACATTCCGTTTTCCTTACGATATTTTACTTCAAAGTAAGAGCATCGTACTTTATTATTATTTTAATATTATAAATATGAAAGTATCACCCTTTTCTTGTACACATTTACGTAGTAATTATGAGCTGTGAATAAATATACAGCTGCAGCTGTTACCAACTCAACATCCATTTTTTGATCCGTCCGCACATTGGCCCGAACCAAAGCATACTGAACGACCTTCCAATGTGTGGATTAACTCACAAGCACGTTGGCAAGCGCACCGCCAGCGCGTTGGCGAATGCGCTGGCCTGTGTGTAGAGGCAGCACGACACAGAATTCTTAGGTTGTCATTTCTTTTCTCAAAACACACTTTCAAAATTATGGTTTATTACGTGTAATTTCCTCTTTTAAATTTCTATCGCTTTTTATCAAAATATTTCTCATTTAATGTTTCGTAAACATAAGCCTCATTTCCATGGACCAGTGATGAGAATTGCTGACATGACAGATGGCAATCTTAGCCTTATCCACAAAAAATTTTCAGGATTCTTTATACCACTACTGAAATCGGGTCCAGTAGTAGAGTGGGCGTTCATTCGTACTATTTACACTCCAGATAGGTATTCTTGGCTAAATAAGCAATGTGGGCTTCTTTCATATGTCAGGACGTGAGCTCAGGATATCAAATGAAACACAGGGTTAGTTCTAGCCAAACACACCACCATCTCCGTTTATTGAATCAGACAGTTTGGCTCAGTAAATACGTTATTAGATCATTTAGATTTGGTTTGGTATTTTGACATCTTGGATTTACTTCACGGAATTACGATATTGGTGTTATCGATCGATCCACTCGCACTCGCGACTCACGCGTTATTTATCAACTATTATTAACGATTCACGGCATTTCAACATAGAAGGAGCTTTTTACAAGATATTACACCGGTAGACGTTCATTTCCTTATTTTATTATATTCCAATTCTATTGACAGCTATCCGATTGACTATTAATCATCGCGTACAGATTAATCGCATCAAACCAGTATCATAGGTTTACTACCTACCTCCGTCAAATATAACAATATTCTTCTAATTAAAATTCATTAAACTCCAACGACATCTATGCATGTCAAGAATGCATAGTACCCATTATATACCTGGAATCCAAAGGGACTTCAATGTCAATTAATGAATGCCATTTTAATGTCCTTCAAATAAACAATAGTTCAACACATTGATTGCACCACGTGCCTCATTGAGAGTATTCATAAGGCCGGTGCTAAGTGAAACAAACCTTTTAGTAGATAAAGGGCTCAGAGTAATTGGTGCATGCGTCGGTGAGTTCTAAATTTATTGCGAATAAATTATGTTAATGTGCGCGTTGCATTAAACTCATCGCTGTGGGCAATTACAATCAATGTTATGTTCGGTGTAACCCGAAGTGGTTTGCTTGTTATCTGATATCTGTATTGCCCGTGATCACATATATAGCAGCAACTTGATGTGCCGTGGGTTTAGCAGTCGAGAGGTTAAAGAGAGTTGATATAAATACAGAGGTTTTTTTTATATGTCTTTATTACTTACGTTGGGACGTATTGAGATAGGTACCTACTTAAATTTTTCCCTCGCTTTTCTCAATAAGACTTGTGAATTTTTTACGTCGTATACCTACATAAAATCTTTTATCGGTACAGTTTGTGAACACATCTGTAGCTACCTACCTACTCAATAGTCAATAACGTCGTATAAATATAATGTTTAAAAGCAAAAAAAATGGAATTCATCATCAAAAAGTAGTAAAATAAGAACATCTTCAATTTACACATGTACGGTAAAATTGAGAACCTCCTCCCTTTTCAAGTTGGTAAATAAACTTCTATGAACTGTAGGCCCATGATAAAAAAGTAGATACCTTTTTTATGGTGACAAACGACCATGCAGCACCACCCTTCTGACTCTACTAGACAAGACTCAATTTAGGAACTAGGATGCTTGGTCTAGTAAGATGGTGATGGTGTTAGAATATGAGTTGGTTAGTTTGTTCATAAGTATGAGGACAGTGACTGTTGGTGATAGTTACTTAGACTACAAGGACGTTTATTTATTGAAAAAAGCAATATGAACTCCGGACCGTATATATTTTCCATACGAACATTTTTGCAGTATCTTAGATCAAACCCGCGACCTTTACGGCCGCTAACGAATGGTCAGTAGGCGTAGGTAACAAATGTAACGTATAGTGTTACCTGTACTTACTGAAATTATACATTTTAAAATATCACTAAAGCAAATTCTGTATTGTTTCAAAAATAACATCCCCCGTTCTTTTTGAGTAGGTAAGAGCGAAAAGAGAGACTCTACTCTACTATTTCTACTGTACTTCTCTAATTTTAAAATAACATCTTTGTTTCACCACCAAACTCCTTAATAATAAGTTGACAGAGCGGCAACGTCGCTTAGTTGCGTTTCGTTATAACTACGTAAAATATCGTCACTTGAGAAGAATTATAAAAACTCAAATACTTTTGCTTCAAAATAATTCAAGTTAACCTTTGCAACATTTTTGAATATCGACCATTCAGAGAAACTAAATGCCAGTGATATCTGCCAAATAACATCTTTATCAGCCACTTGAAGCGCTGATAACTTCAGACAGTTGATCTGCCAGATATTTCTATCCGACACCTGTGAAACCAAAGGTTGTAGTTTATATGGCAAATAAGTTCACACGTGCACGCAAACGCTATACCTACCTTCTTGGTTAGGCCAATAATGTATATCTACCTATTATATCATCATATTAGATATTTTGAACCGTAGTATTATGCAATTTACTATTTTAAACATACTATAAAGAATTACAATACCTATATGATAAACGAGTTCCAATACAATATTCAGTCTTTCACAAAACACCATATTTCCATTTCTACAACAACGTAAAGAGTAAATGCAAATGCGCTTCTAGGCATTCGCGCCTCGGCTTGCATGCTAATTGGCTGCGCAAGATTCGCTCAGATACCACCGGTACCGGATACCTTCTTTTCTCCTTTATTTACCACCGACCGCCTGGTAATTAATTCCTGGCTCCTGACAGGGTTTGTAGGTTACTTTTGACCGGCAAGTTGCTAGGATTTTTTATTATTAAGATAGCAAATGAACGCCACCCTTCCGCTGCCGCCAGTGACAACTGTGACCGACTTAGAACAAAACTCAGATTGGGACTTAAAATGGGAACTAGGCTGCGAAGTCGTCAACAATTATTGCTTTATTCGTATACTTAAGTCAATCTATTTCGGGCTTCCTTAAAACATTAGATACATTAAATTTGTCCATTTATATGTAGGTATATGTCAAAAAGATTGTTAAACAGATATTTTACTTTCGTATCTATATCTATACTTAGGTATATACTCTTAAATACTAAAGTAATCTTGCAAGTTCTTACATATCTCCGTCGCAAAGGTGCGGCCACAAGCCACAACAGTCACAAGATTAATGTCCCTCAAATTACAACAATTCTTCGGAAGAACATGTTTTAAGGCAGTGAGTTCTAATCGGTGAGTTACGACCAGCGGCTCTGATGACAACCTTGTTAGCTTAAATTATTCCTATTCAACCCTCGCTATAAATATCATCAGGAAGTTAGGTGCCCGAGCTGGTGTAAATCAAGCCCTTATACGTTTATTTGGGTACGACATTGCGACTGCAGAATACGTAGCAGGAATCATTTCGGAGGAATTTACCTAGGAAGGTAGGTAAGTTCTTGTCATGAAATACGCCATCAAAAAATGAAAAAATATGGTCAATGGTCAATGGCTTTATTATGTAGATAGAGTCTATGATATTGTCCGTAAAAAGAAATCATATCGACAAAAATTTACATGAACGCAAAAAGCTGAAATTTAGCATGCATGTTCTTTAGGAAGGGCCCTTAGAGAGGATTTTTGGAAATTCCCCCCTGAAGGTATACAAAGGAGTAAACTGAAACACAGATTCTACGCAAGCGAAGTCGTGGGTGGAGAGCTAGTTCTACATATTACACCTCTATTGCAACAATATCTTACAAAGCGTAATTGTAAGGTGTATCATTTAGTTTAGGTATAGTGTACAAATTATTCCAAATACATTCGATGAGTATGGTCTGTATAGTGACTGATCTCAATATGTATACCAGGCCAATTATAAACAAGAAACCATCAGACAATTATATACTCTATTCCCTTAGATTAATGCAAAGAAATCCGGTTTACTTTTGACATATTTGATGCAGAAACTGTAACTGTACATACGAATACTGTATGAATATGAGTATGATCGAGCGTCGATGTGACAGTATTAAACAATGAAAAATTGACACCAGGATGCCGTATCTATGATGGATTAGTGGATGCGGTATCTTCATTCACTACACTACTACACTACTACTTCAGTAGGTATGTATTCAAAAAAGTAATTGCAATTATTGCTAACTAACCTTTTACCTACGAGTTACGACTTCAGCGTACCTAAAGTTCAAATTAGTAGTTAACATACTTACCTACTCAACATGCATTTGAAACTTTCTTAAAGTTGAAGAAAAATAAGTTTGATGAAATAATAAAAAACTTAAATATTTTTTTGGCACATATTATGTTGTTCACACTTCAAAATAATGTTAACTAAGTACGGCTCGAAACTAAAAAGGAGTTTTATTTAACCAAAGATTTAAAAATAATTCTAACGTTAATCACTCTTTTCCAGCTCCATACTAAATTAATTATACGTCTACTAGTCCATTGAAATGTTACATTTTTTAGGCCTAACCTTGCGTTTTTTAGAGGACGCAATTTTATTTTTTTGATGTGTAGGGGGGGTAAGTGTAAAGCTAAAACCAAGTTTGTGGGGTCGTCACCCTTGTCCCACGGCCGCCATCTTGAAAATAGGGGTTGAAACGGTTTTTATGATATATCTCTTAAACTATTTATTTGATAAAAAAAATTTGTTAACATTTTTTGTTGCAAATTAAATTCTCTACAACTTTGGTCCAGTAACTTTTTATCGTAGAACTATAAATAAAAAAGTTATAAGCGAAAATCTTCAGAAATTCGAGAAAAAAATTTATATTTTTCGATATAACTTTTTTTATCATTTTACGAAAAAATAATATCAGACCATTTTTGTAGATCGTTTTTTGAGGAACAACTTTTATTTGCATCATTTTTTCATTAAGTTAATAGCTAAGGTTTTACAGCGCTCCGAAGTGAACTACTATTGTTTAGTACTCTTAACTATACCTACATATATTATATGTGTGTACTAATAATATGTCATCAGTTATTGTTTTTTTTTTATTTTGTTATTATAACTTTTTTAATTACAAATTTAGTAATATTATTAATAATTAATTATTGACTCTTTCTCACTCCATAACAGGATTTAACAATTATGGATTTTTAAAATAAATTTAAATCTGAGGTCCAGTCGTGGCTTGGTAATTATAATGATCCTGAAGACTGGGGCTGGAAAAAATGTGGAAAATTATTGATGCCAGTGCAGAACTCTAAACCTCCAGCACCCCCGGAGCTTCTAAAATTGATCTTTTGCAAATGCAAAGGAAACTGTGGAGCGATGTGTGGATGTCGAAAAGCAGGACTGAAATGTTCTGCAGTGTGCTTCCATTGTTCTGGAGAGACTTGCAGCAACGTAATGGAACTCTCAGAATTAATAAATGAAAATGACTTTGATGATGAACCGCCAACATTAACACCCCTTCCTTCTCCAGTTTTCCCACTGGTATTTGATTCAGAAAGCCAATCAGATGCTGAGCCGCAGCCTGGTCCATCGAAACGACTGAGGACGAAGTAGTTCTAATTTAGAAAATTACCGTGGATTATGCCTATTGGGGATACCACGTAAAAAAAAACGCGCCTCTAGACTCTACCTCGTGGGTGGTGGAGAAAAGAGTCAATAATTAATTATTAATAATATTGCTAAATTTGTAATTAAAAAAGTTCTAATAACAAAATAAAAAAAACAATAACTGATGACATATTATTAGTACACACATATAATATAGGTATAGTTAAGAGTACTAAACAATAGTACTCACTTCGGAGCGCTGTAAAACCTTAGCTATTAACTTAATGAAAAAATGATGCGAATAAAAGTTGTTTCTCAAAAAACGATCTACAAAAATGGTCTGATATTATTTTTTCGTAAAATGATAAAAAAAAGTTATATCGAAAAATATAAATTTTTTTCTCGAATTTCTGAAGATTTTCGCTTATAACTTTTTTATTTATAGTTCTACGATAAAAAGTTACTGAACCAAAGTTGTAGAGAATTTAATTTGCAACAAAAAATGTTAACAAATTTTTTTTATCAAATAAATAGTTTAAGAGATATATCATAAAAACCGTTTCAACCCCTATTTTCAAGATGGCGGCCGTGGGACAAGGGTGACGACCCCACAAACTTGGTTTTAGCTTTACACTTACCCCCCCTACATATCAAAAATATAAAATTGCGTCCTCTAAAAAACGCAACCCCAAATGTAACTTTTCAATGGACTATACCTCAAGAACAGATTAATTAATAAAATAATAATTAAAATAATAATAATTAAATAATTTATTAATAAATAAAATAAAATAAAATTATTTTTCATCCCACCTATTCGAAAAAGACGACTTGGTTCGCCTTTAAGTGCGCCCAAAGTTGGTGTTTTCTATAAGAAACTTTTAGCGGGCGGGAATGAGTTTTTCGTCCTCTTTATTTAATTAAGTGCGCGGAAAAGATGTTTTCCGCGCACTTTTTGAATCAAGTGCGCCGCAATTATCTTTTCAACACACTTGCTCGTAAAGTTGCTATTTTTTCTTTAGTCTTACGCCCGGAATGCGGTTTATTACACACTAGTGCGTTTTACTTTTCATTGCCGCACTAGTGTTTTTCTTATTCCACTTTTTTTTAATATCCGTAAAGAGGTTGTTACCAAAAGATTATTTTGTAAATAAATAAACTTCTTGTACTTAGTCAAAATCTGACATGATAAGATTATCTAATTATCTATTAAAGCATTTAAAAAATACAATATTTTAAATCATTAATTACCGTAAATTCTTATTAGAAATACATAATATATTATTGTGGCTGAATGGCGGTGTTCGGTGCCTGGTTCGGTTCGGTGCGGTTAACCTGCGCGCGCATAGTTATTCAACCAAAGATACAGCGCGCGATAAAATAAACCTCCGCGCCATTTTGTGCAAACATTTGTTCCTTTATAATTTTACTAGCTTTTGCCCGCGGCTTCGCCCGCGTGGAATTCGTTTATATCGCGAACCGGGGAAGTGGGGAAGAAGGTACATCATCAACAATCTTCCTGGGAAAATTCATCGAAATCGGTCAGGCGGTTTAGATTTTTCATACAAACTTTCATCCCCTATTTCAAGTCTTTAGGGGTTGATTTTTGAAAAAAAAAGTAGCCTATATGTGACTCTGGGTCTTCAACTATTTTCATTCCGAATTTCATCCAAATCGCACCGGTGGTTTAGCCGTGAAAACGTCACAGACAGACAGACAGACAGACAGACAGACAGACTTTCGCATTTATAATATTAGTATGGATACCTACCTAATTGTTTTTTTCCTCGCAAGTGTGTTGAAAAACGTCGTATGATACGCGTGTGCTTTGTTCATTACAGTTTTGGCTCTATTACAGCCCTCGCCTTCGGCTCGGGCTGTGCAATACCGCCTCGACTGTAATGACCAACTTCGCGCACTTGTATCTTAATGTACTATTTCCGCGCACTTTTTGAATTCAGTTCTGATTGTTAGAAATTCATGGTTTTATTTTGAAAAATGGGTTCTTTAAGAGACTGTGAAAGTATAATTCCTGAATTTGTGGCGCCTTTTATTTTCTCATAGGGAAGGATGAAAATTAGAGTGTATCACTCGGGAGCAAATATTTTTGGCTCGGGCGACGTACTTGCTACGTTCAGGGTTCTACTAAAGAATCCCTAGCTACGCTCGGGATTCTACTCTAGAATCCCTCACTTCGCTCTGGATTCAAAAAAACGGGCTTGCCGTAAAAATATTACTTTGCTCCCTTGTTAAACAATCTACTACTTATTCCGGTATAAAAGTTTCACCAGTTTATCTCTCTCATTCAAATATTTGTTTTTCTTATTTAGCAGCCGCGTAAATGTCACTTTTCTAAAGTACAAAAAGCCGCGGAAAACAAATTGGCGGGAATATTGACACGCGCGTCCACAGATTAGCTAATACTTACGCGTCCATTATTCGCAGGTCCACAGAGGCAGGAAGTTTACGCGGCACGCGCCGCGTTTCCTCGTCAGCAGGATGTTTTGCGCTCCCGTGTGTTGCTATTTTCGCATTTGGACCTGCCATTTGCGCTATTCTAGTTGCTATGGCCCACAGTTAATGCTAATGATTGGACGGTGGCGATGGCTTTGTTGGCGTGTGATAGTGTGAGTGTACATTCTCTGTGTTTGCTAACAAACGGTGCTAATTAAGTGCATATATCGTATTAAATCTTATTTAAAATGTCTTGCTTAAATATGAAAATTAGGCCCTAACATATTAGTAATTAATGAAAAATTTGCAAATGACGTGATTAATTTATGGCCGTTTAAAAACTGATGGTAGTTAAAGTAGGTACCTAACTAGGTACTTAGACTACCTACTTAGTTAAGTATTATTTTACTAGTGGTGTAGGTAAGTATTAATTGCGATTGGTACATAAAGAGACAGCAGTAATTAAATTAAACTCCTTTCCTTCCTAATAGCACAGTGTAAGTATTAAATGTAGGTAAGTAATTTACTTTCCTGTTTGGATAATTAGGTATAGGTATGTCATACATGCTTAATATTATTTCGAAGTTAGGAATGTCCAATATAATATCAAAACATGAAATCTAAGTACTTTTCTTAACCAAAGTATATTCTAAGTATATTCTTTACCAAACACAATAAAGTATTCCTGGAGGATAAAAGCATTATATTTTTATAGTTAGGAGGTATTATACGATTTAAGAGCCATCTGGCGTACCGGAGCTGTGTGTTTACAAGATCCGAGACCAGTTGCAGTCACAAAACTCGTGAGAGCATACCTAAATTTTATGCAACAAATGAACATAATGTCTACTTTGTAGCTTTAGTACGTTTCATTGCTTTGTGTTGTATTTTTGTTTTGCAAATGTACCTACCTACTTTAATTGAAAATGAAAATGAAGACTGGAGGGAGATGAATAAGACGAACGAAGAAAGATCGGAATTTTGAAAGATTATAAATATCGTTTCATTTTACAATTAATAGTGTCAAATGAAATGAAATATTTTTAAACGTTAGATACAAAAATATAAATCGGTAACGCTTCTACTCTAAGTATAATCTATTGATAACGGCAACTATCAATAGATATGTCTCGCGCATTATTTAAATACATACCCAACAAACATTTTAGTCGAATAAGAAGGAATTACGCGACTCATAGTGGTATAAGCGTTGTATAGAAGTAGTTTCATTCTGTTATACGACTTAGTGCCCCCTATAGTTATTCGACTTGTAGTCGTGTAAAAACGTCGTAGAAACGCCTATTCGACTGCCCTATACGACTATTACACGACATTCAGTCGTGTAAGCAGTGTTGTAGCAGTAGAAACGTCTATGCGACTTCTATACCGACTTTAGTCGTATTAGAGGTTCGAAAACTACCTTTACACGACGTCGTATTAGAGTGGTATAGAAAACTCCTATACGACTTTCAGTCGATTCAAACACTTTTTTACGACCGTTATACGAACTGAATATAAGTACGGAATATAAGTAGGTATGCGACAAGTTAACTGTAGTCCAACTGGAGATGGTTCCGTAAACAGCACTTTATTATTTTAAAACGCCGTCACCAGTAGGTACTATATTATACCTATACTTACTGTACAAGTTACAAGAAAAATATATAGTTTTATAAAAAAATCATTTCTAAATACAGAATTCACATTCATCTTCTGGGTAATTATAGTATACCTATGGCAAAAAGTGCAACTTGGACACCAGAAAAAATCAAAATTTATCAAAATATAATATATAACAGTTTCTTCAGTTAGTATAAAATGTGCAGGTTCGGTTTCGTCACTAGTATAAAATCTGCAACCGAAACAACGATCAGCGCTTACAAAATGTGTAGATTTCCATGGTCATTTTGAGCAATACGTATCAAATTAATAAATCTAATTTTGTTAAGAATTTATCGATATCTATTGTATCCAGTATCACGTGTATTTTTTTAATGACAGCTCAACCAGCAAACAACACAATAATGATAATAACAATAGTGATTAATAAGGTTTTACACACTTGACAATTACTAAACTGAACCCTAATTTTGTTTCTATGGCGGAATGTTTACAAATCCAATAATGACATAAATTGAAACGTCGTATAGAAGTTGTATAACGGTCTTGTCCAACACTTTGAATCGTATAAAGGTAATTTTAAACACGTTTTTTCAAAAATGACTGTAAAATATTATTTATTTAATTAATTACACTGGCGCGTTTATTATATAGTTAAAACTAGCACATAAGACTCGATGAAATTAATTTCCCATAAGATCAACCGTCCTTGAACTTGAGTTTCGAAGTAAAAACAAAGATGAATAAGTAAAATGGCCGAGTCTCGCTTTCAACAGTAATATTTATAATTACATACATATTTTGTCACTTTGACAACTAATATTTTGCGGTATAGGAGGCGCGCTGGATACTCGTATACGATCAAATGTCGTAAAGCAGCGGTAATAAACACCTTAATTCGACAAAAAGTGCGCTACCCGACCTCTATACGACCACTATGCGACCAAGAAGTAACTTACGCGACTGCTATATGACTTTTATAGGACTCTGAGTCGTATAAAATGGGCCTTTTCTTGGTGATACCGACGTTATAGCGACGTAACGGCGACAAGCTTATAGAACCAAAAGTTATCGCTGGCACGTTGTGGCGACCTGTTAAATGTTTGTTGGGTAGTAAGTCAACTAACCTAGCCGATGCGATGGTAAGTTAGAAAAAAAGGATTTCAAAATTACTTGAGCATCAAAAAAAAACAAACAAAAAACCACGTAAAAGTCCGAGTCAATTCTGACTGCCCAGTGGTCAATAAACTGATGACGGAGGGACGTTTGATTTTTGCTTATTAATATTGATTAGCGAACTGAACAGTCCCTGCGGCAATTGTGCTTACATCCGGCGCGGCTGATGACCGGCAAATTGAACATAGATGAGCTGCTGTGAACGCCTGTCAAATGGCCTGGCTGTATCAATGGACAAGCCTAGTGGCCGAGTGAGCATTGGCATAACTCATAACTATAGCCCAATTAGGAATACGCAGAATTTAAAAACTATCGATACTTTGTTAGAATAATTGAGGTTTCGACACTTTTTGTGTATCCCTAACAGCGCAATAGCTAAATATTAAATGTCGGGGACAAGTATGGAAATAGTTAAGATGTACCTAATTCACGATCATTATTTCTGTAACAAACCAATACCAATCTAATCTTATCTAGACTAGTATTAAAATAAAACTTAAGTTTAATGATTGCTAAACAAAAATTGAACCCTCCGAAGCATGGAGGGTAATTATATGATGTCACCATGTTTGCGCCGTGGTCACGAGTAGGATGTTAAAAGCAATATTTTCACAGACTGTCTCAGTACTCTCAGTAATTCATGTCTATTGTTTAGTAATTTATTGGGAGCTCCACAATAGACAGCCGGGTTAATGTGCCGGAACTACATTGAATTTTGTTGTCCTTGGTTACAGGAACATAATTTTGATGAGATTTACCAATAAATTAGATTAGGTAGGGAAGATGTCAATATGATGAAGATGACTAGGTAACCCGATTATCGTTTGAGAATAAAACAATTCGCTACAAAGAGCACAATATTCAGCCAACTGTGACTATTATCTATTATCTAAAATAATCTTGCTAGTAACGAAAACCACATCTTAATCCGCTCAGTATTTTTGTGCCAACCACGTCAAAAGCATTTTTATAGCTAACATTATGACATTATGATTTTAAACTTATGTCATCACAGGTACAAAACATTGTTAATGCAAAAGGGTATAATATTCATATTTACGGATACTTACCTACAGTTACAGTAGGTAGGTAACCTTTGATCTGAACAAACAACCAGAAAAAATGAATAAGATCGGAAACGACTCTTCGC
This sequence comes from Hesperia comma, assembly GCA_905404135.1. NCBI lineage: Eukaryota > Metazoa > Arthropoda > Insecta > Lepidoptera > Hesperiidae > Hesperia > Hesperia comma. The sequence continues at coordinate 11,674,067 of FR990034.1, forward strand.
ATACTTACCTAATAACAAACCCGCTTCGTTACAATTTTCTAATATTATTATTGTAATTTAAGTCATACTACAGAGAGGTAATTTCTCAAGTAGGTACTAACATTACTTATTCGCAAACCGCATCCGTGCTAGCGACGGGAACTGAACACTTAAATCTTAATTATTATGGAAACATGTCTAGATAAATGTTAAGTGCCTAGTACTTAGATCTTCCCGCAAATGCAGTTAATGGATGTTAAAAATGTATAAAAAATAAGTAAGTGCTTTATCACTCGCTATTAAAATAACTCTAAGACGTAACGCCGCTGGTACTGGTTAATACCTCGTTGCTAATTGAGATTAATATATACGAGTATTTATGTAGACACGCACTTTATAAAGAAACCACTCTTGATGTACGTAAGTGTATTTGACAGCTTATCACAGTCCTTAGGTACAGTTTAAATTGTTATAAAAACTTTTGGTAAACCATATAAATAAATGTTAAACCTACGTTATTTGAGAAAGTCAGGTTTTTTCTTTAAAAGCTTTGATCTTAAAAGGCTTGACATTAAAGCAGACGAGAGATCTGATGGCAAGCGGTCATCGTCGTTTATGGACACGAACAACCCCAAAAAACTTGTAAAACCTATCTATAATAAATGGTTTCAACCACTGGCCAATAACTCAATTTTATTCAGTGTAAAAATATTGTCCTACTAACTCTGCTGAAATGAACTGTGAAATTAACTGGGGGATGAAAGGATTTTAATATTTTAACTATGGTCCTATGTCTTGCGACGGCATATAAGTAATTTAAAGATATAAAAAAGTAAAAACATCCACGCCGGAGCATTCTTATACCTAAGCCATGTCTTGCGCACCGGGAATACTTCAGAAGGAAACTGATTCCACAATTTGCATTCATTGCATCAGGAAGCGTTTTCCTACCACCAATTAACATATTATGAGCGTAGTGGAAACTCTCTAGGACTTATCAGTTACTTATGTTGAGGAGAGATCCATTCTGATTTGTAAGCCATTAACGGGGTTAAGCCGTAAAGGGTTATCTCCATTTTTAGGGTTCCGTACCCAAAGGGTAAAACGGGACCCTATTGCTGAGACTTCGCTGTCCGTCCGTCCGTCCGTCTGTCACCAGGCTGTATCTCATGAACCGTAATAGTTACACAGTTGAAATTTTCACAGATGATGTATTTCTGTTGCCGCTACAACAACAAATACTAAAACACTCAATAAAATAAAAAATATTTAAGTCGAAATATGACTTCGATGCATTAGCGACAAGCAACGCCATCTCCTGGCTACGACGCCTCCGACGCTTTTAGTTACCTGTTGTAGTTTTAGTTTAGTTACCTTAGAAGAGATGGCGTTGCTTGTCGCCAATATGTATTAGCGACAAGCAACGCCATCTTTTAGTTACCTGTTGTAGTTTTAGTTTAGTTACCTTAGAAGAGATGGCGTTGCTTGTCGCCAACATGTATTAGCGACAAGCAACGCCATCTCCTGGCTACGACGCCTCCGACGCTTTTAGTTACCTGTCGGTCCAAGAGATGGCGCCGCTTGTGGCCAATATGTGGCTACAAAAAAGTAAATATTGTTTTCATACAAAAGGCCAGATTTTTTTGGCGTTTTATACATAATGGTACGGAACCCTTCGTGCGCGAGTCCAACTCGCACTTGGCCGGTTTTTAATTTTAAGGTATTTCTTTTATTAGGTAGGAGTAGATATAATAATCTGTATTTTTAAACTTAAATTCTAGTCATTCCAAATTTTATATTTCTGAATACAACTACCTATCTGAAAAGAACGCGTTGTTTTGTCCTACAATAAATGGTTTCAACCACTGGCCAATAACTCAATTTTATTCAGTGTAAAAATATTGTCCTACTAACTCTGCTGAAATGAACTGTGAAACTAACTGGGGGATGAAAGGATTTTAATATTTTAACTATGGTCCTATGTCTTGCGACGGCATAAGTAATTTAAAGATATAAAAAAGTAAAAACAACCACGCCGGAGCATTCTTATACCTAAGCCAAACACAAACCTCAAAGCAGCTCGACATTATCACAAAAGCAGTTGAAATGAAGTACCTAAATACTTGAAAGTTGAAAGGAACATATTTACGAGGGAAATGATATTTTTTCTTTTTTTCTAAAAATTACAAAGAGCTCAGTCCGAGATATTCCGTTGAAATCGGGTAATATTCATTACTTTCGTCTCATCGTAAATAAAATAGACGTGTGGTATTTTAATTCAGTCGACACTTCAAAACCTCGCATAAGTTGCCAATAAATTTAATGTCGGTTACAGAGCTGTAAACGAGGGCAGAACACCTAATTGGAAGTTAGTCACACGGAAAATTATTTTGTTATTGTTATTTTGACTGACTCCGACGAGAGTCGACCGTTTTGTCATGTTCTTTTCACCATGGACTAATTTGATTTATTAGTCCATGTTTTCACGTTACAATGCATACGTTTCAATTGCCGGCGCGGTCGATAGTTGGATGGTTGGTGACCGCTAGTGACAAGCTTTCTTAAGCGCTTCCGTGCTTCGGAAGGCACGCAAAGCCGTCGGTCCTGGTTATTATCGATAGTAGCTATCTTTAAACCATGTCCTTCTGCTGAACGAAAATTTCCGATACTTAGGTAATCCACTAACCCCGCCACCAATCCGCACTGTGCAGCGTGGTGGAGTATGCTCTAGGCCTCCCCAATAATGAGGAGAGACCTGTGTTCATCGTATCGAACTTTTCGAATCGGATGTACACAACAAATTCAAAGTACTTACCAAACTTAGAATTGTCCTATTAACAATTTATTTTATGATGCGTGAACAGATCATCTGAACAAAGGTTTATACAGGATGTGGTGATTAAAACTCAGTTAAGGGTAGAAAAACACCAGTTTATTTTTTGGAAGCTGATCTATGCTAGAACAGTGTTAGCAAACATCTTGATTTGCGATTATGTCCACAAAAAGAGTGACCAAAAGTGTTTTATTACTGTGGTCAAAATTCTGAAATTGAAGTGTTTTCACTGAATATCTATCTACATAAAAATCAAAAAGATTTTCGGCTCTGAGAACTGACTTTTGACGATCCCCATCCACATTTCATGGCTGATCGATATTTAATTTACACCCTTTATAAACACTTTATAAGTATTTAAATTCATACACGACACCTTACCTCCCTGCTTTATTTTTTAATCGCAGTGCCGAGTGGTTTATGCGTCCGTTTCATTATCTGTGAGAAAATTCCTTTGTGTATTATTAAAATGAGCAACCGCATATTATTCAATGCAGTTCTTACAAATATCCCATCGTGTTGCTATTTTATGCATGTAAATGCAGTATGATTCTTGTAAAAAGGTAAACAATATTACCTACTCTCCCTAGAAACTGCTTAGGTACCTAGGTACTTATAGGTTCCTACCTACATGATATGTATTATACCTATAGTATGTATTTCTATTATTCTCGTGATCAAGTTTTCTTTGTACCTACGTGATGGCAAGGGATTCATTTGAGGGATCAGACGGGGATGAACCAAAATATTTTAGAACATAGAAATTCGAATTTCTATATCGGTCATTCACAGAATTTTATGTAAATAAGTCACTTATTTACACATTAATATGATAACTATTAGGTATCCTAGTTTATGTCGTCGTTTTAGTATTTAGACTAATTAGGTACTTACAATTCATCAATGACACAACTCACGGTTCATTAATTATATCTATCCTCCTATACCTTAAAATAATCATAAAATGAACACCTATAAAAATAGTTTTATAGTGGTAAGAGCCAAGAATTCACCCAGGGAAGTACCACCGCCTGCCAAGGTACTCAGTTCCATTTCTACCGCCATAATACCGCCATACTTTAGTAGCAATTGTGTTCCGGATAGATTACACTTTTTAGAGGCGACAATCTTAGTCCTCAAGCCTCAAGCCGAGAACAGAACAGAACGAGACTCACAATCTTACTAACAACAACTAACTGGACTAACCATTCCTGTCCCTATTTGAGTCTTATTCTGAGTCGGTCACGGGGGGCAGCGGAATGTGCTGCTCGTTTGCTACCTTAATTCCATAAAAAAACAAACTAAAATGGGAAGGTACTTACCTAACAAACACATAATCGTACAGTGCCACAAACAAACTTATCTAACCCGGTAAGGGGGACGCTACTATCTTTGTATTTGTCTAACAACAGTATATAGTTTGCATTAGTTCCAATTTTGCCACCGGGCCAGATAAGTTTGTAGCACTGTAATCCGTTTCTTCGCAAAACTCAAAGGCAACTAATCCGCTTTTGATCAGCGTAGTAGACTTCAAACTGTACCCCATAAGTTGTGGAGTGAAGAGCCATGACTAACACTAGCTTTATTAAAGGCAAACATCTTAATCCTCAAAGGTAACAATTTAACTGTGCCCGAATTAGAACACAACTATTATTAACAACTAACTAGTAACTACCTTCAAATTAGATCATTTCTAACAACTTCTAACAAGACTATAGTATTTAATATCATACATAGAACCATGAACATATAAAGCAGCTAACTAACGCTCTAAAACCGTTTGTTAACTGACTAACCATCCTAATCCCGAATTGAGTCTTGTTCCGTGACGGTCACATTTTATTATCAGGGCTACAGCGAAATGAAAGTGCTGCGGTGCTTCGTGTTTATTTTATTCAATTATTATTTAGTGCAACAACTTTAAAACTAAGGAGAAAAATGGGCGGACTTTCCTGATGGCATTCTCTGTCAGTAAACCCTGGGATCATGTGAGCATGGCGTGAAGATGTAATGTAACAGTTGTATTATACAATGCAGATAAAAAAAAGATAAAAATAATTATGCTTACCTATGTATTTATTTACTACTACTGTATAATTATTCTAAGGGTTCATTTATTTCAATACAATGGATCATTAATATTATTTTATTTTAAACTAAGTTGTTTAGCAAAAATAAAGGAATCTAAGGCAAAAAAGCCGTTTTATGATATCTATGGACTGCACGTTATTGTCAAAATGACAGCTCCTATTGACACAGATGTTCTTGACGTTGCACGTCATAACTGACAATGTCACAAGTAATCCTTCGCTTCGCTTCAACTACAATTTTATTGAACTGAATTGGTAACAAACCAAACGAGAATTTAATAGATCAACAATTCCACTGATTATCGAGGTAAAATTTATTCAACATTCCGGTTTAGCCGCAAATTGTGTAAGCCATCTTTAACAATTGTGCAATAATATATTTTGTGTTTAACCCTTTGTTCAACGTTTAGTGCATTAGTGAATCATCTTAATCGACATTAACAGGTATCTTTATTTACGCTGTATCTTTCACGAAAACACAGTAGGTAAAGGCTACAATATATTCTTCAGATGTGGTTGTTATAAACTCAAGCAACCGCTTTTCACCAGTTTAAAACATTCACATTAATAAGGTAAATTAGATACTATTAATTTTTTAACATTTTGACCATGATTACTGCGTGTCAGGGTTTAAGTTTTCTGATTTTATTGTTATATCAATAATATTAATGTTTTTTTCTATTCCTAATAGAAGTGTATATGTGCATTTAATATAAATGTACCTGATTTGTACATGGTAGATATATTACAAAATAGATTCTTTGGGGCCTTTATTAACACGATAAGATCCATTTTTATAATTATTGAATTAATGCAAATTCTAGAGAAGATATAATGTAGTTAAAGCCTAATCCACGGATAATGTTAATTATTCACATGATCGGATAATGTTAATTATTAATATGATTCATTAAATCTTGTTGTAGTGAAAAACACATTACTGAATTATATATTTGTATATCATACATACAGATATTTTTATGTCCTTTGATATTAAATATATCAAAGTTAAAAGAAATATGAGTGAGAAAGTTTCCAATTGGATAATTCACTATTAATTGTGTGTAAGTGATGATACAATACCAAATTTTACAGGAACGATGTCTGAACGAGACCCAATGAACGGATCATCCAGCCGTGTGTACGGGGCCACGGCCGCCGTGCCCACAGTTGGCTTCGCAGACTTCAGCCCCACTGAGCTCTACAACCTGAGCGAGAGCATCGCCGACAATGTCAACACCATCAACAGTGGACTCCGTACTTTGGAGAAGATGATGAAACAAATCGGCGGTCCCACTGATAGTGTGCAGTTTAGAGATAAAATGTAAGTCATTCCTCTTTCTCTAACACAAGTGGTGTTAAGAAAATTTTGTTCTTTCATTTATTTATTAATGCGATATCCACAGACAGCACTTGATGCAAATCTAAGGAACTTATGCTAAAACATTTTAATATAATAGTGTATTAATAAGGTGTAACATTGAGGAAAGTTTTGCAGCTAGCTAGTAAATTAAATTAATTTTCATTTATGACTGTTCATATGAAGTATAAAGTATCTCAAAAATATAAATAAGTACATATTAAACTTTTACTCCCTTTTAAGATATGAATTTTTATAAATTGTAAATTATGAATGTTACTCGTATTGTTAACGTAATTTTGTTTTTAAACGATAATAATTTTGTTTTATTTTATTTCTATTATTTTGGGCATGAACTTGAATTTCTTAGTGATAACTAATTGAATTCGGACTTCTCAGTGCATTATTTCCGACTGCGCAAAATCTGTTGTAATTACTCTTTCATGACAAGATTAACAGATAGTGTTATCAATGAATGTATTGGCCATTGATATGCTAATACACATTAAATATTATAAACAAATATAATCTCTGTACTTGAATATATTGCTAATGCACAATATTTTAATGACATTAACCTTAAGTAAGACAAACACTGATATTTTTCTCGATATAAGATAAGATAGCAGGCAAACAAAAGACCATCCTTCCCCTGCTGCTCATAAAACTTACCGACGCAAAATATAAAAAATATGGCGCGAATATTATTTCTGGGTGGGTCAAATACTTATAGGCAGATAGATGTATATGTTCTTATGTTTTTGGGTCTTATGTTGATCATGCCATCTGCAACCACAGTAGTATTTTACATCAAGCACTTTTCCAAAACGGTGGTAGAATCAAAAAATTGACGTTCATAAGTGAATTTGTAAATTCCTAGATGAAATAAACAGTTTGACTTTGACTTTGACTTTTAAGACACGCAACTGCGTGTAACAAAAAGCTCCGATGGTTAGAAAAAGTTGCAGTGCTCTCTGTTTTAACTGAATGTGATTGAATCACAGCAACCAATAGAAGGTGCCACAATTCTCTCTCTGTAACCGAAGGATAGTTGGAAGCCCCTGCTCCTTTACATCTGAAACAAGAAATATTACCACGGAGTTTAACTAAGCATTTACAATAATTGTACATTTTCAATTCAATTATACATTTTCAACACACTTGCTCGTAAAGTTGCTATTTTTTCTTTAGTCTTACGCCCGGAATGCGGTTTATTACACACTAGTGGGTTTTACTTTTCATTGCCGCACTAGTGTTTATCTTATTCCACTTTTTTTTAATGTCCGTAAAGAGGCTGTTAACAAAAGATTTATTATTTTGTAAATAAATAAACTTGTTGTAGTCAAAATCTGATAAGATAAGATTATACTTCAACTAATTATCTATTAAAGCATTTAAAAAATACAATATTTTAAATCATTAATTGCCGTAAATTCTTATTAGAAACACATAATTATTTAGTTTAATATATTGTGGCTGAATGGCGGTGTTCGGTGCCTCTGGACTAAACCTGCGCGCGCATAGTTATTCAACCAAAGATACGGCGCGCGAAAAAATAAACTTCTGCGCTATTTTGTGCAAACATTTGTTCGTTTATATTTTGCTGATTTGTGACTGAAAAATGTATTTTATACCTACCTAATTGTTTTTTTCCTCACAAGTGTGTTGAAAAACGTCGTATGATACGCGTGCGCTTTGTTCATTACAGTCTTGGCTCTATTACAGTCTGTGCAATACCGCCTCGACTGTAATGACCAACTTCGCGCACTTGTATCATAATGTACTATTCCTTGCTTCCAGCCACGACACGCAACAAAACGTGAACAGCTCGGTGTCGGCCACGGCGCGAGACATCCAGAGGTTAGGCGTGGTGGTCCGCCGCGGGGACAAGCCACAGAAACTACAAGTGGAACGACTCACCCAGGCGTTCAGAGATGCTCTGGCTAACTACTCCTCTGTGCAGAAGGTAACTACTCCTCTGTGCAGAAGATTAGGGGATTTGTCTGGTCTTTATAAAGAATTATTTGATTAGAAACGTTTATCATTGTGTATGATGGAATGGCTCACCCAGGCGTTCAAAGATGCTCTGGCTAACTACTTCTCTGTGCAGCAGGTTAGGGGCTTTGTACTGGTCTTTATGAAGAATTGTTTGACTTGATTAGGTACTGCCATCATTGTGTTGTGTATGCTAAGTGCTTTTATTATTGTGAAACTTTTATCTAAGCGAGGCGAAGGTGAATCATCATAAATTTTATCATACCTATATAGTAAAACTGTACCTGGACTATGTCTGTAAGTACATAGGAGATTATGCAAGAAACAATGGATTGTGATAGAAACAAAACATTTATCTGTTGCATAAATAGTCAGCAGACATTACAGTCAGCAGAGGACTCTTATGGGATCTCAATAACAATTATTATTTTAGCACCGATCATTTATTGCCAAGCAGGTAGTGAGTATTTATCGTTAATATAGTCACCCGTTGCACCGCGGGTAGTGAGTATTTACTATAAGATACAAAAAAATTACTTGCGAATTTACAATGACAAAAAAAAATATTTTTTTAATACCAGAAAGTATCGGAGAAGATGGCGGCGCACATGCCGGGGCGCGGGCGCGTGCGGAACGACCCGGAGGCGCTGGAGCGACAGGCCGTCGCTGACGATGAGGAGGCCGCGCTGCTTGATAATCAGCAGGCACAGGTGATTATCATGATGTTTATATTTGGCTTGAGACGCTTTAGGCTTTTTGGCTGGCTGTAGGGCTTAGTGTGTTTGTGGAGGAAAAGGGGAGATCTCCCGCCAGGCGATGTCACTGCCTGGGGACCGCGGTCCGAATGTTAACTCGGACCATTTGTATATATAGTTTGTATATCTTGAAATCTTGATAGTATGGTTGGAGGATATGTCTCCTGATTGGCCACTTCAGTATGACGCGTATGACATAGTCTATTGTTTCACTGCACTCCTCGCTCGTGGTTGCGTGGTCAGCATTATATGCGGCGCGCGCTCATGTTACTGTAGGTATGCGCCGCTACATGTTGTATTGAGTTGGAGCGGTCGTAGTGTGTCTTGGGTCGATTCTATCAGATTGACCAGATAAGGGATTGCTCTCATATAAGAAGCCGTTGACCGACAAACTTTAATGAGAGGGTTCGATTATGACCCCGACGCGCTGGCGCGGCAGCTCGCTGACGATGAGGAGGGGGCGCTACATGATATTCAGCAGTCACAGCTGATTATCATGTTATATTGTACTTGAAACGGTCGTGGTATGTAGGGCTTGGGTCGATCCTATCAGATTGTCCGGGTTAGGGACTGCTCACATATAACGACCTGGTGACCGATAAACTTAAATAGAGGGATTCGGTTATGATCTTTTCTTTATGTCTTAGTTGTTACGGTTGAATTGCGATTTTACGCTTGCTGTCGTTTCGGAGTTACTCATAAGTGCAGTGCTTCAAGGACAGCGTACATTCAATTTTGATCCTTATGCCTTAATCATTACGATTGAATTTTCAAAATTCCCACCCGTTGTTCCCAGGCGCGACTCGTCCAATTCGAGACAAGCATGTTGCTGGAGCGAGAGGCGTATATGAATAAGATCGAGGCCGACGTGCTAGACGTTAACCAGATAATGCAGGATTTGGCCGAGATGGTCAATGTGCAGTCGCAGGCTGTTGGTGAGTGAGAGACATTATTAACTGTTATCGAAGTAGCCATAACTTACAAAACTTTTTACCGATTTCAAGATCGACGAGCAGAAATAACTCAAAAATTACACGCCAGATGACCCAAAAATTTATATGGGACCAGACGACAAGCAAAGCAACAGCTCTCAAGTATAAAAAAAATATCAAAATTTGTTCAAGCAAAAAAAGTTATAAGATTATTTTTATTTTATTTGTTTATTTAATTATCTATGTACACACATGAATGAATTACAGAAAGTTTTTTTTTGTTAAAATTTTTTTTTTGTTGAATTTTTGAGGCTTATTGTTACACTTTCTCTCTGATACTCACCCGTTCTTATTATGTTCTAAATTCTAAGCTATACGCAACAAGTGTGTTGTGTGTGTGACAGTGACCACTTACTATCAGGTCAATCTGTAATCAATTTTATAAAAATATTCCCTAACTGGACTAACTTTGACTTAGACTCAAAGATAGATAAATCTAATTTCAGACACAGTAGAAAGCCACATAGAGGCAGCGGGTGCAAGCGTGGAGACAGGAGTGGATGAACTGGCTAAAGCAGCGGAGCACCAACGGAGATACAGAAAGAAAATGTTCATCCTCACCATCATCGGAACCATCCTAGCCATCATCTTCATCGTCTGGGTTGTCAAGGCCTTCAGATAAGTAATACTTACAGTGAATATTGGATTCTTCATGAAACATAGTATATAATAATTATGTTATGTATGATATCAACATTGGAGGTAGTCTTGTGTATGACATTGTAGAAGAGATTTTGAATATTCAGGTTTCCAAGCTTTAAACCCTTTTTGTAACAACAATATGAATGGTAAGTCTCGATTGAAAATTGTGTGTAGTTGATAATTATAGACAAAGAATACTTAAGAGAGATTCATTCACACAAGCCTGCCTTATAAGGCTAATATTGCCATGATTATCAAAAAAAAATGTTTTGTCGATTGTCAACTATGGTTTTGTATTATCACAATCCATTCAAATGAACAGAATATTGGTCTCAAATGATAAAGTTAATTGAAAGAATAAGAAATATGCCCATAGGATTCTTTATATATGGTTCCTCTACTTATAAAATATTGTTTTTTAGATATGAGGTATAGGGTTGGGTACTTTAATGCGGATAAATAATATGGCAACACTTATTAATGTCTTATGTTATTATAGTTAGTGTTGCCTAATGAAAAACATATTTAAATTTCATTGTATTCATGCCCTTATTATTGATTATTGAAAGATATGAATAAAATGCCCAAGGAATGATTGAGGTAATTATTTCACTTTTTAAGTTATGGTCAAATAACATAACTAAACATCTAGTTAAAAAAATATGGTTATAAAACGCAAACTTTAAAATAAATTCACCGGATATATGAACCATAGCAGAGTTGATAGGGGGGCAGACATTTAAACAGATAAATGTTTGTTATCGAGCCTGTGTGATACTGATGTGAAAACGATTAAAATAATATTTATCCTTACTATCCACCATAAAAAAACCCTATTTGTGGTTCAAGTGTGTTAATGTTTGTGTCTTTACTTATTAATTTGAATTTGTGAAGGAAGAATCACTATACCATAACTTGAATTGGAGTCAAGTTGGTAGTTAGTTTAAGTAATGTTTATACAAGACGGAAGGAATTGAAATGGTTAGTAGTATTTATTTATTTTCTCCACTATGTTTTTCTCTTCTATAGATATTAGTCAAAATGAAGTTACATGATGACAATATAATTATTTTATTTTTGTAGTTGCTATTTTGTTTTGTATGTTTATAAATAATCTTATGTGATATGTTGACTTGATGTGTATTTCACTGCAGCTGGAAATTCCAGAAAAAATAATTGGGAGTGTCACATAAAGCAGTCGTCAGTTATTTATTAGATAACTTGAATTGTAAGCTTTATAATTTATGAAGATCTATTCAGGCATTGATGATCATCAGCTCATTAGAGGTTTTTCTTAGTCGGGGGTTATTCCATTTGAAATTCATAGTTATTAATTGAAAAATGATCGTTGCCATTTTGTTTTTTCTTCGCTTATTGTGTAATTTGGCGCGTTCCACTAAGTAAACAATAGTAAAACATTCCTTTTCGGTAGGAATAGGTTTTATACGGTGGGATCGCTTAATGGAACGCGCTTGGCGTGACTTAATTATGACATATACACAATATGGCGGCTCCCGCTCAAATGGATATAAATTCCATTTTATTCTTATGTTTTGTTATTTAAATATAATATTTATAGTATATCTTGTAATTTGTGAAACTGCAAGAATGTGAAGTCTGATTGTGATTTGATTACTTATGTCTATAAAGGACTAAATATGTATGACAATATCTTCAATCCCAGCAACAAGCTATTAACTATATTATGTAGGTACAATTTTCTGTTATTTATAGAAATTTAGGAGTAACACGATAACTTATAACTGTAACTTTTAATACTGATACATTATTTATTCATATGCGAAAGACCTAGAATCCTAACTATGTAGTGTATTCATGTATGCATAAGGATTACTATTACATATAAATAGTAATGAATAATTGGTACATTACTAAAGTTGAACAAAATGTGTAACAATATTAATTTTCAACAATAATCTACTAGTATATTGTCATTATTGGTAGAAACTTAAACTAATCTATTAATTATTTTTTTCCAAATCGCGATCTTCGTTTTCTTCTTTCATTTTAAATATAGGTAAAGGTTATTATATTATTTGATGTGTTACAAGAAATATACATAACATACTAACGCTCTGTCTTTAGGGCTTTTGTAGATAGGTCAGTATAATTTAGGTAAATCTATTTCATTAATTTATATATTTGATCTATTAAAATTGCTTAGACTTATTTGTGGCCGGATGTTGTATGTAATGCGGTATACATGAAAGACGTTAGACTGGGGGCGCGTTCCACTAAGCTAACAAAACGCTCAAAACGACACTTTTTCTATATAAAATTGAACGTTTTGAGTAATTTGGTCGCTTAGTGTAACACACAGTGGGTATACTTTCTTTTACTACTTCATGTTTATTACCTATGTCCCTTTCTACTAAGTTTGCAAACGTACTAGCTTGTTCTGCTGTGGATAGCCTTATGAACTGTAGATAATAGTTTATTTAATAACCTCAGGCCAACAGAAAAATCAAGAAGAAATCAACTCCAATAACATGACGAATGTTAAAATAATAAAAAAAAATAAGCATTATCGTATTTTGTAAAACAAAGTTAACACATTACATCGTATTAATATTATCTGTAAACAACCAAACATGATACAAAAAGTTTTGATTACAAAAATAAAATAGAAAAATATACTCGCTCTTTTGTTACATGATTATCTTCTATCGGACTTTTTTGTTGGTCTGATTTAATGATTAAGATAGGATTCTGGAATAAATTTATAATTTATTATTCACCTATTAAATGTTTTATAGTTGTAATGATTGTTGGCACTGGATATTGTGTGATTTGCCTGATTGTTTGTATGTTGAAACATGTAAAAACTGCCCATAAATACTGGCAACATAAAATAAAGATGACAATAGATTAACAGAACTTAACACATAAAACCACCATTATAATAACATAAAGATATACAACATCTTGTGCAGAGGATTATTGCAGTAAGTAATTTATAATCAACAGTGTCTCTATTTTGAAATATGCTTACTGCAGCATAACTAATATGTAGTATGTATTTCTGGCAGTTAAACAACCGGACAAAGCAAGGACTTACTGTATTTAACTTAACCATAATTTGTGTATAATACTTAATGGACATTCCAGATGTAACTGTATAATAATATCATTATATCATTTCAAATGTCTTGCACATTAAACTGCTTAACAGTGTGGAGGGTGTTTAAACAGTATTTGTATTGTGAATGTATTTTGTATTTATTTACGCTAGATGTCTCTTTCTTAATAAACGCAGGAAAAGGATGTAAAAAATTAACGTTACTTAGCTTAATTGTCTGTGTAAGAAGGTGTGAGGCATAGAAAAGTACATCACATAAAATTAAACTTTATGCCCTAAGTAGTAGAATTTATTATTCATTTAAAATAAATAAATCATCAATCGATTGATAGCTACTATAGCTTCTTAAGCCCTCATATACTTTGCATTCGATTAAGTTATCAAATGCTAAATTAAGGACACTTGTTTGTATCCTTTTTCTATAAATAATAATTCGCGGGTCTCAATGAGAATTATTTTCTTATGATTTAACTTTAATATTTATTTTTAGTTACATGTTATTATGATTTAGTTTAATTTCCGCATACGTAATGACGAGATAATAATTCTAATTGGAATCCTACATGCATCCCGTGTCGTGTCCATTGTATAAAGTTACTCGAAAGTATTTACACGTTCATAATAAATAATTATTGTCATAACAACTGGTATTATTTTTACCCAAGTTCACGGTGCAAAGCAAGTACTCTATTTAACGTACTTCGCTGGCTTCCAATTTCTTTCCACAATCTTCCACATCCATAGGTCGCTGGTTCAAATCCGGCTCGAAGGACCAAAATGTTGGGGCGTGTCAATTTATCCAGACACGGAGTCCGGTGGTCTAAAAGGTGTTAAGAATAGAAAAAGTGGACTGTATACTGGTTTTCATTTAGGTGAATATTTAACGTGTCCCTTTCTGAGCAATACCCCACAAAGACAAATGCACACATCAAAAAGGGAATTCACCAACCTTAAGTCCGTCGATAGGAATGGCGCCGAGATGGTTTTCTTATGGTTTCCGCACACCAGTTAGCAGCTTCCAACACCGTAGTCTCGTTAATTATATAGGTACGAATGCGATGAAGTAAGTTCTAGTGGCGGGGTTGACGAACTACTCGAATACGAACTTAGTAGAAGGGAAAAAATGGAGTGCGGGGCAGTGGTCCAACTGCTCTGTCCAACTAGTTGGACCACGGGTCTTTACTAGGGGCAGTTGTCCAACTTTAAAAATAGTTGGACCACAGCACCATTTGAGAGTTCCGTGGTCCAATTCATTTAAAAATAACTTGTCAACACTAAAAACTGCGTCTTTATGTGTGTATGGCACATACCGTAAAGAGATTTAAGACAACTGCCCCTAGTAAAGACCCGTGGTCCAACTAGTTGGACAGAGCAGTTTGACCACTGCCCCGCACTCAAAAAATGCAGCCACGCCGAAGGGCTCGCACCGACCGGGACGACTCGTGAAACAGCACACACTACACTGCCCGCGCGCCATCGGCGTTGCTCGCGCACGAAAAACGAGAAAAAGGAGGGTAGAACCCAAATAAATGCGAAACATTTATCCGTTGCAAAAGTATTGCCAGAATTAGAACAGTGTAGCTAATTATTACCAAACAATGGCTTTGATGATTTTATCAATTTACCATGTCTTTAGTGAAAACTGCAAGGTCAAGAAAAATCCGTTAATAAAAGACGTAATATTTAAAGTACCGTATTTATTAGTGTACACACCGCGTTACAGCATGCATCAAAATAATAACAGATAACAAATTGTTCTACTTACAAAGCCTATAAGAACTAAAAGTCGAACACAAAACCTAAAAAGTGCAACTCAATAGAAAGCCATGCCGTCGCTTAGCAAACACCAACCAAATTATTTTAACGAAATTTATAAGTCAAAAAAATCTGCGGTTTTGGAACGTAAATGAATTGTGCGATACTGCGTCTTCGCAATTTTTTGAATACTTATGACAGATTGTTCAAACCGTCTGGTATGTGAATGGTACTTAGACGGTATCTTGAAAATCCTCCTGGACCCATTAGTGGAACCTAGCAGTGGAACCAACGGTCCGAAAGGGAAATAAATAGGTCAATTCGATGGCATTTTATCGACAAGTTGCATAGTACACAACACAGCAATTATATCTACATATCGTGGTGACAATATTTGCAGACTTTAGACTGTCATAATGGTCAACTGTAAATAAATATTTACTTGTTCAACACTCGTCGATCAACGAAATGTTAGCGATCTGCGTATTTAGGAACCATACGCAAAACGTGTTGTCAATGTTGTCATCATTTTCGCAGAGTTATTGAGCGCGTCGGAAATGCAAGGAAATTGTCCGTCATTCCATAACATGGAGTAAAAATTATTAATATTCATTGTGTACTAAGAATAACGTTGTATATGTCTATATCTTACAGATAACAGACACTATCCCGAAGAAAGCGGGTTAAAATTTTAAAATAAATGTCAAACCCGCCAAAAATCTACTATACCCGTGTCGCTTGCTAAGCGACGACATGTAATATTTTTTTTACAATACATACTACATAATTACTATACAATAAGTAAAAAAGTAATACACCAATTCTTTACTCTACTTACAACTACCACATAAGTTTAACATTCGACTTTTTGTTACAACTGAAGTCTTTATCGGAAGAAGTTTACATAATAATCTCTGTCAAGATATTTCTATATTGCGTAAGTAAATATTTGTTCAGATCTTCAATACTGTATTATTGTACAGGTGGAAATTTTAAATAATGCAGTATTTTTGATGAGTAACAGACAATTTGAAATAAAAGTATATATATCTACATTATCTACCACAATACTAATATTAGTATGACCTATCGTTAGAAAACCAATCTTTAATAGTTACTTATCACACTGACATCAATAAGTTTATCTTCGTCACACCTCAATTCATTATAGGTTTAAACATAATATAATCCATAAAATAAACATGGAAGGTATATAGATAGAGTCAGTCAATATTGCCATGTCATTCTACATGTAGTGCTAAAACTAAAAAAAACTTAAATACTTCTAAGCATTTTTTTACTGAATAAACATTAAATCCATTTAGTGAACAGTATAGAAATATTTTCACAAAGAAAGTAAGTAATCTGCTTATTAATAAAAAATGGCAGAGGACGACAATTTTTAAGTAAACATTTCCCTAATCTATACACAAGATACTGTAGTTTTCCGGAAAAAAATACCTAAAAAATACCTAGCCTGATATTACATATATGTATAGGTAATATATTACCTAGCATAATATGACATCGGTTATATTACAGGGGAAGTTTTTTTTTGTATTTTGAGTTGAAAATAAGTCGCTTATCTATGTCATATTATGTATTCTACAAGATACATTTCGAAGAGGGAAAGAATTCCACCATATTACCTTTCCACCATAGAACGTCCTGACTCATAGTTCATATTTGTTCTGAATTCTTCACCGAATAATTAGTCTACAATCTACATCTTTCGATGGTTAGGAAATCTAAGTACGCGAGTTCTACTCGCCCTCACAGCTTTCGTACGAATCTGTATTCAGCGACAATTACCCGACTCATTTTACCACGACTTACAACGCAAAAATGCAACTATGAGCTAGGCAGATCACGAAACTATAAACGTTTCTCGTTTATTGCGTATTCAATATTCGAATTCCATTAGTAAGTGCATCCCATAGCCATCCCACAGCTGGGCGTGGGTCGCAATGTGGATACAGGCCATAGTCCACCACGCTGGCCAAGTGCGGACTGGCCAGTTTTGGACTTCACACACCTTTGAGAACCCTTAGGTATGCAGGTTTCCTCACGATATTTTCTTTCACCGAAGCAAGCCATAATTAAATTCTAATGCGCACTAGTCCCCGTAATAAACGCCTATGAAAATGAAATTGTAAATGTAAATATTCTGTTTTATAGTACTTAAATTCCAATCTAAATGTACATACTTACAGTAACAGTACTTGAAGAATATATATTTAAAATCGTTTAAGTATATAAAATAAATTTTCACAAACTTGTGGAAGATTATGTACATTTTTTATATAATTTTTTCTACATTATAGTAACTAAGAAAAATCGTACTTCTATCAAATGCAACATGCGTTTTAAGAAAACTGAAATCTGCAGTCGAAATTGATCGTGACTCATTTTCAGGCTGATCTTAATAATTTACTAGCTGACCTGGCAGAAACTGTCTTGTTATATCTCAGGTTCTAAGCGCCCTATTAAGATGAATCATGTTCCATCTTTTAAGTTAGGCTCTAGACAGACGGACCGCATTTCAACTGCAATCCAACCGCAAATTGCAGTTCAGGTGCAGTTTGAATGCAGTTGACACGACTGCAATAGAACTGCAAACCAAACGCGCAACCAAACCAAACCAAACTGCAATTGAACTGCAATCGGACTGCGCGTTTGGTTTGCATGTACTATTGCAGTCGTGTCAACTGCATTCAAACTGCACCTGAACTGCAATTTGCCGTTGGATTGCAGTTGAAATGCGGTCCGTCTGTCTAGAGCCTTAGACCTCTGCTCTGGCAATGCAATTTTGAAAACTGCATGACATTGCATTCAGTAGTTTGTGCGTGATGCCCGGACAAACATACACACAGACAAAATTAAAAAAAAAATTGGCTTCTATTGGCCCTATGAAGACTCTTCATATATATTTTTTTCAAATGTCGCCTATGTACAGACATAACCCAGTTATATTTTTACCATAAATACTAAGATGATATACCTAATCATCATATTAATCAAATAATTGAGGTTTTATATTTATCGTAACATGTAATAATTTTAATGCACTTTTTTGCATTTACATATTGTGTTAATATTATGTTAAACAAAAACAAGACTTTTGGAGAAGTTTTAGATTTCAATTGTTTCAATTACAATGTCTCAATTTTACAAAAAAAAAATCCCCCATTGGATTCCAGCGAAGTGAACGTACTATGCATTCGTGACATGCATGCATGTCGTTGGAATCCAACAGTTTAAGAGGCCCAAAAGTAGTTAAGAGTATAAAAAACCCCCACCATTTGCAAAAGCTGACTAAAAAAATATATTTCCCTTGATAAGATCGATCGGTAGGATAAAATACTCTATCGCTATATCACCCCTTTCTGTCTGTCTGTTATAGTGGTATACCTTGAACAAAAATAAGTGGACATCTGAAAATGTTGTTTGTGTCTAAAATTACTGTGAGAGAAAAAAGGATATTATGACTTTATACGCACTATTTGTACATAATATTCGTTAGTTTGACATACAGATGAATTCAAGGAATGAACAATGGTATTATTCACAATGCAACTACATCTATATAATCTACAATAATATTGTACCATGTAATGGAAGAACTGTAGTACAATAAAACATTGCTGAGGTTAGGTTGTGTGCTATATAATGTTATATGGTACAATTTTACTATAGACCTAACTATAATTAATATTAGAGGCAGCTAAATACTTAAGTATCTAAAGTCTCCATCACATTGTTTCAATCCGTTGCATTATTTTACAAAAACAGTTGTATTTACAAATAGCTGCCTAGACTGGATAGCCCTAAGACATAAAAATTCAAATTACATTGAGCAGTGTTAATACATTACAGTCCATTCGCACTTATCTATATTTACAACTATTCAAACTCAATCTCAGCACTATCCGCTCTTGGTTGGGGATTATTGATAACGGCTTCCGGATTAACCGAACGTACCGGAGCTGGATTCATAATCCTATTCGATTGCATTCTAGAAAGATCTAGAATGGGTAATCGAAGCACATAATCCTGATCCAGCGATCTATCTTGTCTTTCAGTCACGGGGATGAGTCTGAAATCGGTTGGTGCTGATATTCCGTTGAGTCGAGGTATCCGTTGAGCCAGGTTTCTTAACCTAGAATTTTCTGGTCGTTCTTGCCTCGTCTCCGGTACTGTGTTTTGGACTTCTGTCCGTCTTGTGTCTGACCTGGGAGTACAACTGAACATATGTTGGTACCTTGCAATTTCGCAGGGCTGTAACGGTCTGGCATCCCTGCCAATCCGTTGCACAGTGATTTGCCTCTGACTCTGGCTCTGGTTGGGTGATGAGATCGACGCCGGATCGATGGCTTGTGGTTGGACAATGAAGCTATTCGGGATCTGGCCTTGGTTTGGAAAGTTCATCGCTAGGAAGTCTGGCAATGGCACGCAGTATACTCCTACTTCCTCCTGTAATAATTTAAACAAAAGGTTAAAATGGGACCGTAACTGTTGTATAAAATAACTTTTAGTAAAATAACCGATTCCAAAATCGACAAGTAATAAAATAGAAACATCTTCAACTCGAAACCTTCTCGTCAGATGTCGCTAGTATCGGTTTAGAGTACAAGCAACAGCTTCAAATATAAAATAAAACCGACTGATCCAAAAGGTATGCAGTAACACGCATAATAATATCCTCTTTTGTTGAAATCAAACAATTCAAAGTTGAAGTAAAACAAATCAAAATCATAAGGTTCTAATATTAAAACTTACATAATACTAAATGTATTACTCACATTGGTACTAGGCGTTCGTTCCACACCCTCCGATATCGGCACGAAAGGTTTGGTATCAATCTCAGTGGACGACTGCTTGGTATTCTTCTCCTTAACATCCTCGTACAACGGGACATTGGGCACCACTTGCAAGTCCTCCGGGGGGTTGGGTACGATCACGAAACTCGCTATGATGCTCGACAGCTGGTCTAACACCTGGAAGCCAGGGTAAGTAATGAGTTGCGGAACTCAAGGTCAAGAGGCGACCATCTTAGTCCTCAAGTTCTACACTTCACAATTAATAATATATTTGGACCTCATTGTCCTAGCAAGAGCATTATTATCACTAACAGTCACTGACTGCTCCGCATATCGATAGTCGTGGAGTGCAGTCAACAAAATTCACAAAATGTTCAAACTAATCCAAAAAAAAACTCCTTGAAGTTTCTTGCCGGTTCTTTTTCCAACATGGATCATGGCAGACAACATTTTACTATGTATAGCTTCACTACCTAGGAAAACTATCTTCTGAACCCTCATTCTACAAAGGCATCTTTGCCCTACTGGGCCAGGTAATTTTTAATATGGACTGTGTTACCTGATCAGCAAGCAACCGGTGTTTGGGATCCTTCACCAACAGCCGCTGAATGAGAAACACCGTGCTGTCTGACACTTGCACCGTGTTGCCATCCCTGTCACAATAACAATGGGGTTGATGACTTGTTATAAATTCCATCTTTTATTTTATAGATTGCACCTTCATAAACTTAAGAAAAAAGTAAATTATAAAAGTAAACAACATGTGCCAATGATATGAAAAAAAAAACAAAACAGTGGAACACTTTGTTATGTTTCGCTTTACGTGCCTATTTTTTCTACATCAGCTGGCCACCTAAAATGTTCACATGGCAAATACAAACGTACTTTTCTGCACTATCTCATGATGGCCATATAAATTTTTATGATACTACTATTAGTATTAAAGGTTGGCTACCTTTAATACTAATAGTAGTTACGATGCGTCCATTTGGAAGTGCCTCCATACATTTAGAAGCTGTTCAAACGGACGTATCGTCAACGGCTTCCAAAATTTCAAAGATTTCCTTATGGAGGTACTTCCATATGGAAGTATTCCATTTGGAGGCATTCCGAATGGACGTTTCGTCAATGGCTACCTTAATATCTCTATTAAACAATACAGTAACTCACGGTGGTATATTATAATTAGCAGCCTGTATCCGACTAAACAGCTGAGCCAAGCTCGTATCGCAGAAGGGAAACTGTCCATACAACATTGTGTACAGCACTACACCCAATGCCCACATGTCTGAAGGTTTCCCAAAGTATGGCTTGCACATTAGCACGTCTGGGGAAATGTAGGCGGGGGAACCTGGAAATACAAAATGTTGGTTTTGATAGCTGATAATAATAATAATAATTACCAACTGGAATATTACTAACAGCAACAACAAACCAACTGTGGCGACCTGATGACATCGCATGCACGTCACATGGTGATATCAACGAAGCCTGAATCACGCTATCGAAGATTTTTACGCCGCTCGCATTTATACCAATGCCTTGACATCTACAGTCACGCCTGGCAGGAAATCTTTTGCCAAACGTAGAAGTAACATCGTTTATAACAATCTCTCTTAACATGACTATCAACCTTACTCCCGCTTTGAGTTTGTTTTGATTAGAGTAAAGGAAGGGGTGGTTTTACAGCCAAAATTGAAATATTGAAATGTTACAGAATTCTTTATCTTTATCTTTATATTTGTAACGTGACGTGTGAAGTCCGCCTAACAGCACTTGGCCAGCAAGGTCATTGAATGTCAACCCATCATCGCCCTCTATTGCGGCCTGATCTCTTCTCAGAGTAGAAAAGTTAAGGCCACAGTCCACCAAGCTGACCAAGTGCGGATTGGCAGACTTCACACTAATTTGTATTTTGCTTGCTTTCTGGCATGCAGGTTTCCTCACAATGTTCCTTCATCGTTATAGCAAGTGACATTTAAATGCTTAAGCGCACATAACTCCATAAAGTCAGAGGTGTGTGCCCTGGGATTCGAACCAGAACAACCTGAGTAGGAGTCTCAATTTTTAACCACTAGCCTATCACTACTTTTGTCGTATTTTGAAATTAAATAAAAATTACCTCTTTGATCTTTCAATAAATCCCTGTCACTCCCAAGATGGGTGCCCAAACAAAAATTTGTGATTATAACTCTCCCAGTCCTTTGGTTTAATACAATATTACCTAATTTCAAATCTCTGTGCACTATATTTCTCTGAAACCAGAAAAAAATACATACAATACCAGGAAAAGATGTATAATGGTGGTGTTTTTTATGAAAAATAAATTTCTTCACAGTATGGGACACATTACAAAACAACACATAAACTAATAATTGATTAATCGACTTCAAAAAGGATAAGGTTTTCAATTTGACTGTATTTTTTTTTATGTGTGTTTCCTAGATTCTTTTCAAAATTATTTTAGACATTTGAAAGCTTCTAATGTGGACCCATTTTGAGTGACAACTGACGAGTAGTTTTTGAGTTATCTCTTAACCTAATACATGTTTGATTATGTTGACGATGTTCTCATTACATTACTTGTCAATGTTGAAACCGGTTTTCTGTTTTTAAATGTTCTATTATTATTATAAGTCTACA
Source organism: Hesperia comma (assembly GCA_905404135.1). Taxonomy (NCBI): domain Eukaryota; kingdom Metazoa; phylum Arthropoda; class Insecta; order Lepidoptera; family Hesperiidae; genus Hesperia; species Hesperia comma. The sequence continues at coordinate 11,697,031 of FR990034.1, forward strand.
GTACTCATAAGGCCGTTTGAATTGCATACCCCTGCCTTTCCTCTTTTTATGTATAGATTCACAAAGACACATTAAATAACCATTGTAATGACAATAATAATTAAAGTTGTGTTCTAATTATGGACACAGTCTGCGTTCAATACAATTAAGATTTCTTGATGCTAATTTGCTAATCACCTTGAGCTGGTTGCACAGCAATTAACCTACATACTTGTCTGATACTCGTTTTTTCTGTTCTGACAAATAATATTGTTTGATAAACTAAACATTACGTAACTCTATAAATATCATATCATAAGAGCCATTGTACTTCAAAATTGAACTAAACAAAGCTGTTTTAAATTGAATAGAATAGAATAGAATAGAATACTCTTTATTGCACACACTAAAAGGTAACATTTACAATTATAAAAAAAAATTGAGTAGTAGTACAAAAGGCGGTCTTATCGCTATGGAGCGATCTCTTCCAGACAACCTTTGGGCAGAGGACACAATAAAAAGTAAGAAAGAGGAAGGGTGCACGACAAACAGTAAGAAATAACATACATTCTGACAGGAAATATTTGAAACATACATATTATAAGAGACTTCATAAACAAAGAAAATTATGAAATAAGTAGGTTCATGTCAACATAACTGGTATACCAAATCTCAGTTAGGATGGGCACTGCTTCTCAAGATAGAAGAGTTTGACCTTTTTCTTGAAGGTGTCGAGGGACTGGGAGCGGCGAATATCTAAGGGAAGGGAATTCCAAAGACGGACGGCGGTTACTGTGAAGGATTTCATGTAGAAGGAAGAGGAATGGATGGGAGTGCTAAGCAGAAGATTGTGAGTGGAACGAAGGGTCCGGTCATGTGTAAGGTGCAGGTATTCAAAACGTTCTTTTAAATAAAAAGGGCAAGTAGGCTTGAATAGCACACAGTATAAAGCAGACAGTATGTGAGTATTCCGGCGAAGACGAATAGGGAGCCACTTGAGTTTAGATCGAAATTCAGAAACATGGTCATATTTTTTAAGGCCAAATATGAACCTTATACAAACATTTTGGAGACGCTCAAGTTTATTCAGTAGCTCCTCAGATATGTTCAGATAGCAAATATCGGCATAGTCAAGGATAGGATGAAGAAGAGATTGAGCAAGCTGTATTTTTGTCGGTATGGGAAGAACGTTTCGTAGACGTCCAAGCGATCTCATAGCTCCGAACATTTTTTTGCTTACGTCCGTAATTTGTGGAGCCCACGTTAAATATCGGTCCATTGTGATACCGAGGTTTTTTACTGTGTTGCTCATTGGTAACACAACTTTATTAAAAATTACGGGTTGACAGCTTTTTAAGAATATAAAAAGGACTTGTAAAGGTTTGGTCAATTTATACAGGGTTATACTGGACTTGTTGTAGTATACATCTTAACTTAGGACAATAACAAATCATACTGGTTTTACAATAATTGTAGGTCTTTTTTTCTAAGTTATGCATCTCACTAAATTTCTTTTATGGATTGTGGACAGTCAAAGTGGATAACGTCTTCTGTATGTACTTTCTAATATGACTAATGTTCAACTTGTCTATTTTGATTAATCACAAAAATATAAACAAATCAATTGATATCTACCAGTAACATACATACCTCATGCAAATTTTCAACTACCCTAACTATGTCATAAAATATCAATATAGCTTCCCTCTCTGGAACCTTCTTCACTTTAGTAACATATTGTTGCAAGTTTATCAGCTCGCTACCTTTCTCGCTGAACTGGTGGGCTGTGACACAGTCCATTACTAAAAACAGTCTTTGCTTCACCCGCCCGGTATAAACTGAGCCTGGGCCGTTTGGGTTGGGCCGTTCTTCCAGAGCATGGTCCTGGAAGTAGGAAAAAATAATGATAATTTTTTTTCTGTGTAGTTTAAGTTTATGGTCCACTGCAATCAGACCTAACGGCAAGCAGCCATGTATTTGATGGTAAAACCCAGTAAATTAGAAAGGTATTCACTCTTGACTTGAAGAGTCCCACATTGTAATGTAATAGGAGTACAGTTATGAACAACTTGGTTCAGTTTTTACAGTATGCAATTTAAATAATGACACACTGTTGTGACAAATGCCTAATAAATGAATGAATGACCAACTTCCATACTGGAGAAGTTTATTTTATGCTGAATTGTTTATAACAATACTATACGACAGCTCTAGTGTCTTCTCAGATTGTGTGGGTAAGATCGACCAAACTGTTTAATTTTTATATCGACTCCAAACACATAAGTAGACTGTCATAAGTGGTCACTGTCACCCATGAACACTTTATTTACATCACCAATTTGGAAGTAAAAATATTGTTTAATATAAACAGGTGGTCTTATTGCTAATAGTGATTTCTTCTTTTTTTCTGGAAGAAACCACTTTTAGCGATATGATCACTCATTGTTTACACTGTGTATAATTTTAACTTCAAAATGAGTTCTAAAATTATGTACTGTACATGAATTGGATTGGACCTATTTACAAGCACAATGTTTACCTTACAAGAAGCACATGTTTACCTTGAACAAGCCATGGTGATGAACAACTCCATCCTGGTCTTTCAACAGAGATAGGAGTGAATACTCCGTGTGAAGCAGCATTTTTCCCTGTCTATCATCCTGCGTTTCACACTCATTTTTCAACGTCAAAATTTTGATCTGGTAGAATTCGTCAGTCTTTTCCTTCCTTGCTAAGCAATTGACTATGCTCTTAACAGGACTAGGGCCGAGTTTTGGGCCTAATATGTAAGGGCCAGCCTTACGAACGTATTTATCTGGCACAGGGGTGCCAGCTGCGGGCACATCACTCGCGTTGTAAAGCACTTTAGCTTTCTTCGGCACTGTTAACCCTAATTTCTTCGATCCCTTATTATTCGACGAACACGCGTACGCTAAAATCCTTGCAATCTTCGGACTTGGGACTTGCATCAACAAAGGTCGAGATCTTTTACCATGGTTCAAGTTGTTCTCTGATCTATTTTGATCCATATCTGGTAATTCTTTAACGCCTTTATTTGTTATGATTGGTAAGTGCCACCGACGTGTAATTTGTTACGGGAGTAACACATCAAATACAGATCATTTTCTACCACAATACAACGAACAATACCTATATTTATTTTATTAAATTATTAGGGTAGGAACATCAAATTAAATCCAATTTCTCTATCAATCACAGACTAGAAGTTCCTTGCAGATTGCAGACTAGTAAAAACCATAGAGATAGGAATAAAACAGATGTAAAGTAAGGCCATTTTAATAGGCCACATTTGACAACTGTTTGTCTTTGATTTATAGTGAGGGTAACCTGCTGAAAAACATCGATTAATTTAATTAATCGATAATATAAATCGAAATAATAAATCGATTAATTTAATTAATCGATGAGGACTTCAAACATCTGTAAATTGAATGTGATTGTTGTAAAAACTATTTTAATGACCGCACAGTTCAAACTATGACTAAAAAAACAACAAAAATAATGCGTCTAATAATGGCGCGAAATGAAATCATGACTTTTTTGTAACATTTCACGTTTCTGGATACTGGCTTTTGAACCAGACGTTATATATTTAAATGAATGATTACATATTTTTGGCCTAAAATGTAAGAAAATTAATTCTGTTCCCATTAAAACACATTTTATTTTGTAATCGTGAAATACTTTTTGACGATTAAGTAGTTCGACTTCTCGAATTCAACTTATCTACTGATCTGTTTCTTTTGGTACCATCCCTCATGTTTAAAAAGAAAAAGAGTTCACTGACATAACTTTGTAACGACGTCAGTTCTTTACTTAAAAGTGTTAATTTTTTTACAATATCTAGTAGGGAATATTAAATAATTTATGGAGTGCCTCCCTTACAAGGTTACTTTGTAAAATTTTGACGAATTGTCAAATGTGGCCTATTAAAATGGCCCTACTATAGTAAGAACCTTACTCAAACACACAATCATAGATTAATATGTATATACGGAAACACACAATACAGGAATTTATAATTCATGGTCACCACAGTTGGTAGATTCATAAAAATGTCAAATCATCGACGTCATTATGACATTCATGCGCTTTAACGGGTTACCATTAGAAAAAAAATAGGATAAATATTTTATATATTTTATATTTTCTTTTTGGAATTTATATACCTACAGCGGAATTAATGCAATTATAATACGATGACTTAAGCTTTAAATTAACAATAATACACAAGTGTTTCAAACAAGTTTTGAAAAACAAAATTTTTGTTCAAATATATTTTTAAGCTGGCAATATGAAAGAACGAGACACAGGGACCTCTGTTGTGGCTATCTCTCTCGGCTCGGATTAGCCTCTGTGTTAGGCGCAATAGAAAATATACTTAATGTCTTGTAATTTGGTTCATTTTCGTAAATACAAATTTTCGGAGTGCTCAGTCCTGTTTAGTATATTAAGTCCATTTTTAACCATAGGATTTAACTACCGTAAAACGGGGTAAATAGACACAATTTTCAACTTCTACACTGATTTTCTTGTATATTTTGTATGCAAGGTGTTATTAAATCGTTGTGAAAATGTGAGTCGCGTTGTAATTTACCGAATATTAATGCCTAAAATATGCAAAAACTTTAAACTTTTTTACAAAATAGGAAAAAGTAGGCGTTTTCTATTGACTTGGAAATTGGGGTCAAAAGAAACGACAGAGGGGTGAATAGAAAAATGCTAGGGATGTCAAAATGAACTTTTATTGTAAGTACGAATGAGAACTATTTTTCTTTGGAATACTTTTTATGCCTTTTGCCACAAGGATCCAGCTTGTAAAGTATCTAAATTTAATTTGAAACAGAATTTAGTTAACATTTTTTAAAAGTAAAGATAATGAAATAATACTCGATTGACAACCTTGAAAATGATATTTCTATTAACCCCTCTTTCGTGTCTATTAACCTCTCGTTCATTCCTATTCACCCCCTTTCTTCGTGTCTATTGACCCTAAAGACGTCTCCAATCACCCCCACTCGTATCTATTCACCTCAAATTGAGGAAAAATTACCAGTGTCTTGATCTAACTAACAAATAAGAACAAAATGACTGAAATTGATAATTTCCCTTTGTGTCAATAAAAGATGAGAAACTTAACTATCCAATTATGCAAATTGACAAGGAGATATCACTGAAGAACTTTGTTTTTAAAAATTTTTTAGACACTCAAAAATCACGAGTACGCAGACGTCTACTTTTACCGCCTTTTTCTTGATATCCTCCAACTTGACATAAATTTTACGGTTGCCAGAATAAAGGAAAAATATTGCCGTATAATAAAAACTAGAAATAAATTTACGTAAGCAGACTATAGACCAAATACAGATAACATAAACAAATGCCCGGATCTGTTTCTATTCACACCACGATTTCTATTCACCCCGTTTTACGGTATCTATCAATTTTGACAGATATTTTAACCATGATGTTTTTATCGAGACTTATGTAGCTCCTGTCGACTTATTGTGAAATAAATAGCATTATTGTGAAATATATTTTAAAAATATTTATTTTATTAAAAAAACCATATTGAAACAGCATGTGGAAAGGACTTAGGCTAACGCAGTCGCAACTTTCGAAGTTACATTTCAATGGGCATAAACTTCAGCCTCTGGGTGTTCCAGCTCTAGATTCTGTCTTGAATCAATGGTACGAATTCTGCAAGAAGCCACCTAAAGGGTTCGAGAAGTACTTCCAGCCTGGTACGAGTCAGAAACAGGCTAAAAAGCCAGAAACCGATGCTTCCCCACCGCCGTCTAAAAGTTCTCCTTCTCCTCCGAAATCGAGTCAGTCGCAGGACAAATGGAACATGAACATGTTTACCGGGTCTCCCGGCAGTGGCCGAGGCGGGGGCCGCGGAGGTTACGAAGGCCAGGACAGAGAAAAATGGATGATGTTCGGAGCAATGGGAGTTGTTACGTTACTCGCTTCGATCGCATACTTCGAGCTCAGATATCGAGAAATAAGTTGGCGGGACTTCGTAAACTTGTACTTAAATAAAGGCACAGTAGAAAAGTTAGAGGTTATAAACAAAAAATGGGTCAGAGTAAAATTGCAGCCTGGATCATCCTTAGAAGGCAAAGTGATATGGTTCGCGATCGGAAGCGTAGATTCCTTCGAGAGGAATTTAGAAAATGCCCAAGTAGAGATAGGTTTGGACCCACCAAACTTTGTACCTGTTATTTACAAGACTGAGGTTGAAGCCGCTAGTCTCACTGGAATGCTGCCAACTTTACTAATTATTGGGTTTTTAATATACATGATGAGAAGGTCGGCTGATATGATGGGCCGCGGGGGCCGTAGAGGTGGTGGACTCTTTGGTGGAGTAATGGAGTCCACGGCAAAGTTAATAAACCCAACTGACATTGGTGTGAAGTTCCAAGATGTAGCTGGTTGTGAGGAAGCTAAAATAGAAATTATGGAATTTGTTAATTTCTTAAAAAATCCCCAGCAATACATTGACTTGGGGGCGAAAATCCCTAAGGGTGCATTACTGACAGGGCCTCCTGGCACGGGTAAAACTTTACTGGCTAAAGCTACTGCTGGAGAGGCTAATGTGCCATTTCTAACAGTATCAGGATCAGAGTTCTTGGAGATGTTTGTGGGTGTGGGTCCATCCAGGGTCAGAGACATGTTTTCTATGGCCCGTAAACATGCACCCTGCATTTTGTTTATTGATGAAATAGATGCTGTTGGTAGAAAGCGAGGTGGACGAAGCTTTGGAGGCCATTCAGAGCAAGAGAACACCCTCAATCAGTTATTAGTAGAAATGGATGGTTTCAACACCACCACAAATGTTGTAGTCCTGGCTGCTACCAACAGAGTAGATATTCTTGACAAAGCTCTCCTCAGGCCTGGTAGATTTGACCGACAGATATTTGTGCCTGCCCCAGACATTAAAGGAAGAGCTTCCATCTTCAAGGTCCATTTAGCACCTCTGAAGACCAGTTTAAATAAAGAAAATCTTGCCCGTAAGATGGCTGCTTTAACCCCAGGTAATTTGATAGGAATTTTACTTCATTTATTTATGTCAACTAAGTAATTGATAATGAATTTATATGACTGTACTTAACATAACTTCATGACAATGTTAATGAGGTCAAATTGTTACTATAGTAAACCCAACTTATAGTAAACCCAACTTAAGACTGAAACGAAAGAGGCGCTGTCGGACGCATTTGACATTCATTTGACCAATCATTGCACACTAGTAACTGACAGATGAATGAACACAACGTACTTATGAATGACTTTTCGTTAGTTCCAATTTTTGCCATTTCAGAGTTAAGTTGGGCGGACTGTAAGATTGAAATGAAAGAGGCGCTGTCGGACGCATTTGACATTCATTTGACCAATCATTGCACACTAGTAACTGACAGATGAATGACCACAACGCACTTATGAATGACTTTTCGTTAGTTCCAATTTTTGCCATTTCAGAGATAAGTTGGGCGCACTGTATCTTCAAATTAAGTCTTAACAATCTGACAGTTGCTTCACTCTATGGTGGGAAATTAAAAATAAATATTGTTTGTTTTTAACTGGTTTAAAACATAGTGTTCAATTATTGGTATAATGTTAAGCATTGCATTTTCAATTTTACCTTATTAGAACATAAATAACCAAAATAACAATGTACATTATGTTTGAACCTAGAATCCCTATGGTATAGTAAACTTGCAAACCATTAGTGTTTCACTGCATACTCCTAATATTTAATTGTAGCTTATTATCCAAGACATGATAATAATTAAGTTCAAAATATATATTCTTGCGTTGCCTTAAAATATCTATTCTGTACAATATGATTATGTAACAAAGCTGAACTGGTTTGGTTAATGTATGTTGATTATATTTCAGGAAAACTTAATTGTAAGCATTCATAACACTTGTCTGTGAGCATTGGTCTTCCCTTATCTCAAAAATACTTTAACCAATTTTGATGTGGTTTTCACTTATATCTTATTGTATTATAAGCATTTTAGTTTAGTTGTGTAACTGTAAAAATAAAACTTGTATTACAGTCAACTTAATGATACTTATTGATGAAAACGAAATGTTAAAATTAATAAGGTAATCTCTTAGATAAAATACAGTATTATCCAGTAATTGGATAGATTTTTAAAACTGCACTACTGAACACAATCCAAATTGGACCCCAAGTTTAAAATATAATATTAATTAGATATAAAATTCTCTTTTCAGGATTCACTGGTGCAGATATAGCCAATGTATGCAACGAGGCGGCACTGATTGCTGCTAGGGAATTAGCCAATGACATCAACATGAAGAACTTCGAACAGGCTATTGAACGAGTTGTAGCCGGTATGGAAAAAAAGTCTAATGTTTTGCAGCCTGACGAGAGAAAGATCGTCGCATACCACGAAGCTGGTCACGCAGTAGCCGGGTGGTTCCTTCAACACGCTGATCCTTTATTAAAAGTCTCCATTATCCCTAGAGGAAAAGGCCTAGGTTACGCTCAGTATTTGCCCAAAGAACAATATTTATATAGTAAGGAACAGCTCTTTGATAGAATGTGTATGACACTCGGCGGAAGGGTGAGTGAGGAAATATTCTTCGGCCGAATCACAACTGGTGCTCAGGATGACTTGAAGAAAATCACACAAAGTGCGTATGCCCAAATAGTACACTATGGCATGAACTCAAAGGTTGGTAATGTTTCGTTCGAAATGCCGCAGCCAGGCGAAATGGTTATCGACAAACCGTATTCGGAAAAAACGGCTGAGCTCATCGATTCTGAAGTTCGGGACTTAATCAGTACGGCTCATAAACATACGACGGCATTGCTGACAGAGCATAAACAGAACATTGAAAAGGTAGCCGAGCGGCTACTAAAGCAGGAGATTTTAAGTAGGGATGATATGATCGAACTTTTAGGCCCAAGGCCTTTCCCAGAAAAGAGCACTTATGAAGAATTCGTAGAAGGCACGGGATCGCTGGACGAAGATACGACTTTGCCCGAAGGTCTGAAAGACTGGAACAAGGAAAAGCAACCGACTACACCTCCGCCGGAAAGCATACCTACCGGCACCAGCCCCAATAAGAATTAAGTTATTTAAATGGTAGATTGAAACTTAGTCAGTTTTATGTGAAATAAAATTACCTATAAGATTAAAGGAAGTTTTTGTTCATCTTCAAAGTGTAAACGAGAAATTTGTTTGACCTGTATTGTGAAATCAATGTTGTCAGTATTTAAAATCAAATATACTCGAAGGAGTGAGTGACTCACTTTGAAACTCGGAGATTTCGCACTTTGCATTTGCCTGCGCCAGTCTTTGTGATAAAAATAGATGCTGTTTCGTATGTGTAGCGTGCTTATTTTGTAAAATAAATTCTAGTAACCAACAGATGTTTCACTTAATCTGAGATTTACAGGATTCAAATGATGTACCACAATTTCGAGTACCAATATATTTAATTGGCCACTGGCTGAAATCAGAAATTTACATTTTTGCCACCCCTCCATTTATATTGATGTTGTTAGGACGAGCACTTCCTTGCTGTATTTCTCTTGCGCTGAAATTTGGCGCCACTGCGCAAAGAGAAATGACGCGAGATTGTGCTAGTCCTGTACAAAATTCGAAGGAACAACTTTTAACAAAAAAAAACAGGGTTATATTAAAATTATAATATGAAAATATTCAAATATTAGCTGAAAATACATCCAGCCTTCTTTCTGTTTATTTAAATATTCACTACATTACTTTATACATCACCAATTTCTTAAGTAAATTCAGTTTTTTGTACAATATAAAAAGAATCTTATATTAAATCTGTCTCAACGCGAGATGTACAACACGCCCGTATTCGCATTACACTTGATCTAACCGAGCAAACGAGAAGTAAGGGAAATTTAACAAAATAATTAAAATTATGGTAATTATTACAAGTTACCTACACTATTTTTATGTTCAACATTTTATGTCAATATTCAATTATTATCTATACTTAATTCTAGCCTATGATATAACATTATAAATGATGAAAACGTATCTTTTTGATATCATTCAACAATAATCCATTAACAACTCGCATTCCATTTATTCTCACCTATCAAACGGAAAATTAAAACTAATCTCAGTAACAACGAGAAGTCCGTATCAGTGACAGTCTCTGATTTTTTCCCCTTTTGGTTTTCGGCCGCGCTTTTTGCCGGAAGTGACACCGGCGAGTGCCATTGCGGCGCGCTTGGCTAGGCACGACTTGCAGAACCAATCTTCGGTCGCACCCGGCTCTACCGTGATACCCACGCACACCCAATGATACCACCCATCGCACCCATCACAACCTATCATGGGCGAACCGTTGTCCGGTTGGCCACACGCTGGACATACCCAAATTTGATTGCCGTGGTCGTCCACATAATAAGGAGTCGGTAGGGGCCCTAAAGGCTTATCGACTGCCGCCGCTGGCGGCACAATCGTCTCCTCAGATATTGATGCAGCGTCATCGTTGAAATTTTCTGCTTGACCTTTCTTAGACAATGGTTTAAACAATATCCTCTTGTATTTCGATGAATGACTCGAAGGGGGACGATTTTTTCTAGGAGGAGAAGTACCAGGTGGTGGAGACGAAGATTGACCTTCTGTTTCGGCAACGTGGTTATGTTTAGAATGCTTCTGTTTGGGCGGCCCCGTAACCAATGCGGATATCTGCGCTAACTCCGGCGATCGGCTATGCTCACGTGAAACTGAATCAACCTTCATAGGTGAACTTTCTTCTTCCTCCTTTTTGACAAGTGGTTTGATATTTAATTTAAACAAATCTGGAGAGCTTGGCGGCATCGGTGAATTCGAATTGGAAGAACTTAATTTCAACGTTAGTTTTGGTACTAAACCATCCGCCGATTTCTCCTTCTTCTTTTCTTTTTTCTCTTTTTTTATTCTATCCTTTAATTCTTGTCTTTCTTCCTTTTCCCGCTTCTTATCAGATTTATCTTTGCTCTTGTCCTTTTTATCTTTCTTCTTTTTAATTTTAAGGCCGTCTTTATCTTTCTTTAACTTTTTATGTGACTTATCCTTTTTCTTTTCGGAATTCTCTATTTCTTTCTCTGTTACGGCATTGGAAACAGCCGCGTTAGTAGTCTCAGGTCGTTGTGGCGCAGGCCTTGGTGGAGGACTCACTACAACTGCTGGTTCAGGTGTAGGCAGGCGAGGTGGCGGAGGTGTTGGTTCTCGAAGTGGCTCTTGCCTAACAGGTTCCATTTTGGGTGGATTTAATTCTATAGTTATATCTGGCTGTACAGGAGGCATTTTATATATATTTGCTTTGTGATCTTTATTTGATCTAGGTTTTTGTTTTTGTAAAATATTTGGAATGGTTGGAGCTTTGTGCTTTTCATGTCTATCTCTATCGCGAGCCATCATCGGTGATTTATGCATAGCTCTGTCTCCTTCATTTTCAACGGGAATAACTTCTAAACTAGGACGTCTTAACATTTGTGGTATTTTCATGGATGACGACCGAGAAGAGTGAGAGAAATTACCCATAGGCATGAGGTGGTTATGTAAGCCTGGACCTAAGCCACCAGGTAAGAAACTAGGACCTGGTATTAAACCAGGCCCACTGGTTCCCAAGCCAAATGGATTATTCAATAAATTCGGCCCTGGTAAACCTCTTAATGCTGGATTATTGGCTAGACCTGCAAGAAAGTCATTACTTGGAATTAGACCATGATTCGGTATTAAGCCTGGACCAGGCATTAATCCTCTACCTGGAGGCATAGCTGAGAAGAATGGAAATCCAGCATGCATTTGTGGCAGTTTTGATTCATTCTTTGGCCTTCCCGACTTTGGAGACTTCGCATTACCAAGTTTCATTTTTTTTCTCTCAGCTTGAGCTATCTCAAACGCTAATTGTTGTTGTTGTTTTTTCAGCAATTTTGCCTCTAATTTTGCTGCCTTATCTTTCTTATCCTTGTGTTTCTTCTCTTTTTTAATTTTTGGACTAACACTAGCTGCATCTTTGGGAAAAGGTACCTGCAGCGATTTGTTAATTGATATACTAGGTCTATGTTCTGAAACAACACTTTTAGCTGGAAGCGGAGGAAGATTATCCATGGAATCATCATCAATACTAATCACTTCATGAGCTCTGATATCTATTTCTCTCGACAAGTCTAAAGCACAACTATTATTATTGTTTACAATGGGTTCAGGGTCAGGTTCAGATTTTATTCTAATATTTTGATTTGTATTAGCATTTATAGAATTTTGCAACCTTGAGATCATAGATTCTAACTGTGTCTGTGCTTTTTCAGGGACAACCTCAGCTGGAGTCTTATCTTCTTTAGATTTGTTCGATATTCTCTTAAATATATTAACTTTTGATCTATCTGGCTGTGATGCAAGTTTTTCTTCTTCATCCACAATTTCCTTTTTAATTTCCACCTCAGTCATTATAGGATTTGTTGAGGGAGGTTTATTATGTGGTGGTAATGAGTTAGAAACAAGTGGAGACCTTGAAATTGGTATTCTTCTCGGAACAGGAATAGCATCTTCTCCCGGCAAAAATGATTTTGACAAAGGTGCAGGTGGATCTATTGGTTCTTGTTTAATAACTGGTTTGATTGGTTCTAAAGCTGGTGCTGGTGTTGAAGAAGTTGAAGGTTGTGGCATAATCACAGTCTTAGCAGGTGGGGAGGCTTCCACTTTTGGTGCTGGCATAGCCATATGATTATGATGTGCTGGACGAACATCTTTACTTTTAAGAGGGTGTCCAGGTGGATACCTGTCTAATTTACTACTTTCTTTAGATTTACTACTTTCACCTTTATGAGTCTTATCTTTCCTTTTACTTTTCATAACCTTACCATTCAATAACTTATTCTTCTTAGATTTCTTATCTCCTTTCTCCAACAAAGGTGCATTTGTTGCATTGGGATGATGTGAGTTAGCTTTATGTTTGTCATGATGTTTTTCCGATACAAATGTAGGATGTTTCGCTTCAGGTAGTTTACCTTCACGGGCAGGAGATAGGAACCCTGACATCGTCATCATCACACTACTGATTTCTCTAGTCCTCTCCTCCTCATCCAATCGTAACCTCGGCCTTTTGCTATTTGGTAATGAAACTGGGTCGACAGGTCTCTTGAATATATCCTTTTTCTCTGGGCTATCAGTGACTGATATCTCTGGACTTCCACAGGAAGTATTGCTGTCAACATTATCAATGCCATTCTGACGGATTTCAACAGTACCAGCAACCACCGGTGTATCTCGTTCCTTCTCAGGATACATAGGGGGTAAGTGCTCATGCACATGCATGGGTCTTGTGACGACTTCATGGCTCCCTGGTTTAAGGAAATTTAAGTTAGACTCCTTATATTTAGGGAACCGTTCTGTGCTAACTGGAGGAGGCACAGAAGGCACACTCTGAGTATACTCTGTTAATTCTGGAAGTTGTATATGAAGATCACGAAATACTAATCCTAAATCATGTAAATTTGGTTCAGTCCTGTTGAATTGTTCGGCGTATCGGTTGGCTTGCGTTCCCAATGCGGTTATATATTTTTCCAAAACATGTACCAGAATATCGAGCGGCGTCGAGTTTGTTCCGTTCCATCCAATAGTTTGACATATTTGCGCAACATTCCTTCGTAGTATCTCACGGGCGTACGCCTCTGACATTATGACACCAACAAAGTTATCTGGAACAAACGTTTATATCAATAATATTACGACTGGAGTACGAATAAATGATACTTGTGGAAATTGCCAATCACAAAGAGTAACTTCGCATAGCAACCTGATAGGAGTAAATATGATAGGAAAGCTAATACAGCAAATCTCATGATTTTTATACCTGCAAGTGTCTAGTAGTACAGAGACGATACTGTGAACAGGTGAAAACTTTGAGATTGGAACACACATGTATGCTTCGATACAATTTTTGAAATTCACAGACAAATTATTGAAAGTCATTAATAAGTTACGATGCAAAATAACGAAGTGTTTACGTAAAAACTTCTCAGCATTCTACAAACACAGTGCCCCGTGCGCCATGATTGCATTTTGGGTTGTCAATGTTCGGTGTTGCAAGGCAATAATAAACAAAATGGCGGTCTTCTTAAGATGCGTTCAGAATTAATCAATTATTATTTGTTTATCATGACGTACACGCGTACGTATCACAAAATAAGGATAGTACAGATTGCTCACGTATGTACCTCGATTTAGGTTATGCATGTGTGTAAGCCTTAGGGTTAACGACTCCGCAATGGTCTTGGATTGGATCTAGTTGTTTAATTTATTGATATGGATTAAACGGGAAAATAAAAATAAAAGTGTATGATTAGAATTACGTAATTTAGTAACCATTAGTCATATTTGTAAACTAAAATCACGGGAGAAGTTAGATGACAAATTCAATAAAACATGTAATTCTGGTTATCTGTAATAATATAATTTTTATACGAAATTATAATCATAAGTAAGTGCAATCATTTTGATTGCACGTAAAACGTAAACGTTTCAGGTTAGTGGTACCTCTATAATGTCCACTCATCAAAGACCAAGTATAGGCAGATTTTTTTTACAAGAGTGTCATATTGTCATAATTATGTCATATTGACTTATTCAACGTGAGCGTAAAGGCAAATCATTAGATTTTTTTTCGTAATTATAAATGATATAAAATATGTAAATAACCGAAATGAAATCTAAATTATAATTTATTCTTATATTAAGGTTTTCATTACCAGAAAAATACTGTAAAATTAATCTTTTCATTTTTATTTTGATTGTTGTAATTTGTTATAATAATTCATAGACTTTCTTGGTATAATATTGTATACATTACCTAGAACTCTGAAACCCTAATGGGGGCTTTACATTATACAATTTGTAGAGCGCTAACTCAGTTCACTAACTAGAGTTTTCATACATTACGCTGCACTAGTTACTGCACGTTACTGTCTAACTGCCTTTACACTATGCGATTTTAGCACGCTAGCTCAGTTAGCGCTCTGCAAATTGTATAATGTAAAGCCCCCACAAGTTTTGTTTTGTAATGTTGTTACTACCGATTCTCTTTAATACCATTAATACAATACAATCACAAATTAGATAATACAGATGTTAAGCTTCATACAAAGTGCGCAAAAACAACTCACACATA
Source organism: Hesperia comma (assembly GCA_905404135.1). NCBI lineage: Eukaryota > Metazoa > Arthropoda > Insecta > Lepidoptera > Hesperiidae > Hesperia > Hesperia comma. The sequence goes on from FR990034.1 coordinate 11,712,211, forward strand.
GACACCGTTCACATACACCAAAAATCGGAACATATCGGACCACTTGGACCGCGGTTGTTATTGGCAGCAATTTGATATTTAAAATACACAAATAAGATAGTTGTCCTAAAAATGGTTAAGAAATGGAGTTATTATAATTATTATCTTAGTGGTTGTTTTTATTCGACGTTAAATTGCAAATTATAATTTTTTAGACATCTAATTGCTACAGAAAGTTACAATAAGTTCTTACTTGTAATTCAATAATTTTTTACTAAACACAAGTCAATGTAGGACGTAGGAAGTTCTTTGTACGTTAGAGTGTATATTTACGTTCGATTTTTAATAAATACATAAAATGTAGGATTATATTATTGTACATGTAAAATTATTTTCTTAGTGCTAATATTTATTTAATAGGATTTTTATTTTGTTTCCAGTAGGTACCTAATACAGATACAAAAAAATATATAATACAAATTACCGGAACTTCCTCAGAAACGCGCTGGGTTTAGTTGCAAATATTGAGTTTATATTCACTACTAGAGAACCGCCCGCGCTTCGCTTCGGGACCCGTAGGTATCAGCCGCGTAGGTCCCGCTCCCGTAGGAATCTCGGCCAAAGATAAGCCTATAATATGACATACTGGAACATCAACATCAGAATCCGTCCTGTCTTCAGTCACGGCTAACATAGCCGTGGGGATTCAGTTTCGGGGCCGGTGGCCCCCTGACTGAGGTGTCTGCCGCGGTCCGTAATAACGGACCGGTCGTTGGGTTGGGACCCTGTATGGGTCCTCGAAGATTGTCCAGATGGCGATGTGGAGTATGGGTGTCTAGACCGGGGAGTCATGATGATTTTCACGTCGCCCGGGCGATCAGGCCCTTCCAGGTGAGACCCGCTGGTGGGAAGCCCAGCAGGAGTCGATCTGCGACCGGACGGCAGCTTGCGGTCTTGTCCGAGGTGGTTCATGTCGGGCTGCTCCCGCGCAGTAGGTCGCGCGGGAGTGCCCAACGTTCCGGGGGGCGGGCGTGGAGCAGCGCCAGGTTCCGCAGGTGCAGAAACCGCGCCGCGTCCGCGCGCGCAAACATCCGTTGCGCTAGGTCCTCCACGTGGGCGTCCAGGCTCTCAACTCTGAGGTCCCGCTGGATGGTGGCGTTCCTCACGCACCACGGTGCCCCTGCCAGCCGGCGCGCCTTTTTCGATTGAACCACGCGTAGACGCCTGCGTTGTGGTTCACTCGGGAGCGCGTACCAGCCTGGGGCCGCGTACGTGAGTCTGGGGCGGATGTAGGTCTTCCAGATGGTGGTTTGACCCTCAACGGGAGACTCGAGGAGAGCGCTGGACGTAGCGCTACAGCTGCTGCCTTGGCGTTTTACGACGTTGGTCACGTGGGGCTTCATAGTCAGGGAACAGTCCAGGGTTACACCAAGGTACTTAGCCTGTCTTGTCCAGGCAATGTCTTGGTTGCGGAGCTTTAGAGTGGGGTCGCGCATCGTGGTTCCTCCGAATTGGATGGCCTGCGGCTTCCCTACGTTGATCGCCATCCTCCACTCGTGTAGCCACTTGGGGTGGGCGTCGAGGCATCTTTGCATTTTAACGGCGGCGTGACCTGACTTAATCGAGGTGGTCAGGTACGCCGCGTCGTCTGCGTAGAGGGCGAGCATGGCGCCCCCCTCCGCTGGAATATCGTTCGTGTAGCACGAGTAGAGGGTAAGCGAGAGGCAGCTTCCTCAACATCAGATATAACATTTGCCTATGATTTAAGTAAATTACATCTACTATTTGATAGCGTGATTCAGAACTTGCAAATGAATTTTACTAACGGCATCTATTAACAAAATCCGGAACTAAATATGTAGCAACTAACAAAACATCGATCTTCCCATAGGAATGAGATGTTTTTCCGCGGTAAAAAGTAGCCTACGTCACTCTCCACCCTCCTAACTATCCCCATACACATAAACCATACCATATAATAGCCATGTTGCGACGTGAAAGAGTCACAAACAAACAAACAAACACACTTTCACATTTATAATATTAGTAAGGATAGTAAGGATACGCAAAACGAAACAATTTTATTTCTATTATGAGTACCTATGTCTCCAAGTACCTCCCTTCAACAAGTAATGTGTATTTGTGATTATCATTTCGAATAAAAATTATATAATTACAGATAACCTGAATTACCTGCTTTATTGAATTTTTCATCTAAGGACTCTCGTAATCTTAATTAACAATGATAGTAACGGTTACTAAATTACGTTACATTTTATTGCTTCTAAACGTATACGTTTAATGTATACCAATAACTAAAATAACAAAATCCAATCCACGACCTTTGCGGAGTCGTTAACCCTAAGGGTAACGCACACATGCATAACCAAAATCGAGGTACATACATGAGCTTAACTTCTGTAATATCCTTATTTTGTGAAACAATAGTTTACAATACTCTTTTTGGAACGAAGTTCCTTACGGCAGGATTGGAGGAGATAGGGATTTTGCTGTGCGACCGAACTGAAAAATATGTGATAGTAAAACCGTAAGAAAATACACGTTACCTAGTACCTACCTTACCTAGTTACCTAGTACTAGTAGTAGTGCGTACCTAGTATAAAAGCGTTATTTCCTTGAGACAGTTTTAAGGGGCATTTGTTACTGTGCCCTAACATTATTATTTTACGTAATTTATTATTTCCTAAAATACTGAATTTTCTAAATACTTTCCTGTACTTAAATAAAAACTAATCAGCAAACTTTAAGAGAGAAATCAAGAAAACCTACATAAAATTGAGCATGATTTTTTTGCAAATTGTGTCGATTCTACATTAGCCGAAGGAACTTCGTTCGTAGATGGATAATCGAATCCGCGAAGACCTGTCAAAAAAGCTGCGCCAACTATTGGCGCAGAAGTACTTTCCCGCCAATTAGTGCCGATCGCGCCGCTTTCGTGTCACTACGTATTACGCGCGCAATTTAAATAAACAAATAAGAGGGATAACATGACGAAATGTGCTATTAAACTGTGCCGGAATTATAAAGGAAGGGTAAAAAGCTCAAAAAACATCACATATCATAGGCAAGTAACCAATAAACATATTTTTAATTAAATTTCAATTTTGATTTTTATTGTAACCAAATTACGTCATTTTTTTGTCAGTGTTGCTAGTTTCTATTTTTATGCTCCCGACTTAACATCATTTTTGTGGGTATATAAATTGGTTTATGGTTACGTGTATATTATTTAGTTCATGTACTTTTATAAATCGATTAAAGAAAGGTGGTGTTTACCAATACGTTTGTGTTTATTTATAATAATATAACATTAATATTCGTATGTTTATGAGCCCATTTTAATGATTATTTTTGCATTGGGTCGAATAAACCACTTTTAAAGGTACAAGAGTAATGTGAAAAGGAGACGATCCAAAATTGTATGTAGTCTGGGCCTGGTTTTGTACCAGTGATAAAATAAGATAAAAAAGAAAAATAAACCATTTTTGACTAATCAAATCCACGAACTCATCTTTATTTCATTGCAAAAAATATTTATTAACTCCACGTGACGAAATTATTCTACATAATGGCGGGCAGCAGACCAGAGGATTCATAATTTTTGACGTATGACGTTAGCTGTCAATATGCCTTCTCTATGCTTGAACAATGGCTCGAACTCAGAGTGAAGGACGCCATCTTGCAAGTGTTGCAAGTAGTACCTACCGAATAACTCGAAATTAATTTTATTTTAGCAAGTCATTTATTGCGATTTGTGAATTTATTATATTTTTAATGAACTTTCTGTATTTTTTGGTTTTTCATGGTTTAGTGTACAAGATCAGGCCCAAAATGGACCATCTCCTTTATTTATTGAAGTTTTTTTTAATGATATGCATGTAATTAACTTTCCAAGTAATTTTTTTATTAAATTAGATAGGTAACGTAAATAATTGGCTCTTCTTTAATTAAGTTACCACCTCAAATTAAGCTAAAAATTTGAGGGGTGGAGGGGGCTGACGCTCACATCTTCCCCCCACCATTTTTAAATCTAGGAAATGCATACTTTTTTTATTATAAAAAAATCAAGTTTCCAAAAATTATAAAGTGACTACCTCAAATTAAGCTGAAATTTTTTGGAGGAGAGGTTGGTGACTCCCCCAACTTTCCCCCCAAATTACTTTTTCGCTATTGTTAGTCCTGTTTGCCTGTTTGGCTGCATCTTCCGCAGCGCCGGAGATGTCACGATTCAAAATTAGGCCCAAAAATCAAATTAGATCTACTTAAGTTATTTATTTTTTATAATGTAGTTTAAAACACACACACACACACACACACACACACACACACACGTCCACACACACATATACATACACTTAAGACTTCGAGCGCTTACACATTAACCAATGAGACCACATAACCTTAAAATTTTTAGAGATTTAGAAAAATAATTTTAAAAAAGTAAGTACTTTATGAGAGCAATATTTAGTTTGGGGGGACGAATGAGAGTGTAGAACCCGTCCTCCCTTCAAATTTTCACCTTAATCTGAGACGGTAACTTTACAATTTTAGAAAAGGAGATGGTCCATTTTGGGCCTGATCTTGTACACTAAACCATGAAAAACCAAAAAATACAGAAAGTTCATTAAAAATATAATAAATTCACAAATCGCAATAAATGACTTGCTAAAATAAAATTAATTTCGAGTTATTCGGTAGGTACTACTTGCAACACTTGCAAGATGGCGTCCTTCACTCTGAGTTCGAGCCATTGTTCAAGCATAGAGAAGGCATATTGACAGCTAACGTCATACGTCAAAAATTATGAATCCTCTGGTCTGCTGCCCGCCATTATGTAGAATAATTGCGTCACGTGGAGTTAATAAATAATTTTTGCACTGAAATATAGATGAGTTCGTGGATTTGATTAGTCAAAAATGGTTTATTTTTCTTTTTTATTTTATTTTATCACTGGTACAAAACCAGGCCCAGACTCCATACAATTTTGGACCGTCTCCTTTCCAACTACAAACTGCGTAAAAAATATTAATTTAATTAACTTAGCTGGTTTATTAACATAAACAACTGTAATTAAATTAAGTAGGGTTTTTTATTTATTCATGAAAATAACCACTCCATAAATTAAGTTTAATGTGTGATTTATGGGAAAATTTTAGTAACTGGTATCATTGATCACGCAACATAGACACTAGACGAACGTGAAAAACATCGCCTGCACGCACACATGCTTGATATTGTTGCCGTGTTTTTTTTTGTCTTCATTGTAGGGCGACGCTCAATCTACCTATTTATTGCATCATTGGTTCCTACCTGGTGTCCCACGACACCACATTTTAATTTTTTATTTGTACATTAACAGGCAGTGAGATAGTCATTCCTCAGTATAATCCGCAGTATAATCTTGTGTATATTCGTGAAAACTTTGTAATTAACTTTCCATAAAAAATAAAACAAAATAAAAATATTGTACCTTGCGGTAGCAACTGCATGTCTGAAAAATTATAATTTGCAATTTAACGTCGAATAAAAACAACCACTAAGATAACAATTAGTATAATGACTTTATTTCTTATCCATTTTCATGAAAACTATCTTATTTGTGTATTTTAAATATCAAGTTGCTGCCAATAACAACCACGTTCGGTATGTTACGATTTTCGTGTATGTGAACGGTGTCTATGTGTGACTTGTTTTTGGGCACTTTGTATGAAGCTTAACATCTGTAGGTATTCTGTATTATCTAATTTGTGGTTTAGCTTATCTGTGAATATTCATCTATAGTCTGCGTCTGCGCGACGGCGTATGACATTTTTGTTTTGTCAAACAAAACCGCAAATGGTTTTCGTTTCGTTCTGATGATGTGCTTTTTGTAGATAGAATTTCATAATTCTCCATGTTCATACTCGACTAACGGATTTGTATGGTGAATGATACGAATACGAAAGACGTAAGGCCTACGCGAAATTTGGTATCGTGTGCTGATGAACGAAATTTGAAAGCGATCAAGTCGTGAAGCAGAGTATCACTGTATCACTGTATGGTTGGATAAAAGTTAGTTTGATAAGTTCGCGGGGCTGAGTACCAGTTTGTGAGTTTTTAACTGCGATAATGACTACTTCGTCGGAGGATGTTTTGTTGAGCGTAGGGCACGTAAGGTACAAGAAAGGGGATGGTACATTATACGTCATGAACCAAAGGCTTGCGTGGATGCTGGAAAATCGAGATACAGTTGCAGTGTCTCATAAATATGCTGATATTAAAAGTAAGTGTTTATATCATATGCTTTCAACCTGAATATGAGTTTTCTTACATCCTCCCTCTCTTGATTTATTATTATTACCAGCTTGGTAACACAAGTTCAATGTACGTCCTTGAAATGTATCTCTGTTAAGGTCATGGGAATATAAAATTATGAACTCTAATAAACACAAATATTCCTTACTTGTACACCCATTATAGAAACACAATCTATCAATTATCTAGCAGCTGAAAGAGTATTTCAAATTCTTGTTAATGAACCAGCAATGCTCAATTTTTAGAAAATAATAATATGAGTATTTGGATGTAATAACTATGATTTTCATAATTTTTTCTTGTAGACGATGGGAAAACTGATAAGCCCAAACCATTGTTCTTTATGTAGTATAATATTAATTTTGAAATGCTTGATGTGAGCATAGTTTGAAACATTTTATTTTGATTACATCACAACGTGTAGAGTAATCATCCATGATATTACTATTACAAGTCTATTTTTTTAGGGATGACAGCAAGCAAACTCAATATACAAAATACCAATAGTATAGGCTCCATATCTAATATCTAATATACCTTCCTTCTCCCCTAGTAAGGACTTCCTAATAGTCCTAGCTACTAAAATGGTTATTGATTTCAGCACAAAAAATATCTCCGGCCGGTAAACCAAAAGTGCAACTGCAAGTAGTATTACACGATGGCTCATGTTCCACATTCCACTTTGTGAATCCCGCGGGAGCTGATGCCCAAGCGAAGGACAGGGATCAAGTGAAGTCCCTGCTTCAGAATCTATTACCTAAGTTCAAGAGGCAGATTGATGGGGAATTAGAAATGAAATCAAGGTATTGTTATAAAATTTTAATTACTATATTGTAATATAATTGTCTTGAATTATAGAGAATAAAGCCTTCATTTATAAATAAAAATTATCAAATAAATAGAAAAAAAATATATAAAATGTTGAAGAATAAAAATGAACTATTTTGGGTCACATAAATGTTTGCCTTGGCCATAAATTACACTGGAGATTCTTTATTAGGCAGGCAAGGATGCTACCCCCTGGACATGGAATATGGTACATACAATATTGTGGTTCCATCACTTCATTTAATAGTACGGGAGAATGACATCATGTCCCAGAAATGTGAAATAGTCAACAAGGACAGACTCAGAGTGGATATGTTTTGAACGAATGAGATTTCAAAATCTCATATTTTTTCCTCACTTACTATCAGATGTGATCGGCACAAGATATTTTTTTATGAGTAAAAATTACATGATGAAGGTTGAACAAAAATAATTGTACATCTATAATTATATTAATTACTAGCTTTTGCCCGCGGCTTCGCCCGCGTGGAATTCGTTTATATCGCGAACCGGGGAAGTGGGGAAGAAGATACGTCATCAACTATCTTCCTGGGAAAATTCATCAAAATCGGTCAGGCTGTTTAGATTTTTCATACAAACTTTCATCCCCTATTTCAAGCATTTAGGGGTTGATTTTTGAAAAAAAAGTAGCCTATATGTGACTCTGGGTCTTTAACTATTTTCATTCCGAATTTCATCCAAATCGCACCGGTGGTTTAGCCGTGAAAACGTCACAGACAGACAGACAGACAGACAGACAGACTTTCGCATTTATAATATTAGTATGGATGTTATATGTTTCTTTTTTCCCCGCATAGGCTATTGTCTCTTCATCCAACTTTAAAGCATTTATATGAAGACTTGGTGATATCCAAAGTTATTAATAGTGAGGAATACTGGAATACGCCCACATTGAAACATTATACGGAATCTACAAATATTAAACAGGAAGCTGGTGAGTATGTAATAATGTTTACTAATTGAACCTTATTTCATTAGTGTAAAGTGCTGTTTACTACCACCTAATCAATACATAATTATTGATTACTGAAATGCTCAATTGATTCTTAAGTGAATGATCAGGTTACTCAACTTAGGCATGGTTGGGAGTGAATGGGTGTATCAATAGTAGCTTCACTTTTTGTTTTGGAATCCTGGTTAGTCACCAATTCAACTCATAGGTATACAATCAAAAATGAACTATAAACTGTATACCTTATGGTTGAATTTTTTATTATTACTAGAAAGACATCCATTCTTGATTTAGGCATCATAAACCTACAGTAAATACTGAACATATTAACTATTCAACCATAACTAGCATTAAGTACAGAGTTCATTGAATTATGCTCTTGGTTATCATAACTAAGCAGTTTTTTTTATTGAATTAAGGTAGCAAATGAGCATGCAGCACCACCCTTCCGCTGCCGCCCATGGCAATTGTGACCGACTTAGAACAATACCCAATTTAGGGACTAGGGTGGTTAGTTCAATTAGTAGATGGTGTTAGAATGTTAGTTGGTTAGTTTAATAAGTGTGAGGACAGGGACTGTTAGTGATAACTAACTAACTAACCAATTGTCCAGTTAGTAATGATTAGTGTGAGTCTTGTTCCAATTCGGTCACAGATGCGTTGCTACCCCTGAGGACTGAGATGGTCGCCTCTAAAAAAGTGAACCGGCTCCACACCTTCCTATCCGGAACACAATTGCTCTTAAAAACAATTATTATGACGATGACGGTAGGAATGGTACTGAGTACCTTGGCGGGCGGTGGTACTACCCCGGGCGAACTCTAGGCTCTACCTCCTACCAAGTTGGCTTTTAGTTGTTGTTTAGTATGAACTCTAATAAAACTTAACAATAATTAATGAACAATCAGCTTTTTTCATAGTAGTATGAGTGGTAATGTCTATATCTCATTAGATTATATCTGTACCACTAAAAACATTCCAACAGTAGGATAATGAATACAAGTTTTAATTAATTCATACATTGATCATTTTAAGGTGTCTCCGGAGCATTCCTAGCTGACATTCAGCCACAGACAGATGGATGCAATGGTCTCAAGTATAACCTAACCCAGGATATCATAGACGCTATATTCAAGACCTATCCAGCTGTCAGGAAGAAACACATAGACTATGTTCCAAATAAAATGACAGAGGCTGAGTTTTGGACCAAATTTTTCCAGTCACATTATTTTCATAGGTAAGTTAGTAAAATACTTAGTTTTTTTGAACATTGTGAACATTTAGTGCTCTTCATATTCAAAATGTATCAAACCATCATTTCCATGTGATATCAGACTGTATGACACCTACAAACAATCATTTTTAAAAATAATTTGGCCTATTGTCAACGACTGTACATTACTACATTGAAATAAAAAAGTTAAAGTTTTATTAAGTAGATGTAATTATTTCCAGGGATCGTATAGCATCATCATCGAGTAAGGATCTATTTGGGGAGTGTGCGAAAATGGACGACCAGGCCATCGCTTCGGCTATGAAGCACACAACCGTGGATGTTACAGTATGGGATATTTTATTATAACACTCCATAATGGTAATGTTAATTGAATGTGAAATTTTAACACAGTACAGAAAAAGCCATTTCATCATAAGTGATTTATAGGTAGAAACATAAAAAAAATACAGTTGAATTGAGAACCTGCCCCTTTTTTGAAGTTGGTTAATAAATTATTTTGATTTCATTTGTCAGTCATCTTATCATCATCGCAACCCATCATGGCCCACAATTGAGCATGGATCTCTTCTCGCAATGAGAAGGCCATAGTCTATCACTGCTAACACTGCTCTTACAATAGTTGAGTCATCGAGCATATGGAATTGCCACTCAGTCAAAACCAAACTTATTACCTGGGCTCACAGTTCAATTTAGCTCGTCACAAAAATTGACTAAGGACATTGCATTGGAGGAATGCTGGCATTTGTATGCCATGCAATAATAATGAATTCCAAATCTAATTCAAATTGAGTATAAGGCTATTATGTAGCGGTGATAGCCTAGTGGTTAAAGACTTCGGCCTCCTATTCGGAGGGTCCGGGTTCAAATCCCACAGCACGCACCTCTGGCTTTTCGGAGTTATGTGCGTTTTAAGCATTTAAATATCACTTGCTACAAACGGTGAAGGAAAACATCGTGAGGAAACCTGCATGCCGGAGAGTTCGCAAAACTCAAAGGTGTGTGAAGTCCGCCAATCCGCACTTCTCATTCTGAGAGGAGACCCGTGCTCAATAGTGGGCCGTGATGGGTTGAGATGATGATAAATAAGGCTATTACTGCTCTTCAATATTATACTCTTTTTTTAACGTGGGGAAATCCTTATATTTATAATACCACTTTACCTCGGGAAATACAGTGGTTACATATGTCTTGATATTCCACTGACTAAAACCCCACGGTGTTTCACCTCGCTGCTTTACGGCTGAACCCAGGGAACGCTTTCGCACACATCCGCAACCCTTCAATATTATACCTAATACAGCCTTCATCCCCCAGGTGGACCTACCCCAGTTCACGGAGCCGCCGCCGCTGGCGGCCGAGGACGAAGCGCCCACGGAAAAGGAGCGCGGCGACAGCACCTCCATACACCGCAACATGATCAAACGGTTCAACCAACACTCTATTATGGTGAGTGTGTGTGTGAGGTGGTTGTGTGGCTGTGTGTGTGGTTGTGTGAGTGGGGGGATGGGGGGGGGGGGGCGAGGACGAAGCGCCCACAGACAAGGAGTGCGGCGACAGCACCTCCATACACCGTAACATGATCAAACGGTTCAACCAACACTATTATGGTGAGTGTGTGTGTGAGGTGGTTGTGTGGTTGAGTGGTTGTGTGAGTGGGGGGATGGGGGGGGGCGAGGACGAAGCGCCCACAGACAAGGAGTGCGGCGACAGCACCTCCATACACCGTAACATGATCAAACGGTTCAACCAACACTTTATTATGGTGAGTGTGTGTGTGAGGTGGTTGAGTGATTGTGTGAGATGGGGCGAGTTTAGTAGTTATTAGAGATTACATTATTACTGGTGTATTTTGTAGAAAATGTAAGTAATTATTATTATGAATTACGAAATCATCTAGAGGCACAAAAATTTTGTTGTTGTTTTGAGTTTTGTTATTGACAACAAGTTTGTCAAGTTTGTTGGTTGGTTTGTCCTGCCTGTGTCGTGAGGGTTTCCGTTCGATTTCAGATGGAAGATTGAGCCAGATAAAGTTTATCCGACTCAAACTTTCTACTTGTCAAATAGTGTGTATATTTTATCGCATAAATCTAGGATCATGGGTGTTAGTGAAGTAAATATATAAAACATTTTACATTTTTGAACCTTTTGAATAATACAAAATAATCACATTTCAGGTGCTCAAAGCTAGTCATAAAACAAACTCTAGTAGTAGTAGCAGTAATAATTCTAGTAGTAAAACAACAAACAACAACAAAGTTGTTGAGAATGGTATGAAGGAGTCAAACGGTTTGGAGAAGAGGCCGATGGATGAGAAGACTGGAGAAGAACCTGTGGATAAGAGGGCGAGGTTATTGGAGAAGATATATTATGAAGATCTGGACGATTCGAATAAAACTGAAGAAGTGCAGGAGTTAAAGTTAGCTAAGGTAAGGTCCTTGGTATGAAGACCTTATTTCTTGAAACTTCTAATACACAAGACTTATTTGTGTATCACAGGGTAATTATCATAGACTTTGTTGAAGAAAGACATTTAAAGAATGCCTTCATGTCTGCCTAGAATGAAGCAATAGGAAATACTGTCTCTAATGTTTGATGGCTGATACAAAACAAAAAAGAGTGGCAAGCAAGCAGACAAGAAAACAAACTACATTCGTGCTACAAAGCAGCAGCTCTTACGCAAATTAAATAATAGATAGATATAACTTATATAAATGTAAATAATTTCTGTTTACAGATAGAAAGGTATTTACTAGGCCCATCCTCACAACTGCAACAGACGTGCACACAGACTACCAACCCTCCACCATTGTCAGCGTTAGCGTCTGTGTGTCAGGTAATATATCTCACTCTCTCATATTCTCTTTAACCGACTTTAATAAAAGGAGGAGGTTCTCAAATCGATTGTATTTTTTTTGTGTGTTATTCCATAACTTTTTACTGGATGTTCTGATTTTATGATTATTCAAATGCTGGTGATTTGCTTTTAGCGACATCTGACGAGTTGTTTTTGAGTTATCTGTATGTATTGACGTTAAAGTCGGTTTTTTTGTAAGTGAAGGTGATAAAGATGATCTACGATAAAGATGAGACAACTCGAACGTGCGCAATGGTTACCATGCCGGATCGCTGTTCCAAGGGTCCTAGGTTTGATTCCCAGAGAGGGCTGAAATTGAATGTTGAGTTTCAATTTTCGTTTAACATCCACGTCCACACAATTGTTTTTACACACAGTGTTGTGTCGTTGTGTTCATACCGCCGGGGAGTACTCGCTCGCATATGCACTTCTTGCACCTCATGCACTTCTCATATATGCGTGTCTTGAGCTAGAAAACATCCCATACCTACTCGCTGCTCGCCAATTATCGGACACCTGCCTAAGCGCTGGCAGATCGGCGCCGGTAACCAGCGTTCTACTTGAATGCACCCTAAAGCCTTTATTTGTAGCATCGCTTGTAGCGTTACTAACTTATCATGTCGTCCACCAGGCGTGGTCGAGCGGGCAGCAATGCCAGCGGCCGGTGCGGGTGAGCGCGGCGGCGGCGGTGGGCGCGCTCGGCGAGCTCAGCCCCGGCGGCAGTCTGATGCGGCAGCACCACGCCGCTTCTATGGCTCGTGAGTACTGCGTGTAGGGGGGGGGGGGTTATAATGTACCCCAGGCGTGATCGAGCGGGCAGCAATGCCAGCGGCCGGTGCGGGTGAGCGCGGCGGCGGCGGTGGGCGCGCTCGGCGAGCTCAGCCCCGGCGGCAGTCTGATGCGGCAGCACCACGCCGCTTCTATGGCTCGTGAGTACTGCGTGTAGGGGGGGGGGGGTTATAATGTACCCCAGGCGTGGTCGAGCGGGCAGCAATGCCAGCGGCCGGTGCGGGTGAGCGCGGCGGCGGCGGTGGGCGCGCTCGGCGAGCTCAGCCCCGGCGGCAGTCTGATGCGGCAGCACCACGCCGCTTCTATGGCTCGTGAGTACTGCGTGTAGGGGGGGGGGGGGGGGGTTATAATGTACCCCAGGCGTGGTCGAGCGGGCAGCAATGCCAGCGGCTGGTGCGGGTGAGCGCGGCGGCGGCGGTGGGCGCGCTCGGCGAGCTCAGCCCCGGCGGCAGTCTGATGCGGCAGCACCACGCCGCTTCTATGGCTCGTGAGTACTGCGTGTAGGGGGGGGGGGTTATAATGTACCCCAGGCGTGGTCGAGCGGGCAGCAATGCCAGCGGCCGGTGCGGGTGAGCGCGGCGGCGGCGGTGGGCGCGCTCGGCGAGCTCAGCCCCGGAGGCAGTCTGATGCGGCAGCACCACGCCGCTTCTATGGCTCGTGAGTACTGCGTGTAGGGGGGGGGGGGTTATAATGTACCCCAGGCGTGGTCGAGCGGGCAGCAATGCCAGCGGCCGGTGCAGGTGAGCGCGGCGGCGGCGGTGGGCGCGCTCGGCGAGCTCAGCCCCGGCGGCAGTCTGATGCGGCAGCACCACGCCGCTTCTATGGCTCGTGAGTACTGCGTGTAGGGGGGGGGGGGTTATAATGTACCCCAGGCGTGATCGAGCGGGCAGCAATGCCAGCGGCCGGTGCGGGTGAGCGCGGCGGCGGCGGTGGGCGCGCTCGGCGAGCTCAGCCCCGGCGGCAGTCTGATGCGGCAGCACCACGCCGCTTCTATGGCTCGTGAGTACTGTGTGTAGGGGGGGGGGGGGGTTATAATGTACCCCAGGTGTGGTCGAGCGGGCAGCAATGCCAGCGGCCGGTGCGGGTGAGCGCGGCGGCGGCGGTGGGCGCGCTCGGCGAGCTCAGCCCCGGCGGCAGTCTGATGCGGCAGCACCACGCCGCTTCTATGGCTCGTGAGTACTGCGTGTAGGGGGGGGGGGGGTTATAATGTACCCCAGGCGTGATCGAGCGGGCAGCAATGCCAGCGGCCGGTGCGGGTGAGCGCGGCGGCGGCGGTGGGCGCGCTCGGCGAGCTCAGCCCCGGCGGCAGTCTGATGCGGCAGCACCACGCCGCTTCTATGGCTCGTGAGTACTGTGTATGGGAGGTGGGGGGAGGAGGGGGGTTATAATGTACCCCAGGCGTAAAGTAGTTTCTAATGTAGCGACGAAGTAGTAACGACGTAATGTAGTGACGTCAAATGGGCATATAACTGTTATTTTCTCTCTTGTCTCTGATGACTCATGGAAACATGAGATTTATTTCGTGTTACACAAGGTCGAACATTCCTTATTCCCTATCGAACGTATTTTTACTCATTTATTTATCTCTCTCTATCCCCTTCACAGAACTAGTCCCCCCAGACGTGAAGACGGAACTGCACCGCATCTACCTATCAGGGGGTGAATTACTCCGCGAGCTGTGGCGGTGTTTCCCGCAGCCGGGCGGCACTGCTGACGCGGAGGACACCGCCGCGCGCGCAGAGAAGTTCTACGAGGCTCTGCTCAGGTTCCGGAACGTTAAGCTGAGGCCCTTCGAGGTTAGTAAAAACAAACGAGTAATATGGGAATGCCAATAATGTAGAGCTACTCCGCGAGCTGTGGCGGTGTTTCCCGCAGCCGGGCGGCACTACTGACGGGGAGGACACCGCCGCGCGCGCAGAGAAGTTCTACGAGGCTCTGCTCAGGTTCCGGAACGTTAAGCTGAGGCCCTTCGAGGTTAGTAAAAACAAACGAGTAATATGGGAATGCCAATAATGTAGAGCTACTCCGCGAGCTGTGGCGGTGTTTCCCGCAGCCGGGCGGCACTGCTGACGGGGAGGACACCGCCGCGCGCGCAGAGAAGTTCTACGAGGCTCTGCTGAGGTTCCGGAACGTTAAGCTGAGGCCCTTCGAGGTTAGTAAAAACAAACGAGTAATATGGGAATGCCAATAATGTAGAGCTACTCCGCGAGCTGTGGCGGTGTTTCCCGCAGCCGGGCGGCACTGCTGACGGGGAGGACACCGCCGCGCGCGCAGAGAAGTTCTACGAGGCTCTGCTCAGGTTCCGGAACGTTAAGCTGAGGCCCTTCGAGGTGAGTTGTGTTTTAGGGTTTTGGAATTGGTTTTAGCGAAAAAATGTGAGTAGGATGAGAATGTCTTCAACGTAATCGAAGGCAGTTAAATTATGTGGCGTTTTTGAGGTTTAGGATCGTTAAGCTGAGGCCTTAAGAGGTGAAGAATGGAAGTTTTCAGTTTTGAAATTGTTTTTAGTAAAAAATAAACGGGTGATATGAAAATGTTATCAACGAATGAGAATGTTATTAATATAGTCGATGGCAATTAAATATGTATTAGAGGTAAATCGAAAAGTACTCGTCAGATGTCGTTTATGTCTTATTATGTTTATGTATGGGACTAAATGACAAACACCAGTTTATAAATACAAAAAGGGTGATAAGGTAGTTGTTAGTTCTGGTCCAGTTTAGCTGTTAGTACTGTGGCGACACCGCACACACGTCACACGGTGACGTCACCGAAGCCTGAATCGCGCTATCGAAGAATTGTCGATCGCCGGCATATATACCACGCCTCGAGTACATTCACTCGGGGCCCGGCCGCCCCCCAGGCATGTCGTCTCGCCTGGCGGGAGATCTCCCTATTGCCAAAGTGGTGACCTTCGGACACGAACACGTCCCTTCAAGCACCGTTAGCCATTCAGGCTTCCCCTCCCACCTCACCTCACCGCTCACGCCCGACGGACTCACGCAGCGCGTCTCCCCGACACTCGCCAAGCTCGCCGGGGTCATCGCCGCGTATGGAGAAGACTCTTCCTGATCCCGGTCCGGCTGCCCTGACGACGACTCCACGGACGGCTGGAGTTCACCACTCGCCCTCCGCATTGGTCGTTTCACCCTCCCATCCCGACTCACCGTGGATAGAGGGCATCTTCGGGGCACAACATCAACGGGTCACCAACGTCGAAGAGCACGCTGCAACATCGGATCGACCTCCGGTCTGAGCAGGGGGGTGATGTGGCGACACCGCACACACGTCACACGGTGACGTCACCGAAGCCTGAATCGCGCTATCGAAGAATTGTCGATCGCCGGCATATATACCACGCCTCGAGTACATTCACTCGGGGCCCGGCCGCCCCCCAGGCATGTCGTCTCGCCTGGCGGGAGATCTCCCTATTGCCACAGTGGTGACCTCCGACAAGAACACGTCGCTTCTGAGTACCGGTAGCGATTCAGGCCTCCCCTCCCACCTCACCTCACCGCTCACGCCCGACGGACACTGCAGCGCGTCTCCCCGACACTCAGCCAAGCTCGCCGGGTTCATCGCAGCGTATGGTGTTCCGCTTCCTGAGCCCGTGCCGGCTGCCCCTACGACGACTCCACGGACGGCTGGAGTGCACCACTCGCCCTCCGCATCTGTCGTCTCGCCCTCCCATCCCGACTCACCGCGGATAGAGGGAATCTTCGGGGCAAAACATCAACGGGTCACCAACATCGAGGAGCACGGGCTGCAACATCGGTGTATCGACCTCCGGTCTGAGCAGGGGGGTGATGTGGCGACACCGCGCACACGTCACATGGTGACGTCACCGAAGCCTGAAACGCGCTATCGAAGATTTCTACATCGCTGGCATATATACTTCGCCTCGAGTACATTCACTCGGGGCCCGGCCGCCCCCCAGGCATGTCGTCTCGCCTGGCGGGAGATCTCCCTTTGCCAAAGTACGATTTTTGTTACGATACGGTCACTGATGTGTTGAGGACCGAGATGTTTGTCTCTAAAAAGTACAACCTTTCTAACAACAACATGAACATGAATAATTGTGAACACACAATTATTACACAATAGAAACGGTACTAATTGCAAATCTCATTCACAAATTAGAATCATTAACACCCAATTAATTAATTTACAGGAGAAAATGCTTCGAGACCTCACACCCCTAGCGACTACCCTAACGAGGCATATGAACCAAATGATAGACACGGCGTGCGCCAAATACGCCGTGTGGCAACAACGGCAAGCAAAGCTGCGGTAGCGGTGAACCTTATTGTTATAGCAATACGGCTCAAAGTTGAGTGGACTATTTGTGAACCAAGTGAACCTTATTGTTAACGCAATACGCCTCAAAGTTGAGTGGACTATTTGTGAACCAAGTGAACCTTATTGTTAACGCAATACGGCTCAAAGTTGAGTGGACTATTTGTGAACCAAGTGAACCTTATTGTTAACGCAATACGGCACAGTGTTGAGTGATAGAACCAAAAGGTACAAGTGTTCAAATGTTGTGTAAAGCGACGTTCGTTATTGATGCAGTTTTGGAAGGCTCTTCGCACACGATAGACGAGTGTTAGATGCAATGTTATGGTCTATGCCTCTTAATTCATAAAAACTATCAGTTAAAAAAAAATTTGAACTGAAAAGAGCTGAGCTGGCAAATATGTTCCGTCACTTATTTTGTATTGTAACTTTTTTTTTATATCTGTTTAAAAATGGTTATTCAATTTAATACCTTTTTCCATGTCAGCACTTTGATGTCTCTCATAGTTTGGGTGACCCCTTAGTAAACAGCTCTCGACAACAACGTCATATATATCAATCAGTTCCAAGGGTCAATTAAAACGATCCAGAACTTTGTGGTACATTTTGAAACCTTTTCTATTATAGTCGAAGTAGTTTCAATTACCTTTTTATTCAAAGATTTTTAACAAATTCTCAAGGGGTGAATCTGTTTATATGAAAAAATAGTGCCAAGAAATTAATTTTGTGTGTTTTGAGGTTGGGCGGACAGATTTGAGAATTTAGTCATGAAGAGAGTAGGGGACTAGAATGACATTATTATTTGTTTTGGTGAAGCAAACATCATAAGGAAACCTGAGAGTTTTCCATGTTTACAAATATGTAGTCAGACAATTCGCACTTGGCCAGTGTGGTGGACTATGACCTGTAGTGACATTGTGAGAGATTCACGCCCAGCAGTGGTATAGATATGGGATGTGATGATAATGTTTAGTGGTTCACTACATAAATGTTGAATGCTAGACTAACAAAGAATTTGTCGTGTGCAAAGGGCCAAAATATTTATATAACATTGTCACAGCTT
Organism: Hesperia comma; assembly: GCA_905404135.1. Taxonomy (NCBI): domain Eukaryota; kingdom Metazoa; phylum Arthropoda; class Insecta; order Lepidoptera; family Hesperiidae; genus Hesperia; species Hesperia comma. Next base: position 11,730,545 of record FR990034.1, read on the forward strand.
TAAGACTAATAGAAGTTTCATAAAATGCGGGCGAATGTGAGCGATTATCTACTAAACGAGGATATGTTATTTGTGTAATTTCGAATTATTACTCTTTTATAAAAGAAGGCCAAATAATTCAGTGTTTTATATCTCAGTGGACCTTATTCCATGGCAATACAGGTTTTTTTGGACTTCAAAAGTTTCCGAAATCATTGTTTTTGTAAATCTTATCAGGACATGCTATATTGAAATGCTCTGTTGTAATATTGTTATGAATACATTATCACCTTTATAACGAAAGCAATAAGACATATTATTGTAGAAAGAAGATTATAAGGTTTATTATCGAAATAGAAGCTATAAAAATTGATATAGTTGCATACATTTGGAGTTTATTAGTATTTTAGTGCTTTCAAGATATTATTGGACATTATATAGCTTTCTCTTTCTACACAATTTAGATAGAGGGGGATAGAAAACGCAAGGCTCAAATACTCGAGGCAGAGTCGTGAAAAATCAGGGTCAAAGTATGGCTTAAATAAAGCAATGAACTTGTACTATATATAACACTTGTCAATTGTAATAATTATTAAAATATAAAGCTGTGCATCGCATATTTAATAGTTGTAATAGTAAATTGCCCATGTTGAGTGATATAAAGTAATATTGTTGAATTTTTACATGTAGAATAGATCGTACGAATATAGAAAGTGTAAGCAAACTGTCAGATTAGTAAATTAAAAAAAAAACTTTGGGCCCTTAAGAAAATTAAAATTTCAACACCAGTGAAGTTTATTATTGCGGTCAACTTATATTGATTAACATTGTATAAAAAATCTATTAACACATTAGATTGATTAAAAAAATTATTTATTGTTATTTTATTGTATAATAGTGATTACCCTCGAATTTAGATACATACATACACACTTAAATATATACATATTAACTATGTATAGAGTTACTAACTGTTCGCAATATTCTAAATCAATAAATAATCCTTAATGAGTTATCAAAAATTTCAAGATGCTACTCAAAACATACTAACTTATCCATAGGTATTTATAGATTGGATAGAAAATGGATATTTTGTTGAAGATCATACAAATCAATGCTGTCGTGGCAACTCACCCACACATAGGATTTCACACACATATTGTCAGACACAGGGCCGAATCAAGACTGCAGTAAATATGTTTTCATTAAATGTTTTCACATATATCAAAGTAGAATCCTGGAACATAATGCTCGTATTGGCGACAGTATAATTATCATATATCTATTCTATGTGTATAATATAGTGTGTCTCTATCAATTTAATTTAATTAAATTATTATGTAAAGAGAGTGGTGAAGACTTTAGATAATGACCCTGGTTTCACGTCAAAATGTTTGACAGCTGTCAAAATATTAAACTGTGGCAAAATATGGCAACATTGTTGAGATTAGGTTGGTACATATCCATCACTTGGTAAATTACGATGCCGAAATGTAATATGAAAAATTGAACCATTATCAATTTAATTGTTTTTTTTTAAATCACATTTACTACAAAATGTTTTATTTTTTCTTTATCTGTCATATTAAAAAGGTGTTATCAGTAAATATGTCATTTTGTTTTGTGTGGTTTGTTATGAAAGAAATATAATTATTTCTCGTGTGCTAAGGTTTATTTAAAAAAAATAACTGAAATGTATGTATAGATTCCCTTTTCCTCTATATTTATCATAAAACTGTTGACTGATTACTCTATATTTAAAGACTAACTCTAATACTAATCCTTAGCACTATTTTAATATTGGTAATAGAATATTATGCCATTTCAATATCATTTCGAATAGATTTCCACTTAATACATAAATAATTTTCTGACTATTGTATTGTAAAAGATTTTTCAAAAAAATTTGGTTGTTATGGAGTAGATTTATGGTAAAAATATATTGTATGATAATATTGCCGATATTTTATGTGTTCAAATATTTACGAATTATTGAACTAAAGTGTGTTAATGTCACCAATAAGTAAGTTAATAAAAACAACAACAATGTTAACACCAACAATATCAACAACAAAGCTGTTCAACAACATTCACAACAAAGTTGCATACATGAAGACTTTGGTGTCTATTACAGTTTACTTGAATATTTTTTGAATATAAGGCACATAACTGTTTCTTGTCTCAATGATAAAACAAATAATTCCACGTATATTAATTTGAATCATTTAACAAACACCTACTTATTTAAGATTTAATTTACCTGAGTATTTATGTGACAAGAAATGTGTGTGCAAACCAACGGTTTATACGTTGTTACTTTTGGACCACTGTATTAAATGAGGTCCACTGTTGTAACACAATAAAAAACCTTAGTGGTGTCTCCTTGAGGATGTATAATATAGATCAATTTCTATTTATTACTGAGCTTAGCAAAACGACTATGTATTATTTATGTCAACAGCCTTTTGGCTATTGACTCAAGCAAGAGGGCGATAGCAATGGCTGGTTAGGCGGATTTCAGCCCTAGTTCCAAGCAAAACAATAAACAATTGGACGTAAATCTTGAAAAACTTTCCACGTTATAAGATAAGTAACATTTTGAGAAAATCGACATTTAAATTCAACCCATTTATCTATTCTCAATACAGTGTGGGTTTGGATACTAAATCAAGGGATGTTTATAGTGACAGAGTTAAAAAAAAATGTGAGCTAGTAAATGTGCGTCACGCGATCAATTTGGTGTTATTATCTCGGTTAGTACAAGAGTTAGAATGTTTTTCAGAAACAATGTCCAATATTATGATGTGATTGGTTTATAATCGCGCCTAAATTCTGAATCGTAGATTATTAAGCTGAATGCTGATAAAATTGGATTTTCTGAATTTCAAGCATTTTTCTAGGGTTAGTTGTTCCTTTAATTTTTATTTATAAAAAAAATAACGACAATAATTGGCGTAGAATTAAGCTAAAGTCAAAATTTTCTCACGTTACCATATCGGTTTGTTTTATTAGTTTTAAAAATTATTCTCCTTAAAATTATCTTGTTTAAGTGTTAATTTGTGTTAAAATATATTTTTTTCGGTTATAAAAATAGCGAGCAATAAAATTTTGTAATGTTTATATATGTCTGTATAAATATAAAATATAGTTTTATATGTATGTAATGTAAAAATGTAAAGTGTTTAATGGTTGATTTAAATAAATACCACCGGAATGCAACTGAATTAAGTGCATTAATGACAACAGACAGTTAATTAATGTTGTTTGTTGTTAATGATGGAAAGCAATGCATTAACAGCATTATCTAAATTTAATTCAATTAAAGGTGAAATACATTTTTTTAAAGTGGTATCTGCTATTTCTCTCTTAACTTTCACTAGTTTCCTGTTAATTGGTGAACATACATTTTAATGATACATTTACCCAGAATTTAACATTGTAACAAAAATGCTTAGCGCTGCTATAGTTTCCATACTTATTAGCTCGTCTCACAGTCAGCGAATCTATTATACTGTTACGTGTCAGGAGTACTGGGTTCGAGAAAATGCCAAAATGTACCACAAAGACTTTATTGTACTCGTAGATACACAATTACACACTGTACACAGTACACACCACAACACTATGCACGTATGTACTCGTAAACACACTCGTCGAACACTGTATCGCTCGTAGAAATCACTTCACTTCGCACTGGTATCGCTCGTAGGTATCGCTGGTATCTTCCTGGTTTCGCTTCCGAAACTAGAATGTCTGCGGTTGGCCGATCGCTCCTTTTTATACCCCTCACGCACCATTCACGCCAATCCAGAACTTTCTCGCTAATTCCGCGGGCCCACTCCGAACAAGATTCGAGAACGTTCCTTGCAACCGACTTTCGCCCGTATGACTATTGCCGTAATGGTCGAAGCGTTGTGCGCGTGCGTACTTTCGAGATGGCCGTCCATTGTTCTTTTGTTTCGCCTGGCATGTTTATGGCCCCTATTGTTTATTGTTTAGCGAGGTACGCCAGGGCTGTCACATTGCCCCCCTCTTAGTCATGCTCGTCCCGAGCATTATTCGATCCATGAAATGGTGCCAATCTGTCCACGTGCACGATCTTCGGCTTTCTTCTGTCCCCCTGTCTGATCCGGTAGGTCACGTCATTAATCCTCGTGACAACTGTGTAGGGGCCTTCCCATCGTGCTTGTAGCTTCGGAGACTTCCCTTTCTTCCGCAGTGGATTGTGCAACCATACAGAATCTCCCTCCTTGAAACCATGTTTCCGAGCATCGCGATCGTAGCGGGTTTTCATCTTTTCGCTGGTCTTCAAACATTGCTCTCTTACAAGATCATGTGTCTCGTCCAATTGTTTCCGTAAGTCCGCGATGTATTCAACGGTTGGTTTCGGGGAATCTGGCGGTGTTCCGGTAAGCAAATCCAACGGCAGACGCATTTCTCTTCCGAAGTTAACTTTAGCCGGTGTAAATCCCGTAGACTCGTGTATGGCAGACCGATATGACATCAGGAACAGAGGAATGTACCGATCCCAGTCTCGCTGATGTTCCTCGACGACCTTGGCCAAGTGATTTTCCAACGTTTGGTTGAATCTCTCCACCATGCCGTCAGATTGAGGATGCGCCGGTGTGGTACGTGTCTTATTTATTCCCAAAAGTTCACACATCTCCTGGAATAACGTCGACTCGAAGTTCCTGCCTTGGTCGCTGTGTAACTCCAATGGTACACCAAAGCGGCATACTACCTCCTGGACAAGTTTCTTGGCCACGGTCTTCGCCTCTTGGTTCGGAGTTGCAAACGCTTCCGGCCATTTACTGAAGTAGTCTTGAACCACTATGATGAATCTATTCCCGTCTTCCGTCTGAGGGAATGGCCCAGCAACGTCTATGGCGATTCTCTCCCAAGGGGCTCCGACGTTGTACAGCTGTAGTTTCCCTTTGGATCTAGTGCGGGGCCCTTTCACTGAAGCGCACACTGTACACTTTCTGCACCAATCTTCAACGTCCTCTCGACATCGCACCCAATAAAAGCGTTCTCGTATCTTTACGAGGGTCTTCTTGATGCCGAGGTGCCCACCAGAAGTGCCATCGTGTACGAGCTTCAGCAAATCAGCCACTTTACTTCTAGGGATAACCATTTGCAGGGTTCGTTCCCTTCCGTTGAGTGACTCCCAGATCCGGTAAAGCACGCCATTCTCTAGTGTAAGGCTGTCCCACTGAGCCCAGTATGCCTTAGTCGTCGCGCTTGATGCTGACACATCACTCCACAGGGGCCTCTGTCCTTTGGCTTTCCATTCCATGATCAGGCTGAGGTCTTTGTCTTCCTTCTGTGCTTGGCTTACTTTCTCCCTTCCCCAAGACTCGTCGAAGTCCTGCATCCTTATCACCCTGACCTCCTCTTTACCCTCATGCTTGAAGCCACGTCGACCTTCTCCGGAGCATGGGCGTTGTGACAGGGCGTCGGCATTCTTCGGCTTGGGCGCCTTCGGGATCTTCGTAGGAGGCTTGGCGGTCTTCGTTGCGGCGGGAGCAGCGGCGGCGGCTATTAGTTCCTGGGTGTCGACTTGGGTAGCCGTCGAGATCTTCATCGGAGCCTTCGCGGTCTTCTTAGCGGCGGCAGCAGCAGCGGCGGCTTCTATCTCCTGGGTGTCGACTTGGGTAGCTGTCGAGGTCTTCGTAGGAGGCTTGGCAGTCTTCTTAGCGGCGGCGGCGGCTTCTAGCTCCGGCACTTGCGTAGTCCTCCATACCGATTTCGGTTGTTTCCGTGCCCGGCAGCTAAGCCTAATATGACCTCGTTCACCGCATCCGTAGCAGATAGGCCCAGTACGAGGTTGAATCGTCGCTACGACTTCGCGCACCTTATAACCTTTACAGTCACTTCGTACCGCTTCTACTTCAAGGGCGTGCGCTAAAGCTGCTTCCAATGTTGCGTGGTGCCCCAAGCGCACCGTTGCTCTTACTTCGGGATCCCGTATACCGCTGACAAACGCCTCTAATACTTTGTCTTCTACCGGTGTGGAACTCGACGCGTAGGCTCGGCGTACGAGGCGCTCGATCTCCGTGGCCCACTGCTGCAGTCCTTCACTCGACTTCTGTACTCGGTCTTTAAGTTGCGCGCGATATACGTGCTCTAGGTGCTTCTCCCCGTATCGAGCTTCCAAGGCCTTGAATAGCGACTCCAAGGTGCGTCGATCGGCGGGCAGGTTCTCAAGCACCAGCAGTGCCTCCCCTCGAAGAGCTAGGGTGAGCGCCGCCAACGAATGCTCGTCTTCCCAGCCATTCCCACTTGCAACTACCTCGAACTGGTGCCTAAACGCTGTCCACGAGGTCGTGCCGTCGAAACTTGGGACCTTAAATTTCGGGGCCCCAGAGCATGAACTCGTTGCTGCCGTGCCCATAATCCTTATTTTCTGCAGCTTATTGTCCAAGTCCACGAGCCTAGTTTCGTGGAAGTTCACTGACGCACTGAGGCTGTTGATTGATGCGTCATGGCTTTTGAGGGCTTGGTCGTGCTCGGATGTACGCGCCTTTACCAATTCCAGGTCCTCTTTCACGACGTTCAAATCTCCCTGGAAACCATCCAGCTTTGCGTCGATTGCCTCCATGGTTTTGCGCTGGCTCTTCATGTCTTCGCGCAGGTTCTCCGTTGCTTCGCGCTGGCTCCCCAACAGTTTACTTTCCAGGCTCTCCATTGCCTTGCGCTGGCTTTCCATGAATTCGCGCTGGCTCTGCTGTATGCTTTCCATGGCTGCTAGTAAGGCGGCCATATCGAATGCACTCGGTGTCGGTACTGATGCAGCTGATGTAGTCGATGGTCCCGCGGTGGTCTCCGTTTCCCTGCGGTCACGCCCCGGCGACTCCATCCGCGCGGCATCCAATGCCGTCTGACGTCGCGTACGAATCCCTTCTTCACTCTGCGGTACTACAGGCATTCCGCTTCTGTCACCAATTGTTACGTGTCAGGAGTACTGGGTTCGAGAAAATGCCAAAATGTACCACAAAGACTTTATTGTACTCGTAGATACACAATTACACACTGTACACAGTACACACCACAACACTATGCACGTATGTACTCGTAAACACACTCGTCGAACACTGTATCGCTCGTAGAAATCACTTCACTTCGCACTGGTATCGCTCGTAGGTATCGCTGGTATCTTCCTGGTTTCGCTTCCGAAACTAGAATGTCTGCGGTTGGCCGATCGCTCCTTTTTATACCCCTCACGCACCATTCACGCCAATCCAGAACTTTCTCGCTAATTCCGCGGGCCCACTCCGAACAAGATTCGAGAACGTTCCTTGCAACCGACTTTCGCCCGTATGACTATTGCCGTAATGGTCGAAGCGTTGTGCGCGTGCGTACTTTCGAGATGGCCGTCCATTGTTCTTTTGTTTCGCCTGGCATGTTTATGGCCCCTATTGTTTATTGTTTAGCGAGGTACGCCAGGGCTGTCACAATACTATAATTGTCAGCGACAATAATTTCAATAACAGAATAACTTCATTAACATCGCTATTACAAATAAATTCACAGTGTCAGCTGTGTGGCAAAGCACGAAATATTTATCCTCTCACGCGGAATTTTTCCAAGATTGCCATTTTTAAAGTATAAAAACTATATCCTTTGATTCCGTATAAATATATAGTTCTAAGTTAGTGCACTTAATTTAGGATACCATATATTCTAGTGCAGTAAAGTGTGGGCGGTGCCTAACAATAGAAAATCTACTCCGACTGATGTATTTGATCATTTAGTTCCTGCTTGTGGTCAATTTTGTATAAATATCAAGTATTTTTGTGTTAAATTATTTTTAATTTCATCAAATCAATTCAAATTGTCACCCGAGTTGAATAAAATGTACAAGAAATTATTTGTCTTTTTTATTTATTTTACAATACAACAGGAATTCTGATCGATCTTATCCCTTGTACATGCCTTATGATTCACCGTCTGTTCAATCAATCTTCCCTTGTTTAAGATTGTTACCTGACCGTCATGAGAACGTCATTGCGTCTTTACGATGCCCTTACGATGCTGACTGTTCGATCTTACCTCTTGAACATGCCTTAAGATTGACCGTATCACCCCATGTAAGCCCTGTACCCCTGTAGCCTAGCTGGTAGCGACCCTGGCTGCGACGCGAGGGGTCCCGGGTTCGATTCCCAGCCAGGGCAGATATTTATGTGACAGATAAATATTTGTACTCGGGTCATGGGTGTAATTGTAATGTGTTATATGTGTAGTCTATGCCACCCGCGACACAGGTACCTAGAAGGAGAGTTTCGTCCATATCCCTCGATTTATACTACAATGTAAGTTTTTACCCCCACAATTTTTACCATTTTTATCGTTATAATAATTGTTTTAACAATAGCTGTTGTGGTCTTGATAGAATGGTGTGGAGCTGGTTACACTTTTAGAGTCGATAGTTTTAGTCCTCAGTGGTAACAACGTATCTGTGACCGCATTAGTACGAGATTTATATGATTAACAATTACTGGATTTTCACTAATATCAATATTAACTAACAGAACTAACTATCACCAGTAGTCTCTGTCCTCACTTATTAATAAACTAACCAACTATGAATATTAATATTGAAACACCCTCTGTTAACTGGACTAACCACTCTAGTCCGTAAATTGAGTCTTGTTCTATGTAAGTCTCAGTTGTCATGGGCGGCTACGGAAGGGTGGTGCTGCATGCTCGTATGATACCTTAATTCCATAAAAATCCATCTGTCAGCCTTTGTGCGTCCACTGCTGGATATTATAGGCCTCCCCTAACGTGTTAGGGATAGGTCCTGAGGCCTTTTAGTCCAGCGGATTAGTTACCTAAACGTAGTAACCGCTACTAGTAACCGCCCTCGGTTTCATTCGGTAAACCGACACCTTCATAGGTACCTATCTATTATATTATACATGCAGTCATTGCTATTTATTTATTTTAGGCGTCACACAAGTTTCATATTTACATGCTTAATTTTTTCGTATTTTATCTAAATCTTTATAGCACGAATTTCATGTAATCCGTGCATAGACAGACAACGTACAGATGCTTACCAGCCGAAAGTACATTTGAAACATAGGTATCTTATATAGGTAGGTTTTTTTTTTTTTCTTTTTTATGGAATTAAGATAGCAAACGAGCATGCAGTACCACCCTTCCCCTGCCGCCCATAACAACTGTGACCGACCTAGAACTAGACTCAAAGGGACTAGGATGGTTAGTCCAGTTAGTAGATGGTGTTAGAATATTAGTTGGTTAGTTTGTTAATAAGTGCGAGGACAGGGTATGTTAGTGATAATTAGTCCTGTTAGTTAATGTTAGTAATAGTCCAATTAGTTATTGTTAGTATGAGTCTTGTTCCAATTCGGTCACAGATGCGTTGCTACCCCTGAGGTCTGAGATGGTCGCCTCTAAAAAAGTGAAACCGGCTCCACAAACCTTCCTATCCGGAACACAATTGCTCTTAAAAACAATTATTATGACGGTAGGAATGGTACTGAGTACCTTGGCGGGCGGTGGTCCTACCCCGGGCGAACTCTAGGCTCTACCACCTAATCCGTACCTAATTATGGATATCCGTAACCGTAACCGAAACTATCGGATATCCGAAATAAAAATATATCCGTAACCGTAACCGTATCCGCTAAAAACGTTTCGGATAATTTCGGATAAGGGCGGAGTCTAAAAATAAACACGTTACGACAGGTTTTTGTTTCACCACTCACGCGCCATATAAATATTGCTTATTTTTAGTCGTAATGAGTCAGATCAATATTTTTTGTTATCACTCTATCTAAAAAGTAGGTAATTCCTGATGAAAGAATCTTTTTACTTCTTCCTACCTTCAAAAATAACTGAGATATTAAACTTTAAAATGCAGCTTTCGTCGCGCCAAAGCGCATGACGTCATAGCGCAAAACACTTGTATATTTTGGTGGAAAATGTGACTTGGGCTCGTTACACTCTAACGGTTTCGCTTTAAATTCATTTATTTTTCTGCAATCAACGTTATCGATGACGTCATAATGCAAATGGCGAATTAATTACCAAATGACAGCCTGACTTGATAGTAAATACATATAATTAAATTATTACATACTATTTTTATTTTACTTTAATGTAATAGTACCTGGTTGACCGAGCTTTGCTCGGTTGAAAATTATATTTAGTATGAATCGCATACTGATAAAATATGAATAATGTTCTTCGATCTTTCCGACATAATATGAGTTTAAAAAGAATTGCGTGTACTTATGTACGCACGTAAGAAGTTATACTTCTTTGGCATCATTAATAATAAATATTCAACGTTAATAATTTTGACAGCTGTCATCCGAAATGTAGGTCTCAACCAGACCTACAACTTTCCCAAAGACACCAGTGCTCCAGGAGCAGCCGTTGCCGGGATATCTCAGTTCGAAGTTTGACAGCTGTCATTGGAAATGTAGGTCTTGACGAGACCTACAACTTTCCCAAAGACACCAGTGCTCCAGGAGCAGCCGTTGCCGGGATATCTCGGTTCGAAGTTTGACAGCTGTCATTGGAAATGTAGGTCTTGACGAGACCTACAACTTTCCCAAAGACACCAGTGCTCCAGGAGCAGCCGTTGCCGGGATATCTCGGTTCGAAGTTTGACAGCTGTCATTGGAAATGTAGGTCTCAACCAGACCTACAACTTTCCCAAAGACACCAGTGCTCCAGGAGCAGCCGTTGCCGGGATATCTCGGTTCGAAGTTTGACAGCTGTCATTGGAAATGTAGGTCTTGACGAGACCTACAACTTTCCCAAAGACACCAGTGCTCCAGGAGCAGCCGTTGCCGGGATATCTCGGTTCGAAGTTTGACAGCTGTCATTGGAAATGTAGGTCTCAACCAGACCTACAACTTTCCCAAAGACACCAGTGCTCCAGGAGCAGCCGTTGCCGGGATATCTCGGTTCGAAGTTTGACAGCTGTCATTGGAAATGTAGGTCTTGACGAGACCTACAACTTTCCCAAAGACACCAGTGCTCCAGGAGCAGGATATCTCGGTTCGAAGTTTGACAGCTGTCATTGGAAATGTAGGTCTCAACCAGACCTACAACTTTCCCAAAGACACCAGTGCTCCAGGAGCAGCCGTTGCCGGGATATCTCGGTTCGAAGTTTGACAGCTGTCATTGGAAATGTAGGTCTTGACGAGACCTACAACTTTCCCAAAGACACCAGTGCTCCAGGAGCAGCCGTTGCCGGGATATCTCGGTTCGAAGTTTGACAGCTGTCATTGGAAATGTAGGTCTCAACCAGACCTACAACTTTCCCAAAGACACCAGTGCTCCAGGAGCAGCCGTTGCCGGGATATCTCGGTTCGAAGTTTGACAGCTGTCATTGGAAATGTAGGTCTCAACCAGACCTACAACTTTCCCAAAGACACCAGTGCTCCAGGAGCAGCCGTTGCCGGGATATCTCGGTTCGAAGTTTGACAGCTGTCATTGGAAATGTAGGTCTGGTTGAGACCTACAACTTTCCCAAAGACACCAGTGCTCCAGGAGCAGCCGTTGCCGGGATATCTCGGTTCGAAGTTTGACAGCTGTCATTGGAAATGTAGGTCTTGACGAGACCTACAACTTTCCCAAAGACACCAGTATGGCGTCAGTATGATGTTTACAAACAGTACCTCAAAGAAGTTATCCTAATGTTTCATAGATGGCGTCAGTATGATGTTTTTAAAATCTCTTTATCTCGGGAACCGAGCTTTTCTCGAACCTGGGACCTTGATAAATCGATTCCTTGAGCCGAAAACCCCCTAATCTGAAACTTTCATGAAAATCTTTGCAGCCGTTTCCGAGATCGTGATTATATATATATAAATAAATAAACAAGAATTGCTCGTTTAAAGATATTAGATCCGTAACCGAAACTATCCGAAACTTACGGATAATCCGAAATAATTAGATATCCGTAACCGAATCCGAAACCGATATAATTTTATTCTTATATCCGTATCCGTATCCAGATCCGAAACTCCACATCCGTAACATCCCTAGTAGGTACCAAGGCTAGGCACTTAAGTAGGTAAAGATTTGTAATACCTACCTACAGTCAGTTTTATTACCTAAAAGGTAGGTAAGCAGAAATGGCAAAATTTAACCACGATTACGGTTAAAATTACATTTTTCTATTCTACATTCTGATTTTATTGGTCCGTTTTTTTTCGCTACGGACTAAATTGACACATGCAAATGTCAATTTTCGAAATAATGATACCAGCTTTTTAATAGTAGTGTTGTACTACGATACCAGTTTTATGAATCGTAACTTTTTACTTTTAAAAGATAATTTTATTTTTATTTGATAATAGACGAATCTTTTAAATATCATGGTAACTATGGAGTATCACAGATAAAAAATATATTTATTAATTTTAATTACGTATTACACTAAGTAAATACGACAATTATTGACTTCTTGTTGAAGAATATGCAATAACAAGGTTAAGGTACTATAGAGGACGGCGAGGGATCACAGGGATAATAGGAAATAGCCAGATAAGTAGAATAGGAAAATGTATTTCGGTTCGGTTTTACAATGACAATGTGTTCTTGGTAAGTGACATAATTTAAAAGGTATGAAAAAGAAATATAAAATTAAAGGAGGTTGGTTTGTCACATTCTCCCCCCTCGTATGGCAATACGCAATATGAGGAAAATGTGGCAAACCGTTATGGACTAATAACAATGATTATGGACTAATGACAATGAGTTTCTTGACCGGCCTACGTAAAATCCCCCCCTTGGTAAGCACATCAACAACTCTGACAACCCCGTCACGCCCGGGGTAAACGTTGGTGACTCTACCCTTAGGCCATACCCCGCGCGGTACGGTGTTGTCAGCGATGATAACGATATCACCGACGCTCACCTCACACGGAGTGTTTGGGGCAGGTGATCTTGTTTGGAGCAGCGGCAGTACTTCCCGGACCCAGCGGGACCAAAATTGATCTGCTAATCGAGATGCTTTTTTCCATTCGGATCTGCCCATCAAGGCGTAGTCGTCGAGTGCAGGTTCGGGACTTGTCGTGGGTGACGAACAGCCAATCAAAAAATGAAAGGGAGTAAGTGCCTCCTGATCCTCAGTATCCACACTTACGTGTGACAGTGGCCGAGAATTAATTATAGCTTCAACCTCCAGAAGCAAAGTTTGAAAGGTCTCTTCCTTTGGTGCCTTCTGGTGGAGAACCACACGCAAAGCGGTTTTGGTCGAGCGTACCAAACGTTCCCAACAGCCTCCAAAAAACGGTGCAGCGGGAGGAATAAATTTCCATTTAATGCCTTTTGTTGCTGCGAAATCCTCTACCTTGTTACCGAAGAACGTCTTTAGCTCCTTGTTAGCACCGACGAACGCTGTGCCGTTGTCTGAGATGATCGTCGAAGGTGACCCTCTCCGCGCGATGAATCGTCGTAAGCTCATTATCGCCGAGTCGGAAGAAAGGCTGTGGACAACTTCGAAATGGATCGCTCTTACTGTCAGACATGTATATAAGGCGACGTATCGTTTTTCCCTTCGTCGACCAATGGTTACTTCAATTGGGCCAAAGTAATCGAGACCGACATGCGTGAAAGGCTTTTTGTGGTGTGCGAGACGCTCTGCAGGTAAGTCCGCCGTAGGTGGTATCAATGTTGGAGACTTTCTTATACGACAGAAACGGCAGCTTTTAGCCACTGTCTTCACTGTAGGCCTCAGGCGCAATATCCAGTATTTCTGCCGCAATTCATTGACTACCGTTTCGTTGTTTGCGTGGGCCATTTTTTTATGATAACTGAGGACCAGTAAACGAGTTATTGGGTGACGCCCATCCAGTAAAATAGGATTCTTCATGTCTGTGTTAATGTCTGGGGCTGCACGAACTCGGCCAGCCAGCCTCAAAAGGTTGTCGTCTCCAAGTGCTGGCGATAGTTTTAAAAGGGGGCTCGTCTTTGGGATACCTTGCGCCGCTTTAATGCACCGGATCTCTTCTTGAAAGGTTTCCAGCTGACACTGCCTCAGAATGTGTAGCTCCGCGGTTTTAATCAGCTCTGAGGTGAGCGCCGATATATTAGACCCCGTGTGACATGGAACAGAAAAAGAATGATTTGGTGATGACGTAGTAAAAGAATCAAGACGAGATTTGGAATTTTGAGTATGAGTGTCCAAAAGTGTTCTAAATTTTGCCGCAGCCTGATGGGCACGAGCGGTTGCTCTTACGAGTCGCGTCCAATCACTAAAATGACTGGGATTTGCCGTTACTGTAGGCATGAGCTCTTTGGTGTATCCCACCAATTCACACACATAGTGAGTCTTTAACTCTGTGAGAACTGGTGCGATTAGCTCCTTTGGTTCGGCTGGCCACATATCTGATGATTGTAACAGAAATTGTGGCCCTACGAACCATCTGGACGAGGATTCCAGAGTGCGAAACCTCGTCGCATCGTCGGCTACGTTTAAATCTGTTGGAACCCACCGCCAATCATCAACGTTCGTATTCTCGATGATTTCACCGACACGGTGGGCCACAAAAGGCCTAAATGTGCGAGTGTCGGCTCGAAGCCAGCTAAGCACTATCCTTGAGTCGCTCCAGTAAAAAAATCGTACAGGTTTGAACTTATGGGACTCTGTTATCGTGACAGCCCATCGAGAGGCGATCAGAGCCGCTTGGAGCTCTAGTCGAGGAATAGAAACAGGCTTCAAAGGGCTGACACGCGACTTGCTTCCAATAAGTGCAAGCCTGAAACTGCCATCTGGCAAGACAAAGCGCCAATATGCGACGCAAGCGTAGGCAAGTTCGCTGGCATCAGCGAAAATGTGTAGTTCGCGTTCTATAAAATCAACGCCTAGATAACAACGTGGGATGCGAATATTTGCAACAGACAGTATCTCTTTAAACCAAACTTGCCATGTATTAATTACTTTTGTAGATAACTGTTCGTCCCAACCCACATTGCTACGCCAGAGCGTTTGAAACATGACACGTCCTTTAACCATAACGGGTGCAAGTAAACCTAAAGGATCGTACACGCGCATCAAATGTGACAGAACTTGACGCTTGGTTAGTTTATCCAACTGTGACAGGAACTCGTCATTTATACCGATACTAAATCCTAAATAATCTTCTTTAGGTACCCATAACACTCCCAGGGCACGTATCGGAGTAATTGGCAAACCTAAATGTACTTCAGGAGAAGGAGCCGCATGTAAGTCAGAAGGAACTAATGATAATGCCCCAGCATCGTTGGAAATCCAACCCCTCATTTCGAAACCTGCCGCTTTGTGTACCGTTACAATGTCAGCGGCAAGGCGCGCGGCTTCGGATACGTCGTCCAGACTGCCGATGTAATCGTCCATGTAGTGATCGTGGACAATTGCGTCAGCAGCTGATGGATATTGATGGGCTAGTTCTTGGGCATTTCGGTTCTTTATGTATTGAGCTATGAACGGACTTGAGCATGCACCGAAAATAACCGAAGTCATTCTGAATTCCTTTATTGGTTCTCTAGGGTCTGATCTCCACAGAAAGCGCAGGGCGTCGCGGTCCTGGTCTCTTACCCGAACTTGGGGAAACATTTCTTTAATATCTGCGGTCATAGCTATGCGCCCTTCCCTAAATCTGAATAAGATTCCTAAAAGCGATTGTAAAAGATCAGGCCCCGGAAGCAACAAAGTATTCAAGCTGACTCCACATGTTTTAGCAGCCGCATCATGTACTACACGCAATTTCTTCTTTTGTGGGTGATAAACACCAAAATGTGGAAGGTACCATCGAGGTGAGGCCTTCGAAGTATGCACAATACCCCTAGAAATGTTGTTGGTGTGGTACGTGTCGGCGGCACACTCTTCTGCATAGCCCTTACTTATTATGTCAGCTATGTACTTTTTATATGACTCGCCGAAAACGTTATCCTTAGCCATACGTTTCTCTAAACCTTTCAAACGAGATTCCGCTTGATAATAACTGTCGGGTACGGTAACGTTTTCATCGCGCCATGGTAACCCTACAGTGAACCGACCCTCTGGGGAACGTTCAGCAGTAGCGCTAAGAATGTCCACTGCGCGCTGTTCTTGTAAACTATATGTGTTGTCACGTTTTGTTATACCTATAGAGTCAAGTTTGTACTGTTCCTTGATAAGTGAGTCTAAAGTGTCATGTTGCTCTATCGTCGTATTAATGTCGGTGCATAAAGTGTGATCTATACACTTTGTAGGTTTTGTTCGCCTGCCTATAGGACCATACAAAGTCCAACCTAAAGCTGTTAGGCAAGCAACCGGTTCAGAGCGGTGGCCCTTACGGACCTCGTGAGTGATGGACAAGTGCCAGTCTTCTGTACCTATAAGAATAGTTGGCGTCGCATCAGTATATATTAGCATGTCGGTAAGCTCTGAAAGGTGACGGAATTTTGTGATATCGGAAGTCTTTATTGTTTGTGTATGTAAAGATAACGAATCTATTGCACGAGCGTTGTTAATTTTAAAAGTTTCAGCTGTGTATTTACCCTTAATTTTGAAATTCACATATGATACAGTACTAGTCTTATTCAATCCGCCAACTGCATTAATTTTAATGATGTCAGAAGGGCCAGTACAACCAATTTTGTTAGCCACCATAGAGTCTATTAATGTAGCCGTGCTACCATCGTCAAGTACCGCGTAGGTATCGTAGGAACCTACTGGGCCACTGACAGTGACGGGAACGACTTTTAGGAGTGTTTTACCTAGATGTGAGTAATCAGAATTAGATAACCCCACTAACTCCTGGGCCTGTGGCCGTGAAGATGGTCCTGGTTCAGAGCTGCCGTGCAGGAGCGCGTGGTGACGTCGGGTGCAGCCGTCGACGCCACATGGTTTGACCTTGCAAGTGTTCCAAGTGTGGCTGTTAACCTTAAGACACCTATAGCAAGCACGCTTACTGCGCAGCCAACGCCATCTGTCGTCAGTAGACAAAGACTTAAAACTTGTACAAATATTAATATTATGTGATTTATCGCAATAGACACACTTGACTTTAGTATCTTTGGCTGGTGTACTAGTATGTACCGCTACGTCGGAGTTATAATTTGACTGAGATGTTAAATATTTAGATGCAGAATGTGAGGAAGGGGTCGGCTGTATAGCGGGTGACAATCCAAAACGAACGTGCCGGTCGAGTTCTCGTACTAAGAAGTCGCTTAGTAACTCGAGCTTCGTTTTATTTTCGTGACTATCAGACGCATAGTCAGTCCACCTAAGTCTCAATGTATGGTCGAATTTGTTTACAATACAATAGAATAACTCCGGAGAGTGTAAATATTCGGTTTTCTTTAATAATCGTATTGTGGCTACACTATTGCGTACACGAGAAGTAAAAGTAGCCAAACCCTTAAAATCCACTGCCAGATTTGGCAGATTCTTAAGAACCGCCACCTCATGCAACACGATTAGCTCCGGGCGCGCGAAGCACTGTTCGAGTAGAAGTAGCGCGTCGTCCGGCGACTCGGCGGACACCAGAAGCGACGCAACTGCCTCGCGTGCCTCTCCGTGCAGCGCTTGTTGCAGGCGGATGACGTTTTCTATGGGAGAGTAAAACGATTTAGTTGTATCATAGATTTGTTTAAACTGTAGCCACTGTGATGGGTGGCCTGAAAATTGTGGCAGGTCAATGTGCTGAGGCTTCCTCATCCGTGTCTGCTCGACGACGAGTGCCTTAGTAGCAGCGGCCGTATCTGCTATGGCCTTCACCATGCCAAGTATGTTTGTATTAAACCCTGATGTTGTATGTGAACGTGTGTTTTCTAGCACTATAGGCACGTGATCCATTCGGGCCGCTGGATTAGCGTCTGCCTGGCTCGGCAGTCCAGCTGTGTGGCCGTCCTGTGTGTGATCAGGTTCTATGTTTGCTTGTTCTCGTTCAATACCGTCGTCCGAAATAGAAGCAAATTCGTTTACCTGGCTGTTCACCCAAGTTACCAGACGCGAGGAACGACGGCTCCGTAGTGAGCGGCGAGAGGCACCGGACTCAACCTCGATCGCGGCTAGCTCTGCACGGAGCTCGTCTTCTTCAACCTGGTTCTCCAAGTCAGCTAGCCGGCGCTCGCGCTCGAGCTGTCGTCGGCGAGTGCGTGCTTCAGCGGCTAGCTTGCGGGCTTGGGCTGAAGAAACTGAAGTTGTGTGTTCACTCATTTCACTATTATGAACCTCGTGATCCCCTTGTTCCGTGATCGCGGGGTGCGCCCCCGGATCGGATGTCGCGGGTTGCGCGCTCGAAGCGAGTTTAGCTCCGCTTCTCGTGAGCGGCATGTTGTCAAGTCGGGAAAAAATTTTGAATTTCGGTAGAATTTAGAATCAGAATTTTTACAAATAAGCTAGTTCAATACGTGGAGAAGGACCAAAAAAAAGAATATAGAGGACGGCGAGGGATCACAGGGATAATAGGAAATAGCCAGATAAGTAGAATAGGAAAATGTATTTCGGTTCGGTTTTACAATGACAATGTGTTCTTGGTAAGTGACATAATTTAAAAGGTATGAAAAAGAAATATAAAATTAAAGGAGGTTGGTTTGTCACAGGTACATTATATAGGTATGCCTGTCGGTCATATCATTTTAAAGACACATTTTTTATTATTACCGAAAAACGATACTTGATTGTAAATTACGTAAAGTTACGGTACAGGCACATCACTATTAATGATTCGCAAAAAAGTGGCAACACAGCTAATGTCAATTTAGTCCGTAGCGAAAAAAAACGGACTATAACTATCTATAAACACATTTGGCTGCATTCTGATTTTACTGGTACCTTACTACTATTTACCTATCTATGAAATCATAAGGTATGATAAATAAACATAGTTTCGCAAAGCATTTCATCTGCAAGCTTACTGCAAATTGAAAATCTTCGCGGTGCAATTTTTCAGTGTCCAAAGTATAGCGCCCGTCAGCCTCAAACCCCGTTTGAATGGAAACTAATTTAAATATTAACGCTTCCGGTTATTACAAGGAAACTGGGGTTATTAATCTGTGCTGCTGTGTTGTCGGGTTGCAGGTTTTCTAGACAATTTAATATCATAATATAGCTTTGGGTATTGGAGCTAAGAAGTTTTACATACAAAATATCCATTATTAAAATTTTATCTTTCTACATCTGGGCTCGGGATTCTATATATTAAGGTGAAGTGTAAAGGCCAAATATATTAAGCTGGCCAAATTAGACCTCACCCAATTTCAAAAACTTAATAAACTAAACCAAAACCAATTCGGTTACGACTTCCTCCGCTCAAATTATATCTTTACTTACCTACTATAATATTTAGGTAGGTAGGTACCTAGAAGTAGCTATACCTGTAGTCTAGGTAGTAAAAACTATACTGTAGTCCTGTAAATACCTATTACGTAAACCTAGGTACCTATATCTATAGTTCCCCAAAAGTTGAAAACGGGAGCATATAATTTACTAGTAAGTACGTTTAAACATTTTCATTCGATAGAAGCTTGAATCTTGTTTAGATTTCTAATCAATACATTTGAGAATGTCCATCAGCCCTCGATACAAATGCCACTCAACCATGAACTAAATAAAGGCTCACAGACAATTAAACTGATCCCTTCCAATATTCAAAATCTGATATAAAAGGAATCGACACTAAAACAATCATAAAACACCGATTTGATTCGATCGTAAAATTTAAAAATTTCGTAACGATCCGATAGGTTTTAGTCTTCCATTCTATTCAAAGTTTTATGACTTTTACGTGAGCTACAATAATAATCTTGGGTAATAGTTCGCTATTTTAGTACCTAGTGTTAATGTCTTGGTTTACTTCAACTACCTACCTACCTAGTTAATGCCACACTAAGTGACACGAGTTTCCTCATGACTGAGGAAGCCTATAGCCCAGTACACTACACCACGCTAATCCAGTGCGGATTGGTGGGTTCGCCAATTCTTGGTACAATTGACACATGTATCATAGCTCACATGACTGCCAACTGTCATTTAAACATGACAACCGGGACCCACTGTGGAACATGGACAACTCCACTCAACTTGGCAGTTCTGGGTCTTAGATCATGCTTTAAACACTAACCACATGCTTGATAATAACATAACATAATGACAAACATTTTCTTGTTTAGGTTTTTAACTACAATCACGATCGTTTAATTGGCTCCACGATAATCACGGCATCTCTGCATGGTTGAGAGAATTTTTAACAAAAGTAACTAGCGTCTGATGATAAAACCACAAGTTGGGTATGAAAAAAGATTTCTCTTGTCTGTTTTAACTAAAATAGTCTAGCTAAATCTCTAGTTACCCATCGTCCAATATACTAACAACCGTCCAATAAAAATGCATAATTGTATTGCTCGGGGCGTATCGCAGCATCAGAATATTTAGCCGTGTGTGGGCAGATGCTGAAGTTTTTTTTTCATTTTGAGCCCATAATTATACAGGCTGTTATTCGATGCAGCCACGATGCAACCATTAGAGGGAGCTCTTAATAAACGAGCGGTAACTTGATGCGATTTTCGTCCATTTTGTTTTTAATTTAATTTGCACGGTGGTAGAGTTTTTATGCTGCTGGCTTCAAATAGAAAATGTATGTATTTTACGTGTTTCAGTTGCAAAGTCAAAAGGGCAATAATAAGTGTGATTTTGTGTGATTTTTGTTCTATTGGCAAGCGTTTTGAGCATGCCTTTTATTTTGTATTGTATTTTCAATTAATGTTTTGCGCTGATTTATAAGGTAGTTTTCTTAAATTTATTAATTACCATTTCTTACTTATATAAAAATACTTATGTTAAGGTATAGAATAAAATTTGTAGCTTTTCTCATGATATTATGAATGTGGTTATACCTACACAAAAATATATTTTTTAATTTGATTATAAATCAGTCCCAGAGCCAAGTCAAACAAAAAACTACTTCAGTTTTAACATAAACACACATTCTTAATGCAGGGTTTAAATTCGGAAATTCGGACCATTAGGTAGATACTACTTACTTTGTTGTAGGAAGTGGGCTCGAGGCTCGAGGCTATACCTACCTACCGTAAATCCGCGTCGGAGTATTTGCAGATTTGTCAGCGAAACCCGATCACTTTTATGTTATTCTGTTTTAAAGGGGCAAATAGGCCCGAGAATGCTGACACAAAAAAAATATTATATCTATCAATTTGTAAACTCACCTTTACAGTGTCACCAACTTATCTCTGAAATGGCAAAAATTGGAACTAACGCCGCCATGTTAAAAAGTCATTCATAAGTACGTTGTGGTCATTCATCTGTCAATTGATCCTCTTGAATTGCCTGCAATGATTGGTCCGATGCGTCCGACAACGCCTCTCTTCATTTCAAGGTTAAGTTGGTTTTACTGTACTTGCTTCCGGAAACCTATTCCTCACGGTTACAAATATTTCGTCCTAGCTGACCCGGCAGATGTTGTGCTGCAACCTATTATTTGTTTTAAATTCTCAGTGGCGACGAATACATGCACGTGAAGTTTTAAGTAAGTTCTCCACCAAATATAACTTTGAAAACCGCGTCAAGTTTCATTCAGTAGGTACTTTTTACGTAATGCGGAGACAAACATTCAGACACAGTTATTGTTTTTATTATTATAGGTAAACGTACACTCCCTGAATGTTAAAATATTTTGTAAAGGTGTGTGCAATCTTGTTGTTTATAAGCTTCTTGTCCAACGATGGGTTATCAACACAAACATTATTTTGAAAGTAGGTACCGTTTACTCCGTTACCGTTTCTCCAAAAATATTGCCTAAAGTAAACCAAGAAATACTGCAAAATAATGCAAATGGGAGATAGCAGTTTCAAATTCCAATTGATCAATATCGACATACCAGGTAAGAGGGAGCAAATCGGTCGAACGCAATGAAGCGTGTTCTGCAATCGTAATACGTATGATAAAGATATTATTTAAAAAAAGGGTAATAAAAAACGACATATAGTTGAGTTATTGTTTGCTATAAAGCGTCTTTGCAGAATTTGATAGCGATTGCATAAATGCGTGTGACGCACGTTTATTTGCTTCCGTGTAACTACATTTTATGTATCTGTTACCGGAAATGTATGAAATCTAGGAATTGTATACATTTCCTAGGAAATGTATACAATTCCTAAGCTCTTTAGGAAATGTGTAAAATATTGTTTTAAAAATTATTTAATTCATACATTTCCTAGGAAATGTACACATTTCCTAGGAATTGTATACAATTCCGATATCGTATTAGGAAATGTGTATGTCGTGGCCACATCGTAGATTTGTTAACTTCAAATGGTCGCATTTCATGAAATGGGCAACTCAGTTTGTCCAGACCGTTAAATCGTCTACGTTTGGTTATCCACGTTTGGCCAAATCGTAAAAACGCAGAATATAGGGCATAATTTCGAACCGTGACGTCTCCGGCGCTGCGGAAGGTGCAGCCCCTTCGCCCTTGCGTAACAAAGCACAGACACCCACGCTCGCCTGCGCAGCTTCGGCTTGCTGGTCGCCTTCGGCGACCAGCCTCAGCCGCTCCGGCTCGCCCGGGTGTCTGCGTTTTGTTACAGCGGGCGGGGGCTGCCCTCCCTCCGCGCCTCCGGGTTCTAAAAAAAAACTAGGGGTAGGGCATACAAGACTATGTGGAGTAGGGGTAGGCTAATTCGGTTCTGTAACCAATTCGACCTACCTACACCTTGAAGAATTTGACTGAGTAGTAATGGAAATGAGTATTCTTTGTTTTACACATTAATATTTTTGATTAAGGCACTCGGTGAGACAATCTGGTAAAAATCATAACGTAAAATATAATATCTTCATATTATCTATCCCGCGTACCCATTAAAATCTTAATCTATAATCTTAATGTACTACATTTCCGATTGCTATTTAGGAAATGTATAAATTTCCTAGGAAATGTGTCCAATATAATTTATTTCACACATTTCCTGGCGATTTTAGGAATTGTATACATTTCCTAGGAATTGTATACAATGACGGATTTAACACATTTCCGTTAACATATCTACCTATAGGCATTTGAGTTATAAATGTTATATTTAAGTTTAATTTCTCTGCCACCCATTTATAAACGCTGTTTAACCGAATCAGACAAATATGTACCTACTTATATCGTGGAAAGTAGGGAGTACAAATTCAATTTTATGTTATACCTACAAATAAAATTATTTTCTAATTTTAATAGAACCGGTTATGATATTGTACTTATAGTAGTAAACAAAAGCTTTGAAAAATAATATACAGAAGGTGATGATATGTAATTTCAGAGATATTTACATACGCGATAAATATATGGACTGTTATTTTTTGTCGCAAACAGGTGCAGATGAGTAAGGTCATGGATATGGCATATTTATAAGTAGACCAAATACTTAAATCATTGGCTACAACCCATTAATGGCCCCTTACTGAGAACAGGTCTCTCCTCATTACTGAGGAGGCCTAGAGCACACTCCATCACGCTGCTCCAGTGCGGATTGGTGGAGGGGTTAGTGGCCAATCCAGTGTCAGAAGTTTTCAGGCCGCTCGAAGGACGCTGACATGGCTTAACGACTGTTATCTATCGATAACAACCGGTACCGACGGCTTTACGTGCCCTCCGAAGCACGGAAGCGCTCAAGAAGTTTTGCCACTAGCGGTCACCCATCCGACTACCGACCGCGCCCGCAGTTGCTTAACTTTGATGTTCACTCAGAATCGACGTAAGGCGCCTGGCTATGAGCACTTCATTAGGTACTAACAAACTACTTAACATAAATCATTAGTGACTACATTTTTTATAGGTAGGTAACTATTACTTTATTCATCAATAATTACAAATTTTTGTTAATTACAAATAATAATATTAGATAATTCGTAAGAATTACCCACTGATGTAAGGTTGTGTTGTCTTTACTTAATGTTTTTTTTAGTTATTTTTGGTACATTAGTTTCTTGCGTTTTGAAACTAGTTACTTTTTGATATTTAATTAAAACTTCATACTCATAATTACTTCGCTCAGTTTCTGTCTTCATTCGCATATGGCAACTTAGAGATTCATCTTACTTCTTAGTTTTCTTACCAACTACTTACATTCACAATGAATACGTCATGTTTAACAAAATTTCACCAATACCAATTTCAATCTTTCACCACTTCGTTTTTTTTACGTAGATGATGACTCTCCCAAGCATGTACATAAATAATTTAGTAGATACCGCATCCAAGCAAGTCCTTCTTTATAGCTCGTTGTGAGCGATGGAATTGAATCGAGTGTGCAAATGTGATGATGCACATTAGGCCTTCATTTTCATCGCGGAAGGGGATTGATCGCTTCCATTTGTCTACCCGGCCTAATACCGGCGCTGATGTCTCTATCATTTATAGCATGTACCCGGGAATTTTGTATTGGAATTATTTTTCAGACGTGCTATCAATTTTTTTGTATTTTTAAAGTTCAAAAATGGGCACGCAGTTTTTAATTTCGTGTAAAAATTTTTTTTTTGGAAATTGGAAATTGAAGATTATTTAAGCTCTATCGATGAAAATGGTTGGAATAATGTAAGGTGATGATTTTTTTTCCAATATTAAGCGTTGGCATAAACGCTCAACTTTCCTATGTGATCCGAGAACAACTGAGAAATACTTCTGCCATATCCGGGATTCAAACCGAGACCCTTGCTAAGTGTAGGTACTACGAAGACGTTATTTCTATTAGGTATTATTAAAAAATGTGAATCGGTATCACTAAAATTTTTCATAAATCTACTTAACTTTAAAAATTGAATTGAAATCCATGCGGTAAATAAAATCGCATTGAATCAAACAAACACTTTCATACAACTTTTATTCGCAATGATATTCACAACATAAAGTACCTACTTGCACCCTGAAGGTACGTTATACATTATTGTTATACGGCTTTCCACTATACTATTAAGTTACTTTATAGTTTGCAACGTTGTTTAACCAGCATTAGGCAAATTGTAGCCGCGGGCAAGCTCTATTTGAGGTACCTACGCCACTGGATTCCTTTGAACAACCCCTCGGAGCCGATATCCGTATCATAAAGTGCTTAAATCAGTTACGGTAAATACCTATTCTTTACATAATATTGAAACTCAACCTACAGCTAAAAATTACTAAATTTTATTTTGACCTTATAATGTAAATGTTTGACCTTATATTGTCCTTATAATGATTCAAATGTATAATTTTAATTATGAGATTTTGTTAATTAGTAAATGTTTAACTTAAAATAACAAATAATTATCTTATTTTATATTTTAGTTTTTCACTAATCTACATTGGAGCAGCGTAGTGGTGTATGCTCTAGGACTCCTCATTGAGGGTTAAAGGAAAACAATAAGTGCAATGCTGGTGCAATGCCCTTTAAAACTAGCGATAAACACTCTTGTTGATTTCGAATTGTGAATTCGATAGAACGTCAATAGATTCAAAATAAGACGTTGGATTACACACAGAACCCGAATTAACTGAAACCGTAAAAGCCATTGAGCGTGCACTCGTTTATAGGGTTGCTACTCGTCTTCTGAATTTCTCTATGTCAATTATTCCCACCAAAGCAGACAATCTGATGATACACCGTAAGCGTCGCCCAAGGCAATACGTCGAAAGATGAAAGAATAATCGTCGTTAAGATCATTTTGATTGAAGAAGAATAATTGATTATAATGAAATAACGATTTATTGTTGGTTCTAAGCGGTTACTCATACAAATTTTGACAGCATTTGACATTTGACAGCATTAAATATTAGACTCCCTACGTTAGCTATTTGAGCTACGAAAGTAAGTAATCTAACGTAAATAATATACTTAAAAGGGATTATGCAAAATGGTAGTGTCTAGG
Source organism: Hesperia comma (assembly GCA_905404135.1). Lineage (NCBI taxonomy): Eukaryota > Metazoa > Arthropoda > Insecta > Lepidoptera > Hesperiidae > Hesperia > Hesperia comma. Next base: position 11,756,385 of record FR990034.1, read on the forward strand.
GATTTGCAGAATAGGTCCTGATGATATTATTTAATTACCTAACCTTCGCGGTGAAAACCACCCCAATGTATTAATCTTTCTTTCTTAATATCCTTTTATTGGCTGACAACGTATCGCTAATGAATTTGGTGTTGCTAACGTCCATGGAAAACGTTAAACATCTCAAGGCTGATCTGCTCATTTGTCGGTTATTACCATAAAAAACTATAGCTGTGACAACCCTAATCGTTAAGCACGAATTTCGCACTCGATCGCACATCTCGATTCATGACGTTTTATGATCGGATCGCACTCTCGCTAGAATTTATGGCCCTTTTGGTGTTTATTGTTCTTATTCAAAGGGTTATAGCGAATGCGAGAACAATTGCATACGGACTATCTGAAGAAAGTGCAGGAAATCGTTTTGAGTTTCAGTTCTACGTTTTGATAGACAGCCTTTGGATTATATTTTGAAGTTGTACCTACAACTGAAATGCATTGTGCTCCTTCAACTATAGCTTAATTAAGAGTTCAATAAATAGGTAGGTGAGTCCCTTAACAAATAGGGGCTCCAAAGTGTGTCATTGTGTGACAGATCATAAGCTTCTTGACGTGTCATATGCTTAAACTTTCTAAAGAAAGCTTGTCTGCTCCTTTTCAGTCATAAAAAATTGCGTGGTGTTCAACTCGTCCTTCAACCAGCAAAATGTATCTATTTAAATATGCAACATATCAACACGTAACAGAATGATAACGAAAGCCGCAGAGCCTTTTAACCACAAATATCAATATTGATACCTCACTCCCTTACCCACTGAGCCACTGCCGCCGGCGATACATTAGTAAATCATCAAATTACCTAATGGGTTATTTAATTATTTCGCCTTATATGTATATCATTACCATGGCAGTTTAGCTGTAGGCTATTTACTCGTATCCTGAAATTTCTGAATAATTTGATACCCTAAAAGGATATTTCGTAGAATCGTCACATCTGTGAAAACATTAACTATGGAGAGAAATTGAAACATTTATATGATTAGTAACGTATGATCAGTAACCTATTGTATGTACTGTTCGTTACTTAAAAATATTTTATATCCTAAAGTCTCAGACGAATAAACTATAGACGGCGTGCCGTGAACAAAAGCGTGAAGCCGGCAAAAGTGTGAGTGTGTGTTGATGTTTTAACTCTCTAGATTGAGCGTCGCCCTACAATGAAAACAAAAAAAAAACAAGGCAACATAATCAAGCATGTGTGCGTGCAGGTGATGTATATGTGTGCGTAATGGTATTAAAATTATGGACAACAGTTGGCCACAATTTTTTGACACGTTTTCGCGGATTCGATGTTCCATCTAGACATTTAAAACATCAAAGGTTTATTTTTACATGAATTGGGTCTTTATACTTTTTGTGTTTGAATTATTTGTATAACTCCTCATGTGTTAGTGACTTTATTAGAGCACCATTAAATTTTATTGTATCTATTTTTTCCGTTTGAGCGAAAGGTGATTTGATTTACAACTCTCTATGTAAACATTCGTACTACAAGTCGTCGAGGGAATGACCTCACTCATCCGTCATCCGTCCATACATCAAAGTTGTTAGGTATCTACATGAATAATTTAAAAGGAAGCTTCAGTGTAAAACGGAAAATTTTACTTAGCTCTAGAGAAAATATTGTTAAATTATCCTGTCTGGTTAGCGAGAAAACAAACAGAAGTTTTAGCTTGCAACGCGTCCGATAGGGCCAACGTAAGCGGGCTTGCAAGCCGTGCATCGCACGCGGGCGGCAAGCACGGTAAGGGGGGGGGGGGGGTTGGCAATGAGACCAGGTTAAAAGTAAAAACATATATTTTGAGTTGGTATTGAAACAACGGGTGGGGGTGGTGTAGAACGGTTTTGCACGCGGGCGCCCATACAGCTAGCGGCGGACCTGGCATCGGCGATGCCTTTCATGTTAGTAATAATCTAATAATCATAAGTGTAGCGAACCGGGCGACGACTCACAATGAACACACTTACTACGCATTAACAAAACTGTTTATTTACTACAAGAAAGCAAATTAACTTTAAAATAATAATAAAATCAGAGAAATTTGGGAGCGCGCTCGCTATTGTACCCGCATACAAAAACAAGTGACGATATTTCACTAATTCGGTTGTGTATTGTTTTTTAAATTTTAATAGAATGTGCGAGCGCGCTCTGTGTTAGCGGCCTTTCTTAATAACTTAAAAAAATAACCTAATGCGTCGCCTACAATAAGCAAATGAACATTCTGTAGGTTCTTAAATTATCGGCTACGAGTCTTTATTTAAAAAATCGGCCAAGTGCGACTTGAACTCAAAGGAACATGAAGGGGTTCGTACCCCCGAGCTTTAGCCATTAATAAGGTGGAATGTAGAAAACCCAAACTTTTTCAGGTTACTTGTATATATATTTTTTTTATTTAGTGAGATAACGACGTCTGTAACATGAATTCTGTAAAATATCAAGTTTCTGCTGTCTCGCTCTTTCTGTAAAGACTGACAGCTAGATAATGTATTTGGATTGGATCTGTTAACACTAAATTGACATAGGAATACAGTATTTCAGGTATATAAAATAGGTAGACACGTATAACGTTGCTAAATGCCCGACACAGGCGTATCATAGCTTAATTAGCGCGCGATATGTGAGAACCAACGTCCAGATAATTAATTTAGCATTGTGCGGGCTGCTTATGAAACTCAACGCCGTCTGATTTACGGATAAAACAAGGAAAACTATGAATCCGTTTAAAAATTCTACATCCGATGCACCTGAGACTAGCTTTTCGTTTATTTTTCATTTTTTGGAGACTCTCTACATCAGATCTGTCCGAATCGTGTCGGAACTGGCAATAACCGATAGGAATTAGTTATAACGACCTGAATGGCGCAATAGCTACGAGTAACATGCCCATGCTCAGTATTTTGCCATTAATGGTTTAATTGACAGTGGTAGCCGAATGTTTTTGACTCGTAGGCACCTAAGATTTTCAAAAATTTATTTACTTATTAAAATTTAATCAATTTTTGAGGAAAACTTAGTGCGAAAACCTGCCTATAGCTCATGTCTACAAAATAACCAATTGTTAATAACAGATATATAAAGATTAATACTTAACAATTATAATCGTTAGGCAATACCAAGCACAAGTTGTATGTTTTGTACACCGATGTCACTCAACATATACGAAGACTCCCTCCTCCATTTTGTTTTACCATATTTTTTCTCTTCTGACGGATTACTTCGGAGGGATTTTAATTTAGAACGTAACAAAACATTTCTCTCTGAACCCGGTAATTATTATTAAAGTTATTAGCTAATGGATGCAATAAAATTATAAAGAATGTTCGAATTAAGCCTTAATTAGTGCGCTGCTGTTTTTCTTTGAGCAATTTCATACCTTTGTTCCTCCGGTAGCCGAGTGGCAGTATTTATGTAGGTAATCCTGAAATAAGCTTAACACGTTCACTGCGTCTGCACAAAAATAAAACTTACTGCCCATGCGTTACGAGTCATAATCTTGCCGTATCAGTATTGCCTGCTGTGCGTTACGGCTTGTATTTTGCTGTACCAGGACCTGACTTTGAAGGCTCTTACAGACATGGAAACCCATGTTTTACTTTAAAAAAATAAACGAATCGATAGATTGTATATCTATTGACACATGGCTAACGTCGCCAGGGTCTCGACCTGATATTTTAGAAGTTATGCATAATTTTGAAAATCAACGATTTCACGGCAATATACATGCCGTGCCGCATGTAGATCGATAGACCGAATTTAAAACTAGTGTTGGGAAACATTTGTAAGATAGTTGAAGATTGTTATTTTATTTACATTTATTAAAGTCATGCAAAATTAAACAAAAATATAAGTAATTAGGAACATAAGCATTAAAATTATTATAGACCAAATGTATCGGATCAATTTCTTATCGTATAGTTAAGATTTAATTGTGAAAAAATTGCAAAATAGGTTGAAAACTGCTATTTTATTAATTATCATTGATTTGTCATGCAAAATTAAATATATATATGTCGGGAATAGTTAATCCAGGTTATTCGTTTGGTGCTATTTAATCTGTGGTAGGCGCGATCCATAGCGAATCGATACTCTATGGCGCGGTTGATCGGTCATTAGAAAAAGAATAATGAAAAGAAAGGAAGGTCGGGTTCATGATCGTAAAGATTCCTTATTAATTGTAATGCCGTGAATCTCAAAGAGTTAAATATCGCGTGACCGCGGGTGCGAGTGGTTAAAATCAATATCGTAACATCGCGAAGTAAATCCAATCAATACCAAAGCAAACCAAACCGAGTATTCATATTGAGTCAAAGAGAGATCATTGAATAAAGCAGTTGGTTACATGATGGCTCAATCCTGTGTTTCATTTGATATCCTGAGTGGACGTCCTGACGAGAGAGATACGTTATTTTACTAAACCAACACTTCCCACGATGCCCACACGAGAAGATCATCTAGAAATCAGTCAGGATGCCGATATCAGAAGTGGGATCGGTGTTGGTTTAAACAGAGAGGAGAACGATGATAAAGGACATAGCTATTGGCGTATTTTGTCTCTACAGCAAAATAGATACCTATTACATACACAAAATACCTAAACTATCCAAACAAAAAAATTTTGAAAGGCATTGAATGGCATGTTGCAGGCGTTGCAGCGGGAACTAAGAGGTGTTACACAATGGAAATGCAGATACGTATTCTCATTGAATCATCCATAATTATAATTGATTTCAACAGCATAAAACTAACGTCATATTTAGTCTTTCAGCTATGTAAAAAATGTGAGAATAATCAACGAAGTTACAACCCAGCAAATTTTGAAAAGGAGCAGTGTCAGAGCCGTTTGTAGCGAGGGTGGTTATTCCGCTACACAGTAACGTACTGCGGAGCTACTGCCGTTGCAAGCGCCGTGCGCCGCGCTGAATGCAGGCAACCTGCATGGACGTGCTCTACAGAACCAATAACACATAACGCGGTCAGTCGGTAACAGTTTTGTTTCTAGATTCTGGTGCCGATTGCTTTTAAAGTTCTGAATATTGCTAAATAACTGTCGTGTGATCCTTTTAACACCTACATTGTGAGGAGACCTGAACATCTTAGATTTCTTTTCTTAAAATGTTTCCAAGGATGTGTGAAATCTATCAATTCACTAAGGTACAGACCATAGTCCATCGGTCTGTGTCCCTCACACGGTGACAGGAGACTAGAAATTGGCAGGAACGGTTATGAGCAGTGAAATAAAAGAACGGAACATTTAAAATATCAATTCATTGTAAGATTGTTCAAAAAAATAAAGAATATCCCAATGATCTTATTGTAGGTAGATACTCCCTGGTGTTTCTTGAATTTATACAGTGATATTATGGGTCTGAAGGCTGATGGATAAGCCTTTACTTCTTCACGGTCGGGCCTACGCTCTACGCCTTCCCTAACTGGCGTTACTCTGACTGATCCTGAGCCCTCTGAATCCAGCGAATGTTTCAGGTCGTCAGTCCACCTGGTCGGGGACTCCTTTTTATTTTATTTACGTTATGGCTGAACTTAAGATATTGTTTTCCGGATTCTTCAGTAATAATAGAAATAAAATTGTGTATTTTAGATCCATAATTTTATTCTGAAAGTGACGTGACAGATAACTTTGACTAGATAGACAATGACATTTGAATGTAGTTTATTTAAAAGAACGATATTCACAATTTGAATGGCAGTATGTTACAAAAAGGTTTAGATGCATGTCAGACGACTTATGTGGTGAAGTGGCTGCAATATCGGATTGTCGTTAGTAGGTTCTAGGTTCGATTCTTGGAACGTGAGAATTTGAATGATTTTAAATTTGTTCCCGTCGTTGTGCGTATGTGTGTTTATTGACTTTGGCATCGGCTCTATGGAAGAAGCCAAAATAATAAGATTCATATTTTAGAGGTTCGGTAATATTACATTAACATTGGATGCAATGATACACATCAGATAGGATATCGTCATTCGAATAAGATACTGTTCAATTAAATGATTGGAACAATGTTGAAGGATTAAATTGTTGTAAAGCCAAATTTAACGGAGGATACCTATAATTTCATTAATACTTCTACCTGTAATGTTCCATTATATGTGACAGTTGTTGATTCATGACTTGAATCAGCCGTTACTGTAGAGAATTTCCGTTGCAGAAATTTGAAAGCAATAGGCATTTGTTAGTAGTCCGGCATCTCTTTATTAATATGGAATGTTTTTATAAGAACCGTTTAGTTGAAAAGTTAGAGTTAACCTGATCTGTTATTTCTTGAGTAAATTAAAAAATATGGCGAACGCTAATGAATTTAATTTAAATGTGTTCACGAAGATTAGTCTTGTCGGGTGCGTAACTTTGTCTTGACCGTCAGTATGATCATTGGTTTGTTTGTATTTGTTGTGAAGCATGTCTGTCTAGTAACCTCCCTCTTGCTTGAGTCCGCTGTCGAACAACTTGAAGGGTTCCTGTAGGAACATAAAATGTCAATCATTTCCTTTTCTGTCTTTTGTCTTTCTTTGTCCAGAAGTGAAGCTGATGAAAAATACAAAGATTCTGGTTACATCGTAATCGGGTTCGAGTGGACACCGTCGCAGGCAGCGGAGAAAGAGTATAGCGAGAGCTGAGCGGTGGTGCGGATGTCTGCGTTGTCTCAAGGCGACCGGGCAACCAAGCGGGTTTGGAGCACAATGAGCACTTAAAGATGGTTTGGTTGAACTTGCTTATAATTCTGGTAACGAGTATTCAGTACGAGACAGATGTTATGTTCAGTAAAGAATAATCACTCTAATGTTGTTGCACATTTGCCAACTTATGACAAAATAGGTCATCAAATTTTTCATGACTATTAATATTACAGCGATTTAATTTACAAACAAAGTTCTTGGCTTAAATTCTAATTTGAAATGTCACTACTGACAGGATGGATATAAATAAAGAAATATGCTGCAATTATTGAACTGTATTTCCAAAATTTTGAGAGCGGGTTGTTAAACATTTTGACTTTGCGTAGAAAATTCATAAGTTAGCACACGATTGCTTATTGAAGTTTTCAGGAGTCATGTACCAGTCGAAGAGGATATTGATAATAATAAAAATTAGATATGAAATGTAAGGAGGGAAATTGTATCACAGGCTCTTTCGGTTTTAGAGAAGGGTTTTAGATCTTTCTTTCCGCACGGATGGAGGGAGAAAGCTGCCCATCGGTTTGCTTCTTTCGTTCCACACGGATGGAATGGGGAAGCTGATCATGGGTTTGGATCTTTCTATCCGCAAAGGTGGAAAAAGAGAGCTTCCCAGTTGTGTTTGAAAGAAAGAAAGAAGAAAGAAAATACGTGAAAAAAAAACGAAAAAAGACGTAAAAATATGTGACAAAAAAAAAAAAGAGGAAGAAGAGAAAAAAAGAAAAAAAAAGAGAAAAAAAGAGAAAAAAAAGAGAAAAAAAGGGAAAAAAGAGAGAAAAAAAAAGAGAGACAGTGTTGAGAGATGGGCTTGGTTCTTTCGTTCCAGAGGACTGGAAAGAGAAAGCTTGCCGTAGGTATGGTTCTTTCGTTCCACAAGGGTGGAAAGAGAAAGCTTACCTTGTTGTAGAGTTGTGAAGGCGAAGAGAGAGCCTTGGCGTTAAAGGGGTTAATTTGAAGGAGTTGAGAAATTTTCTTGTTTTACGACTTTGGTACATGGCTCAGGTTAAAATGATACTGGTATTTCGAATGAGAATGACTTTATAATAGGTCAGGAAGGGCCGAGCGTAAAGAGATACTCGCGTGTGTATTTGGTTGTTACAGGTAATCTTCAAAGCCTAATACGTGTTCCGCTGGTAGGGCGAGGACGGATCACGGGAAGATGCCGAAACGCATACGGTTTTATCGCGATGACGTACCGAGTAAAAGTTAAAACAAATCGCGCAAATAATAAATTGGTAATTTTGTTCTAAATAAGTGTTGTTATGTTATGGAGTTTCTTCTCACTCGCTTCTTCTCCATAGCGACACTAGCGAAGCGAGTGGTAGTTTACGGTAGTCAGGGTTAAAAAATGCAACATAAAGTTTTTGAAATCCACTCGCAGCAGTAGCAGCAATAGTCATTTTTGATGTTAAAGATTTTGAGTTTTGTTTTGATTTGAAGTAATTGAAAATCGCGGATCGAGCAATTGTGATGGCGATGATATCGGAATGGAGCATCACCCAGGGACGGGTGACTGTCAGCGATGGCCGTGTCGGGAATAGTTAATCCAGGTTATTCGTTTGGTGCTATTTAATCTGTGGTAGGCGCGATCCATAGCGAATCGATACTCTATGGCGCGGTTGATCGGTCATTAGAAAAAGAATAATGAAAAGAAAGGAAGGTCGGGTTCATGATCGTAAAGATTCCTTATTAATTGTAATGCCGTGAATCTCAAAGAGTTAAATATCGCGTGACCGCGGGTGCGAGTGGTTAAAATCAATATCGTAACATCGCGAAGTAAATCCAATCAATACCAAAGCAAACCAAACCGAGTATTCATATTGAGTCAAAGAGAGATCATTGAATAAAGCAGTTGGTTACATGATGGCTCAATCCTGTGTTTCATTTGATATCCTGAGTGGACGTCCTGACGAGAGAGATACGTTATTTTACTAAACCAACACTTCCCACGATGCCCACACGAGAAGATCATCTAGAAATCAGTCAGGATGCCGATATATATATATATAAGTAACAAGAAACATAATCATTGCAATTTGAGATCAAAGATAATGGGATCAATTCTTAATCGTCTGGTTAAGTTTTGATTGGGAAAAAATGTAAAACAGATAAAGACTATTATTTTAATAACATTTATAGCTCACAACCTTCCGTCTTAATTACTTTATTTATATTAAGTTTCTTACGAGAACGCTTCATATTAATTTTCGAGCGCTGATAAAGCGCAATCCAGTGTCGATACGTGCAAACGATGATCCTTGCGCACATCACTACGGCACTCTGAAGCTGCGCGCGAGTTCCCTACAGTGCGGTACGGCGTCTAAGTTACGGCAACATACATGCCGCATCGCACCATAGATAAATAATTAAGTTCTGGTGCGTTACGGCACCATTATATGCCGTACTTATTTTTTCGAAAAATGGAATACATTTGAAGAAAGAAACTTGGATATATATTTATCTCTTTTCTGCGTGCACGGGAACATATAAAACCCACCCCCGCACCGGGCGTAAGACACAGACAATTGACCGCCGCACAGTTCGGAAGTCAAATACGGCAAAACTCTGCCCGTAACGCAGCGAACGTGTTAACACGTTCACTGCGTCTGCACAAAAATAAAACTTACTGCCCATGCGTTACGAGTCATAATCTTGCCGTATCAGTATTGCCTGCTGTGCGTTACGGCTTGTATTTTGCTGTACCAGGACCTGACTTTGAAGGCTCTTACAGACATGGAAACCCATGTTTTACTTTAAAAAAATAAACGAATCGATAGATTGTATATCTATTGACACATGGCTAACGTCGCCAGGGTCTCGACCTGATATTTTAGAAGTTATGCATAATTTTGAAAATCAACGATTTCACGGCAATATACATGCCGTGCCGCATGTAGATCGATAGACCGAATTTAAAACTAGTGTTGGGAAACATTTGTAAGATAGTTGAAGATTGTTATTTTATTTACATTTATTAAAGTCATGCAAAATTAAACAAAAATATAAGTAATTAGGAACATAAGCATTAAAATTATTATAGACCAAATGTATCGGATCAATTTCTTATCGTATAGTTAAGATTTAATTGTGAAAAAATTGCAAAATAGGTTGAAAACTGCTATTTTATTAATTATCATTGATTTGTCATGCAAAATTAAATATATATATGTCGGGAATAGTTAATCCAGGTTATTCGTTTGGTGCTATTTAATCTGTGGTAGGCGCGATCCATAGCGAATCGATACTCTATGGCGCGGTTGATCGGTCATTAGAAAAAGAATAATGAAAAGAAAGGAAGGTCGGGTTCATGATCGTAAAGATTCCTTATTAATTGTAATGCCGTGAATCTCAAAGAGTTAAATATCGCGTGACCGCGGGTGCGAGTGGTTAAAATCAATATCGTAACATCGCGAAGTAAATCCAATCAATACCAAAGCAAACCAAACCGAGTATTCATATTGAGTCAAAGAGAGATCATTGAATAAAGCAGTTGGTTACATGATGGCTCAATCCTGTGTTTCATTTGATATCCTGAGTGGACGTCCTGACGAGAGAGATACGTTATTTTACTAAACCAACACTTCCCACGATGCCCACACGAGAAGATCATCTAGAAATCAGTCAGGATGCCGATATCAGAAGTGGGATCGGTGTTGGTTTAAACAGAGAGGAGAACGATGATAAAGGACATAGCTATTGGCGTATTTTGTCTCTACAGCAAAATAGATACCTATTACATACACAAAATACCTAAACTATCCAAACAAAAAAATTTTGAAAGGCATTGAATGGCATGTTGCAGGCGTTGCAGCGGGAACTAAGAGGTGTTACACAATGGAAATGCAGATACGTATTCTCATTGAATCATCCATAATTATAATTGATTTCAACAGCATAAAACTAACGTCATATTTAGTCTTTCAGCTATGTAAAAAATGTGAGAATAATCAACGAAGTTACAACCCAGCAAATTTTGAAAAGGAGCAGTGTCAGAGCCGTTTGTAGCGAGGGTGGTTATTCCGCTACACAGTAACGTACTGCGGAGCTACTGCCGTTGCAAGCGCCGTGCGCCGCGCTGAATGCAGGCAACCTGCATGGACGTGCTCTACAGAACCAATAACACATAACGCGGTCAGTCGGTAACAGTTTTGTTTCTAGATTCTGGTGCCGATTGCTTTTAAAGTTCTGAATATTGCTAAATAACTGTCGTGTGATCCTTTTAACACCTACATTGTGAGGAGACCTGAACATCTTAGATTTCTTTTCTTAAAATGTTTCCAAGGATGTGTGAAATCTATCAATTCACTAAGGTACAGACCATAGTCCATCGGTCTGTGTCCCTCACACGGTGACAGGAGACTAGAAATTGGCAGGAACGGTTATGAGCAGTGAAATAAAAGAACGGAACATTTAAAATATCAATTCATTGTAAGATTGTTCAAAAAAATAAAGAATATCCCAATGATCTTATTGTAGGTAGATACTCCCTGGTGTTTCTTGAATTTATACAGTGATATTATGGGTCTGAAGGCTGATGGATAAGCCTTTACTTCTTCACGGTCGGGCCTACGCTCTACGCCTTCCCTAACTGGCGTTACTCTGACTGATCCTGAGCCCTCTGAATCCAGCGAATGTTTCAGGTCGTCAGTCCACCTGGTCGGGGACTCCTTTTTATTTTATTTACGTTATGGCTGAACTTAAGATATTGTTTTCCGGATTCTTCAGTAATAATAGAAATAAAATTGTGTATTTTAGATCCATAATTTTATTCTGAAAGTGACGTGACAGATAACTTTGACTAGATAGACAATGACATTTGAATGTAGTTTATTTAAAAGAACGATATTCACAATTTGAATGGCAGTATGTTACAAAAAGGTTTAGATGCATGTCAGACGACTTATGTGGTGAAGTGGCTGCAATATCGGATTGTCGTTAGTAGGTTCTAGGTTCGATTCTTGGAACGTGAGAATTTGAATGATTTTAAATTTGTTCCCGTCGTTGTGCGTATGTGTGTTTATTGACTTTGGCATCGGCTCTATGGAAGAAGCCAAAATAATAAGATTCATATTTTAGAGGTTCGGTAATATTACATTAACATTGGATGCAATGATACACATCAGATAGGATATCGTCATTCGAATAAGATACTGTTCAATTAAATGATTGGAACAATGTTGAAGGATTAAATTGTTGTAAAGCCAAATTTAACGGAGGATACCTATAATTTCATTAATACTTCTACCTGTAATGTTCCATTATATGTGACAGTTGTTGATTCATGACTTGAATCAGCCGTTACTGTAGAGAATTTCCGTTGCAGAAATTTGAAAGCAATAGGCATTTGTTAGTAGTCCGGCATCTCTTTATTAATATGGAATGTTTTTATAAGAACCGTTTAGTTGAAAAGTTAGAGTTAACCTGATCTGTTATTTCTTGAGTAAATTAAAAAATATGGCGAACGCTAATGAATTTAATTTAAATGTGTTCACGAAGATTAGTCTTGTCGGGTGCGTAACTTTGTCTTGACCGTCAGTATGATCATTGGTTTGTTTGTATTTGTTGTGAAGCATGTCTGTCTAGTAACCTCCCTCTTGCTTGAGTCCGCTGTCGAACAACTTGAAGGGTTCCTGTAGGAACATAAAATGTCAATCATTTCCTTTTCTGTCTTTTGTCTTTCTTTGTCCAGAAGTGAAGCTGATGAAAAATACAAAGATTCTGGTTACATCGTAATCGGGTTCGAGTGGACACCGTCGCAGGCAGCGGAGAAAGAGTATAGCGAGAGCTGAGCGGTGGTGCGGATGTCTGCGTTGTCTCAAGGCGACCGGGCAACCAAGCGGGTTTGGAGCACAATGAGCACTTAAAGATGGTTTGGTTGAACTTGCTTATAATTCTGGTAACGAGTATTCAGTACGAGACAGATGTTATGTTCAGTAAAGAATAATCACTCTAATGTTGTTGCACATTTGCCAACTTATGACAAAATAGGTCATCAAATTTTTCATGACTATTAATATTACAGCGATTTAATTTACAAACAAAGTTCTTGGCTTAAATTCTAATTTGAAATGTCACTACTGACAGGATGGATATAAATAAAGAAATATGCTGCAATTATTGAACTGTATTTCCAAAATTTTGAGAGCGGGTTGTTAAACATTTTGACTTTGCGTAGAAAATTCATAAGTTAGCACACGATTGCTTATTGAAGTTTTCAGGAGTCATGTACCAGTCGAAGAGGATATTGATAATAATAAAAATTAGATATGAAATGTAAGGAGGGAAATTGTATCACAGGCTCTTTCGGTTTTAGAGAAGGGTTTTAGATCTTTCTTTCCGCACGGATGGAGGGAGAAAGCTGCCCATCGGTTTGCTTCTTTCGTTCCACACGGATGGAATGGGGAAGCTGATCATGGGTTTGGATCTTTCTATCCGCAAAGGTGGAAAAAGAGAGCTTCCCAGTTGTGTTTGAAAGAAAGAAAGAAGAAAGAAAATACGTGACAAAAAAAAAACGAAAAAAGACGTAAAAATATGTGACAAAAAAAAAAAAGAGGAAGAAGAGAAAAAAAGAAAAAAAAAGAGAAAAAAAGAGAAAAAAAAGAGAAAAAAAGGGAAAAAAGAGAGAAAAAAAAAGAGAGACAGTGTTGAGAGATGGGCTTGGTTCTTTCGTTCCAGAGGACTGGAAAGAGAAAGCTTGCCGTAGGTATGGTTCTTTCGTTCCACAAGGGTGGAAAGAGAAAGCTTACCTTGTTGTAGAGTTGTGAAGGCGAAGAGAGAGCCTTGGCGTTAAAGGGGTTAATTTGAAGGAGTTGAGAAATTTTCTTGTTTTACGACTTTGGTACATGGCTCAGGTTAAAATGATACTGGTATTTCGAATGAGAATGACTTTATAATAGGTCAGGAAGGGCCGAGCGTAAAGAGATACTCGCGTGTGTATTTGGTTGTTACAGGTAATCTTCAAAGCCTAATACGTGTTCCGCTGGTAGGGCGAGGACGGATCACGGGAAGATGCCGAAACGCATACGGTTTTATCGCGATGACGTACCGAGTAAAAGTTAAAACAAATCGCGCAAATAATAAATTGGTAATTTTGTTCTAAATAAGTGTTGTTATGTTATGGAGTTTCTTCTCACTCGCTTCTTCTCCATAGCGACACTAGCGAAGCGAGTGGTAGTTTACGGTAGTCAGGGTTAAAAAATGCAACATAAAGTTTTTGAAATCCACTCGCAGCAGTAGCAGCAATAGTCATTTTTGATGTTAAAGATTTTGAGTTTTGTTTTGATTTGAAGTAATTGAAAATCGCGGATCGAGCAATTGTGATGGCGATGATATCGGAATGGAGCATCACCCAGGGACGGGTGACTGTCAGCGATGGCCGTGTCGGGAATAGTTAATCCAGGTTATTCGTTTGGTGCTATTTAATCTGTGGTAGGCGCGATCCATAGCGAATCGATACTCTATGGCGCGGTTGATCGGTCATTAGAAAAAGAATAATGAAAAGAAAGGAAGGTCGGGTTCATGATCGTAAAGATTCCTTATTAATTGTAATGCCGTGAATCTCAAAGAGTTAAATATCGCGTGACCGCGGGTGCGAGTGGTTAAAATCAATATCGTAACATCGCGAAGTAAATCCAATCAATACCAAAGCAAACCAAACCGAGTATTCATATTGAGTCAAAGAGAGATCATTGAATAAAGCAGTTGGTTACATGATGGCTCAATCCTGTGTTTCATTTGATATCCTGAGTGGACGTCCTGACGAGAGAGATACGTTATTTTACTAAACCAACACTTCCCACGATGCCCACACGAGAAGATCATCTAGAAATCAGTCAGGATGCCGATATATATATATATAAGTAACAAGAAACATAATCATTGCAATTTGAGATCAAAGATAATGGGATCAATTCTTAATCGTCTGGTTAAGTTTTGATTGGGAAAAAATGTAAAACAGATAAAGACTATTATTTTAATAACATTTATAGCTCACAACCTTCCGTCTTAATTACTTTATTTATATTAAGTTTCTTACGAGAACGCTTCATATTAATTTTCGAGCGCTGATAAAGCGCAATCCAGTGTCGATACGTGCAAACGATGATCCTTGCGCACATCACTACGGCACTCTGAAGCTGCGCGCGAGTTCCCTACAGTGCGGTACGGCGTCTAAGTTACGGCAACATACATGCCGCATCGCACCATAGATAAATAATTAAGTTCTGGTGCGTTACGGCACCATTATATGCCGTACTTATTTTTTCGAAAAATGGAATACATTTGAAGAAAGAAACTTGGATATATATTTATCTCTTTTCTGCGTGCACGGGAACATATAAAACCCACCCCCGCACCGGGCGTAAGACACAGACAATTGACCGCCGCACAGTTCGGAAGTCAAATACGGCAAAACTCTGCCCGTAACGCAGCGAACGTGTTAATCCCTCTTCTGATATTGTTGATTGTTTAATTTTTTATTGTGCATGCTTTACTTTCGTTTGAAGTGTCGGATGTGTGCACATGTAATAACTGCGTCTTCTATCTTATTTAAAACCTGCAGCATCTACGACCTTTTTTTTAATTTTTTATTGATAGAGTAGATCAATTTTCATGAAAGGTAGACGTCATAATACCTCAATATACGGGCGACGCCCGACGGACATATTTGAAATGTCTTGAAGCCAATTCAGTAGTATAGTTGCTATTTTAAATACAATAACTTTTTACAAAAAAATGTCTAATGTGGTGCAGTGAAATTAATTTCGGAAGCGTCCATACTATTTGGCGATCTGTTTTTATTAATATATGTAAGGAGATATGCACATGAAAAAAAGAATTAACATAATATAAATAGATAAAGCTTTCACGCCTCTCATACTTAGCTTATGACAATACACAATCATGCTGAAAATCTCAACTTTCAGAAATACTCTTTTCTAAACATAAACCTCGATCTTGGTAGTAAATAAACTCGGGGTTTGCTACACACTATTCGTAGTCAGTTTTCTCGCCGTTTTTAATCTGAAAACACATTAAACTTGATACTTTGTTTCAAATTGCATTTTCTGAAGCGTCTTACAAAAAGTTATACATAATGCATGCTTTCCTTGCAGCTGGCTTTGCGGTGGGCGTTACTATTGGTTTCAATTTGTATTATATTTGTTAACTTGTCCTTAATTCAAGATGCACACACAATTAACACCTATTCTTATTAAGTTGTAAGAGTCTACAGTTCACCTGAGGAAGTGCCACCCGCTACTGTACATAGTACCTAACATTTCTGTCATAATAATTGTTTTAATAGAAATTATGTCCTGGATGTAACGTAAGGTGGTGAAAGGTGTGGAGCCGGTTACACTATTTTAGAGGCGACCATCTCAGTCCTCAGAGGTAGCAACGCATCTATGACCGAATTTGTCTTTGATTGATGATTGTACAAAAATTTATAAATTAGGTACTCAATGTATTGCATTTAAACCCATGAAAAATGAGTCGTATTCGAGTCGTGTGTTCCTTAGTAGCTGGAATGGCATCAGAACCAAAGCTGAAATACTGTCGACTTATCAGCTGAAACGATTCTCGATTTCATGGCGCCGCGAGCGTTGAAGTTATTTTGGTCCTTATCATGAACTCTCTGGAATTGTCTGGAAAGCTCAGGTTGCTTTATAGTTGTTTATTTCATAGCCATGGGCATAACCTGGAAAAGGCAGGGGGGGGGACAGTTATCCTACCAGGACTTTGGATACATTATCTACGGCTTACACTTTAATTTGCCTAGAAAATCCGTTTTACACCCCCCTTTTGCGGTTAGCCGATGATCATAGTAGGTCTGTATCAAGTATTAGCGAAGCGCTCATAGTCCGGCGGTGTCCATCTTAAAGCTCTGGTTTCGAAGGATAGCGGTCCCGTCTTTACCGCTCCTTAGGAAACAGTATTATTTTGTTTAAATAGAAAACTTTTTAGAGACGTCATTCAGTGCTGCTTCATAATTATATTTAGGTACTACTTAAGTACTTACCTAATGAAATTAACACAAACCTTAGCTTGAAATATAAGAATTTTGTTACATGAAATGGGCGCTAAAATAAGTTATTCTAACCTTTTACTAAATTAAAGAAATAACATCCTGAAACGAATGAATCCTAAGCAAATATTTGTAAGACTTCATCTAATATGCCTGGCCATTGTAATATTTGCTCACAACTAATTAAAAATTCAGGTATGGGTTTATGCAATTATTTGTATAGTGACTGATGAATGCAAAATTATATGTGGAAACATTAAAAGATCGTACCTAGATATTATTGTTTCTTATAAATTGTTTTATGCATCATATATCGCAATGTTTGGCTGGAAATATAATGGTTTCTAGATTTGATTTCCAGCAGGTAACAGTAAAAAAATATGACGAAACCTGTATGCCGGAGAGTGCCGCAAAACTCGAAGGTGCCTGAAGTCTGCCAATCCGCAATTGGCCAGCATGGTGGACTATGGCTGTAAAACCTTTTCAGTCTGAGAAGAGCGCATCAAGCAATGGGACAAATATGGGTTGCGATATTGGGAGAAATATTTGTTCTCAAGTCATGGGTGTCATTGAAGTGTTATTTGTGTTTCTATGTCACCCGGATACACATCCTAGTGAGGGGATATGAGTTGTGACCTTTATTTTATTATTCTTTTTATTATTTTTCGGTCGAATATCACAGAAGCTAGAAGCTAGGTAGGCTATAAATTATACCACGACCTATAGGGAAGTATAGGGGACTTGTACTAGGTACTACCTGCCAGTAATATGTATTATAACAGATACCTATTGTCACCCATATGTCAGTGTTCAAGTAATTATGCCCCGCGGCTATATTGGGACGGTCAGTCTGTCCGTTTGACGCATAGTTGGTTGCTTAATTAATTTTGCACTATATTTGTACTAAGGTACACAGCTAAATAATCACGTTCATGTTTGTAGTGTCTTGTTGTGTTAGATTTGCGATTTGAAAATCTTGATAAAAAAATGTACTGACTGAAAAAATCTGCACTTTTGCTTCTTTATAGCTTGAAGGGCTGACGTATAACCAAATGAGCCAATGAGCCAATAAGTAAGTGCTCATCGTTGCCTATGGACACGAGAAATATCAGGGGAGTCACCAATGAAACATCGGCCCTGAAGGAGCAATAACCAATCATTAACACCCACGAACCGATAACAAAAATTGTATCTGTTACGGTATCGGGAATCGAACCTGTGACCTCTCGCTTTGCAGGCAAGGTCACTACCAATCAGACCACCGGAACTACATACAAGTTTGTTGATTTATGCCGAAATTGAGTTATACCCTTTATTATGATACTATCAATACTCCGTGACTGAACTAAGACCTATGTGGCTAAGCTATCATGATTTATTACATCGTAGCCTGTGTCCGGACGATAGCGGCTTAGCCTGTGTCAATTAAACTCTGGACGACCAAGTTTATCATACGTTTAGCCGGCTACTGCCGTGATTTGTGGCTCGAGGCAAGGTTTTGACGTCTGCCTCTATAATTACTGAAGTTCAGTGTTGTTACTTGTGGTGTGGTCTATACTGTTAGCCATCATAATATTGTGTGCCATACGTAGTATCTCAATGGTATGCCATATTTATGACGTACGATGCACGTGTAAACTTGTCAACCGGTTCGTCAAAATTATGTAGTACAAATTTATAAAATGCAATTAATCAAAAGTAATTTATCATTAGATAAGGTAATCAACTGATAGGTTACTGCCCAATGATTCCTTTGCCACTGTCATTTACAAAACAACAATACTCATTAAATTCCATTCAATATTTCCTAGGAGAAAATAAAAACGTTTTACCACATTTCCAATATTTTTTTCAATACGAATTCCGTAACCCTTACACGGTTAATATGAATCAAAGGGAATTAATTTTCCGGTCAGATGATCATTTGCGAGCCTCCTTTGTCGCGAGTCGTTGCCCGCGGCAATTAGTGTCCACGACAAATCAACCACGCAGTAAATTACCTGTCAGTAAAAGCATTAAACCCCTGTATCGTTGTATATTCTTTTAGGATTCCGTAGGGTTAAAAGAAACCCTGTTACTGTCTCCACTATATCTTTGTTTGCCTGTCACAAGGCTTTATCTCTGGGCCAACGTTAATAAATATGTAGACATCTGTTTTCACATTCTTATTTGTTTCACATTTTTACACCGACTTCAATAGACAGCTCAAAAACAGTCCGTCAAGTGTCGCATTTTATATAGGACAAATACCAGTTTTCGAATGTAAAAAGAATAAGATATTAAAATCGGTTCACACGGTTCAAAAGTGTTCTTGCTTATTTAAAATAGAAGTATCTTTCAGAAATAGGAGTTAATGTCGCTCGATGATACGGAACCTCAATATGGGCAAATTGAAAGGTGCATTTGATGAACTCAGCACCATATTTTAGTATGTTGTCAGGCATGTTATTCTGACTAAAAAACCGTTGGGAGACAATCTTTACCTCACTGTGTAACAAACACATGGAATCACATCATACGTGTCACAAGACTTAATCAAACAACTCAAGTAGAGAAGTACTATCACTTCACAATACTCGTAACGTTACTAGCATCCAATCTCTAATCGTGGGGTAATCTGTCTCATAATGGGGGGTTACCCGTAATACCACCATTACCAGACCTTTACCGTTTAATCACCTGTACAGTTCCATCTCCTCAATAGAGTCTGCGCGGAGACTAACTTTATTTTGGACCACTCGACCCTTCAAATCCTTGTTTAATGACCGGCCTAGAGAGAGGTGTTCTTGTTACCGCTGACGCATTAGATGCTACTAGTGAAATATTTCTTAGGATAGGCTGTAGTATGTAGTGTGCAGTGTATATTGTTTAAGAATAAGAATACATTTCATTGAGAATTTTTAGAATAATATTGCAGGTATTGTTAACTACAAATGTTTAGTTTACATACGGGACTTTTGAAAATAGACGCCGTAAGTTACGGCGTCTATTACCTACGGCCCGTAACCTCGTTTGTTGTTTACCATGGTGTAGCAAGAGTGGGGAAGTCCGCTTAGATTAAAAAGTGGATGTAACTCGTTACTTCGGATGTGACCCGTGTTTTGAATTAGGTTTATTTATTTATTTATTTATTTATTTATTTATGTACACACAAGAAAAACAGTTTACAGACATCTAAAACGGTTGGACATAATGTACAAAGGTACTGCTTATTTCTTTAGAAATTTCTTCCAGCAGACCTGCGACTGGAGAATGGTAGCGGAAAGGTAGGCTTAGCGTGTACACTCAGTAAGTATTTTCAAAAACGAAGGTATATATATATTATATACAAATGCAAACACATATGTATAACATAAATATACGGGTACATATATAAATATATAATAATAAATATATAATAATATAAATATATATACATAATATATTATATACACATAAATATATATTAAATATAAATTAAGTGTTAAAAGCCAAATATGATTTTATTTTATTCTACTAATGATAGATAATATTCTCGGACACGTTTTTTAAAACAGCTTACGGTTTTGGCATCACGTATGGTAGGGGGGAGAGAGTTCCACAGTCTCACAGCATGAACAGAGAAGGAAGAGGAATAGGAGGAGCTTTTGTGCTGAGGGAATTTAAGCAGGGTTCTGAGGTGTGTTCTACAGGGAGCTGTAGAGGGACGGGCATAGGAAAACCTCTCACGAAGGTAAGAGGGGGATGTAGGACAGTGTAGGATATTGAAAAGCGAACATAGTATCCTAGTGTTCCTGCGATAGCGGATTGGGAGCCACTTGAGTTCCTTGCGAAGATGAGAAACATGGTCATACTTTTTAATACCGAAGATAAATCGAATGCAAAGGTTTTGCAAGCGTTCAAGTTTGTTTAAGAGCTCCTCTGTAGCATCCAAATAGCAGGCGTCAGCGTAGTCGATGATAGGCTGAATTAGTGTTTGGGAAAGATATATTTTAGTTTTAAAGGGCAAAAA
This sequence comes from Hesperia comma, assembly GCA_905404135.1. Classification (NCBI taxonomy): domain Eukaryota; kingdom Metazoa; phylum Arthropoda; class Insecta; order Lepidoptera; family Hesperiidae; genus Hesperia; species Hesperia comma. The sequence continues at coordinate 11,777,127 of FR990034.1, forward strand.
ACCTTGGAGGCACTTCAGAGAGTGGAATGAGAAATTGACTTTGCGACTGATCTCGTTAACATGAGTTCGCCAAGAGAGATTGGAGTCAATGTATAATCCCAAGTCTTTTACCGTATTTGTATAAGGAATCGGAACACCATCTAACACAACCGGAGACAGCATCAAGGAGTCGATTTGACTGTGAGCGTGTCTACTGCCGACAATAATAGCCTGCGATTTTAGCGGATTGAGTACCAGACCAAATGACTTGGACCAAACGCTGATACGAGCTAAGTCATCATTTATAGTATCGACGGCCGAATTTATTTGCATTGGAGTACAGTGATGATAAAGCTGCAAGTCGTCTGCGTAGAGATGAAAGTTGGAGGAGATTATGGAGGTGACAGAGTTAATAAAGACAGAGAAGAGCAAGGGAGAGAGAACGCCACCCTGAGGTACACCCGCTTGTAGATCACAAGTGTCCGAAAGTGAACCTTCGACACGAACACGCTGCGAGCGACCCCGAAGATAAGAATCAAACCATGTAATAGATGCTGGAGATAAATTAATCGATTGGAGGATACCAATGAGGATGTCAAAGTCCACAGACGAAAACGCGTTACTAAATTCTAGCAAAACTAATAAAGTAACTTGTTTATTCTCTATTGCCCATCGCATATCATCGGTAACTTTGAGAAGAGCCGTTACAGTACTATGGCTGCGTCGGAATCCAGATTGAAATGGGCTGAGAAGTGAGTTAGACAGCAAAAAACGGGATAGTTGAGTATGGACAATGTGCTCAAGAACTTTTGAAAGATACGTTAGGATGGAGATTGGGCGAAAATGGGAAGGTAGGGAAGGTGAGAGTACTTTAGGAATAGGGACAATATGTGCTTCTTTCCAGGCAGAGGGGAAGGAAGATGTAGTTAAGGAGAAAGACAAGATGTGGGTAAGAACGGGCAGGATAGCGGGAAGTATCAATTTTATCATCCTTGAGCATATATTGTCAACACCAGTAGACGTTGAAGAAATGGCATTAAGAGATTGCTTGACACATTCTTCACTAAGGGTGGCAAAATCGAAAGCGGAACAATTAGGCCTGGGAAGACTCGACAGTGCCTGCAGTGTGCGATGCTTAATACAAGGATCTAGAGCTGTAGAGGAGAAAGAGAAATGCTTGTTGAGATCACTTGTATCAACATCCCCGCAAGTAGCTGTTCGAGTTCTACCAATACCTACGGTCCGCAAAAACCTCCAAACGTCTGCAGAGCTTCGGTTAATGAGAGAGTCGTGGAAATGGCGTCTCTTAGCATCCCTACACAGACGGTTGCAGCGATTACGTAGTTTTTTAAAATAATTTAAGTTGGCCTCCGATGGACAACGTTTGTATTTCCTTTTAGCTTTGTCACGGAGAGCCATCACTTTTTTGATTTCATCAGTTAACCATGGCGCTGGTACTCTTTTGGCCTTGACGCGTCGTAGAGGTGCATGTTGGTCATACAATTTTAGTAAAGTTTCCGTGAAACAGCGCACCATTTCATCCACGCTAGTGCTGGAAAAGACTTGGGTCCAATCTAGTCCTTCCGCATCTCGCTGCAATGCCTCCAGGTTAATTCCTTTAAAACTTCGAAGTTGAAGATATTGTGGCTTACGCCTCGGTGCACGAATCCGATAGGAGAGATAAACCAGGTCATGGTAAGAAAAAGAGGCTGTTAGTTGTCCGTGAGTGACAACATTAAGCGGGGATGAGACAATCATAAGATCCAGAAGTGAGGGAGTGCAGTTAGGGAAATGGTGTGTGGCGGAGAGCTGCAATGGCTCCAAGTTATAAGAACTTATGAGGTTAATAAGTTTGAGCGTACGATGATCATTTTTCAGTAAACACGTATTGAAATCCCCCATGATGATTATATGCTCATACAGAGGACATAAGTCACTTAGTACTCTGTCGAGATTGTCAAAATAATCGATAGTGAGGTTAGGACTGTAGAATACCGAGAGCAATAATTTAGTAGTGTTCATTGTAACCTCAATGAATATGTACTCCGCAGATTCGGTATATTCAGAGGGAGATTTACTGACAACCTTATACGAAAGGTGGTTACGTAAGTAGATAGCTACTCCGCCACAGCCTTTTCCGATCCGGTCATTGCGGATGAGCACAAAGCCGGGCAAAGAGTACTGAGTAGACGGGAGAGAGGGTTTGAGAAAGGTCTCAGAAATAAGAAGTGCATCGATAACATCGCCGTCAAAGGATGCCAGAAGATCAGAGTAGTGCCTTGGAACACTTTGGATATTTATGTGCGCAACGTTAAAAACTTAGGTTATCAATAGACAAGTCAAGTTAAGGTTTGGATTAAGCATCACGTACGTTTTAACTACTTAGATGAATCTTATCGTTCTTGGCGTATTTATTATAGTACAGTATTCAATCTCGAGACCTAAACGTGAACCTCTTAACTAATACTCACGTATAATTTTCCCATACGTCTGTCTGTCCGTAATATCGGCATATTTACATACGCCCCTTTGTTTGCGCGTAATTGCTAGCCTGTCCGGTGCTGCAGATATATCGGGGATATTTGTCAATGCTTTCTGCGAAGGGAGCTACTAAATCGGTATGTTTAGTGTTATTAAAGTAGTTGAGCACTTAAAGCAAAACGGAATAATAATGAAGTGGTTTAACCTTTCTTTTTTACGCGCACTTTCAAAACTAAAATAATTATCATTAAAGTTTATTTTTTTTAATAATTTACCAGCATTGGCTATTTTCATTGGATATTTAACCAACAAACAAGTAAGTATAATACATGGTTGAGACTCAGCTGAATATAAGTTGGCATTGTCACCCATGAACGCCATGAACACCAGTGATCAAATGGATTGTCGATGCTCTGTTGGCCATATAAGATGAGAGAAGAAAGAATGAGAGCTTGTTAATCCTTAATTAAAATTCATACAATCAATCGCAATTGGTGAATGATATCTTGGGGCATTTTTTATGGATATGATTTGCAGTAAAATGGCGTCTTTTTTAAGATTCTAACTCCATTCGATTAAAAATTATTTTTTTATTTAATTACTGAATTGTGTCAAAACAATTGTATATAAAAATAATCGTAAAGTCGACAACATTACCCGATTACGCGAAACTACGATGGTAGGACAATCGTCTTAACTGATCATGCAAGGTTTTTAACTCATTCATGGTTAACTAAGCTGTCCGGCATGATTGTTTTTGGTCGCATATCATAGCGCGTGGGCGTAAAAGCCGCCTAAAGCGTTTGGTCTCTAGAACGTAATATAGGAACGAACATACATAAATTAAACAACTTTTACGAATGCAAAATAACTCCTTTGTATCATGCAATTGGGGTTGTTCTATTGTGAATCCAGTAAACAACTTAATATTATATCTGATTGCCATTATGAACAAAAAATAGTCGAGAAGATCCATCTTAGTTACAAAATTCCAAAACACTTTATTTTATCTCGCCTCTGAAAGCAATGATTAATGGTCACTATCAGAGCATTTTCGCTATTTTATTCACGAAGACTTGATACGTTACCCTTGTTCCTTGGTAATAAGAATTAGAATCGCTTGCAAGACACGCCGTCATGATTAACAAGTACATCGCGTACGAAACCCTTTCAGTTGATACGTATTGTTGCTAAGATTTTAAATTAATGAACCGACCTTTGTTAAGAAACAATGGAGTGGAATTAATCTAAGGTTTTGTATTTATTCTGGTGCGCGAAGACTGTTATATTTTAATGGAACTATATGGAAAATAAGACCTTCTTTTTTATGTAAATAGCCTTAAAGAAATGAATGAGCCACCATTTGGTCCCAGGATGAGTGGCTCGTAAGGCCAACATCGAAAATGTCCTTGAGATTAATAAATATAAATGTTACATTAATAAGCATTCGAAAGCGAATCATCACCTACTTAATTTTTTATCATCGAAATTCATTCAAAGTCAAATCATTGAAGTGAAAAATGTTGCAAAAGTGATATTTGTAAACGTAAAAAAAAGTCTCCCGAAGTCGAAGCGAAACAAAGGCGTCAATTAGTAGAATAAAATTGTTGCTAAAACTTTCTGTTTTGTAGTTTTTATCTATGTATGTCTCAATGTGCTACCGATTCGTAGATGTATGCTACGGTTTGCTACGGAGCTACGCCTACGTTCGAATGTCGCGTAGGCGTAGCTTGGTACACGTAGCACAGCGTAGCATAGTGTACGGTGTAGTATGAAAAGATGAATTCACTTTATTTTTCGCACATAAATCGCTCCAATTTCACAAATTTGAAGCATGGCAATAACATTCTATGAACGGTTTTTTTCAGGCAAGCCTATACTGTTATTTTTGTTATTAGAGTATCTTTCTTATGATACCAATTTTTAATGGTTAAAATTAACCATGAAAGCCTTTAGATGGCAAGCTATCAAAGGCGTGTTTATAAATCAAAAATATTTCATAAAAAATAGGTCTCATCTGGATGAAGGTCGATCTTCCACGTATCTTCTACTAACAACAGTTTTCTGATAGACCTTGCTAATGTACATAATAACAGGGAATTGAATTCTTCTATTCTGCGACACCCATCGAAATACTAAGTCCTGGACATCTACCATTTGTAACAGTAAGCCTAAAGACCACGGCTCTGCTTCATCTCATTTTGCACCCGTACTATTCACTATATCGCTCGCACTATCCGTATTTACGGTTCCAAATATCCGAAGCCGAATTCTCTAACCCTTTAATTCAGCTAGTCTTCCATTTAAGCTTCGCTTCTGAGAAATACGACGCCTTAATTTTTTGTTTATTAATTTAAGTAAATGCTCGATTCAGTTAGATCGTAATGTATATGTGATGTCAATATAACATTATATATTCAATTCATGGGTCAAAATATTTATCTACTTAATTCAGAATGACATGAGCATATGGAAAAAATAATATGGAATTTAATTTGTTTATAGAAATAATTTGCTGTATGCTTTACCACGTTTCTAATGCAATTCGTACACAAAATTGTAAACTTTAAATTTAATATATGTCAAATCTCAAAATGTCAGAAACAAAAAAAAATTAGTAAAAATTACAATAATTATATTCAGTATATCATCATTGAGTTATAAACAAAAATAACTGACTTAGTACAAGAGTGTCGTCAAATCGCACTGCGGAAACGGTAACAGTTCACGATGCGATCCTTAAATCACCCTCCAGAGCACGGCGATAGAATAAACCAGGAGAGGCGTTTCGTGCAGTATTAACAACTGGCGACGTGCGCGTTGTCTGTGATATACCGTTAGTGCGTAGTGACGATATGTGGAGATTGCGGTCTAATACATAAACTTGTACGGTTTCTGTGGAACACGATTCCATAGTTTTACAACCGAAGCCAAAAGGGTAAAAATGAATCCTTAAAATTAGGCGTTTGATATAATACTCGTATTCTACTTTTTCACTAAATAATTACATTTAATATCGCTAGGTTGTATGTTACCCATAGTGGTGAGGCGAATTCGGTATTGTTTTAACGTGGTTTTAACTGTAATCACGACAAAAATGGCTACGATCATAAAAGTCTAAATTCGTAGATCTCGTAGTTTCTAGTGACCCTGTCTACGAAGTAAAGGGTCTTGGGTCGATTTCCTGGAATCATCTATGTGGCAGATAAAATATTCATGAGGGTTTATATGATGTCTGTTTAAATTTTTTAGTAATAGAATAGTAAGTAATTATTAATAAAGCCTCGTTCTAATTTAGTCACAAATGTGCCATCCCTGAAGAGTAAGATAGTCACGTCCAAAAAGTCTTTACACCTTTCTAGCCGGAACATGCTGTTAAAACAATAATTATATTATACGGTAGAAACGGTGATGGTGGTGGTACTACTGCAGGTGGATTTTAGGCTCTTTCAACATTAATAAATCGCGATCTGTCATCACTTAGGCCACACGTCGATTCCGTATTCGTTGGATATTCCATTGTAACATTCGGAGAGGGTTATGGGAAGTGGTAGTGGTCGGTAAATATCGTTTTTGAAGTTTTTTCACCGCGGCGTTGGAGTCGTATAGTTTTTAACCGAGTTCAAAAAAGGAAGAGGGTCTCAATTGGACTGTTCCTTTTTTAATTTTGTTACCTCATGACATTGTACTCTGAGAACCAATTTTGTTATATATTTTTAACCACGCTCAATAAAAGAAGTATTCAATCCATGAACTCAATCCGAATGTTGTTTTTGTTTAATTTTGGTACCTTACAACAATTTGGTACCTTACAATGTATTAAATATCTAGATAGAGCGTCGCCCTACAATGAAAACAAAAAAAAACAAGGCAACATTATCAAGCATGTGTGCGTGTAGGCGATGTTTTTCGCGTTTATTTATTGTCTATGTGTGCGTAATCTGTGCGTAATGATATAAAAGTTGTGGCCAACAGTTGGCCACAACTTTTTGACACGTTTTCGCGGATTCGATGTTCCATCTAGATATTTAATACATCTTTGCTTACAACATTGTAATGTGTGAATCGTTTATGATATAGGTATTTTGTTTGAAAACTGTTGCTTGACGTGTGGTCTTATTTTTAACTTTATGCGAGCTGCGTAGAAAATTTAGTATCGTGATTAAGGTTCGTCATAATGTCTTTGTGTGATGTTGTGTCATATCGAAAAATCTTAATGTGGAAACGTAGATTTGTACCGATGAAACGTGAACATTTTTCATATTGCTCATTTAAAATTCCACTATGCATTATCAGAGCCCTTTTGATACGACAATAATGCAACAATAAACATCATTACAGCAAAGATAACTTCCTTTCACGTGACCGAGGTATTTGCCAATCGTTCCGAAGCATCAAAGAGTTCAACTAAAAATATTTGCGCTTTCATACAAATAAACACAAATATACCGTAGTGGCCCAGTCAATACTGCTCGCTTTCAAAAGATTATTTTGGCGAAATAGAAAGCAAATATTCCGTAAGCGTGACCAGGCGTTTGTTATGACACGGACTGTCTTGTGAAATATGACGTTTTATAATTTTTTTATCGACATAAAAGAAGGAAGTTCTCAAATCAATTTTGTTTTTTGTATGTTGTGGTAATTATGAGCGACATCTAACCAACAGTTGAATATGGATTTGTTTTAGTACGAAAGACACTGTAATTTGGAGGTTTCCTAATAAGTTGATAATCAGTGTTTTGACTGTTACTGTATAATTAAAAAAATGGATATACAATTTTATAATAATGTATTGAGTAGTATTTTGGTATTAAGGAAAATGGAATAGGTTTAGGCGACGTTTTGTTCATTACTATATATTACGAGATATCTAAATTTAAACATTTACTTTTTCTTTTCTTTTCTAAGACAGCAATGTATCGTTCATGATTTTTGTTGCTGATGTCCATAGTTACCTCTTACCATAAACTATAATAACCAAATATATATTATAAGAAAATAGAGTCATGCTTGCCAGTACGACAGTTATGTGTTATGATAATTATAGTATTCCATAAATCCCACTTGAACGAAAACTGAAGGTTACACTATTCAAGGAATAAATAGAGTGAAGTTTGAATATCAGACGGAGGAATGGAGCATTGTGTGTGATATGCCACAAATTGGGTACAATTCTGTATGTTTTCTTTAGCTTACCTTAGATATAATACCCATACAAGGAGATATATATACCTAGCTATCTATGTTGACGGCAATTTCAGTTTAGAATATAATAGAAAATATCCATTACGCAATTCTGACAACATCAATCGAAAGTCGAAAAGAACATGATCAATAACTTTTTGTTTTGTTTCTTGCATCTATACTACAAAAAATCTAGGGCCACAACAGCGTATCAAGCCAAGTTTAGCTTTTACACAATAGTACATAACGATATTGTTTTGTTATGTTAGTAGGTAACTTTTTTAGAGGCGACCTTCTCAGTCCTCAGGGGTAGCAACGCATCTGTGACCGAATTGGAACAAGACTCACACTAATCATTACTAACTGGACAATACTAATATTAACTAACAGGACTAACTATCACTAACAGTCCCTGTCCTCACACTTATTAACAAACTAACCAACTTACATTCTAACACCATCTACTAATTGGACTAACCACCCTAGTCCCTAAATTGGGTCTTGTTCTAAGTCGGTCACAATTGCCATGGGCGGCAGCGGAAGGGTGGTGCTGCATGCTCGTTTGCTACCTTAATTCAATAAAAAAAACTTGCATCCATACTACAAAAAATCTAGGGCCACAACAGCTTATCAAGCCAAGTTTAGCTTTTACACAATAGTACATAACGATATTGTTTTGTTATGTCGTAGGTAAATTAATTAACAATCACAACTATGTACCTACAACGATTGCCTAAGAGCTATCATATTACTATTCCTAGAATCGAAGCGAGTTACTAATAATTACTGATAGAAATTGTATATTGACCAACATGACCACGTGCTAATAAATCACACAGTAACTAATATCACGCATTAGGTACGTAAATCTAGGGTACTGGCCACCTAGGGTTGTCGCTCGAGGCAAATTTTATGACACAGCCCTGTATTACAATCGATAGTGTAACATTTGAATTCAATTTTTGAAATACGTATAAAACTGACAATAATAACCATAATTGACAAATGTCAAAAGTTACTCCTTGGATACATTTTACTAAGTCAAATTGTCAACGTTTTTAGAACCTGTTTCATTACTTGTGCTTCATTTTTGGAAAGTCTATTAAATCTAGTAATTTATTTAATCTAGTAGTCTATTAAGTCTATTATCTATTTAATCTAATAAATATTAGTATGGATGGTACGCATCTAACGCTTCACAACGGCACTTCCAATGGGGTTCTCATGTTTAACTGACATGCATGAGGTTAATAAAAATGATACCTTAACAACTTCCATTGTAGTGTGAAAGAAGGACCACTCACTTTTATATTTATAATAAAGCATGAAAATTTAAGTGCGAGCATTGACAACCCTAATGTGATCGCTATTGCACTAATGAAGTACGCTCGTAAATCACACCGGCCGTATATTACTGTTTGCATTGACAGCAGTGTCAAATGCTTTTAACTATGTGACTATATTGTAACGAGCCCAGTCAACATTACGTGTAACTTGTTCACTTCGCTTCGATTCGGAAAACAACAACGGTCAAGTGTGACTCAGACTCGTATATGTAGAGTTCAGGAAGAGTATTCCATGTGAGCGGTATTAATTCTATGTAGTTGGACAATAATAAGGTACAATGCAGACAAACAATTAAACATTAAAAAATTACAATTACAAATACAGGACAATCAGCAATTGCTACTTTTATATAACTAACTTTTTACAAAAAAAATAACCGACTTCAAAATCGAGATAATTCAAAAGCCACTCGCCAGATGTCGCTCAAATAAATGACCTCATGACAAGTACCTACTTTCGTACAAAGTACCTTTCGAACAAAAAAGAATCATCAAAATCGGAACAACCAGTCAAAAGTTATGAGGTAATGAGCATAAATTAAATTCACATTATAGAGAATAATTCAAAAACTGACCGTCAAATGTCGCTCAAATTATAAGATTTTGTGGGACCATACAGCAGTCATTATCATTACCTTTTGAACGGTATAAGAATTATCGAAATCGGTACACCCAGTACGAAGTTCTGAGGTAACAGACATAAGAAAAAAACATACAGACGAATGGGGAACCTCCTCATTTTTTGAGGTTGGCATTTAAAAGCTCTTGGTTCCTAAGCACCATTGTTTATCGCGAATAAAATATAGACACATTTTTCATAATTATTTCGTAATACTGGCATGCAAGTTGCAGCCAGCATAAATTAGTAACAGCGTTTGTACGAATTGTTTGTCGATGTATCAGTGCTCGATTTAAGCTCTTTATTAATATGGACGCACAGCTACAAAATATGGAGGAGTCTTGTCTTTTGATTAGTAACCTTTTATAACTTAAGAGGCTGATAGAGAAGCAGAACTCTTTTTACTTTTACACCTTCTTTGTAGAACCCCATGTCATAGTGCTCTGGGAATATTTCAAAAGAAGCTTGCCCCACAATTTACACGTACGTAGCAAAAATGATCATGCGATCAAAGGATCGTAAAATTCAATTGGTGTAGATGAAATTATTTATTTTTTATTTACTTAAAGTTTCGAGGAACTACTAATGATGTAAGGTTGAAGGAGGCATCATATTTACGTACAATTCCTCGGAGCTCTCACCGTTGTAATGTAGTAGAAAACACAAAGATAACCACGTCGGTCCTACGAATTAGGCGTTCTCTAGGTGATTTTCATAATTTGTCACCTCCATTTTGCACACGCGCCTAGCACGGTCTTGTCTAGTGGTATTACAGAGTCGATATGAATTTATGGGCGCCCACCCAGATTCAATGTTGAGTAATTTACTATTAATGTGCCTTTGTCGCGACGCTTTCGGTTTGTGTTACTATAAATGTATTGAATAATTTATTTACAATTAAATACATAATTGAAACAATTAGGTAAGATACAAAAAATAACTTAACATTACATAAAAATATTATGATTACTGATAATATGTATTATTTAGCTGCTATTAAGTTCAGAATTGCACCTAATACAGCGTATAAAATAACTTTGGAAAATGAAACTATTGATATGAAACTATTGTTATTGTAAGGGTAATTTTGATCTACACAAAATGCAGAAAGCGTGATGAGATCAAGGGTTATCGTTAGGGAGTTTAATTAAACTATTCTTTTGGAAAACTTAAAGCTTCCTGGCTTTTAAGTTTTTATAAAGTTGTAAGTTTAAGTTGGTTATTAAGTCGATGGAATTTTAGTTAACTTATGTTACTCAATAAATTGTGTGTTTGTGATCAATATAAGTGTGTGGACTGGGCCACGATGATGACGTAGGTGGTGTAGAAGCTGAGGCAGGAGAGCGGCAGCGCCACGTCGACGGTCACGGCGCGCCACAGCGAGAAGATCATTGCAGATCAATATAAGTGTGTGGACTGGGCCACGATGATGACGTAGGTGGTGTAGAAGCTGAGGCAGGAGAGCGGCAGCGCCACGTCGACGGCCACGGCGCGCCACAGCGAGAAGATCATTGCAGATCAATATAAGTGTGTGGACTGGGCCACGATGATGACGTAGGTGGTGTAGAAGCTGAGGCAGGAGAGCGGCAGCGCCACGTCGACGGCCACGGCGCGCCACAGCGAGAAGCGAAGCGGCCGCAGCCGCAGCACGCCCGCCATGTCGCGCAGCTTGTTGCGGACTGCCGAGTCTGACATTATACACGGGTTAAAAAGTTTTGTATTGCGGCGTGTGTGTGTTTTTTTTTACAACTAATATAAAATGAATAAAAATATCATATTTATTTTTTAGTTTACAACACGACATGCGTCAGGATGCCCCCCTTATGCCCCCCCTTTGGATTAAATTATTTTTTGTCACGAAAGTACATATTTCCTTCTATTATTTCCGTTATGGTAATCCCTAATTTACTTTCAGCAACAAATACTGTAAAGTAAGATAGTAAAGCTTTAATTTAAAGTTAACAAGGAAAAATGTTAATTAAATTTAAAATATCATATTCAATAACGTACCGTACCTTGAGAAAAATACAATGCGTGTGAGAGGCGTACTTTCATCTTTTCCATTTCACTATTAATTAGTTCACCAAATATGCCAGGGATCACTGGCGTTATCGTAGTAATCAATCCGTGAAGAGCAACTAGAAATGATTCCTGTAACAGGATAAACTTTATTATTTTTATACAAGTGGCCTAAGTATCCAGATTGTCCTGAACAAAAGCCTCATCGGAGTCCCTGGATAAGTCTGATCTGAGTACATCAGAAAAATGGAAAACTAGACTTTTATAGTGCCAAAAAATACAATAAAGCTGTATGTTTGTCCCTTTGTCTTTGTTTTCTCAGAAACGGATTAACCGATTCGGGTGTGGTTTTCATTGTGTGCTAAGCTTTACTTATAGAATAGTGTTTGGTTAATTTCGATCCGTTCATAAATAAATAAGGAATTTTGTGTTCCAAAATATTGTGTCAGTTTGAAAATTGCGCCAAACAATTTTGGAATGTGGATGCCAAGGGACTGGTTCCCAAAACGAAGCACGGCCGGTTTACTAGTGAATTGGTATAAATTACCCAAAAAATTAAGTAGGTTTACCGTTATATACTTAAATTAAAGTAAATATGGACTTACCACAGCATTTTCTGGTTTCATCCAATCGTGTTGGAAGAATACTATGACGAAAATCGCTGGTGCAGCAAGGCCTACAAAGGTCTGGTAAAAAGATGTATACTTTGTTATATTAAAGGCGTTCTCGGGTACAGATAGCTTATTCGTATTAAAGCTAGGTTAAATATAAATTAATGGAAATCAAAAACACTTATACGTAAAATTATGTGACAATGCAATTTACCAACAATATCGACGAGTCTCCGTAACAGCGTAGGTTGAACAAGCGTTTGTATGTATTCAAGTGTTTTTGAATGCTTCCAATTAGTTTATGACTATCTTGAACGTTACAAATATCTAAAAGTTCTCGTTCTAATGACATTCTAAGACCTTTGATACGAGTCCACAACAATTCAGTCATCATGATTCTAGTAAAATGCAACAAGGGTGGACTTAATACAAGAATTAGTATTCTTGAAGCAGACGCAATATCTCTAATCATATAAATTGTACTTAATATAAAAAGTACGTTATAAACTTGAACGCAGACAAATAAAGAAAAAGAAATAGCGCCGTCGAATCTATTCACCGTGTAACTCGACGATTTATCAATTATATTTAAGCTAGAATAAAATTTATAAAAGTGTTCACCATTGCTAATTATAGATACAAAGAAAATAAGGCAAAATTCAACACGTTTATGAATATTCAATATGGCTTCCATGGTTTGCACGTTCAACGGAGTTTCGTATAAAATGTACATGAGATATACGAAGAAAAATACGTAGTACAACCAAATAACGCGTAGTACGATTCTCTGTGTTGTAATATTTGAGTAAAATCCTTGGATTAATCTAAACCACATTACAACGTTCACGAGAATATCAACATTTTTATATGATTTTATGCCTTTCATTGTTTCGGTTTGAGAAATATACAGTAATTCAGTTTGTTCAGTTAACACTGGTGCCGTCCAACCTAGCAATACTTAGTTATTGATTAGTGAACAGCTATTGTGTTGTATGGTACTGACGATAAAATCTTCATATCGGTAAAAGTAAATCTAGCCGATACACAATCTACACTTCAATTTATATACTAACTTTCACCATGTATATCATGAACTAGTTTTTGCTCAAGACTTTGCCGTTTCGGAAACAATAGAATACCGTTCAATTATCCCGCACCATTTTACTGGTTGTAAAGTATCCCATCCCAGGTCAGTTCATAGTTTACTAGTGAGCCGAATTTTATCGAATGTTGATGCGTTAGTGGAGTGCCGTAAGCTTTTAACCTCGGAATCCAGGGACTATGAATGAATCTTCATAAAAACTTTTAGACTGTATTTCAAAATGCACAAATAGAAAAGTAAAAAAAAATACCGATCTTTTTTTATTTTTTTTTATCTTTGTTAGTAAGTTTGTGACCGCATAATTGATCGGTAAATTATTTTTTTTTTAACTTTTCTATTTGTGCATTTTGAAATACAGTCCAAAAGTTTTTATGAAGATTCATTCATAGTCCCTGGATTCCGAGGTTTTGCCATTTTTATGTCTTACGGCACTCCACTACGTACTCGTATATTTATGACGACTTTTATATGCCATATTTCGGAAGTTATTCATTCTCAAGTCTTGAGTTAGGGAAAGATTTCGGTCCTATTATAATTTTAAGGGATTATTAATGAGATAAAAAATATTTTGTATTTTTTCCAGGTGCTCAAACAATTTCTCAGCCAAATTTCGTCTAAAGGAGATGTTTCAAATCCGGCCCACAATATGTACAGTACCTCGAAAAATCGAGAAAAATTCATGGAATTTGGGAAAAATAAAGATAAATTGCTTAAATGCATACTTTTTTGGTACAAATTTTGTATTTATAATTCATTTTTATCAATTTTCAACATGGCGTCTTGCCAATTTGTCATTGATCATAGATCGCGAACTATCTACTGTCACTTTAAATGACAGAATTGTAGGTACATATGTCAAACTTCTATCAAATTAACCAACATGACGTGTGATGACAGCTTACCGCCATGACAGACTTTTGTTTTTGTGTTGCAATTTTAAGTGTACATTTTTGTGTTATTCCACAAAACTAAAGCAATTTAAAGGAATTGGATGATTGAAAACTGTTTTAATTGTGTTTCTCCATTTTTTAGTATGGTGTACAAAGTGGTGGCCGGGGCTCCATACATTTTGAAACATCTCCTTTGAACCATGGAATAAGCGAGAAAAAGTGGCAGATAGACCATAATGTTAGTATGGACACACGACCTGTGGGGTGGATTAATTTATTAACATTGCTGTGACAGGTTTTACTAAATTAATGGTCTGAGGATCTACATGGCGCAGTGGTTACCATTGGATTGCTGTTCAGGGATTTCTGGGTATGATCCCCAATGAGGCGAAAATTTTAATGACTAGATTCAATTTCTGGTCTCAGTCTTGGTGTGTATGCTTGGTGAGTTAGGGGTGAGTAGCCCTCTTTAATCAATAATTATTTAAAAAATGTATCAGTCGAATTACAGGACGATATTCAGTCGACTCAGGGTACGATGACAGCAGTTTAAGTTGGAGACGTTAGGTTAGACATGGGGTTCTTGAAACCAGTGTAAAAAGAGTTCTTGTCTCCCCTGGTGTTGTTTGGGTCCATAGACGACGATGAGCACTTAACATCAAGTGGCTCGTCTACTTTTAGGGCAGCCCTTCTGGCTATAAAAGCTTAGTTCTGTTTACATTATTAATTGGTTTAGGTTTTAAAATGTTTGTAATTTTATTTAAATTGCAGTTGATTTTATTGTAAAAGACGGAAACCAAAAAACTTTCAATTAACCGTTGGTGAAATAAGCGATTATAATTAGATACCAACCCCGCGAGACAGAACTCCGCGAGTATATTATGTTTTGACCGAGATACTCGTATGTAGACTGCGCATATGTTTATTATACTCCGTTCCGTTTCGATCTGGAATTCATTATAATTGGCTGAAAAACAAATGTCAGCTTTCCGCCTATGTAATGAAGGTAGATTTAAGATTGACGGCGGGATCTTAAAATGCCTTTAGTAAATTTTGCTTACAAGCTGAGTTGAACTATAAGCACAGGTAATAAGTTTGGTTTTGGCGGGAAGTGGCAATTCCATAATATGCTTGGCGGCTCGAGTCGTTCCGATTTTTTACACAGGTACCTGGTACATATTTGGACTTTTAGAACTTTGCATTTTGACTCCATGCTTCGAAATGAGTCTTGAAGCAAACTACTAAGATTCAGCCTCCATACATATACTTAATCGTTTTGAAATATTCTTCCTTTAACACCATAACCGTATCTCGTGTCAATTGATTGTTTAAAAAAAACGGGATTATTTATACATACCATTTATTGGGAACTCCCAGGAAGTAGTAGGTAGTGGTTTAAATTATAAAAATACTATGTCTTTCATTATGTTTTTATTATAATATTAGTAGGATTAACACAAAAAATGTGTAACTTGTATTTTATTTGTTACAAACAATAAATCATTAAACGTCATGTTTATGTAACATTTTGGTGTACAATAGGTAAATAGGATTTTGTTGTTGTTGTTTGTGGGTGTAATATATTATGGTGAAACAATTTTCAATTATTGTGACAGTCACAAAACCATGATCTCTGTAAATTTTTAATAAAAGGAAATGGTACTATAACAATTACAAATACACCCTTATTGACATATTTTTTTTTTATTAAATTGCGTGTGTGAGTGTGTGAGGGAGAGAATCTTTGTATCATTATTTATGTTTGTGACATGCTATGTATTGAAATATTTAATAAATAGTATCATTGTAGATCAATATAAGTGTGTGGACTGGGCCACAATGATGACGTAGGTGGTGTAGAAGCTGAGGCAGGAGAGCGGCAGCGCCACGTCGACGGCCACGGCGCGCCACAGCGAGAAGCGAAGCGGCCGCAGCCGCAGCACGCCCGCCATGTCGCGCAGCTTGTTGCGGACCGCCGAGCCTGATTACACAATGTTTTCATATTATCTCAAACTCAAATAAATAGTAGCTTACTCATTTTAGCATAAAAAAGTAGAACGTCGGAATTAGAGATAATAAACTACAGTTTTGTATATACCTACTTCCATTTTGGCATTCCGAAACTATAGTATGATTTTTTAGAATAGAGTTAACTACAAAACAAATCACTGAGTTTCCGAAACATCACATTTCCACAATGTTACACGCGTTAAACAACTTACAAACAATTCAATCGGTTCACTCGGTATATCGCACTTTGTTTTACACTAAAAACTGCTTTGAATTTACAACTGAATTTATTTTGTGCAAATCCATGACAACTTCACTTTTCACAGATGAATCATTTAAAACAAGAACTTGAAATGTTTGACATTTTTTTCGATACATACATGTGTAATGTCAGTGTTTTATTGACTACTATGACTTTGACAATTATTAGCCAAGTTTTGTAGTTAACGTTCTTCTAAAAAACGGACTATACACTTAATAGTTTCATAAAATTCCTAACTTTTTATATCAGTCAAATGTCAAAAAAAGGTTTTTCGCGATTATTTCGTTTTCTTTTGTTCAAAATTCCAAATGCCTTCTATCAAATTGTGGGGCATAAAATTATCGACTTATTTCATTAAAAGCATTTTCTATTACAATCAACCAACTTCAGCTTCAAAATATTGGGTATGGATATACATATAATGTATCATACAATATGTAGTAAAATACAATCCTTGAGTGAGGCGCACTTTCATCTTGTCGATTTCATTATTGAGAAGCTCACCAAATATGCCAGGAATCATTGGCATTATTATGCTAATCACCGATTGCATACTGATGTTGATTATGTCCTGTAACAACACAATCTTGAATTTTATTTTAATTAAAAAAATATTTAATTTCGCATAGCAACACCTTTTTTATCAATTTAACGCAGAGTATTGCTTTACTTATCTACAAAAAATACCAATTACAGTTATCCAATAAATATCTAGGTATTACAACTATTTCTAAAAAATATTGGCTGGCTGACCCTTTAGTGGTGGAGAATACTCCACCACGCTGCTCTAAGTTTTCATGCCACCCGAAATACTCTGACATGGCTTAACGACTGCCATCTATTAATAACAACTGGGATTGACGTCTTTACATGCCCTCGGAAGCATGGCAGCGGCCAAGAAATCATCCAAATTTCAGCTTTTTGGAAATTTACAGGCAAAATACAAATAAACGTACGGGAAAATAATACAGGCAAATAAACGTACAGGCAAATAGATAACCTGGCAACTATAAAAAAAATTAATTGTTTCTACTAAATATCTGCCACTTTTTAACATCAAACAGTGCAGTTTTCGCACATGATATAAAATACCGAAGTAGATGAATAGTTGTTAGTGCAACATTATTATTCAAAGACATTATATTTATGAAACATGGACTTACCACAGTAAATTCTGGTTTTGGCAAAATGCGTTGGAAAAGAAATAGAATGTAAAAAGCTGGTACACCTAGGGCCACTAAACTCTGAAAAAAGGATATATTTTTTACTTTATTATTATTTTTGGTTATAACCGTATAATAACACATTCTTATTTTGTGAAGTTATTTGAATAGAAATTGAAAATACTTAAAATTACATGCGTTATAAAGAAATTTACCAATAATATCGACGAGTCTCCGTAACAGCGTAGGTTGAACAAGCGTTTGTATGTATTCAAGTGTTTTTGAATGCTTCCAATTAGTTTATGACTATCTTGAACGTTACAAATATCTGAAAGTTCTCGTTCTAATGACATTCTTAGACCTTTGATACGAGTCCACAACAATTCAGTCATCATGATTCTAGTAAAATGGCCCAAGTTTGGACTTCGAATTAAAATTTGTATTCGTACAATATACATAATACTTCGATTCGTATAATGCAGAGTTAATATAACGATAAAATTAAAAACTTGAAGGCAGACAAATACAGAAAAAGAAATAGCGACATCGAATATATTTGTTCTGTAACCCGACGATTTATCAATTATATTTAAGTGAAAATAGAATTTATAAAATTGTTCACCATTGCTAATGATAGAAATGAAGAAGATAAGACAATAATCAATGCATCTATAGATGTCGAATATGTATAAGTTTTGCCTGGCCAACAAGAAGTTATATAAAATGTATATGAAAAGTGAAAAGAATAATATTAGGTACAACCAAATAATGCGTAATACGATTCTGTGTGTTGTAACATTTGAGTAAAATCCATGGATTAATCTAAACCACATCACAACGTTCACGAGAATATCGACATTGTTATACGTTTTTATGCCGTTCATTGTTTAGGTTTTGGAAATAAAATATGAATTATAAGTTAAAATACGTGTCGTCCAATGCAGAGATACTAAGTCATTATTGAACAGAGAATTTTTACCGTGTATATTAATGGTATGTTTACGATAAAATCTTCAAATACATAATTGTTGGGTATGTAAAGCGTGCCGATAAACAATCTACACCTCGATAAAGCCTTTAGG
Source organism: Hesperia comma (assembly GCA_905404135.1). Lineage (NCBI taxonomy): Eukaryota > Metazoa > Arthropoda > Insecta > Lepidoptera > Hesperiidae > Hesperia > Hesperia comma. Next base: position 11,795,875 of record FR990034.1, read on the forward strand.
TTTGTACTATTAACAAGTTTTTCCTTACGGCTTCGCTGCTTCGGAAACGACAAATCACCGGTATAATTATTTATCCCTTGGCAACATATTCCTTACGCATAGGTACTATACTTGCGCACAGCAGCAGACGTGTTGTAAAGAACTTAATTTTTACTTCCAATAAAATAAATAGTTAATAACGGTTCAAATATCTGCTATCCACAGAATATTTGAATATTTATGTTTCAAGACACAACATCAGAACCTACGATGGTCAATACTGGTTATGATGGGCAGGTCAATACTGGTTTCGCAAATTTTAATGTTACCAAAGCCAATATATTTATTAACAGTTCAATTACTCCCAACCGTAGTTCACAGATTAAAATAAAACTTGAAATCAAACTTTTGAAAATTCGGCAAAGAGGCAAATTTTGTTAAAATGACTGGTTCTTTTTACGTATATAACGCGGCTTATATGACTGGCGGTTAAATGACTGGCTCTCTGGTTGGGGACGATGAAACATGCGTTTCAACGTTTCTGGGATTGAGTTCTGGCAATGTTTTGTATTGCGAAGTACTCTTTTTTTTGTATTGAATTAAGGTAGCAAACGAGCTGATTTACAAAGTTTAACTTCACTTGGTAAAGTTAAACTACTAGTTCTCATTGTTTGTCGTAAAAATTGGACAAATAATAATTAGATTTTCATTCATTTAACGTCACGGGAAAGTAGTGGCTTAAATAATAGAAATACATTTTTCTTTCAGTGTCTTATTAACAAATGTGTAATGCAAATCAAAATTAAAGCGTCCAACGAATGTTACTTAAGTATGTGTGACACAGTGAAAAAAAAACTCAATCAATTTCATTCCTTCAATTATTGTTACCACCAGACCATGACACCGATCTTTGCCAAGGTTTTGGTTAAAAGAAGTAATTGAAACTTACAAAAATACCATAATTAACAAATGTTAACATTCAAGAGCTTTTATATTTTTAGATTTATATTTTTAAAATATTAAGTAGTATATAAGTGTGTGGACTGGGCCACAATGATGACGTAGGTGGTGTAGAAGCTGAGGCAGGAGAGCGACAGCGCAACGTCGACGGTCACGGCGCGCCACAGCGAGAAGATCGTTGTAGATCAATATAAGTGCGTGGACTGGGCCACGATGATGACGTAGGTGGTGTAGAAGCTGAGGCAGGAGAGCGGCAGCGCCACGTCAACGGCCACGGCGCGCCACAGCGAGAAGCGAAGCGGCCGCAGCCGCAGCACGCCCGCCATGTCGCGCAGCTTGTTGCAGACCGCTTCACCTAGGGTTGCCATCTTTTATTATAAGAAATAAAACATAACAAATCTCTTTACAAATTCGATTTTAAGGGAAGTAAATAAAGATTATGGACTTATAAAAAATATTTTGAAATTTTAAAAATATATTTTTGGTTCTTTTTGTAGCATATAACAAATTATTCAAGCGACTGGCATTGTAAATATTGTTGAAAAAAAAATTTTAGTATATATTAAAATTTTAGTATGTATTTCAGCGTCCTCTGTTAGTCTTTAAAATTTTAGAGCACGCCTTCAAGATATTGAACACAATACAATGATAATACATCGACGAAAATATTTTAGTAAAGGTTGTAAACGTCATTCTTAACTAGTCGTTAACGACTAGCTGTGCATACTCACACAAAATAATATTATGTAACTGGAACATATAACATGCTAGCCGTGTAGAAAACATCGAAAGCGTGATGCAGGTGTGACGTAACCTCACCACGTGACTTATATTCGCTATAGTTAAGCACAGCAAGGCACAATAAATACGTTTCTTACCTGAAGCAAAATACATTCGTTTTGCGAGAAATACTTTAATCTTATCCATTTCACTATTGAGAAGCTCACCAAATATGCCAGGAATCACTGGCATTATTATACTAATCACACCTTGTAAAATGATGTACATTACATTCTGCAACAAGAGAATTATGAATTTAATAAATATTTTGTTGAAGTGTACGCATGTGATATTAATCGGTTTGTACGTAGGTCACACTAAAAGTTTTGCATAACTTAAAAAAGCAACATGTTATAACCTAAATATTATGTTTATTGCTTTTCAAAATACTTTCCTTTGCATTTAAAATTTTTTTTTTCATGCGATTGAATCATTTTTTAAAACAGGAGGGCCACAGATCTGAAGGCATATTATCTACGTGCTGATTGAACGCTATCCCTGCCTCTTCGGAGTTGGTAAAAGTGAAACCTCTCATCAAATCATTGATTTTGGGGAAAATACAGAAATCACAGGGTATGAGGTCGGGGCTATGTGCAGGATGGGTAACGAGTTATACTTTTTCGGAAACTAAAAATGACTTTGTTTTGTTGGCCGTATGTGAAGAAGCGTTATCATGATGTAGGAGAACGGGGCTTTTGATCGTCTTTCGCGAACTTTTTGTAACACCCTGGGTAAACAAATGCTAGAATACCACTCGGCTTTAACACTCTTTTGATCTTCAAGTGGAATTGTGCAGATGGGACTCGTGGCTGAGAAGAAAAACGCGATCATTTTTTTACCAACGTTTCTCGATTGCCTCACTTTTGTTGGCCTGTTCTCATTTTCAAACACCCATTCACAAGATTGCTGTTTTTTCTCGGGTTCAAAACAATAAATCCACGTTTCATCTCCTGTGACAATGTCATAAACAGCATTAGAATTTCCGTGATCGTACATCAGTAGCATCTGTGAGCACCATTCCACGCGAGCCCGTTTCTGCTCCGTTGTCAGTTCATGACGTATCCAACGACAACAAAGTTTCCGAATTTTTAATTCTTTGCGTAAAAGTTTCTGAATTTGGCTCATATCAATCCCCAATAGCCCTCAAATTGTCTCATAGGTAATCCGCGGGTTTTCTTCCATTAGCCGCTTAACAGTAGCCACATTATTGTCGTTGACGGCAGTTGAAGGCCACCCTTCACGAAATTCGTCATGTAAAGAAACCCGACCTCTCTCAAATTCAGCAAACCATCGTCTCACGGTGCTCAAACAAGGTGCTTCTCTTCCAAAAGCATTTTGAAGACGAGCTGCACAGTCTTGCGCCGAGAGAGAACTTTTAAAATCATAAAAAATCATCGCTCTAAAATCTTTTCGACTTAATTCCATTTTCGTTGCGTACGTAGAACTTTGATGTGTGATAAAAATTAATTGACAAATGATTTCTCGCCAATTTTTTATTTTTAGTATTTACCAAGAAGGTTGCAACGTTTTAAAAAATATAACATTCGAAATTCAAATAGTTTTGATTAGCTAGAAGTGCAAAACTTTTAGTGTGACCCATGTATTTGTTCACCAAATGCATAGACGAAAAAAAAGTGTGGATCTCAAGGCTTAGTGATCATCGTGGTATATTTGAGATAGTCGAGAAGGTGGGATTGTATGTGGCACAAGAATATTTTGCCCAGCAAAGTTATTTACGACGGTAAAAAAAGAGAAAACCATCACGCAAGGCGAGACAGAACATACTCGTAGCATCATTCTGACTCTTTTTTTTCACTGGCGTAAGTTACTTCCTTCTTGGGTGGGTGCGATAGATGACATCCATAATTGTTATACTCTTTTACGTCTTTGATCGAGACTGGTCATACGCAAATAGCGAATACCAACATTGATTACCTACACAATAGGCTCATGTAACTTGTTATAACTGAAAAACATTGTTATAAATGAAATATATAAATTTGTCTTACCACATTTGTTGCTTGGAAGAATGCTAGCAGGTAAAGAGCTGGTGCTGCGAGGCCCACGAAACTCTGAAAAGAAATGATTTTGGGTTCAAAGATATTACCTACTCGCGTCATTTTAAAAACTTAGCCGACGTAAGTTCTTACGCTTTTCTTAAGGGTGAAACGGATTAGTCGTAGAGACTATCGATCGACGGGACTAATCGATTCCACCATCGGTCGATGCCGTTGATCGACGATCAATCGATTGGTCTGGTAACACCCTTAGAGATTTTTAAATATTTTACATAGTTTCACGACTTGCTGATTACTTGCTAGTGTTTTGAATAAAAAACAAGTAAATTAGTTTTTCTAAAACAAAAACCGACTTCAAAATAAATAAGTAGAGATAATTAAAAAAAAACTAGTCGTCAGATATCGCTCAATGAGTAGAGGATTAGATGTGATTAGAGAACGAGCAATAGTTTTTGAAAAAAAATAGAAAAATCGGGATACCCAGTCGAAAGTTGCGACCATAAAATAATTTGGCATTATATAGAATAACTCAAAAACTTCTGATGTCACTCAAAATTAAACAAGACCGAACGACAATCACTACCTTAGAATAAAAAACAAAATGTTCTAGATCGGTTTATGAAGTGATGATGATGATGATGATGATGATGACAAAGTTATGAGTACTCTTGTACACATTTGTTTAATTCCAACGATTTGTTAACAGACGTTAGTAAAATTTTCGTACGCAAATACTTAACGTTTAAATAATAATAATTATTATGTTATAAGTAATATTTTATAATTTACCAATAATATTGATGAGTCTCCGAAACAGCGTAGGTTGACCAAGCGTTTGTATGTGTTCATGTGTTGTTGAATGCTTCCAATTTGTTTATGACTATCTTGAACGTTAGCAATATCTGAAAATTCTCGTTCTAATGACATTCTTAGGCGTTTGATACGGGTCCACAACAATTCGATCATCATGATTCTAGTAAAATGCATCAAGTTTGGACCATGTATTAAGATTTGTACTCGTACCATGAACATAACACCTCGATGGGTATAGTATAGAGCGACAAAAATTAGTAAATTAAAAATTTGAATGATGACAAACAAATAAATAGAAATAGTTCCGTCGAATTCATTAACTGTGTAAAGGACTGCGCACATTACAACGACTCCACGCCAACGCGGTTACGGAGCAACTCAAATGTAAGCATTCAATTATGATCCTTATATCTTAGGCGTCACGGTTGAATTTCTAGTGTGAACGGCGTCGGTGAGCAGAGGGTGGGGAGTAGTCCACGTTTTCTAAGTGTACACTCGAAATTCAACCGTAACGCTTAAGATATAAAGATCATAATTGAATGCTTACATTTGAGTTGCTCCGTAACCGCGTTGGCGTGGAGTCGTTGTAATGTGCGAAGTCCTTAACTCAACGACTTGTCAATAATATTTATGCGATAATAAAATTTATAAAAGTGTTCACCATTAGTAATTACAGATACAAAGAAAGTTATACAAAAATCGATACTTCTACTTATATTCAATACCAGGAATGTTCGTTGTATATTCCATTCATCTCCATATAAAGTATACATGAAAATTGCGAAGAACAATACATAGTACAACCAAATAATGCGTAGTACAATTCTGTGTGTTGTAACATTTGAGTAAAATCCTTGGATTAATCTAAACCACATCACAACATTTACGAGAATATCGACATTATACAATTTTTTGCCGTTCATTGTTTAAGTTATGGAAATATAATCCTAATTTTGTGTAATACACGTGTCTTCCGATGCAAGAGTACTAAGTTATTGATCAATAAAGAATTATTACCATATTGATATGTTGACGATAAAATGTTCACATTAACGTGGGTTAGTAAATGCCAGATAAACTATCTACACTTGGGTAAAGCTTCTAGATAGGTATAGATAATACACGGTGGTAGGTTAGTAACGTTAATGGTATGATTATGTCGTGATAAGTTCAAGTAAATTAATGGTCTGAAGACTCATATGCCGCATTATTTTCCACGACAAACTGGCGTTTGAAGTTCCCTGCGTATGTTTCCCAGGGTGACGAAAATATTAACTAGACTAGATGACTCGGCAGACGTTGTTCTGCAAATCTGTATTTTATTAATATCTCAGATTCAACGCGGCGTATCAAGAAGAAATATACACCCTTTTTAAGTTAGACCTCCAGCAATAAACTTGTGATAACCAAATAAAATTTTATCCAGTAGTTTTTGCGTGATACCCGGAATAATATAGGATGGACAAAAATTAAAAACAGATAATATTTTTGGCCCTTTAAATTTGTCGTCTGGCCCACTATAAAGACCTACATCTCACGGTTATGTATTGATTAATCTCTTCTCATCGATTTTGAAGTCGGTTTTTTTGTTAAAAGTAAGTTATTAAACACTTAATAGTGATTATTATAATATTATGCACTTTAACTTAAAAATGGTTAATGTGCATATTGACGTTGTTTGTATTTGTGGAATAGAGTGAATTCATTTTCATCTTCATTATATAGTTTCATTAATTTATATTATGAAAACGGTTGGTACTAAGGCATTAAATGCGACCGAGCAATATTCAGTCTCAATCAAATTTTTGTAAGATCTGAAACATTCATGAGGAATGCGCATGAGATACTGAATATATTGTCATCGGCATTTCGATACTTACAGCTTTATAGCAATACCAACACTACTACACACTCATAAGCCTCACATTACCAGTGTCGTGGGTGCCATGGTCAGCACACAAGACAAAGATACACACCCAGACCAAGAACGGAAATTTCCGTCTTGTTGCGAATCGAACCCAGGACCCCCAAGGGTCCTGGGCAAAACAGCAGCAGTCGCCGAGGATATAGATTTCCATTCTCCGCTAAAAACAACTTTAATTTGTTTATTCACAGTTAAATATAGTTTGTGAGCAAAATTTTTAGGGCATTTTTAGATCCCGCTGTCAATCTTAACTGTACCTTAACCGCATAGGCGTAGTGCTCCCCTACACTCCCCAAGGAACATACATGCCAAATTTCAGCTTCTTCCGTTCAGTAGTTTCGGCTGTGCGTTTTCTGTCAGTCAATCACTCAGTAACGCAAGAGTTTTATGTAAATTAAAATTCGTTAATGATGTTCCCATTTTATTGTTTTTCGAAAGCTTTTGCTATTGACGACCCGGATGGCGCAATGGTTAACACGCCGGATCGCTGTTCCGAGGGTCCTGGTCCTGGGTTCGATTCCCAGCGAGGCGGAGATTTGAATGATGATTTTAAATTTCCGTTCTCGGTCTGCGTGTGTGTCCTTGTCTAGTGTGATGTCCATAGCACCCACGACACAGGGAAACTTAGTGTGGGGCTGTGAGTGTGTAGTGTTATTTATTTATAGCTGGAACTAGGTTTTGTTGAAGTACCTAATTTTTTACCCGAAAATAAATGAAAAAACTACGTTATTCCAATGCACAAAGCTAACCATTCCAATTCCAACGAACGGTATGTCACAACTAAGCCACTCTAAGCTCATTCTCAGTTGGCTGTCGCGCGCTGCCATTAAAACACGCAGGATCGCTGAAATCCCACCCATTCGCTTGGATTTTATAACTTGAATACATAATTTATAGCCCGGTTTTGCTAGATGTGGAAACTAGTTATTCGTACTCCTGAAATACTTATTTCAAGATGTTTGGGAAAGCGGTCTTGTAAAACAGTATGAGAACTGTGTAAGGGATGGAATACTGACCCAAATTTTAATAGTTTTGTATCAAAATAATTTGATAAATTTGTTATATCAAATTAATACGTAATTTAATCAATTATTTTAATTTACACAAATATAATATGAAACAACGTATAAATTTTATTAAAAAGTTATGCATTTATGAATTAGAAGGAATTGGGATTTTTGCAATCTAAAATAATACAATTGCGATAATCCTATCTTTAATTCAGTTATTTATGCGTTATATTTTTTAGAAATTTTGTCGGTCTTTACGTCAACCGCATCAAATTTCGTTTCGGAACTGGTCGCGGATGGCTACTCCAAAACATCCTCGTCATTTAAATATTCATCGACTGTTTAATACCCAAGTCAAGTAATGTACAAGTCGCTTTTTTACATGTTTCTTAAATATGTGTATTAGGGAACTCCGTTCCATATTTAAAACCATCATCAAAACATTATATTCTCACGCGTCACCAAATCCAGCATTGATTTGAAAACGTCACCCGTGTAATCTCAATAAGATTGATATGCCCATTATTGTATTCCAAATAAGACCAAATCCAATTTAACTTGAGCCTTATCATCAAAACAGACCTTCATAAATGCGGGCCCATTACTGAAATTACCTATCCAGTAAACGTTGAACTAGAATAGGATATGGGGTTCATTACAACAGCAGTCCAATTAATACTGGACGTTAGTATGACTGAAATCAGGGAGCCAGTATACCGTGTACTTTATTGTCTTCAGCTTTCGTACGCACACAGTGTCTACCTATATTGGACGTTACGTTATTCAGTGCAAAATATGAATAATTCATATAATTCCATACAGATGTCACTCGACTTGATGCCATGTCGCATTATTCACAATTTGCAAGCGATATCTTAATAATTCGTTTTTCGTATCATCACGTGTTTCATTTTACATGCTTGTTGTTGTTTAATATTAATAGGGTTGTTTGAATATCGATATATTATTATATTTTTTATGGAATTAAGAGAGCAAATCAGCATGTAGCACCACCGCTGTGCCGCCCAAGACTAGGATGGTTAGTTTAGTTTTAGAAGACGGTGTAATATAGGTAACATTAGTTGGTTAAGTTTTTATAAGTTTGATTACTGGGACTATTAGTGATAGTTAGTTCTGTTAGTTGTTGTTAGTTAGTCTAGTTGGCAGTTGTTAGAATGATTCTGGTTATAATTCATAGAAGCGTTGCTACAATTGAGAACTAAGTTGAAAGTTAAGAGTGTAGGTACCTAATTACAAGTTAATACGACGCACCAGTTTAACGCGTAACTTAAACGGTGATAGTCTCTAGGATTGGAGGAAAAAACACAGGGAAGTGATAAACTAAAAGCAACGAAAATTTTTTCTCTATCTCAGTAGTGCAGTAAAAGAATTTATTCAAATTAACTAATTTTAAAAATGAAACGCTAAAAAACTTTAAAAATTAAAAAATGTATACAGCGTTGTTATCAAAATGTTACGCCTTAACCTTTTAAATGAGCGAACAATAAAATTTCCTTATAACAATAACACGGATTACATAAACAAATAAAACCGGGCAAATCGCCATTAAAATATTTTATCTGTTATGAATATAATCCCAGTTTTATTGCCATCTTAAATTTGAACAGTTTTAAGGGCAATAATAAAGATGGTAGGTATAAAATCTTTGGGGCCCTTAGAAAGGATTATCTTTATCCGCCATTTTTTATGAGTTTTACTCCTAGCAATGGAAACTTTTTAACTATCAGGTGTTTTTATAATCAGAATTATCATTAGTCTGGCAATTTTTAGGGTTCCGTAGTAAACAAGGAACCCTTATAGTTTTGCCATGTGGACAGACATGTCTGTCCGTCCGCAGTTTTACTTAGAGACTATAAGTGGTAGAAAGCTGTAATTTGGAAAGAGTATGTATATCTATTAATAATGGCAAAAAAGTGTTAGAAAAAAATCTTGAATTTTTTTAAGTTAGTTCCCATACCTACAAGTAAAGTGGGAGGGTAATTTTTTTTCCCCACCCCACGATGGGTTAATGGAACCCATCGTGTGGGGTGTCGTTGAATAGGTCTTTTAAAAACATTATGAGGTTGAGAACACCATTTAAAACAGAAAAATTGGAAAACTATCAGAGCTGAGTAGCAAATAAAAACTAATAAGTTGTAGGCGACCAACTCATAACATGTTTTTCCTTGTACATTTTATAAGTTCGCCTATAACTTGGCTCGTTTTTAGATATTTGTAAGTGTGAACTGAAAGTTGGCACTCGCAACTACGGAACCCTAAAATGCGCGTGGCCCGACTACTTGACCGGTTTTTAAATTATAGCTGTAAAAATAAATTTGAGGTGTCTATTTATGAAGTGTTATTTCAAAATAACTGTATTTTTTCAAAAGCATTTAATTATACGACACCAAAAGAAAAAATACGATAAAAAAAAAAGACGTGTGGCACTCGGAGACTGCCGCGGTAAAGCTATTGCATATCATTATATATAAATTAACAAAACAAAAAATAATACTGCATTTGTGATAATAATAATAAAATGAATGTATATAGAGTAATAACTCATTTTCTTTCACAATTTTTTCGTGACTTTCTTCATTAATAAATGCACTTTGTTTATTCATATTTAAAACACTTTGTACACAAATTATACGAGTACAGATATTCACTGTTTTACAGTGGGCCAAGAAAGTGGAGTACCAGTTTTCATTTAGTTGCCTAGTTATCAAAAGTTACATCAAAGCAATATCACTGAAAGAGACGCATAATAATGACGTAAGCCTAATTGTTAAGAATACGTACATCATAACGACACATTATAGGTGCAAGACATTTTAATCTTTATTAGAAACTGTGCAAAGAAGATTTAAATATTCTGAACAAAAGCATAAGAACTATTTCAGTTGACAAAATAATTATTTTTAAAAAGAAAATTGTCATTTGACATTTAAGTCCTACAACGATCTTTTGGCGCGTGAATGACGTGTGGGTGACAGAGACAGTGCCATTATTTTATGTCATGTTATTATTTTGTATGTTTTAAATCTAAATACGCGATAATTCGACTATTATGAATACATGTTGTCGATTCCAACGCCTTATTTAATCCAGATCTACATGTAATTATTCTTAAAACACCGAACCGACGGGGCGAAAACCAAATGTTTGACAGGTAAGATTTGTATGGGAAATTAAAATTTTCATTTTTAGTAATGGATTTTTAGTATTTTCCTCGCAATTTTTCATATTTTCTCATCGCTGCAATCTTCCCTGAACTTCCACGAATATTTCAAGACTAAAATTAGCCAAATCGGTTTAGCCGTTATAAAGTAAAAGTTAGTTAACTCAGTTAAAAGTTCTGGTATTTATCGATGTGTGGGTGCATAGACATAGTAACTATGTCTGTGTGTAGGGTGTAATAAATTTTCGTTACGAAATTTTTGCATTCGGTCCCCGCGCCCAAGGCCCGCGATAAAAGCTATGCAATAGCTTAAAAACAATCTGCCTATCTTTCCGTTTGTCTGGCTAATCTCCGAAAGGGCTAAACCGATTTTTATGGGACTTCCACTGACAGATAGAAGACGTTATTGATATTTTTATCCTGGAATTCCACGGGATTGGCAATAGCCAGGAGATTTTCCCGCATAATAATACGGGAAAATCTCCCATGTGTATGAAATAGCAGGTTCAGCTCGCTATATCATAAAGTACTATTCATATGTATACTCTGGGGCTCCGGTTGTAAATAACACCATATCGTGACATAGTCAGTATATTGCATATTATCTTTAATAAATAGTTTACTTAGTTATATTGAGGGGATTGAAATTCAAGGCAGCCATAGAAAATGCAATTATTTTAATTAAAATAAGGGCCCATAGCAGTAGGTAACCTATAATTTCTTGATGACATCAAAGATAGTGCAGAAGCTACGATTTTACATTGTATTTAAATAATATTTTCCTTCATTTTATTATTTTAATCAAAATTACGTGCCTACACATATTTTTAATCATAAAAAGGAGATAAAGTTTAATCATTTATAATAATATGTAACTTGTAATAGTATTTTTAATTACGAAATAACAAAATGTCGGCACTCACTTTAACCACACGGTTAAGTGTATTAAATTTTTCTGATGATAGGAAATTAAAATTAAAAAACCAATAAACTTATTCCTATATTATATCCCTCATACCAAATAATTATTCCTCACAACCATACCAATCGCTGTGCAATATGGATCGCATACAATGTTTTACGCGCTGCTTTTTGTCTAAATCGTCCATCAATTTGATTATGAACATTCGTCTGTCTTTCGGATTATATTATAAACAATCCCATAATGTTATAAATTTCTTTTTTCGTGCGTATTGTGTGATCTTTACTGTGATTATATTGACTGCCATTACCGCATTATCATACGAAGGGTTATATTACAGACTTTACAGTGCTTACTTATTCCAATTTATACAGTTTTTCTCGAGTGTCCTAATATCGTTTATAACAAAAGATTGTAATTATTTAAATTTTTTCTCTGCTCTTGCAAATATTGACAAGGAATTTAAATATGAAAATCAATTCATTTCATCTCTTACATATTTTCTTGGTGGTGGTATCATCATATTGAATCTTTTTAGTGTTGTAGCATATAAATTATTTGTGGAGATATGGTGTCTACCATTATATAGATGTATTTATTGTATAATGAATGTATCAAGAGGTTTAAGTTATTTTCCGATATATATGATACTTGATAGTATACACACTCGCATGTCGTTTCTGAAAGACTTAGTAAGCCATAAAGATGCTGTCGTTTTTCACGAAGAAAGTGTAGGCAATAAGATTTTACGTGTAAGAAGATGCGTGCGTTACTATGACAGGATATTAGATAATTTAGAAGATAATGTTATGGCGTTGCAGAATTTGGTAATTCAATATTTGATTTGGAATTAAAAGTGTGTGATTTCGGGTTTATTTTCAGTTATCAAGTTGCAGAAAAAACACCGAATTGATTAAAACACGTTGTTTTACAAACACGTTGTGAAAACTCCAAACACTTTGACTCTTTTGGGTCTTCATATAGTGTTTTTGGTTTTGTTTTTGTGAAACATCTGTAGGGAGTGTAATAAGCGCTTTAAGTTTTATGTACCATTATTATTGATATAGGTATATATAATAATAACGGTATTTCTTTCTGATTTCAGCTGTTGTCATCGATAATGTTTAATTTTCCAAAGTCGATCTTGCATTTATACGACATTATAAAAGACGTAGCAGTGTCGGTAAGTTAATATCATTATTCTATGATGTATAAGGTACATATACATACTATTTGAGATATATATCATGCCTCACTTATGAACGATTTTTTTCAGGACTCCGGGTATTTAATGATAAGAATATATTCATATATAATTACCTTGCTTACTGTTTCAATCCCCGGAATATTTGTACAAATTATTATGCAGGATATCAGGCAGATTAAGGAGAAATTGATGCTACAGCTTACTACTTGCACGGGTAATTATGTTTTTTATTACATTGCATTTATTTATTTTAAACATTTAGTTATACTGAAGATAAATTAATGATTAACAGTAGACGAATTGAATAATAATACAGCGTGAACTCAGGGCCTGATCTAAGTCAGTATGTGGATGTACATAAGATGAATTATTAAAATCAGTTACCCCAAAACTCATACTCAATACTTAAATTATTTATGTAGATTCATGTAGATTTCATGTAGATTTATGAAATTCAAAAATGTTGAATCTCACACCGTTTAGCTAAGATGCCTTTGGTTTTAACCCATTAATGGCCCACTATTGAGCACGGGTCTCTCTTCAACATTGAGGAGGCCGCTGCAGTGCGGATTGATGGATGATAAGATGCCTTTAAATATTTAGTTTTACATTATTGATTGAATTGCAGATGACGCATTTAACTTTGCTGAGTTTTAAAAACTGATTTTGATATTATTGATTGGATTGCAGATGATCGACTGAAGGCAGAGATTGAGTTGGCTCTGGAGTACTTCAGGTTGCGTCCATTCCAGTTGGTAATCTTCCGTACATTCCGCGAGGACAGCATGTTCCCCATGAAGTACTTGAGTCTGTGTATCACCTACACCATCGTGTTAATCCAGTTTTTAAACTTTCAAGATTAAATAGGAGAATATCGATTTGCCACTCCAAGCAGAAACAAAACTGTAACGTGTGCTTAAAGTTTAATTTTGCTTGTAAGCAAAAGTTACTTAAGACATTTTAAATTCTCGACGTTATTCTACAATGAACCTTAATCAAAGGGTCGGAAAGCTGTCATTTGTACGGGTTGCTAGGTTTACAGAATTTCTCTGTATTTCAAGTGTGGGTGCCCTACCGGGATTATTAAATTAAAGTCCGATATGACACTCAACACAAATAAAGTTTATTAAGAGAGAAATGAAGCGATACACAATAGTCTATCGTATAAGAAAAACGGCACACAGTTCATAGAAAGAAAGCTAGAGATACTAAGAACGATAGATTTAAAGAAGTAGTAGAAGAAAGGAAAAATAGCGCGACAGTTAAAAGCTACACAAAATTATTAACTTAAATACGAAAGCGTAACGTAAGAATTGCGCGGGAATTACAGTGCAAAGCGTGCGAGCATTCGCCGTCGAGAGATGTAACCGACTGACTAGCAGCGCGCGAGTCCCCGCCGGCGCCGTCGGCGGGGGGGCGCCCATCGGCCTAAACGCAAAGAGGTGTGAGATCTCCATATATGGTGATGGAAGCGGCCAGCTGCGCGCTGACGCACGATAACGGGACCGCACTGTCAGCTGATGCTAAACAACGCTCTCAACCGGGGTTTGCTTGTGAATTTATTTGTATGTAAATTTTATGTTAAATTATTTTTTATTACTTTAGATTTATTAATTGTGTATATAGTACTTAATATTTTAGTTATATTAATTTTGTTATAATATATAATTATTTTTTATTTCTTAAGGTTGATTGTGTAAATTAAATAATTGTTGTATATAGTTGCTACACTACTCCCCGGCTGAGACCGTTGCTTACTACGGTCGATAGTAACTTGGAAAGCGTACGATGCGTCCACTTCGGGTTCTTTTTTCTTCACGCGCTGCTGTCTTCTCTGGTCTTTTCGCAGGATCAGACATAGTGTTTTCTGTAGCAAGGAAAGCAGGTTTTAATCTGTCTATGGTCACAGTAGTTTCTCGCCCCTGTATGATGATCTTGAACGTCTTCTCGCCTCGTTGTGTGACCTTATATGGACCAGTGTAAGGTGCCTCCAGAGATCTCTTTGCTGGCCCTTGACGTAGGAACACGTAGTCCGCAGTCTTCAAAGCTTTTGGTACATAAAAAGTCCTTGAACCATGCCAGCTTGCAGGCTGAGGTGCGATTTTGCCGATGTGATGCCGTAATCTCGCCACGAAGTCTGCGTAGTCCGTAGTAGGTTCTTTATTGGGAGCAAAGAACTCACCAGGAAGCCGCAAGGGTTCTCCGTAGACAAGCTCTGCTGCTGATGCCTTCAGGTCCTCCTTCCACGCGCTGCGGATGCCGAGCAGCACGAGAGGAAGAACTTCCGACCAGTGAACGTTGTCGTGGCAGATGATCGCAGCCTTCAGTTGCCTGTGAAGACGTTCCACCATGCCATTGCAAGCAGGGTGGTAAGATGTCGTAGGGCGATGTTGCGCACCGAGCATGGAAGCCATAGCGCGAAAGAGCTCGCTCTCGAACTGCCTCCCTCTGTCTGTGGTGATCTTCTCTGGGCAGCCGAAGCGCGCCACCCAGCCCGCGATGAATGTTTGTGCGCAGGTCTCCGCTGTTATGTCACGTAGCGGAAATGCCTCAGGCCAACGTGTGAAGCGGTCGATGACCGTGAGGCAGTACCTGTAACAATTGGAGACTGGTAATGGCCCTACGATGTCCATGTGGACTTGAGAGAATCGACAAGTGGGCTGTGGAAAGGGAGTGGGAGGGGAGATGGTATGTCTGGTAATTTTTGTGCGTTGGCAATCAGTGCATTCGCTCGCCCATCGTCGGCAGTCCTTTCTTATGCCAGGCCATACAAATCGCTGAGAGACCAATTTAGTAGTGGCTCTGGCTCCCGGATGGCTCAACTTATGCAATGTATCAAAAATGCATTTGCGATAATCTCTCGTAACAAATGGTCGAGGGGTTGACGTCGAAACATCGCAGTATAATGGTGTTGCTAGGTACTCTGACTTTACCTTTTCTAATTTTAGAGCCGAACCTCCTAACAATAAGTCTTGCAGTTCAGGGTCGCCTTCCTGTGATCGTGCAAGGCCTTCGTAGTCAATGGCTCCACAAACCTCTTCTATTCGAGAGAGTGCGTCTGCTACCACGTTATCTGGACCAGCTACGTACCTTATGTCTGTAGTGAATTGCGCAATGAAATCCAGATATCGGAATTGCCGTGGAGAACATTTGTCACGTCGTGTAGAAAATGCGAAAGTCAGTGGTTTGTGGTCCGTATAAATTGTAAAATTTTTAGCTTCTACCATGTGGCGAAAATAGCGTATTGCATTATAGATGGCTAACAGTTCCCTGTCGTACGGACTATACTTTTTCTGCGGTGGTTTGAGATGCCTTGAGAAGAATGCTAACGGTTGCCAACGGTCATGTTTCTTTTGCTGCAATACCGCTCCAATTGCCGTATCTGAGGCATCGGTAAAGATGGCTAATTCTGCGTCTAGATCTGGGTGTGCGAGCATTGTGGCTTTAGAAATGGCGGACTTACATGCGACGAAGGCGTTCATCATCTCAGGTGTCATCGTTATTTCCTGCTGGCCTCTCCTCTTAGGACCTGCGAGTGCGGCATTCAGTGGTCCTTGAATATCCGATGCTCCTGGGATAAATCGGCGATAAAAATTGTACATACCCAGGAAACGTCGGAGTTCCTTTACATTCTTGGGCACAGGGAATTCTGCAATGGCCTGTATTTTATCCTCCAGGGGTCGGATTCCGTCTGCGCTGACCTCGTGACCTAAGAATGTAATTGTTTTTCTCCCGAACTCACACTTCGCCGAGTTGATAAGGATGCCGTACTCCGACAGACGCTCGAACAATTGACGTAAATGGCTCTGATGTTCTTCATCTGAAGCAGAAAAAATAAGGATGTCATCTAAATAGCCATAACAAAAATCCATACCTTTGAGAGCCTCATCAATAAACCTTTGGAAAGTCTGGGCAGCATTCCTAAGTCCAAAGGTCATATAGGTAAACTCAAAGAGTCCAAATGGAGTCGTAATAGCAGTCTTGGGTACGTCTGGAGGATAAACGGGTATCTGATTATAAGCCTTCACGAGATCAACCTTTGAAAATACTTTACTGCCAGCTAATAAATGAGTGAAGTCTTGTATGTGCCTTATGGGGTAATTATCAGGTATAGTGCGAGCGTTCAAAGCCCTGTAGTCACCACAAGGTCTCCATCCATTGTCCTTTTTGGCCACCAGATGTAACGGTGATGACCAAGCGCTCTCAGATCTACGAGCAGTGCCGTTTTGTAGCATGTCCTCAAATTCCTTGCGAGCAATCTTAAGACGATCAGGTGGCAAGCGGCGAGGTCGACTAGTGACAGGCGGTCCAGGTGTAGTCCGTATATGATGGACCGTAGTGTGTTTCGGCTCCATATGAATGCCGGCTGGTCGGGTAATATTAGGATACTCACGTAACAAGGTGTGAAAGCATGTGTTACCAGAAACAGCCTTGACGGAGACGATCTCCTCTGCACTTCTCCCAGTCGACGCCGACACGAACAGTGTAGTCACGCCATCTATTAATTTTTGCTGTCGACAATCAACCATTAAATTATAAAAGGACAAAAAATCAACGCCAATAATAGGTTTAGAGACGTCCGCCACAATAAACTTCCAATTAAAAGTGCGTCGCAAGCCTAAATTGAGTTGAAGTTGCACACAACCGTATGTTGGTATCACCGTTCCATTAGCCGCGAAAAGTTGGTAATCAGTTCTCGACCGCTGCTCTCGGAGCTCTGTGCGCGGGTACACACATACATCCGACCCAGTGTCCACCAAAAACCTTATTTTAGTTTTAACATCAGTTACAAATAAGCGGCCCGGTGATGTTTGTAGGCAGTCGTTAGCCGCTACTTCCGGCTGCCTAGGCAGTTTCCCGACGCCTTATAATTACACGGAGCAGTACACTTATTAGCCTTAGATCCAAATTTATTGTGATACCAGCATACACCAGAATCCTGCGACTTAGATCTAGCGCGACAATTTTTATATGTATATCTACTGCGTGACCTTGACCGTGAGCGGTTGTTATTAATCTGGCTTTGAAGTGCCGCGACTTGTTTAGTCAACTCGCTTACCTGTTGCGCGATCTCACTCAAACCACCTTCCGAACTCGAGGCTGCTAATACCTGCTGGTTATTGGGTACTATATCGTAGACCTGGTCCGCAAGCTCTGCTAAGTCACTGAGTTCATATTTCCTCTGCGCGGCGATGATGCTCTGCAAGTGTGTGGGCAGCCTACCGGCCCACAGCGTTCGAAGGAAGTCATCTGGTACCCCTGGACCGGCGAGGATCTGTAGATGGCGTAGAAATTGGGATGGTTTCCTATCGCCCAGCTCTTCATGTGACAGAAGCTGCCTCATCTTCTTTTCTTGCGATGCGGATAATCGCTTTATTAATTCCGACTTAAGCTTCGCGTATTTGTTGTCTGCCGGGGGAGCTGTAATAATATCTTTAACTTCCCTGGCCACCGAGTGTTCTAATTGCGCTGACACATAATAAAATTTCGTGGTATCCGCTGTTATTCCCGCTAGTGCGAACTGGCCCTCTATCTGCGCGAACCATAGTGCAGGGTCGTCTGGGCAAAACGGTGGTACGCGTACGCCAACCTTGGCCAATTCTGGCAGTGCGCCTCCTGTTGCTTCCTTTCCGTTAGGCATCTCCGTAGGTATCCGTCTTCAGTCGTCGGGTCACCAATTATGTGGGTGCCCTACCGGGATTATTAAATTAAAGTCCGATATGACACTCAACACAAATAAAGTTTATTAAGAGAGAAATGAAGCGATACACAATAGTCTATCGTATAAGAAAAACGGCACACAGTTCATAGAAAGAAAGCTAGAGATACTAAGAACGATAGATTTAAAGAAGTAGTAGAAGAAAGGAAAAATAGCGCGACAGTTAAAAGCTACACAAAATTATTAACTTAAATACGAAAGCGTAACGTAAGAATTGCGCGGGAATTACAGTGCAAAGCGTGCGAGCATTCGCCGTCGAGAGATGTAACCGACTGACTAGCAGCGCGCGAGTCCCCGCCGGCGCCGTCGGCGGGGGGGCGCCCATCGGCCTAAACGCAAAGAGGTGTGAGATCTCCATATATGGTGATGGAAGCGGCCAGCTGCGCGCTGACGCACGATAACGGGACCGCACTGTCAGCTGATGCTAAACAACGCTCTCAACCGGGGTTTGCTTGTGAATTTATTTGTATGTAAATTTTATGTTAAATTATTTTTTATTACTTTAGATTTATTAATTGTGTATATAGTACTTAATATTTTAGTTATATTAATTTTGTTATAATATATAATTATTTTTTATTTCTTAAGGTTGATTGTGTAAATTAAATAATTGTTGTATATAGTTGCTACATCAAGCATTAGCAGTTAGGTACTTCATCCTCTCACCAGCTACCAGGGTTTACTGGCAGAGAATGCCATCTAGCATTAAGTCCTCCCATTCTTAGTTTTAAAGCTTTTTAGTTTTAAAGTTGTTGCAATAAAGATTGAGTAAATAAATAAAAACATTGAGTATGAAAAAATACAGTTTTGTTTTAAGAAGCAATTTGTTGCATCTTAAAATAAGCATATGGGATTTTTTTAAACGTTTTATTAAATTTAAATGACCATGTTCAATTTTAATTAGTGTTGTAGTGGCTTAATTATTGAATTTTTGCATTTAAAATATAACTGTGTTTAACTTATACTAAATTGACGTGTTTAAACTCAAGTTTTATCTTCTTTGTATGTTTGTGTTATTGCCATTATAAAGACTGATGGATGGATGGATGAAATGGCTGTTGCAAAACATAGAGAATTACCACTGCCCACTTTAAACAAAATTACCTGTGACCATAGTGCTTTTGTATAGCCTGAAGGGCAGACGTGAAAAGCAGACAAGTCGCATTGTAAGTGGTCATCGTTGCCTATGGATACGAGCAATACCAGAGTTACCAGTGCAACGCCGGCCCTGAACTTTTCTTGAAGGAAGCTCTATCTTTGAAGGAAGCTCATTCCACAGCTTGGAAGTTCGCAAGTTTGTAAGCGAAATAACTATTAGTATTTTAAATTCTCGCCGTCTGCAATGCATCTTAATCAGAGATGGTGGATTACAACCTGAATTTGCGCGGGATGCAATTACAACGAAATCCTTTTCGAAGGTGACGGCAGCTACGACTCTATTTGAATCAGCCAAATGGCATGTAGTGTTCTGGCTTGGAGAAGGCTTATCCAAAGAACTTTATACTATACTACTAAAACAACATTGAGTAGTAGTAGGATCAGAAGGAAGTTGAGCAATGAAGTGTGATGAGCTGGCGAGGTTAGATTCGTGCAAAGTAATATCCAGTGTCCGCATCAACCACGAACGATTCGGGGAATCGCACCTAAGGATCTCCACTTGCCTGAAGCATCTCCTAAAGAAAACCACCCGGGATACGGCGATACCATCAGCGCTGGGCTCCAGGTCAGTAAAGAAATATAGTCCGCTTACTATCACCAACATCCAAAAAAGTAAAAAAAAAACTTAAAAGACGAGACATTTTGTGAAGTTTTTTGTGTTTAGAGTGCGCAAACTTTAAGTTTCTTACTCCTTAAGAGAGTTGGATCAAATACGTCCCGTCCCATTTAATTTCGAGTAAGACTTGTCAATTGATTACTAACGAGATTTGGTGAGATTTGGATCAAATAATTATGTCCCCTCCCGTTTAATTTCGAGAAACAATTTTTAATTGTTTACGAACAAGTGCTTATAAACATTGGCGTGACTTATTGCACGTTTGGCAAGCCAGTGGCGGACTAACAAATCAACGATGGGCTACCATTTACAGGCTATTGTGTTGAAATCGCGTAACTATGATAAATTTATAGAGTGTAGGATTTACCATATTTTAATGGACAATAAGTATTTCTTCACCTTTCCTTCATATACAATACCTAATGTGTCATTTGCCAATACCCTCTCTTCTCCGTGATGTTTGGTGAGATTAAGCGTCCCTATCGCCTATACTTGATTAGGTTAGGCTAGTGCCCACTCACAATGCAATACAATAGATTGATTTTGGTTATAAAAACTATTAGGCTTACGAAGTACATCATTATACTTATAAATTGGGTTATTCGTGTAAGTGCCTAACGTCCAACACAAAACTAAAACTGCCTGATGATATTGATAACGGTATTAAAGTAGGTAATCTCATTTGTGGTATAATTTACCTTCTACCAGCGAAATTCATTCCCTTTGGTACATCGTTTGTCTGAGGACTGTACAAGTAAATTATATTGCTTCAAAATTCATATATTCACAGTACTTCTTGTGTCTCGAAATGTCCGAAAACCAAGTGAATTTACGTCGACGAATAAAACCCGATATTTTTGTCGACATTGTTATGGTGATAAAAAATTTAATTGGTTATTATTCAAATATTCCGGGCCGCTTTGCTCTTTCTCGCATGATTTGGTTGGTCTTCACAGTTTTGTCTGGGTCTTTCGTCGTACACAGTGGATACCGCTTATCACAAATTAGTCGGTTCACACTTGAAAGAATTTTATATATTAACAAAACTATTGAATATATTCTTCATTTTATAGTGTCTCTGTTTAGTAAGGGGGAACATTTCTATGAATATTACTCCGGTTTGAAGTCGATTGACAAATGTTCAAATTTTAAATGTCCCAGATTTGAATGTGTTTTTTCATTTTCTATTTATGTTGTCGTAGTTGTCTTTAATGTTCAAATTGTTGCGGTGTTAGTATCTATGATGTCGTCTATGGATGTATTTCGATTATTTCTTGTAGTTCTCAGTCCTCACGTAGCACATTTTGCTAGATCAATGTTCTTTGAATTGTTGTGGTGCCGTGTAAAAGCTCTCAGGATAGAGATGGAGCAACAAATGTCTCTTGAATCAGACATACACGATGATCCCTATTTAGAAATTATAAGTATTCAGAAACATGTGAGAATATATAAAAAAATCCTTATTAATTTCCGCTGTGTAGGAGATTCAACAAAATTTTTGGTAAATATACAATTTTTGTTGTTTAATTTATCACAATCATGAATTTGGATTACAAATAGATATTACGTAACAATAATGTTTCAGGTTTTACTGAGCTTTACATCGCCGGCTTCACACATTTGGCTAAATATAAACTATTATGCTAGATTGAAAAGTGATGATATAGTAAGTTTAATTTAAATCTATATTTACGTTGTTTCATTGATATTTTGAGTCATAAAAATCTTTGTTAGTTTCTTGATCGTCTTTCTTCCCAGATTAATCTAATCAGGATTTTTTCGAGTTGTTTTTATAATTTGTTAAAAATCATTCATTTACGTCATTTTGAAAAAAATCGAAGTGAAAAATATAATTAAAACGAGTACCTATGGTACTTATGGAAAATTCACTTAGTTCAAAATTGTGTTGTCTTAAATTTAATCCAAATTTAAATCGACAATTTTTATTTTATAGTTCTTCGTATGTGGATCTTTTCAATCTTTAATGGGCGCGATTATTCCGTGCATACCAAGCATACTCTTTGAGTGTGTCAAGAGTGAACTGGATAAGATTAAACTGCTTCTGGCAAAACGACTTCTGTATACTAAAGGTACTTGTTCAAAACTTAATTATTAATTCTGGATATTAGTCATTTGCATTGCCTAGTTAGAAATCACGTCAAATATTCAATGGTAAAAAAGGAGGAGGTTCTCAATTCGTTTGTATTTTATTTTATGTGTGTTACCTCATAACTTTGTACTAGGTGAACCGATTTTGATAATTCATTTTATCAAAAGCTGGCGCCTGTCATGTGTTTGAGTTACATCGGGCAAATAGTTTTTGAGTTATCTGTGTTTGTCAAAGTTGAAATGGGTTATTTGTTTGTTAAAAGTATTAAAAATAGCTAATACAAATATTCGAAAAACGAAATATGGATCATAGAACATTAGAAGACAACGTGGCCCATGGACATCAGAATCGCCAAATGTATTACCGTTGCATTGTCTGCTAAGAAGCAAAAAGAATCACTAAGTAGTTTTGGAGATTTTGAAGTTGAAATAGACAGTTGAATTAGATATTATGCTAATACGAGAAAAACCGATAGGACCTTATGATTTATGAAGCCCGCATTACACAGTTATTCAATTTGTCAAAGAGTTCCTTCATAATCTTGTCTTTTCTTATTTTTTTTATGATTTTATTAATTATTATTTCAGATGCAAACGTACGGAGCAAGATGCGAGACATACTCAAGTTCTTGGAGTTACGGCCGCTCCAATTCACCATTTGGCGTATAATCCCCGTTGACATCAATTTACCGATCTCTTTCATCAGCCTCTATACGACATTCATTATTATCGTTGCTCAGTTTGAACATTTATTTAACTAGTACTACTACTACGAGTGCGCTTCTATTCGTCAAATTTGGTATCCATCAAGTCCCAGATATGTCAAGTCGTACTACTAATACATTTACCCCGGCTTCGCTATTGTGCGTCGTTTATGGTAACAATAATGACTGACAGAGAGGCGTAGGCGCACGCGTTCGAACTTATTTTTAACCATAACGTGACCATATTTTAATCAACTTCACTAAAAGGAGGAGGTTCTCAATTCGTTTGTATGTTTTTTGTAACATTTTTGTTTCTTTCATTTGTTTCTCCTGTTATTTGGCTCATTCCACTAGTTCAGCTGAATAGTTCCACCGTTAACTAGAGATATTATGTAGATATACATAATTTCCGTATAAATTGTCATTGATTGATGAAACAAAATTAAGAAATTATTAAGAAAATAACCGTAAGTACTCAGGAGAACAAATTATTAACATGTACGTAATATCATTCTACGTTTTGGTTTTCTTAAAATTAATACTCATGTAAACTATACTAAAATATAAACTTGACTTGACACGCTCCCGTGTGTCTAGATATCGAATATGTCAATCGAAGCCTTGAGGTTTCATGTATGTAGTTTGAGTTATTGAAGTTGGTTATAAATTTAATAGCTAGTTAATATATTCCACTTCAAGATAAAACGGAATCACAACATGAAATCAATGTATAAATCATAGCTGTGATTACTGATTTATCAGTCGTGTTGCTTCAGTATAATATATTAGTTGTCGACTCGACTCGAAATAGTAGTAAACCAAGAGACTTTAGTTCAAACGAAACAGCTGGCACGAATACCATGGATAGTAACGAACAAGATAGGCATTTTCTTTTGTCTGAAAATTCATTGACTCTTGTCATGAATATTCGTCTTTTTCTCGGATTGTACTACAATTGCCAACTGAGTCATATAACGAAAATAATAATTCGTATCTACTGTTTGATATTTTCAATTTTTATCACAGTTACATGTGTTATGGCCTTTAAAATTGGTGCAGTACCCTTATCTATTTTTACAAATATTCTGGAATTCTTGATAAATTTACTATTATCATTTATTACCCAAGATGTTTACTACTTGAACTTTTTTCACACACTCTCGGTTATTGACGATGACTTTAAATACAAAAGTAACTTCTTGTCATACCGTCCGTATAGTTATGTTGTCTTCTTGGTATTATCTATACTAATAATTAGCGTGTACGCAAAAATGTTCCAAAATGTTACGTTTCTATATTTGTGCCCCATCAACCTGATTTTAATTTCGATTGGAATGAGTTATCTTCCCATATTTATGGCATTAGACGCTGTATACATTCGTTTAGAAGAATTACGGAAAGAATTGTCAAAAAACAGAGTTAATGTTGTTTCTGACCAAGCTGAATGTATTGAAAACAAAATAAGACATATAAGAAAGTTCGTTAGCAATTATGACCGTTTGATTAATAACTTGGAAGAGGATAATACGCCGGTGCATATTTTGGTAAACATTTTTTTTGTCTGACGTAAATGTAAAAACTTGTTAATTGTTTTTTACAAAGATTAAAACTGAACAAAGATTACACAAACTAAATCAATAGACATAACATATTACGACGGTTAAATCTTCGTGTGTAATAAATCTCAAAAAAGCTACAATAATTATGACTTTGTTGTTAAATTTCAGCTATCGTCATTGATAATAATAAATTTTCCAAAAATGGTATTGTTCTTATATAATATCATAAAATTTTATACGTTGAAGGTAAGTCATTTACAATTTTAAATCAGATTATTAAAGTAGATTCGCTTGCGAAACTATTAATTTCGGGGCACTTTCTAATAATTTTACATATATTATCTTTTATTATACTATCGACAAGAAGTCCTGCTACAATGACTGTGTTTTTTTCACAGCAATTCGAATACGTATTCCCAGGTGTGTTTGGGTTGATGAGAGCGATGGCAACTATATTTATCATTGGATTTACTGTACAAATGATAAATAACGAAGTGATGAGGATCAAAAAACAACTGATGCGGGAATTAGCTATATGCAGAGGTAAACATCATCATCATTATCTCATCCATTGAGTTTTGCGAATTCTCCGGCATGCAGGATTCCTCACGATGTTTTCCTTTAACACATTTTCTATTAACAATTATCGATTGAGGAAAGCTAATTGATATAAATGAAATTCTATTATGATTATATTCTAATTCACTCGCAGTGTACTAAATGGGGCTGTTCAAAATGTCGGGGGGTTTTAAAATTTCCAATTAATAGATGTTATAGACTAAAGAGGTAAACGAGCAGATGGGTCACCTGATTCAGGTGATGTGCGAATCGTGACTGACATTCATGCCTGGCATGCACTTGTACTGTAGTTTAGGACACAACCACTCCTCTCTCGCCCCTCATTTGCTCTGTCTAGACATAATTGTGTGTTGGACGACAATTGAACAAATTTTGATTGTTCTCCTTGTATAGGATTGCAACATTTAACTACTGCAATACTTACTTTATTAATATAAAGAACTTTTATTGCAGATAATCGACTGAAAGCCGAGATCGAGTTAGCTCTAGAGTACTTCGAGTTGCGTCCGTTCCAGTTGGTCGTCTTCCGTACGTTCCGCGTGGATGCCGCTCTGCCTATCAAATACTTGAGCTTCTGTATCACTTACACTTTCGTATTAATTCAATTTTTAAACTTCAAGGAATAATATTTTAGTTTTGCCATCGATTTCAACACACAGTGTTTCGTTATTTAAGATTATGAATTAAAGTAACTTTAGGATAATCGACTGAAGGCAGAGATCGAGTTAGCCGTAGAGTACTTTGAGTCACGTCCGTTCCAGTTGGTCGTCTTCCGTACGTTCCGCGTGGACGCCGCTCTGCCTATCAAATACTTGAGCTTGTGTATCACCTACACTTACGTATTAATTCAATTTTTAAACTTCAAGAATTAGGACATAGACTTAATTTTGATTTTAACACTTTAATGACATGTATAAACTTCAGTTATTTATAAGTACTTATAATTTTAACAAGAGTGTAATAAAGTTGTGTCTGTACATTTGAATATAATTGACAAAGAAAATATTGAGGGGGGTTAGTTAAGGAACACAAATCTAAAAAAAGTTTGTTTATCTGGTTTTTTTAATGGGACCTTCACTGGAAGATAGAGTAGGTTGTGGAGCAACATGTAGGCTACTTTTAATCGGGGAAATCACGCGGGATCGAGATTTAAGTGGGAAAAAATCTCACTTTTACGAAGTCGCCTGCACAGCAAATCTTAAATGTAATCTGTAATGTAGTTTGTGTATGTGTAATGTAGTCTTGTAGTTATTTTATTAATTAATGTAATTTGGCTTCAACAAAACAAAAATTAAGACGTGTGTAAATGTATTCTAGTACATGTCCTTACTGGCTTAAAGTAAAGCATAATATAATAACGTGTGTTTGTAAAAAACTTGATTGAAATAAATAAAATAAATAGATGCAATTTTGATTTGAATAAATTCACATCGCCAATAATGCGTGTTTTGTCACTGTCAGACAAAAATGTGTTTAGTTCAATATGGCTCCATGGCTTTTTTTATGGAATTAAGATAGCAAACGAGCATGCAGCACCACCTTCCGCTGCCGCCCATAACAACTGTGACCAACCCAGAACTAGACTCAATGAGTCACGTTCTAATTCGGTCACAGATGCGTTGCTACCCCTGAGGACTGAGATGGTCGCCTCAAAAAAAGTGTAACCGGCTTGAAAAGCCAATTAAAATATTGTCTTTACTAAACCATGATACATTATGATCAAGGATGAATTAAAATGCGATAGTGGTGAAACGGGAGGTTTCAAATTGATTAAGTTTTTTTTAAAGTAATATCGACCGCATGTTAATCAATGTTTAAAATGATTTCAATAATTCAATATGTCCACTTTGCGCACGGTAGCGATATACTCGTACTTTTAATGTAACATAGGTACATTGTTGCATTTTATTTTTAGGGTTCCGTAATTAAAGTTTAAATCCTACTACGCCTGTTTTTAAATATCTGATCTTAATACCTCAGACTGGCAATAATTTAGATTGAAATTAACAAGATCTTTGCAAAAGGATCAGAAACTATTCCTGGATGTTTTCATTTATAAAAATAAAATCCTGAAACTGACGGTTAACAATGAATGCACGTCCAAAGTTACGACAGTAATTAGTCTCGGCTGTCCAACAGTAAACTTTAGGACATCACGTACTCTATATAAACAGCGATGAGTCCACGTACTTCTCAAATGAGTCCGTACTTTGCATACTAGATTTAATTTTTGGATCTTATCCAGAACGACAATGGAAGATTGTATGTAAAATAGTATGACCATGTGGATTTCATCGTGGTTGGTTTCAAGATGATTTTTGTCGTCATAATATGTTTCTCTGATGTAACAGAAGAATAGTTTGGCTCATTGCTAATCAGTTATTGATTAATGTCTATACATACAAAAACTATTGTTTTCAGGGTTATTTATTAACGCAACTGAAGTTTTATAAAACAATTTGTTCAAGGTTTTATCTGTTTGTAATTTTCTGGTTAATTTATTTTACGTTTCCTGATATTAATCTCAATAATGGTTTTAAATTTATTTCTGATGGTATAAGGGCGGCTTCACTATTTCGCGTCTAATCATCTTTTGGAATTGAAATTGACAATTCATTCCCTAATTAAAACAAAAGTTCAAACAAAAGCCTTCGCTCATGCCCATGCTCATATACCTTTCCCTTTTAGCATTCCTCTAATTAACTCTTCAACAGCATATTACAAAAATATAACTCCTCTTGCCTTGAAACCATTACAGCCCTCTTAAGGTCAAAGGCTTTTTCCTATAATTAAGTAGGTGCAGCTTACTCCAAGAGGCTGCTTCAATACGGGACTGGGTTGGAAACATTTTATATCATTAAACAGCCACATAGCTTAAGAACTAACGATAATCGACCCAGCACTTCTTAACTCCGTGAAGGTTCAAAAATCCCCATCAACTGCTATACTAACAACGTTGCCATTTAAAACATATTGACCTAAGGCCTACTTTGCATTTCTACCATCACATTATTGGCCAAAGTCATGGCTTCATTTATGTCTCTTGGACTCATGGAGAACCTCTGCAGTGCAAATCTCATGATTTTTTTACCAAATACGTTTATGAAATTGTGGGTGCACTTTTTTCTGACGTATTTTTGGAATGGATATTGAGCTCCTCGAAAAGGTGCAAAGGTCTCTTTCAGGTCTGTGTTATATATGTAGATGATTCTCCCGTTGCAGTTTGTCCAATGGAGACTGACCATTTTCCATCTAGTTTCCCGTCTGCTGTTCCGTTAGCCCGTAAATCCATTAAAAAAGGTAAGGAAGCTGCTCTTAACTTGCCCAATCCTGAAAAATCCGCGATAGTTGTCGCACCTCGTTTCTCGCCGCCGCTAAAGCGAGTGATCGCAATCTTTCTCGCAGTTACAACCTACAATACCAGCAAATGACACAGTAACACAGTCGCAGTGCTCTGTAAAAGCTGCGTTGGGAACGCACTAAGTGCAGGGCGTTGAACCTGAGGGTATTATTCAGCGACACGGCCATAATTCTCAGCCCCCTTTAATCACACCACTACATAAAAGCGGTGGAGTTTGTTTTTTGCTCTTGGAGCCTGGAATATAAAATTTACGTCTAATAAGAAATCTGAAGCGCAGCTTAAATCGGTTTATTCTCAGAAGTATTTTAATGACCTATTTCCTTAAGTCCAATTAATTGCAGTTTTTTAAAAGGTATCCAGGATGTCTGCCTGCATCGGTCTTCTAGTCTTCTAGACTTCTAGAATTATCATCTGTCAACGCCTATCGTGTACTTTCTTTTGCATCGGAGGCTCCTTTAGTCAGTTCTAGTGCAATCCACGTAAAGAGATGATCACTAACCATTTGTTCACTAATCTGCTCATTAAACAGGCCTTGGAA
Source organism: Hesperia comma (assembly GCA_905404135.1). Lineage (NCBI taxonomy): Eukaryota > Metazoa > Arthropoda > Insecta > Lepidoptera > Hesperiidae > Hesperia > Hesperia comma. The sequence continues at coordinate 11,825,012 of FR990034.1, forward strand.
GGCCTTAAGCAAACTTCAAAATCAGTCAATCTTAGTAAATCTGCAGCCATTTTGAAATATAGCCTATAACGGTTAGTATGTTTAGTATGTCATCTAAAAACTGATGTCATTGACACAGTAACACAGTCAAGAGCTGTTCGAGAGTTTCACCCCATACGTCGGAATCCTACCGCACCTTGCAGATAAAAAGAAAAATCTTGTGGTGTAAAAAATATAAGTTTTGACGTAACGTTATTAGATATCGATGTTCAATATTTTGTTATGTTAAAATAATAAATGCTTAGATTTTGTTTTACATTATTACAAAATAGGTAGATATCTCCTAATATTATAAATGCAAAAGTAACTTTGTCTGCCTGTTAGGTGTTGATGATAACTGATGCTAATATGATATCATCAGAGCCGATTTCGGCTACAGCGATGCTTTGGGATTCTGTCTAAGTCTGAGTGATAGGGCTCAGATGTTCAGCTCTCTGGTGGGCTCTTCAGTGACTTAATGTATCCTATTTTGGCCTTGAATGTACGACCGCAATAGCTACGTGTGAGGACAACATTATCATAATTATCAGGGATAGCAAGGTGGACAGAGCGGTTCATTCCCATTAGTTCTACTGAACAGTTCTACCGTAGGACTAATGGGACTTTTTTCCCACTAGTTCTAGCTTAAGTTCGTTGTTTGTTGACTCTCGCTTACGACCTAAATCAGATCTACAGTCTTGTTTGAAATCGCGGACTTTATCCTCGTTATCTTTTAAGGTGTCTCTTAAGCACATGCATGGGGTGAGACCGCGACTCTAAGTAGAGCATTGAACTATGTCGTTCTAGGCGTCCCTCCGCACCCTTTCTGTAATATTCCCTTTGATCACGTTTGTTCAGTTCCTGAACGTTGCAGGAAAATCCTACGTAATTTAATTTATTGATTTATAATTTCTTGTAGTTTTATTGAGCCTGTTAATCTATTTTTTTCTATATCTATGGGTACTTCTAATAAGAGTGTTAAAAAGTTTAATATGTTTACAAAAAAAGATTGAGGGGGCTAAGAATCAGTAACAGACACGAATCTAGAAGAAAAAGTTTGACTGTTTGTCTGTTTGTACGCTCTCCATAACGGCTGAACAAATTTTTATGGGAATTTCACTGGAAGATAGAAGAAGTTGTGCAGTTACATTTAGGCTATCATATAGGCATTTAATCCCGGAAATCCGGGATTTATGCGGGAAAAATTCTCACGCGTACGAAGTCGCGCACACAGTATAAATATGTGAAGTTACTCTGTGTTGGTTACAGTTGTAAAGGGCAGCAGCACGAGGGTGGTGCAAATGTTCGTTTATTATTTTTACCCGACTGCCTCAGAAGGAGGGTGTTTTTTGAGCGTATGTATGTAAATATGTATGTATGTTTGTACGTATGTTTATTTCTTTCGTGCACCTCATGTGGAAGGATTTTGACATAACATATAAGAGGTGTCGTCGAATTCGTCAGAACTGAGTCTATAAAATATAGTAATTTCCATTTTTGTGTTTTGATCACAATTCATGTGTATTGTGACACATTCACACACCATAGATAACTAACATCTCCCAACCAAAATAAGATTGTGATACACTTTGATGATACGGATACGCGAATGAACTCTACTTGAAACGTCGATGATAAACGGAATTGCCACTTTCCGCTAAAACAACTTTGTTACGTGTGCTCACCGTTGAATTTAGTTTGTATTGCTTGACCAGAAAAATAGAAAACCTGTCATGAGGGCGCTAAAGTTTCCTTTTTTATGGCAACAGCACAGACAACAGTAACTATAGCAACGCTCGTGTTATTATTGTCATTTTGACAACTATGTCGGAAATGTTTTTCACATGGACGTATAAATGGTTTTTCATGGAAATAAATGTTATTTTCTACGAAATGTTATTTTAGCACATAGAAAACCACTATTATTTCACGAATATGAACAGTTTTTGTCATTTTAGCACAAAATAGAAACTCAAAATAAAAAGACAAACATGAGACAAACTGTGACATTCAAACTCACTGACAAGCAATTTACGATTGGCGTTTAGAAACTAAGCGTTGCCAGTAAAATAAATTAGTTCCATGAGTTTACCGCAATATGGCGAGGTTTTTTATATTCCTGGTCAAGCAATAAATAAAATTGTTGCTTAAAAAACTTTAAATTGACAACATCAATATACAACAAACAACAACAAACCTTAATCAAAGGTACGGAAAGCTGACATTTGTGTTGGTTGCCATTAAAACGGATTCCGTATCGGGCGCGAATGGAGTATATGCAATTGATACATACATATGAGACCTGTATTTAAACACACATCAATATAGCACACAAGTCAATGAAATATGAATCAATAACAATCATGAGGGAAAACAGATGGACGCTCATAAAGAAAAATATTTCAAAGGAAAAGGGTGGAAGGGACAAGTAGGGCTGGTAATGAATGCATGTCAACTGAGCTTCACAAACAATATGACCCAGTCTTTGTGATAACCATTAAAATTATATGCGATAGTATTAATGAGAAGTACATGCCCTTGCTTTGCTTCGGAGCTTTTGCTTACTGAGGTATACGTTTCGGTTCAGAAAAAGCATAAGTTAATTAATACATTTATGCTAAACTTGTCCGATAATAGGTATCAATTGAAATTATTTATTTTCTACCCTCCTTTTTCTTGTGCGGATTTTACATGAGAATATGCATTTATGTATCCTTTAGCATAAAAAACAATTCTCGATTTTTCTTTCCATGCCTCGCCCAGAAAATAACCTGAAGGCAGAATAATCCGAATAATGCTCTGTTTTCAGAGCTTCGGGAAAATATGGAAAAATAATACAATATTCGTATCAATATTAATGAAGCTAACGACCCGACGGGTATTGCGTTGCATGTAATATTTTCTTTAGCTTTTCCCGAATAAACGGATAAAAAGTTGACTTTGAATAAAAAATCATTTTGTTTTTCGTCTTGTAAGCTTTTTTGGGAAACAATATATTCTACCATAATATAATAACCGTTTATTGTCTCACTATCAGAGATGAAGGTCAATAGTGACAAATAAACTACTTGATGACGAAAAATCTATTCAAAATCTGCTGTAGATCTGGAACCATGTCATACAAAACAAATTTATCACAGATCTACTTCGATCAACGATATAAATTATTATAGATCGGTGGTAGATCTATATGCAACAAAAACATGGACTTTATAAGTGAGTTTACTTTGACCAGACCCTGTAAAACGAGTTTAGGTATACAATTACAATTACACGTTTTTAACATTTACTCGTCATGTAAAAATGACGAAATTTAACTTTACCGAGTTTAAGATCGCAATGGCCTTACCTTCCCAAGTACGCTCACACAATACCCCGACAAAAATAATTACCCTCTTAAATCAAAGGGCATTTTAAAAGATAGAACTTCATCTCCAGAGCTCTTGAGGGAGATAGCATAATTGCATTCCCTCATCGGTATTATATCTCCCGGCTAATTATTCTCTCAAGCTTAACACTTGATCTCTGTTCTGAAATGAATCCACACGGGTTGACTTCTGTGAGAATGCTGCAGATGAATATTAGTTCGAAGTTCATACCTATACTAATTAAAATTTGATATTTTTATTAAAGTCAAGATACTTATTATTATGCTATTATTTAGTCGTTTTATGCCCACAATGCCATAAATTGTTAGCATATTGTTCTAGTAATAAACACAACTTATGTTACTCTAAAATAATCTCGTATTACAATAGAAAAAAAAGTTTTGAAATCGGTCCAGAAGATTAAGGGATATGTATAATGTATATTCAATTAAAATTAAAAAAGGGTAGGTACATTAAATGGATAAGTAGAACAGTCTTGAAGGATAACTTGTTTGTTATATCTACGTTATTTTGAAAATGCACATGAAATTAATTTTTACATTAGTTTTCAAAACAATACAAAACACGACTAGTGTAGACCGTGCTTGATAAGTTTTTACGATTTTAAACGTTGTATACTCCAATGTTCTTGAGCAGAATAATTTCGTTCCTAGTAGTAATTGCTGAGCTTCCTGTTGTCTTTTACAAATAACTAACTACTTAGCTACGATACATTAAAGTCCAATAAAGGTCACGTGTCAGTTTTCATACTGAGAACAGGCAAGGCAAAAAGAGCTCCATCCACCATTGACAAATTTTTGATCATGGTACGCGCTGAAAAAGGCGCAGCAAAATTGATTCGTACACCACTTCATCGACATTTCGCTTGAACTTTTGAGGATGTCAAATTCGTATTCTTTTCGAGCGTGTCTGTTGCACTTATGACTTTTTTAATATTAAGCTCACTCCGTCAAACGTTGCTCAGAATTTCTGTCAAGTGTCAAAGTGCAATGAATTTAACTTGCAGACATTCTTTTTGCTTTTGTATATAGTATATACTTGTATTTCCCCCGGGTTTGCCTGCGTTCAAGACAAGCAACAACAAAATACCGTTAGCGTTAAAATTAGAAATAGAGAAATATCCTTTGTCTTTTCCAGAATCTCAAACTATCTCCATACAATGTTCTGTAATGTATTGTATTTTTTGCAATTCATTACAAATTCAGCATTCAGCCGTTTTAGCAGATTCAGCAGTTTAAGTGTGAAAAGCCAATAGACTCAGTTTTTAATAATATTATTTATCAGAAATTGTTTTTGCAGATTAGAATATATTTACTTCATGATGGACAGACAATGTGTGTAATGTGTATATATATTAAAGTATTCTATATGTCAAAGTATTAAAATCTCGATAAAATGTGGATGACAGAGACAGCGCAGCAGAGCCTTACAGGGAGGCAAACTGTAAGGCGCTGTCTCTGTCACCCTCACGTCAGCCACGCGCCAAAAGGTTCTTGTCTAATACGACAATAAGTTATGTATTGACAATGTCATGTAGAATAATAACAGGTTTGTTTCCAAGGCAACGAATGTTTAGACGAATTTCGACCTAATTGCACTTGATGTGCTGTAAGAAAATAAGCTGAAGGTTGTGTACGAATTAATTTGGCCGATAGTACATACAAGTAATTGTTTTTCACCAGCAAGGCAAGATAATGGCGTTGGTGTTACTAATGGTGTTACCATCGTGACCACTTACTTACCACTTCACCACCGCGACCAATTTCAGTCAACATTTTACGTAAAACAAGCTAATGCTTCACAACAATTCTACCTAATGGTAGGCGCGTTGAAATCCTACATGTTTGTCGTCGTAACATGTACGTAGGTAAATGTTCACTCTACATCTAACACAAGTAGGAACACCGACGCGGACAAGCTTTTGCAGTCCTTCGTAGTGTGCATAGTGAATAATAATATTCCCGTTTTTAATTACAGCTTATTTTGATTCTAAACGCTGCCAGGCAAAATATATTCGAGATAAATGTTAGTTCCAAGTAAAGTAATTGCTTGCGCGTTGCATTTCATGAGGAAATTATGGCAGCGAGATTAATTAAGTTTTTACAACTCGGGCTCTATTTAAAATATGGACAATTTAAAACTTAACCCGACTACCTAATAAGTATTGGAAAATCTGAGAGTCGTTTCTTACCGTTACAGATCCTAAATTATTGCCATGTTTTATGGTGAGTAATTTGGTTAATATCTAATAAAATTATTAAATAATAGTTATTAATTTGAGCTTTTGTAACTTACTAAGCTTGTACATGACCATGTTTCCACTTCGTAAGTAGAGCAATGAAAATAATCTCGAATGATGAAAAAAATTATGACATATAATATTTAAGATCTGAACTTAAAAACTGCTTAATCAAGATCTTTTCGCAAAATTATCTAGTATATAACATCGTAACATGGTGTTTGTTGCTGTGTTCCATAGAGTTCTAAATTAGCTTAATAAAAACTAACAAAACCAACCCTTAAACTGTCCATTTGCATACAGTCCATTCGTTTGTTCACCGTCGGGACTGTTAACTCATATCTATACCGTAGTATTGCGCCGTAAAAACCTGGTACCAATACTCCATTTGTTTCAATGTATTCGAAAACAATGTTGTGCTTCAAATCCATTAACGTGCCCCGAATGCAGTTACCATCTACAGTCGACTCCCCAAGTTGGTACAGTTTCCAAATTAAAAATCCATTTTGAGCTTACTGTAGACCGCTGTTGGTTGATTTTAAAATTAACGCAAAGGGGATGTTGGAACTTTTGTGGTACTTCGTACAACAAATATGGGCTCTTGGACAGTCGTTTCGCGGATAAACAATACGAGGTATGCGTATCAGCTTTTTAACTGGAGTGTATGTTAAGTTCATGGTAATATAGTGGCCGTTTTAGTGATCTGTTCGATAAGAGAAAAACGCTAAAATGCTTTATAGAAAAATTATCAAAAAAATCATAGGATAAATGGGCATTGCATGTGATGAATTCGAGCTTTGAAGGCAGTTGGATCTGCCACAGATCAATATCTAAGAATTAAAGAGAGAGAGATTAATATAGAAAATGAAGAAAAACTTGTTTTGGTAGCTTAAAATACTGATTCAAATACCAGGCTGGTAAGGGGCGCAAGCCTCTTTGATGGTAGGGCAGAAGACCAAGGTGGTAGACCCTCTTCTTGGTGAATTTTCGCCGTCTTGCTCTAATCCCCTGCTAAACGATTTGTCGCGTCTTGGCTGGAAGCTTGAAGGCAGTTTTTTACTCTTTTATTTTTACCGACCGACCTTTTATTTGTGCCGACCACACATCTCTGACATTTTTGGTGGTATTAATGTTGATGCCTTTGACTATTTATTTACCGTCAGGTGGTTCTTAATATAAAGCTCATTAGTGGCTAATAATATAGAAAGAGAACAATAGAAAAATATCCCGTATAAGTGTTAAGAGCTCCATACATATTTCACTATCATGTCCCTCAAATACTTGAGCCGCAAACAAAGAATATGCAATTTCAGAAAATGGATAATATTTTCCAACAAGCCACATGAACGTAATAAGAACCTTTACCCTGAATGCAGTGATGTCCAACTACCACTTTAACCACTGAAACGTAATAACATACATACTATTGAAATGTAAACAGCCGATCGTGATACGGCACAGATATCAGAATTCCATGAATAACTGAATATGTCAAAAGGTAAACGCTATCTCGGATCAAAAGCCTTTTCATACGCCGAGGGCCCTTGGAAAATAGTGGTGATGTGTCATCAGAATTTATTTAGGCGAATGTAAATCGTACGTAATAAGTGTAAGGTTGGTTTTTAAATAAAGCACATATTTTTCAGTGGTGTGATATATCGCCGGCGGTAGGCGAAGAAACATAGTAAAGTGAATGTTACGATCATATTTAAATTAAAACAAAATATTTAATCTACGAGTAGGTATCGTAATTTGCTTCGTTAGTAGGTTCTCATAATTTTGGAGTTTAAGATTCTAGTGATGTCTCTATGAACTTTTAAAGATAAAAAAATGTTGTTAAATAAAATTATAGGTATCTAAAAGAAAATAGAGTGTACTCACGATGTTTTCATTCACCGAGGTGAACGATTTTCGAACGAGGTGAAATTAAAGACAGACATGATGATATAACAAAGAATCGTGCATCGTTTGACGTCTTTTGGTGAAGCAAGTGTATTAGTTATTATATTTCTAGGGCTGTACTTCAGATTGCTTTGTATGACACACTGTAATGACATCATTTAATGGTTTAAAGCATTCTATTGAATTAAAATATTCTGAAACATAAAATGTAAGCAACATAATTGTAATTTATTAAAATGAATCTACTCGTAAATATTTTTAAGTTTAATAAAGATTTGTGAAAACCAACTCTTACAATAAAACGTGTGATACAAGTATAAACATCACTATTGTAAAATACCTAATGAATATAAGTAAGTGAAATTATTATATTCAAATTAGGAAACGTGCACAAAATGTAAATCGCATAAAAGGTTAACGAAAAAGGTTTTTAGAAGCAAAAATATCTTTCATTAACGCCTTCTTTCGTGGTACAATTGCAATTGAGAAGGTATTCGATTGAAAGTATTGGTATCGAATTAGAAATTTCATAACTTGGGCAATTCCTACTTTTACCTGCCACACGCAAATGTAGTGTTAACCGATTTCTGAAAGAGGAGAAGGCTCTTAATTCGATTGTATTTTATCATGGTGTTACCTCAGAACTTTTTACTCGGTGAATGGATTTTCATCATTAATATAAAACCAAAAGCTGATAAATGTTCGTCTAACCTCATTAAATTTAAATTCATAATGCATTCTTAGTTAATTCGACTACGTTGAGTTTGTTTACACTTTTATTCCCTGACGATTTTGAAGACGATTTTTGTTAAGGTTTACGTACCAAATTTATCAATCGTTCAACGATTAACCCTATACAGCACTACTTAACATTCACGTACCAAGTAAATACAACACCAACAACACATTTCGTTACAATGTAACACTATTAAAGCCTAATAAATTGCTTTGTACTCAAACGTGTCATTGATGGACAAGTTGATTAGAATGGGAATAATTTCATGTCCACGTGTCCACTCGCGTCTCATTAATGACATTTCATTACTGGTTGTATATTTACATTTTGTCTTTGATGTAACTAAAATGTATTGGATTCAACCCATTAATGGCTTACTATTTTTACACGGACTTCTCCTCATAACTGAGGAGATCTGGAGCAAACTTCACCACGCTGCTCCGCGGATTGATGAAGGGGTTAGTAGTCTACCCAAGAGTGGCAAATTTTATGCCACCTGAAAGTTTACAACATGGCTTACTGTCTGTTATTTAATGATACCAACCGGGACTTCCTACTTTACATGCACTCCGAAGCACGGACAAAATATGGTAAAGGACATGGATATTAAAATGATCACAAATTAAAACGTTACAACAAAAAGTCATCATTCAGCAATACCGTAGTGTAACACAAAAGTCAATCATCGTCCCCATATTTCGGATACGATCCATTATATTCGTGTATCATCGCTTTAAAAGGGATTGCGTTTTAAACCTGTCGCGCGGGGCGAAGCAATTTACGCGTTTGATTGATGCCCGTTTTGGGTATAGCGGGCATAGTGTTACAAAAGGGCAGAAGTGATCTGCATGTAGTATCCGCTTCCAATAGTATTTTTTCACAAATCTCATATAACAGACTCGGTGGCTTATCATACACAGAGTTGGATCAGTCGTCTATACATATGTGTGTCTGTTACAAAGCTGCCGTCGACAACTATTCTTATTGTTTCAGTACATGAGGCAGTGTAGAATCTATAGTACAAGGATTTCATAGATCTCACGCTGTAGATTGGAAAAATATAATACAATACACCATAACATAAGCAACAAAAAGTTCTATTACACAAATATAATTATGCTTTGCCTGGGATTAAAAACATGTAGTCCTTGCCTCTCTGGCAACTGTTAGGTACCGTTAAATAGCAACGGTTATGCTATGTTGGAAGTAGGAAGCCTTCGGACGACATGAAAACTTCCGATACTAGAGTTGGCCACTAAACTAAAAAGTATGCTCTGGCCTCCTCAATGATGAAGAAAGACGTGTGCTCAGTAATAGACTATTCGACGTAGGAGCCTGAAGCCACACCTAATAATTTTAGCCATGTCAGTTCTACGCGTTTTATAACTCGTCACGCTGCAACGAGTCGTTGTCTATCGGTTCCGAAGAGCCATTATGGTTTGTAAACAACAGTAACAGCGTTTACATCCACTCCTTTGTGATTTACATCCACTAGTTTGCATTTTAATATTCAGAATTGCATGTAAATATTGATATTCGATGTCCACTTGATGAAAGTTGATGTGTTGGTTTATTGGTGGTTAACGTCAAGAGTTGTCGATGCCTATGCAAGTATACTATACTCAGCCCTTATTGCTAATGTAATATTTTGGTGAATATTAATCAGTTTGGCCAATTTTGACTTACTTTGGTTAAGTGAGCTGTCTGTTCATAATTTGTTTGGCAAAGGGAGATCTCCCGCCAGGCGAGACGACATGCCTGGGGGGCGGCCGAGACCCTGAGTGAATGTTCTCGAGGCGTGGTATATGAGCGGGCGATCGACAAATCTTCGATAGCGCGATTCAGGCTTCGGTGACGTCACCGTGTGACGTGTGTGTGGTGTAGCAACATCTGTAAGAAAATAAATAATTTGAGCTTTAATATTAATGTTACCAAAGTGACTCAAGGATGGATTTGATTTAATGATTGTAAGGGTTGATCCAAAGTAATCGGCTAAGTTATGCAACAACGAGCGCAATAAGAACATGGATAGTTGATAGGCTCCTTTTTATGGGCAGGTGGCATACATTAACCCATGTCAAAGGCCTTCCTAAACCTTATCAGCGTCAAAGAGACATCTTACCCTGTAATGGAGGTTAATAACGTGAATGGTGTACGAGTATGTGTGGGATGAGTGGTATGTTTATATAGGCCACTTCTAATTTTTATAAATAAGTATAAATAACCATTTAATAGATTGAAGCGCTCATAGCCCGGCGGCTTGCGTCGATCTTAAGCGATCGACAAAGTTAAGCAACAGCGGGCGCGGTCGGTAGTCGGATGGGTGACCGCTAGTGGCAAAAATTTCTTGAGCGCTTCCGTGCTTCGGAGGGCACGTAAAGTCGTCGGTCCCGGTTGTTATCGATTGATAGCAGTCGTTAAGCCATGTCGGAGGCCTTCGGGCGGCTTGAAAACTTTCGACACTGGGTTGGCCACTAACCTCTCCAACAATCTGCATAGGAGCAGCGTGGTGGAGTATGCTCTAGGCCTCCTCAGCAGTAATGAGGAGAGTCCCGTGCTCAGTAGTGGGCCATTAGTGGGTTGTAGCTTAGCTTAGCTTAGATTGACGCAGCGACATTATATAGTAGATTAAAACAACGTTTATGCATTAATTTGAAAAGATAATTTTACATTTGATGAATTTAAGTATATTAAAGGTAAATATTCCTTTTATTGTAGCTGTATTGATGCACTCATTAACAGCCTTATTTCCTTTCAATAAAGCTCACTACGACCCGAGTTTTACCAGCCTTATACAACCTTTGGCTCTTATTTGCATACACTTTGTGGCTTTAAATCAACACACGTTATCAAAGCGTTGATATTCTCTTTCACACACGCTCAATTAAGTTATCGCGATCAAGCGTCAGCGATCACAAACATCGGTCGATTAAAATTTTGAATGTGGAACGGAACGAGGGCGGATCAAAGAGATCATTCGTTTGAATGGGAAATGTTAATGTTGGATGTAAAGTTAGGTACTGGAACATCCACTACAAATAATACAAAACAAAAATTCTACCACGTAACAAAAAACTTAAAAAAATGTCGCCTAAATTAAGACGCAACCACAAAACAAGCATCAGCTTTTGAGTTAAAAAAAGATTGAAATCGGTTCACTCAGTAAAAAGTTTTAGGAAGCACTTACAAAAAATACAGTTTAATTGAGAACCTCTTCTGTTTTTTGAAGTCGCTTAATATTATTACACGATACAAATGGTGATTATTTATATCGCGGTCGACACTGGGCAAATTCTATGTAAACCCTCTAACAAATAAATTTCAAACAGACTTCATCGTCTAATAAAGAAATATTAAGTTTTTTTTATTAAAATATATAGTATTGAATCATCTAGAACATTGTATTTCATTGTTAGCGTATGATTAAGTGTTTATTGAATTAGGCTACCCGTTGCCCACTTTAGATAGCCTATTGGCCGCTCTGAATGACGGACGGGGATGGATGAGATCTGATAATTATGATTTCTATATGGCTACAGTAATTTATGCTTTTCATCATACATCAAGTATTCTTGAACAGCATCAAAAGAACTGGGGTTTATTTATTGAATTATCGACTTCTAACATGCTGGGTAGGCAGAGTAAATATTAAATAATATTTAATTTTCTGATTCTCTGTTTCATTAGATACGTTATATTATTATGTTCTACAACTTATAATTATTTAATACATGGCATGTGTAATTTTAATTAAATTTTTGGGTCTAGTTTTCACCTTTAGCTACTAATGACCTAAAATTTTGCATAATTTAGTTTTAAAATGTAGTGACCATTTTATAACTATTTGGCATTTTACGCTAAGAGTACTAGTCTATACCTAATAATAATTAACAGTTAGATCGCAGATACCACCAAAATTGTTATTATGTCGTTAGGAGTACGAGTACTTGAGTTTGGGAGTGTAATACTGATAACTTTTTGACAGTGCTAGAAATATTGCTTCGTCTTGGCAACATTTTACATGATTTTTTTTTGGTGGGTAGGTATTTAAATCTTTAATCTTCGGCACTAAGACGCGTTCCTTAACCAAGGTATATGTATGGTTGTAATCACGGTTATAATACTGAAGTGACTGGGGGAAGGGAGTGCAGTGAGGTGCGCGAGGAACGCCGTAGTTAGAGTATGTTGGGGAGTGGGTGACAGACTATTTGCTGTGCTGTTATCCGCGGTTTCTCTTACTACCTGATGTTTACAGAAGTAGTTATTGATATTCTATGTTTTAATTAAGGTTTGTGCTTGGTTTGTTTCATCTGTTTGGGTCACCCTGAAAACCATGCCATGGTTCCACTCTGCGACCAAAATAAGTTGAGCGTGAATCCTTTTCACCTATGTACATAATAATTTGTTATAGTTTTAAGGAAAAGGCCGATGGCAATACAATTTTGCGACGAACGAATCGGATTAACAATCCAGTGACAAAACTTTTTATATTATGAAACGTGTTTTAGGTATATCAAGCTATTAATTACTAAATAAACAACAAACTAGCGGAAGAGTCATTTTATGGGAACTAGAAAGACGCTTAAGAAAATTTTTGTAAATAAGTTTAAACCGACAACCAACACAAGCGCAGTAACCTAGTACCTAACGAAGTTTGTGTAATCACTTAGCGTGTGCCCGATAGGAGGCGCTGTATCCAAGCACTTGGCACACTATAAAAAGAACCAATGTTTACAAAAATAATTCATTAAGTATCGAAAACTAAAAGTATTGCAAGTCCGTTGAAATGTATGAATTTCTCTTATTTTCATAGATTTTTTGTGGCTATAATATTTTCGTTGTTGCACAAAATGTCTGGGTAACAGCTACACTAAAATTCCGAAGCTACTTTGGTTTGATTCTTGCGACATTAACAGATATGCACCGCCAATTTATGCAAAAAATATTAGAAATATAACAAGATTTACGTAGTGAAAGAAGTAACACTGTTTGTTATTCTAGTTACAGAGAAACAAGCTATATCCCATACTCAATCAAATCTGTCAAACCCTCACGTGATTCGAAAATGTAAACCAGGTCATTGCAAAAATTTGTCAAAAACTAGCACCTAACATTAAAATACAAACATTTCTGTAGCAGAGAAGCAAGATTCTGTCAACAACACGTGATAAATCAGCTCCTTCATACTGTAAAAGGAAAATACTGAAAATGGGTCAAGTATTTTATATAAACTAGGTAAGACTCGTTTCGCTACAGGAAACCTATCCGTTACACTTACAATTTCTGTAAATTCTCTCTTTTATTTATACCATTTAATTTTTTTGGATTGAGAATTCCTAGATTTATGAATTAGAAATGTATTCAATTCTTGTGCACATTATATTATTAATCTGGAGACACGGGAGAGCTTCCACCAAGACAAGCGGCAATGTGTAACTTTTGTCGAAGCGTTTTGTTGTATTTGCAGTCTCAAACGAAAAATTGACATTTTAAAAACTGTAACAATAAATTGAAATTTCCAATTGCCATTCAATATTTTTGAAATTTAAAATTAGACGACGATATTCAAAATACCTTATCTTCTTACGAACAAATTATTTTTGACTATTAAATTGGATTTTTTTACTATAGATTATTCATTCGCTGAGTGCTCGATTTTCAAAGTATACTTTTTTAAACAAATAGGGGATTACAAGTAATACTCTATGTAGTGCAGCTGTTCTGTAGACATGCAACCTAATAAATGTAGAACTCAGTTCAACACACCAATGCAATTTCGTCTAAACATCAATTGATGCATTCCACATTGTCGCAGTCAAACTGTTGTAGACATTAAGAAAATTTTATAAAAGTGTAATAATTTACTTGCTATCTATAAATTATTTGCTTATTTGAAAACCCCCATAGCCTAATTGATAATAACCCCGCTTGTGAAGTTGAGGGTTCTGGATTCAAATTTCGGCTGAGGTAGATATTTATTTATGTGTAACGGATAATTGGTGGTTTAATGATGTATTCTTTATCTATACCACCCGTATTACAGGGATTTTTTTGCTGTTTAAAATTGGTTTTCTACTTTTATTTATTAACCTATGCCCTATATAATTATATCTTGATAATAAGGCATAATTTTTCGAAAAACAACCGTTTTTATGTGGTATTATAATTTAGCTTCACTCTTAGATCTTGTATCAGAAGCTGCGGAAATATAAACTATTTTTGATTCCCTGGATGGCTTAGTTTTTATTTTCGATAGTACAATATGATCAAACGAACAGATGCAAGACCTTTTCAAACCTAATAAAATACGAACAAGACAAATTAAAAGCAGAAACCAGGTTTTTCACGGAAAGTCTATCCAATAACTTCCATTACTGCGACACAACAGGACGTATAGACACCATCGCCCTTCGGCACCCTGTCATTGCGATGCGGAATGACGTCATTGGCTCCAGAGATGGATTTGGACTATAATTCGTGAATGCAAACCCTCTACACATAGGCTTACTGATGTCGAAGTCATCTACTACTTCGCTTTCCATCGCTGGTTTAGTAGCACCGGGTTTCAGCAATGTCGGTTCTGACTCATCAATGGACGATGAATCGTGGGGTTGGTTTGTTTCCTGTTAACTAATAGCTGAGTGACGTGTGTCATTTAGCGGGCTGATGGGCGAACATTAGGGCGTCTGCATTGTGGGCCGGACGCTTCCATTTGTTTCGGGTTACGTGTAATTTTGCAAATGTACGCGACTAACGGGTTGGATCAAAAAAACGTGGCAAATATGTCAATTGATAAAGCCAGGGGTGTGGAAACCCACGACTGGAATGGACAGGGTGTTTTCTTTATGGTTATTCCGCTTCTGTGGAGGATGGCAACAATGTTCTGTTTTTTAGTCGAATGCAATATTTTTTCTGTTTGCCTCAATATTTACGATTTGTTGATTTTTTCCTTCCTAACCATCGCTATTTGGCTAATTTTTATCACCCCGCTGGCTAAGTTGAGTCAGGATTTGACTTCGGGACCCGCAATACTAACGGACAGGTTGTCCCAATTCTAGGTTCAATCGGTTGCAGTTACAAGTTTGATTTTAAAATCATCGGTTTTTAATTTTTGGTGATCATAAGTGATTCAAAGCAAGTGTGCTAATAAATGGAAAGTTCTAGAAAATAGTTCGCCAGAATAATCTTAGTATGGTGGTAGTTTTGGAAGTAGGTACTTACTTATGCCATTCAACATAATTATCTCTTAATGACACGAAGGCCTTCAATTCAACATAATTCTTAATGACAGCTTTCTAAGAATAAGTACCAAAAGTAATGGCAACCTGTCTGAATTAAGGAAGCATCCAAGAAACTTTGGTCACTATCGGTCTGAAAATCGAACACATCCATATTTGTTACAGGTCAACACTTACGATTACGACCAGCCATTGTGCTATGATCGCTTCAACAAACACACCTTTAAATTTACCAATACAAATGGTTTGAATTTGTTCAAATGTGAGCAAATACCAATTTCTCTCGCTACAAAATGTCAAGGCGATCGCTACAAGTTTCAAATAATACCCATTTCGTTCGAAACTCCGTCATGAGAGCAACTTCCCACACAGTTCTGGAAGGTCACAGCGTAATAACAATTTCTCTCTCATTTCTCTCCTTACATATACTCCATCCCTTTGTGGCAGTAAAGATTAACCTTGAACTGTTTCTAGACTGAACGGTAGTTGGAAACGTGTAGACCTTGGCATTGGCAATGGCCGTGAAGCTGCTTAGTTCCACTTGGGTCTTCGGTTAAGGATGAAATTTTAAAGGATGTCCATATTTTTTTCAAGACTTTTTAACCAACTTCAAAAAAACACTTCAAAAATCTTTGCACTAGGTGATTTTGATAATTCATTTTTAAATCGGAAAGGAATTGTTTGTCGTTTAAACTCATACAAATTTTAGCGACATCTGGCGAGTAATTTTTGAGTTATCTGTAGATACTTGTCGATATTATGTCAATTAAGTAATCACATTTGATGGTAATCAGCATAGTATATTAGTAGTAAGAGGCTTCACCCAACTTGACCCTTATTCAGTAGAATAAGGGTCAAGGTCTGTGGTCGCCAAACATAGTAATATAATATTTTGTCTACCTAGCTTCTACATTGTCTTCTATAATCAGCCGTGTTACTAGTGTGCGAAAAGTGGGACAGTATAATTTCATTAAACTTTATCATTAAATTACATAACACTGTTAACATACTTCTTTAAAACCCTTTTCTAGTTGGTAGTGGCGCTACCAACGCTAACGATCCAGGGTTCGATTTCCAGTCGAGGTATACCTATATTTATATATTTATGTAAGATAAAAACATTTATCTTGTCTCAGATAGTATCTGGTGCGTTATTTTGTGTGGTGCATGCCACCCGCGACACAATGAATCCTAATGCAATGGTATGAGTATGTTTATGTTTGTTCTTATAATTAATTATAAAAAAAAATTCTTATCTCTGGACTGAACATGAAGTCCAAAGGGAACAAATCTGTGAAGACCGTGACATTCAAGCAAGGTTCCACGTGACGTAAGAGTAATAACAAAGAATATAAATATTAATTTCAGCTCGAAACTAGAAACGTAGATTTTATGTTTATACACTTTTAAAATAACAAGAAAAGTTTATGTAGCGTATCGCGTCGTAGATTACTGAATAAATTTGCTTTTACTGAGAAGTTTATTATGTACAACGTTATCTTGTTTTATTTATTTTGGGGGCACTAAAGTGGCCTTGCCAAGACGGCGCTGCCTTTACCTTACTTTACATACCTTACCTAGGTGCTCAATTTGACTGTATTTTTATGTGTGTTATCTCACCACTTTTACTTTTGATAGTTCATTTTTAATCGAAAGATAGTCCTTGACGTCTGGAGGCTTAATACGAAAAACGAACGTTGATATAGGTACGTTACGTCTCCTTTCGTACTTCGGATTCCTTAGCACAAAAAGTGATTGAATCTCGAATTATGAACATATTTTTATATTGGAGAATGCTGCTATTGTGAGCAAAGTAAGCAGGTATCGAGTGCTTCTACGTGATCAATATTTCCTTGAAAGGATTGACGACCGTGCGATCCGTCATCCGACAATTACGTTCGATTTACGTAGACCTCCTGGTCCTACATTTCGAGAAACACCTGACGGGTAGTTTTTGAATTATTTATGATAACGCGTATTTAATTATGGTCATTATCTTGTAACTTTTTATTGTGTGTTCCAATTTTTTTAAATATTCTTTTCTTACTCGGTAGCTACTTGGTGGAGCGATGTAAAGAGTGACAGGTTGGTTTTTGTAAAAATTAATTATTCTCCATATATGACGTCCTTACTGTCTATTGTGTGACGTTACATTGCGTTTATAAACCTTGAAAGATTTCATGTCATTTGTCAGATTCAATGAAAAGCAGTCTAGGCCGATTATAGAACTTATGTCCCTTGGCTTCACTAACAGAATCATTATTACTAGTCTATGTCATAGTCAATCCTTCCTTACTGTGCCCTAAAGAAGGCGACTTGAATCAAAATCGTTGCCTATCGATGATAATTATTTTAATCTAGAATTTGTAGTCACCGTTAAACTGTAGTACTCCAGTCAAAAGCAAGGAGTTTAGAAGGAAAAAGTTGCGAACCGAGGGTGCATCGGGGTGATAGAGCATCATTACCATTAACTGCCGCATCGACAATAACTCCTAACTGAACACTGGATATGACTACCCCCTCTCTACCCTGTCACAGGGGTCTTGAGTGTACTCTGAATAATTGAAAGTAGGGTTGCCATATAGGTCAGTGGTACGTATGGAGGGTTATAAGGGTAGCTCGTGTTGACGCCTAAGGTGTTCCTACTTTATATCAAACGTATGTACCTACTTGTAATCCAGCTTCGTTGTAACCTAAGGTATAGGTTACATTTAAGTGCATTTATAGCACGATGCTCAATGTTTTAAATTTTCCAAAATGAAATTTACTCAAGATGATTTTCTTGTGCAACTTCATTTTGTTCTACGTCATATGGCTTTTGTGGAAATTCGTACAGTAGCATCTATTAAAGTGTTTGCCAAGTGTCCAAATTACTTAAAATGGTATGCTTATTTAAAAGGTATTGTCTATACCTACCTATTACATACATACATACACCCAGACCGTAAACAGAGATTTATCATTCAACTATCGCCTCTCTGGAAATCGAACGACAGCTCGTTTTGGTAAGCATAGCAGCATATAAGACCGTCAAATGCTTCCTTTTTAATGATTTTTTTCATAAGGTCTCAAGAGTCTTAACCCCACGGAACCAAGATGAATAATAGGTCGAATGCAATTATCTTCTCGTCTCATCGAAAAACTAATCCGCGATACAAAGCCTAATGGACAAACCGAAGGTAATTAATGATGGGCCAGATTAATATAAGAGTCAAAAGGCAGTAAAGATGTAGAACAGGGAATGAGATGTCACGCCGTAATCGGATGGTCGGATGTGACAGTGATGAATAGATTACGTGACATCGGGGACAAGTTATACGCTGTGACGGGTATGAATTTTATTTGAAAGTTTGGCTAACCCAATAATGGCCCACTGAACACAGGTCTATCCTCCATTATCCTCAGTATATTATTATCCTCAGACTCGGCTGAGCGACGCGCAACATGGCTTCCGTCCGGGGCGGGGGACGACTGGAAACTTGCTTCATTTAATGACACGAGTGGTGCCGGCGGTTGACTCTGGGGTGCAGGTGGATGTCGCCTACTTTGACTTTCGGAAGGCGTTCGACACAGTTGATAATGATGTGCTGCTCAGAAAGTTGGCTGGCGTGGGATGTACGCCACACACTCTGTCTTTCTTCGCTAGTCACTTAAGAGACAGGCGTCAATTTGTCGACTGTGGCGGACACCTTTCGGGTCAATATCCGACAAGATCAGGCGTCAGCCAAGGCAGTAATTTAGGGCCCCTCCAGTTTATCATAATGATAAATGACTTGCCGGAGGTGGTCCTTGAATCTACGTGTCTTCTTTTTGCTGACGACCTGAAATTGTTTCGGGAAGTGGGTGACATTTCAGACCAAACCAAATTGCAGCGTGACATTGACAGGGTGGTTGAGTGGAGCCATAGGAATAAGCTCTATTTCAATACTGCCAAGTGCTCGGTTATGTCATTTAGCCGCACGCGCAATCCGCGGCACCATATGTACAGTGTCGACGGAGACTCTTTGCGGCGCGTGGCAGAGGTTAAAGATCTAGGCGTTCGGTTTACTGCCGATCTTAACTTCCGAGGCCATATAGTTGAACTGTGCAATAAAGCGTATAGGAACCTTGGTTTCATGTTACGGCAAGCAAATACATTTACAAACTTTCAAGCTTTGCGTGCCTTATATGAAGCCTTGGTTTAAAAGTCATTTAGAGTACGGTTCAGCTGTATGGTCTCCGAATGAGTTCAAGTATAAGACAATGTTGGAGCGCATCCAAAATAAATTTGCTCGATTCCTTTATGCCAAGATCTATGGGGTGTACCCGGGTTATCCGCTGCTGTATCCTACTTTGTTCGTCCTGGGCATGGTAGGATACAGCAAATTGGAAACGAGAAGAGAAATGTGGATCGCTAAGTACCT
Source organism: Hesperia comma (assembly GCA_905404135.1). Lineage (NCBI taxonomy): Eukaryota > Metazoa > Arthropoda > Insecta > Lepidoptera > Hesperiidae > Hesperia > Hesperia comma. Next base: position 11,844,937 of record FR990034.1, read on the forward strand.
CTTCAAGGTTTTACGCGGTTCTATGGACAATCCAGCCATCCTTGAAAAAATTAATTTACATGTACCTGATAACTACGTGATGCGCCGCAGACAGCCGCGCTTGCTGGCGCTGCCGATCGCGCGGACTAATCTACTACAGCACGCGCCGCTCACGCGGGCACTGCGCACGCTCAACTTGGCGGCAGAACGTATTGATTTAGTTGGGTGTACACTGAGCGAGTTCATGAGAGTTGTAAGAGTAGTTTTGGAAACTCTACCGAATGATTGACTTATGTGAATTCCAGGGTTTAATAAAATTAATGCGATTATTATTATTATTGTTATTGTAATTACATAATTTGACATTTATTTTAATTTTTTGACATTTTTTTTAATTTCTTGACATTTTTGATTTATATTTTATGTGTTATTTGATTTTATGTGTTTAAAAGGCCTTATAATTGACATAACTGTTGATATTGCATTATAAAATTTATCTCATTTTTTTAATTTTTTAAGTTTTTTAATGTAATTCTGACATTTTTGATTTATATTTTAGTATAATTATGTTATTTATTTTAAGGTATTTTTAAATAGGATTACTGTAATTGTTGAATGAAATGTAAATATTCTAATTTTCACGTAACTAGCGCATTAGGAATTCCTGTAAAGCTAGTTATAAGAGTTGAAATAAATAAATAAATAAATAAATAAATTATTATGTTATTTGAAAATTCACCTTATGGAATTTATCTCAAGCATATCTCAGTCAGTAGAGTTGAAATAGCAACACAAATTGTACACAAAATACAAAAGAATTTTATTAAAACCTGTTGAACCCGCGTTCACTTTTTCGGAGGAAAATAATGCCTTCGTGTTAAAATAAATGTAGAACGTGATTATTCATACTGATATAACTTTTTAAATAAACTGTTCGAATAAAAAAGATTTAGTTTTAAGTGAAATATCAATGTAAGCAATGGCAAAAACAGTTTGGAAGTTTCTGAGGTGAGCGCGTATAAATGCACAGGCAAATAAAGGAAATTTTTCATCGATCATGGTTTTGGGTTGTATTGAATTGATATAAGTAAGGCTTCCAATAATAGATTTCTCAAGTATGGTGAATATGTTTTTTTTTTTTTATTTTTTATAATTGAATGCACTCGCAGTTTGAGTGGTGATTGTTTGGTCGCTTGAACCAACCAGCCACCATTCTCCCTGCCAATGTGCCTGTACTAACTGCCGATACTTATTTTTCAGCAACCTTCCTACTGTGTATATTAATCCTGATTAATTATATATCTTTATGGTATAATCTAAAGTTATTTGACTTACAATTATTGCTTACACTTAGCTATTAATCTACCATGCATACATGCCTTAACCTATGTTATTACTTAATACTAAGTCCATTTTTCCTATGCCTTAAACACTACATATTTACATACATTGTTCGCGTCTTTTTGCTTTTTGTTCTGTACTTGATTTATTTCACCTCACTTCAGTTCACAACTCACTTCACTTCACTTACAACACAGATGAGAACAAAGGTAGAGTTATTTAAAGATGGATTTTGGAACCGTTAGCCTTGCCTGTCTCTCTTATAACATGGAGAGCGAATTCTAAGAAATGTGGCCGGTTGTCTTCGTTGTTTATGGTCTCTCTGAGACTTTCCTCACGTAGTGGGTATCCCAGCTTTAATTCACAGTACCTGGTTGACCGAGCTTTGCTCGGTTGAAAATTATATTCATACTAATCATACTAATCGCAAGAAATACGAGGAATTCCGCCATCTATTCAGGAGTCAAATCATACAACTGTTCACTGAGCACAAAATTCATTTTACTTATGTTACGGCCAAAGGATCTCAACAGCGTGTTTCACAAAGTTGTACAGCGCCATCTAGTTTCATACTACTGAAATTTCAACACGTTACAAACAGTACCTCATAGAAGTTAACTGTGTGAGCGAATTAATTGCATTTTAAATAGGTACATACTTAATTAGATAAATTCATTGAACTTTCCTTCGTACTTTTCGCAGGCTTAGGCAGTCCCCGACTGAAATTTTTATTTGCGATAAAATGTATTGAATGTTTATGATAATTAAACAACATAAATAAATATACTTTTAGTTTAATGAGCAAGTTGTTAGGCGTACTTAAAATTTTATTGATTCTATTTACAACAATAGTAATTTCATCGATCTGACCATTATTTATTTAAAACTTTATTAAAATATATTATTAAATCGATAATAACAAAACTAACATTTATTTACAAATATTCTCGTAAATGTCACAAACGCACGTTAAAATATCACTACGCGTCCTGCGAGGTCAAGCGAGATAATCGCACTGATTTTTAATTTTATTCAAACAGAAAATAGGTAGGTATAACGCAAAAATAGCGCTTCAACGTAAGAATGAATATTAATATATATTCGAGCGCCATCTAGTTTCATACTACTGAAACAAACAAACCGTATCTCATAGAAGTTATCCTAATGTTTCATAGATGGCGTCAGTTCAACACGTTACAAACAGTACCTCATAGAAGTTATCCTAATGTTTCATAGATGACGTCAGTATGATGTTTTTAAAATCTCTTTATCTCGGGAACCGAGCTTTTCTCGAACCTGGGACCTTGATAAATCGATTCCTTGAGCCGAAAACCCCCTAATCTGTAACTTTCATGAAAATCTTTGCAGCCGTTTCCGAGATCGTGATTATATATATATATAAATAAATAAATATACAAGAATTGCTCGTTTAAAGATATTAGATTCCCACCTTCGGCGAGCAAATCTGGGGCACTCCAGAATAACGTGCTGAAGTGTTTCGCTCACAGGGTTTTCACAGATGCAGAGGTGGTCGTTTCTGAGCCGGAACCTGTGCAGGTATCTTTGAACCCACCGTGGCCAGTGAACAATTGGGCTATTAAATTGTTCATCCTTATATTTCTTATTGTTTTATAGGCCTCCGTCACGTCTGGGAAGAATGTCTTTGTGACAGAACCGGTGGGGTATGAAGTATACCTCTTTTGCCACTTTTCGAGGGTTGATCCTCTTATAGTCCGTTTAGCAAAGGAGAGGGGAAAGCGATCATAAGCAGGAGCTGTTTGAGACGCTAGTGCTGCTTCCTTTGCCAACATGTCTGCTCTCTCATTTCCAGGAATTCCGACGTGGGCCTTGATCCAATGAAGGCTTACCTGCCCGCCCTGCTCATGGATTTCCTGAATGCTTTGCCTGATGTTTACGGCTAGTGGGTGGAGAATATGTGGAGAGCACAGGCTGTCCATTGAGGATCGGGAGTCGCTAAAGATGTTTGGTGAATATGTTAGATGAACCGCCTATAATTGAATCGTCGAGCATATGGAATTGCCCGTCCCTGCTAGAAACAAATTTAGTACGTGTGCCCACAGATCAATGCAACTTGTAAGCAAAATTATTTACTTAAGAGGTTTTAAATTTTCGCCGTACATCTATGTATATTGAATCTTAATCACAGGGGCCGAAAGCTGGCATTGGTGTAGGTTGCCATTGAAACGAAATTCATATCAAACGTGAACGGAGTTAATAGAGAAACCAAACTTTTTTCGCTTTTAACTTGGACCGCGTTCTGATCTGACTGAGAAACTTGAAGATGTCTTGGTTACTAATAGAGATCGTTCTTAACATGCAATTTTATTAATTGTTTTTGTTTCTGTTTTGGAATAAAAGTAATTTTATTTAGAAAATTTATTTAGCAATGATCTAAAGGCATAGATTTAGGAACCTGTTGTAATTTAAGTAGTGTTTTTTGTTACCGAGACAAAATTAAATAGGCAATTCGTAAATATGTTTTTGCTAGTATTTTTTTAGGTACTTCAAGATCTATTTTAGGTTTTTGCATGCGGTATGCGAGTATGATTTTTTATATGTACATAATATTTCATTAAAATTATTTGTAACAACAGGGTAAAACGAGAAAAGAATTATGTTGTTGATAAAAAGATATATTTTTTGTTAGATGTATTTCTGTAATTTTATTACATTTCGATGTTTATAGTAACTGAATTGCATTAAAAACATTAACTTATGCAAAACCTCATGGATGAAAGAGTTTATCTAACCGAAATGAACGATTCTGTTAATAGTATTAATATATTCAAATTACTCTCAAGTGTACTTCAGCCGAAAAAGATACCAAATTAAAATTAAAAGCGGTTTAATTTTTCAAAGCGAAATACATAATCGAGCTACCCTGAGGCATTATGCAAATAGGGCCATCAGAAAAAACAAAACGACAATATTTATATCCCATACGTTCCATTTAACACAACGGTACCTCAAATGAATGCAAATTTACTGAGAAAACTTATTTGCATAAACGCTTCATTTTTGATGTTCATACGTGTATTAAAATTATTTTAAAAGGTTATTGCAGGTTCGGGTGTGGCAAACGTTAAAATAATATTACAAAATTACAAAGCTTACTATGATGTGTGATGTTACTTATTTATTTATTTCGCTGTAACCTAGTTGGCTGTGCCTTCATCTACGAGATTAAGGTTTTGGGTTCGATTCCTGGTCGAGGGTCGATATATGTAGACGTGGTATATAAATGTCTTTTATCGAGTCGTGGATAGTTACAATTATAGTTTGTTTATTTTAATCAAATTCGTGGTCTACCTACAACTTCTGTCGATAATTCAAAGGTTTTTCATTTACGATAGTGCACGGATGCACTCAGAATATCGGAAAATAATTTCAAAATGAAATTTTATCCCCAGATTAAGGTCCGCAGGTGGCTGAGAGGCCATAGAAATGCAAATACAGTGCACCTGCTTGGATAGGAATGAGGAAAATGAAACGCAAGACAGAATTTAATAATATATTAGAGATAACAACATCATTTTTAAGTAAATTATAATCCTTCTTGGAAATAAATAAGTATAGCTGTTAATCAACAATTTCGGAACTTAATAAAATTAAAGAAGCAAACGCGCATGCAACACCACCCTTCCGCTGCCACCCATAACAACTGTTACCGAGTAAGAAAAAGACTCAAATAGGGACTAAGATGATTAGTCCAGTTAGTAGACGATGTTGGAACATTAGTTGCTTAGTTTAATAATAAGCAGGAGAACTTGGATAGCGACGGATAGTGATAAAAATAGTCCTGCCAGTCGTTGTTAGTCCGATTAGTAATTGTTAGTAAGAGTCTTTTTTTAATTCGGTCACAGAAGTGCTGCTACCCTTGAGGAATGAGATGGTCGCGTCTAAAATATGTAACCGGCCCCACACTTTCCTATCCGGATCTCAATTGTTCTTAAAACAATTATTACACGGTAGGAATGGTACTGGCGAGGGGTGATACTTAATGGGGTATGGTGATAGATTATCATGTGCATAACAAAAATAGCTTTAATTTGATCTATAAATGAAGAAAATACGTCAAGGAGTATAAATTTCACAAATATAAATATAAGTTTTACAACAGACTTCAACTGCTGGCACACCTAAGTTGCGGCCATTTTTGCGTAGGCACACATAGTTTATCATGTACAGAAAAAATAGCTTTAATTTGAGCTATAAATGATGCAAATAACAGATGGGTGTAAACTTTCACCAGAATAGCACCTCTTTATGCCTGGCTGCCAACAGGTTGCGGCCATGTGCCTAATGGCATACCCGACTTTTCAGGACCTCTAGGTGTATATTATCTTGACCTTGGAGTATATTTTATATAAATAACAGATGCATGTAAGTTCTCCCCAGAAAGTCATTTTTCTTTCGTTAATTAAACATACTAGCGGCCATTTTTCGATAGGCACACCAGGCAAACCATATTGTTTCATGATGTAAGTCAGCACTAAGAAAGGATTCTAAGAAATGGAACCCCTAAGGGGGTGAAACAGGGGAGTGAAGTTTAACGAAATCCGTTCGGGCGACACTGTGGGCGAAAGCATGCAGGTAAATCACTACATAGTATAAAATAAAGTCGCTATTTGTGTCTGTTTGTCTGTTTGTTTGTCTGTATGCTTAAATCTTTAAAATTACGCAACGGATTTTGATGCGGTTTTTTGTAATAGGTAGAGTGATTCAAGAGGAAGGTTTTTATGTATAATACATGCATATATTCCCACGAGAACGGGATCCACGCGGGTGAAACCGCGGGCGGACCGCTAGTTATATTTATAAACAACTCAAACATAAATATTCAATAGCGTGGACAGCTTTTATAGTGCATCCGTTCCGTAGGTTTATTCCAGTAGTGCATAGCTGTGTTTGAATGGACGGAATAGTAACACGTCTATACAAGTTTTATTACTTGAAACCTTAAATAAAATATGACTTGAGAAATGCATGCAAGGAAAAGTGTCAAGAATAACGGACAAGACGCATTTCAGTAGAAAAATATTCGTAACATAAAATGCTGTATTATATAATCATGCGTATAAATATACGTTATACAATAAGATACAACAAATAGCTAAAATTAATATAACAATAAAATTAATTTACTCGAGTATGTGTGAAATATTCAAACGACATTAGCACTTTGACCACATCCAAAATTGCTACTGTTAACCCTGCAAATGCATTCGACGGGTCTTAATGACTTTGGGTTCTAGTTTAATTTAATATGAACTTGCAACAAGACGCTGGCCTAAGACGCAAGTAATACAAGACGATTCTACAGACAGACGACTATTTGTATTCTATTTAAATGCATTTGAAGTTGGTTATAAGGTTTAAAGAAGAATTTTTTGCTAATATAGCTAGAACGGCTGACATAAAAGCAGACGAGCTACCTGTCATATTAGTGGTCATCGTCGACTTAGGACACAAGCAACACCAGGAGAGTCAGCAGTGTAACGTCGACCCTGAAAGAGAGAGTAATTGAAATGAAACAGACATTTTATGTGTGGAGATTAGCAAAAATAAACAAACAGACAAACACAAAAAAATATATAAAAATTAGTGGTTTCCAGTTATCTTCCACGTCAATCAGTTACAGTCTTGTCACATACATAGATATAGTGCGACAAAAAATCGCAGCCTCGGACGCATGTTTGTATTTATACTTACAAAGTGATTTCATGTGGTGTCGGGAGCAGACGGCACGGCACGGTAATGTGCGGTGGGATTAGAACGAGACGTCAACAATACCGTGGATCTTTGGAATAATGGAAAATGGCGTGGAAAGCTGCGAACTTATGGAATAGAAGAAACGGTAGCAATGGTGAATTGTAAATAATTTATTTTTATTAAAATTATGGTAGAGCTCTAAGAAATTTTGATAAAGTGATTCTTAGTTCACCTTTCATTACCTAAGTAAATTCTACTATTTTTTGGTACTAGACGGAAATGGAGACGGAAACGTTTTTCTGATTTCACTGACTGTTCAAACTTACCTAACATGTACAAAGACATAACGTTAGGTATTTTGTTACTAGATCATATAAGTAACGTAAGTGATAAGTAGGAAAAGTTACCGGAATAGATCGCAAAGTTGTAACTAGTCGACTAACGAGTAGATAAGTGATTGGTCACCATCACCAGAGCGCTTGAAATCTATAATATGAAAGCATTAACGTCTTGTTACTGATCGAAAACAGTGGATCCGGGCGATTATTTTTTTTTCGATGATGCTATCCAATCTCTTGAAGTCTAGGATATATAAGATGGTGATTCAATATTAAATTATTTGAATTTTCTGAGCACCATATCCATCACCTTAAAATGTGACAGTATCATTTGCAAGCCCATTTTAAAGGTAGCATTATCCTCTTAATTTTCTTATTTACCATTAATTGCCATCAAGGTAAGGACGGAGATTATGAAAAAATCCTAATGATAATATATTATACAATCATATACACGAATAAATAAAAACATATTTTACGTATACATTTTATAATTTTTTAAGTCACTGGTGTATTATGACTAAAGATAACGTGTCTTATGACATTATTACTTGCCCCAGTGTCGTTATAACAACCCTTAATTATAACGATTACGGTCCACTAATTAAAATTTAAAGTAATAATAGTCCGCAAATAAAATTAGTGTACACCATCTGCGCTAAAGGGTTAAATCGCTGATGACTCGGTAACGCTTTAAGAAGTAACTGAATTAAACATAATTTGATTATGAATGAATTGTAGCGAAACCTGAATGACACCTCTGTTAACCCTTTACTGTAACTTGAAATAAATTAACTCAGAATAATATGTTGCAATCTATTCTTTTTTTATATAAAATGGATTGAGTCTGGCTCTTGAAAAATAAATTTCAAAATTTTCCGAAGGAAGTTCTTATTACAGCGGTATTATGCAATTTATATCAAAACAATGCATATCAAAACCAGACGCCGCCATAAATATAACAAAACATTAAGCGACGAAGGTTTGAATTTTTCAAACGTCCAATCTACATTATCTGTTCAAATATAAAAATAAAAATACACTCCATAGACGGAGGAAATGCCTTTGTATTTGTCAATGTCACATCCCCAATGGTTGGCAAGCGAAGTAATATGGACAAAAAAAGAATTCGTGACATTTTTTGTCACAAATGAACCGTGTAGCTCTGGCTTCTCTTATTAGATTAACAGGTCGATTTGCAATTCTGTGTGTTACACATATATGTTTATTTTACGGAAATGAATCGCAATTTAGAAGAGGGGTCGTATTGTTGACTCAGCGTAATGTTATATTTATATTTGGATCCTTCTGCAGGCGTTTTGGGGTTAAGTGAATCTGTTAAATCGAAACAGTATTGAAACTACCTATTGGAAAGACTGAACAAAATTATCTTTTTTGTGTTACTTCTTTTGCTATTGTTACTTCTTTGTTGATAAGAAAAAACCTATCAATATAACTCTTTGAACCGTGTAGCTCTGGCTTCTCTTATTAGATTAACAGGTCGATTTGCAATTCTGTGTGTTACACATATATGTTTATTTTACGGAAATGAATCGCAATTTAGAAGAGGGGTCGTATTGTTGACTCAGCGTAATGTTATATTTATATTTGGATCCTTCTGCAGGCGTTTTGGGGTTAAGTGAATCTGTTAAATCGAAACAGTATTGAAACTACCTATTGGAAAGACTGAACAAAATTATCTTTTTTGTGTTACTTCTTTTGCTATTGTTACTTCTTTGTTGATAAGAAAAAACCTATCAATATAACTCTTCCGTTACAAAGTTACTTACAGATTAAGCACAGCTGAAACTACTCTGACTGAACGCAAAAAGCTGAGTTTTAGCATGTATGATGCCTGGAGAGTGTAAAAGAGGACAAAGAGAGCATTTTGAAATCCCCCCCCTCCTAACGGGGTAAAAAAGGGGATTAACATTATATGTAGTTTATTCCACTTTACTTTATCGTAAAATATGTGTATCAGGATAAAATGTGCCTATTGATACATTTTGTCCCAATAAAGTATTTATTTCTGGTAGAAATAAATACATGTTTAAACGTTTTTCAATCGAAATCCGAATAATAATAACCACTTATGAGTGACAAAGTCTCCACACCAAGCCACGTGTCGAGTTGATTAGTTTGCTGATTTATTGCATTTGAAAACATTTGTTACTCACAAATAAGTATACCTACACTCGACTTTATTTCCACAGCTTAAAATTCAAAATCGCCCCGCAATATTTGAAGTCATGGGAAAATAAAGGGAACAATGCCACTAGAATTTGTGTTTTAAACCAATGTATTAGATTTCTATTCTGAGTGACTAAGATAAATGAATCAGCCATTGCAATTTCAAACTTAGCTACTTAGATTTAAGGTTGAATTTACAGTTACAGTATATCTTAACTAATTCTATGCTCACGATCGAATTAGATGACCGCCCGCAGTTTTTGCTACTCACTACAATGGGTTCCTTACAATAGGAGTGTGTCTTCGCGGAATTACCCCGTCGAGTTTCTTGATCCTAAAAATTAAGCTTTTCATTGTATTTGTATAGTCGATTTTGTTGTTATAGCAATTTATACACAGGAACATAATAACTTAACTCATTCGATTCTTCTGAAGTAATGGAACTGTTTTTTTTTGTTAAAAGCAATATCATTATGCAACATCTTAATATATATAAATCTCGTGTCACAATGTTGGTCCGCGATGGACTCCTAAACCACTTAACCGATTATAATAAAATTCGCACACCATGTGCAGTTCGATCCAACTTGAGAGATAGGATACTTTAAAATTCAAATTATAGTCGCAATTTTAATTTATTTCTAATTATTTGTCTCTTATTATTTGACAGTGGCAGTCTTATTCACAGATGAACAGACACCTAGCGCCACACAAGAGAACTAAATTAAGAGTGTTATTATATTTTGACAGTCACAATTATATGTAACAGATGTCGATACCTTTCAACTGGGTTGAGTAAGTAATCAATAGATGGCGCTGCTATGGTAAATCTAACTTGCACCCGTGCGAAGCCGGGGCGGGTAGCTAGTAGGATTATAAAAAGTTCCGTTTCTCTTTCATACATGTAGCATATTATGTAAAAGATGGTATACATTTACATATTACATGCCGCTATGGTAGATGTTCATATTCATAGCCCATACTCAGGTGATAAACTACCCATGGACCCCTAACGTGGCGTTAGCGTCAGAACCCCTGGACCAAGTGCGAAATTCTTTGTTTGGAGACTGTCAAGATTTAGTACATTTTTGGTACTATTTGGTACCTAATTTAAATTATTTAGTACCTCGACGAACAGTGAAAAAACATGAGGCCATTTACCCATTAACAATAATGGTGTAACACAAATGTCATTCCCGATATTTAGCTGGCGATTAAATAAGAAACGAGAAAGAAAGAAAGAAAACGAAATCTTAACAACATTTATTATTTCTGGAGCAAAACATAAATAAATTCCAATACACATCGACACACTCGACCTATTCATGCAAAAAACAGACGTTCAAACCCTTACGCTGCTGCTAAACCACAAAACACGGTTATAAATTGTGAATTACTCCAAATGCAATTGAATTAAGGATATAATCCGCAATCTAGCGCTTCGCGCCGGATCAGCGTGCATTTTATGTGACGTTTCGCAATATCTGTCAAAACCTAATACGCCGAAATGTGGAGTGATGAGATGACGGTGGCTGACGACTTTACGCGTCTTGTTAGGTGTGTTCTCCAGACCCAGCTAGTATTTGGATCGTAAAGTTTGTGAGTAAAATATTTTTTATCTATTGCAATGTATGAATATTATTAAGTAAGAATTAATGGACATAATAAATGATATACGCAATGATTACTTAATATTTGTTTTAATTAGGAACGGAAAGTCACACTCAGTACAAAATCGTATAACGCCATTACAGACAATAGAATAGAGCGAAAGAGAGCCATATACATTACATTACCCTTTGTCTCAAATGTCATTGTGTATTGGAAATACGTTTCTTTTGTTCACGCAAATTATTTACAAAACTTTCTGAATTTCCTCGCAATTTAATTCTGCCATTCTTGATTGGGACGATATAATTAATTTTGCATGGAGAATTTATGTAGTTCTCAAAAAAATATATCTCTATACAAATTACAAATTACCTACAACATGACACATAATTAAAATTTTAGTATAATTTATTAAAAATCATATCTAATAATATCTTCACTTCTCGTGTCAAACACACCCAAGGAGTCGCATTGGACCCCATCTGCTTTGAAGGGTTAAACTGTAATGCGGCTATTGCGAATAATGAGAAGTGTTTAAAGAAATTTACCGCCCCCGGGGTGGTTTTGTCACGTCCCAGGGTTAATATGGTGTGGTAACGTTTCGTGAAAAATTTAAATATTTTTTTCTTGAATTTTCTAGTCATTTTGTTAATGCTTTGTCGTTAGATAGGTTGAATTATTTTGAGAAATACCACCTTTACGGAAGTCTGTTTTAAAATATGTAGAATTATCATAATGATAATATAATTATAATGAAGATATAGGAGCAAAGTTACATTTTCTTACTTTATTGCTATTTTACCTTTGGGTTTATGTAAAGGAAAGTATCACTACAAGATTACCCACTGACTTTTTTACTCAGTAATATTTTTAAGGTAAATTAATAATACATAATTGTTGATTTATTAAAATTCTTAATCTTTTGGTAAATTTGACTAGTAAAATGAATGAAGTTCATTATGACGTCACTTCCTGATGAAATAAAGTGTTTGACTATGACATAAACATAAATTGTCTTTCATGTAAAATAGATGCAAAAATGAATATTAAGGGTAATTTTCTTAAAATGACGCTAGTATAAGAGAAAGCTACTTTAAACTATCAAAGAAAAAAAGGATTCAACCGGGAATCGAACTTAGGACACAGTCTTCAAACATACTGTAGGTATAGGTAGGTACTAACGATTGTTCTCGTCACAATACATCGTTTGCGGACGTCATAACTGTGCTGTAATAACTAAGTTTTACTATTCAGTTTTACGACGCAATCCCGGGAAGGATTATTCCAGGTAAATTAGTATTATATCTCGTTAAGGAGGTAATATGTTGGATACAGAGAAATGGGAAATACAGGGGAATCTTTCCTTTGTTTCTTTCTTTTATTTTGCTAGCTCGAGTCAGCTGTCGAACGACTCAGTATTCCGGCTTGGAGTTTGAGAATTGTTTCGTTATTTTTATAGGACAGCCTCAAATTTTCTGTTAAGGGGATACTTAAATACTCAAATAAATAGTTCTCTTGTTAGTAAATTAGTTTCTTCCTTCTCTTTTCTTTCGTGGCCAGTTATACTACTTCTAGTGTTCATGGATAAAAGTTACTATTGACCATGATTAAGTAAATTTACCATTATTACTATACCTACTTCTTTCGCGTACGATCTGGTATTAGTTTAGTTATATGTAATTGCATGGCAGATAAATGCCTTTCCGCCATTGCAATTAAGGTACATTTAAAATTGACGGGGATATCAAAAATGGCCTTAGTAAATTTTGCTTACAAGTTACAAGCTATATTGAACTGAGTGTACAGTATTAAGTTTGGTTTTACCAGGGAGTGGCAATTCAATTTTATATGCTCCACGACTCGAGTATAGTACTATTATAATGTATTGCTAGCGAAGGTTTAAGCCTTGAACCCCAAAAAAAGAAATTCAAATTCTGCACGTAATTCACCACGAAAAACTTATCAAACAAGCACCCAATTCAACATCTGGATGCTCTTTTAGTGGCTTTGTACGGGTTCATCTTTAGATGTTTACTAGTAGATCGAAGTTTTAGTATTGAGCGATGTATTCATAACATAATACTAACATCATTAATTGAACATAATGAAGATAAGATCACACAGGCGGTTTGTTTAGCATCACATTAATTTTACACATAGTGCGTCATCACTTAGCAAATGAAGGCCGCGGGCGAGTCTCTGATCTGTTTGACTATGTTACGAGATACTGTTTGATTACGACGGGCAACCAAGCACGAAATATAACTATGAGCTTAGAGTATATCTATACAGATGATAATACTGTAACTGATCGCTATTTTGTGCACGCTCATCTCAGAAACAGCGTAACGGTTTGTTATGGGACTTTCCCTGGGAGAGAGAGGAGGCTGTGGAGCATCATATAGGCTACTTTTTATCCCAGAGTTCTCGCGGGGTCGGGAAAAACTCCTATGTACGAAAGAAGTTGCTGGCAAAAGCTATAGTAGAAACGCGCTAGGTATGCGTTCCTGACACATGTCAATTCGTCATGACTAGTGATGTACAATAAAGAAGCTTTGGGCAAAACGTCACACTCGGAAAACGTCCCATGGGACGTTTCGCCCCCGTCATTTTTTGACTGGGTCGATTGGTCCCAGAAATCCAAAATGAAATTATATAGTCGGCAGAAAAATCTACATACGTGTGTGAGATATTTTCACTATAAATATTAAGGTTAGCTTCTATTTGATAATAAAAAGAAATTGAAATACAGTACTTAATATAAATTATTTTTAAATAATTATACAATGACTAATACAAATGCCATAATATCTGTTTTTAATTAGAATTTAGCTTTATGTAAAAATGATGATACAAGCCTTAAATCTTTATTTTTTATTTAATATTCGTTAATAATACAAAAATTATAACCTGGCACCATGACTTAAACTACCTGTGATTAAAGCGAATGCCATAATTAACACAGGCAATCTAAGGAAATGAACATAATATCTTTAAAATCCTTTTTTTAATATATAATTTGTGTATTCAAGTAGATTGGCAATACTTGAACACCTTTTAAATATGACGTAATAAATGATTTTGGTCATTTTTATGCTTACAAACACATTAATACATAGTACCACTTTAGCTTCAAATTAACATCCCTCGTAAAATGCCAATAACTTGTAAATTTCCTCTTAAAGTAGTCAGTGTTTTATGGTTTTAAAATCTCCATTTACCAAGCAACATTTTGAAATTATTTGCACTATTGGTTAACTGGATATTTTTTTCCACCAGCCACCGTCAAACTTGAATCAAAGAAACAATCGAAAACATAAAAAGTCCTAAATAGACACGAATTTCTAGGAATCACGTAATAATTTGAACTCAGTCATAGCTTGGGATTGTAGACCAACTATCTGAGAGTACGTGAAAAAAAAATTAAAACATGTGCTCATTTGTGTAGCCAGCAAGTAAAAGTAGGGTAAGAGAGCTTGATTTCTGAAAAATCAAACAAAGGTCAAAATCTCGAAAACGGTGACACTTTTACTAAAACGATTTTTTGACATCTGGTAGGTCTCTCTCCAAGCTATCGACCATTTCAGTTTGTCGTACAACTTACGGGTCACCCTGTATATATTATACACACAATACATATAAGTCAAGTTTAGTACAGAGCATTGAGCATTAGGTAAGTTATCCAAGCAATCTTTGATCTTGAGGAAATATAATTATTCTATGTTGTGATTTTTTTTAAATCAAATGTTGATATAATATGTATACGGTAAATAAAATAAATACTATAAATATATACATATATGTCTATATTAAGTAATAATAGATATTTTTTCTATTCAAGAATATTCTGTTTAATTTTATACTATGTATTTAGTTGTTTTCTTGCAGACTGTACAATATTTTGCAGCGAACAATAGAATTTCTGCATATACTTATAAGTGGTCCGTTTAGCCCAAAGAAAAAAATTAAATTAAATCAAAGAACAAAAACGTCCCGTGGGACGTTTTTCGAGTGGGACGTTTTGCCCAAAGCCTCATTATGTCACATCACTACAAAAACAAAAAGTTGATATGACATGGATATAACCTTGAACGAGCGCCGTTTGACGTGGTTTTCTTTTAAAAGGTATTGTTTTTATATTTGTTATTTAAGTAATTGTAATACTTTTAGCCCAAGATTAATACAACTATTGTAAGTTGGCATAATTATTCGATTTAATGTTTGATTTTAATGTTATCACTCGTTAATAAGGCAATTAAAAGATATTAAAAAATTGACAATTAATTGTACGCCAGTTCAAAGTTACATCGCCCAGTCGAATGACAGACTTCAGGAACGCATACCTAGCGTGTTTCTACTATAGTAGGTAATAATGTGTATATTATTGCAATATTGAACTATGGTATTATTAGTACTGTTAGTAAGTATATTTTCGTATTTTACATTATATTAAAAAGATCACAATTTGTTTATAGAATTAAATAAGCAAACGAGCAGGCAGCAATACCTTTCTGCTATCGCTCATGACAAATGTAATCGACCTAAAACAAAACTCAAGAGTCACTAATTCAGCCACAGATGCGTTGCTACCCATGAGGATGAGGACTGAGATGGACGCCTCTAAAAAATTGTAACCGGCTCCGCAATGTTTTTATATTCACGAGCATCTGTTATAATACCCTTTGTTACCAAAGATATTGGAATATTTGCAGCTAAGAGAATATCGAAGCTAAAACCACACTAAAACCGTACGTGTAAATATTATCCCACGTACACAGTTATATTTGTTTACTATCGAATTAAGACTTTTACTTAAAAGTTTTAATTACAATTACATTATATACCTAGCAAAAAAATCACAAATGTTTAAACATTTTCACATACTAGATACATAGATACGATCATTCGTCACTAAACAAATCATAATATAAAGTGTCATCCTATAATTGTAGACGGTTTCTAGCACTGAGCCGATGTCTGCTTGGTATTATTGATCAAATATTGCATATATGTAGGTCTCTCCTTGTAATACCAGACTAGTGTATAGATACTCCACCAGGCTACCCCAACGTGGATTGGTGAAGCCCCTAACGCCCCAGGCCATGAAAAGATTAAGACGCATTTAACATACAAAGAAGATTTGTGTAATCATGAAATTCATAAGTAGGGTGCCAGTCAATAAATAATATTGACGTTGACGAATAACTTGTCCACTTTCCTTTTCTTGGTTTGAAGACTTCTAAACTTTATCGCGACATAATAAGGTTCAATATTCAGTGTATATTCAAACTTTTATAAGCGTTTTACTCAATTCAATTTGAAATTGTATTTGATCAATTCATTTGTCTGAATACATAATGTTAGAAGGGCAACAGCGAGATAAATGATAGTAAAATGATTTATATATATACATTTTATCATCATACGTATTTATAAAATTTTAACCGATAGATATCCACGAGTATATATTTAATTTTGGAAGGTATTACTTTGGATATTTATGTAGGAAAAAGTCCTATAATATTTTGTAAATTTTGAAAGGTTTGTTCTAAGTTCATAAAATCCTTTTAAAATTTTTATCATTTAAAAATTGAAGTTTTATAGGTGGATGTTATTGAAACTTTATATGGACGATACGATCGATGTATTAGCTTTTAGGCATTTCAAAACCGCGCTAAGCGTAAAAAGAACTTTCAACCATCTCTTCCATTTAACATACAAAATATTTACCCAAAACCGTGATATTGTACAAAATAGTTATAAATATTTATACACTACAGATAATATCAAACAGCCTTTGAAAAGACCAACCACTGTTAACAAAGTTAATAACAAAACCTCATTACAACCGCATAGAGTTCATTTTTCAACGTTCGAAGTTCATCTTAATTTAGCGGGTGTTCTTTAGTAATTCACTGTTCACAGTATATGGCTTCCCAAACAAATATGCCTTTGGAATGGGAAATGCGGTTTGTAAACATGATTTGTACAGATTAATGGAGCGGCAAGTGTGTTGATTCACATATGATTGTGGCCTACCTCGTCAAAAGCCATAACTTTATTATCTGTTTGACATCAATTAATGTTTCATGAATATGGGTGTATTTAAATGGCACTTGTTAATAATGTTTTTCTCTTAAGTACTGTTCTGTATTTTACTATAGATTCAATCCTTTAATGGTCTTCTATGGGGCAGAGGTTTTTTTATATGTGATTCCATGGATGTAGGCGTATTTAAATGGAACTTGTCAATAGGTATTGTTTGGTGTCGTACTGTTCTGTTCTGTATTTAGCCCTTTCATGATCTTCTATGGGGCAGAAGTTACTTTTATGTAACTAAGGCTAACAGCAGATTTAACCACGCTGCTCCACATAATTGGTGGGTTAAAGAGGAACCTAAATTTTCCTAGATATTAAGCTGATGTTGAAGATGGAGTGCGGATTGGCAGACTTCACGGACCTCTAAGTTTTGCGAACTCTCCAGCATATAGGTTTCCTCACGATCTTTTCTTTCACTGTTATAGCGAAAGATATTTAAATGCTTAAATCGTTAACTCCAAAACGTCCTAAGTTCGTATTCAAGGATTCGATCCTAGCCTCCCCGAGTTCTTAACCAATCAAGTCTATTAACACTTGTGAACCAACCACATCATCTCAACCCATCATAGCCCACTATTGTCCACGGGTCTCTTCTTTCTTCTAACCTTATGGAGTTGTAAATGTAATTTCATTTGTATAAGTGTGCGTATTACTCGTATATGTAATGTTACACCAGTGGTACTCAAACTGAAACAAAATCACCATACATTAGGAAGGGAACAGAACTTGGGCTAATGCAATGTGTACGTCAAAGTGTTCTCTCGAAACAGAGTTGAGAGACATTTGCATCGACAATGTTCTCCGTGAGTGTATAGTTAACGAACGGAATTATATTTACACCTCTACTGCGTGTTTCTTGGAAAACACTTAAGAAGTAAAACAAAATATTCGATTATAGCCAGGTTACTTCACGCTCGCTCGTTTTACTTCACGCGTAATTCGAGTGACAATTTTTAACCCCTGAAACAAAAAGAGAGGTGTTATAATGTTTGTCTGCCTGTTGTCTGCTGTCTGTGTATAAGTCTGTTTGTCTGTCTTTGGCATCGTGGCTCCAAATATTCTCAACTCAAATCTTGCGAGTTTCACGTAAGACGTGTCAGTAATTTAGATATAACCAATCAATGGTCGATTTTCTTATCATTTCCATATGCGAACCATTTAAGATCCATCATGATTGATCAAAGATGGTTTGCAATTATTTTCATGTAATTTTTAACATTTCTATTACGTCATTGGTATTATAATTATTCTACGCTTATAGGAGAGACGGTTCAAATTTGAAATGGTTCGCACCCCCTAATGTATGTTAATTGGGTTAACTCGCAGACAGGAGACATGTTAAGTTTTGCTAAATAACATTGTTTAAAAAGGAAATTAATTTTGTTAGTTATTTTATTAATATAATTTGTATTGTTGTATAGTATTGTATTTAATGTCTGGAGATAGTGGTCGAGAAAAGAGAAGTTAAATCTGATGGTAAGGGAATATCGTAGCCTATGACTAATGAAGTATGGCTGATGCCAAAATCAAACAAGATAAAATGTTTGACGCCATAGGTACAAAGAAAACGTATTACAAACAAAATTTAAGTGACTAAGTTTTGCGAGTAAGCAATATTAACGCCGACTTATCAGTAGTCTTCAGCAATACTACGCTATTTCTGGTTACACGAAGTGACAAAATGAATCTGATTTGGACGAGCTATATAGAAAAAATTATAATAATAGTAATAATATAGGTATATTTGAAATCCAAATTATGGGTTTACAGATGTTTTGACAATGATAATGCATAGTAGATACTGTGTTGCAGTGATCAATAATCTCCTTGTGTGCTATAATAGTTCCGTTCAGTTCTAGAATTGAGCAAACAATATTAAATCATAATTAAGTAAATCAACGATGACTCGTCACCTCGCAGCTTAGTTGACCATACCTGTGGAGTAAGAGGTCTCGGATTCGATTCCCCTAAGAAGATTAATCAATGTTTTTGGGGTTATAAAAAAATAAGTAATTTGTGACTGATGTACTTTAGTCTACAGACTTTAGATTTATATGAGGCAACAATCTGCGTTATTTAATTAAATAATGTTATGAATTAAGAGTTTATTTTAGTGCATAAATCCACTTTTATTTCGACCTAGACAATGTGGATAATTTTTTTACCTTAAAACTAGCGAGGGCATTAGCCTCTTACGAATTTAACCGTATCCATTTATTTATATTCAACACGACCGAAGTACTGCATACCCAGTTATAAAACGCATCACGTATCGGAGACTGTTTCGATGAACTCTGCTACCTGCTGTATGCATAAGGATGATTTATGCACGTGATTTGCAATCGGGCAAGGTATATCGGAGGGAATCTCCTCACTTGGAGGCGTAGAACATAGCACGGTGTAATGTTTAAGTTTATTTATATGTACTTAAAACGAGCATTTAAAACAATCCTTCCGCTGTCTCACAATTTACGACAAGTTTAGAAAATTGTTCTTCGACACTTCTAGAACAATGAAAATCCTTTGGTAAAATATTCACTGTAGCATCGACTAAATTGTAAAAATATCGTCATACCTACCACCTATATTTAGTAATTTTATTAAAGTACTAAATAATACTGAAAAATTGTTGTGAAGTAACTGCATGCACTTAGGTGAATACATATTTTTGGAAATATCTAACAAACGAGCGACCTGGTACTTAAAGTGAACTGCGACTTAGTAATTATTTATCGAGGCCCATGACTATGACCAACATCAAACAGTAGTCTGTCAAAAAACAGAAACAAAAGTAGGTAATAGGTAGAGGAAAAATTAGAACGATAAAATTAACCCTAAGGTTGTAACTTACCCTTGGATTCACGAGAAAATTTTCCTATTTACATAAGCCTGACAAACTTCTATTTGGATTCAACACGGAAAACGCCACCGTAGGTATATGCGATTCTTGGCATTTACCAGGCGATAAGTGAGGAACGACCCTGGGTTTGACATGAGACATAACTTTCGTGGAAAATGCAAAGTTTCCTTCGGACGGCTCTAATCTGACTTGATCTCTGCTTTAATTTTAGTTCTTATCGCTTTTTTAATCTGGCGACAAATATTACTCATAACTTCGTGAACATAAATATGTGAAACGTTTTGAATAAATTATGAGTTTTGATGATTTGGAACGTTTGATAGTTGGTGGAAAAATGATGACGTGCATTGACCTAATCAAATTAAATCTTAAACTTGTATGGTTATAAACATGTGGAATTAGAGTAAAACTAATAAAATCAAAACTCAAATTCAAAACAGAATTTACTCAAGAAGTTATTATGTCAATACGCTTCCACAAGTCATAAATGCTTCGATATCCATATTAAATCGAAAATAAAACAAAGCATAACTTTTATAACACATAAAAACGTATTTCCTACAACGTTAAAAAATAGTCACGAATCACCTTTAAAATTTAAACCATAAACGGTGAAAACCATTTTATGCGCTATAACGTTTACCGTTGGATGCATTTTATACGTCGTTATACTCCTGAATAAACTTAATACTGGGTTCAGATTTGAAAAGTTGTTTTATTGTGTCCTAATAGAGATATGTTGTTACTGGTTACTGTAAAATATTTAGTTATTAGCAGTCATAGGGAATGATAGATAATGAGCCAGCAAAATCCTACTTAAAAATAACAATTTTGATAATTAAGCAATGTATAATGTTCTTGTAGCGATAATTTCAGTCTGTCGATAGAGGGACGCTTTTTATATAACTTCGTAAAAAGCAGGAGGTTTTCAATTTGACAATTTTTTTTGGGTCACCTCGAAAAATTTGTGTCCTCGTTCTTTTTGACAGCAGGTTCGATATTTTTGATCAGTAGTTTTTGAGTTATCCCTATATTGCGCATTTCATGTAACATGTTTTATAATTGTAAATGTCCAGAGAAATATTATTCAGCTCATATAGATATCCATCGAACTATCGACTTTACGTTAGAACTTGCTTAACTCAGTTTTATCCATACAACTGATCGATCGAAGCAGCCAGGCTATGAAGTACAGTTTATTTAAAAAGCTTTTTTATTGTTTCACAAGCCACTTACTAAATAAAAAGTTATAACGACTTGTTTTTAGGATATTCTGTGTAAATCGTAGCGCGTAGAGGCTACGCACTACGCAGCTCTCTACGAACGTAGACTCGTAGCATCGTAGCTGAGTTAGACGGCAAATCAATAAATTAATAAAACTAGAGAACCGCCCGCGCTTCGCTTCGGGACCCGTAGGTAACACCCGCGTAGGTCCCGCTCCCGTAGGAATTTAGGCTAAAAAGTAGCCTACTACTCGCTCTCTTCACTCCACCCTGTCTGAGGTGTGTGGAGCCCTCGGGACAGTTAGTTCCCCTTTGGGGATGTCTCTCGCGGCCCGTTAAAACGGGCCAGTCCTTGGGTTGGGCCCTAAGGCCCTTGGTTGTCCATCTGTGGTTAACCAATATGTCAAGTCCGGTGAGTGGTGACCTTTTTACAGGCCACAGAGTCTTAAACGGGATGGGGTTCATCTTCGCGCCGCCCAGGCGATCGAGCCCCTACCGGGTGAATCCCGCTGGTGGGAAGCCCAGCAGGAGCCGATCAGCGTCGGGCGACGACTTACGAAGCCCCAGTATCAGTCAGTGCTAGACCCGTCCCGCGCAACCAGCAAGTCGCGCGGGAAGGCCCAGCGGTCCGGTGGACGGGTGTGGAGCGGCGCCAGGTCCTGCAGATGCGGGAACCGCGACGCGTCGACACGCCCGAACATGTTGCGTGCCAATCGCTCGATGAAGTCGTCCAGGCTCTCGACTCGAAGGTCCCTCTGGATGACGGCGTTCCTGACGTACCTCGGCGCACCAGTCAGCCGGCGGCCGGCGGAGCGCAATCGCCTGAACTGCGCGCATCCTCTTGCGCTGCGGTTCGCTGGCGAGCGCGTACCACGCCGTTGCCGCGTACGTGAGGCGGGGTCTGATGTAGGTCTTGTAGACCCCGAGCTTCAGTCCGAGAGGGAGGCTCGAGGAGAGCACTGGTTTCTGCCATCGCACTTCTGGAATTCGCGACGGCTTTCGTAACCTGTGGCTTCATCGAGAGTCTTCCGTCGATTTTGCCCAAGTATTTGGGCTGTGGGGCCCATTGGATATCTTGTCCATGAAGCTCCAGAGTAGGGTCCCGCCTGTTGAGGTATCCTCCTATGTTCACAGCCGGCGTCTTCCCGACATTCACCGACAGTCTCCACGCGGCGAGCCATTCGGGGAGGGCATCAAGCGCACGCTGCATCTTGACAATGGCGTGGGTTCTATTCAGCGACGTGGTGATGTACGCCACGTCATCGGCATACAGGGCAAGCGACGCCCCCCCTGCCGCCGGGATGTCGTCGGTGTAGCAGGCGTAGCAGACCGGGGACAGGCAACTCCCTTGCGGGACGCCGGCTGCGATCGGACGCTCGGTGGATTCGGCGTCTTCAACCACTACTCTGAAGCTTCTATTTTCGAGGAAACTGGAGATCATCTTAACGGCACTCCGGGGCGCCGACGGCTGCGAGATCTTGTAGAGAAAGCCGTCGTGCCAAACACGGTCGAACGCCTTTTCCATGTCGAGGAATACTGCACATACGCGTTTTCTCTTATTCAGAGCCGCGGTAACGGTGTGCAACACACTCGACAGTGTAGCCGTGCTGTTCAGTGGCATCAAAAAGTAGCCTTCCACTTCTGTTGGCAGCTAGGCTATTCCACCCCGGATGCTTGCAGTTCCAGTCGCCCGCGCCCACCACCGGTGTCGGCGAGTCCAGCAACTTGCGAACATCAGCCAACAGGATAGTGCCAGCGGGCGGGCGGTACACTGAACACAGCCGGAGCGGGGAGTTCTCGAGGCAGAGCTAAAGTAGCCTATTACATTTGCCTATGACTTAAGTAAATTACATGTAGTATTTGATAGCGTAATTCAGAACTTGCAAATGAATTTAGTTAACGCCATCTATTGGCAACTCCGAAAATAAATATCTAGTAACTAACAAAACATCGATCTTCCCATGGGAATGGGATGTTTTTCCGCGGTAAAAAGTAGCCTACGTCACTCTCCACCCTCCTAACTATCCCCACACACATAAACCTTACCATATAATAGCTTTGTTGCGACGTGAAAGCGTCACAAACAAACAAACAAACAAACAAACAAACACACTTTCACATTTATAATATTAGTAAGGATTAATGACTTCAACTAACTTTTTAAATTACTATTATTAGGGGATATAAGGATAGTGCCTTTTATACACCTACATAAGGTAAAGAATCTTACGATTTACTGTCACGTTACATTCACATCTCAAACTATAACTGTACCGCTCAGGTAAGTATAGCAAAAATATTAAAGGGCGAGTCGAACTCGACATTTACTCCAATTATTCTTTGAAAACTTTACGTGTCTACCTTCTTCTGTTCACAAGGCAGAGCCCTGTGACAGCAAAGGCGTTAATAGGGTTATGTTCATCACCTATTTCATAGGTAACCCTAAAAATGAGACCTAAATATATTATATTATTCAGCATAACAAACAGTACAAAATAAATATAATCAAACGACAACTGACCAAGCGTAAAATTGGCTCCAAAATGTTTGTCTCTGTGACCGAGGGCTAAATTGTAATAAGGATTTTATTTCGCCATTTTGTTTTTGAGTTGTTTGTGACAACCGCTTGGCTCCGGGCAGTTTGTCTGCAGAGGTTGGTAATCGAGAGTTTGATTGTTTAATCGGGTTTAATGTTGATACTGTAGTCAATTAATAATGATGAGTGGTGATTTTGTGGTAATCTTCGACCAGTAACCATCTCATCTTGATAAAAAAAATGTTTTTTATTTTTATTTTAGAAGTTTTTGTTGTTGTTCCTCAAGATTGCTACCAAAAATTTTACCATGAGAATTACTACTAAAACATAACAAAAAAGTTACCATAGAGGAAATAGTTCTAAAGTATTTATTTTGACCTGCCCCTCTTAGTATAAATATTAATCGGTTTCTGAGAATATATGTAATTTTTTACAGTTCTCGTTTGCTTTAAAA
The DNA here is from genome assembly GCA_905404135.1 of Hesperia comma. Lineage (NCBI taxonomy): Eukaryota > Metazoa > Arthropoda > Insecta > Lepidoptera > Hesperiidae > Hesperia > Hesperia comma. The sequence goes on from FR990034.1 coordinate 11,869,301, forward strand.
TTATAATGTAAAATACACTTTGATTGATACCATATTTTTTTCTTCAGTGTAAATTTGCTTGGAAATGTTAAACAAAACAAATACTAGGCACTAATTTTAAATATCTAGACCCAATCAAGCCACTTAACTCGAGAATCGAACCAATTAACCCACTCGTTCAACGGTGGGCGTGACTGCACTATGCGGTTTCATTAATCTACCGTGACATCTCAAGTAATCTTAGCGAATCAATTATTTCGATCACTTTAGAATTTCAGAGATTGCGATTAGCTACTGTTTTCACTAAAAACTGTTAACGAAAAGATATGATAACGAAAATTTATGTTATGTTCGTATTGCTTTGCCAGGAAACAACATCTCTCTGGCTGTTGTCCATCGGAAAATAAATAATTGGACTAATAATATAAGCGGTTTACTTATTTGTAGTTACTTAAACACAATAAATGGTATTTACTAGACATTTTATTCAAGCAGAAAATGTTTGGGAAGTATTTGTCTAGATAGCTTTGTAAATTCACTGTTTGTAAGAAGCAAGTAAATATACTCTTTACTTAATAGTTTTCAAATTATTTTAATATCTGAAAAAAACTGCATTGTTGTATTATTGACTAAAATTAATGAATATAATATTAGGCATAATCAACTCCCACAAAATAATTAAAGATTTATATTTTGGAATATCATCAAAGCTTTTCTTAAAATTATTCAATCACAAATAAGTAGCTTATCGCATGCAATGTCATGATGAGACAAGTAGATAACTATTTTTTTGTGTATTATTAAAGTTCTTTTGAATTCCGAAGCCGTAGTGGGAAAATATGAATTGTGTTGGAGGTAATTAAATAGCTTCCTGTTTTCACGCCTGCCGTCTTAATAAGTACCCTTGTAAAGGTTTTGTTTACGCTTCGGCGTGACGGGGGTGTTCAACCCCTTAAGGCTGGTTTTTTTGCCAGCCTAGCGTTAGTTAGAAAATAATAATCATTAATTCTATTTATATTCAGACCTACGAGTAAATAAATTCAGTATTAGTAGATATTAAATAAGTCTAAATTAAAACTATTTTTTTGTTTCTTTAATATTTATAACGTCCGCCTGCACGCCCTATTTATACAAAGGCATTGTATATGATTCCAATAAAAATGTATTATTATAACGAATAACTCACAAAACATTCTTTAGCAAATCGAAATCATTTATTATGGCCATTACTACAATAAAAACAGGACGAATCACCATCTAGTTCGTCTATACATTTTCTTCCTATAATGTTTTATTCAGTGGGCGCCCGTAAATAAGTTTACTTTCGGACAAAATGCTCCCAAGTGACACAGATACATGCATTTTGCAAACATATCTCCGCCATCGCAAAATGTAATAGAACTTTAAGTCGTTGGTTTAAGGTGGGATTTGCTAAAGCAGAAGGTAAGATAACGGTAAGGTTATGTTGGTATCTGTATTCTTTGCGAGGGAAACCGGCGATTCGTCAAAGTCGCGTATATTTATCGTTTTAGTTGAATTTTATCGAACTAATAGCTTCGGAGATAAATTTACGATTGGTTACGGAAAGGGTTGTCTGAGTACAAACGTACAACTGTATTACATTTACGTATTTATATACTACTGTAAAACCATTTAGATACTAATATTTATGTTTCATTTTAATACGGGCACTTACAATATATATTTTGTGCTATCACGACTGAACCATTCAACCGTGAACACGAACCAAAAAACTGCGTCGAACTATCGGTGCATAAAATACATACATAATTATAGTGAGCATTCGTACTGTAATTTTTTTTTAATTAGTATAATCTGAGATAAATTACATTTAAAATCATATGTATGTTAACTCGTATACTCGTATAAATGTATACTCGTTTATTTATTACGTAGGTAATGTTATTAGGTATTTAATAAATATTATATTTATTGGCTTCAATTAACACTAAATTTCAGGTTTAACAATTTTTTTCATGTTCTCAATGGTGTCACACAGTGTAGGTATACCATTATGTACTCAAAGCTGTATTCAACATTTGCCCAGCGTTATGAACTATGCTTTAACAGATCAAATATTAATTGAATTTGCAGCAGTCCGCAATAAAACCCATATATCTTCAAAATAATGCAAGTTAGATACACCACAGACAGATAAGAGTTGTGATTAATATTTTGATGATGATATATTCAATCATTATAATGAGGACATCATTATTTACATTTATCTCTTACGTCATTAGAGTTTTGTACAAAGACTACACACACTTTAATTACTGAAATGTTCTTGTATGAGCGTTATTCAGGCAATAAAAATGTTACCAGAATAATAATTGTACTTTGCTGACGTTAAAATAATTCAGGTTAGATTAAAACGTCCACCACAGGAAGGGTTAAATGAACTTGAAAGAAAAAAGACACGAATACGCGGTCCGAATTGAAAAGCTGTGCAGCGCTAACATACGTGGTAATTGTTTAGTTCTTTTTCTAAATAAATGAACGAGAATAAAACCTACAGTTACTATTTGTATATTCTATTCTATCCGCACTGGAGCAGCGTGGTGGAGTATGCTCTAGGCCTTCTCAATAATCAGGAGAGACCCGTGCTCAGTAGTGGGTCATTAGTGGGTTGCAGCCAATATTCTACACTTGGACTTAAAAGACGTACAGGAGTAGACATAAACGTAAAGATATCGAAAATTTATCTTTATATTAAAATAAATCTTAGTAACCGAGTTTCAAACACACCTCAATACATTACAACATATCAAGCTCAATACGTTACTCGGGTAACCACAAATCATCGAGTACCAGAGCTTGTCTGTGCGCTGAAAAATGTTCCCGGTTTCAGACATTTATTTGATGTCTCCCAGCGTCCGTGAAATATGTCTTGTGCGCTCGCGACTGACTTTCGTGCAATGTATGGTGCATGGTGCATGTAACATTCGTGCATGCTGTAACATAAATGGCGTGAGCTCGTGAACACGGATTTTCGCGTGATGATTAATAATGTGTCGGGTTATACTTGGATATAATATTGTTTGTTACTAAAAATGTTTTTAAAGGTAAGTACTTATTTTTGCTCATGTCTTAGCACGTGTTTCAGTCGGAAGAAGTTAAAATAATGTTAAAATTAATGGTAATAACGTTTAAATTCAGGAGGCCTAGAGCATACTCCACCGCGCTGCTCCAGTGCGAATTAGAGGGGTGGCGCCCAACGTGGGACCAAATATACTTAAAAATTATTATATTATAATACCTTCATTAAGATTCGTACTTGTTCTTTATATTGACGACCCTGTAGCCTAGTTGGTAGCGACCCTGCCTGCGACGTGAGGGGTCCCGGGTTCGATTCGCGGCCGGGGCAGATATTTATGTGGCAGATAAATATTTGTACTCGGTTCATGGGTGTAATTGTGATGTGTTATATGTGTAGTCCATGCCACCCGCGACACAGGTACCTGGTAACCTACTGCGGGGGTATGAGTGTGTTAGCGTTTATTTTTATTTTTTATATTGAAGGTTTGGTAGAGATGTAGACTCGGGTTCGATACCTGGTGAAGGGAATCGTGACGGATATGTGGTTGTTTGTGATGTAACGTATGTAACGTATTGTAGACTATGTCTAAGTTCAATGAACCTCCGAGGAAATGGTTATTTTTATTTTTACTATTAGAGGCAATTCCCGAAATTGGAATTGGAATAAAAATCCTCATTCAAAACGGTCAAACTGTTACCGCTGTTACTACAATTTCAACACCACACACGATTTTCGTAGATAAACGTTTACCAACTCATTATAATAATATTAATTATATCGCCGGAATGCATTTAACTATTCTCTATTTAATAGCCGTCAATACAATGCATAAAATATTAGCATACAAATGGGTCGCGTTATAGATTCATAATTTATTGCGTTAGGGTATTATTTGCTTTTTGATGTAAATGCGGTCGATAATTCGATTCGACCTCTAGTGGCAAAATCTCTTATGTGGTTCCGTGCTTCGGAGGGCACATTAGACATCAGTCTTTAAGTCATGAGGGTGACCTTCTTGCAGAATAAAGAATTTTCTTTTTATTGACAACCCTTTATTAATCCGCACGGTTGAGTATGCTCTAAGCCAGCGGTCGTCACATTTATCTGGCAAAGGGCCGCACAAGAGTAGGTAAGTGTATGAGCGCCCGCTTGAAATATCTTTATGTACACCCTTCCATACCCCATTGCCTTAAAGATAACACCCGCGGCCCGCACTAAAGACACCTGCGGGCCGATGTTTGACGAACACGGCTCCAGGCCTTCTGAGATATGAGGAGAGACCCGTGTTCAGCAGTGGGCCATTAATTGGTTTAAATCAACTAAGTTGTCGACAAACGAGTGGGAAAGCCACCGGGTGGCCAATTTATCACTTTATTAACGGACTAAAAACATAATTTCATTAATATTATATTATCATTTGCTTTAAAACTATTAGGGTCTTGTTTTAGGTCGGTCATAGTTGTCATGAACAGCAGCGAATGGTTATACTCGTGTGCTATTCTAACTCCATGAAGAAAAATTATGTCGACTACGTTGATAATGTCCTCATTTTATTACTTGTCGATGTTAAACTAATTTTTTTGCTTTGTCAAAGTTATGTAATGACAAAATTTAAAGAAATTTCTCATTTTCATAGGAGCATTGTGCCGGTTGACAAATACCAGGACATTTCACAGTCTGGCGATCACCTTCGCTGCCACAGACTAATGCTCAGTATTTGTGTTTGATCGCTGTTTGCATTAAGTTGGTAAAAGTAAAGCTCGGGCTTAAATTTGAGAGAGCTTCATTTTTTTATTAGGATGGGTCTGGTTTTAAATTCAGCTTGAATTGTTTTGATTCTGATAGTATAATTAATTGTGCTGTAAGAAAAAACTGGCCGTTTATTAATTATCGAATAAAATATAAACTCAAATTTGTAATTCCATTTTTCTATCAAGCAACACTTTTTCCACATTTATTCATTTGATTTAGCTGTTAATACTTGCATTAATTCACTTTAAACGTAACCTAGTGTGACTTTTTATAGAGGTGTGATAATATAGCCCAGTTGATAGCGATCTTACCTGCGAAACAAGAGTATTGGTATAAAAATAACACTATGACATATACTAAGCAAAAACACTTAACAATTGGGAAACCAAAAATCCCAATATAGAGAACAATAAACATACCTACTAAGACAATAAAATCTAAGGCGTGAAGCAATAAGAAAGACAATATTAATTACTCCCACAAACGTTTCTTCGGAGACCTTATTCAAGGGGGACAAAGATGAAAATCGCATAACAACTAATGAGTTGATACAAGTTATCCCGTAGGGCCAGGGACGGAAGAATGCTGAATGTATGGTGTTTTAGGTAATTAAATGTCACATAGATCTGAGATTAATGATGTGTTACGATACGATACTGAGCGGGGAGATCCTGATGTTTATATTATCTTCGGGTCTTGGTAGATAAATCTTACCAACGTATAAGTAATTATATATAAGTATATTAATACGTGAAGCAATAATTTTGTATGTCTTTTAAGCTAAGCGTCCACAGATCGGTATCGTACGCATCGGACGCATCGCATTGCATTCTTTGTATAGAAAGTACGATCCGTACGATGCGGATCAGTGGACGCACTTGTATGATTTTCTATACAAAGAATACTACGATCCGTTTAATGCGATACATACGATACCGACCTGTGGACGCTTAGCCTTAAACATAATTACGCAAACGGGGGAGTATGAAATTTGGCGAAGTTACGGTTTATATCGAGAAGAAGTTATGCACACACATCTGTAACTATCCCACTGCTGCGCACAGGGCCCTTATTCTGCTAATTTATAAATGCTTCAATTGCAGCTCAATTGAATAGTTTGACACATTTTTGACGCATATCCTATACAAAATGTGTCAAACAATTCAATTGAGATCAAATTTATCCCTTTATAAATTAGCAGAATCGGGCAGCAGGTCTCCTGCTAATAATTGTAAGGTACACGCCATAGTCCACCATGCTGGTTAAGTTAGGATTAGCGTACATCACACACCTTTGAACACATTAAGGTGTGCAGTTTTTATCATGATGTGTTCCTTTTCCGAAGCAAGTAATAGTTAAATTCTTATGCGTTTATGAATATGAGCCTAAGGTCAGGCATCAGATGATTGCTCGTTTGCCGGCTATTAGCATAAAAATGTACCTATAATGTAGGACAAATTAACAAGAAAATATTATCCAGGTGAACTGATTACCTGACGAAAACAGCTGGCATCTGTTGGATTCAGAGGGCTCAGGACCGGTCTGAATGTCTTAGTAGAGGCCTTTTTCCAGCAGTCGATTCACAAAGGCTAAAAAAATAGGATAAAAAAATATAAAGTTTTTTTTTTTACAATTTTACGCCCAAACCATTAACTCCATTAACTTTACAATTATTACGTCTTCATTGTTAAAATTCGTTACAAAATCGCTAAATCATTACATTGTTGGACGCCCCGCGTCTTGAGTCAAACGTCTTAGCAATTAATAATTATTGCACCTACTTCCGGCGAGTTCCGGCAATGGCGGCGCTTCCGGGGCACAATGGCGGCCGTATCCTGCTAATAAACATTATTAACACATGAGAAGGTTGATGGTTTTGTCACTTATTTGTTGCTCAGCTTGTGAACTAGTTCTGTGTTTGTTTTGGCTTGCGCGATTCTTGCGATCGATTTAAGCAAATCCGGGTGTCGTAGTTAGATGGGTGACCGCTAGAGGCAATATTTTCTTGGGCACTTCCGTGCTTCGGAGGGCACGTTAAGCTGTCGGTCCCGGTTGGTATATTTAGGTAGGTTGCTAAAGGCCTTCGGGTTGCATAAAAAATTCGGATAATATCTCCTCCATCAATTAGTACTGATTTAGTGTGGTGGAGTATGCTCTAGGCCTCCTCAGTAATGAGGAGAATTTTTAAAATTGTGATTATTTTAAAATTGCATTATATTTAATGTATGTGCAGTAAAATACTGCAGCACATTCGACAAAAATACGGCTAATTGGTTGGCTAAAAACTATACAACAGTATAGGTAGATACGTTTCTAGTTTAACAACGCTGTCTAAGATGAAATCACTGTACTTCAAATAAGTTCCCTACTTTAACCAAAATACAATTTGTATTAACCCCCGATCGTTCAAATAAACCCCAAAGCCTTTAATTTATTCTTTCACCGCGTCTTATTATTTGCAAATGGTCTATTTGTTGCGTCTTAACCCTTACACGCAGATGGGGCCTCGGCTACCCGCTCGTTGAGAATCGTCAAACGACGTCATTTGCTCTAAGCATCCACAATTTATTGATAAGGACATTGACAGATATTGCTTTGGCACTCGTAAAATTCAACCGGCAGATTAAGGGTTAGTCCAAATGGGACCTGTTTTCAGGTTGCCACTCATTATTGGGTTATGGGTTCGGTGGAATCGTTTGGGATTTAAGCCCATTGTGTAAACAAGTGGGCTATGTAAGTACGACTGTGTTCGCGTTGTTTACAAGTACGCCTGCTTTTATTGTGTAGGGGGTTAAGAATTTTCGTATGTAGTAAAATTCGCGTAGATTTTACTTATGGTTCTGATATTCGCGGTAGAATTTTAATGATCAATAAAATTATTAATTGTACACTCATTAAGATGAAGTATGTATAAAACATTTTCTTAATTTTTAATCAATATCGCGACTATAACTTGCATTGCATTCTTGCTTTTCGACCTTGTATCAATTATAACATTATGTAAGAAGAAATAAATAACACATAAAAAAATTCTAAGTGGGGATTAGGAATTTACCTTTACGTTAGGTAAATGGTGTTTTATAATCAACGTAGCATTTATCGCTTAGGTTTTTTAATAAATCCTGTTTTACTCATCATTAATTAACATTAAAAACCAAAAGATGACAGGCTGCATTTATGAGAAGAGATGGATCTTAGCAAAATGTGTTGGTAGCTTGGTAGTTGTTAGATGGTTGATGGAGACTTAATGAGCAAAGCTGAAAACCTTCAGACGACGGGAACATATTAATTACCACCCACACTTCGGTGTTGGCTATGATTAATGATCTCAAGCGAAAGATGTTGTGTCTGGAGGAGTTATGAGGGATTTTTAACTGTAAGTTACCCATGAGAAAGGTTTATGTAACCGTAATCACCGACTTCAAATAGTATTAATAATAACACTATACCCATAGCTCTACGCCAGGATTCCATGTTTCGTAGGTACCATGGACAATACGTGAAACAAGAACACATTATTCCCATTTTTGGAGTAGTGAAACCCACACCGTGTGAAATAGAAACGATTAATTCATGTCTTCAAATTGATTCCTAATGTTTCACTTCACAGAAGCAAAGCGTAGCACTATAGTGCTACGGTTCAAATAAAATCGTAGCACAATTGACTTTAGTTTTTATTTGCATGCAGTAGATATAAGGTTTTCATTATTATCCTGAAATTTAGGTTTCTGAATAAAAATAATTATTTAGTATTTTGAGTAAGACTTTTGACAATGAACCTTGAAGCGGGTAAAATACCTTAACTTCCGCGCAAACAAAATCACGGGCCACACCTAGTAAGACTAGTAGACATTAGGATTTTCAATAAAAAATAATGTTAGCGTCACTAACCAACGCTATTTATATGCCAAAATCACACCATTTCTAAGAAAGGAAAGGTAATGGCGCTTAAAGGGCAATTTATTGATATTGCACCCGAACACAATAAATAATAACAAGAGAAAGGGTACTCCTTTTTTGCTTTCCATAATAGTCGGATTATGAATAACAGAACGGTCAGTTAGGGGTTGAGTCCGCCCTTGTAACAAAATGGACCGGATAACCGGGGGTTAAGGGTTTGAGCTGGTAAATCCTACTAATATTATAAATGCGAAAGTTTGTAAGGATGTATGTGTGTGTGTGTGTGTGTGTTTGTTGCTCTTTCACGCAAAAACTACTGAACGGATTTTCATGAAACTTTGCAGTAATATAGCTTAGACATCGGAATAACATAATTTGTTAAAATTTATAGAGATTTTTGAAGGGACTGGTTTCCCGAAGCGAAGCGAGGGCGGATTTACTAGTTCTGTATATGTATGTGTTGAATTTGAGTACTGTTCGATATCTATTCTGAATATATTTGATCCTACTGTTAATTAACAATACCGTTTAATCTTTTAAACCGATTTAAAACAAAATATATTAATAGTGAGAAAAATTAAAAACACATTCGTATAGAGCTAGGTGCTGTAAAATTGCAAAAGAATAAAATAAAGCATGGAGTGGCCACATCTGTCACCGTATTAGGATGAGGCTCATACTAAAAAATACTAACTGGACTTTTATTAACAATAACTAACAGGACTAAACATCACTAACAGTTCCTGTCCTCTCACTTATTAAATAACAAACCAACTAATATTATAACAGCATCTACTAACTCGACTAACCACCCTACTCCCTAGGTCGGTCACAGTTGTCATGGGCGGCAGCGGAAGGGTGGTGCTGCCTGCTCGTTTGCTACTTAAAAAAGTGACCGTGCGGTTAACCGTTAAACAGTTCCATTGCCTGAAGCCATTAGCCCTTATTCTCCGTGAAAATTTCTAAGTGAATTAGACTTGGTAAAAATTAGGCTGAAAGTTTCCGTTACATACATACAAGTCAAGCTTATAATGTACAAGAAGGTTTACCCTACATTTTAAGATTAAAATTCTAATAGGCACCTGCCACATAACATGCGTGTAGGATTGGAACAAGGTTCGAAGGTCCTTTCTTCAAACCATTCGACTGTTATTGCGTTACGAATAAATCTTGTAAATTTTAATAGGGATTTAATAAAAGCTCTGTAAACCCGCTAATGACTCACTTAATTTATTTAGCAATTCATTACTCTTAACTCATTCTATTCAAAACTGACCCTTAGCTGTGACCATAGACTAAACAAAGTTATGGAACTTACCCAAAAGTGGTTAGAAGTAGTATTCTAAGGTGTTACTTGAAAATTTTTACTGTAAACGGATGGATGTAATTAAAATTTTAAACTTTAATGGCTTTTCATTAATGGAGATAACGTTGAGTGAGTAAACATAGTTTTTTTAGAATAATAATGCAGGTGATATTATAGTTTATAAGCTAACGTCCACCTATAGGAGACGGTCCAAAATTGTATGGAGTCTGGGCCTGGTTTTTGTACTAATGATAAAATAAAATAAAAAAGAAAAATAAACCATTTTTGACTAATCAAATCCACGAACTCATCTTTAATTCAGTGCAAAAATTATTTATTAACTCCACGTGACGCAATTATTCTACATAATGGCGGGCAGCAGACCAGAGGATTCATAATTTTTGACGTATGACGTTATCTGTCAATATGCCTTCTCTATGCTTGAACAATGGCTCGAACTCAGAGTGAAGGACGCCATATTGCAAGTGTTGCAAGTAGTACCTACCGAATAACTCGAAATTAATTTTATTTTAGCAAGTCATTTATTGCGATTTGTGAATTTATTATATTTTTAATGAGCTTTCTGTATTTTTTGGTTTTTCATGGTTTAGTGTACAAGATCAGGCCCAAAATGGACCATCTCCTTTATCGATCGAGTTAAAAAGGGCGGGCGTAGTCAACACGTCGATAGGTGACCGGAAGTGGCAAAATTTCTTAAGTATTTCCGTGCCTCTGATTCATCCAGTTCTTTGTTATTAGAGTGATGTTAGGATTATCGTTATCAATCAATTAGAACTTCATTTCATTCATTCAGTCAGGTCGGTGGCCTTCTAGCGGCATGATAACATTAAGGAATGACTATGATTTTAAACTTGTACCATCCCAGGCATTAAACATTTAAATGCCAACAGGTACTCACGATCATGAATTGTTTAACATTATTTATATAATTATGCCATTTCCTCGCCTTCATCACTCTATATCCAAACCCTCAACTGGTCATCTTATAACAAAAGGCCGGTGTAAGAGCATTACGCATGCAGATTGAAATGTGTTATCCTGCGATGGCAATTGTTAATGGCAAATGGATTGCGTTTATTGTCACACGTAATTAAGTAGCGTCTGATTGAATGGGCTTGGATAGACCGCCTTTGTTTGTTCTTGCTTTGTTTGCTGTGTGTTGTTTTGCGAATGTCACTGGAATCTATACGTTGTAAATCTATAGGGAAGTATAAGACATCTATAAGTAAATAAAATTGAAGGGTCTCTATCTGTGATTTCATAATACTATGTTTACAATACACTTGACTCTAACAAACTTTTTATACTTACTTAAAAAAATGTCAGTCTCTCTGTCTTTCTGTCTGTCCGGGCTAATTCTTTGAATTACAGAGCCGCTTTTTATGGAGCTTTGACAGAATTAAAGAGGAAGTTATAATGACAACCAACATGCTACTTTTAATTCCGGAGAACCCACGGGAAAACCCCAAGTCAGGAAAACTCCTACGCTTTAGAAGTCACGAATATTATCTCAAACGAAAAAATTATCGTTTTCCTTGTAACCCATAACTGCACTAGCTATTGCTGGGGAACTAGCAGTTTATTTAACGTTCATAAGTATATTAATAAGCATTTACATTAAATAAACAAGTTCAGTTCGGGTTGGCAACTAATCAATAGATTCTTTACTAGACCATGAATGCTTTAAGTAAATCAACAAATACATTCTAATCATTACATAGATAGATATCTAAATCAACACCAGGTATTTGATTACGTAAGTTCTCGAGCCTAATTGCCAAATAATATCAGATTTGCACGCACTGACAATCTAATTATGAGTTCCGGATAATACCGTCCTATGTCAACTGAATGTAGCTGATTGTCAGCTTAATTATGAGCGGATAATAGCGTGCGATAGTGCGCAATTAGCGATATAGTTGTGTTCTAATTTCAAAATTTTAAACGTGGAATATTTTTATACTTTTTTATTATTGCTTGACTTTTGATCGTTAGATCAAATAAGACTCGTTTTATAAATAAACTTCAAATAAAATTAAATTGAGTCGCGCAGACTCAGTTTGCTGAGTTGAGTTGAATAGTTAATGTAATGTTTAACTTTTTCGAAACTATGGCTAATGAAGATTATTCGTGAAACTCGGAAAATGGACACAAATGAAGCTATAATGTTTGACAAATATATCTGTAACATCAAAGTTTGTAACGCATAAAGATATCCTCGAAGATTCTTACGCGAAGGAATATTTCGGGAATTTACATGGTATCATTAATGATGGGTGATTAATGATACAAATGTTGATATGAGTAATGATGGCGAACTGACAACTCGATTTGATATAAACCAAATTCGGTCGCGACCAGATTTGATTGTACGGGGGTGACCATGCTTCTACTTTTTCTTTTTTTTTACAATAGGTAGGTACTGGTTTCGTCATTATATTTGAAGTGGTTTTGGTTGCCCAAAACTTTGGTTGCAATGTAATTTATTGACACTAAATTAATTTAAAATATCATAATGGTTGTTATGTTTGGTAAATAATATTAATAGGGCTTTATGTACGCTTTTATAATAAATTGCTAAAGTCAATTAGTGATTTTAAGAAACATGTCTAAAGGAAATGGAAGGAAAAGGAAATACAGTTTATAATTATATCAATACAAAGATGCTTGAAAATACACATCCGCGACCAGTTCCGCTCATGTATGTAATTTTTCAGTTTTTTATAATTATTGTTATATTTCGTAGTTATTTTTATAATTACTGTTTTAAAAGATGTGAAAAGTATTTTATGTTCAACCCTAAAATTTTAACATAAATATTTTATGTTGTGCCTTTGGAAAACTGCGGGTAGGTACCGAATACCGTACCATAGGTATAATGTTTAAACGACAAAATCATTTTAACTACTTGTAAAAAGGGATTAAAATCAACATTACGTTAATATATGTTTAAATTATTGTAAGTTTAGTAAAATATGCTGTAGCAATATAAAGTTAGAGATAAAAAATGGTATTTAGTTATAGTTCTTGTATGCAAAAACAAAAGTTATTTTCAAAAAAATGCGTCACCTAACCCGCGGATGCTTAGCAAAAAAATAATACAATATTTATCCATTACAGTGATTGCGCTCCGTTCCCACTCATAAATCAGGGCCGCGACATCCGAGTGTATGACAAATGGCCGCCGAAACAAGAGACGTGCGGATAAATGATGTGTGAAACTGGGGCCTCGTGTTTTCAACGATATTTCCTTTTCATAACCTACATCGTCATCATTGCATCTTATCTGTCCCACTGCTGGGCACAGGGCTCTTGACAGTGTGAGGGGTACAGGTCATAATAGACCACGAACAGATTGGCGGACTTGACCGTTTGGATAGGTATACAAGCAGACAAGCCACTCCATGGCAAATTGTTTCTCATTAGCCATGGACATTAGTAATATGAAAGACTTCATACATATTATGAAAGACATAATAGGAAAGAAATATACTATACTATATCTCTTAGAGTCGCCTTCGGAACACGTAAAGTCGTTTGGAGGCCAACTCAAATGAGAAGGTGGTAGCTTGCTAGGACTTAGTCCTACAACCGAGCTATTTATTGGACACAATACTCCTTTACCCGTGACCTGCAATTTTATGATAACAGGTTGATGTTATGTTTATAATGTAATAAATTTATCTCCAATGCTGAATAACAATTAAATTATAATTGCATATGCATTATGCTAACTAATAATAATTATTATTTAATTATTAGTTAATTATTAGTTAATTGGTGCGCTATGTAATAACTCATTGTATACCATCCATCTAACCCGTAAATGCTCATGATAAAAATATTCAATTACATCGATACACACGATATTAACGCGATACGATGTTAACCCTTGCAACCGTTACAATAAAAAACTTCCTAGATAACCATATCTCCGACAACTTTATCTTATCCCCGCCTAACAGTTCCCAGTCACGCGTTCAACCGATCTTAGAACGGACCGATAGGTACCCTGCAGGGACCTGTTTCGCTCAGTAACTGTTTTGGAACGAATTATACAGATGAGCCGGGTCTCAGTGGGAGACGTACTCAAGAAGAAATAATATCGATTTAAACAACGTTAGGGTTAATTTTATTAACATGGAACACGGAGGTATTGTCCTATAATTAATTATGCACATTAACTCACCGACCAGACAACAGTCATGCATTGACCATATAATTAGTAACATTAAAGACTGTTCAATATATATAATGCAACTAGGACTATCAGATCATGAAACAGGACAAATGATTCAATTCTCCACAAACTTAAGTAAACTTCCACCAAAAATCTTAGTAGCATATAAGAGAGATATTACCAAACCGAATATTATTAATTTTAAACGACACCTTCAATGTCTATCATTCTCTGAAATGTATGAACAAGACAATATTAATGACGCATTCAAAATTTTCCACGAGTTATTCGCTCTACTGTACAAATTATGTTTTCCCATAAAAAAATTAAGAATAATTAACCACTATCAAAAACCAAAATGGATTTCAAAAGGTATAAAATTAAGTTCTAAAACTAAATGTAAACTAAGAATTAATTATTATAAAAAAAAAACTACAAAGTATAAATTAAAATACAAAACATACAATAAAATACTAAAAAAATGTATCCAATATGCAAAAATCAATTGTAATAGAAAATACATGTATAATAGTAAAAATATAGGTAGAGCATCATGGAATATTATTAAAAGAGAGTCTAATAACACATCAATAACAAACATTAATGTGATCAACTATAGGAATGATGCAATTAAAAATCCTAAAGCTATAGCCACCATCTTTAATAAGCATTTTATCAACCTCACAAAAAAGCAGAATGCTCTAGAAACAAATAATAAAATGTCAACAATCCATTCTTCAATACAGACCGTTCAAGGATCGTTATTTCTAAAACCGTGTACAGAAACCGAAGTTAAAACAACAATTAAACTGTTAAGGAACTCTAACGCTGTCGGGTACGACGAAATCTCTACCAAAATTTTGAAAGAATGCATAAACGAAATAACACCAATAATCTGCTACTTAATTAACCTGTCTTTTGAACAAGGTTCTTATCCCGATCTACTTAAAAGGTCAATAGTAAAGCCAGTGTTTAAAAAGGGAGACAGAACAAATGTGGACAATTATCGGCCAATAACACTTATACCAACTATATCAAAAATATTCGAAAAATGTATGTTTAATAGAATAAACAATTTCTGGACAAAAAACAATGTTATAATAAACGACCAAAATGGGTTTCAGAAAAATAAATCGACTACGTTGGCTGGATTTAACTTGACTAACGAAGTCATAAGAAATCTAGATAAAAAGCAGGAGGCCATAGTAGTATTTTTCGACATGTCAAAAGCTTTTGATTTTGTCTCACACAATATACTACTGTATAAACTTGAGCAATCGGGTATAAGAGGGCCTGCACTACAATGGATGACTTCATATCTTAATGATAGATTGCAATGTGTTGAAATCACTAAAGTAAACAAAAAAAATGAACTTATAAAGACTAGATCGACATACAAATGTACTGAGACTGGCGTCCCACAAGGAAGTGTTCTTGGACCCCTACTATTCCTTCTTTACATAAATGATCTTCCTAATGTGACACTATATCGTAGTATACTATTTGCAGATGACATTTCAATTATTATGACTTTTAAAAACAACCTTGACAATAAACAAATTGAACTCGACATAAATAGAACCATTGCAGCAGTAATAAATTGGCTAACATGCAACAATCTAAATATCAATTTATCCAAAACAAATTTTATTAGATTTAGGACGAAAAATAAACCGGACAAAATCTTAAGCATAAACTATGATGACCAACCAATAACAGAAGTTCAAAACACCACATTTCTAGGTATAACTGTTGACTCCTATCTCACTTGGGCTAATCATATAGATAAGATATGTATAAAACTAAATAGATTTTGCTATGCTCTTACTAGACTCCGACAAACCGCATCAATTGAGATCGCACTTACTGCATACCACGGATATGTAGCCTCTAATCTTAAATATGGATTATTGCTATGGGGATCTGCGGCGGATATACACAGAGTATTCATAGCTCAAAAAAAATGCATTCGCGCCATTTGTGGCATTCCTCCATATGAATCGTGCAAGCCACTCTTTAAAAAACTTAACATACTAACATTGCCTAGCATGTATATTTTAGAAGTGTGCATGTTTGTTAAAAAACATAAAAATCTATTTACAACTGCAGAGCAAGCTTACGTCCGCTGCACAAGGAACACACAAAGACTAGTTTACGATAGACCACCACGTACTTCGTTGCTCCAGCGCAATGCGTATGGAATGTGCATAAAAATATGGAATAAATTACCTACTCACTTACATACATTACCAGAAAGTAAATTTAGACTAACACTGAAAAAATATCTTTTGACATCAATATATTATGACATAAAAGAATTTATAAATTGTGACATAACAATATGAATTAATTTTATTAATATTATAAACTCAAATGTTATTATTAACATAAACAAGTAAGATGTAATAATTTTAATTTTAAATTTAATAATTTTGATGTAATAATTTAACACTATTAACCTATAAATTGACACAAATTATTGTATACCCATATAGGGTGGACTGTTGAGAACTGTTTATTGTTTGTATTGTAACATCTGTATAAAAACCAACGGTAAACAATAAATTTATTTGAATTTGAATTTTGAATTTATAAAAATGTTTCGTTAGTTACTTTGTACATGACTATGCCCATGCCCATTCTATGCCCATTCTACTATGCCCATTCTTTAAAGCTGTTAAGCTTGGATATTCACATTAAAGGATAAAAATAAAATTTTACATAGGATTTTTGTTTGACCCAATACTATCGTGGGCCTTTATACACACTGAAATAGAAGATCTAGTGGCAAAGTTTACATAATTGGAGTACCTAATTCAAGCCGTCTTTGCTTGCTCGTTCATGAGGAAAGTATAGGGGAGATTCGCGGTGTTGAGCCAACTTACTTATGCAATATTAACGGTCGACGCCCTTTGGTCCAAAATACCGTTGAGAACGTAGGGTCGAGGCTGATTTCTGCAACTTTTAAGGCAACTGGGCAGACTTATCCCTGATAAGTAGCAACTACTCGTTTGGGAGGCCAAAACTCACGCTTTCTGTACCAGTGCAGTTAGTTAATAAATAAATAAATTGTTTAATTAGGGTTTGTGTTATAAGGCAAAGCAAATTAAAGGCAAAGGCAAAGTCCACGGGATATTAAGACAGTTAACTATTATAATTCTACAGGTGATTACAGGATTAAAACCTTTTCAGGCTTTAATCAGCGTTACTCAGTTCGTTAGGTTATTTATAATAGTTAATAGGGCAATTATCAGCAAAATCCGCACACTAAGCCACTTACAAATGTGTTGCTTCCTTGGAGACCTGACATGGTCACCTCTTAAAAAAGTTTCAACCCGTTACAACACTCTAAAAATGTTGCTCACGATCCGAACAGCATTTATTTTACAATTACAACAAACATAATGCTGGGGCACTATAAATCTGATCCACGATCTATCCATTAGGGCGTAAGGTAACTAGAAACCTAGACCGGCGATGATTAACGAGGTGCGGGCGATGACAGCCGAGAGGTGAGGATAGCCTGTTATACAGGTTGCTACGAATATTGCAGGTTGCAGGGTTGAAATCTCATCGTAGCAGTATCAGGGTGTGTTTACTTGGAAGTTTTCTTGCTGAGGATAATGAACGGTTAAGAATATTGTGAGGGTGTGTTTTAATATAATATTGAGTGTAAAAATGGTTTTAGTTATGTTAAGAGTATATGAAGTCGTAAAGTGTCTTTCTAATATTTTGGAAAAATCAGTGACCTTAATTAACAATAAAAAAATAAAAAGCGACAATTTATGTGTATTGACAAAATATAGCTCTTACGATTGAAGCACTTGTTTGTTTTACTATTAGGTACGTAAAACTGATTGTTAATTTATTATCATTTGACCAATACAAGCTCACATTATTTAACACAATGTCATTATTATAATCTCCTTCCCGACCTTTTTGTTTATAAAATGAAAAATGTCTAATCTAATGTCACAATTAGCTTTAAAATTAGTTAATACCCTTACACATTATTATACTATCCAGATCACTCTGTATACAAAGGTAGCTTATATCTAAGATGACTCGGCATGTCTCGGCGCTCGCCACTTGAACTGTCAATTATACGATATTGAATGGCAATGATGGACGATCTTAGTTACAATCAAAGTGTAACATAACTACACAATACTGTAAGGAGCAGTAATGTGAAACGGTTTTAACATGTTAAGCGTTTGTTACTCTGTAAATACAAAATATAACACACAAACACACATGTGTTTACAAAACAGTTTTACAATGCGTGTAACTTTTGATTTTATAAAGATGTAAAAATGTTCTATAAATTAAATTGAATGTTTGCCTGATGTAGTAATTTTAGAAAGCCCTAAAATGGTAATTGAATATTAAGTAAGTTTATTTAAGCTCAAAACAATAGGCGGCCAGTTCTCAAATGAATTCTTCAGATAACTCAGCTATAAATGCTCTTAAAATAAAACATGGATTTTGATGAGAGATTCACAGATTTATTTTATACTTAGAATAATAAAACTCATTGTCAATAGCTAGATAGCTTACCAAGGATTATGGATGCAACACTGAAATCTCATATCCTCTAGACCTGAAAGATCAAAGTTATAAGGAACCGAACGAAATTAAGCCGGTTGAAAACATCAGACCATATATCAACTTGTCCCAATGCAAATCTCAAATGGGCCCAAATCCACAATAAACACATAAATAATAATTTCCGGTTCGGTAGCGCAATAAACCAACCGATGATTAACAGATCGGTAGTTAGTCAACCGCGGCAATCAGGGATGTCACTCGCTTAAATATTTGTTATTTAGGTTCAATGCCAACGATTTATAGCTGGTTACTTTAACTACCATTATCTTAATTACAGAACCACGACCATTCTGTTCAGTGTATACGACTGGGATGAGAGCTGAGCTAGGCGCTATTAAGAGTTATTTTAGTTATTTATATTTAGCTAACAGGTATCATTCGTAACGATGTAGTTTTTAGATGGGAAAACGTTATTGACATAACTTGTTGTGTTAACTGGCTGAAGGGATAAAAGGCTGGCCGCATCGTTGTAGGATAGATTATAATCAATATGGTCAAAATTTCCTCAAATGGCGAATAAATCTTGGGAAAAAAATCACAAGTTGCCTCTCGAACACGTGAACTGAAGACCTAAAGCAGACAGCGAAAATCAACAGGACTCAGATTGTTACAATGTTATGACAAATATGGCCATATAGCACCTTCAGAATAGACTCCAGACAAGGAAACTTCTTAATGGTTACCTAACTGCACAGTTAAGTGATATTATTTCCTACTTAACATCTGTATACAATTGGTTGGCTCAGCCTATTAGTAATACGATACTTGTGTATTGTTTATTACCTACAGAACATGTTTCATTATGTCTGTCCTTGCAATAATGGGATTACAAACAGTGATTCTCGATCCGCGACAGAGCGCACTGCAATAAAGCGAACGATGATTAACAGATTGCTCGGAAATAGGTGCCGAGGATTAGGGCTGTCACTTTAATCTTTTTATTTTATGTATTTTAATTATTTGCAGAAAGTTATGGAACCTGAAATTTTTTAATGCGGCTTGCTTGCTTTTGGTAGACAGTTGCTTCCCGAAGGTTCAGAAATAATTGAATCAAGGAGGAAGAGGTGAGAAATAAAGTAGGTACTACCTTTTAAGCTTCCAGCAGGTATATGGCAAGTGGTTTAACGGATAACTAAAGCAAGAGAGATCTAGCTAGTGGTAGCCAGTCGAGTTTAGGCTTTACTAAGCAGGAGCACTTCTGTCGCCTTTTACGATATCCTTTTCAGTGTGTCGGCATGAAAATAGGTTTCAAATTGTATTAGGTCATCTCAATTTTTTATGTCATTAAAATAGTAAACCGGTGTGTAACACCAACCTTCTGCTGTCACCTATGACAACTATGACCAACACATATTTAATTAATTTTAAATTGGGATGTGGATGGTCAATAAAAAGTGTGTTTTAAAAAGTTAGTTGGTTAGTTAGTTATGTGATTATGTGGTATGAGGATAATAGTCACGTCTGTAAGTAGTGGTTAGTAACAGTCCAGTTTATTACACCTTTCTACCCGGAACATAATAGCTATTAAAGCAAAGTATTATATGTTAGAAATGGTACCATGTCGGGCGGTGGTATTACCCTGAACTAACTTTCAGCTTTACCGCGTATATAGTCCAAGAACAGCATTCCAGTAAATATTATGCTTGTTGACAACCCTACATAGATTCAGGATATTGGTATCGCTTTACGGCTGTTAAGGCGTTTAATCATGCAACCAATCCTGCTATTCTAATGAACAACGGACCATTTGTTTTGGACTCGACGTACGTAAATTAAAAATTATTGATTTGTCGTTATTGTCGACCAGAAACATAAGATCCGTGGCTTTTGAATTTTAAAAATGGGACTTCAGCTGCTCACATTTTCAGTGATTGATGATTAACATACTTATAAATAAGTTGTGCCTACTTTTTCTTTTTATTTTTTACTTTTTGTATTTTCACTATCATATAAATTCAGATTTATAATTCTAAATAGTAATTTTACGAAAATAGTCTACATACTTAGAGTAGACGAGCCGTTGCTGCCAACAAGAAACGTAAGATCCATGGCTTTTGAATTTTGAAAATGGAACTTCAGTTACGTGAATGTCAGTTCAATTATCTGTACTTACATGAATTGATAAGATTTGACTCAAAACTCTAACCTAACGTCGATCAATAATCATGAAATCATTAATTTGTTTATAATATAAGACAAAATATATTTGTTTATAATATAACGACAAAAAGTAAATCAGCTTTTCGCATTAAAAAGCAGTGTAAAATACATTTCATTTTCATTTAAAAATATCATTAGTTTCTAAATTACAATAACTTCATCAAAGACATTTACAGTTTTCCACTCGGTCGGTTGTTTCAAAGAAATCTGCCATTAATTACTGTCGACGCCAAAGGGGTTAAGTCTTTAACCCTTTGGGGTAAAAAATACCCCAGAGCCATTTTCATGCTCTCATAAACTCTTTTAAACTTATTGTTTTCTTTTGTTGGCAGGACTTTGAAATATCGTGATTATTAACGTTTGATGGTTGTTCGGACCGTTGTATTGAACATCAAAGGGTTTTTTCTTTAATTCCAGTAGTGCTATTGAGTGTTAAATACTTTTTAAGATGTGACGGAAAAAGTAAGTTTCATAATTAATGCGAAGATTAAAAATAAAGTTGTTGAACATTAAAATAGGAGAGAAGCAAATAGTTCTTGAACAATCCTTTGTATGAATTGTTATTTAATTCATCATGAAAGTGAGGGGACACGGATTCGATTCCTGATACGAACAAATTAAAGATTCTAGTTTTTTTGATCACCGCATTGTATTCTACAGATCCTAAATGTAATGTAAGTAGTCAATAAAAATATTAATTTCCAAATTCGTTCAAATAATTTATAGTAATTAAAAAAATATTTAATAATGGAACACTTTGATCTTGAATATATTCAAATATATTTTGTGCTATATTCGTATTTTCAGCATGTAAGAGATAGGGCGACATGGTCGTGAACTGTTCTATTTTCAAACGGAACCGGCGTTGACAGTCCCGGTCTGTGCAAGCTCAGTTCGATTTTCAAATTGAAATTGGAAGCGCTCGATTGTTTTACTCCTTTTTCTTTCATTCATTACTGAACTGAACAAGCATGGACTGGCACGCTAAGTTAATTTATTTACTTTGATTTAATGGAAAAATAAAATTAGGTAAGAGTCGGGAAAAGAATAAGATTAACCGCTCAGGTTGTTTTATTATGGATCTCGTCGATAAATGAGTAGTCTAGCCACATTATAAAAGGAAGATATTTTAGAGAACGTTTAATTGAAGGTAAACAATTAAATAATAATACTTATTACACTTTGAATAATTTATTGAGGTTATTTATTATATAACACAATAATAAAATTATACATTCCTTAACAATTCTCAATAGCATTCACGTCTATAAGATGCGATTTTCATAAACATGTCGAAATAAGTTTAGGGCGACCAATTTGTTTGCATAAATAAAATTATTATGTTAAAAAATAAAAGTCTTTGGAAGCGAAGTGACATTACTAGTAATACAAAATGACCATATTGATAACCTAATTAAGATACATTAGTACAATAATTAATCTTCATCTGATATGCTAGCCCATGTACAGTAAACGACATAATATACTGAGCTAAATACACTATCCATGACACATGTGTCAATAACATCAAATGAAGTCTTAATTATGTAGTCCAAATTATCAATTATGTACGTTATATCGCGTTGTGTACATCCCTTTAATAGATTCTGATTTATGTTGTTATATTGATAGTGTTAAGCTATCAATATAACAACATCTGTTATCTGTATGTTAATACGTGAAGAGCGATTTTTGAACTTCATCTTTAAGAATAATGTGCACACATAAACTATAGGCACCTACTTTCGGGTTAAATTTACATGTACAAATACATGTACATTTTATATTTTCGTCTCACTTCTCAACCCATCATGGCCTACTATTGAGTACGGGTCTCGACTCAGAATGAGAATGTTAAAGCCATCTTTCACTACGCTGGCCAATTGCGGATTTGCGGACTTTACACACCTTTGAGTTATGCAATGCAGTTTTATAACAAGCATCATTTTATTTGGCATACATATCTATGAAAGTGATCTAAATATAGTAAATTAAATATACAACAAAACTGTTTTTATAAAACTAAGAAATAAATTCCCATTTCTCTTACGCTAAACAAGACAGTTCTTATTAAGCTTAGTATAAATTTTCCTCACGTACCTAGTCGAGGCACACTTCTGTATTTAGTAATACAAGAAAACTTTGTCTACCAAGACATTGTTGTTTTAATTAAAACGAATTGAGGAGTGAAGATTGGTTTCAGGATGTGTGATAGTGGGTAATTCTTACCTAAGTAAGCAATAAATCCTTAAACTATATATCAGTGAAAACTGCATTAAAATTGGTGACGCCGTTTCTGAGATTAGAGGAAACCTACACACGGATAAAAATTCAAAAAAATATAGGTATCATTGGTACTTCGATTACTTAGAATTTTACTATAGTTAATTATAATTATGGTACCTAACATTAAAATTAGAAAATACTATGAAACTATCTTGAAAAACATATTTTATTAAAATACCAATTCATAATATCAATGAAAACATTTTCTTTTAAAGCAAGTAAATTGATATCACCCTTTCATATTATTTTATTCCCTATTCCATAAAGGGACAGTGTACAGAAATCAAAGGGCTACTTTGGCATGTTGACAAATAGGTATGATATCAAAGTAATATTATTAACTAACTTAGGAATATTGACTCTGTTGCATAGGACGTAGAGTTTATATTACTACACATTACGTGGGTCAAAAGGTTTTATGATATTATCAGGGGATATAAGGCGATTTATTTCAGTGAAATTCTTCGGTTTGAATAACATTTTTGTCGTACGAGTGAGTTTGGGTAAGCCGCTTATTAGATGGATGGTTGACAAATATTTTTAAAGTGAAGCGCACTAGTGAAATGTTGGGGTAAAAAAAATCGTCAAGAAAGTACGTACCTAATATGGTTACTCACGTACGAGGTGCGAGGTATGGCACGAGGTTCTCAATTTGACAATTTTTTTGTATGTTACTTCATAACATAGGACGGGGTGAACCGATTTTGATTCATTTTCTCTTCCTTTTTTCATTCACAAGGTAGTAGTGTACCTTAGTGCTCGTCGTCTGAGGCCTTATTATGAACTCTTAATTCCAGACAGTTTACGTTCACAACGTGTGGGTGAGAGAGACAGCGCCTTATTACCTGTAAGGCGCTATCTCTGTCACCCGCAGGTCCCGTTTCTGACCGGTAGTTATTAAGTTATCCATAAGTTATTCTGCTGTAAAAAGTTAGGTGTTTTAAAACATCACTTCTATGCTTCGACAGACATGTTAAAATATCACTTCTATGCTTCAGCTTCATTGCTCAGTCCCAATTGTTAACCTTACATGTCATGACAACGGTTATTCAAAGAAGGCAACCTGACGAAAAGCTGGCATTTGTATGGGATCTAATTAAAACGATTTAAATATCGAACGCCAACGCGATGAAAATTATTGATTAAATTGGAATTGGAAAACAACCTTTTCCAACGAAACTCGAGCCCGATACAACGTCAAAACAAAATTTCCAAAACAACGTCGCGACTCGCGGCTAATGTTTAAAACATACACCAAATATTTCTACTGATATTCGGCGTGTTGCCACACAATAAAATACGGTGAGCGAATTTTGACGGATGAGTGAGCGGGGTGATCGATGTGTGGCTCCGACCTTTGTAATATATTGTTCCTGAATATATTCATGTTCTGTTTTCTTTTTATTCATTTTTCTTTGTCGTATAATGGTAAAAGGGATTATGATGTGTGTTGTTATATTTTTTATATTGGGTTTTGAATTGACTGACGGGTCATCTCAGGTGATTCAGGAAGTAAGTGTCGTGAAACTTTCTAAAATGGAAACGTTTTGTTCTTCATAGTTACAATAAGTAGCTATCGGCTTTTTATCCTTTTATTAGAGACAAAGGTATTATCGAAGCAGATAAATTGCAAGCTTTTTGAGACATCAATTGAATTATTTATTCTTGAAATATTTTTCTTTACACAGTCAAGCGAACAAAAAATCTAAAAATAATATTTTTGGTTGGCCCTATAAAACCCGTACCTAATACAATTTTTCTCCAATATCTCCAACATACAGACAGAAACCAGTTACATTTTTATTGTATCAAATAATTTTAATACCTATCAGTAATATTCAAGTTGAAATTTTTTTAATCCACTCATATATTATGTCATATATTATGTACTATATTATATGTGTCATCTCATATCAATTTATGATAGTAACTAGCTTTTGCCCGCGGCTTCGCCCGCGTGGAATTGGGGAAGAAGATACGTCATCAACTATCTTCCTGGGAAAATTCATCGAAATCGGTCAGGCGGTTTAGATTTTTCATACAAACTTTATTTTTTTTTAAAAAAAGTAGCCTATATGTGACTCTGGGTCTTCAACTATTTTCATTCCGAATTTCATCCAAATCGCACCGGTGGTTTAGCCGTGAAAATGTCACAGACAGACAGACAGACAGACAGACAGACAGACAGACAGACTTTCGCATTTATAATATTAGTATAGATTATATGAGAAGGTACAGCCCGAGTACTGGCATGGTACCTACTGTATTATCAAACGTCAATAATGTATTCGAATCATGACTTAATTACTTAATCCCACCTAAATTATGTAATCGGGCCCACTAATTGATTCTCTTGATATACGATAATGCACGGAATGGGCGGTCAACGTTGGAAATACGTTGATTAAAATTTTGTTCATTTATTAACTCTTAATTATAATTCGACATTACGTTTAAAAATGTATTTTTTGAAATTCGAACAAACAAATTCTTTCAAATGTTAATAAAAAACTGCATTTTAAGAATACATTATTCATTTGTTAGGCATTTTGTAAATACTTGTTAAAATTGAATAAGTACTTCAAATTTTTTTTGATTGTAAGATGTAAAAAAATGTGTTCGTAAAAATTCTAATAATTGCTAAACAACATAATATTGCGAAAAAAATATTGCAATGTTACCTTCGTTATTTTATCAAAGAGGTAGGTATTTATCACATAATAATCATGATGCTAAAACATCGTTCATTCATCAAATACATAAATCATTCACATTCATATCGTTCAATCTCAATAACATTCGATCATCCAGGTAGCCGTTCTGATATTTAAACGTATCACTAGTAACTCAGCACATTTCGCACATATTCACACAAGTTTCAGAAAATCATGAAGAGAACTCCTAAGTATGCAGGTTTCCTCACTATGTTTTCCTAAGCTGGTTATAAATTAATTTCTAATAATTTAATGGATTGAAGAATAGGAGAGGTAGAAAATTAAAAGCGTAAGATTTTTGTGCGTGCGGAAGTGGCATTGTATGCTTTGGGCTGAGCCCAGTCATAAATGCACGCTTATAGGTCAATCAATTCTATTAATTGTAGCCAATATGTTAGCTGTCAGGTCAGATAAGTTAGCTGTGAGGTAAGGTACCGAAGTGTCAAAGTTAAAGTGCAACAATAATAAATAACTTCGTTGCAACCAAGTGTTTAACTTCACTCACGCATTCTTTATTTAAAAAATGGAGATGTGTATGTGTGATGTATATGAGTGCAAAATATCATACCATTTGGCTATTACCTACTGCCTAGTGCTAATGATAACTTCTACTACCAATGTAATCAAATTATGATACCTACATAAAACATACACCATCAGACGGTTCATATATCAATCGCTGATATTGTCAATAATACCTTAATGACATAATTGTGTATACCGCCGCTAATAGATTCCTTGATCTGATTTACATCATTACTGACTGTAATTAGGAGCTTAATTAGTTATCTGTATTCTCTACAGGTTTGCCGTATTATGTTACTAGCTGATAGGTTTTGTGATAACATCGTCGTTTACTTGCCGTGTTTGGCTTTAAGTAACTACGTAACGTGACCAGACGTCTCGTATTTACCGGGACGGTCCTATTTACCGGTTGTCTGTCTTTGTGTCCCAAAAATATCCTCTTGATTTTGAAATGTCCTTTTTTTGCAATGGGGTAAATTTTGTGGTTTGTGATTCGCGTGATTACCATGAGGTATACGCGAAGTCATAAACCAGTAAAGAATTCGTCGAATTTACGCATCGTATGCATGGATTTACCAGATGTGGCTTTAATTTAATTTCAAGTTTGATCGAATTGAGTTCAATACTCACAACTGAGATTCGAAGTCAACGTTACTTAGGTATAGATGTTTTTTACATCAGCTCCCCATTATGCCACTTTCGATAGTCAAAAGAAAAAAACCTGAGTTTGCGGGGATAGTGTTTGTAAGCGTTTTTGTTTTATTAAAATAAATAGTCAGACATTTTCTTTGCGATATTTACATGTGTAGGATTGCCGCCAAAATAATTATGTAAATTCCAGTTTTTACACTGTCTTTCTTTCTTATCTTTCTACTGCACACGCCCTGTGTCTCTTTCCGGTATAAAGCTGATATCTCTACACAATAAGGGCTAGTAATAGGTTGATAATATTTTGAGGCCTCAAACCACTTGTAACTTGTAATTAAATTATTAAGAATCAGAAACTGATTTATTTAAGTAACAACTAGTTTACACCGGATCAAACCCGTTCAAACCAGTATCCGAGCAGTGATGGTAATATCAGCAGTAATTATGCTAAGTGCAGTACAAAAAGCTGTGATTAATAGCGCGGGAGCTATCAGTCTAGACCAGGCACTAATGCATTGTTATGTTGGTAGCTCTGAATCAGCACTTAATGGTGAATTGATGATCCGAAACCAGTTTGATTTTGAGTTACATTGTGGGTCAGAGTTGCGAATCACTTCCGACTATAGCGATATCTATTTGATTGAATAATCTCATTATTTTATTAACGACACTTTTGTTCTCTGTTACCATGTTGGACTTGTTCGAAGAATCTTAGGTTCAGTCGTAGTAAGAGACGGGTAATTTTATTACAATCTGATCCATTCGTGTATGATCTTGTCTTGCGAGTTTTACATGGCACCCATGACAGGGAATCCTAAGTTTTTTATGAGTGTGTGTCTATGTGTGTTAAGTAATATATTTGTCATTAAAAACATAGGCGCATTTTAGTATAGCAATTCTATGGAGAAACTAACGCCATACCTACCATTAATAACAATGATTTTGGAACATACATAAATAAGTAAGTATCTATCATCTAAATATCTGCCTCAGTCAGAAATTGAACACATTGTTTAGGCTTTTCGTTTTTTTTAACGATTCCGAAAAAACCGTAGGTATTCATTTAATTTCGCGTCTATATTAACAACGTGTACAAAACAATTTATTGAATTATTGGTTAGAAATGTAGATTTTACCTACTACTTAGTATTCAATTTTTAAAGCAAAGGAATTATTCAAATTCTTTATTTGTTTCAGAGGAAATACGAATATTAATATTAAAGTCCACGTATAGTAGCGACAGACTAATGAAATTGAAAATCAGGACGATACAAAACAATTGTACGTTGCAAACGATTTTATCCCGATACAGCGAAGGAAGTGAGGGAAGAGTTTGCTGAATACAGATGAATCTATTACGGACATACGGGAGGGTATTACTACGAGCAACGAGGACAGGCAACTGGATTTAAATCGAGCTCCCATGCGTTTTAGTTTAAAAACTATATAAAAAAACTGAAAAAGTAAAAAATACACTTACGCAGTTTCACTGACGGCTTGTTTTACGAGTAGATACAATAATATTAGTTGTTAGGTGTTTTAAAAAAATTGCATTTGGATTTATATATTATTAAGCTATTGTATAGCTTTTATCGCGGGCCTGGGACCGAATGCAGAAATTTCGTAACGAAAATTTATTACACCCTGCACACAGACATAGTTACTATATCTATGCACCCACACATCGATAAATACCAGAACTTTTAACTGAGTTAACTAACTTTTACTTTATAACGGCTAAACCGATTTGGCTAATTTTAGTCTTGAAATATTCGTGGAAGTTCAGGGAAGGTTGCAGCGATGAGAAAATATGAAAAATTGCGAGGTAAATACTAAAAAAATGAAAATTTTAATTTCCCATACAAATCTTACCTGTCAAACATTTGATTTTCGCCCCGTCGGTTCGGTGTTTTAAGAATAATTACATGTAGATCTGGATTAAATAAGGCGTTGGAATCGACAACATGTATTCATAATAGTCGAATTATCGCGTATTTAGATTTAAAACATACAAAATAATAACATGACATAAAATAATGACACTATATTAATGACTTGAGGGTGATAGAGACAGTGCCATACAGGCAAGGCAAACTGTAGGGCACTGTCTCTGTCACCCACACGTCATTCACGCGCCAAAAGATCGTTGTAGGACTTAAATGTCAAATGTCAATTTTCTTTTTAAAAAGAATTATTTTGTCAACTGAAATAGTTCTTATGCTTTTGTTCAGAATATTTAAATCTTCTTTGCACAAATTAATGCATTATCCGTTTCTAATAAACTTTGATGTAACTTTTGATAACTAGGCAACTAAATGAAAACTGGTACACCACTTTCTTATCCCACTGTAAAACAGTGAATATCTGTACTCGTATAATTTGTGTACAAAGTGTTTTAAATATGAATAAACAAAGTGCATTTATTAATGAAGAAAGTCACGAAAAAATTGTGAAAGAAAATGAGTTATTACTCTATATACATTCATTTTATTATTATTATCACAAATGCAGTATTATTTTTTGTTTTGTTAATTTATATATAATGCTATGCAATAGCTTTACCGCGGCAGTCTCCGAGTGCCACACGTCTTTTTTATTTATTATTATTATATTATTTCTTTTTCTCACTTCTTGTAATTCAAAGATCCATCTGAGAATCTCTACCACATTGCTTTGGTTTGAATATGTGACAGATTGCCAGCATGTTTTATTTTTATCGACAATTTGTTTTTAATAATAGTCATTTAGATAATAACAAAACTAATTTTTGGGAAACTGTATCGACAAACTTAACAAAGGGCTTATTATCATGCGCCGTGCGCGTAACAAAAATATAAAATTTGTCGCAGATGTTTGAACAATTATTCTCCCGTATGCACCCAAATGTCCTCTGCCAAAAGCAAACAGACAGACTGACTGTAGTCGCATCGTTTACATACTGTTTACAGAATACAAGCAAAAATGCTCGATACCCAATTGAATTGTACAGCGGAGTGGGTACACGTGAATAGTATTAGTACGTGCTATTTGGATTCCGTGTTTTTTTACTTTCAAGGTAACTGATCGCTGTCTGTACATGGCAAATTATATTTTAACAATTCATAATGAAGGCCGTTATATACGCAAGAGACCTAGGGCCTTTATAATACACAAGTAACGTATCTTCTTCAACGAGAGAGAACCATTTTAGTCCCTAAATTGAATGTTATTATGATACGAGTATGTCTCTCACAATTGTCATGGGCGAAAGCGAAATGGTGGTGGTGCCTGCTCATTTGCTACCTTAATTCCATAAAAATATAAGAATATTTTATCAAAGTATTATTTAAAACAAATAATCTCAAAATATTTCATTTGCTAGCATTATCATCTTTCGAAATGCACCTACAATATCACGAAAAGGTCAATCCGGTGAAATGAGCCATTCTCAGAACTTCTTTTATCTTTGCACAATATTCTTTATATTATTCCATTGTTCGCCAGTAACATCCGGATTCCTATGGTTCGCTGTATCTACTAATATATTTGTTAACTCGACGTCTGTACGTTTATTTTTTAATTAGTGAAAACTAAAGAAGAAAACGTAAGAAATTGATAAATCTCTATGATCCTTTTAATATATTTTAGCATTTGACGAACGAAGAGACGAGCTACCTGGTGTTAAATGGTCACCAGTTGCCCTTAGACATCGATAACACCATGGCCATCGTAAGATTATTTTGCTGGTCGAGAAAGGAAATAGAAAATATATTTTTTTATAAGATTTGGATCATAGTAAACGATCCTGCATCAGATATTACGTACTGTTTGTCAATCCTTAACGTTAAATAAAAAATGCACTGATTTGAAACAAGACTCATACGAAGCCTGGAGTCGAAATTATAGCTTCATAGTTTCATAGTAGGTGATGCCGTCCTTATCGCTACCACTTTCTTTTCATTGGCTGCAATTTAGTTTTTGTTGGACGAATATTGCTTTTTTAAGAGTTTGTCTGTTTGTACAATATTCAGTGGTTTTTATAGTTGCGTAAATCCTTTGGATAGAAATTCATAGTTAAAATATGTGTACAATAAAATTATACCATCTGAATAGGAGAAGCCAAAAATAGTACCTACATATATGACTGTTTTTGCGAGGCAATATTTAATCAATATTTTCAATTCATTCATCTGGCGTATATGGATAGACTTTGGAATTTCAGGTGAATACTCCTTTTTCCCATTCGACATCATTTTTGGTAGGTACCTGAATACGTGATACTTGAACGTGAATATGGACAAATAGATTTAAAAGTTATTTAAAAATCATTGGGAGTTAGTTTAATATTTTTTTCGAAAGTGGAATTATAATTAAGTAAAAGTGGAATAATAATTAATTAATATTAATTGTGATTCATCAGGCAAGAACAGGTAGGTAACTAAATACGACACATACCATAAACAAAGATCCGAGAAAGTCTAGTAGATAGCATCCCGTGGCAATCCAATCCATTTGAAAATCGAAGTAGAATGCGCAGGGTTAATTGTTGATTTGCAAACTTACATTTACATTTAACAACACGTTGCTATTCAAAACTAAACTTTATCCCTTTCACAATAAACATCAGCGTGATTTACGTAAGGACTCTTGAATTCAGTTGCTTTGTAATCGTTAAGTTTCCGCTACCAAACATGAAAGCAAATTAATCTAGACCTTATAGTATTGCAATAAGGTTATTGTTTTAGTCAAATACGCGTAAAACAATTGTTCCTACAGTTTCGGCAGCTAACACATCTATTGTTCATTCCAGTGAGTGAATTGTTCTTGCAATATGAAAGGCTTCAGACGGTGTCGCGAGTTGTATTGTGAATTTGCCTTAATGGCGTGTTTCAACTGAAATGGATTAAGTGTATGTAAATGGGTATTGTGACTTAAAGTTGTCTTATCTCCGTTTATTTTCCGTAAAACGACTCGAACAACTGTAATAACTGCTATAGATATCTAAAGATAGAGCTTATTGCGTAGAGTCTTGTGATAATACGAATTAATCCCTTTTTATTTCGTCAGTTAACATCAGATGAGAATGACTCCAATAAATAATTATAGGGACTTTATGTGTGCACCAGCAATAATCCGAACTAATAAGTTTCTAATAATATTATATGTAAATGCGAAAGTTTGTAAGGATGTATGTGAGTGAGTGAGTGTGTGTGTAGGTATGTGTGTGTGTTTGTTGCTCTTTCACGCAAAAACTACTGAACGGATTTTCATGAAACTTTGCAGTAATATAGCTTGGACATTGGAATAACATAATTTGTTAAAATTTATAGTGATTTTTGAAGGGACTGGTTCCCCGAAGCGAAGCGAGGGCGGATTTACTTAAGTTTAAAAAGCTAGAAATATAATATCTAGTTAAACCTTAGATAATATCATGTTTGTTTTCGCAATAGTATCAACGTCTTCACGGCCACGGATTTGAAATATAAAAGTCCAATTTCCCCCGCGTTCTAAGGTTTCCCTTATTACGAAGAACCAATAAAAATAATAAGACAAACATAAACCCGAGTGTACACGTAACGCGATATTTTAAAAGAAATAATAATGGCGGACAAGACCGAAGACCTTTAAAAAGGCCGTTGGGGGACCACAGAGTACTTGACAACTAGATATGTCACAAAAAAAAAATTTTTGGGATTCCCTAATAGCTTCACTGATGCATGATCTGTGAGTCAATGAAAACATGAATGTATGAATTTAAGTAATTGAGTAATTATGTTTAGTAATTCGCTTTTATAAAAACTTCCATATTCACATTACGATGCCTGTATCAGAAGTGTTTTCAATCTAAGTTAAAATTAATTATATAAATGATCATACATGCAATATTACCTTCTGTGTTTTTTTAATTACCAAGACGTGTGGATTTTATTGTATTTAAAATTCATTGTTAGAAATAATAAAAAGGTTTTCATTAAACCATTTCCTCTCATTATGAGCTCTATGGTAGTAACCAATTTAATTTTCGAAGGACAGTCTATTGAGTGAAATCCAAAACATATTGGACGTGATACAGAAATATAAAGCTTTGATGTAATTCAAACCCTCTATGTTTTTGAAGGGAAATATTAGCTTCGTTTTGCTTGACAAGTGTTTTTTTTCGGACGTCCTTTGTGATAGATATTTCGTCACTCCGAACATTTTAAAATGACCTTTATTGTGGTTTTTGTAACTACTCTTTTTATATGTACTCATATTATTATAACATCAAATATTCTGTACATTGATTGTTACATTATTACAATTACAATTAGTAAAATAGGTACATTGAAGTGGACCTTTTTAGTGATTTAAAACCTAGACTTGTGGGAACTTTTTTACCTTTTCAAAAACATATTTTAAAAAAGACTGACGACTTTAAAACTTTGATTGGTGACTGCATCTCATTTTTTTTGTAATTAATTTTTACAACTTGGACCACAGGCAAAATTTTTAACATTTTCAATTTCTACATATATACTTTCCCTAAAAACATCACTTCTAATTATTTCCCCGACAAACAACGCAAAAAATAACGACGCAAATTCATTTCACGGATCAAAAGCGTCTCGTGATTACGAATTACAGTCATTTGACAAAGAGAATGGGAATTATTAAATTTTAATAGGCATGATATCAAAGTGTCATTTCAGTGAGGCGTCGACGCGTGACCGTATCAAAGAGAAAATTCCCTTTGACCATAGCGTGTCGTTTTATTTTTGAATTCCGTCCGTGTGTAATGAGCTTAATGCGCTAATTGTTTTTTGTTTCTATGATTATAATATATATAAAAACTGGTTGTCTGTAAAGTCGGTTTACTGACGATAGTTGAACGTGACAACGTCTTAAGATAATTGCTTTTTACAAAAAAAAATAACCGACTTCAATCTTGATAAGTAGAGATAACTCAAAAACTACTCGCCAGATGGCGCTCAATTCAACATGTAAGTGTAAAGTTCTCGTCACTACAAATTAATCAAGCTCAAACACTAGATAACTGCAGTAAATCGTTGAGGAGTTCCCTCGACTGTCTTTCGGCTTCATCAGATCGACTCCAGATTTTCATGAGATGGTAGCGCTTTAATGTACTTACGATAACATGAACAAACACACTAGTTGTCCATACAATTTTCGAAAGTTCCCCTCGATTTCTCTGAGATGCCATCATCAGATCCTGGTGTCCTTATCAGGGGACCCCACTGCGCATATCTACTTTACAACAAAAAAAGAATTATCAAAATCGGCCCATAAACGACGAAATAATCGCTGAACGTACATAAAAAAAAAAGCATATATACGGTCGAATTGAGAACCTCCTTCTTTTTTGAAGTCGGTTAAAAATACTGATGGAATGATTGACAAATAATATCATCAAAGTAAACAAACGTCATGAAATCGTATTTAAAGTTACAGAAATTTATCAATAAAAGAAGGATGAAATAATAGTAACAATTTAAAACATTTATTTATACAAAGAATTATATTTAAAACATTGTAACACCATCCGCCATCTAGCGCTGCTAACCGTTAGACACAACTAAGTGAGGTAACAAACGAGATTACTTACTCTACTTCTTCAGAGATGGCGCTGTACCATTTTCTGAAACACGCCAACGTGTGTACGCCGTAGCTACCATAAGTAATGTTAAGGATGTCTGTCTCTCTCGCTCTTAGGCGGGCTAACCATGCCCGAGTGGAAGGGACGCGTGCCTCTCGCTCTCATTGTAAGCGCATAACGTGAGCGGCGGAGCGTGACTGTGACACAGTTTCTTGAAGTGCCACCCGGTAATCCAATTTATAAGACGTTATCACGTCAAAACAAAAACCTTATACACAATTATTATTAAAAGACTTAGTTAAGCTATGTTCAAATACACGTGGTATCCAATACTGCTATTAGTCACATTTTTGACAACTGAGAAAACCACGAATGTGTGAAAACTTTGCGAAATCAAATGCAAGGGTCTGTCCTACATTTGCGGGTTCGCGTATTCGCGGGAATTAATTAATTAATTTATTTAAGACATAATAATTAGCATGGCACACACAGAGTTAAATATTATGCACAGGAAACATATCAGATATACATACCGTAATAGGTACGTACAGCATTGACTTAAAAAAAGTAACGTAGAAGAGACTTAATAATAATGACGTGTTATTACAATTTAATTGAAAGAAAACTAAAGTATACCTAATTAAAAAGTATAACAAGAAAATTAATTGTGTCAGTCAGTCAAAAATATATTTTACTTTGTCTTGTAAATAGAACTTAAACAGACCTAGCAAAATAGCTGATTAAATTTATTATTTTATTAACAAAACTCTGATTTTAGTGTATTAAATAATATTTCCACAGATATTCATTAGGTACAGGAAGTTATATTTTCTCCGCGTGGTTTACATTATTAAACAATTCTTTTATTGTTAGAGATTTGGGTTACTTGGACAAAGCAACATAATTTAAGTCTATAAATACAATGTATACATTTTGGCTAGCCAAGTTTATATACAGTATTTTAGGTAATAATTCACTTTATAGTTTCTTATATTTTATGGTCGTTGAATAGATATAAAAGGAAGCTTCCAATAAAAATATATAAATTATTGTTAAAATAATAACTATAATAATTATGATAAACCATAAGTTTGACCTTATTTGTATGTTGAAGTGATGTTAAATTAGCAACAAAACGTAAGTGACTTGAAGGAAATGGCGAGCTACATGTACATGTTTTTTTAATTTTCAATTTACAGTTATTTGATATAACTGTAAATTGAAAATTAAAAAAAATCCTGACTAAGAAAAAATTTATGTCATAAATGCCGTACATTATACCTTGGAAAAGAGCTCTTATTTTAAATAGCAATTTGAATTTCAAACTGCTGGACCAATTTCTACCAAACATAACAACGAACAATCGCGATGAACAAAGCATCCGATTAAAAAACCGTAATCAAATCCATTCATTCATTCTTAAGTTACTAACACCTCTCTTTTTGTAACGGAGGTTAAAAATGAACAAATCATGCAAGTTTGTGTTCCCTTTCTTTTTATGTTTACGTCTAGCGGAATAACCCAAAACATTCGCAATCAAACATGAAACTCATTAGCACTTACGCGTAATCTGGCGTTAACTTTACGCGCACGTTACGCGTTAATCCCGCGTGCGTAAACGCGCGTTAATCGTCGCGTAAAACACGTTAACGTTATCAGCGCGCGACTGCGTCGAATAAAAGCGTCGTAAGAATATGTGGCAGTGATAAGAATATTCTCCATTTGGAGAACTGTGCTCATTTCTTTGAATTCGTAA
The DNA here is from genome assembly GCA_905404135.1 of Hesperia comma. NCBI lineage: Eukaryota > Metazoa > Arthropoda > Insecta > Lepidoptera > Hesperiidae > Hesperia > Hesperia comma. The sequence continues at coordinate 11,905,770 of FR990034.1, forward strand.
ATGTGGGTTATAATATTTTAGAGTGTCTTACAGAATTTAATAGTCATGATGTCAGCGTGCTCTAAATGGTGATAAATCCAACCTAATTACGCGTGAGCGAAGAAGGATCAAAATTTAATCCCTTTGAAATACTCATTAACGTAAATATGCTGTGATATGTCTTATCGCAGCGGGTGAAACGATAGGCGAGAAAATGATTTCCTCAAATTAATATAGACTAAATTTAACTACACCTGGCGGTCTCCTTACTTAAATAGCCATCACCAGGATGGAGACGGAAACTGACCCCGCTTACCTTCTTCAGGTTTTAAACCATATGGGTTCAAATTACTACTATTTTGAAATAATCGTAAAAATACCCACAATAGTTTCATAGGACCTCAAGACTGTATTTTTCAAAATCGGAATGAAACTAAAAATTCCCTATTTTTTAAATTAGGTTTTCTTGGCGAGAGAATAAATACACTACAACTTTTATTCGTTAATCGTTTGACATGTTATCTCTCTTCTCACCATTAGTCCGACACATTCACCCGGTAGATGGCGCCACAATGAGTTGTAAACTTGCAACACTGCCGTATCTTGACGCAAAACAAGTTTTAATGATGATTAAGAAACGGTTGATGTTTTCTTTATAGCGTTGTTCTGAGTGATGACGAACGCTGCTTAGATAACACTGCCGTTATAATCATATTAGTAGTTGATATAATTTTGTAATGACGAAATGATAATAACTTTGTTATTATTTAGAAACGTTTTGTAAGGGCATGGTAAAATGACTGACGTGAAGTGAATTTTATATAGGTACTTCGGTTTATGTCATTGAATGAAGAGATAAATTAATATGATATGAATGATTCGAAATGAGTTTGTAAAAACCTACTTCGAAGAAATAAAGATTTGAATTTGAATTTGAATAACAGCAACGTTTTTAGGGTTAAAAATGGAACAATATTAAAAAATGAAGTAATTATATCAGTCTAGAGGATTAATCTCTTAAACGGAAATAAGAATATCGGTGCCTGAAATTAGGTGTATGGGTTAGTCTACAAAATAATTTCAGTTTTAAAGTTATTTTGAACATGCCACATGCTCACATGCCCTTAGAAAGACTACTTGCATAGCCTTGCCTTTGAGTACCTATTATATCTATCCGAGACAAAAAAATCATAAACTTCTTCACTTCACTTCACCAATTCTTAACTTCACAAATATATTATTTGACACTTCTTCAAAATTAAGAATTCAAACTATTTTTTTGCTTTGAGTAAAAAGGTATCACCAACACTTCTTTTGATTCTACCGCTTTTTGCTATAAACGAAGAGAAGAAACGACTTAAAAAATACATAGGTCCATTTTATCGATAAACATAACATCAATCAGTCTTTGAACCCTCATATCATCACTATTCTGTGAGCATCCAGAGATACATACCTAACGTGCGCGGACACCATTAAAACGCGATGTGTATGTATGACAATTCAATTTGGGCCCCAATAATATCGGATTACAAATAATGGACAAAGAAATCCGGTAGCATAGCGTCGAAGTTGTTCAGACTAGAGTACTTTTTAAGGACACGTTTTTGTAAACGTTTTTGGGAAAACGTTAACTAAAATTAGCGATAATTATCTGTCGATAATATGACCAACTGTGAGGCTTATACACATACATATAAATCGTGTTAAAAATGAGTCCATTTGCGAATAGGTCCTTTTACGAATAGGGCATTTTGCGAATAGGTCGTTTTAAGAATAGGGCCTTTTGCGAATGAGTCCTTTTACGACTACAGGTCGTTTTGCGAATAAGTCCAAATGCGACTAAGCCAAAAATTTGTGAATTTTGAACATTTTATCATTCTTCTATTGTATCTCAAACATATCAGTTAACTAGATTAACCGTCCTAGTCCTTAATTTGAGTTTTGTTCTAGGTCGGTCGGTCGGCAGTTGTTATAGGCGGAAGCGGAAAGGTGAGTTTGCTATCTTAATTCCATACAAAAAGACGATAATAATCGTTACAGAAAATTTGTTTAACGAAAAACTAACAAGTTTTTAAACTCCCATAGTGATCTGAAAATGATCTTTATTTATAAAATTATAAGACTAGTTTATTAATTACAAAACACTAAACACGCTATTTAGATAGGTTTTGAGCATAGGTATTATCGTTCGCAGTCTAATAACAGCTATGTAACTTGCTCAACGCAGTGTGAACCAAAATTCTAATTTATGTAAAAGCCTTCTTGGCACCTTATTGTGAACAACATTGGCATAACAATATAACACAACAGAAGATGTGTGCTACGTGGGGTATAAAAACCTTGGGACGTTTTACATGGCGACCGGTCACGCGAGATATGACTAACTTTTGAAATAAATTCGACCTTTCTTTGATGTTTTTTTTTTGCTTTTTTATGTGGTAATTTGCTAGAGGACATTTAAAAATTTATTTTAAAGGTTTTCGGAAGAAATAAAACCTAATAGTAGTTGGAACGAATTATGATTGATAAATTATACCTTAGTACCATTGATAATATATGACTACAGTGGCGCTGGTGGTAACATAAGATAATAAAATTAATATAATTTAGTACGAGTAAGATACATGGACTGTATTTTTGTCTTTCAAAATAAATTTAATTACAGTTGTACACTTGTCAAAAAAATTCTACGTGTTATTGATGCCCATTGGTAAGAATGACCATTTACCATCAAAAGACTTATCTGTTCGTTTGCCGGATATTCACATAAAAAATGATGTTTTAGTGCGGAAAGATGAAAATGCAGTTCACTAGTTTATTAGTTTAGCATTCAAAAAGGGTGGATCTGTCTATGTGTAATTCCGAGTGAGTACTTCAACAACCCCATTAAACGAATAATCCTCCGCATAAGATACGGGGTTACCATAACGGACATTTATAGCCGGAATCGTAAAGGCAAATTTTATGGCCGCCATAACACTATCAGCATCACCTGGCTTTACGTGCATGCTAAAACTTTGATAGTTCAGTTATAACTGGTGTACAGAGATTCTTAATGTCAAACAATAAATCCTTTGATGTTAACGATTAATTACCCATTAAACCACCAATTAAGGATAATTGTGGAATTCAGGGAGTGCTTGTACAAAACTAGTTTTTGGTTTAATTAAGCGTTAAATAAGAGCATCATAAGTTTGAAGTTTTAACAAAATAGTATTTTTTTTCGAAGCGCTCAAAGTTAAACAACTGCGGGTGCGGTCGGTAGTTGGATGGGTGACCGCTAGTGGCAAACTTCCGTGCTTCGGAGGGCACGTAAAGTCGTTGATCCTGGTTGTTATCAATATATAGCATTCATCAAGCCATTTCCGAAGGTCTTCGGGTGGCTTGAAAACATCCGATACTGGGTTGACCACTAACCCCTCAACCAATCCCACTGGGGCAGCATGGTGGAGTATGCTCTGGGCCTCTTCAATAATGGGTAGAGACCCGTGCTCAGTAGTAGGCCATTAACGGGTTGCAGTCAAACTTCCCATTTCGCGTTAACCACTGACAAATCCAAAGTAGGTACTCTAGTCAATCTGACTTGATTGATTCAAATATTCAACGTTCTCCATACCATCCAATATGTAATTGCACTTTACTAAATAAACATTTTTACGGGATCAATGTAAAGTCGATCGTTGACTTGGGAGAGCTCTCAGAAATATTGCACGGTCCCACATCCTCGAGAGGCGAGCTCAAACAATGTCGTATTGTGAATGTTCCTGAGATTTCATCGAACGGATTTTATAACGTTGCTATACCCGTACTATTGAAAATGTTACTCGTGTCGAAATCTTAGTGAACCGTACATAATACCGGAAATAAGTCATGTAAAGGGTAACCTCAGAATCGTTGACACGTGCGTCGCAAGTTTAAAACACTCTACAAAATACATTAGACATATAACACCATGATATTGATAAGTTATTGATGAGTTTGCTATGTTAATTCCATACAAAAAGAGTATAATAATAGTTACAGAAAATTTGCTAATATTGCTCCTAATATTGCCCATTTGCCCACCAAAGAACTACTTGACCAAACATACGTCGTCAATCATGAAAGAAGTGAGAAAAAATAATTTCACATTCAAAGGAGTTCTCAATAAGTGGTGATGGAAGTTCGTAAAGATAATAGATAACCAAACGCTTTTAGTCTGAGAGATCATAACAAAATTGAGGACAGATGAATAATCTTCTGTTTGGTTCTGAAGGTCTTAAATACAGTATGACTCTAAAATATCCTTTACTTACATCCTACAAACCTCAATAATTGAACAAAACTCAAAGCTACCATTCTCCTTCGGTTTACAAACCCGTAGTAGTATCTACAAAACTTACCTCTTTCAAACTCCTCAATATTTCAAGTCGAAGTTTAGACGAAGCATGTGCATTAAGTGATTAGTCCCATTTGTGAATATCACAGTCCCGATCGAGTCTGGATTGTTGGATTGTTCAGAATGTCCTGTTCGAGTTTACTTAATTAATTATTCCTAAGTTATTCGTGTTTTCACGTCGATCGCTTGATTATGTTAAATAGGAGCTATGTAATTTTACTGAGTCACTGCAATTGTGTTCTAGCCTTTTAAACGCCTTAGGCCTCTTGTAGACACACGTTTTTTCGGCGTAAAAATCTACGGTAAATTCGCCGTGTGTAGGCACGGTTGTCAGTGTTGTATGGATTACTATGAGAGCTTGTTGACAGTCGCGGCTGCGTTACGGCACGGCGCCGCCGCCGTATGCACCGTGCGTCCCCCTCGGCGTGCCGCGTCTACGCACGGCGTGATTTTCATCAGTGTTGTATGGCAGTCTTCGTGAGTGTGTCGACGACGCCGGACATTTTCACGGTTTAGTGACCGGCTGGCTACACTGTTTTTAACTGACTTCTATTTATTTTTAATTTATTTATACACTTTATTGTTTGTATACCAGAATACATGGGTACAAACAACACAACACAAAAGGCGGCCTTATCGCTATATAGCGATTTCTTCCAGGCAACGTAAGATTTAGGAAAGAAATACAAATAGAAGGGGTAGAGGTATACAGTATACACACCAAAAAAAAATTTGGAAATCAACTAAAACTTAAACATACTATTATGAGCTTGAAAGACAAGTTACATAAATAAGAAAGAAATAGATGCAACTAGTAGTTAAGGTAATGATTTTTAACTGAATTGATTTCTGTCTTAGTAAAATGAACATAAATAACGAATATTGTTAATTACATTAGTTCATGAAAGATCCCAAGTGAGCGGCACCTGGCCGTTGTCTTGCCCGTTAGCTTTGCCGTGCCATGTACACGCTAGCACGTTTTTTTTACGGCACGGCAAACACACCGTACGGTCAAGAAAACGTGCCATGTACAAGAGCTCTTACACGTCACGATTATTGCTCTTCACAAAATAAATTTCATCGCTCCTAATAAAATTATTAGATTCAGGTAATAGACTACTTGAGAGACTAATAGGGGTACGGCATGCAGGAAGATGAGTCATGGATTAGGTATTGGTCTAGGCGGAAGTTTTTGGTACAGTTATTAAAGTTTGATCAAATCATTTGCCCATCACATCTTATTTTTGGAATAGTGTTAGTTAGCAATTACAAGAAAAGTACTAGTGTAATCGAGCTGTATAGTGCCGAACATGAGGATCTAAAGCTAGAGGGACGTAGCGCCTTGGTCACATCTGTTCTTCAGCAAGAGATAACAGCAGGAAAGTTTGGCTTGAATTCAACAAAATAATAACATTTTTACAATCAGAATTCTTCGGTTTTATTCTTGGTTAGTTTTGCTCACGACTTCGTTCATGCATAGGAGTTTTTTCCGCGTGAATCTCGATCCTGCGGGAACTCCGGGATAAAAATAGTCTATAATTTTTTGCTACACAACCTCCTTTACTTACCAGTGAAAGTCCCATAAAAATCAGTTCAACCGTTTTTAAGTTTAGCATATAAAAACGATAAGTTACAGTTTTATTATATGTATAGTATAGAGATAGATATAGATTTTTTCTGAATCATAAAATTTTTAGCATAACTATCACTTTTTCATTATTTTCTAATATTTCTAGGCGTGTATTTAAATTAAGATTAAACACACAAAATCACGCCTCGTCTTAATATATCGTTTCTTCAACAACCATCAGTCACTGCTTTGTTTGTTTGTGTATAAATATCGCGGGTGTCTTAATGTCGGTTCTTACGGATAATGATCGCGTCGTTCTGCGTAAGTGTTAAGTTTTAACACTTGAAGGGGAGATTGCTAATCGTTTGCTAACTGAGGATGAAGTTGTTTGTTCGTAATGTCATACATTTTGAATGAATATGTAAGATTTGCTCATTTTGTGGCTATTGATGTGCATAAATTTTTCTAAAAATAAAATAAAAGCTAAATGTTTTCTTTATGTTCGTAAACTTTATTTTGTTTAGCTTGCCCTGTTTATTTTTTTATTAGGATTATTAAATCTAGTAATTTAAACATCACACCTGTTAATAGATTAATCTCATATTTGGATCACACCTTTAGTTCTGATGACAACACAATTTAATCCAAACTATGTCATGAAAAAATCGGAACACCCAGTCAAAAGCTATGAGGTAACATATATAAAATAATCAGTTGAATTGAGAATCCCATCATTGACATCTATTAAAAAGCACTTAATCTGCTTGCTCGTACTTAATAGTAAAAGACAAACCCTAAAATCGACCACTATACTTCGTGGGCAAAACCATGGGCAATAATCATGCCCATGTAAACACAGAGATTTTTTAAACTAACAAAGACAATAAAGGAAGACCACATGATGATGAATAACATAAAAAATTCAGTTGAATTGAGAATCCTATCCTTTTTTGACCTCTGTTAAAAAGCACTTAATTTACTTGACGAGTTACTTAATAGTAAAAGACAAACCCTAAAATCGACCACTATACTTCGTGGGCAAAACCATGGGCAATAATCATGGCCATGTAAACACAGAGATTTTTAAAACTAACAAAGAAAATAAACGAAGACCACATGATGATGAAACTGGGGGTTTAATCCCCGGCATCTATGGCCCATCTATCCCCCATTAAGGCCCGGTGGAACATTTCCCAATTAAGCAGATTGGACGGCAGAGGAGCCGTTAACCGGGTGAATAGCCCGACAGTTTACGGGCTGGCTTCGAGATGCCCGTTTATTATCTAGTTGTGACTAGTTGTGAAGTTGGTATGGAGATTGGGTTAGTTGGATGCTTATGATGTCCTAGTACCGGGCAGTTTAACTTATTATTCATAATCAAAAACCTTAACTCTATTACTTAAATCTGTATTCGAAAACCAAAAATGTCGATTTCGAAATTTAGATATCGGAAGAAAAGTATCGATACTTACTTTTTAATTCACGATCATTTTTGCCGCGAACTTGCAAGCTGTGGAATGAGCTTCCTTCTGAGGTATGCCCTGAGCGCTATGACATGAGGTTCTTCAAGAAAGGTGTAAAAAGAGCTCTCCTTCAGGGCCAGAGTTGCACTGGTGACTCCCCTGGTGTTGCAGGTGTCTATAGGCGACGATGACCACTTACCATCAGGTGGCTCGTCCGCTGTTTTCGTCAGCCCTTCAGGCTATAAAAAAACTATAAGAAAACTAAGCACAAGTAAAAAAGTCTGACAGCAACTTATACGTTCACAAAAGTTTATATATTCAAACTGACGACGAAAAAGAAGGTCGGTAACTAGAAGAAAGTATCAGAAAGTATCATTACGTGTAGAAAGTATCGATACTTTTATAAAGCTTGCATAACTTTTTTGCGCATCCCTAATAACACGAAAGGCTTTCTCAACGCATTGTGGGGGAAACAAGGAAGATACAATAAAGAAAAATATTTCACTTACCTATAACTATAGCCGAAAACTACTAAACCCTATTTTAAAACTGCGTTGATTTTATTAGCCAAATAAATGTCTTCTTTTCCATTTAAAAACTTATTTTATATCACTAAACGGGCGACCGGTGCCAAATCGCATGTTCCGTACGTACGTATTGTCAGGGCGATAAAATCCTCCCTTATAAAGAACACAGGCGAATTATACTGTCCTCGTAAAGTACCTTCTTGAAGGGAATTACGACTTGTTTACCGTTCTATGCTAGCTACTTCTCAAGACTACCTTACTACCGGTAGGAACAGGTTTGGTTTGTCATTTATTATGCGTACCGCCAAAGACGTGAATAATTTGCTAGCGTCGGTGATTCCATCTGATTATAATGTAGGTGTCTTCAAATTAAGAGTGAATAGGTGTTGCTAACTTAATGCGTTCTCCCGTCCATGACTACATCAACACTTACCATCAGGTGCGACCGTAGTCAAGCATTAACATTAGGTAAGAAACTATTAATTACCATAATGGACGAATTGGAAGGGTCTTAGATTGTGATTTTCTACAAAGTGATGATTTTTTATTTCTGTTCTTCGTCTGGCTGTGTGTCCTTGTTTTTGTACTTCGTTCATAGTAACCAGGACAAGGAATTTTAGTGTGGTGCTATGTTTCAGGCGCTATTTATTTATTTCACACTCGTAGCTTCTCACAAATACACATCTGGCCCGATCAAGAAACAAACCCGCAAACGCTCGCTTAACAACAGGATCACTACCAACTACAACAAAATTAAATGATTATAATTATTGGTTGTAATCAAGAACACGGAACAACGAATTATCTACGTTTGGAAAAAACCCTAAATATCTTTAACCAATGGATTGTTAAGTCGATGTGCATTCAGTTCATCAAATACTGAATAAAGACATGTCACTTTTTATAGGTATGCTTTGACGAAAAACTGCTTAGTAAGTTTGACGACCAAACACAGTTCTTTGTGAATTAGTTTATTGTAAATCTCATGTTTTAAAGACAAAAACTGTTTTTATTATTACGTATGGTCACAGTGCAATTGAGCTTGAAAGTTTACGTAAGGCATTTTAAATTCTGATCAAAAATAAAACTTAATCACAGGAGCGGAAAGCATTGGTATTGGTTGCCATTAAAACAAATTCCATGGCAAACGCAAATGGAGTAACAATTATTTATCAATCAATCATCAATAAATAATCGCAAGCATTGCTTACGCTATAACTTAACTAATACAAACGCAATTCGTGACAAATAACTTCTACAAATATTTTTTTCTTGGCTCTTTATTATAACACTGTCCTACCCATACAAGTGGGTAAAGTTGATGATAACGATGACGTAAGACGTACATAAGTTGGCGATCTCGATCGGTAACGAGATATTGACCGGGATGCAGCGCCAGATTCTGTAATGGAATGTTCTGATGCTTGTGTACGCGAGAAACATCTCTATGTCTTCTTTGATGTTTGTATCTGGAAAAACAGTCACATATCAATCGGCTCTTGGATATTTGTCATTAAAGTTTAAGTCAGGCAATCGTAAGTTCTTAGGTACAATTTTTACGTTGGTAAGCGAATTAAATGCCAAAAATGTTGAGCAATTCTGAAACTTTTTTTATTTTAAATATGTTAGGGCTTAGCGAGGGAATAAAATTAGAGATACTTTTTTTAATATCATAAAGAACATTATCGTTGCAACCAACGATGTTCCACTTCTGACATCTCACAATGTCAGGGGCATAGGCCCAAATTCACCACGCTGGGCAATTGCACATTGGCGGTTCCATTTCTTTGGGAACAACATAGAGATTTCTTGGGTTGCAGGTTTCCTCAAGATGATTTTCTTCAACGAAGCCAGTGATTTTAAATTCTAATGCGACCATCGTTTTTCAACATCTTCCAGTTCAGGAATCCGACGTTTAAACTATTCCACTATAACTGTATTGATTAAAATTACTGATTAAACTTACTTGTTTCATCAATTAGTTCGTGTATTAATATTAGTCTGATCCGCTCGACTTCCGATAAGTAAAGTTCGATCACGATGCTCGGTGAGAACAGGAAGAATGACACTTGTAATATTTGCATGATCACAAATCCAATAGTATCGAGTGGTTCCTGAAAGATGTAAAAATAGAACGTTAATGTCAAATACGGTACATTCATAATAGTTGTATTCATTCGTAAGTATCAAATAGGTATACGTAGTACTAGTAAGGTTAAATTATAGATCTATTAGTAGTGGCTTTGTCTGTGAAACAAGGGGTCCCGGGTGTGAATCCCGGCTGGGGCATAATATATTTATGAGTCAGAAATGTTTGTTCTTGGGTCATAGGTGTCAACGATGGGTTATTAATGTTGTCTATGTCGTGACACAGGGAATATTAATACGGTTGAATGGAAGCGTTTATTTACATTTAAAGACAAGCGTGCACACTCAGACAGGGAGAGAGAGAGAGAGTGATGATATGTCCTAAAATATATGAAAAAAAAGTTTAAGCATTTTTACGTTTTTTATTAATGCAAAGCTTTCTTATGAAAATAACAATTTGTCACTTAACTTACATCCTTTTCTATGACCAACAAAATGTGATAAATATTAATGACGAGTTTCGGGACACCGCAGATTATACTGACGAATATCTGAAAGAGTAAAAGTGATCCCAAATTTTAAAAAAAGATGAAGATAGTGGATAGTAAGGTAAACGTCATATTATACATACCGATGCTGCCAATTCTGGTGCAATTAAATCGATAACGTCAGCGAGATTTCTGTACAAGAACAAGCAGAATCTAATTTTTTTCTCCTTCATCATTTTATTGCCTTTAATGTAAAGATAATAATCGCATCCTGGAGTTTCTTCTAACCTCAATCTCAACAATTTTAGACGATATCTAACAGCATCTAGAAGAATAAACCTCCAAACTCGATTCAGGTCCAAAGCCAGCAATGAAAGTTGACTTATTAAATAGTAAAGTAGCTCTCCGTAGCAATGATAGTATAGACAATAAAAACCAGTATACAGACATCTCTCAATCCAAAGAACCAACGTGTAGATAAGGGTCTTATTTTTATCACTTTGATAGTGCCTCTTATTTATCCTCAAATAAGTATCTATGGTACTTAAGTTATCGAAGAACTTAGTGAGCTTGCTTTCGTAGACGATCAAGATAATGACAGAGCACGAATATTCAATGAAAGGCCAAAATTGTTGAATTTCATGTTGAACGCAGCAAGTCAAAGTAGAATAGGAGGTTACAATGACCAAAGCAAAGCAATAAAACTTTGCGAGAATATTGAAGAGTGGTTTAAATTTAAAGACTTTGAAATTGAATCCAAACAGCAATAAGAGAATTAAGACTGGCTTATAAAGACTAGACATGATGATGTTCTTCGATTTTGGTTTAACGACATTCTTTGATAGCAACATGAGATTAATCGATATCTTTTATTTCATAAAGGTGTGCGATAAATATTGTTTCAATTTTAAAACTTGACAAGTTATTAGTTACATTTAATCAAAAAGTCCCGTCAATTTGCTTTGCGGGTTTACCGTCAACTACAATATTTGGATCATACGCATAAAATCCAGTAGTGACTTTCTCGTCAACGTCAATGAATTGGATGTCTTGCTACAAATTTATTTGAGTTAAATGGTTTAATTCAACCTGATTTTTTATATTTATCATGATTGTGTAACTGTATGTATCAATATATAATGTATCAATATATTATGTAACTGTATACGTCTACATGAATTATGTGATTTATTTAGATTTATATGACCCTTTTGTTGATTTATTGGCTATTTTAAATAAGCAATGGGGATATCGTGTTAACGAAATTGAATTTCATTACTATTATAAAAAAGTAAGCTGCAAATCCCTAAAACATTTACTGTAATACCCCAAATCTGAACAAAGCTTATAGAATTTCATATTGTGCTGACGTGAACTGACCAACATGTTCACAAAGGCCTTTCAGTTCAGTTATACCAGAATTTCAATTATTATGACATAAAAAATACTAACATTACGTTATCGTACAGTATTTTCTGCTGGAGAATTATAAATGTACTAGCTTTTGCCCGCGGCTTCACCCGCGTGGATTTCGTTTATATCGCGAACCGGGAAAGTGGGGAAGAAGGTCCTGGGAAAATTCATCGAAATTGGCCAGGCGGTTTAGATTTTTCACACAAACTTTCATCCCCTATTTCAAGCCTTTACGGGTTGATTTTTGAAAAAAAAGTAGCCTATGTGTGACTCTGGGTCTTCAACTATTTTCATTCCGAATTTCATCCAAATCGGACCGGTGGTTTTGCCGTGAAAACGTCACAGACAGACAGACAGACAGACTTTCGCATTTATAATATATTCCTAGTAGCTGAACCCGCTACTTCGTACGCGCAGGAGTTTATTCCGCGTAACTCCAGATCCCGCGGGATTTCCGGGAAGACAGACTTGTTAGTTTTATATTTATTTATATTAATGTTTGTTTAGAAGCTATTTATACCCCATACGCGACCCGCGTAAATCTCGATCCCGCGGGATTTCTGGGATAAAAAATATCCTATATGTTAATCTAAGTTGCCCTCTATGCGTGTGCCCGCTACTTCGTACGCGCAGGAGTTTATTCCGCGTAACTCCAGATCCCGCGGGATTTCCGGGAAGACAGACTTGTTAGTTTTATATTTATTTATATTAATGTTTGTTTAGAAGCTATTTATACCCCATATGCGACCCGCGTAAATTCCGATCCCGCGGGATTTCTGGGATAAAAATATGTTAATCTAAGTTGCCCTCTATGTATGTGCCCGCTACTTCGTACGCGCAGGAGTTTATTCCGCGTAACTCCTGATCCCGCGGGATTTCCGGGAAGACAGACTTGTTAGTTTTATATTAATGTTTGTTTAGAAGCTATTTATACCCCATACGCGAAGAAGGTTTTCCCGCGTAAATTCCGATCCCGCGGGATTTCTGGGATAAAAAATATCCTATATGTTAATCTAAGTTGCCCTCTATGTGTGTGCCAAATTTCATGAAAATCGGTTCAGTAGTTTTTGCGTGAAGGAGTAACAAACAAACAAACAAACAAATACACAAACTTTCACATTTATAATATTAGTAGGATAAAAAATCATAGAATTTGAGGTATGGTTTATCACTCGTATCGAATTATATAAATCGGGTCCAGTAGTAGAGTGGGCGGTCATTTGTACTATTTACATTCCAGATAGGTATTCTTGGCTAAATAAGCAATGTGGGCTTCTTTCATATGTCAGGACGTGAGCTCAGGATATCAAATGAAACACAGGGTTAGTTCTAAGCCAAACACACCACCATCTCCGTTTATTGAATCAAACAGTTTGGCTCAGTAAGTACGTTATTAGATCATTTAGATTTGGTTTGGTATTTTGACATCTTGGATTTACTTTACGATAGATATTGATGTTATCGATCATCCACTCGCACACGCGGTTCACACGTTATTTACTATTAGATATTCACGGCATTTCAACATAGAAGGAGCTTTTACAAGATATTACACCGCTAGCCTTACTTTATTATTTTCCAATTCTATTGACAGCTATCAGAATCACTATTAATCATCGCGTACAGATTAATCGCATCAAACCAGTATCATAGGTTTACTACCTCCTCCGTCACGGCCATCGCTGACTTATCGCCCGTCCTCGGGTGATGCTCCGCCCCGTTAATATTACCATCTCAATTACTCGACCCGCAATTTTCAATTAGTTCAATCCAAAACAAAACTCAAAATCTTTAACATCAAAAATGACTATTGCTGCTACTGCTGCGAGTGGATTTTAAAAACTTTGTTTGCATTTTTTAACCCTGACTACCGTAAGCTACCACTCGCTTCGCTAGTGTCGCTATGGAGAAGAAGCGAGTGAGAAGAAACTCCATAACATAACAACACTTGTTTAGAATAAAATTACCAATTCATTATTTGCGCGATTTGTTTTAACTTTTACTCGGTACGTCGTCACCGTATATAACTCTAATCGGTACGTCACCGCCCTAAAACCGTTATGCGTTTCGGCATCTTCCCGTGATCCATCCTCGAGCACGCTCTACCACCGGCAACACGCATGAGGCATTGAAGATTACCTGTAACAACAAAACACATACGCGAGTATCTCTCCACGCTCGGTCCTTCCTGACCTACTAAATAATCAACGTGCACCGTTACGGCTGTCCTACATCCACACACGACCTCATGTGTTTCAACTTCTGCATCAGTATAGGTATAACACGCAGGCATTCGTGTTCAGTTATGCCACAGAGGCGTTTGAACAGCTAAGCCCCGAAAACGTCTTTAAAAAGGTAACACATGGATCCTAAATAGATATGCCACACGGACCTCTCAAAGATTTGACACTCAGGCCTATCAACAGAATTGCCACAGAGGCCTGTCAATAGATTTGCCACACAGTCCTATCAATAGAATTACCATACGGGCAGGGCATACCAATTTAGGATTTTCTACACAGACTTTCTAATTATTCAGATCAATAACCAACTTCATTAAAGGTCCTCAATTACCCAATGAATAAAACAAAACAGAAATCACCTGATATCCAGAAGCGTAGTGTAACAACACTTAAAGCATTGCAATTCCAAGTAAAATTCTCTCTGAATGTATTTGTGTTAAGTATTGTTGCAGATTCCTTTTTCCTTACATAGAATGCTCATAAACAAAAATTATTGTATTCCACAATATTCAAAACTTGCTTTAACCAATTTATCTTAAACTCTCACTCCCTTGGTATCTCAAGTTAGCAGAGATCTTTGTGGTACTTATTTTGAACTGTATGACATGTCATGTTTGTGTGACACAGAATTCTTAGGTTGTCATTTCTTTTCTCAAAACACACTTTCAAAATTATGGTTTATTACGTGTAATTTCCTCTTTTAAATTTCTATCGCTTTTTATCAAAATATTTCTCATTCAATGTTTCGTAAACATAAGCCTCATTTCCATGGACCAGTGATGAGAATTGCTGACATGACAGATGGCAATCTTAGCCTTATCCACAAAAAATTTTCAGGATTCTTTATCCCACTATCTGAAATCGGGTCCAGTAGTAGAGTGGGCGGTCATTTGTACTATTTACATTCCAGATAGGTATTCTTGGCTAAATAAGCAATGTGGGCTTCTTTCATATGTCAGGACGTGAGCTCAGGATATCAAATGAAACACAGGGTTAGTTCTAAGCCAAACACACCACCATCTCCGTTTATTGAATCAAACAGTTTGGCTCAGTAAGTACGTTATTAGATCATTTAGATTTGGTTTGGTATTTTGACATCTTGGATTTACTTTACGATAGATATTGATGTTATCGATCATCCACTCGCACACGCGGTTCACACGTTATTTACTATTAGATATTCACGGCATTTCAACATAGAAGGAGCTTTTACAAGATATTACACCGCTACCCTTACTTTATTATTTTCAAATTCTATTGACAGCTATCAGAATCACTATTAATCATCGCGTACAGATTAGTCGCATCAAACCAGTATCATAGGTTTACTACCTCCTCCGTCATATATGACTGATTGAGTGAACGTGTGAGTTGGCGATTCACTGAGTGTTTGTGTTTGTATGTGAATGAATGAGCGAGGAGACACCTCTTAGTATGAGTGTCTGTGAGTGTGTGTGTCTTCTAATGAAAATGTAGGCATTGTGAAGCTTGCAACTTCCATCCAACATTTTAATATTTTGGTAATGTTCCCATTTCGAACTACATTATCATTTTAACGCTAAAGTTGTTAAACAAAAGGCGTTAAGGATAGTAAATTCTCCATTCGCGTTAACTTCTTACTTGTAGTCGCAATAAAAGTCGACGTAAAATTGTTTAATCCTCGTCATTACAGTATCCATGCTCTTACACTATTAAGTTGTTATTTCGTGAATCACGTCACTCTTCGCCCATTGTTTAGAATGGATGCGGCATTGTTTAATATTGTTTCATCATTGGCAACCGTTATAATAAATCTAACGGTTTAATTAAGCTTATAGACTTATTACACCTTCCTAAATTTAGTCATCTAAATCAGGAGGCTACTACGAAATCCGGACTACGAACAACGTACGAAGTTCGATTTCGAAACGTCACATGTCAGTATTTCGGAGCATTTCCTACTATGAAAATTGTATTGTATGAAACTGACGTGTGACGTTTCGAAATCGAACTTCGTACATTGTTCGTAGTTCTGATTTCGTAGTAGCCCTCCTGATTTAGATGACTAAATTTAGGTAGGTGTAATAAGCCTCTTAGAAGAACCTATTTCATAAGTTTTTATAGAACATATACTCTTCACGTTTATAAGAGTTGATAGAGTAAACTTCGTCCGTTAACCATTGCAACTGCCTTGGACATCAGTATTATCACAGGTATCATCGCTGTGTTGACGGCCCAGAAAAAGGAAGAAGAAAGAAAGTACCGCCTGTCAAGCTCCTAGACAGAACAATACAAGTCGTTTCACAGCTGATATAAATTTAGTTTTGATCTTATTTCGAGTTTCTAATAAATACAAATAATTATGCACCTGTAAAAATACGAACAAACACGTTATTCGCTTGTTTATTTAATTAAGAATACTTGAAAATAAGTATGTTCAAGTACTATGTACGTATACTATTGCTGCTTTTATCTTCTTCATTGTAATTTAAACGAGACCATCTCACTTAAACCAAGCGGTCTGAACATACCATATCCTAAACAATAGATTTTCCTATAGCCTCAACTCAGGCCCCTCTTCACGATCGTCGTTAAGTTGAATGATTGAGAACTTACGCTTTCGACTTCATTGCTTTCAATTTGTCCTGTATACAGGCTGATGCTCTTTTAGACCTTAATCTATTTTTAATATTTTTTTCAGTAAATAAATTTATATCAGTCAGTTAATCATTCCAATTTATAAAAAAAAATATTGACTGTTTGCCCAACGTGTTCTAACAGATGTAAAAATCTGCCCAATAAATAAATGAATAATGAAAAAAAAACAATCCTTTTTATTTCTTGTCAAATGTAACAGTATTTTTCTTAATTATTATCTATTTATTTACCTAGTCTATCCTATCCTACTAATATTATAAATGCGAAAGTTTGTAAGGATGTATGTGTGTGTGTGTGTTTGTTGCTCTTTCACGCAAAAACTACTGAACGGATTTTCATGAAACTTTGCAGTAATATAGCTTAGACATCGGAATAACATAATTTGTTAAAATTTATAGAGATTTTTGAAGGGACTGGTTTCCCGAAGCGAAGCGAGGGCGGATTTACTAGTTAGTAACTAAAATTAAGTTAAATTATTCATTAGGTATACCTTACCCGTAATTTATGATTTTTTCATCTACAAGAACCTTTCTTCGTGTGAAGGCGTCCTCCAAAAAAGCCCAGATTTTTTAATCTTGGATTGTTTGGATCTACTCCTAGGTCTATTAAGTTACGTGTAAAAACGTTTAACTCAAGTAAAGCCCCAAAATATGACAGTCTTTAATCTGGAGATTTGTAATGTATAAATTCTAGAAAGTAATTTAATTAAAATGAAACTGAACACCCTGTATGGAAAATCGCAGGTCACAATGCTCAATGGAGCGCGCGGGTGGAGGAGCAACGCTGTAAATAGTAATGCCGTATTTTCCCTTATTTGCAGGAAAACGACATCATACTTATGTACCAGGAAATACATAATTACTGCGAAGGTTTGTCGTTGTGCTAATGGTTGTATTATGAAAAGTTTAGAAGCGAAGTTTTACGCTCTGTGGTTATATTCACTACAAATATTAGTTTAACTAGAGACTCATTGAGTATTAATTAATGTGTAAGGACAGGGTATTAAGGCTATATTGTTCCTTAAGCCTAAAATTTTGCTTGGTGTGTCGTGATTTAAAAGTTAAACACAAAAGTTACACAGGCTTATCTGTTATTAGCGTATTTAGGTATGAGTATAATATAAGCGGTGATAGCCTAGCCGCTAGCGGATAAGAATTCGGCCCTTTACTCGGAGTGTCCAAGTTCGGCTCTCAGGGACCGCAATTTTGACTTTTCGAAGTTATATGTTATAAGCATTTAAATGTCACTCGCTAAAACAGTGAACGAAAACCTCATGAGAAAATTTGCATGCCGGAGAGATCGCAAAAACTTGAAGGTGTGTGAAGTCAGCCAATCCGCACTTGGCCATGTTGGTGGCCTTAACCTTCCCATTATGAGAAGATATCAAGATACCTGTGCGTTTTTACTAATGAGTGTATTGAAACTTAGATATCATTTACCACCTCGCTGGGCTTAAGAATGGTTTTCCGGCCTGTTTTATTATTGCGCCACCGTTCATGAAGAAACAAGATAAATAAAAAAGTTATAGCACATCACATAGGTACATTTTTATTGACGAATATTAAAAGTAGTGAGAGTTAAAGTATACGTTTTTTTATCTAAATAGCATTTTTAGAAGCCACTATTTAATCCACTGTTTTCTGTATTCCGTGAAAAACCCTAACTTCCAAGCGTCTAAACTTTTTTATTATACACTTTATACTTTCTTTTTGCACAATTCGCCTAACAGTCGTAAGTTCCATCTGAGTAGCTTATTTAAATGTATAGTAAGAAGTCACGAAAGCACTAGAATAAAACTAACGTGGAGTCTACGCGATACGGGAGCACTAATGTTTTGGTTGTAAGGCTTGTGCTTGATAAGCAATGGTTAGCAAGTTGAGCTAAGTTAAGCTAAAAATGTAATTCAATTTTTTGAAATCTGTGACATGTTTTCAATAAGTAGTAAAAGAGAACAATGATGTAAATTATGATTAAGGTTTCTGAGTAGATTTATATGTGTCCCAGGTTTGATTCTCGACCGGGTCAGATAAATGTTTGCTTGGGTCGTGGGTGTAAGTAATGGGTAATTTGTGTCGCCAATGAAATCCGCGACACCTTTAATGCCATTGCAGGATTTGAAATGATATCAGAGCGTAAGCCTTCATTTGTTTAAATTACATATTATGATATATCTAGTCAAATTCGGCAAATTGTTGTGGTTATCGGTCATTCTCCGCTTTTATTTTTCGTATCTGTAATTGTAGTGATGTCACCAAACCGGATCTAAAAGACTAACTCGCGTTGATAGATATGAGGCCTTTTATAACTGAAAACAAATAAATTCCTGTTGATACTGTGTCTATTAACAATACTACCCCGGCCAATGGAGATTCTTGTTAAAATACTAGGTATTACACCTACCACATAGCAAGAAGACGTTACCACGGACATATTTCACCCCAACTCGTTGGCGGTGGTACTATTCAGTAAAAAACCTTTGTGACTACTCGAGACAATCTCCATTTGAATCGTCTAAATTCAGGTTTTTGTTCAACCACCCATGAGGAGCACAAATTGCATCGTATTACGCCACCACAAAGGGTATGAGTCGTTGAATTTAATAGTAAAAAATTCCACCATTGGTCAGCGGACAAAGAAGTTGGTCGGAACAATTTTCTACTTCATAGAAGTGCCGGATCGAGACACTAGTGTTGTAATTTCGGATACGGTATCAACCCTTTGATGGACACGCCATATATTAGCCACCGATTTTAATATAATTATTATTTTCAGGGTTGACAATCCTGCCAAGTGATTATTATGAAATATAACATCGTATCAAACAATTTCCAAATATTCTTGAATTAGGAGCTATAGGTACTTTTAGGCTTTCAAATTCCATGAGTGTGTTACCTTATATTTAACCCCTACGCAAAAAAGGGGTTATAAGATTGGACTGTCTGTGTGTCTGTCTCTGTATTTCTGTGTGTCAGTCTCGTGGCCTCGTGACTCTGAAACGGATTCATCGATTTCAATAGAAATCGGTTTAGCAGTTTAAAGAATATCAGCTCTTTTCCAAAATAATGTAAGGCATTTGGCAATTCAGTGTCATCTCGATATTACGCAGAAAACAATTATCCATGGAGGAAAGCTAATTGACATTAATGAAATTGTAATATAATTTTATGATAGTTTTCTCGCAATAGGTATATAAGACGGGGCTGTACTAAACGTCGAGGGGTTTTAAATTTAAATTAACAGTTACATAGATTTGTTTGCGCTGTGCACACCGCGCAAAATGTACAATGTAACCCGTTATCCCTACCATATCCATTTCTTCCAACGTCTGACTTTACCAACGACGCCTCACCGGTCGTTGACTACCGTGGAAGTAAGGACGCCGCAAACTTCCACACAAAGCGGTCGATTATAAACAAAAAATAAAAGAAATCGCTAATACCCTTGTGTGTAATCCCTTTGATACCGCGTTTGTCTTTACCATCGCGATGAAAGAACAAGCTTACAGGCAGCGGAGGGTTGGTGGTTAACTGTAAAAAAAAGAAACTGAAATGGTCTGTGTCAAAAATGTTTTACGCAACCCAACTTGGTAGACTCTGAAAAAGTGCTTTTGAAAAAAACAATGCTTTGACGACTTAAATTTTTTTTAATGCTTTATGTTGCCGGTGGATTAGCCACCGAAGGCTCTAAAGGTTAATTAAGACGCAAAAAATATATTTTGCAAGAATATATTTGTGTTGAAAGCTATACACCTACATACAATAAAATTAACAAGCAAAACCCGTGCGAATAATTCGCACTACGTTCAGCTAAAGCGCCACTATACGAAAAGTATTATATGTGAGTTGATTTGAAATTTACCAACCGTCAATCATGTTGACGTTGTTTCTAAATAAAAGCCGTTAGATGGCAGCATTGCTGTATTGTTTCTTAATGTAATAATTAATTATTTTGCAAAAACAAAAGCAACAATAAATTTTTCAATTGTTGATTCCGGTAGAGCAAGTAATTATTATCTATAAAATGATATAAAAGTTATGCGAAGTAATTGTGTGGTTTTTTCGAAAAAGGGAGGCAAACATCTTAACCTTAGCGTCTTAATACATAATTATAATAAATAATCGCTTCACAAATCTATCAAAGAAAAATATATTTCAAAAGTTGTTCCATAGTTTCGTATTTTATTTATAAATGTCTGTGTTGTGTTATTATGGTTTGCACGGTTTGTCAACCGTATACTGTATACCGTCATACCGTACGCCTATTTATGTCATCATAATAATAGCCCGCGTTTGAAGAAATGTTCGGCTTGGATCTACTCTCAGAATATGAGGGGTACAGGCCAAAAATGATTTTGATGATGGCCACATTTATCAATGTTGCTAATCAAACATTTTTGTATCAATGATGAATCTTTTACAATCAGCATTATATCTCATTGATGAACACCAACACATTCTGACAATAACTAATTACACTGTTTACGAAGTATCAAGCTGTAATTTAAAAAGGGTGTCGAAACATCCGACTAAGATAGATGTGGTACGGAACGGGAAATGGTGTGAGAACGGACGCTCAGCCCTTAACAGATTCATTTTTCACCGGCTGCATCGGGTCTAATGATGGGCGTTATCTGTGAAATGATGGAGTAACCATGCTTGAAGATAGATTATTGCTTAGTGAGAATTAAAGGACCAAAGGCTTAATATTCATGTCTTATAAAGTTGAAGCAGTTTTTGACGTAGTAGTAGGCGAGAGTTTTGGGAGGACTTCCGAATAGGAAGGACTGTGTGAGTATCCTCCATGCATCTCTAATTTTTTAATAAAGTGTGTATTACAATCTAATTATCATTTTTGTTTCGGTGAAGGAAAACGTCTTAAGAAACACCTGAAAGTTCTTTACAATCATAGTTGGCTCGCGTGGTTGAGTTTGAGAGGAAACCTGATCTCATAAGTGAAAAACCTGCGATAATGTTCGGCCTGTACCTACTACTGTAAGACGTTGGACTATTTTGAGTTAGAAATTAAATTGTCTACAGAGTTCGAATTGAGATCTTCCAAACCCAATACTCAAACATCCAGGCTATAAATACATATGATCCCCTAACAATTACATCAAATAGACAATAAATACATCAATAGCAAATTCCTCCTTCAAGTGGTCTGAACGCGGATTCATCGGATACAATACGAAGCCACTACACTATAATGATGGTCGTTACGTCCATCTTTTGTCCGTCCATCCCTAATTGTATACCCATGGTTACCGCACTAAATACCGATCGGGAATGTAAGAGATATTCGATACTTTTGGGAGGATTATAAAAATTCGCTGTAGCCAGACTGTGGGGAATGATGGGAAGTTTTTATAGATATGCCTTAATAATAGATATCTAATAATAAACTTTCTTTGCTCCACAATTTATGTGTATGTGTCACTTTTGTTTAGGATGACAATTAAAAAATATGATTTCGTACATGAAAATGAATTTCACGATACCATAATGAATGGCTTGGAACAAGAACAACTTAGGTACGTCACTGAAACCAAAAAACGATGCTATATTTTGTTTCGCTTTGCGTGTCGGCTTTTTCAAGGAACGCATAGATAATTTATAAGCATAATTGACGGCAGACCCTCGAAGTTTTCTTGTATCATAATATACAATTGTTATCTCATACTGAACAAAGTTGGTACAGGAAGGACAATGAAAGGTACAAAAAATGTGAACATAAAAACAGTAGGTATTACATTTTCTTCCTCTAATAATAATTTTCAATGGTATCCATAAACTCCCCGTTTAAAACTCATTACCTCACGACTCCCGTAACCAAGACTGAATCAAGTGTAATCCAATTTTACTGAACCGTTGCCAAAAATAAGGACGCTCCATTAGCCACGTCGAATCATTACTGTCTTTTATTCCATTCATTCTCAAATAATTCCACGTCAAGAAATACTTTATAAGAGCCTGCTGCTATTAGTTCTAATTGGGGTTACATTTTCGTTGGTTAAAGGCTTGCGTTGATTATAAAATAAATGCTCGACCAAGTAAAAGGAAAAAAAGAATATAAAAAGTAACAAAAAATAAAAATACCTATATAAAATTTAACTATTTTCATCTCGTGTAACATGTTTGTGTACAAAAACTATTAAGTAAATAAATAAATAAATAAAACGATAGCGGGCATGGTTAGTAGTATGATGGGCAATTCAATGTATTTTAATAGCTGGCAAACGAGCAATCAGCAATTCAATCACCTAATGGTAAGTACCTAAGTTAAGTAAAGCATCAGTGATACGTTACCGGCCAATAAAGAAGGAAGTAAGAAGAAGAAAAAGAAAGGTACCTGCAAAAAAATCTCTTTAAAGCGATAAGGCCGCCCATTGTTTTGTATTACTTTCTAGTGCTTTGTATGTGTATTTTATTTCGTGGTTCACAAATAATAAAGTGTCAATTAAATAAATATGCACTTTACCCCATGTTGAATGGTCACCACCAATTTCAGATAGCAAAGACATCCAACTCAGTAATAATAATCAAAATAAGTAATAGAACTCCATATTTCTATTTCCATTTTCACCTAACAGAAAAATGTCTCAGAAACGTAAATACTCGTTAAATTTTTATTTCAATACACATAATATACCTTCTCATCAATATGCATTCCTCCGTAATCCATCAAATTCTCGGATACTTTACATACGAGCCCGACACGCTTCGCTAATAAAATCTTTATTGCTATTGCTTCTCATCTTCCCTTTATGCTTGCATGTGTTTAGCCGTCGTGTGTGTTGGAACATATTTGACGAAGAATTGAGTTTACTGGGGTCCATAATAATATGTCCTGAACTTTAAAAAAACAAATTTTTTATGATAAATATTTTTTCAACATCAATTTAAGAATTAACGACCCTGTAGCCTAGTTGTGAACGACACTACGTGCAAGGGTCTGTGGTTCGATTCCAGGCCGGGATAAAAAATTATGTGGCCGATAAATAAATTTTTGTTCTCGGGTCATGGGTGTTAGTGGTTTGTGCTGTAACAATTTATTTATTACTGAAGCAAAACTTCTTAGTGGACTTTAGAGACGGTTGCGTTAAACTTCTAACGCTACTGTAACGACGACTGCGACGAAATGGTAACCATGCTTGATTGCCTTACAAAGGGTCCTGAGTTTAATTACCAGCAAGGCGAATTAAATAATGAATTTATATTTTCATCCGTCTGGATGTGTGAATATGGATGGATGGATTTGGATCTGGTCTTTTTATCATTAGGTCGATCGTTTCAGATGAAGTGCGTAACATAGGGTTGTGAGCGCTTCAAAGATTGATCTAAAATACTCGTACACCAACTTTCACAAATACTCACCTAGGTACATACACATACAAACATACACACGGCTCCTCTAAAAGCGGATTTAGTTTACGAGCGCCATACTGAAATCGATTGTTTATTCAAAGCAGGTGATTCATATTACGACTATTTTATGAATGTACTTCCGTTGAAGACAGGAATGGTATAGGTAATGTGGAAATTGATTTCACGTTTATATGACTGGATGGACTCGTAAGGTCGAGTGCAAGAGACGTAAGTGAATAAGCTCAATCGCATCAATTTTATTTTAAAATGATACGATGATTCCTCGACCGAAGTAGCCCATTAAGATAATCTATTCTTTTATGAGATTCTAATTCCCACCTACTTTTTTTTTATGGAATTAAGGTAGCAAACGAGCATGCAGCACCACCCTTCCGCTGCCGCCCATGGCAATTGTGACCGACTTAGAACAAGACCCAATTTAGGGACTAGGGTGGTTAGTCTAGTTTGTAGATGGTGTTAGAATATTAGTTGGTTAGTTTGTTAATAAGTGTGAGGACAGGGATTGTTAGTGATAGTTAGTCCTGTTAGTTAATATTAGTAATTGTCCAGTTAGTAATGATTAGTATGAGTCTTGTTCCAATTCGGTCACAGATGCGTTGCTACCCCTGAGGTCTGAGATGGTCGCCTCTAAAAAAGTGAAACCGGCTCTATGTATGTAGTAAAGAAAAATAACGAAGTGCATTTTCAGAAAAAAAAATATTCAAAGCTTAAAAACAAGTTAACTCACTCATACGATTCCCACGACTCAAGAAAAATATTTATCTGTCACATAAATATTTACCACGGTCTGAATTAAACCTGGGACACCACGCTTCGCAGGTTGGGTCGCGCCCTCTAGACTACGGGATCGTCAAATTTTAATTTATTTGCTTATCATTATACTTATTTATTGAACAAGTCATAATACTCATAGATACCAATTAAAAATACATGCGTAACAAAAACACACAGAACATGACCAATATAACATATTATAACAAACAAAATACAATAAATAAAAGCAAAATTACCACAACAAAGCACCGTTTCGGAGCACGTAACATTCCTCAGAAGCCATCTGAAGAGACAATAGCGCCAATTCCGTCGCTGCCTCTTCAATGAGCGCGTCTTGGAGCTTTTTATTTCCCCAATCAAAAGTCCGAGTGACGTCGAGTGGCCGAACGACCTAATGAATTCTCGTAGCTTATTCGTAGCTCTCACGCGCGAGTCGTAGAAGGTTGCGAGTGAGTTTTCGTCGTCTTAACATCCATATCTTAATATACAAAATGTATATAATATATATAGCATGCATATGAGAAATTGTAAATGAAGTCCTAGAGAATATTCAAAATTATGGTAAGATCATGTTTTACACTTAATTCAGTATAACAATTCATAGCCACCTATATCTTTAAGTGCCGCACTAGGTTTTAAATAATGAACAATTTTAAACTTTAATTAGTAGTACCTATTTCACACATAAATAATATAATGATATATCTTGTTTACTTTTCTAAGCATGATATAACTTTAAAAAAACTTTTATTTATTTTTTAATTCTATACGAGATATAATATGCTAATTTTAAGACTTTTTGTCCGTCTGTCCGACTGTATGGATTAAAAAAAATCAACATTATGGTTGTAAATGTAAAAAATAAGTTTTTCTCAGTAAAACGAGCACAGGTTTAGGCTAAGATCCAAATAATTATAAGAAAATCCTCGTACATCCTTCTACTTGATCCCCAAATCTCAAGGGTGGCAACTGTATTACACGCCGGGGGTCGCATTCCACAGATTATAGCGATGTTGCCTTTAAGACGCCGTTTACTAGGTGCTATGCTGACTGGGACGTGAGATATAAGGATTACTGGAAAGGACCTTGAACTCTTAATGTAAATAACCGATGAAACCAAAAGTTATCTGGCAAATTATGGTACTTAACGATGAGTTTGCTCCAAAAAATAAGGTATATGAAAGAAAAAAGTTTCAAAGGTCCAATGGCACAAATCCTAGATACAGTTCAAAGAGTTCTTTGGCGGCTAACCCGAGCAAAAAGTTAGAACCTTTGTAGTAGTTATGTAATTATAGTTGGGATCACACTTTATCTAGCTATTTTTCAGTAAAAGGTTTATCACTAAGGAACTTCGATAAAGACATTCATCCACAGTTAGGCAAACACACGAAAGTTATATTTAACTACCCTCTCTTTAGAAGTTTAAAAATGACCACTTCTAAAACAGCCAATAATTTCAGTCCATTAAATCCAATTAAAAATCTTACATAATAAGTACACATCCACACGTACCTACAGCATGCATATTCACAGATCTTTTTCCTACAAATCAGTGGTCATATCTAGCAAAACGTAATCCACGGCCTACATTTTTTGTATTAGCGAGGCCTGCGGGCGCAATTTGCCTCAATAACGCGCGGGCACTTATCGGCCTCGCAATTTACTGTTCGGGGATTGTGCCACTCGACAGACAAGGGTAAGTAAGTATGTCTTTGTATCATGTTATACAATGCTGGTTGCTTGTGTATGTTAAAGATGCTAAAACGGGATTTTATGGGTTTAATGCAAGGCTACCGGTCGGAGGGTCCTGGGTTCGATTCTCAGATAGGCGGAAAGGGGCTGTGATTGTGTAGCGTGTAGTAAATTAAATATTTATTTAATACTAGCACGCCCGCTCCGGAAAACTTAGGTAAGCTTACCCAATACTTATCTAAAAATAAAAATATTTTATTATCGGTTTCTAAAAATGCATTTTGCACCAGTTTTTAAGTTAGCCTGCATCAAATTTGATTCAGTAGTTTTTGGTAAGCGGAAAAAAAATAGAGACGAAAATTATGAAAATAATACTTTAAGTTTCTATTGACCCTGAAAACCCTACATACATAATATGTTTTTCTTAAATACCTATGTACAAAGCTGAACCGGTTACATTTTTATGTATAGATAGATATAATTATATGCATATCGTGCATTGTGCACAATAGCAAATAGTTGAACAGTTTAGCCCAAGCAAAGGTTCATCTTCTAGGTACTACACAGATAGTAAAATTAACTGACAAATCGAACGGCTACACAGCAATTCAAACACATCATTATGTTTAGTTTTAAAATTGATTGGTTCGTTAAATTAAAACATCGATACGAACAACTTTATAACAAATTCAATCATTAACTACTTTTTGAGCACGAAATAGAGTCATCATACTTAGGGGTAGCTGTTAATTTTTCAAAATACAAATTTTATACGAATATAGTTTTTATTTCTTGTTGTTAAAGTGCAATTTTTGTTAGCAACAAACCAGTTGAAGAGTCATTCCAGCGATTGACGTAAATTACGCGTGTGATTTGAGTAATTTAAAGGCAATGGATAGACTGTCATTATTTTATCGTTTGTAACGTAAACTAATTGTAGAGAAACATTTGTTCTTCAAGTAATTGTAGGTTAAAGTTGTTGGAGAAAGTGCGGTAAAAAATATAATATATTTTTATATAAGTAATATCTTTGATATATTATATCAAAGATATTACTTATATAAGGCTATGTGCAATCCAAAATAAAAGGAAGGTGTATATAGACATAATACGAAGCGCAACTTAATAAATTACGATGAGAATTTATATAACTTTCTGTTTTTTGTTTTAAGCATTTTCTGAAGTAAACGAGAAGAATGATATATAAAATCATACTTATACACATGCTTGTACATAACATTATTTCCGCAAAACATTTTCGTTCAAACTGTAAAAAAATATAAGCGCATCTTCAACATACCAGCGAGACGTAACAAACATGTTTTCACAGCTAGAGATAGTAAAGCGATTATCGGAGGCTGCGTGCATCATCAGCGCAATCATTCGATGACTAACCAGATCAGCCAAGCTCCCCCGCCGAGTAGGCAACGCATGTCCTCATTGGATTAGCTTGATGACGGAACAAAAGTGGGTTGTGTCTAGACCTTTCAATCAGTGACTGCCAATTTGGCGGTTTGAAATCGAAAAATTTTCGGCGAAAGCGGCTGACGCTGATAGTTTTGGTATAATGTGACTATGTTGTGTACGTATTACTTTTTCTTGTTTGTGTATGTGTGTGATTTTACTAGGATCCCACCTGATGCATGTAATGGTATAAACCTATTTGCTCTTTATTATTTTAAGCACGCGGCCTTAAAATTATTGAAGGAGAATACCCAAAAAGTATAATACCAATAAAGTATATGTAAACTAATATTTACGTAGTGTTACATCCGTAGACACCATTCGACATCAAAAGACTTTGAAGCAATCCACAGTCTATGAAATAACCAACTTTGGAACAACCAACCTGCAAGAAACGAAAAAATAAGCCGTGTGAACCGTAATCACTATAGGTAAATTTAATTTACTCACGTACGCATAATGAGAACCCTCATACCCGATCTCAAATACGTTATAATAATCCCTAGGGTTTCACTATCCCACTATTGCATTATGGGAATAATAAGATTTTTCACGCAGCGCAGCGCTAACCGCGCCAATCTAATTAGTACCGTTAAACGCATATTCGCTGAAAACGCTTTTAATTAAGTCGAATAGTTTGGATCAATCGTGCGCTCATACGAGAATTTTGAAATTGAATTTTCTATTTAGCAAAATGCAATGTCAGTCGGCCCGCCATTAAATAGTCTGATTAAAATTTTCAATGCATTAATTATTTTGTGAATGTTAATAAAATGTGTTTTTGGGCATAATTAGTTTGTTTGGAGGGTAATGCATGCAGCATTAGGTTTTGAATTATACAATGAAAACCATTAGTCATTAATTATTATTTTACTGGCAACACTGCAATTTATGTGAAACGCATAATTTTCTTTTACAAATTTTCGAAAGCGTTTATTTCATTTTACATTTGTGTAGGTATGTTTGAGCCAAATACTTAAAGTGAATTGTAACTACTATCTCGTTCTCTGTGTACTTGAAGTTTTGCAAATTACTTTCGTTATGATGAATCTGTCATTATGTTAAGCGTGATCGGACACTTCGCTCAGAATTGACTTCAAACAACAGTTACCTATACTGCTCAACAGTTACCTATAAAGCTAAATACTTTGTATTTTATTTAAAGATGCATTATTAAATTGTGTTTATGGTTTTTGAAACTATTCATTTATTTAATCATATGTAATGCAATATATGCAACCATCTTAGTCCTCAAGGGTGGCAACACATCTGTATCAGAGTTAGATGGCTTCTTTTGCTAGCATTAACTAATTTGACTATTACTAACATTAACAACAACTAACTCGATTGGCAGCACAGTCCTTGCGCCATCCATATCTCCTAATTCCTAATCCCAGTTTCCATTATTCTGTGTGGGTGGCAGTTGTTATAGGCGGGAGCAGATTAGATATCAATCTGTAGTAGATTAGCGATAGGTACTAAACATTATGATGATGCGATGACTAGTATTACGCAATGGTTACTTGATGGTTCGCTTTTCGAAGAATTCTGGGCTCTATTCCCAGCGAGATGGAAATTGGAATAATTACTTCAAATGTTTATGTTTACGAAGAAACATTTAACGAAAGTCTTGACGGAAATTATTTCATGTGCCAATGAATATTTTACTCTCTAATCAATGCTCAATAGTATTGAAGAATTCATTTTATTACAAGTGGCGGTCATCAGATTTTGTAAGGGTAAGTATAGTTTGTAGATACTAACGTACAATACCTTTAATAAATGTAATTAATCAAAAGGTCATTAGTTGTCGTGCTCCACAATGGAGAACACTAATGGATTATTGGCGATTTGCATTTAGCTCGCCTGGCTGGATGGTGTTATGCAACATATGTTAGTAACCTCAAAAAATGAAACAGTTTGACATAATAACCTATAACTATAAATATGTTTAAACGGCATATAAGCGATTCTTGTTAAGAAGATGTTAATTAAAATAAAACGGCGTTAAAAGAAAATTTAGAATTTTTTCACGTTGCAAATAATTTGCTTGAGGTTTCACTTTTCGCTACGGGATCTATAACGAGACAAACAATTTACTTTCTTACATTTTGATAGAACAGTCAATCAAAAAATATAAAGTCCTGTTAGTTTGTTACTTTTTTGGGGAAAATTAAATTAACAAGTCAAAACTTTTGAATCACTCTTTTACGTCTATACCTTTGTTAACTATACATAGACAAAAACTAAGGCTATAAATAAAGTAATTGTTTTACCACGTTATTTCCTATTGTTAGTTATCTTTATTGCATAAAACAATCCCTTTGCAACAATGATGTAAGCCTACGAAAGGCCCCCACACACGGTCGGGTTGAAAATAATTGTCTTTCGATAGGCGCAGCGCAAACTAATTTCATTGTGTACTGATAGAGATTGAATGGAGTCCTGATAGTTTGGGCGTAGGGTGCCTGTAGGTATTGGGAAAAATACTACAAAGTATTTTGATTGACAACGCATGTTGGCCTTTGTATAGGATAAAGTTTTATCGTGCAAATCCGATTCCATCTGATTACCCAGATTATTAGGTTGAAGAGGTATGGAACCTACTTATTATAGACTAGAATTTCGCCGGCGGGTGCTCCCACGTTATTATCCCTTTTCGAAAATCTTTTCTTAATTGTCACAAGGTTTCAAGTGAATCCTTCGAAGAAATAAAAAGTTTCACTTTATCCCCCTTGTGTAATGGGCGGCGGTCACAGTTGTCATGGGCGACAGCGGAAGGGTAGTGCCACCTGTTCGTTTTCTATATTATTTCCATAAAAATGTAGTCAGTAACAGCAGAGTTTTATAATTGTTCATTATGTTAAGGATTATTTTGCTATTAATTGTAGGTTCATTTAACATTTTCATGTATTAGTGATTAATGGTATCCATTTAAAGCACACTTCTACTTAACGCGTCTATTTTGTATGAGATGGAGTAAGAGCGACAAATATTAGTCATCTTTTTTGCTTGTTCCTACTCGGTCTCGCGCATGCTCAATGATGCCGCCTGGATTCAGATATTTCAATTGGATGTGGAGCAGGATCTTCATCACTAATTATTATTTTAACATAATATATAACAGTACGTTAATAGAAACAAAACGAATGTCTTACTTTACATTCATTCATACTAAAAATACAGCAAAATTTCACATATTCCTGAAACATCTGTACAAAATATTCGGAGTAGCAAGCACGGAACCCTGTGGCCTAAGGTGGAAAGGCCCGGTTTTAAGAACCGGAGATTGTGGGTTCAAATCCCACCAGGGCATGAGAGATCACAATTTAGCGACAAAATTCCGTTTTGTAACACGTTTTATTATTTCTATTTGTTACATTAAAACTTACAGGTAGATATTGCTGCTAAATGTTTGTTTCTGTATTTTACTTCAAACATACATAGTCGATCTGGGATTGGTAGTTTAGTAATTTTTAATGTACACTGAAAAATCAATAAATTTTGTATACCTTTATTCATTTACATGACTATTTGTAGTTATTTTAATATTAATCAATTTTACATTAATCTTTGACGACTCGAATGGCGCAATGATTAATGGGCCGAATCGCTGCGCTGTTCCGAGGGTAATGAGTTCGGTTCACAGCAAGGCAGGAATTCCAAGGAAGAGTTAAAATTTCCGTTGTTGGTCTGGGTATGTGTCTTTGTCTTGCGTGTTGTTCATGGCACCCACGGCACAACGAATGCTAGTGTGTGGCTATGAGTGTAGCGTATGAGTAGCATTAAAATAAATGTAATTATCATGATGCACACTAGTGACGACTACGACTTTAACCCGCACTGGCTTACAAGTGAGCATGGTTCTCCTGATTATCAAGGAGGCCTAGAGCATACTCCACCACGTTGCTCCAGTGCGGACTGGTGAAGGGGTTTAAGTGCCCTCGTAATCACGGAAACGATCAAGAAATTCTGCCATTAGTGGTCAAAAAGACTAATATTTGGTTTTTTGAACTTACGTACCTATTAAATTTAATATTTTTTCAAATAATACATTGAACGATATCATCGCACCTTTAATTTAAAAACGACAGCATACAAAATTTTCACTTCTTTCACATTTATTGTTCAGGAAATGAATATATTTTTGATAAGTAATAAGAAAATGTTATTTCACATTTTCAAAGAAATTTTAATGATCTTTTATATTTATAGGCACGCTAGTTCAGACAACTATAGCAATTTGGGACTATAGATATTTATTTCTTCCAACGAACTATTCGAAATATAATAACTCAGATACACACACATAGATTTAACCCTATGATTCACCTTTAAAATTCTGACCTCAGTACACAACAAACGTGGGTACGTGTAGAATGAGACAGCTAATAAGTTTGTTTGTAAACAAGTGAAAAAGCTTATAAAGTTTGCTGTAGACTTTGAAACACTTAGAATTGACTATGCTATATTCGAATTTCAATCAAACTTGAAAACCAAGCTTAGGGCGTATTAAAATATCAAATTATTAAATATATATTATTTAAATATCAATCAACGAAAAACCAGAGTAGCCAAAACTCCAGACTGTTTCAAAAATATGTTTATTACCTCCTTATCCAAAGAATTAGGTAGTGTTTATAACCCAAAAATCAATATTTCGACGGTATTTCTTTAGAGTTTTAAACCAAACTGTACAGGGTGGCCAAAAAGTCATCATGACTTTTTAGCCACCTTGTATATGGGCTTAGCTGTTTTTAAAATAAACGGTAAATTCATAGACAAAAAGGTAGGGATTCTGAGAATCATTGTAAACCTTAACTTTGAACTTAATTAACTTGAGCTTAAGTAACTTTAACCTTAAAATATTTTTTGCTTCATATTTTATCTAATCGTCATGTCTACGCAAAGGCAGATCTGCGGAGTAATGTTTGCGGCAGTGTTGCAAGCAATCAACCATTTTACTGTCCTTTGTCTTCTTAAATCGTCGGGCAAAGACAACTAACATGTTTTCTCGTTAATGTCAGATGAATTTCGTCATTCGTTTTTACTTTAATATCCCAATAATCCGTACTGATGCACAATGATGGTAAGTCATAATTGGGTTGAAGACAAATCATTTTTTTTAACTTAAATGATTTTTTTAACTAAAAAAAATACTTCTGTTGTTGAAAAAAACTTATTTGATAGTGTAAGATTGATGAAATTATTTGGAAAAAAATTATATCGCTCAAGTGGCCACCTCCAAATGATTTGATGCATAATTGCGAGTTGATGCATAATTGCGCTCGTTGTACGGCATTTTGAATGTTAGCTTTCAAGGCTTGTAAGGTGCGTGGTTTGTTGCGGTAAAGATTTTAAAAAGCCCCAAAGAAGTCTGGTGCTGTGAGATCTGGCGACCTGGAGGGCCAGTTCAAATGTCCAAAATGAGAAGCAACATAAGCGAGTAAGTATATAAGCGAATAACCGAATAAATAAGCGAATAAGTATATAAGCAAGTAAGTACATAAGCGAGTAAGTACATAATCGAGTAAGTATATAAGCGAGTATGTATACATATAAGTAGGTAAATATATAAGCGGGTAAATATATGTATAATCGAGTAAGTATATAAGGGAGTAAGTATATAAGCGAATAACTGAATAAGTAAATAAGCGAATAAGTATATAAACGAGTAAGTACCTAAACGAATAAGTAAATAAACGAATAAGTATACAGGGTGATTTGTAACTCGACGTATTCCTCTTGGGATGTGGTAATACAACCAATTTCCAACAAAATTAACCATAATGTCCCTAATACCAAGTCAGCTGGTTATCGAGATATTCCTTATTTTTGGTTTTGGTCAAAGAACACCGAATTTGACTACAAAAAAATCAATAAATAAAAAAGTAGTGGTTTGAATTGAGTTGTGTGCATTTCTATCAGTGACCAATACATCAACAATCATTTATTAATACTAATACAGGCACAAGTGTTACACATTTTAAAATAACAAGTGAATTCTTGTAAAAAAAAATATTTTCTTACGAATGTGGTCGATAGAAAAGTAGATTTATTTTAAAAAATCTAGTATACATCAAGCGTACAAACTATATGAAAAACATCTATGTTTTATAAGCTATCCAAACAAGTAAAATTATTAAGACACAAACAAAACATTTCAGAAAAAAACGTATGTAGAGCACGTGCGACGTAAAACCCTTTGTTATCGTACCGCGGTATAAGTTCCTGAGTTGCAAACTTTTTAGTTGTTATTGTCGTTTGTCGTTTGTCTATTAGACCCACTTGATCATTTAAAATGAAAATTAAACAGCAGCAGTGTTTTGTTTCTGGCTACCAACGCGATCTCCCAAATTTACGTTGATTTTGATCACTAAATAAGTATGACGGCTTACTCTAATTCCGAGTATGCCGATATTATTTATTGTTATATCTTTTGTGATGGAAACGCGGATGAAGCTCGTCGAGAGTACATTCGTCGTTACCCTCAACGACGAGCGCCTTACATTACGGTCTTCAGTTCAATTGGAAACTGGACAATTTCAACATCAACAAAATGATGGCGGTTGACCACGCCTTTACACTGCTGAAGATGAAGAAGTTGTTATCCAGCAGGTAGTTGACGCAGTAGTAGGATCGTCAGCGAGTTTCAGTCGCGTTATCATTATAAAAGACATAACAATAAATAATATCGGCATACTCGGAACTAGAGTAAGCCGTCATACTTATTTAATGATCAAAATCAACGTGAATTTGGGAGATCGCGTTGGTAGCCAGAAAGAAAACACTGCTGCTGTTTAATTTTCATTTTAAATGATCAAGTGGGTCTAATAGATAAACGACAAACGACAATAACAACTAAAAAGTTTGCAACTCAGGAACTTATACCGCGGTACGATAACAAAGGGGTTTACGTCGCACGTGCTCTACATACGTTTTTTTCTGAAATGTTTTGTTTGTGTCTTAATAATTTTACTTGTTTGGATAGCTTATAAAACAAGGATGTTTTTCATGTAGTTTGTACGCTTGATGTATACTAGATTTTTTTAAATAAATCTACTTTTCTATCGACCACATTCGTAAGAAAATATTTTTTTTTACAAGAATTCACTTGTTATTTTAAAATGTGTAACACTTGTGCCTGCATTAGTATTAATAAATGATTGTTGATGTATTGGTCACTGATAGAAATGCACACAACTCAATTCAAACCACAACTTTTTTATTTATTGATTTTTTTGTAGTCAAATTCGGTGTTCTTTAACCAAAACCAAAAATAAGGAATATCTCGATAACCACCTGACTTGATATTAGGGACATTATGGTTTTTGTTGGAAATTGGTTGTATTACCACATCCCAAGAGGAATACGTCGAGTTACAAATCACCCTATATAAGCGGGTAAGTACATAAGCGAGTAAGTATATAAGGGAGTAAGTATATAAGCGAATAACCGAATAAGTAAATAAGCGAATAAGTATATAAGAGAGAAGTACATAAAAGTAATCGAATAAGTATAATGCTTTATTAAATAATATTGTTCAGTGCGATTCCCAAGTCAGTCTATTTATTTAAAACGTTAAAGATTTTTAATATTGATCTTGTCAATATAAGATGTTTTTAGGTTAGATAATAACGTAACAACTTAGGACTAAAAGTCCTAGTTATTATGATATATGAATTATGATATGGATCTCACAACTTTTTACAATTTAATTTTTTTTTATAATTCCACGTTCTTGAGGTGTGTCCACCACTTTTTGACAAATAATTCTTTTTATATCTATATCATAAATGTCAAAGCACAATGTGATTTGGCGCCGTTTGTAAAAATTAAGACACGTTTAAATTATGATATTACTTTTGTGCCACCTTGTATAAAAAAAATACGCAGTGAGAGATCGAATACGGCTTCCTTACCACAAGCGAAGGCAAAGGTGGACGGTGTCCGTATCAGATTTCCGCGGAGGTCGTAAAGAGCGCGGGAAATGGCGTGGAAGCGTCGAATAAAGTAGTTTAGTGAGCAATGTTTGAACTGGCTTGTGCATGGCGGAATTAACTGCTTGTTGTTCGGTGCTTAGTGTTGATTTCTTGGTTGGATGTTTGCGAGATTGTAACAATTGCTTTTTTAAATTAGGGTTGGTACAAGATTTGTTGTACCGACCTTGTTGTTGGTACAAGGTTTAGGGACTTTGTGTGGATTTAAATGTTTATGTATATTAGTAGAAAATCTGTAGAATATTTGTTTGGACTTAAATGTATATTTAATTTTCATTTTATTCGTTGAATTATTAGAATGTTATAAATGCCCATTAAAAAGTGTCCTGTCTGAAGTTCAACTCTTTAGTCCTTTAGGATTCTGGTTATTTTAATACGTAAAGCATAATTGCAGTCGCTCTACTTTTACCTCATAAAGGAAAAACACACCAGATGATTAATTTTAGCACAGACAAGTATAAATATACAGTAGATATGGTAAATACGACCGCTTCACACTCAACACGAGTGGGAGGGACGAGCCCAATGATTTACTGCCTCTTGTTGGATGCTAATCGTGTGCTAAGTAGCTCCACTTGATTTATGGCGTTGGATTAAAGTATAATTATTTGCGACTCCTCCTTACGAATGGAACACTTTTGGTGGCAATTTATCTGCGCTAATTGCTCAGATTTGCCTTGTCGTTGTGTTACTTGTGTTTATGCAATGTTATCGGGAAGTGATGTTATGTTGTGAGGCGAGCGGGTAGGAATATTGTGCGGTTGGTAATATTTGTGTTTATGCTCACTGATAAGCTAATTAAAAAGTAGATATATATTAGACATGATACATAATATGAGTTCAAACAATAAATTATTACCTTCTAGACATGAAGTTTATGCTAGGATAATGAAAATAAATATTATTTATATGTAATTTTACCGTGATTACCATCGATGAGATCCAAAATAGGATACCCCATATTTTTTATTTTAGGTCTTCTTTAAAAATTTAAGATGCGTGGGGGAACCTTAAACCAGTTTATTCGTGTGAAAACTAAACGTTCACACCACTAGGTCTTCACAGCTGTGGTAGAAACACGGTATCGTGTGATCTAATGAGTCATAGCTGTTGACCGCATTAAAAATACTTTGAGTCATAGCAAATAAAAAATGTGTCACTAAATGCTTAACCACTAGCAATGAGCTGGCAGTAATATCAACGATAAAAGTTAATTTAATCATAATTTAAATTTAGTTATTAATATTTAGTCACCACGCCTTTAGTGTTATTCTTTCTTAAATAAGGTCCCGTCGTCATTTTGTTGTTAGGTAAAAATTGACCTTCTCTATTCATGGAGCACCCTGGTGAACAACAGACGAGACTACTGTACTATCTAGTTTAATCCCAAAGGTACTTTACATTGGTGGCAGGATTTTGTAGTTGACTGCCAAGCTACCATCGGGTCACTTATACCAGCTGCCAAGGTAGATATTGTGTTCCGGCTAGGGGCTTGTTTCTACTTCTGTGTTTCTTGGTTGGTAAGGTATCAGTGACACCTTCGGTGTATCTCATCTCCATGGACGATGTTACAAATTTCCATTAGATAGCTCGCCTGCTCTTCGATCAGCTAAACCATAAAAATCTGAGAAAGATAACAACAGTATGATTGGAGCTTATATCTTAAATCGTAAATACCTACAACAGACCATGCCGAAGAACATCATTAGAAATTCTTATTTAGGTTAATGAGTAATCACTATCCTTCATTACTAAAAAAGCTTCAGGCTTTATTAATAAGGAGTCTTGGTACTTCTAATTAAAAAGGTCTGAAGTGGTCATGCTATGGAGTCTAATGCCCTAGTCTGACCCTTACTCAATTTATTTAAAAAATACTCCACAAAACACTAAACAATTTTGCGGTCAATACATTATTGTCACTCCCTTCAACGAACCGTATTGTAAGTCCCATAAATACTGCCCACAAAGGGTTGACTGCGGCTTAACCCTTTCAGGACCATAAGATATCCAAAACTATTTATGAGTGTGCGACTATTTTTTTTAGTTGTTTTGGACGTAAATTAACGATATATTCCCGTAAAAACGTAACAAGACATACATTTTTTCTGATATTTTATGGTAAATATTTTTCCCTGTGGGCCATAAAGGTAACCAATATATTATATAGGTTTATTTTATAAGTCTTTTAGTTATTGCTTTCGAACATAAAAAAATGAATAATAATTATAAGAAATTATAAATAATTTTAACTAAGGTATTCTGCGCAACAATATACATATATATTTTATATGCGTCGCTTACATAATATATCTTTTCATTTTCTCTGCTTTTGCATATTCAGAGCTAGCTAGTTGCATTTGTTGCCGACGCGCCGGTTTTCGGAGGAGACTAGAGATGGCCTTGATGGCTGTCTACAGGTATAATAATTTTTTTAGAGCTCGTGCTAAGTGTTGGTGATACTCTAAGAGGCTAGACTGCTCAAAAGTAACCTTTCCATGCGATGCGCTTCATGCAACTGTGCGTATACTAAATACGCGTTATTCATGGCTATATCGACAATAATATATGTATAAAAAATAGACGGAAGTAACATTTTCTTTTGGCTTTGCTATCAATCTCATGATTTGCAGTGGTCCGTGAGGGTCACACCACCTACATAAACTTATATTCATAATACCATATAATCGGTTCCGGACAGTTTATGTTTATTTTTTGAGTTATGCGCCTTGAATGTCCTGATCCGATTACACTGAAACAGTATGTGCCATAAAAACAATAGTGGTCCAATTTTATACATTTTGACCAATGAACTGATGGTCCTCTTCATCTAATTCAGGTTATCTTCTCCATTACTATTATCTGCCTCATGGCAACTGGACTATTTCTTTACCTCGAAGAAATTTTCTGAAGGTTTTAGCCGTTTCCGAAAAGTATATAAAAGTAAATGTAAATAAAATGCAAGAAAACAATAAATTATGAACGCGACTACATATTACACTAATAGTACAAAAACAAACCTTTATGGACCACAGGGAAAAATATTTACCCTAAGATGAATCGGTATTTTTAGGTATTTATGCTTATTATCTGCAGTTCAACTCATTATAACATTAAACTGAACTTACCAAAAAACATAAAAACGCGCAAGAAAATACAGTAATTTTATTTACACAAGTCCAAAAACTTAAAAATGATACCAAGTTCAGCCCCCGAATGTTTTAGTTTTAGCGCAAAGGAAATTTGATAGTTATTTTCATTCTACGTGCTCAAGAACGCTTTTACTGTATTGAACATACCTTCTATTATGGCATTCATTAAAAAAACCTATAGATTAAGTTATATTTAACTGTAGATTACGAATTTTAAAAAAGGGAAAAATATTTCCCTTGGTCCTGAAAGGGTTAAGGGCCATTTAAGTGACCGCTTCAGTGGACAACCTTTAAGAAGCAAGTGGCCGTTACATTGTAAGGGTGCCTTATGCTGTAACAAATGTTAGAGAAGAAAAATATGAGACAGGTTAATAAGAATGTACTAAGCAGTGTCAGTCATGGGTCATGGGGTTGAAATGATACATTCTCGCATTCTTCTGGCTGGATTCAAATTATGCGCGAAAGTATAATTTACACGATGACAGGATATCAACACCCTAGCTTGTTCTTAGTAGCTAAATTAAGCAAAAGAACGGTAGCCACCAAAGGTTCACGGAAAGATTCCTTAACATAGCAGATAACATGCTTTGCATTTATTCTCCAACAGTTTATTAATTGCAGAGCATGAGATTCCCTCCGTATGGAGGTCTTAACAGGCTCCCGTGGTGATAGATGGAGCAGTAGCCAAGTAACCGTCGGATAATATTGAATGAAAAATCATCTAAAGCCCTAGTTTATCACTGTGCTAACTTCTGGATAAACCCAATAAATATGCATTGTACAAACGACCCAATTTTCTTTCCCAATCAAGCCTAATAAGATCACTGAAAAAACGTCCCATTTATATGGTCGCCGACATTTGTCCGTCTGTCGTTCTAATAAATAAGGAAAGAACCGTCTGTGTCTTATCTGGCCTCATCTGGGAGTATCGGTAAAGACAGATTACTTAGGGAACTAATAGGAGCTGATATTACCATTTTTGAGTCAGTTTTTTAAGGAAAGTCGCATTGCTTCATTGATTTTGAATCAACTCTGCAATAACTGTTTTCTTACACTGGATTTCATTTTATTATAGGTACTGGAT
Organism: Hesperia comma; assembly: GCA_905404135.1. Taxonomy (NCBI): domain Eukaryota; kingdom Metazoa; phylum Arthropoda; class Insecta; order Lepidoptera; family Hesperiidae; genus Hesperia; species Hesperia comma. The sequence goes on from FR990034.1 coordinate 11,946,107, forward strand.
TTCATTTTATTATACTGGATTTCATATTGTAACAGGGCACATATTTCCTGTTGTAATTTGTTTTCTATCTAATATTAGTTGGTGTGCTAAATAAAGGCTTCTTTCATTCTCGGGAACAAATTAACTTTTCAATTAATCTATTATTATTTCCTTCAATCCGCAAAACCTTTATAAGGTTATCAACAACTCTCTATAGATTGTAAAGTAAATCATTCATGACAAGGGATCTGGGTCATTACTCCTTGCTGCTGTCTCTATTTGACTTTATTTATTGGCAGAAAAAACAGGTTCGTAGCATTAGTTAGTGTGCAAAGGGATTTGTCCATACTTGAGTCCATGTCTATTTCTGCAGCTTGGAATAATTTTTGATATAATGGTATTATTTGGTATAATAGTCTTTTCGTATATTTTCCTTTGATATTTTTTGCTTTCCATAAAAAAAATATTAAAATATTCAAAAATAGGAAATACACTTGTTCTAGTCCCATTTTCTAAAATCTAGTTTTTATTGTAAATCTCTTCGTTTTGAGATCCCAAGACTGACTATTTTTGCAATAGTCTTTGTAAAATGTCGAGAGTAACAGGGTTTCTTTCTGACGCAAGTAATTTTTTATCTTCTTTTCTTCTTAATCGTTGTCTTCATTGCTGAAGGTCGTGTCTAGCTTGAAAGTGTTGGTTACTTGGGGCACCATGATTCTGTTCTGTTCTCAATGTTCTCACCAATGTTCTGTCCTCGGCGGTCTTTAGGGCTTGGGATTTCGGCAGGCCTGAGAGAGTCTTTACTAGGTCGGACCAGCGGGTAGGTGAGCGACCGCGAGGTCTTTTCCCGTCGGCCTTGCCGACTACCATCAGCTTTTCTAAGCTATTAGGATCCCTTCGAGCAACATGTCCAAAATATTTGAGAATCCGCTGAAAGCCAATAGCGGACAGTCTTGTGGTTATCTTGAGCTCCCTCAGTATAGACACGTTGGTCCGGCGAGCATGGGATACGCAACATTAGCCCTCTTTCTTATATGCAAGCTTTAATGAAGCTTGCAAGTTTTAATTTCAAAAGATAAGATTGATACTGGCCACGAGATTAAAGATATCAGTAACAAGAGAATTCTACAAAGTAACGAGCGTATTACCATTCATCCAATAAAATATATTCTTATCACATTTTTACTTCTTCACAAAAGAAATACAACAAGACATAAAGACACTGAAGCTAATAAAAGACCGCGATAAACAATACGCAGCCATCATGAGCTTCAAATAAGAACACTCATAAAAGAATCGTCTAATGAAAATCTGAACAATGCAAGCGCATTAAAACTTAGCTTTGGAGGAGACAAGTTTTTTTACGATTTGATAAGGAATGCGTCTCACGACAGAAAATATTTGACGAGACAAGATATGTGACGTGAAAAACGGGTTATCTATAAGTTTTTGAAAGTGATCACTGATGCTCTTGTAAATAAATAAAGTAACGATGATAAACCCTCACTTCACATACTTTCATTTTCAAGAATTGAAATCATCTAAATATAAATGGTCTATGTAGGTATATGTTTAAGACGCTCAATGCACAGTGACTTAGGATCGTGTAAAGGAACAGCGGCCGTGGTCTCTAGCTGGCTAAGTGACCCCAAGTGGCAAAATATCTTGAGCACTTCCGTGCTTCGGTGGACACATAAAGTAATTGCTTCAGTTCTTATCATGAGATATGTGCCGTTAAACCATATCGGAGATAAATTAAAGTTTTAAAAAGAGAATGAAGTGTTTTTTTTTCATTTAATTATTTTATTTTGTCGTGATTGAAAACCATAATAATGACCTAGTGGTAGGTATTATTACAATGAGTGTGAATTCTATAATGACATTTTCTTCCAGTTGATCCTTGAAAATGGTGAAAAATGGAAGAACTTTAACAATGATTGTGATATCTTCGCATTCAATAGTTTACTCGCCAACAGTGAGACATTTCGGTAATTTTAAAGCTCAGAAACCAGTTTTTCATTTACACGGTTTTAGTGGTAATAAAATATAATTAAAATATTTTATACTCGCAGTATCTCCGCTTGCTTTACGGGTGATACGGGCCGCTTTTAAAGGAGTGGAGTTAGGTTTGAGGTACAACGGGGAATAGTTTTCATTTTAATTGGAAATTTATTATAGTTTGTGATAAAAAATCATCTGTGACAGTTGGTCTTGCTTACGGATGTCCTGGTGTTAAATCATACGCATATCTCAGTTTTTAATAATTATAATGTTATTAATATTTGTACATAAGAGTTATTAAAAAGTTAATTAATTTTATTTATAGTTTTCTTATTGCTACCGCAGACACAAGCTCAGCAGTAGCATAAACAACCTAAGCATTATTTGGTCAATAAAGCTAAATAAAGTAAAAATTCATACAAGAAAGCGTTTTTTTTACTTGTGTACTCAAGGGTCTCGATCCGGTAAGTGCCTCATTTTTAAATTACGCGTTCCTTACAAAAATATTAGGATTTTTAAGCTAATTAAATTTTATTCGTGGTGTGTCTGCAACTTAAAACACTAAACATAATCAAAAATAGTGAGTTTCGCGGAATTAACAATTCTACTGCTGTGCTTTATATTCTAGTACCACGCCCGCCAACGGTTTTATATGTACTTCAGTTTTTAAACCGTTTTATATAATAACTATACAGTAGATAAGATTTTACTATAACATTATTTATTAACTTCAATTTAAGTTAAGTAATAACACTTTTAAGTAATGATTTTTATACAGTATTATTAAAAAATCAAAACTAGTGTTCAGTTGATAAGATGCAGAGCGAAGAGTTTGATTCTCGACAGTGATAAGAGATAAATTTATCTCAATAGCTGTTGAAGAATGTATGTAAGATATAATTTTTGGCCAGGCAGACATAGTATACAATACAAAAGATCTATTGATGCACCTGAGATATACACACATCAAAAGTGTCTAGGGATCAACATATATTTTTGCAATAACTTTTCTCCTGATTGATATTAATTAAAATTTTCTTTAAGGATTCATCAAATAAAGTGTTTTCGTTTGTCACAGTAACGATAAACCAAGTCACCTTTGCATTAATAAAGAAATTTGCCATTTTCCTAATAAAGGGATTTTTGACATTTGAACCACTAACATTAAAGTTCGAAAAAAAGACTGAAATAACAGTTTTCTTTAAAATTTTATTGGGTAACTTAAACAATTAATAATCCGTGTTTCTACCGCGAACACTAACAACACAAGAACATCGGTTTGGCATACTCAAAATGAGTTCATCCAAATCACGCTGTGGAATGGCCGCCCATGTTCGTTGCAACAACAAAAAAAGGTCTTCTTGCCACTGGATACCCTCCATATTCGGCAGAGCTCTTCTCTGTAGCATATCCCATGCATGCTCAATCGGGTTCAAGTCTGGCGACTGAGCAGGCCAGGGCAGGACATTGATGTTAGCTGCGGCGAGAGTCTGTCTTACAACTCTTGCGGTGTGCGGTCGTGCATTATCATGCATTAACTGAAATAAGGGACCGATTTGCACTTGTAGAGGAACGATGACGTCTGATACAATCGTCTCAGCATAAATTTGAGCGTTGAGGTTGCCTCTGATCCAAATCAACTCAGTTCTTCCGCCGATCCAAATACCCGCCCATACCATGATGGTTCCACCACTATAAGGATGGACTTCCTGGCAGGATTTTAATCGGTGTTGGCGTCCAGGGGTTCTCCAGTGTCGTATACGTCTTGTATCCGGTCTCATACCAAAACGAGACTCATCAGAAAAGCACACGAAACGCCATTGTTCTTCTGCCCAATTTCTGTGTTCAAGAGCCCATTGATATCGAATCCTACGATTGTGCATTGCTATAGGTGGTACCCGTAGCGGTCTTCGGGAATGAAGGTTCACTTCATGCAAGCGGTTTCTGACTGTTTGGTCGCTAATTAAGTTCCCTGAAGAGTGATGAAGCCTCACGGCTAACATCATGGCGGTTATTGTTGGAGCTCTTCGAGTTAAGATTTGAATGTATCGGTCTTGTCTCCGTGTGGTGCAGCGATACCGTCCTCCATGGCGCTCAGCCACGGTACCAGTGCTTCGGTAACGTGTCCAAAGTCGACTGATAACACTCTGACTTGTATTCAGAGCTAAAGCCACAGTACGTTGCCGGGAACCAGCTTCTATCATTCCCACGGCTCTGAGCATTTCTTCCCTGCTTAAATGACGTCGCCGCTCCATAATAACGTTGGTTTTAATCAGTAGTAGGGAAACAGTAGCACTAATAATGTCTTCAATGCGTTGTATGTTTTTATAGGGAAAATATTGACAGCTGATTTTCATCTTTTACTCGAATTTGATTGACAGTTCCTCATTCAAATTATGAAATGCACCAAAAAGGATCCATATAAATTTATAAAATCATAAATTTATTACAAAGCCACATCTCAATCTCAAGAAATCCGCATAAAAATGCTTGATCCCTAGACACTTTTGATGTGGTATATTAAGACTAGAGAACCGCCCGCGCTTCGCTTCGGGACCCGTAGGTAACAGCCGCGTAGGTCCCACTCCCGTAGGAATCTCGGCTAAAGATAAGCCTATAATATGACATACTGGAACATCAACATCAGAATCCGTCCTGTCTTCACTCACGGCTAACATAGCCGTGGGGATTCAGTTTCGGGGCCGGTGGCCCCCTGACTGAGGTGTCTGCCGCGGTCCGTAACAACGGACCGGTCGTTGGGTTGGGACCCTGTATGGGTCCTCGAAGATTGTCCAGATGGTGATGTGGAGTATGGGTGTCTAGTCCGGGGAGTCATGATGATTTTCACGCCGTCCGGGCGATCAGGCCCTACCAGATGAGACCCGCTGGTGGGAAGCCCAGCAGGAGCCGATCTGCGACCGGACGGCGGCTTGCGGTCTTGTCCGAGGAGTGCCCAACGGTCCGGGGGGCGGGCGTGGAGCGGCGGCAGGTTCCGCAGGTGCAGAAACCGCGCCGCGTCCGCGCGCGCAAACATCTGTTGCGCTAGGTCCTCCACAGGCTCTCAACTCTGAGGTCCCGAGGGTAATCGAGAGGCAGCTTCCTCAACATCAGATATAACATTTGCTTATGATTTAAGTAAGTTACATCTACTATTTGATAGCGAGATTCAGAACTTGCAAATGAATTTTACTAACGGCATCTATTAACACCATCCGGAACTAAATATCTAGCAACTAACAAAGCATCGATCTTCCCATAGGAATGAGATGTTTTTCCACGGTAAAAAGTAGCCTACGTCACTCTCCACCCTCCTACCTATCCCCATACATATAAACCATACCATATAAAAGCCATGTTGCGACGTGAAAGAGTCACAAACAAACAAACACACTTTCACATTTATAATATTAGTAAGGACTACTTTTCCGACTTTTCTACTAATATTATAAATGCGAAAGTTTGTAAGGATGTGAGTGAGTGTGTGGGTTTGTTACTCTTTCACGCAAAAACTACAGAACCGATTTTTATGAAACTTTGCAGTAATATAGTTAAGACATCGGAATATCATAATTTCTTAAAATTATGAGATTTTTGAAGGGATTGGTTCCCCGAAGCGAAGCGAGGGCGGGTTTACTAGTTGTTTATAAAATAATATCATCTTATTTTGTATTTAAACCTGTACTTTATTAAAATTTTTTGTTCACAATAATACCGTTACTAAAATAATTAAATATGAAAAATTATACCGGCAACATTCTGGGCGGGGCGCCGCTCCTAGTTTGTATAAATCGCCTTTAAATTCCTGCGGTGTGCACCGTCGCTTGTTATAATAAACAGGGCATCAGTCGTACCATATCCGTAGACTAGGGTGGACATGATGCTGGTAACTAGAGGACTGGTAGTTACTGAAATGTCAGGTAGAAAATTTTAAATTTCTTTTGATGAGGTTACTGGTAATGAGAGCATGAGGAATAACTGTAATGTAATGTAAAAAATTAGTATTTTTTACATAGCTGTTTGCCAATTTTCATTTAAATTAATGAATTGATGTTGGTATAATTGTTTACATTAGTTTTTAAAGAAACGTTATTTAGAGAAAACCTTTTTGTATTTTAAGTAATTTATTGCACGACTTCTTTCCCCTGATGGTTAATGGAAATCATATCATGGCGAGGACTCTAACATTGAACGGGAAGTTTGTTTCTTTGGAACTATTTTTTACTAATATTGTCATAAACTTTTGCACTACTGAACAGTTATAATTATTAAAAATATAAATGAAATACATTTTAATAGAATTTCTTCGGTGACTACTCCTTGCAATTTATATGTGACCAAAATGTTACCTTTAGTTCGTTTTAAAAGTCCTGTTACATATATTTTTATGGTGACCTTACTCGTAACTCATAACATCCGATGATGAATGCAATAGCTGTTTAGGAACGTACTCCACTAACAAACGAATTGTAGCTATAAAAATACTTTAGCATCACTTTAATCCAACAACGGTGCACAATCTACATAAGGGACCTTGGTCACACAACACGGGAATGTGTCACGCTCGATTTTTAACAATAATTATGTAAAAATTACCTTTAACTTACGGTACCTACTCTAAAAACTAAGGTAAAAGGCAAGGAGTCAAATCATAACACAGTTTTAAGTTTTTTACTTATTTGCAACTATGTATTGCTAAGTTATATTTATCTCCGAGTATAATATTTTTTTACAGTAAACTTAATAAAAATTAAAACAGACTAAAAATAATCATAAAAGTCGGAATACTCAGTAAAAACTCATAACAAACCCAAAAAATAGTCGTATTTAAAAAAAATCTCTTTCAAAAGACGTAGTTACTAAAATGAGATGAACTATAAGTATATTAATTATCAAGATTATTTTGGATTCCAACCACATACGAAGATACTTAACAAGGTGACAAAACTTTTAACATGATTCCTTATGCTATGCGAAGCGACAGTCTCAAACATAGCTTACAGAACAACACAATCCTATAGCGATGCATAAAATGAGAATATTGCAAATGGCGTCGAATGGCGTTGGACTGATAGGTGCATTAACGCTCACGCTAGCGTTATTAAACTTTGTTGTAACTGCAAATTGCTGGCATGACATGTTCTGGGTGGAGTTAGTAGTGTCCTCAAAATTTTGGTATGTTATGTGGTGAACAGAGATAACAAAAATTTAATGGTAAAATGTACCTAATTATGTCAATGTAAAAATGTACCTAATATTAAAAAACTGTCATAAGACAAGAAACCATCTAGCATAGCAACAGATCTAGCATATACCTACCATTTAATAATATTGATCAGCATTATACACAATCATAATAACGCTTCACGTGTTAAGTTGCCATTAGATAGCTCGCCAGCAAATAGGATATTATATTATTTCTTTACAATTCCTATATTCAAAATTTCTCTCATAAAATTTATATTCTTTTCCTTTCTGCAAACGTCTTACAACATCGCCTCGTCGTTACGCGTCTCGAGAGAGAACAGTCATCTGTCATCTGCGACGTGAACTTAATTGGATACATCCTGTTCCAAATTCAAATTTAAAATGCAACTTGTGATCGGTTTGATTCTGTTTCTCTTCTCTGTTTAAAAATACTTTATTTTACGGATTCTTTGTCGTCGAATAAGAGCATGTTTTTATCTATAGTTTCATAGGTATTAGATCTGTCAAGCGAATTATAGTTTTTGTCTGTTATATTATAGTAGACATACGAAGTTATTATTTAAATGTTTTTTGTAACATTCTAGAGAATAAATATTTGCCGTATAAACGAAGATTGTGATTGTATAAACATGTTTAAAAGTTTAAAAGCTTATGTTTAAAAGATTTTCAAAAGCTACGAGTTCTTATAGTAAAGTGGATTTATGTTACACTCTTAGAATAATTATAGTATTTATAGTATAGAAACCAAGTCAGCGCGGTCATTTTATAGCACCTTCACTGGAGCCAGGCTCCAAACACCGTTCCGCTCCGCAGTATTCGCGTATTATAATACTCTCGCGAAAAAAAAACAATTATGACGATTTGTGTTGTTAAAATTTTGTCACAAAACTTCCGAAAAGCAAAAGAAATGTAATAACATCACTTTTCACACGTTAGCGTTCAATAAGTATTTCATAGTATGGCCGGCTCCACACGTTGGCGCCAACTCGGTTAGTGCTTCATTTTAGACCGAGCGCTTGTATGACTACTGTCATTCTATACCTACTATACTCGTAATTATTCTAAGGATACACTTTAATATTTATAATAATAAGTCGAACGAAAGTTATTGTCGTCTCAATTTCAATATTTTTATTGATTACATTAAGATGCAGAAGCTAAAAGCAATACTTATCATTTTATTATTTTACTTTACAAGAAACCACCATTAGGACTTATATGAAAATTCTGAAAATAAAGGCTGTTCTTCTGAAAATACCATAAGAGTTGCTGTTTCTTTCATATTGTACACTTTAACCATACCTTCAAAGGTAACACTAATTCGCGTCTTGAAAGTTAAAAGGGCCAGATTAATTCATTAATTAAGCCCGACAAATGCAGACACTTCTCTAATTTCACACCTGACTTCGCCCTTTTAAAGCAAAGGGTGAGCCACTTTAGACATGCATTTTTAATCAACTCTTTCCTCTTACGTAATTGTTTTGCAAGTTTCTGGAAGACAGATTTAATTTCTTGTCCCTTAGGCCATTATAGCCCTTTGAGGTTGTCGTTTGTGTGTAACAGTTGTTGAGAACCACTTTTTCATGGAAATTTTAAGGTTTGCACAAATTAGTAGGTAGTTACGTCCGTAATCGTGTTTGGAACTTCAAAGTAAGGATCGTTTTATTTTAGGAACAGTAATTGAATACTACATAAAACTATTATACATAAAATATTTTAACTTTTTTATTTTTGTTTAAAAGATGTTATTTTTTTGTGTAATATGAACATTGCAGATAATTCAGTACGTAGTTAGATGATGTAATTTTAAAAAAGGCATTAATAAAATGCATCATGTGTTAAACCTTTCTACCATCAGTTAAACTTTGAAATTCTAGATATTTTTTTTAACACAGAAAAGGTTACCCTTTTTCGTTATATTTTTGGACCACTCAAATATACAATTCACTTATCACAATGTAAGATCAATTCAAAACCCAAGCACCCCGACTTAGATATTGAAATCTACCATAGCATCCATAAAACCAAAACTATTCATATGCTTCCCATTTCACTCGTTGAATGATTCAATCAAGGCCGATAGCTTTATATCGGCCACAAACTTAATATCGTTAGGGTCGATATGTAACGCGAAGGCTGATCGTGTCGGAAGCTACTCGTAAAACTTTACGAACCGCCGCCCTCTTCACCTATCTGCTGCAATCATAGATTTTACAGAGTAGAAAAGTAGAGAATTGAGGATTTTTTATTTATTTCATTTTTATTGACGCATTCTTTACATTACTTAGCGCATACTTAATACACAGTAAATATGTAATTTTAAAATTATTAATCACTAATATTATATTATTATAGGTTGACAGTACAAACATTTCGATATATGCACTCATTTATTTCAGATATTATATGAGTTGCTGATTTAGGTACAAGCCAATACTTTAATACGATTTTGGTATGTCTAGGTACTTAATATATTATACGTGTAACTACTCGTATTGAAAATTACTTTATTTGAATTGTACTTAACTTAAAAATATTAAAATAATATTTGGAAGTCCCTTGCCGCTAGTATTTTCTGCAGTATTCAAAAATTCAAAAAATTGCCTGTGTTGGGGGGCCCCGCTCTTCCCTATTGTTGACAGTGGACAATAAAATAATTTAAGTACAAGTATTATTTAACCAGGAATACCTAAAATGAAGAAAAGTATTCTTAAAAGAAAGGTCTCTTTGCCAGCAACGCATTGCTGATGCCTTTTGTGTTACCAGTTGAATCAAAAGCTTCTGTATCAAGCATTGCTCTGTACCCGAAGGGCTGAGATTTCAATAAACGCCATCCGATCCTGATTGTTCCCTATGTTCTGACATAAATGTCACTCATGTCTCTACATAATTCTAGAGGTTAAAGACCTTTGTCTTCTGCGACTATGTTCACAGGAAAATATAACCGTCAATCATTGATACTTACGTTTCATAGGTCTTATTTAAATCAGTTACGGCGTAAATTCACTTTCATTTCTTAATTTTTTGTTAATCTACAATGTTTTATTGATAGAACGTGTGCATATCGTAGTCAGGTAGGTACATGGGTACACATGGGTTAAACTTATAATTTATAATTGGTGTGTTCCATATCAGCCAGAATCTGGTCCGGTAGCAGGTCGCGACATCACGACATGAGACGTGCAATTATTCCATTTACGAAACTGCTTGTCGCGTTATGCCTAATTTTGTTACGCGAATTCCACAGACTTGAAAAGTATAGACCGGGCTATACTATTTTAAGAGTTATCAATTTTATTCTTAAAATAATTATATTATAGAATGACAGTGGTCATACAAGCGCTCGGTCTAAAATGAAGCACTAACCGATTTTTTAAATTTAAAGATACTATGAAATATTGAAAGCTAACCTGTGAAAAGTGATGTTATTACATTTCTTTTGCTTTTCGGAAGTTTTGTGACAAAATTTAACAGCACAAATCGTCATAATTATTTTTTTTCGGCGTGCATTGACATTGAATACTACGAAGTGGAACGGTGTTTGGAGCCAATTTGGCTCCAATGAAGGTGCTACAAAATGCCCGCGCTGACTTGGTTTCTATCCTATAATTATTCTAAGATTTTTATTCAATTGAGTATTATAAATCTATAATATCTACATATATCTATCTACCTATCTTCTACGCATCATCCTCTATAACTGATCAAATCGCATAAGCAATTGACCAAACTCTATGGAATATTAACTGGTAATAATAAGTAACATGATTTAGATGCAGTATTTTTGTAACAAAGGATAAATAAAAAATACAGTAGGTAAGTATGTTATTTGTTTACCTATAGACAGACGCATTAAAGTGACAAAAATTAAATACATAATATTATTAGTGGACTTCCATATAATTATATTTGAAACATGACATAGATTACTGAAGGTAGATGATTTATTGCCATGTCTAAAATTTCTAAGTCCTATTCACTCCTTCCTTGACAATTTCCTCATCATCACAGTTAGTCCATTCATCCTTTACTCCACGAACAGTCATCATGAGGATTGTATACTTTATTCTATTTATATTTATGGGTGTGAAAGCGGAAAATGTCAATAAAACAATTTGTAACGGGTTTCAAGCAAATTTCGACGTGAAATCGGTTATGGGAACCTGGTATGTGGTGGCCATTATACCGGAAAAGCTTTTTCCAGAAAACCGGGAACACATTTCCTGTTACAAGGTGGAGTTTAGTGAAACTGATGAGGTAATTATATATTTATTTATTTTCTTCATAGGGTTTCTGTAGATGCGAGGTTCATATAAATTTCTTGTAGCACTTACTGCAACTTCTCCAGAATAAATTGACAAGGAATGGCATCAGACAAATTCGTCCACTGTTATTTATTTTTTTAGGTTCCCAGGAGTAGGTAACTAAATAAATAAACACTTCAGTCATGTCACTTGAAAATAACTATGTTGAACAAAACATGTACGCTTAGAATTAGTCGACAAGTGAACAAATTTTTTAACCGTATCTGTAGCTAACTTCATCGCTACGAATATAGATGCTACTAATCAAGGCATACGATTATTAGTCTTATTAATATTAACCCTTTACAAAACCTCTTTCAGGCGGGACTTCGGTGGTTGGTAAACAATACCCTCAAATCTAATCAAACAGTCACTAACGTAGTGAGCGATATCAAAGGTACTATAGTTAGGCAGCGGTACTTTTCGGAGAAACCATTTGACGTTTGGTCAAAAAATATCGCTGGGGTGAAAGGCTGTTTTCAACAAGTATTGGCTTTGGATACTGACAAGAGAGATAAAAGTGAAATAAGTGAGTATATTATGTTTGTAGATCGGTACGGTTCTGGTTAAACAGTCAAAATCAAGTATCTTACGCCTACCTTACTCGCTGTTTGCTCGAATGTAACAAAAGCCAATAAACTTATAGAGTTAGGTTCATAGCTTTTGCGGGAATAACAGACCTTGGAGTAAAATTAGAAATTGACATAGAAGTCTCTATTAGGTAATACAGGCTATACAAATGCCTATATACATATATTATTTTCCTGATCTGTACGCGAAGATATTTATAACATTCTTTATCACTCTTTTTTAGGTAAAGCGGTTACACAGGATGCAATGATGCAACTGCATTTATTGGAGACTACTGACAAAACTGGGCCGTACCTTTTACAAATGCTTTGGGGAAAGATGGTGTCCGTCGTCATATATCGGAGGAAGGAGGTTAGATATATTATGTATTATGTTCAGCTGATGTTTAATAGTGATAACCTTATATCTATTTTAATATATTATTATGATGTCAAAAACATATAGAACTTGCTTATCTCATTTATTATTGTGAAGTGATGCAGAAAGGAATCATAATTATTTGACAGTTATTTGTCAAGTTGTATAAATTGGAAAAACGTGGGAGAAAAAATGGACCCTGAGGAATGCTAATTTTGATATTTTTCGTATACTTGTATTTAAATGAACTAAAAAGTATGATTATTAGATATATTCATTCGATAAAAACCTAATTAACAATTGAATTCATGAATTACTCTGATATCTCTGTAACCATTGAATTCACAATAATACAATTAAACTTTGAATTTTTTTCAGGGAGTAACTCAAGATCAGTTAAAACCAGCTTTTGAGTTTATGAGCAAACTACGCGGACCACAGAGAATACCGCGAATCTGCGAGAAGTCCCTGATAGATATTATTAGTCCAGAATCTTTGAAAAATTTCTAAGATTTCACTTTTTTAAGGCGTTTTGTTTTTTTCTTCAATATATTTTTATATAAAGTCACTATTCACGTATTTTAAAGTTAAGTATCTACTATTATAACAGAATTATTTAATAAATCATATAAAATGTTTTCCACATCGTTGTATTTTTCATAGAATTCTTTAATAATTGTATCTGTTATCACATAGTCTACAGTATTCTCATTATAAATTAGCGTTGATACTGCTGGCTCTCTACGGAGTCTTATAAACTGTTTTCTGTCACGCGACCACTACCGGCGAACGATATTAAACTGAAGTTAAGATAAGAAGAGGTGTCTGGAAATACCAATCTTTTGCTATACCTAAGGTAAATAGTTCGCGCAAAGAAGTTATTTGCATTAATACTTTTACGGTGCGATTTTCACAACCTTGTGTTACAAGTGTGTGCGTTTTACCTCTGTATTCACAAACAATTTTTTTAAACGTTCACAAAGTCGACCGCACTAGCATTCACTGTAATGCGGAAGGTTTGGACATTATAAATAACATATAATATCACTATATAACACACATTATGACCGGAAACACAATCTGTCACACAATTATATGCCTATAACCTAGCCTGAAACGGAACCGGAGCACACTCGTTTCGTAGCCCGTATCACTACCAACTAGTTGAAGCCTTTATGGAGCTTTAAATAGTTGATTTTAACAAAAGTATTGTGATAGTAAATGTACTTTTAAATTGTAATATTCTAATGTGTTAATTCTACGACAGAGTACCAACACATAATGATATATGGGATCTTCGGAATATTCTTTAAAATCTTATAAATTAAAAATTTCAACGTTATTTTGAAAACTCAAAAGGGTTAGACCGATACGCTCTTTCAGACAATTTTATGAGTTATCGTAGTTAATGAGGCTGAAATACCGGCGAAGTAGATTATACAACTAACAGCTCGTGAAAGGGTAAGATTAATTACTGGCGTTTTTGAAATAATGAATAAAATTTTGACGATGGGTTGTTATGGAGAAATAAATTATTTTTAAAATTTTACTGCAATATTTTGAGGCAATTTCATGATCATCATGTGATAAGTTTTTACTTTGTGTACACAAAATCAATGTAAGCCATGAAAAATAATACCTTTTTGATTTACTTCCGTGAAACAAAGTAGTCAATTTAACGGCCCCTGAACGTACGCAGCTCATAAAAAATTCTCGCTTGGTAACATAATATTCCTTTTAAGATCTTCACTCAACACATTTTCTTCAAAGATATTTTAATGAAAAGCGTATTTTCCGAATTTATTATCATTTCATTCAACGCTAATAAAGTCCCGATTTTATATTAAAATTCAAAGGGAAAAGATCTCTGAATGAAAATTTTCATAGGATACATTAAAATCTGTTTCTACGTCTCCTTTGTCTGTGTGGTGCAATTCAAGGGCAAATGTCTTAAAAACAAATAACGCTGTAACGCTGTAAAATCGAATTTATCTGTAAACTCACAAATTAATAACTACGTTGCAATTCTTTAATATAAATACAATCTAATGTCGATTTTTAGTATAAATTTAGAATTAAATAAATTAGTAAAATGATGATACAAAATTAACATCGGATACAATTATTTTCATCTATGTTCTGAAAGATTTTATTAAGAATTTAACTATGATTAGTTGTGACCGAAATTAAAGAGCACTTAATAATTTTCAGTGTATCCATATGTCACACTAATTCGACTACTGATATCCAATTATTTTGTCTTACTAAGTTAAGCTACACTTCCAAAAACTACTTTAACCTTCGTCATTCACTTGTCCCACGCACCATGTCCGTTGGGACGGCAATAACAAGTCCATAAACCGTTTTTACTGCCTTTGTTCAACTAAATGTATGTAGGTTTCGACTTTTTAAACAATGACCGTATTTTCTCAAAGAGATGGATATTTCTAAAGAACCCGAATGGACTTGAAGACGTATAATGCGAAAATTTTAAAGAGAAAGCTGATTTAAAAATGAGCTTGCGAACAAACAGGAAGAGTTATTATTTGGCGTGTTTGTCGAACTGGGGCAGACAATCGATTTGTTATGGTAATCGTGTTATTTAAAAAGTATAATGAATCCTTTTATTGCTATCATAATAAGTTACCTTTTTCTGTTTGCCTTAAATTTGAGAATTTGATATTTCTAGCTCCTTTCACGTCTGTCACTTATTTCTATTTTTGCTAAAATTTGCTATTAGTACACCCCGCCCTTAATTTGTATCTTTATCTTTTCCTCTTTACCCTAAGGTTGTCTGGAAGAAATCGCTCTTTAGCGATAAGACCGCCTATTGTATTTCATTTTGTTATATTATGTCTCTTTTATGTTTCTCTATATGGTGTACAATAAAGAGTATTATTATTATTATTATTAATCATTGGATGGATAGTAGCTGGATATCGGTTGGATAGTACAGTTTCTGTTCTAGATGTTATGTCGCGTGAAAAAGAAATTATACCGCTGTATCCTTTCCTGAGAGTACAGTAGGTAGTGCAGTCGTAAACGTAGATCGCTCTTATTTACATTGCGGTCTCCCTAAATGCTTTTTAGGTTTGTTAACCTTTACATTTTTTTTTCAAAATACCGATTATTGTACATACTTAGTGTTAGAATAATACACAAGCAATGCTCAAGCGATCAATATGAATTAACCAATATAAATATAGTACTATTTTATTCATTCATACACATAATTGGTGGTTGACTGGTAGAGAATGCCTTAAGGCATTAAGTCCGCCTTTTGTAACTACCTAGTTGTAGGTTATACAATAAAGCGTAAATAAATAAATAAATAATATATTATAGTATAGTGCGTACGCTACACTAAAAGCAAAAAAATAAAACCAAAAAAAATCATGCGACGTACAAGTATGATACACAGTCGTTACAGACAGACAGACATCAGGTGTCGGTCGGAAGCTGTGATTGATTTCGTATCGGACGATCCAACTACGAGTACGTCACTATTATGCATTACAAAAGATACAGGATGTTTTGATAAGGTTTTTCTTTGTTGGAAAAATATTCTAAAACGTTAAATCGATAAGCGTATAATTTATTAAGCAGTTATAGTTTTTAACAATAATGGACATATTTTTATTTTAAAGAATTCAATATGTTATAAACTGGGGTAAACTCGGAAGGACCGGTTTCATGCAGGCAACGTCCAAGCGAATGAATAGAAAAATTAAATAAAAGCAGTAAGTATATAATATGGCGTATGCTACGTAGCGTTTTACTGTCCGGTAAGGCGTCGCTACTGATGTCCATATTGTGCATGGGTCATGGTAACCACTAAGGTGCAATCAAATGCATCGTCTTCTTATTTTTCTAGTATTTATGTTAAACCTACTATTATATTCTATAAATTGCAAGTTGAACCTCTTTGAAATATGAGCGAACATAAATGATCGCCAACCACAAAACAAATCGCGGGCAAATTTAGAACACCCCATATAATCCAGACGCGACAACCGCTGACTCGGCCAAATTCTGAAAGGGGTGTTCCACTCGGCTTATTTTATATCCATTGTTTATACGACAGGGGTTTTGATGGAATACCCGTTTCTAGATGTTTATTGATAGGTATAAGTAGAACGAATTTGTTATTGTTTTATTCGTATCAAATATTAAACCTACAAGTGCAAGTAATTTTTTTAAATATGTCAGCTGAATTTTTTTTTCTATAGAATGTCTTTCGTCCATTTAAAACTACGGATCACAAAGACTATTTAATATATAATAAAGAAGGTGATTGATTCTATCTTAGACAGAGCTTCCTACCTAAACTATAGTGGACAGAATATTTAAGTCAATGAAGCGTAATAATTGCATAAAACAGAAAGATATTGAGTTGTTGATTTCTAGTCACAAATTAACTTAAGAACTACCTGAGATTTGGCTGAATCTATCGGCTACTGTTACGTTGTAACGTGACTTCAAATTTATTTCAAATTGACTGCCCACTAAATGACATTAACCTGGTTTCAAATCTAATAAGGTTCAAAGTACTCAAACTGCTGGAAGTTTTAATGCAGTTCTTTTCACAACCCTTATAGAATCCTTTAGAATGGTTTCCTTCTAGAGGTCAACTACCGATCGCAACTGCTCTTGCTAAACTTGGTTGACCTTCTAATATTTAACTATAGAATGACATTTTAATAATCTTTATAACGAGTGAGACTACTATTATTCGATGTTATTTTTAGCGTAATAATCTCCCTAGAAGTTATGACCTGACTATAAAAAAGTAATTAAAATACTTGAATTCACTACAACCATAATCTTACCACTGACCGAAATCCTGAACCGCTTGCAAACTTTTAATAGCTTCTTAACTCAGATTCTCATCTTTGGCTTTGAACCCGTGACGAAATTACGTAAGTCTTTTAGCAATAAAATCGCTCATAAAGACCATTTTATAATAGGATCGTAAAAGTGACTTCAGGAGGGCGGTGTCCCTCAGGGCACTTTTTAAATTTTACGATTCGTTTTTCTGTATCGTTACTCAAATGCATAGTAATTTCAGACACCAGGTGTTGTTAAGTCATTAAAATCTAAGGTATCTCAATCCATGACAGTTGAAAAAAAGAATTTAAACCGCACCACACAGAAAACACCAGCTTTGGAAAAAATATCAAAATCGGATAACCCAGTAAAACTAAATCAAGCAAAAAATGTTGATATACCACAAAAAATACACTGATCTTCTGATAAGTAAGTAACGGAATTCTTTACAATATTCTTTATGGATTCGATCCTTTAGTGTTTGCACAGAATTTCCACTATACCATAATTTTAAAAATAGAAATTATTATTAAAAAGTAGGAACCTGAATGTTAATACATAATTTTATACAGTGCAAAATGCAAATTAACCTCTGCAAATTAACCGTAAATTTAATTATAAGAGACGTAACCGATATAAGAATAAGTACATTAAACTCAGTGATAGCAGATTCCTGCGAATATAGATACCATACCGGACATAACTCAACTCACCTACAAACGCAATGACATAACAATACCATCGAAATCTATTCAAACTCAGCATTCATTCGTGAACAGCAATTAATACGGTCAACCGATCTCTTTCTATATTAATGGCCATTATGTCATCGACACACCTTCACCGAACCAAAAAATACCACATTAACTATACATTGCTGATTTGTGCAGCAACACACTTTAACAACCACTAACCAAATCCGCAATGGAAACCAAATACGTAGCAGTGTTAGAAGGGAACTTGATCTAGTGGTACTCATTCAGGATTCTTCCCAGTTTCCGGCCGATTTTTAATCAACCCGACCGCACGCGACCGATGTGCGATTATTGAGAACTACTCATGCGATTAATTAGTCGCCGTGAGCGCATAGGGTGCTTTTGATTACTCTAGTAATTGTTTTAGTATATACGGGTGTTTATATGTGTGCGACTTTATTATTACTGTAATGAACACTTCATGTTGTTTACTGTCTTTATAATTACATACACAGAGAGAGAGAGAAAGAGAGAAAAGTTTTTACCTATAGGTAAACAGAAATTGATTACCATGACAATCACAAATGCGTAGCCAGTCAAGAAAAAATAAAAGTATCGCCTGAAAAATCTTTTTTTTTTCAAATAATTCTTTATTTAACTGTTGATCCCATAAACCTTGTCTCCTAATTGTCTTTCGGATCATCAAGCCAAAACAAGAAAACAGGATGAATAAATAACATTTCCACCTGAAATAAAAGGACAGTAAACGTGACTAGTCCCCAAAAAGTAGTTAATCGTATTTAGAGACCGCCTCTGAGCTGAAATGGCTTCATTTACGATTTTTATTTCCGGATAGTGATGTAGAAATGGGTAAAGTCGATGAAAATTTTCTTAATTAACCTTATCTTAAAATAAAAGATTTTATTGTGGAATAAATTATTTAATAATAAAGTTTTTATTATCTACCTGTTAATTGAAGAGACCTTGTAAGTTGAATTCTTCTCCGCTGGAATAACATTTAATGTAAGTCTAATAAAACATAACATGTAAAAAAGATAACTTTAGTAATACCTACTTATTGATTTTGCATGAATTGTATAAGCTGGATAAAATTGCAAGATCCTTTATATAGGTTTAAATTACTTACCATATATGTACATCTACAGAAGTTTCCCCAGTTTGTTCGTAGACTATTTACATTAAAACCACCAAATCGATCTTAAACTTTGCTCGAATCCATTGTCACTCAACTGTCGATACTTTATAAGACACTGATAGAAATGAACACATCACTACGGATAATAAGCGCTATCGGTGTATTGAGATTAACTCGCTTTTATAGCATCAGGTTAGTGTACATTAAATTTAACGATTCTACTTCATTGCACCATTGCTCTAAATTGGTTCGGACAAAGATGCTCAAATGGCTTTTCAGCTGCTCGCCAGCAAACATTGCGATCTCATAAATAACTTTATTTGTTTGGATTAAAATTTAACGGACGAAGTTTGCAATGTAAAAAATTAACGACAAATTCATATCTCCGCACTAGGACCTGTATTGTATAGCAGGTAGTGTGGGTAAAACAAATACGGCACAAGAGGCACTGACCTTACTAACAACACAAATTATATATCAGTACAGATGTAAAGCTTCAAACATTGCGCACTCAAGCTATGCACACATACATACACATGGATACAAAAAATATTGAACCACATCGAACCACAACTAAACAATGTTTCATGCATGTTTTATGTCCGTAAACAGTATCCTTACAGACCCTTCATTTTGTTTATAATACAAGTTTATACATAAAATTAAAAAAGAATAAATTATACTACGTTACATTTACGTTACTACACACGATCCATGAGTGCTCGATATTCAGTCTACGACGTAGCACATTATGACGTAGAGCCAACGCCGTAGCGCATTTTATGTACGAGTAGATACTGCGACAGAAACCGACTTAGTATTAAGTAACATTATAAAAACTCGTAACACCTTCTACTAGTAACATTTCGTTTTATTTCAAAAAGGTTTGATACTAACATTCGAAAATTGTTAGGCGTGATTCTATAAACTGATAACTTTTTTGCACACGTGAGACTTTACTATAATGTTTTCGAAGGTGAATGAAGTCTCTGCACTTGAACAGCGTGGATGACTTTAGACTTATCCTTCATATTGTGAACTAAGAGTTGAGTTTTGGTTGCGATGCTGATGACTGAGTACGAGAAAACCTTCGAATTTCAATATAAACTTACATCATTAAAAACGTATCAATAAATAAATAACGTTACACATTCGTAGCCTCACCCAAAAACCCCGCGTCGTGGGTGCCATGGACAACACACAAGACAAAGACACACACCCAGATCGAGAACGGTAATATTTTAAACTCATCATCCAAATTTCCGCCTCGCTGGGAACCGAACCTAGGACCCTCGGAACAGCGATCCGACGTGTTACCTCTTGCGCCATCCGGGTCGTCAAAACACAAATAAAACCTATATCAAAAACTTGAAATTTTCCCCTTCTACAAACATCAATCAAGTTGTTAGCGAAGGAAATCTGTTTTCACTGTCCGTCGGAGAAATGGGCAACAAATTGAATAAGCAGAGGTGAGGAAATTGTGGCTTCGACTCGTGCCCTGGGTTAATGGCATATTGACTCATACTGTGTCCGCTTTATTTGGTTACATTTTACTTGTAGAGCAATAGGTTTATAAGGTCGTAAAATATGTTTTTCTGAAGCAGAATTAAGGAGAAGATTTTTGTAAAACTGTTGAAGAAACATAATATCTTCTGTGTACTTATACACAAACAAAGTATCAAGAAAATCCACAATTCAGATCCGTTCGTTCCGGAATCGAGCCTGCATGGACGAGTCTCGACTCGACAGATAATATATCAAGTAAGCTACAGAACAGGTTTTTATTTAGCTAAAGGATCCATAAAACAAACGAACAATTAATTTGAAACCCCAAATCATCATCTGTAATCATCACCGCCGCTAATTACACGCATCGCTGATAAAAAAATGATCAAACGCCTCAATATCATCCACGGACAATAATACTGCCATCTCATTAATACCTTTCAGCTTCGCGACTGATCATTTCACAAAAGATATTCCCCGAGGAAGGAAAGCTTTTATTTCGTATGTAATTGTTTATGCGGGTGTATCTCACTGTAGGATGACCATGGGGTTTAATTATCTTGGAATTTGTGATAGAAGACTTTATTAGATAAGTTGTCATTATGTGAATAGTAACTTATTTTAGTTTTAGTTGATTTAGTTATAATTTTTAGTATATCGATAATTATATTTTTTATTAGTTTGACTTCCGTAACTTATAATACCAGCAGAGGACCAATTCACATAATGACCACAATTTTTTTTTAATATTTAATAACTGCTGCGTAACAATGAATAGATTTTTGATATAAATGTATTATGTGCAAAACCATTCTTCATATTAGGCAATACTTTATGATTGGGATAATAACTCTTTATATTAATGTTATGAGTAAAATTAAAATATAACCTCTAACTTTAATATGTACTATTTTTATTCCTGAAAGTGAATTAATATTATTTTCCGTTCTGTTCACACATTTCAATACTTAGATATAGTTTTTGAAAGGTAAAGACAATTATAGCGAAAAATGTACAATAACCAACACAAATACTCAGATTAATTTTCTGTGACAAATTAAATGAGGCAAATTTTACGTTAAATTAAGTTACGTTTTGATGGTCACCCTACAGACGAGCCCTTGATCTCGCCGTCAAAGACAGCCGCCCAAGAAAAGCCACCGGCAGCTTCCGCCTGCGCGCACCTTTAATGAACTAAAAACACAACCCTAGTACTATAGACTTTTGTTGAAACGACTTTTGACTAACCGCTAGATATTTGTATGTTGGTATCACTTTTGAGTAATTACAGTTGCGTTTTTGCATTCATTTTTGTAACACAAAAAAATCGCTCCGCTTTTGCTTTATTTTCATGGCCATGACTGTATCGTGGCCAATGATGGATTGAGAATTGAGATGATGATAAGGTGCTGAGTATAAATATCAAACTTAATTATGTCTTTCAATTTCAACCCATTTATATTAATTAGGCTAAACAAATTCAATTTTATGTTTATAGCTGTCCAACGAGCTGACGAATAAATGTTTAATTTCCTAGTTTCTAGTGGTTTCTAGTTAAAGTTTCCTAGTTATAGTTCATTGATCTGACGTTTTAAAAAATTCAAGTAATATTTTTAGGAAAGGGACTACCTACACGCTAAAAATAAAAATGGCTCAGTTACTTTTTATAATCTTGCAATAAATCGTTAGATTCGCTGTGCCCGCATTATTAAGCGCGGTTTACACGTGAACAGTTCAACTGATCCGTGACAGGCGGAAGGAAGATTGATTTAAGGGTTTGTTAAATTTAAAAGCCAAAAACATGGTTTATAAAACTTCAAAAAAAATCTGACATACGACTACTCAGGCCATCAATGGACATAAGTTAGACCGACCAAGAAAGGAAAGAATCTGAAACCACAATTTAATTTTTGGATTATGAACGTTTCACTTTAATCAAAGCCACTCGCGACAAAGGGAATCTTAATGGGAGGTTTGACTCTATAATCTTTTGTTCCCGAAGAAATTATTGCATAATGTATACTACTAATAATGGCTAGTATGGTGGACAGTGCCCTCAAAAGCCAATCAAAGCCTGACAGTGAGACAGACAATTGAGCCGTGAATGAAGATTATTTAATTATACACAACGGGTGTTGAAATTTATAGCAGGTGAGTCTTCCTTAATTACGGAGGACATTCCACCAAGAAATCCCTTCGTGAATGACTTCAATAGACCCCAAAAACACCTGCGTCTATAAAATAAACAAACGTAGTTGGACGTTGAAAGTGCAACTTTATTCGATGTAGCATAAAACTTGATTTTGAGTGCACCACGCATTTTAAGATCTTAACAGTATTTATACGATGTTATTATAAATAAACAGTTTTTCTATATTTTCATTGCCTACATAAATATACTTATAAACAGGAACGTGTATCTTGCACAGACGATAAAACTATAAAATATGTACCACGTGTGAATGTTATTCCGCAATTTGTTTAATTTTTGGGGGATGGGCTGCTCGCGTCCGTAGGAGAGTACTTGTATTATCAATGCCCTACACGTATCCCCTGGGTAGTGCTAAACGAGCAGCAACACCGGTGGTAGGCCTTAACATCGGCTGCCGGCTTCGGTTACCACCCATCAGGCAAAGCCATGCCGCCAAACGATTCATCGTGTTCCGGCATGATGCCTGATGAAGCCGAAAGGGGAATGGGTATGAACAGTTGCACAGCGCTGATACGACCAGCCTTGACGAGTTTGTATGTTTGCTGTGCTGGGAGCTTAGTACTGGAGGGTAGCGGGATCCGAAGCACGGTGCACCGCTGGCCGACCGCAGTCAGTAGGGGGCCCAAGTAGTGGGAAAGCCACCCACGAAAGGCTGCCCCGCCAACTGTGAAAAATCCCGGGGTGGCTTCATCATGCCGGTTGGCGACCGGAAGAGGGGACCTGATGGCAATCCCTGGGGGGGTTCGGGCGTCCCCGCGGTCTCCATGCTAAGGCCCCAATGGCACGGCGACTATGACTCTGTCACATGGTTACCAGCGCTTTGCCTCGTTCAACTGCCATTCCTCTTCCTATTCACTCCACACCAAAAAATATGAAAAGTAAGAGAAGGAAAAAAACGTTTCCACAGCGGCTGCACTTCCCCTCAGGATCAGGAGATCAGGAGACAACTCGGCTATTTGAACACCTCAGTGTGGCTGCTGATGAGGCCCTTCATCGTTACCCTACTGCTCAGCTGGTCTTTCTGGGGGACTTTAACGCTTGTCACCAAGACTGGCTATTCCCATACCAGAAGACCGACCACGTTGGGAGAGAGGCGTGGAATTTCGCTATGTCGCTTGGCCTCTCCTAACTGGTAAAGCAAGCAACTAGGGTGCCAGATGTCGTTGGTCACACAGCCAATTGCCTGGACCTTCTGCTGACAACCGATCCAGACAGATATGTCGTAGAGGTCTCGTCCCCATTGGGTACCTCCGACCACTGTATGGTGAAATCTGTAGCGTCATACTCCCCCCCCGAAGACGATTGCCGTGGTACCCGGCGAGTATGGCATTACAAGTCAGCAGATTGGGATGAGATGCGGCACTTCTATGCATCTTATCCTTGGCGGCAGGTCTGCTTCTCTTCTGAGGATCCGTCGAGCTGTGCGGCTGCTATAACCGATGTGTTGCGTCAAGGAATAATTCAAATTCAAATTCAAATTCAAATCTTTATTTCTTCGAAGTAGGTTTTTACAAACTCATTTCGAAAGTCAAGTTACGCCATCGCTTCAACAAATCCCTACGATGAGTGGTCTTGGGAGAAGAAGCGGCAAGAAACTCCCAAGGAGTCGCTTTTTTCTCTTTCACCACTCACAGTACAGGTATCACTTACTACTAATTATGGCTAAACACAAAAAAAAAAACTAATTCTAGTCTAAGTGGAACCGGTCGCGGCATTATCACACCCAGGCACCCTTATCATTAACATATTCATCTATAGTATAATATCCTTTACTAACAAGTTGTGATTTTACACGTCGCTTGAACGTTTCAATAGGTAAATCACGTATCTTTTTGGGTATCTTATTGTAAAATTTAATACCAAGCCCCATAAAAGATCGCTGCACCTTACGCAGGCGAAATGAAGACGTAACCAAATTGTGTCTCCTTCTCGTTAGATGATTATGCGTATCACTGTTGACTTTATATGTGCCTAAATTTTCTCTTACGTATAACAAGTTACTATAAATATACTGTGAGGCTACAGTTAATATGCCTATTTCTTTAAACTTTTCTCGCAGAGAAACGCGCGTTTTCAACCTATAAATAGCCCTAACCGCTCGTTTTTGCAGTACAAATAGAGTATTATAAATATAAAATATTAATAGAGTATTATAAATAGAGTATTATATTCCTTTTTCTGACGTTCCCATCGGTGGCAAAGCTCGCCCCTGGTTCAACGCCGAATGCGTTCTTGCGGAAAAGCGCAAACATTCGGCGTTTCTATCTTGGGTTGATGCTCGAGACCGCAAAGCTCCGGAGACCAGTTGTAAGAAGAAAGCCTTCAACCTTGCTGCCAAGTCCTACAAAAAGGCACTTCAGAAGGTAAGTCACAACCGCATCAAACATTTCGGCGCAAAACTCTCTGTCCAACCATCTGGCAGTAGAGCTTTTTGGTCTCTTGCCAAAGCGGTTGAAACAAACTTCTGTCGACCCACACTGCCACCACTGGTTAAACCGGATGGCTCCCTGGCACATACGGCTATGGAGAAAGCGGACTTGTTTGCATCTCTGTTCGCCGAAAATTCGCGTCTGGACACTAGCAATAACGTACCACCACAAATACCTCACTGCGGTACATCTATGCCAGAAGTCCGCATAACAAACAAGGAGGTTCTTAAAACATTGCGGTGTCTAGACGTGAAAAAAGCCAGTGGACCTGACGGTATTCCAGCACTGGTATTAAAAACGTGTGCCCCAGAGTTGTCTCCTGTGTTGACACGTCTGTATCGCCTCTCTTTCCAAACAGGAATAGTTCCCAAGTCCTGGAAGCTTGCCAATGTGCAGTCTGTGCCCAAGAAAGGTAGTCGCGCTGACCCCACCAACTATAGGCCTATCTCAATCACCTCCATACTCTGTAAGATTATGGAGCGTGTATTGAACGCACGCTTGATGGCATACCTAGAAAGGAATGATCTCCTGAGCGATCGTCAATATGGATTTCGCTGAAATCGGTCGACAGGAGACCTCCTAGCGTATGCCACTCACTTATGGGGTGAGGCCTTGGAGAAAAACGGGGAAGCACTTGCTGTCTCCCTCGACGTCTCGAAGGCCTTTGACAGGGTCTGGCACGCTAGCCTTTTAAACAAGCTTCCAGCTTATGGCATATCCCCTGGTCTTATTGGGTGGGTGAAGGACTTTCTGAGCGAACGGTATCTCCGTGTTGTCATTGATGGCTGCTCGTCGCGGTCGCTGAATGTCAATGCTGGGGTTCCTCAGGGGTCTGTTCTCTCTGCTACTCTGTTCCTGCTGCACATTAATGACCTGCTTATTCCCGGAATCTATGGGTACGCAGATGACAGCACAGTAGTGGAGAGATACCTGCCGAATGTTAGGGCCAGTAGGGCGGAGATTCAGGCTGAAAGAGAGGCTATGGTGGAACGTATGAATCTCACACTTCGGGCAGTGTCTGAGTGGGGCGATGCCAATCTTGTGAGATTCAATGCCACAAAAACACAGACGTGTCTATTCACCGCCAAAAGGAGCCCGTTCACCTTGGTTCCTACTTTCCAGAATGTGCCCCTAGAATGTACTGACCGCCTCCAGTTGCTGGGTGTTGAAGTTTCCTCCAACCTCAACTTTGGGCGGTTCATCGAATCCAAGGCTAAGGCAGCTGCAAGAAAGCTTGGGGTTCTTGCGAAAGTGCGACGGTACTTCTCGCCACATCAACTTTTAGCGCTGTACAAAGCCCAAGTCCGACCGTGTGTGGAGTACTGCAGTCACATTTGGGCTGGTGCTGCAAAGTCACACCTATCGGCCTTGGATTCGATGGAGAGGCGTGCTTCGAGGCTCATTGGTGACCCCATGCTGGTTAAAACCAATCTACAAAGCCTCGAGCACAGGCGTAGAGTTGCCAGCCTCTCTGTCTTCTATAGGGTACATTTTGGGGAGTGTGCGCAGGAATTGTTTGATATAATTCCCCCATCCCCGTTCCTCCATCGCACGACACGACGCACGGCCGGTATCCATCCATACGTAGTGAACATCCCACCGGTCCGAACGTCGAGGTTCGCCTCGTCTTTCGTTATACGTACCGCGAAGGATTGGAACAACTTGCCTGCGTCAGTGTTTCTGCATACATATGACGTGGGAGTCTTCAAGAGGAGAGTGAATAGGCTTTATCTAAGTTAGTGCGCTCATCACTATGGCTTCATCTCCTCTTACCATCAGGTGGGATCGTTGTCAAGCACTATCTTATAAGAAATTAAAAAAAAAATTACATTATATAAATAAATCATTATGAAATATACGAATTAAATTCATGAACCGCCTATTGTAGAATGGTGACTAGTGGATATCAAACGCATCCTAAGAAAGATAGCTTAGCTAAGCTTTGATGGGAAGGCACCGTAAAATCGGGACTAGGATTGTTTACTTAGCAGAGGGTGTTGTAAAGAATAAGGCGAGGTTGTCTAAAGTAATAGATATATTTCTGTTAGCTGTTGTCAGTAAAAGTCCAGTTAATAAGGGTTAGAAAGAGTTTCATTCCAAGTCAATCATAGATATAGTGCTATGAACACGTGCAGCTTCAGAAAACTCGAACCACAATATAAACGTAATAAAAACACAGCAATCATGAAAATGATAAAAACAAGCACGATGCCAATTAATCCTCAAATAACGTTAATTTAAATCATCAAAACAAAAATTTAAACATAAAAAGTATCCCGATCATATTTCTCGTGGATTAACACGTCATTAGCCGCTACGCCTGTGGGGTGAAATCGAACCTTTACGTCCTTTACCATGTTAATTATGTTGGTGACCGAATTGTCTCATACTAAACGATTTAAATAGCAACGATGAGGAAATTTTTTGTTTTAGTTTGTGATGCTGCCTTGGTCATGACCTGGTGGTTAAGAATTCGGCCTCCTATTCGGAGGGTTCGGGTTCGAATCCCAGGCCACGCACCTCTGACCTTTAGGAGTTATGTGTGTTTTAAACATTTAAATGTTACAGTGAAGGAAAAAATCGGAAGGAAACCTGCATCCCGGAGACTTGACAAAATTAAAACGGTGTGTGAAGTCGGCTAATCAGCATTTGACCAGTACCTTAACACAGTTCCCACCCGGGAATAATTAGTAATAGGATTAATAGGAATGATAGCGGTTACCCATCCAGTTACCAATCATGCCCACTGTTTCTTAATTGTTTTTTTTTTTCTATGTAAGATTAGTTAATGCTTGACAAAAATCCCAAGTGCTGGTAAGAGGCGTCTCCTCTTGAAAACCTCTTGCCAATGGCTATGAGCGCTTCGGAAAATAATATAATTCAATTCCAATTAAATATGTTACTGGGTGGGAATAGCGAAAGTACCTTATAAAGAATTTACCACATATTCGCATGACCTATTTTTACCCCTGCGTGTTTTTATACCCCAACGTCATATAAGGGTATGTTGGGGTTCGAATGGTTTAGAAGAATCAAGTTTATTAATTAGGGAAATATTGCTAGAGCTGTGTTAATTGGGTATTCATTTTATGGTTTTTATTTATGGTGTTTTTATGCAGAGATTTTAGATTTTTATGTCTGTAGACGGGGACATACGATAATATTAACTTGATAGTATTAATTTGTCAACCAGTGATTGTCTACTTTGAATTTTGAATCTACGATCTCTGATTTTGAAAGATTATGTACCTTACTAACTATAAATATATTATTATGTGATTCAATGAAAATAAATTTGTGGAAACATATCCTACTAGTCCTACTACCCTACTAGTATTATAAATGCGAAAGTTTGTAAGGATGTATGTGAGTGAGTGAGTGTGTGTGTGTGTGTTTGTTGCTCTTTCACGCAAAAACTACTGAATGGATTTTCATGAAACTTTGCAGTAATATAGCTTAGTCATCGGAATAACATAATTTGTTAAAATTTATAGAGATTTTTGAAGGGACTGGTTACCCGAAGCGAAGCGAGGGTGGGTTTACTAGTATCCTTAATAGTCCTTACTAATATTATAAATGTGAAAGTGTGTTTGTTTGTTTGTTTGTTTGTTTGCGACGCTTTCACGTCGCAACAAAGCTATTATATGGTAAGGTTTATGTGTGTGGGGATAGTTAGGAGGGTGGAGAGTGACGTAGGCTACTTTTTACCGCGGAAAAACATCCCATTCCCATGGGAAGATCGATGTTTTGTTAGTTGCTAGATATTTATTTTCGGAGTTGTTAATAGATGGCGGTAATAAAATTCATTTGCAAGTTCTGAATTACGCTATCAAATACTACATGTAATTTACTTAAGTCATAGGCAAATGTAATAGGCTACTTTAGCTCTGCCTCGAGAACTCCCCGCTCCGGCTGTATTCAGTGTACCGCCCGCCCGCTGGCACTATCCTGTTGACTGATGTCCGCAAGTTGCTCAGCCAACAGGATAGTGCCAGCGGACCAGAGGGACCTTCGAGTCGAGAGCCTGGACGACTTCATCGAGAGATTGGCACGCAACATGTTCGGGCGTGTCGACGCGTCACGGTTCCCGCATCTGCAGGACCTGGCGCCGCTCCACACCCGTCCACCGGACCGCTGGGCCTTCCCGCGTGACTTGCTGGTTGCGCGGGACAGGCCTAGCACTGACTGATACTGGGGCATCGTAAGTCGTCGCCCGGCGCTGATCGGCTCCTGCTGGGCTTCCCACCAGCGGGATTCACCCGGTAGGGCCTCGATCGCCTGGGCGGCGCGAAGATGAACCCCATCCCGTTTAAGACTCTGTGGCCTGTAAAAAGGCCACCACTCACCGGACTTGACCTATTGGTTAACAACAGATGGACAACCAAGGGCCTTAGGGCCCAGCCCAAGAACCGGCCCGTTTTAACGGGCCGCGAGAGACACCCCCAAAGGGGAACTAACTGTCCCGAGGGCTCCACACACCTCAGACAGGGTGGAGTGAAGAGAGCGAGTAGTAGGCTACTTTTTAGCCTAAATTCCTACGGGAGCGGGACCTACGCGGCTGTTACCTACGGGTCCCGAAGCGAAGCGCGGGCGGTTCTCTAGTTATGATATACCTGAGAATTTTTCATACGAATGGAGTGTTTCTATCAATCTACACTTGTCCAGTGTGGTAGAATATGGCCTATACCACTCATATTAAGGGACGATATTCGAGCCTAGCAGAGTGTCATAAGTTAGTTGGTATACAGACATTAAACTAAATAAAAATAAAATTTTCATGATATTACAGGATTCAATTCCAAAAATACATTATTTAATTTCCAAATCATTTTATTATCTATTTATTGAGCACAGTATCAAAGCGGGGTAAATTCAAATTCAACACAAAACGTTTATCTTCGAGATCAAAACGATCAAAACCACAAAGAAATCCACTGTACCGTCGGCTCACAATCCGGCTTAGTATCTAATAAGCAAACCACAAGAGCGTAACAATAACAAATTCGAAACGGGCGTAACATAACTTTGAAATCCGCATAACAATAATAAGTTTGAAATCCGCGAGGGCGTACGAATCTCGTCTCCTCAACGGTTGAACGGTCACATGACAAATTGCCTGTCGCGAGGCAACCCTTGCTCGGTAATCTTAGCAGGTAATGTATGATTTATGAGCCAAATGGAATATTTTCTGGTAAAAATTGTTACGGTTAGGTTGGCACGTTGTTTCGAGATTTGATGATAAGGCGATTTCACGATTGAGAACTGAAATAGACATTGTGTTTCAAAGGGGATAAGAGGTAATGCAAATTGAATATTATCATTCCAAAAATTTTTTACTTTACCTGAGCAAT
The DNA here is from genome assembly GCA_905404135.1 of Hesperia comma. Classification (NCBI taxonomy): domain Eukaryota; kingdom Metazoa; phylum Arthropoda; class Insecta; order Lepidoptera; family Hesperiidae; genus Hesperia; species Hesperia comma. The sequence continues at coordinate 11,976,720 of FR990034.1, forward strand.
GAATGCTCCTAACTTTCTCAGTAACATGATGATGAGTATCCCATGCCATATTGTAGGCCATTCAATGGATTGAAGACTGAAGCCATTATTTTATTAATTGATTGACAAACGAACAGACGACCGGGCTTTATCTTTATGACTAGATCTTACATATGATCTTACACATTTATGACTACATATTACAACTCCATATTATTATAGTTATTGGCCAACTCTCAGCTTAAGTCCTATATTAAATAAAAGTGCATTACTTTTTTATTCAGTCCCCGCTATTCAACTGACGTAAACACAGTTTCGTCCGAGTGAATTAAATCAAAAAACTAAGACCCTATGATATTCGATTATCCCCCGTCTCGTGTATGATTTGATTAAATCTCTCTTTTACTTCAATTTACCAGAAATAGTTGCATTTACCCGCTTTCTAGGGGAAATTACGGATGTGTGCTCGATTGTAGGGTGAATAACATTTTCATCACAAATTGCATTATCATGATATCTAGTTCGTGGAATATGTTTGGGTTATTTATTCTACGATAAGCTTTTAACCCTTTCAGGACCAAGGGAAATATTTTTCCCTTTTTTAAAATTCGTAATCTACAGTTAAATATAACTTAATCTATATGTTTTTTTTAATGAATGTCATAATAGAGGGTATGTTCAATACAGTAAAAGCGTTCTTTAGCACGTAGAATGAAAATAACTATCAAATTTCCTTTGCGCTAAAACTAAAACATTCGGGGGCTGAACTTGGTATCATTTTTAAGTTTTTGGACGTGTGTAAATAAAATTACTGTATTTTCTTGCGCGTTTTTATGTTTTTTGGTAAGTTCAGTTTAATGTTATAATGAATTGAACTGCAGATAATAAGCATAAATACCTAAAAATACCGATTCATCTTAGGGTAAATATTTTTCCCTGTGGTCCATAAAGGTTTGTTTTTGTAGTATTAGTGTAATATGTAGTCGCGTTCATAATTTATTGTTTTCTTGCATTTTATTTACATTTACTTTTATATATTTTTCGGAAACGGCTAAAACCTTCAGAAAATTTCTTCGAGGTAAAGAAATAGTCCAGTTGCCATGAGGCAGATAATAGTAATGGAGAAGATAACCTGAATTAGATGAAGAGGACCATCAGTTCATTGGTCAAAATGTATAAAATTGGACCACTGTTGTTTTTATGGCAGATACTGTTTCAGTGTAATCGGATCAGGACATTCAAGGCGCATAACTCAAAAAATAAACATAAACTGTCCGGAACCGATTATATGGTATTATGAATATAAGTTTATGTAGCTGGCGTGACCCTCACGGACCACTGCAAATCATGAGATTGATAGCAATGCCAAAAGAAAATATTACTTCCGGCTATTTTTTATACATATATTATTGTCGATATAGCCATGAATAACGCGTACTTATTTAGAATATAATACAGTTGCATGAAGCGCACCGCATGGAAAGGTTACTTTTGAGCAGTCTAGACTCTTAGAGTATCACCAACACTTAGCACGAGCTCTAAAAAAATTACTATACCTGTAGACAGCCATCAAGGCCATCTCTAGTCTCCTCCGAAAACCGGCGCGTCGGCAACAAATGCAACTAGCCAGCTCTGAATATGCAAAAGCAGAGAAAATGAAAAGATATATTATGTAAGCGACGCATATAAAATATACCTATATATTGTTGCGCAGAATACCTTAGTTAAAATTATTTATAATTTCTTATAATTATTATTCATTTTTTTATGTTCGAAAGCAATAACTAAAAGACTTATATATATATATATATATAATATATTGGTTACCTTTATGGCCCACAGGGAAAAATATTTACCATAAAATATCAGAAAAACTGTATGTCTTGTTACGTTTTTACGGGAATATATCGTTAATTTACGTCCAAAACAACTAAAAAAATAGTCGCACACTCATAAATAGTTTTGGATATCTTATGGTCCTGAAAGGGTTAATAGAAATCTATCATTATCTTCCTGGATTTTTACTATCGAGAGTTTACATTAAAACTATTCGATACTTTTAATGCGTGTATAACACACGGAAACTGAGGTGTAATTGGCCACCGTTTAGTAACAGGTGGTAGGGCCTAGAGCTCACCCGGGGAAGTACCACCGCCCGCCACGGTACTTAGTACCATTCCTGCCGGGTAATAATTGTTTTAAGAACAATTGTGTTCCGGATAGGAAAGTGTGGAGCCGGTTACACTTTTTTAGAGGCGACCATCTCAGTCCTCAGGGGTAGCAACGCATCTGTGACCGAATTAGAACGAGACTCATTGAGTCTAGTTCTGGGTCGGTCACAGTTGTCATAGGCGGCAGCGGAACGTGGTGCTGCATGCTCGTTTGCTATCTTAATTCCATAAAAAAAGTAATAAGAAATTTCAATATTTCAAGTTGCCAATTACTTTTAAAAGTTTCAAATAAGAAAAGCGAAGTAATATCACAGCTAGATAAAAACTACGTGATTCTGTAAGCTTCTCAGAGGTAGCATACCGTACAATATACAATAATATGATACCATAAATTATAATACATATATTATCGATTCTTAGTTCCTTAAATTGTAGATTACTTCTCTAGAAAAAAAATCACAGATGTCTACCTCGACAGAAATATATCTTTTAATATCAAATGTATATTTCTAAAGATATAATAAGAGATAAAAATGACTTTATAAATTATTTCAGTTATTTAGCAGGTCAAGTCCGAGTTGTCACAGTCCGCAAACATACGAAAGAGGCGTTAAGATGTAAATACACTGATTTTCTCGTACCTAGTATAAAAGTATTTTATTAATATTTTTATGTAATAATTATTTGTTTCCTTATATTTATGTTGCGAATGTATACAAAAATATACAAGTATCTATCAAAACAATACACTGCACTGACCGGTGGCCATTTCTCTAACACGTGCCCTTTTTCCTCAATATCTGCCCCTCATAATTCTTGTTAGAGCCCAATAGTAACTGTGATAATTTCGCTACACAGATATTTGTGGGAAATCCACTTACAACAAGCGTTTATACAGGCTGTTTGTATTTTATCTTCCAATTTTTGATTGTATTTGAATTTGATTGACAAGGTTTTAGTAAAAAAATAATATTACGACAAAATATAATAATATCTAGACAGTGTTTGTGTATGATTTGATTAAATCTCTCTTTTACTTCAATTTACCAGAAATAGTTGCATTTACCCGCTTTCTAGGGGAAATTACGGATGTGTGCTCGATTGTAGGGTGAATAACATTTTCGTCACAAATTGCATTATCATGATATCTAGTTCGTGGAATATGTTTGGGTTATTTATTCTACGATAAGCTTTTAATAGAAATCTATCATTATCTTCCTGGATTTTTACTATCGAGAGTTTACATTAAAACTATTCGATACTTTTAATGCGTGTATAACACACGGAAACTGAGGTGTAATTGGCCACCGTTTAGTAACAGGTGGTAGGGCCTAGAGCTCACCCGGGGAAGTACCACCGCCCGCCAAGGTACTCAGTACCATTCCTACCGTCATAATAATTGTTCTTAAGAGCAATTGTGTTCCGGATAGGAAGGTTTGTGGAGCCGGTTTCACTTTTTTAGAGGCGACCATCTTAGACTTCAGGGGTAGCAACGCATCTGTGACCGAATTGGAACAAGACTCATACTAACAATAACTAACTGGACTATTACTAACATTAACTACCAGGACTAATTATCACTAACATACCCTGTCCTCGCACTTATTAACAAACTAACCAACTAATATTCTAACACCATCTACTAACTGGACTAACCATCCTAGTCCCTTTGAGTCTAGTTCTAGGTCGGTCACAGTTGTTATGGGCGGCAGGGGAAGGGTGGTACTGCATGCTCGTTTGCTATCTTAATTCCATAAAAAAAAAAAAAAAAGTGTAGGCGAAAATTCATCACTACTTCGGGAAAAACCACAATTATTAGTAATCAATTTATAATACTCTAATTTATTATGTAAACGAATACTTTTTTTCGTGTACTTAAATAAAAGAAATACAGCGCGTTTACATTACAAATTTTCTAAATCAGTCAACTGCAGGTTACATCCAATACTTTGGATAGATAATAAAAAATGTAAATAAATATAACACCATAAAGAAATTTATAAAATATTTGCCGCAAGCAAAACGTAAACGACAAACCACTTAAAACAGCGTCATTCGACGAAGTAAATCTTCAAAAGAAATCTCTCGCTCGTTAGTTTTTGAGCATCCTGTATAGTCTGATAATTTCTATGAATGAGTATGAACGTTCCTCGAGCACACTGGATATTATTTACCGCGCGCTATAAACCTGTCGAGCAATGAAGACAAACTGCTGAGGACATCTTGCGTTTTTTGGTTGACCCCTGTGTTACGGAAGAATGGGTCGTATTATGGACAATGGACTTTAATGGCTTTCTGTTAAGTTGGTCCGATTATGGAGAAAATGAAGCTTCGTGTGAGAGACTTGAATGACATGCTATTTTAAAATATTATATCTCTAACAAACTCACTCTGTGCCTGTGTACTCACTTGAAAATTGCTTAATCATTATTCTTTAAAGCTTTAAACTAATACCTTTTTTATTATGTGTGATAAAGCGAACACTAAAATTCTTAAATGATAATTATCATTATGCATTAGTGAAAACTGCACCCAAATCGGATAAACGATTTCTGTGATTAGCGTGTAGGTAAACATTCATAGATAAAAAGCGGTAAAACAGAAATTATGTGCTAAAATGTTTACGTGCAGTTCCCTCTTGAAAGTCACCAACTCGAATTAATAGACGAGCTATTTGAAAAAAAATCTAAATACCTCTAATAAATTAAAATCGAAATGACATTTCAATCGACTTAGAAATCATGTTAAGACTCGGAACGAAATTTTAATCTTTAACTTTCGCAATCACACTAAACCTTTCCGATCACAAAGTATTTTCAATAATGTAATCCGCGCGAAACGTCACGGGGCACGCGTATGCAAATGCGTTAATTTACATGTGTCAGTCTGTGTGACTGTGAATAAGCGTGGGGATTTGAAATGTTATGATTGGAGATAAATTAAATGAACTGATGGTTGATATCAATTGCTTTGAGCTAAAATGCTTATGTTAAATTACCGTTTAAAGTTACTGTCTCTATAATCTTAAGATATTATTATTGTTAACAACAAGCAATTAAACATTAGTTTTAAATAATATTTTCAAGATTATGACTGTTCTATTGTGTAGTCTATTTGTCGTTAATTGTCACAATACTGTGAAAGGATGAGTGTGTTTAATGCAACATTTTATTTTAATTGTGTATTCTCTATTGATGTCACCTTATACAAAGAAAATTCAATAAAATTATTGACGTGACAACGTCTTATAAATTGGTTTGCCGGGTGGCACTTCAAGAAACTGCGTTAGTAGCTCCGCTCACGTTACTTATAGTAGCTACGGCGTATACACGTTGGCGTGTTTCAGAAAATGGTACAGCGCCATCTCTGGAGAAGTAATCTCGTTTGTTACCTCACTTAGTTGTGACTAATGGTTAATGGTCTAACGGTTAGCAGCGCTAGATGGCGGATGGTGTTACAATGTTTTAAATATAATTCTTTGTATAAATAAATGTTTTAAATTGTTACTATTATTTCATCCTTCTTCCTACTATAGGAATGAATATTCACATTAAAATTATTTTACCACTCAAAGTCGTTGTCACGTAAAACTTTCGCCCGTATACCGACTTTACAGGCAACCAATTTTTTCTAAATATAATTTTATAGTAATCAAGTAACATATATGTAAATAAAGACTCCAATTAATTATTTATTTAAACAATAAAAGCGTGGCTTATTTTATTTGTCTAAAATACTTATATTGGGGGCAAATAAGTATTTTATGGCGTAGCATAAAGTAACATAATTGATGATACCCTCTGAAATAGCATAAAATATTATTGCTAAAAGATAAAAAGAATATTAAATACTCTAATTAACATCACGAAACAAAACATACAAATAGAAACAATGGCCTGAAAACAAAAATAAAAAAATAACATTTGCGTTAAACAAAACACATTTTTATAATAATTATTTATTCTTGAATGCGGATCGAGTTGCAAAAACAAAACCGGCATACGACAAGGTTCAACACAGGCCACTCGTCTGAATATTTTACAATATAATTGCTAATTTGCTTTTCTCCCTTCCGTATCCCATTTCGGGTAAAATTCCCTTTTCGAGGCATTGTTAAAAATTCTGGATTATCCCGCTTTTACCTGATGAATTATCGTTGTTTTTCTATTACCTTCCGCTTCTTTCGAATCTGCTCTAATTATTTCCCCTTCAACAAACAAAGGGACTTCAGATTCTCTTCACTTTATATTTTAAATAGGCAGACGCCTCTTCGGTGTTTCGGTTTAAGTGGCTCATTCGAAAGTCTGTCTGTGAAATAAAAGTCTAATAACTCTTTGAAATTTATTCAGTAATGAGAGAATAGTCTGGTTTCAGTCAGTCATTATTCTGAAAGGTTAAAGAATGATACAATTTTAAAATGGTGGAAAATTGCCAGAAAAGTAATCAAATAAAAAACTGACGAAAAAAATTTGGCTCTCAGTTTATTATTTTTTAATTCAAACGGATCGTTTTAAAATATGACTTAAATCACTGTATTACTTTGAACAGGACGTGTAAGGAATCAAAGCAGTCTGTACCTGATAAAAATCACGTTTCATAGGCCTATATAATTATGAACAAAATATAATCTTAGTTAGACACTTTGTTGAAAATAATAATCAACACAAACAACGATATAGAATAAATAGACTTATTTCCCTCAGATATGAACAAGTACATCTTAAGTAACTCCCAGTAACTTAAACTTCAAAGGCAACTAACAAATTCGTGTGATCTATTACAATAGAGTATTGTAGCAGCACCCTCGCTATAAATATGTATGAAGCGTCCACCCGTGGTGTCATGCGCGGTACTCAAAGATGTCCAGAATTGAGACAGATGGTCCTTCGAGCCGCTGTAGGGGACCAAAGTGTAGTTATAGAAATTATGATATTCCATGTGTTACTTATCTGGATTTAAAGTTAAATATTGGGGATTTGGTGAGCTGTAGATACTGATATTATTGATAAGGGTTTAATTCCAAATATGCTCTAATATCACAATAAAGTATAAACAAGTATATCGAATATCTTGTACGTTCAGTCGCTTAGTTCATCTATTTACATCCACATTAAAATTTTAATAGTTTTTCGCCAGATAAAACTGAGACGATAATTACGTTCTAGACCTCACTGAAATCAAAAGACATTTTCATATTTGCTTTCATTCAATAAACTCAAAGAAGACTGGACCAATTCTTTCACAGATATTTTTTTTGATTATTTTTGACTACTATCTGCTATACTTTGTTTTGAAAAAAATAATAATAGACACTACAAATCAATAACAAAACAGTCAAAGTATATACATTTCTACAACAAAACTGTACCTAAATGTCTAATTCAGAAAAGTCGAACGCATTTTGAACCGGATATTTAGCGACAATGATGTATCACATCCTCGGCTCGGGAGCAAAGGTCCCTAAGCCGAAACGACATTTTAACAATTACTCGGACGAACCTTCGCACTCTATACAGCTTTGAGGAAAACGATCATGACAGAATAAGGACAACTAGATACGACTCTGACAAATAAAATTAATTTAACAAAGATTTTTTTGCGCTAAATATCTTTCAATGATTGTAATTTTATCCTTTGAGGGCATTGATGATGCACCACTAGGCACAATTTTCCCCTCATTAAGTTTTGCGGATAATAAAATTATTATAAAAAGAAACATCAAAATCTGTAAACACAAATTAAATTACCTATATTCAAGTAAATTGAGAACCTCCTCTTGTTTTTGAAGTCAGTCAAAATCGTTAAGCGTTAAGTTATAAACTTTAAATAGCGATAGTCGTTTTGTTTAGGACGTTGGACTTCCAAAATTGGGGAAAGACTACGCACAGCCGAAACTACTGAACGCAAGAAGCTGAAAAATTGCATGAATTTTCCTTGGGAAGTGCACTAAGGATTTTTTATACTTCCTCCCTAAAGGGATAAAAAGAGGGATAAACTGAAACAAAAATTCCATGTGGGAGAGTCGCGGAGACAGCTAGTAAATATGTATGTGGGTAGTATGTTTTGAGTACTACATACATATTTACTTCAAGTATCTTTTAAGTATCTTTCAAGTATCTTTCAAGTATCTTTCAAGTATCTTTTAAGTATCTTTCAAGTATCTTTCAAGTATCTTTCAAGTATCTTTCAAGAAACATTGAAAAGAACAAATATTTCAAAGAACAGAAGCAATGTAGACATTGCTAAACGATTTGATAAATTGTTTTGTTTTGCATAGGAGTATAATAGCAGCTAGTTATCAAAGGTTCTGAAGGACATTTGTATAATGACGGGTTGCTACTGACTCCAAGTAAATGTGTTTCGGTGTATTGTTTGCGACAGACAGAGGTATTACGAATGCAGTTTATATCAGATTTGAAAGCAATAGGGTTTGAGGAAAGGATATCGATAAAGTATTAAAACGTCTTGCTGTGCTAGACATGTTGCTAATGATTAGCTGTGTGGAATTTTTTTATAACGTATCTTAGGAATTATTAAAAAATGTTTGCTAAATTTCACGTTCTTATGTGAATTAGTTCATGCCACTGTATTAACCTTTAAACATAATTATTTCTTAACTTTTATAGTTCCTATCCTGCCACTGGGTTTGTTAAGTGTTTAGAATATTCATCTTTTCAGATTTTTCTTTGTATCATCAAGGATTTAGCGTAATTTATGGTATTCTCTCTTATATAAAACATTCTTAAAATGATGTTTCCTTTTACGGAAATATTCCTTTCAACGTCGTTCAGAAACTATGTACACAATCACATAATAAATACACGTTAAATCCATACAGAACCTATGCGTAAAAGGTATCGAAAATTGTGCCACCATTAGAAGCCCACAAGGATATTCGAATGATGTTATATTTTAAACTTGTGACACACATGGGTCTTAATTATAAAAAATACCTTTCCACACCTTTACACACTTCATATTTTTATAATTTTTCTCTTATCGAATTTTCGTATTTCACTGTATATACGATTACTTAAAAGTATCTACGTCCTTAATAAATCCAATAATAATAACGTCCTTAATAAATCCATCATAAATTATTATCAGGAATAATGCTTAACAGTCAAACTGAGAGAAACTTCCGCCTTAAAGTTGTCGAGAATTAATAGCAACATTCTATCGACAACTTGGCTCTTACCGAATTGGCGATTATTCAACCCTACTCAAGATATGGTCAAAGGGACAAACGTTCTGCTTGCGAGATGGTAAATAATTAATTTGACTAATGGGACAGTTTGTTAGAATGGGAGGGTTGATATCTATTGGTATTAAATCGGTTTAAACTCGGCTAATAGTCCGACATAGGGACATGACACAAAAATCACAATAATATATGATCAGTGTTTCTATAAGATAAAAAAAATTATGAAGTCTAAACCAACACAGTAGCTAAACAAAAACAGTATAATTATTATTGTATTTTACATTTCCATTTCACACACAGAAAAAGTTTGTGAAGAGCTATATTTTCTGGTGTTAATGAAATATTTTTCCAACTTTGTAAAAATATGCAATACGCATCAGACCTTATCCACATATTATTATCTTGGTTAATATTAATAAAATATGTTGACAAAAGCAGCACCGTGTAGCGCCTATTTATGTTTATTTTCTTCCTATGTATCAACGATTTGCAACAGTAGAATAGTAGATATGAAGACTCCCCTTACGTTTTGATATTAGTCACAATGGTTTTCCGCTCCAGGATTGATCGCGCACTCTGGTCGCTAGATGGCGCTGCTATTTCAGTTGATTAAAGGATCTTGGCTGAAATTTTGTGTCCATGGTGAGGTATTGTTTTGATCTCGTTAATTGATTGTCTCGTTTATAATAAAAGATGTTTGTGGTATGTTTACTTGTGCTGTTTACTGCTGGTTTTGGAGCATAATTAATCATTTATGGTGACTTCTAACGAAGTTTATAACCGACTTGAAAAATAGGAGGAGGTTTTCAATTCAATTAAGTATTTTATTATGTTTGCTTTCTCCTTATCGAATCGATATTATTATTATTGAATCGATTTTGATGTTCCTTATTAAATTCGGAAAAGCTAGTAACGGAATCTACAAATACCTTCACAGGGTTATATACACACACGACAAATAATAACTTATGGTAGAACGAAATAAACAGAAAAATAATGTTTTTGTGCCTATGGTTCATTCCAATTTCAATAATTCACAAACTATCTACGAAACGAACAGAGTAATTTGAACAACGACATACTATGTGATTATTTTCTGGGTAAAATAGACTTGAAAGAACCTTGAAAATTTTTATGAGGCGCGACGAAGACTTTACAATTTACATTCTTTTTGCCTATCTAACGACACGGTATGTAATACCCTGACACCCTCATGGTCATAAAATCGGGAATTCACTCTAAAATCACTTCAATAAAAGGCAAACGTACATCGACGCTCAAACGGCCTGTTTTGAATTTTCGACAACATTTGCAATCGAGATCCGAAGCACTTAGACATGGTTGGCTACATGCCGAACACACGGATGGTAAGGTTGAGAAACAAAGTAGCGATCATCTTGTTGTTGGAAATGGTGTTAAGGTTTTCTTGTTGTTAAGTTGTAGTGTACGTGACACTATCTGTTGTAGAGTCATTAAATACTGTGTCTTCTATGGTTCGTTCTAACTTCAATGTCATGCGTTGATACAACTGTACTGTGTGTACGTGTACTGACGAACAAAAATGTAAAAAATGTAAGTTAAGAAAAATACTAAATGATACAAAGTGAACAACTGAAGGTATTATTATGCATCAAATAATTTTTAAATTATATGCGCTACCGCACATATGCTGAAAAATCGATACTAATGCTGTAATTATTAATTTATTTACACTTTAGGTCATTATCAAACGAAATTAAAATATCTAAATATTTTAAACAACGTGTTTAACAGCGACTTCAAACATTAATATTCGCCAATTCACCAATCCGTATGTCACAAGTGTCTTACAAATTCAAAGTCTTAACCGTTTCGCCATAACAATAAACCCTTGAACCCCTAGATATTTACATATGTATTGCCAGTTGAGACGTTTTAAACGTTTGACAGTTCCAAACAGAGCTAGTATTGTTTTGATATGAGGGTCCTTTGATGAATAGCGGACCTTAGATCCGGTGTTAATCTTGAGGTCGTAGGTGTTATAGTTTGGGTAGAGTGCTTCAGAAGATGTATTGGGTAGTGGTCATGTGAGAATGTACGGAAAATTGGATACGTTAAGATGTGTAGTGTGATGTGTTTAATAGCTATGTGAATGTGGCTATATTTCGAACCCGAAACCAAGCTCATTTTGTTTCTTGGATGCGGTTTAGCAATAGTTTTCTTGAGAGTTTCGTTCGAAAGGTAGTGCGTGTTGTATGTTCCATTTTAAACATGGACATCTGAAGAGTACTTAGTTTTATGCTGTCACTATTTGGCGATGTTAAAGTCGATATTTTTTTTAAAAAGTTAGTAATGAGAATTATGATTTATTTCCTGTGATAAAACTACTTTTATAATGCATTATAATACATACATATAAGATGAAATCCATTGAAAATTCTGTCTCATTCAATAACAAAATAATGTAAATAGAATCTCACGATAAACTGAATGCAACTACAAAATTCACTTTGATGGATCGCACACACGCGCTAAGACCGATCTCTTCCGATGACGCAAAAGAATGAATAATCGAATGAATACGAATGAACTGATCTTGTGTCAAAAGAAATTTGGAATGTTCTAAAATAGTCTCTATGACTTTGTCTATATAGCTTAAGATAAGGTGGCATTTGATGGATGATTATTAGCTTATATTTGATCAATCATTTAGAGAAAGATTCAAATGACTGCACATGATTGCTTCGAAAAATGTTTTTTTTTTTTCGAATTTGCAGTATCCTGAATTTATTGATATTGAATTTGACGAATTAGGCGTAGCAAATTGATGTTAGTTTTGATCAAATATACGCAACTTGAACATAATATGGCCATCTAGGTATGTAGTATGTATGTATAAGGGAATATTACTTCTCCTTTTTCAATAAGGTCATGATTTTTTGGTTGCATTATAATGTCTTTGTATACTACTCGTATACAATAATTGCGTGTCTATTAACATCGCGTCGTCTTTTCTATATTTTTCAACTTAACTACTACTTCTACTACAATTTTGAAATTAAAGTGAAAAATGATAAAAATGGAGCATAATTTAATCTGTTTCAACGTAATCCTATTATTAATATTATAAATGTGAAAGTTTGTGTATTTGTTTGTTTGTTTGTTTGTTACTCCTTCACGCAAAAACTACTGAACCGATTTTCATGAAATTTGGCACACACATAGAGGGCAACTTAGATTAACATATAGGATATTTTTTATCCCAGAAATCCCGCGGGATCGGAATTTACGCGGGAAAACCTTCTTCACGTATGGGGTATAAATAGCTTTGTTACTCCTTCACGCAAAAACTACTGAACCGATTTTCATGAAATTTGGCACACACATAGAGGGCAACTTAGATTAACATATAGGATATTTTTTATCCCAGAAATCCCGCGGGATCGGAATTTACGCGGGAAAACCTTCTTCACGTATGGGGTATAAATAGCTTCTAAACAAACATTAATATAAAACTAACAAACATTAATATAAAACTAACAAGTCTGTCTTCCCGGAAATCCCGCGGGATCTGGAGTTACGCGGAATAAACTCCTGCGCGTACGAAGTAGCGGGCACACGCATAGAGGGCAACTTAGATTAACATATAGGATATTTTTTATCCCAGAAATCCCGCGGGATCGGAATTTACGCGGGAAAACCTTCTTCGCGTATGGGGTATAAATATCTTCTAAACAAACATTAATATAAAACTAACAAGTCTGTCTTCCCGGAAATCCCGCGGGATCTGGAGTTACGCGGAATAAACTCCTGCGCGTACGAAGTAGCGGGCACACACATAGTATTATAAATGCGAAAGTCTGTCTGTGACGTTTTCACGACTAAACCACCAGTCCGATTTGGATGAAATTCGGAATGAAAATATTTGAAGACCCAGAGTCACACATAGGCTAATTTTTTTTAAAAAATCAACCCCTAAAGGCTTGAAATAGGGGATGAAAGTTTGTATGAAAACAACGATTTTGATGAATTTTCCCAGGAAGATAGTTGATGACGTACTTTCTCCCCCACTTCCCCGGTTCGCGATATAAACGAATTCCACGCGGGCGAAGCCGCGGGCAAAAGCTAGTTTTTAATAATTTTGTGAAGTGGTAAACAGAGTTTATTAAGTTAAACGTTAGTTAACCAAAAAACTCATTTACTCGTAGAAGTAAGATAATTATTAAATTATCTTTTTAATTAATTAATTAGTAAAATCCAGACTATTTCGTAGCATTATTAATTTAACAAGAATCCATACTATCATAACTTTTTTATTCCTTCTCGAAACTGAATTCCACCAACAAAACAGTACAAATCCCCGTTTGTCCTGTCTGGTGACAAACGACAGAACGATTGCATCGAGCTAAACCTAGCCTGATGCGACCAATAGCGGAACACAATTTAAATCCTTTCCCGTGAAGATTTAAGACCCGAAACCGCGCAAAATCTAATTTTGATACACACGCAAATCGCGGCAATTACAAATGCAGGTACACGGTTATATAAATTCTGGATGTGTTTTTAATTGTTTTCTTTCATCCGAAGCTGCTATGAATATAAAATTACCTATTTATCAAAATATATCTACGGTATTTTGTGAGTCTTGGGTGCCTGGATATAAAAGTGGACCTTCCTAAAGACCATAGGATATTTTTTATCCTTGAAATTATCCCTTAACGGGGTGAAAAGGGGAGAGAGGTATAACATTTAACCTTATACCCTGACCTATGTCTAAATTTTTTAATTTTAAATTTTAAAATAAAAAAGTACTTGGCCGTTACCCTAAGTCGAGCAGTTGATCTTTTTCAAAATAGCGTGTTTGATTTCGCTGCATTCCCTACAATTATTGACGTTGTTTGTTTCATAAACTACCTCTACCGTAATTTAGCAATTCTCGATATCTCCTCCTGTACCTGTACTACTTCCATGTTCAGCTGTCGGATTAGCGCGTCACAAAGCTAGACCGTGGACGTTTGCGTCGATACCGGTGCGGAGTCGAATGTGGCTTTGTTCGGCTATACAACAGAATTCTGGGATGCCTTTCTAGATCCATCTGTTTAATTTGTTAACTATTGGAATTTATCTACAAACCTTAATAACTTTGCTTGGTTATTTCTTTTGAGGCTCCTCTATAATATAACAATACAATTCTAGTCAGTTGGTTTATGTCAATTTGCTCTTAATAAACAAATACAATATTTTTCCCGTACCTTTTGCATGCGTAAAAAATCAGAGTCGTTCATTTCTTATGAAAATTGGATACAAGGTAGGTGAATAGCATGATTGTTATTGATACAGAAGAGAAACGTTAAAATGAATGTCATTAATTTGTTGAAATTGAATTTTCGCTTTTATGGCGCTTATCATCTTGAAATCAAATAAAATTATTTATTTGTCTTATCAACGAAGACACTTGATTGATTTGTATAAATGATCTGTATAAAATATTATCTTAGGCACCTACTACCTAACTTGTAACAGTTCAGAAATATTTTTGTAATTTAAACACCAATTAAATCTAGTAACTTTACTAACCTATACGTATTTTTAGCATGAATTTACTGTTTTTGACAACTTAATTAAAGGTTCAGTTTTTAAATAAAATCCTTCAATTACTTTAGCTCTTTGGATAAACCAAGTCTTTTACATTCAATGAAAAGATGAAACA
The DNA here is from genome assembly GCA_905404135.1 of Hesperia comma. Taxonomy (NCBI): domain Eukaryota; kingdom Metazoa; phylum Arthropoda; class Insecta; order Lepidoptera; family Hesperiidae; genus Hesperia; species Hesperia comma. Next base: position 11,991,763 of record FR990034.1, read on the forward strand.
TAACTCCGATTATCGCAAGATCTTCATCTTCTATCGTTTCTTTTTCATAGATCAGACCTCAACCTTCCACCAAGCAATTCACCAGTGACCAACATCGATCACTGTCGCAACTAATTCCTGTACGCGAACACGATAAAGTTAAATGCAGGCTACGTGACGGCTCTGAATTGGATGTTTTTCCCGAGAATTATTTGGGATCGGACAAATAGTTTTCGAGTGGACGTGAGAGGGTTTAAGATAAAGCTTGTGGTTAATAGGAAAGAATTAGGGACTGTTTAGGGTAAGTAAGAAAGTGGTTTTAGGTCTGATGATAATTGATTTCGAATTTGAGATGTAATTCATAATATGGGAATTGAATTAGTAGAATTTGGACTCAATTTAACGAAATGCAAATTCAACCCAAATGATATAACAAATATCTTCAAAAGCAGTTTTATTAACAGAAATAACTTAGGAGTATGTATTTATATGATCTGCATATAAATAAGTTATGCCATATATGACATGAGCTAAAATAAACGCATGGACAAAACTTGTAACAAATAAGGTTAGGATCATGATGTTCGTTTTTCTCAAATACCTATTTCCTAAATATTTTTTTTAGTTTTATTGTAAGCATGCACTTACAGAGTTTGTAAAATTTATAGAATCCTATAGAATCATTCGTGGAAACGTGTTTTGGTCCATTGTAGAGGGTTGGAAATCATTTATTTAGCATTTTAACAAATACATGGGTGATACTATGGTAACTATCTTTTGTACCTATTTATTATGTTAGTTACATATCCGCATTCAAGAAAATTGTTGCAAATAAAATTCTACGTAGAAATAAATAACCGATTAAAATTAAGATTAAATCATGTGAAATGACTTTTCTGAAATATTGTGACTGCATCACTTCAAATTAGATTTTAAAGTACCGACACGTGTATCCATATTTCCCATGTTTTAAAAATAATTTATGAGTACCATAGGTGTGATCCCATGCGAGATCAATTGAGTGTTATCGAAACCATTAAACATCGCTAAGTACAACCGTTGACTTATAACTACACGCCCTACAGTTTATATTTCAATTTGATTTAAATCTTACGCATTCTCGCAATAATCAACCTTATTAACATCTTGAATAGTAGTGCTTATTCCGTAGCAAAGTTATTAACTTTTTCTATCGCCAAAGTGTCGACACACGTGACTTCACAGATGAGTGGATTTGAATCGTTTGTCATATTTAAAAGTTAAATTACAAGTAATTATTTGCTGGAGATTGTAGCGTGAGAATATTTTGCACTGTTTTGTTATTTGTTGTCGAGAGCTCCATGAATGAATTTATAAGTTAAGTGTATATTGTTCTTTTATACTTTTTTATTTTTAATTAAAGTAACATCATTATCCTTTTAATCTTTTATTTATTCATTATTAAATTCTAATAATTTGTTTATATTTAATTGTGCTCATTAATAATATTTTCCTTTATAAATTTCAAGTATGCGCTAGGTTTAAAATTGACCTTACAACAACTACTTACATAAACTAATTCAACACTACCAAAATTCCAAACTTACCAAATCTTAAATTCCATTCCAACAAATTGATTTTCCCAATTCAATGCCTTTTGGCATCCGTGTCCAGTTTCGCAAGACACCTTACATCAAAGGCACCTACCGTTCATACCGACAGTTCTCTAATTGGATTATTCAACTGCAATATTAGTTCAATATCCTGACAACGTCACAGGACAGTGACCCTTGCACCTTGGACAATCGATGGGGTCCCCTCGCTAAAGGCGTATTGTGTATCTGCTAGGGTTCATGTGAGCGTGTGTCTAATGATTATAGATGTTAGTGTGAGATGTGTTTAGTTATTTTGATGGGGGATATTTTTAAATTTTTTGTTATAATTCTCATTTCTTCTAAAGAAGTATTTTTGATATTTGATATTGTTTTTGTTTCACTTTTTGTTACCATAGCCTCATATTTAAGATACAATAATAATGAGTAAAAATAAACCTTTAAATTTTTTGCCATTATAATGTAATTTTAATATTTTACTTATGCTGAATAGAGATAAATTTGTAAATTATAATACATAGATTATAACTACTAAACTATAATTAAATGTAAAAAGTCGAAGAGGTTCGAGTTAATTTGGGTCATAAAATTCGAAAATTTAAAGTTTGGCCCACATGAAATATTTAAACTTAAACACACAAAATATTACAAAGATGAAGTCACAAATATATAATGGTCCGAATGTTTAGGTTTGCATAAATTTTTAAAACCGGTAAACTTACCAGCAAAATTAACTCAATGAGTATTGCTGGCTACAAGTATCGTAATAAAAATAGTACGAAACTATTTAACTAATGTACTAAAACAGCTAGTACACCAAATAGATGCTCAAAAAGGTACAGACAAAAACCTAAACGAGAACACAAATACAAAAGCAGAACATTAGTAATAAAGCATACAATCGAGGAAACTTTATCCATTAGCATTTAAGCCGTGAGCATGGAAAATCTCGGACGAGACATCATTAATCTCGCCAGATGTATGTAAATTTCACCCCGATACATCGTCGGTCAGTGGAGACCCCATCCATTATTCCGTGTCCACCGTCGGGTCATCGCTCATTCACAAATTGTAAACTTCGTGCACTTTGTAAATCATCTTTCTTTTTGGATTCGACTACATTATGCTATGCAGTCTTGTTCACGTTCGATCGCATTTTGTGTCTAGAAAGGTGGACTGTGTTAGTGATAAATTCATGTTTGCGTAATTTTTAAATGGATATTCTTTTCGATTTGAATATGTTTTCAATTTTACATTCATATCACACAAACACACGCTTTATTCGATGGTTAAAATCATAATTTAATTAATGTAACAAATGAAATAGGTGATAACTTTCACATTGTCATCCAAAATATAGATGCAATAAAACAAATATGAAAATGAGTTTAAGGGGACTGTGTTAAATTAATTAAATGAGTGACTGTTACATTTGAATTACTAACGTCTTCACCCTGTCGATTCAATACAGGGTGTATTGAATCGACAGGGAACTTACTTAAGCTTTTGATAAGGATCAAATAGAAAAGGGTCAAGGAAGGAAGATTTATAGCCGAAGGACAACGGTTTGGACAAGTTTGTCTGTTTATTCATCCTTTTATATACGTATGTAATTTTTAAGAGTTTGGACCCTTTGTTGCTGCTTAGAAATGAAAGGCGGCCCTTGACATTGGACACAAATAATATAAATTTCATTATACGCTGCTGAAAAATTAACAATTTATCTATAATTATAATCAGGCCTTAACTCGTGTTCTCAAAAGTTATAATTTAAATAACCTACTAACCAACCTGTTTTTTGTAAAAGCTGCATAAAAATCTGAGCTTTCGAGATTATCACGGTACAAAGATAAAATTGATCTGCTTCGGATAAATTATAGATAGCTAAATAGAATTACTGTTGATAATTTTTATTAGGATTGAAAAATTTAGGAAGTCAAGAAGAAATAAAGAAAGACAATTTATTTAAGAAGTTTATAAATGGTCTTTAAATCGCTTGACAAATAATCGAATCCGGTTAAAACTGCTTCTAACCGGTTGCAATCGCTTTTCATCTATTATTTTCTCGTGAACTGACGTGATATAAAACGTTCAACTGTCCGATTCCCAATTCCACAGAATGCTTGTCCATCCTGATAGATGTCCACACACGTTCAAAACTGCTGAAACACCGAACATAAGATTTTTGAAACTCTACTTTCTGACCAGGTCATAAGGTTTATTTTTAAATGGAAAGTAAAATGGTAAGATTTTAGTCGTGGTTTTAAAGAATCTGATAGGATCGTTAAAAAACGACTGCAATTACGTTGCTCTTATCTATCGTGTTCTGGGGGTCTGATGCTGGAGTGACGTTTGAAAACCCTGTTTGGGATTCGTTAAAAAGGTGTCGAGTGTCAACGTAATCCGCCAATTAAAATAAATTCCTGGCATCAGGTTGCTTTATTTGTTAAAACGTTTATAAGAGAATTTTTGAAATATAAGTATAAAAATGTTTTCATTTTATCGCCTTTCATTATTACTGCGGTTTTTATAATGTGCACCTAATTAACTTACGTATTATCTATGTGAAGCAAGATAAAGATAATACCAGGTATTTTCAGCAATTTCCGGTAGATATTGTTTACTTCTAATGTTTCATTAATTTGTTGGTCACTTTACTTTTATCATTTTACGTCTAATAACATATATACTAAAGAAAGCTTTTGGAGTGATGCGTATAATAGTTTGAGGTCAGCCTCTACGCCGCCGGAATGGTGGGGTTCAAGAAGAAAGAAACCTATTAAACGCGTCTTAAATAAAAGAAAAACTGTCGTATCATCATCCCAACCCATAAAAGCGCAGTATTGAGAACGGGTCTCTTTTCAGATTGAGAAGGTTGAGTCCATAGTCAACCACGCTGGTCAAATGGTTGGCAGACTTCACATACCTTTCATTCACGATCTTTCCTTAACCGTCAATCGAGTGACTCTGGAAAGTTAGTGCGTGCCTTGGAACCCGGACCTCCTGAGTAGGAGGCCGAATTTTTAACCACTACGCTATCTCCGCAAAAAAAAACTTTAACGTAAAATTTAAACAATAATTATTGTATAAGTTAAATAGATACCTTTGTCCTCCGGAGACAATTAAAGCTTACTCCAATTCACTTCACCTACGGCGTTAACAAGAGTGATTCCCTCATTTGCATGCAGAGGCCGTTAGTGAGGCCATTATTGAAATTTTACGAGAGTTTGATTATTATTCAGTAGACCGCTATTTGGGCTAGTGGACATGGAATTATATGTTGGGAAAGTGAAGAAACAGATTTTCATGAATGTAATATTTTCGTTTGAAAATTAACTGATCGTACCTACATTTTGTTTCCGTTCTCAAAGTTTTGTTTATTGGTATCAGTCTCATTCTAAATCGGTCATAGATGCGTTGCTACCCCTGAGGACTGAGAATGTCGCCTCTAAAAATTGTAACCAGCTTTTGTGCAAATTTAAAAGTTTTGTGCTTTTTGTTATATATTTTTTGTTCCTTTGTTTTATATTCCCGGTATACAATACAAACAATAAAGAGTTAATCTGTCTATCAAACACAGGACGATTGAAAACTTTTTATAAACTGATTAAAATTTTTAAAAGCAGTTAAGTAAACAATATCCATATTAACTTAGCCTACCTTGAGTGAGCTATCAGTGAGTTATGTGACGGAAACCTGGTAATTGCTCTGAAAGTGCCAACATACATAATTTATATGAAAACTTATGTAGCGCACACCGCGTGAAGAATCCATACATCGCTTGTTCTGCATCGCTCGCATGAGTGGCTGCATGTGTTAATTGAAACTCTGGGGTGAGCCTTTGTTTGGGGAAGTGATAGCTTTGGATGGAAATTGTAAGCAGTACCTACACTATCTAGTTGGAAGTGGCCGATATACTCAATCAATTCGTTTATTTATGTGGGATCTTCGAAATAAAAGTGGGTTTTTCTTCAGAGATACTTTTAATGGCGGAATACTTGCAGACAGATTAAATGCACAGCAACAGCACGTATATAGCTCACACAGCGGTCATTCATCGTCTGGTTTCATCATTCAATCTTTTTCCCATCCGTTCAATCATCTCATCGGTCAATCATTCATGCAGTCGCTCGGATACTCATACTCAAACTTACTCTCACGTTCGGTTCCTCAAGCTGGCATCACACATTTATACATATAAGCACAGGTACAAAGATGACACATAATAATAAGATTTACACAACCCATTGTACTTTGCAAATGTTGGCGTACAAATATCAGCTAATTATTTATTTCAAATAATTCGAATTGTTTATTACAATGTAAACCTTTATTTATTTATGTTAAATGTCGTCTATCATCTGGTCCGTTGGTCAGCGACGCTGCAAATTAGTCGGGGCCATAGTCCATGCCATAGGGACAAAATATCGACGTAAAAATACTTTATACATACATAGTTCGTTTGGCATTGCGATCGAACACAGTCGTGTCGTTCACATACGCGTACCGCGCGGCATTAGCCGCTGCCCGCAACTGTCACTATGAGCTCTCAACAACTCATAGTAAACGAGTTCTTGGCTTTTGTCAACCATGCCATCGACACTATGGACGAAGTAAGCATCTTGCAGATCTGCAGATCGAACTTCAAGGAAGACGAAATCTGCCATGGCAAGAGGCTACTCTACCAAGCGCTTGGGAAGCTCGACGAGATGCCCCCCCGAAGAAGAGACGGAACGGAAAGAAGTGTTCAGGACGTCATCAACTTGCTAAGGGTGACGGATCCAGATGACGTGCCTGCGATCGTGGCCAAGGAGTTACATAAACTGCCCCCTGTCACTTTCGACCACGTCGATGTTACCAGGCTGTTGAGGGATATAACATCGCTGAAGACAAGCTTGGCTGAAGTACATTCCAAGTTGGAAGTGTCCGACAAGACCATCGGTGAATTACGAGCCGAAGTAGCGTTGCTACGCAGCGTTGTTTCGGTAAGTAGGTCACCAGATGTGAATAATGTGAATGTACGTCGCGGGGCGCAAAATGCATCCATCGGCAGTTTTGAGTCGGCGAAATATGATGCGTCGCCGGTTGTAAACATTGCGAACGATGCAGCGCGCCCAGCTCCCGCCGCGACAACGTCAGCGAGTGCGTCGACCCCTAAGCGCGACTACGCTGCCATCGCCGCCGCCGGTGCTAACATCAAACCCGCTACGTCGCAGGCCAAGCAGACCAAAAAGGGACGGCAGAACCATGATGGAGCAATTCATCGTAATCAGCCACAGCCAGGTCCAGTAAAAGACCAAGGTGATGAGGAGGGCTTCGTCAAGGTCGAGAGGAAGAGGAGGAAGCCCCTACGTCGGAACCAGTGCGGTACCGCACCTACAGGTTCGAACCACACGCTGCGGCCGGCTGTGCCGGCAACGTTGCTCTACGTGTCCAGGCTGCATTACTCCACGAAGGTTGAAGACGTCGTGGAGTACATCAGATTAAAGACCACCTTCAGAGTGAGGGTCGAGCGGTTGGAGTCCCGCCATGATGTAAGTTTCAACTCTTTCGTGGTGAGATTGCCAACCGATCAGCTGTCGACCTTCATGAAAGAAGAGTTCTGGCCGAAAGGTGTGGTATTCCGGCGTTTCCGAGGCCGGCTACCGGACTCCGCGCGATACACGATGCCGTCCAATCGTGTAGCATAGTATTATATATTGTTTATGTATAGTATTTGTAAGTAGTTTGTAAGTTTTTTTTTATACATTATATAGTATCATTGTATTTTTGTTTATTAACCTGTATGTATTAGTTTGTTATATTTTTATGTTTGTATTTTACTATGGGCCTTAGTTGCCTGATAATAAAGTTATTTGAATTTGAATTTGAATTTATAGTTAGTCGCTATTTCTATACCTAATAATAAAAATGTGTATCATCCGTGATGAATTAAGTTAAATATAAAATCCTATCTTCGCAAATTATTTTCAATGTGACCGTTCTTGAAAAATTCGTTTGACCTAGCAGGCCATCCCTGACACTTCTCGTTTAAATTACATCTATTTTTACTAATATTATAACTCTGTCGGCATGTCTATTAGACTTTCACGCTAAAACCACAGCCGATGTTGACACATTTTGGTCACGTTATTATAAAAAAAATTAATAAGCAAAAAACATACTATCACAATAAATTGGGATATTATTATCTCATAAACAAAGTTACAAATATTTATTTGTCAGTTTACAAATGTGAAAATCAGTATTCAGTATATTCCACCGCAGAAATACAAGAGCTTTCTACGTTATTAACTCAAACTAGCTTATGCCCGCAGCTTCGCCCGCGTGGAATTCGTTTAAGCTTCACCCCTATTTAACCCCTCTAGGAGATGAATTTTGAAAAATCCTTTCTTAGCGAATGTCTACATCATGGTGGCTATCTGCATGCCAATTTTCAGCCCGATCCGTCCAGTGGTTTGGGCTGTGCGTTCAGTTCAATCAGTCGAAAATCACAAACTTTCATCCCTTATTTTATCCCCTTAGGGGTTGAATTGATCAAAATCCTTTCTTAGCGGATGTCTACGTCATAACATCTACCTGCATGCCAAGTTTCAGCTCGATCCGTCCAGTGGTTTGGGCTGTACGTTCAGTTCAATCAGTCGAAAATCATAAACTTTCATCCCCTATTTTATCCCCTTGGGGGTAGAATTTATCAAAATCCTTTCTTAGCGGTTGTCTACGTCATAATATCTACCTGCATGCCAAATTTCAGCCCGATCCATCCAGTGGTTTGAGCTGTGCGTTCAGTTCAATCAGTCGAAAATCACAAACTTCACCCCCCTATTTCACCCCCTTAGGGGATGAATTTTGAAAAATCCTTTCTTAGCGGATGTCTACATCATAGTGGCTATCTGCATGCCAAATTTCAGCCCGATCGGTCCAGTAGTTTGGGCTGTGCGTTGATAGATCACTATATAAGTCAGTCAGTCAGTCAGTCACCTTTGAGTTTTATAGATATAGATAAACATCTTCAATTAGGGATATCAAAGGAAAACGGTTCAGTCAGGAATTCGGCTCAAAGTCTATTATACAACATTTACATCACGGAGACATTCCTAGTGCTCGCTTCAGTGGAAAACAATTCATAGGTACTTCATAACATAATATTATCTATAGGAACCTACATAATTCTGTACTATGTTACAGTCAAGATAAATGCTTGTGGCAGATTTCTTAGAAAATTTTTAGGGAATATTTTTTAGTAACGCGGCAGTCATCAAAGTTATTTAGTACTCATTTTTTGTTACAGTTTATCATTTGCTCCAGTTCATCTTAAAAAAGGATCGAAAAAATTGGCTCTATTTGTATATCGATAAAATTCAGAGTGTGTAATGTCAATCATTTCACAAAATGACATAATTTTTCAGTTATAACAGTTTCTACTCAACTTCACTTTTCGAATGTACTGTGAACAGGTTACTCGAAACGAAGCTAAGAACCTAATTGGTGCCTTTTAGGCTTTAAATATTTTCATTATTTATTTAATATTGTTTTGAAAAGGTACCCAAATCACGAGAAACAAACCACATCAAAGTGAACCCTCGGTCTGTCTGTGTAAAACAAAGACGGCCTTTCAGAATTCCTACTGCCATTGTCCATTTTGCCGAAGGCCGCAATAACTTGACCAGTGAAACCAGATCCCAATCATGACATTTATTATGGCCGATAACGTAGGAATTACTCTCTAGTTAGGGGCGGTAGATGCCAGTTTAAACTGGACAGATCCGGTTTGAGCCAGATGTAAGGGGTCTGAACCGGTATATTATACGAATAGAACTAGTATGTGGTTTCTGTATATGAGATGGTGACATCTGATACGTGAGGTGTACAATCGTATTACTACTTAATAAGGTTGTTCAGGTGTGTTATCGATTAAGGCATTTCATTTAGTCTGTTAATCTATTAAAGTAATTATAATCTAGGGAAAATTTGTTAATTTACTAAAATTTAATAAAAAAAATCCAACGCAGACTGCAGATTAAACAGAAAAATTAAAAGCATTGCTTCTAACTTATTGCAACTAGTTATATTTAGCCATTTTAATGACGACCAGGTAGCGCAATGGTTAACATGACTGATCGCTGTTCCAAAGGTCCTGGGTTCGATTCCCAGCGAAGTTGAAATTCGAATGACGAGTTTAAATTTCCATTTTCACTCTGAGTATGTGTTCTTGTTTTGAGTGTTGTCCATGGCACCCACGACTCCTGGTGTCCTAGGCTGGGGCCATGAATGTGTAGCGTCATTATTTATTTATTTATATGCATAAACTCTCTACTTCTAAAACATCGATAAATCACGGTACATCACTAACAAACGCATCCTTTATAGTGGCGTATTTAGCGAGAATTGCGTTCCGATGCAGTCAGTGACGTCACTAGGATTAAATATCTTCCGGAATCGTAATGGCGGCTACTGATAACGTTATGTGCAATTGGCCAATCTTGGCATGCGTTTGGTTCTATTGTGATGTGGAATTACCATTTGAATTATGTCCTGAATCGGCCTTATTTTACTTATTCTCGATTCTTTTCTTTAAGTTTAGATTATTATTAAGTGGCGATGAAGTTTAAGATGTTTAGACGTACCTACTTATTTATAAAAACGTATTCAACCCCAGCATATTCTTATTTTTGACCCTAGACCTAAAAAGAGGGGGGTTATAAGTTTCAACTGTCTGTCTATGTGGCTGTCTGTTTGAAAGTAACTCGAATCTCAGGAAATTGAACCCAGGACCCTTTAAACCGCAATCTGGCACGATAACCGTGACATCATGATGATAGATAAGCATCTATCAGGGTACACATACATACACAAGGTACACAAATTTCTATATTACGCAAATATAATAAATAAAAATAACGCCACACACTCAAAGCCCCACACTAGGATTCCCTGTGTCGTGGGTGCCTTGGACAACACACAAGACAAGGACACACACCCAGACCGAGAACGGAAATTCAAATTTTATTCATCATTCAAATCGCCGCCTCACCCCGAATCGAACCCAGAACCCTCGGAACAGCGATCCGGCGTGTTAACCATTGCGCCATTCGGGTCATAATAATACCTATGTATAGTATTGCATTCATCCATGTACCATCGAAACCGACACATCTCGCGACTGCTGTCCACAGCGCCGCGAGGTTCAATCTAATTAAATGCCTTCCCTATCTCCATTTAGAATCTAGTCACTGCATATAAATACTGCACTAGTTTGATTACCATCTATTTATACCACCATAGGTTCTAAATTACTATACTTATACCACCATCGGTAGATACTAATAATGTTAGATCTATCAAAACAATAAATTAGAATTGGAACCGCAATTAAATCGTTATAAATGCTGCAATAGTAAGATGCTTATAAAAACCAAATTATGTTTTACAACAAAATTCTTTTATTTATAAAAGCATTGTGGCATTGTAATTACGTATTTAATAGTTTATAGCATAATAATCGTAGCATTCGATCAAAGGTCTACAACATGCTACGTGCAAGGTGCTACGACGCTACATACTACAAAACTGAGCATGACGGCACTTTAAATTGCAGTGCCGAGTGGAAAAATTGTGTGAGTTTAAATTTGAGAAAAAAAAATTATATTAATATTTTCACATTAGAATAAATACATACAATTTTTGTTTGTTATAACGGGCATCATTTAATTTAACAACATATTAATCATTTTTGTTAATGTTTCATTGATCAAATATTTAATTTTCAAACGCTTTTTTTTCGGCTAAGCTCGCCTGACTAACTACTAGTTAATACTAAATTTTACTAACATAATAATATTGTTATTAAATATCACCACCCGTCATGATACTCACTACCTATGACCTAGCATAATATTTTCTATAATACCAAATTTAATGTAGGTATTCCGGACAGAATGGAGTGGAGCCGCTTACACTTTATTAGAGGCAACATTTCAGTCCTCAATGGTAAGAACGCATCCATGCCTGCATTAGAACAAGACTCTTCTTGTTCAGGGTCATTCAAAATTGGTATGGACGACAATGGAAGGGTGGTGCTGCCAGCTCAGTTGATACTTTAACTCCATAAAAAAGCCTCTTCTTATCGCAATGTAAGTTGCATAGTGTTACATAGTCCACAAAATGTGTGCAAATAGTCACAGAACCTCATAGTTCCCTCTCACTGAGTTCCCCATAATCCGGGCCTAAATCACCCGTAAGAAGCTGGCAGTTTGTCTCACGATGACAGTTTTATGAGCTAGCCCGGGCGAGAACATAAAATATTAATACACAATTTGTCCGAGTGGCCGTCGGTTAATCCAGTTTTATTGCGACGGATTAATTGTGTGAATCTTGAGGTGTCGATTGAGGCTTTACCTAATGCTTATCTAGTTTTTGATCGACTTCAAAAATAGAAGAAGTGTTTTTTCTGATATATATTTTATTTGAAAGAGCGTACCTTCGATGTTCTATTGCCATCAAGTCAGGATGTGATGATAGACTCCCAGGGCTATTAAGGCAATCAAATGCTTTAGGTTATGTAACATCAAGCTACGACCCATGTCAGCATCAACGAAAAATATTGCAAAAATGGGATCTATAACATTTAATATTTGTTCCCGTAAAGAACAATAAGTTTCTCACAGCAAAGAGAGGGAGGCTCCTATTCTACGTTATATAAATCTTTATTTTGTATAGAAATACCTTAAATATACCACACTAATAGCACTCAAAGATAACAATATTAGCCACAAAGCCTGTCGAAGCCTTCTAATACCGTGCATCCGTTATGCGTGTTCTCGTATCTCATTAGTAATAACATGACACGTGCTTCGATACCGATGTCCGCCTGTCTCATTACTGCGACTGTTACGCACAGACTTGCATACCATTAGTATATAGATCGGGAATACATATAGCTAATACACAGTCGGGTAGATAAATGTTGTCTGTTTGTTGCGGTGTTTTAATAGCTAAGGAAATTCTATCACTGTTTTTTCTACTCTTGATGGGTTTTAAACTTAAATTAGTTTCATAAATCAGATTCAAAAACTTTATTGATAAATTCTATAACGTCCCATACTGTCGCTAACTACTTAAATTACGGGAATTAATTATTTAGTAATGTAATACATTAATTTAACAAATAAAAAATATGTTCAGTTTTTGATAACTTATAAGTATAGGTTTAGCAAGAAAACTCGATTTAGACGTCATTTGTATAGCCAATATCTATTTACCAAACTATTCTATAAAGTTTTGTTAACATCAAAGAATCTTACTATAAGTTCTCACAAAAACCTCACTCTCGACTCACACCTAAAGCCGTCTATCCAAAATCCCCGCAGGCAAAGCCAGAAGCACAGCGAGATCCGCATAATGTATCCACCGTTCTAATTAAATAGATTAGCGCAACCGATCACAGCGCAATTTAATCGGAATGTGACGTCACACACAAGTAATTAGTGCTGACATCTGTGGCGATCACGCGCCAACGACCCACAAAGGTTGCAACAGAAATGCGTAAATTGATCTCTTAGATGTTCGCAGTGTGGTTGACGTTTACAGACTCGCATAATGAGCGTTGTTTTATTTTGTATCTTGGAAATTTTCTTAGTCGGCAATGTATGACAAAGTATTTGCGTTTGGTATTACTTATGGAGGAGCGACGGTCTACTCTACATGTTTAGTGGCTCGCTTGTTAATTATTCAGCATAAAACCATTTTTGAGTAAGAAACAATTTATATTAAATGCTGTATGTGATATGTAAGTAAATAACGAATAAGTAAAGGCTGCCTAATAGGTAGTCAATAAGACACATCTACTTCCATAATCCCAAAAGCTTTAGCTGTTGAGAAAGAATAGATATCTCGTTTATTAGACTTACTAAAAAAATTACTGTCGATACGCAAAATATGATAGCTAACTAGCCCGCATAAAATTCTACTCAATTAAACTCAAGAATTTACCAAAGAGGTACAGTGAGTAAAATAAGTTAATTGCTTTTTTGTCACTTTTTAATGTAAAAAATTGACTATTGACACATCGTACACAAAATGTGTAAGTTTTATCAACAAAATAACATGCGTGCAATAACATTGTTATTCTATCTGATGACGGACATGAAAATGTGTTCTAACTCTAACCAAGCATTACCTAACATCAAAATCTAATACCTGTCGTCACTAATCACCAAATGGCAACGTAATCAAATTAAATACAAATCGCGCTAATGCAAAACAAAATTGAGCACCAGCGATCACCATATAACCTAATATACATCTAATTGATATTACAGGACGTCCAAATTGCACGTATTTGCATTTAGGTGTATTCACGAATGTATTTGGTTCCTGGCTAAGGGATACCCTACATTTATCAGCATAAATGTATCTTAGGTAATATCTATTAATTTTATTAATTGATATTTTGATTGATTAATTTTATTGATTTATTAATTGATTAAATAATTAGTTTATCTTCGTGGTCACGTTAGTTTTCAATAATGATTAGAGAAAATAAGTATTTATTGTCGTAAAATACAGAGCCAATAAAAATTTGAGGCGCATTATAATATAAAATGGCGTCTCCGCTTACGATCAGACATAAGTTTTAACATTTAACATATCTTTTATCAATTAAAATCAATATAAACCTAAAATTGGTTTTCGAAATCCACAAGCACTTTTACCATGAATTATATGACGTACTTCCATACTTGCATTATAATGAATACCAGTATAAAAAGCACTATTTATAAGTGTCCATTTCGCAAAACCCTCAAAAATCTGTTACCGTAATAGAATAGAATAGAATAGAATAGAAAACGTTTATTTCATAATTTAATAAACACAAACGTATCGAAGCGATTGTATAACAAGACTCCCTTATTCGATTCAGGTTTAGGTGATAAATACATTCTCACTTAGCGTGATTAAAATCGATGAAACAATGCGGTCGACAGTCGTTCGTGTTGCGAATTTATTTTATGACCCGTGGTAGTGGTATTTACAGCGTGCCATAATTTTGCAGCACGCTTTTTATGGTGATTGAAGAAATCGAGCGAATGAACCTATTTGGTAGTTGTGCCAATTTCCCGGGAAAAATTAGCTTGGCTAGTACGTATCACTTGGAGGTCAGTTTTATGGGTAGACTGGTTAGAACGTTAAACAAACACGAATGAACACGTAAGAAATGATTATAATTACAGACCCATGTATCAATAGGTATCCTTACTATCCTTACTAATATTATAAATGTGAAAGTGTGTTTGTTTGTTTGTTTGTTTGTTTGTGACGCTTTCACGTCGCAACAAAGCTATTATATAAATATAAAATTCGATAATTTACATCTAATAGAGGATATCGACCGGGTTGAGCTTATACGTAGTGACAGGATTGGTAGTCCTGCTTATTGTAGGCAATACTTTGGTAATACTGATCATCAGCTTACAATTCTAACACAAAATATAAGAAGTATCAGGAAAAACTTTGTTCATCTGACCGTTTTTTTGTCTAGACTACAGTTTTATCCAGACATAATAGTACTCACTGAATGCTGGCTCAACGATTGTTCCACTACTATTCCCATCAAAGGCTATAATTGTGATATATCAAAAAACTACTTAAATCAAAACGATGGCATAGTTGTCTACTCGAAAACTAACTTAACTGTTGAAATAGTGGAACCAAATATTCGGGATGCAAACTGCCTATTACTAACGGTTAACGATAAATACAGAATTATAACTATATATAGATCGCCTTCGTTTCATAATATTGACAACTTCTTGCAGTCATTAGAGTGTTTACTTGAACAACTAGCATCAGTGCCTGTTGTGCTACTTGGCGACATAAACATTGATATCAAGCCAGATTCGGCAGATCCACGTATGTCAAAATACATTGAACTTACTTCCCACTTTGGGTTAATTCTGGCACACCAAATACCCACTCATGGAAATAATTGTCTCGATCATGTTCTTATCAGAACCGATTCAAATGCTCGCGTGTGTATCTGTGATGCCGACATCTCAGATCATGATGCCGTGATCGTTGGTATTGACACTCAGGGCACCCTTAAACGGAAAATGCTAGCCCGCATAAAACATAAAGTGGATTATGCACGAATTGAAGAACGTCTAATACAGGAAAATTGGGATGAATTATTTAAATTTGACAATGTATCGGATGCATTTAATTATTTTGACTTATATTTGAGCCAATTAATCAAGCAAAACACACGTACTATAACTATACCCAACTCCAAATATGTACTATGTCCGTGGATTACTCTGAGCTTACTTAAATCAATTAGACGACGTGACGCTCTTCATGCTAAAGCAAAAAAACATCCTTCAGACACAACTATACAAACTACTTATAAAAACTATAGAAATAAATACAACTATCTGGTTAATATTACTAAATCAAATTATGAACGTAAAAAAATTATAGCTAATAAAAATAACAATAAAAAACTGTGGAATACCCTAAAGAATATGTGTAACATCAAAAATAGCAAATCTAATAATTGTCAGTACATCACTAAAAGCATTAATCAAACAGAATCCGCTAACAAGATGAATACTTTTTTTTCTAATATTGGTATGAATCTATCTAATAATATACTCTCAAGTCTAGGTAAAACAGAGGATGAACTTGCAAATCTTACGTCAGTGCCAAAGTCTCCTACAAACTCCTTATTTCTAGCTCCAACGGATGAACTCGAGATAAAAAAGATCATACAAAACCTTAAATCTACTTCAGCCTCTGGCCCGTCTAACATTAGCAATATTCTGTTAAAAAAATTTAGCTCCATATTATCTATTCCCATAGCTTTCATCTGTAATTTAAGTATGTCTGAAGGAATTGTGCCAAATTCTTTAAAAATCGCACACGTCTGTCCAATATATAAAAGCGGTGACCCCATGATATCAAACAATTATCGTCCTATATCGTTATTGAGTTCCATCTCGAAGATCCTTGAAAAAGTAATTAATAAAAGATTAATTTCTTTTCTTGAAAAGGAGCACATCTTGGCAGAGAATCAGTTCGGTTTCCGACAAAACAGATCGACTGAGGATGCTGTAGTATCCCTAACAAACCAAGTCATGATGAAACTAGACAATGGACAAAAATGTATAGGTGTATTCATTGACCTAGCAAAAGCTTTTGATGCGGTTTCCCGGAAAATCCTTTTAAAAAAACTCGAGCTTCTTGGAATACGTGGCACTGCCTTAGACTGGTTCCGATCCTATCTCACAGACAGACAGCAAAAAATATGTATAAACGATTTGGATATCTGTAGTGACTCTGAAACTATTTTATTTGGCGTCCCACAGGGAAGCGTTTTAGGTCCCACACTTTTCTTGTTGTACATCAACGACCTCTGTCAACTTAACCTTCACGGTGCAGAAATTGTTACCTTCGCTGATGACACGGCTATTATCTTCCACGGAGACAATTGGAATGAAGTTGTGTCGGTCGCAGAAGAGGGCCTAAAACAAATCTCGGTCTGGTTGCAACATAATTTATTATCCCTTAATGTTAGCAAGTCCAAGTATCTTGCCTTCAGAATCTCACAGCATACTGCACCACCTTCATCATTATCCATTAAGTTACATTCCTGTCACAACAAAACTAATAGCTGTAACTGTCCTGAAATTGATAAATCTAATGAAGTCAAATACCTTGGAATTGTTGTCGACGATAAATTAAATTGGACTCCACAAATAAGTGCAATTTGCTTACGTCTACATAAACTTCTTTATGTATTTAAAAAACTGAGTGGGATAGTTGATGCTGATACATTGAAGCTTGTATATAACAGTCTTTGTGAATCTATTCTTCGTTATTGCATAGTTGTCTGGGGAACTGCAAACAAATCACACCTCTTGAAGCTGGAAATCTGTCAACGCAGTCTACTAAAAGTCGCCTATAAAAAACCATTTAGATATTCAACTGATCTTTTATACCAAGAATGTAAAGCTCTTAGAGTTAGACAGCTCTTTATTCTTTCAACAATTCTCCGCTTTCACAGAACTGCAATTTCAACTCAAAAATCTTCTCACAGAGTGTACAGATATCATACTTGGTATGTTCCCAAAATCAATACCTGTTTTATTCGTAGAAGTTTTTACTACCTAGGACCCATCCTATATACCAAAATACATAAGTTATTAAATTTGATTTATGACACAAGATATAAAGTTAAAAAGAAACTGACCAACTGGTTACAAACTCTAAACTATACAGATACTGAAAACCTACTTAAAACAAACTTCTAAAAATTATATATATTATTATTCATACATATATACATATAAAAATTCTAAAATATATATGTTATATAAATGTATATATACATACACTACTATTACTATTTTTATTCATACATAATGTCAACTACAACGTATACACTCATGTACAATTATATCTACTAGTGGTCGCCCAGTGGTCGTAATTCAGCCATAATAAATTTAGATTAAAATTTGAATTAAAAATAATGTTTTTAAATAAACTATATGGGAGTAATTAAACAATACCACACATAAAAAAGCTGAAACTAAACATGTTTGTAATGTACATCCAAATATACCTATATATAAACACATTTATATATAAACACATAATATGTATACACCCTTACAGTCAGCATTTATTTTATTTATGTTCAATGGTAGTACTTAGGTAGTACACATTTGTTAAATTAACAACATAGCATTACAATAGTCTATATCTTTTTTTATTTTCTTTTGTTTTAAGAACCTCCCTGTGCATGTGCTTTTGCTTTAATTTTGTTGATACAGTCTTATTTACTTATTTTGTAAAGAAAATTGTATTTTTAAGTCGCTCATATTGTTGCAAATGGAAGAGTATAGTTACCCACAACACAGGGTACCCTAGTGTGGGGACTATATCATTACCGTATGTAAACCATTTACTTATACCAATAAAAAAAATTATTATTATTAAATTATTATTATTATTATTATATGGTAAGGTTTATGTGTGTGGGGATAGTTAGGAGGGTGGAGAGTGACGTAGGCTACTTTTTACCGCGGAAAAACATCCCATTCCCATGGGACGATCGATGTTTTGTTAGTTGCTAGATATTTATTTTCGGAGTTCCTAATAGATGGCGTTAATAAAATTCATTTGCAAGTACTGAATTACGCTATCAAATACTACATGTAATTTACTTAAGTCATAGGCAAATGTAATAGGCTACTTTAGCTCTGCCTCGAGAACTCCCCGCTCCGGCTGTACCTATTCAGTGTACCGCCCGCCCGCTGGCACTATCCTGTTGGCTGATGTCCGCAAGTTGCTGGACTCGCCGACACCGGTGGTGGGCGCGGGCGACTGGAACTGCAAGCATCCGGGGTGGAATAGCCTAGCTGCCAACAGAAGTGGAAGGCTACTTTTTGATGCCGCTGAACAGCACGGCTACACTGTCGAGGGTGTTTCACACCGTTACCGCGGCTCTGAATAAGAGAGAACGCGTGTGTGCAGTATTCCTCGACATGGAAAAGGCGTTCGACCGTGTTTGGCACGACGGCTTTCTCTACAAGATCTCGCAGTCGTCGGCGCCCCGGAGTGCCGTTAAGGTGATCTCCAGTTTCCTCGAAAAGAGAAGCTTCAGAGTAGTGGTTGAAGACGCCGAATCCACCGAGCGCCCGATGGCAGCCGGCGTCCCGCAAGGGAGTTGCCTGTCCCCGGTCTGCCTCGCCTGCTACACCGACGACATCCCGGCGGCAGGGGGGGCGTCGCTTGCCCTGTATGCCGATGACGTGGCGTACATCACCACGTCGCTGAATAGAACCCACGCCATCGTCAAGATGCAGCGTGCGCTTGATGCCCTCCCCGAATGGCTCGCCGCGTGGAGACTGTCGGTGAATGTCGGGAAGACGCAGGCCGTGAACATAGGAGGATACCTCAACAGGCGGGACCCTACTCTGGAGCTTCACGGACAAGATATCCAATGGGCCCCACAGGCCAAATACCTGGGGGCAAAATCGACGGAAGACTTTCGATGAAGCCACAGGTTACGAAAGCCGTCGTGAATTCTAGAAGCGCGATGGCAGAAACCAGTGCTCTCCTCGAGCCTCCCTCTCGGACTGAAGCTCGGGGTCTACAAGACCTACATCAGATCCCGCCTCACGTACGCGGCACCGGCGTGATACGCGCTCGCCAGCGAACCGCAGCGCAAGAGGGTGCGCGCGGTTCAGGCGATTGCGCTCCGCCGGCTGACTGGTGCGCCGAGGTACGTCAGGAACGCCGTCATCCAGAGGGACCTTCGAGTCGAGAGCCTGGACGACTTCATCGAGAGATTGGCACGCAACATGTTCGGGCGTGTCGACGCGTCGCGGTTCCCACATCTGCAGGACCTGGCGCCGCTCCACGCCCGTCCACCGGACCGCTGGGCCTTCCCGCGCGACTTGCTGGTTGCGCGGGACGGGCCTAGCACTGACCGATACTGGGGCTTCGTAAGTCGTCGCCCGGCGCTGATCTATGGTTAACCACAGATGGACAACCAAGGGCCTTAGGGCCCAACCCAAGGACCGGCCCGTTTTAACGGGCCGCGAGAGACACCCCCAAAGGGGAACTAACTGTCCCGAGGGCTCCACACACCTCAGACAGGATGGAGTGAAGAGAGCGAGTAGTAGGCTACTTTTTAGCCTAAATTCCTACGGGAGCGAGACCTACGCGGCTGTTACCTACGGGTCCCGAAGCGAAGCGCGGGCGGTTCTCTAGTATTTAAATAAAAGTCTTTCGTTACTGAGTGACTGATTGAGTGACCGACACACAACGCATATTTGAAACTACTAAAC
Source organism: Hesperia comma (assembly GCA_905404135.1). Taxonomy (NCBI): domain Eukaryota; kingdom Metazoa; phylum Arthropoda; class Insecta; order Lepidoptera; family Hesperiidae; genus Hesperia; species Hesperia comma. Next base: position 12,012,188 of record FR990034.1, read on the forward strand.
GCAAGAAGCTGAAGTTTAGCATGCATGTTCCTAGGTGATTGTAAGGGAGCACTAAGAAAGAATGTCATTCTCGCCCACGGAAATTGCGGAATATGACCTTTCATGGTCATAACGTATACAAGAATGTCGTGAGAAGTTTGATCGGTACGCTTACATCAGGCGAGTGTAACATTTAGTATAATCATCACTCATCATCAGACATGCAATCATCAGACCAGCATTTGATGATCATTAGCTCATTAGAAGATTTTCTTAGGCGGTTTTTATTAAATTTTAAATATACCTACAGTTATGACGATATCACATAAGTTTGGTTCACGAGTAAGTTTGGTTAACGAAACAACTGTCGTTACTTAACAAAATTGAATATCCGATTGCACCGTCACTTAATTGTACCTACTATCTATGCATAATTATCTCCAAACTCTATCTCTCCAAACTTTGGACGTAACAACCGATGCCATTAGCATAAACATTTCATTGGCTGTCGTTACCTTAAAGTGGGTTTTACTATAAACCTGTTTATCGGGTGCTACAGTTTATAGTACTGTTTGTGTAGCGTGTGTTCAAATGACTTCGCCATCACAGTCGGCTTTACTGTAGCTTTGCTTTAATTATGCATTAGAAGTTAAATTAGAGATAGCCTAGTTATCATTGGTGTCTTGCTCTTTGTTAAAAACGTTCACTTACTGGAGAAAAATGGACCGAAATAAAGTGAGGAAATTTTTGTCTTCATATTTTATGTGTTGGATGGTCTTACTATAAGTGGTAAGGGCCTTGAGTTCACCCCGGGAAGTACCAACGCCCGCTACGGTACTAAGTACCATTTCTACCATCAGAATATTTGTTTTAATAGCAATTGTGTTCCGGATAGAAAGACGAGGCCGGTTACCCTTTTTTTAAAGGCAATCATCTCAGTCCTCAAGGATAGCAACGCATCTATAACCGATTGGAATGAGACTCTTAAGACTTGTTCTGGGTCGGTCATAGTACTAATGGGCGGAAGGATGGTGCTGATGCCGGCTCGTTTGCTATCTCCACTCGATAAAAAAAATAATCTGAATATTATTTTTCCATCTTATAATTAAAATGATCGAAAGTAACTTTGTTTTTTATAACGATGGTTTTTAAAAGTCTTTAGATAAAAAAATCACACAAAATGCGTCTTTAAAGTTTCATAATTTCTATAGGTGGATTTTTTCTTGATTAAAATCACATCACATTAAAATAACGAAACTCGACAACAGCATTCAATAAGGGAAAAACAATCTTAAGTACTATCCCCAAATATTGCTGTGATTTTTAAAGTGCATTTGAAGAAAATATTCTCAAGTATATCCTAAAACGTTGCTTCAGGGAGCACTACATCTTGTTCCTCGGGACTGGCTTCAAATGTAGCGAGGACCGCATTTGGAGCAAATTTACAATGCTTTTAGTTTCACTCCACTGGTCGGCTCACACGTTTGCGAGCGATCTGTTTTGGATTTGGGATCCACGAAAAATTGATGTTCCATAATCATTGGCTTGATCGAGCGCTAAAAATTTTAATTTATAAGTGTTTAAATGTTAAAATTAGTAAACTGTAATTCTGCCGGTGTTGAGAGTGAAATAATAATTCAACTTGGAGATAATAAAATAAAATTAAGTTTATTTGCACATTAGATTCTTACAATGTATTAATATTATATTGAGTGACAATCTTGTCATTTTATAATTGTATAAGTGTGACAAATTATTCCAACTTCGATTCAATTTAAATTATACTCGTAGTACTTATTTTTTTGGAAGCGATAAAAATTAAAAGCGGCTATAAGTATTTGAAAGCTATATCAATAACGGCCTTAAGCGATTATTTTACTGTTTGAAAATTCTTAACTAGAAACTCACCAAGTGAAACTTCATTCATTGTACTAGTCACGTGTAGTATAATAATTATAACTAAAAGCGGTTTTCCTATCAATAAAACCAAGAACTTGGCCCAATTTTGTCCTTGCCATATCCAAAAATCTTTAACCATCCGCGACCCCAAGTGAATAAGAGCAAAGGGGAAGACGTAGATTTTCTTATGCCATTAACATGTATATTACCTTTAATATATTGACCAAACCTTTTTGATGGCATGACAAACAATTTATTCGCAATTTGCAACAGAAATAACATATTCCGCTTTAAACATCTTCTAGGATCAGTGAGCTTTAACGGGTTTCAAGTTAAGGGTCTTGAAGAAGAATAACAGTTTTCATAAGAAAATCATCGAAGTAATTTTTTCTACTTTTTACCCCTTAAGTCTATCTTTGAATATGAAACACGGAGTTGCTTAAGATACTTTTATCTACACTAATGTTATAACATTCTACTTATGTTTCCAATACTTGACTTATAATTACTACTGTTATAGCGCAGATAACAAAACACTCAACGTATAAGTACAGTAACGTATAAGTGTGAGCACCTTTTTATGGATTTAAGATACAAAAATAGTAGTTGTTGTTAGTTATTGTGCAGCAAGTAATTGTTAGTAGTCTCATTCTTACGTGGTCACACATTTGTTGCACCTACCTTCTAAAATGCAGTTCATTTACTTAAGATTTCTGAATTTTATAAATATTTCTTACATTTTTAAAGTAGTATCGTCGAGTTTTAATACAGTGAAACGTAAGTTTATGAAAATATTCAATCATAAATCTTCATTAACTTTGTTTCTTGCATTACTACTTCATATTTTATCAATTTAGTTCCAACCTTCTTAACTACGACCGCTTCTTTCAGTGGAGCATTTTCAACTTAACGAACTTTAATTTAGAACTCATTTTCAATTAACATTTTAGAAACATTATTTCTCAGACCTTTCAGCAATCAGTTTTCATTTAGCACTGTATTACCTTCAATTTCAAAATGGCGCAGAGGGAAAGCAATCAGAGGAAATACGAAATAAACCTCTATTGTCAAAGAGTCGACTGTATCCAGTTTACAATGACCTGCGTTGGCTGGCAAACCTTGGAGTTAATAAGGAGGATATCGAACTTGTGAATGTTAAATTGGGATCTGATGAAATTGGTAGGGTTTTACATAAAATAAGGAAAACGCTCGCAGCATATTTGGAAGGAAATCTCGAATATCACTTAGCTAGAGGAGTTATAACAATAAATTCTGGATAACATTTACATACGCTTGAGTCGAAGGGCGACGGTGTAACGGCTCGCTAGCCACGCTAATGCTGGCGGCAAGATTTTCCTGTTTTTCAGTCGAGTTTCTAGTGCTCTTAGATTTTATGCGAGTTTGATTTGTGCGAATATAATTCTGATGAGGTTGGAAACTAGCGTTGTGTATTTTAATTTCAAATAAGGATGGTAACTAACTTTAACTAGTCTTTGCTAACGTTTAATTTGCGAACTTTAAAAAAAATTATAACAGGATTCAAAATTGATAAGAAAGAATAACTCAAAAATTACCCGTCTAATGTCATTCAAATTGTGGGGGATTATAAGCATCAGACTTCGAATACAAAAAGAATTGTCAAAATCGTTACAAAGTTATGAGGCACAAAAAATACAGTCAAATTGAGAACTTTCTTTCGTTTAATCGGTTAAAAATTAAACGAGGAATATTTTGATACCTCGTTGCTTGAAATGTCAGAGTAGTTACTACTGCTTGAGCCATTACTGCCTGAGGACAATGAAATAAAAGAACACAATGAAAGGTAAGAAATTCAAAAATGTCACACTAAAGATGGAATTTATAGAAAACTAGCTTTTGCCCGAGGCTTCGCCCGCGTGGAATTCGTTTATATCGCGAACCGGGGAAGTGGGGAAGAAGATACGTCATCAACTATCTTCCTGGGAAAATTCATCGAAATCGGTCAGGCGGTTTAGATTTTTCATACAAACTTTCATCCCCTATTTCAAGCATTTAGGGGTTGATTTTTGAAAAAAAAGTAGCCTATATGTGACTCTGGGTCTTCAACTATTTTCATTCCGAATTTCATCCAAATCGCACCGGTGGTTTAGCCGTGAAAACGTCACAGACAGACAGACAGACAGACAGACAGACAGACTTTCGCATTTATAATATTAGTATGGATAGTGCAAATGATCGTGACAATAAACCTTTTCACCAATTCACAGAGCTCATCAGCGCACGTTTAATTTACACCCCAACCATATACCATCTTTTCGCTGACTTATCACTCGAACAAAGCGAGCAAATCTCGAATGAATATAAATGATATGAACATCCGAACCGCACCGGAAATGACCGAGGATTTGTCATTGTCAAATTTGAATACGACAACGGATGCGAGAAAAACGAACGTCATCTGTTCTGACTTGGTTTGCGGCGACTGTGTTATTGTTTCGTTTCACGAAGGCACATTTGATCATCTTTATGACGAAGACTTAAGAATGAAAGTTGTTTGAACCTGACGTCGTTATGAGATATGAACTATTATCGTTTTGTTGTTTACCATTGTCAATTTCGTACCATTTGATAAGTCGATGTTGGTCGTGTTTGAGACGGACGAGTTAATATTACTGGAAATAATGTTACTCTGCTTACTGCATCATTGTAGGAAATTTATTTTGTTTTTCAATTGTAAAAACAACTTATCAGACAAAACCTGAGTAGTGAAGTCCTTGCAATACCTATGGAATTGTCTTATACCTAGTTTAAATTAAATTCGTTACTAATCTAAGAACACTTCGTATCTTACAAAACAAATACTAGATAAGCAAGTTTCTGTTTGGATAACAGAAATAAAATAATTATAATTTTAACTAATCCGTTTTTATTCGGAACTATTTTACTTCATAATATTTAATGTTTTTTTATGAATCAATTTATTTTAAATTATACTATTAAAATAGCTATAATTATGCTCTTTGTTTATGTTTTGTTACATAGACATCCAAGAAATTTTTCTATTCTATTCTTCCTATTTTCTAGTTCACTTTCAAATATTTTACTCATAACAAGCTTACCTTAATCCATAACTCACATTCAGCGGAAATGACAATCGCATTTTCCTATTTCTTATTTTCAACCCATACATTTGCCACGTCGAGTCACTATTTCAGGTTCGCGGTGAAAAATGGCTCCTTCATAATTCCTGTAGGATTTTTACACGGGACTCATCCATTATTTAAGCGAGAGGCTTATCGTTAGATTTACCGTTGCGTTCGAGAACGGTTCGAGTTCGAGTGTCTGTCAGTTGTGTCGACTTATAGTAGTTGTTTTTGCACCTGTGTGATACTGAAATATATTTTCATGAGATTTATTTCTTTGCTATTGTTTTTTTTTCAGTTTTTTATTTCTGTTTTTAAATTATTATAAGTAATAATGTCATAACTACTTTGCTGTATTGTAGCGCTACTTTCTTGGAACGTGAAATTTGTTATCGTTATCATGGTGTTATATGGTACTATTTTGAATTAAATTAAATTAAATTTAAGACGGATTTGTTCTTCACGAAAACATTTCAAGTAGCTATTTGCTCGTAATCAATTCATATTATTAATTCTTCATTAAAGTTTACTTAAGCTATAGAACAAAAAATTGACGTAATCCTAGGAACATTCTTTGCTAGTCAACTTCAGGAAATTAAAAGCGAGCAATAAGTAACTATTTTCTAATACAGTTAGTCAAAATAATACCCTTAACGCATCATAAAAACTTTTACCTGCGTAAAATTCAAAACATCTGAAAACTTATTCACTGTGAAGTTAATCTCGTTCTATTTACGCGCTGTATAATTTATCACAGTATACGGTATAATGTATAGAGTATACATTAAATAAACACGGCATAATCATTGAGCCGAGCACGTATGTGCATTAATCATGGCAGGATTTTATGTAAATTCCGGTAAGTGCGACTGATAAATTGATGGTCAAGCTTGGATAGGACTGCGGAGATTGTGGACTTTGGCTGAAAATATTAAATGCATGGTCTATTCATTCCTATTTAATAAAAGGGGTAAGTATGTAAACTTAGTTTAACGTGATGTAAATGTATTTATCATAGTACTTTTATAAATTCATAGTTTTTCAAACAAACAACTTCAAAATACGGAAGTAAGTGAAAAAATCGAAAGGTGGATTGACGGTGCCAGCTACCTTTTTTATTTTAATAAAAATCAAACATGTGATACTTAAGTCAAAAATAGTATTTTAAGTAAAATTGTGGGTACCGAAATTTTGCAAAAACATTACATCAATTTCCTCTTTTTACCCTATTAAGGGACAATTCCAGGATAAAAATTGCCTATGTTCTTTTCCAACATAAACCCTATATGTACCAAATTTCATTGAAATCGGTTACACCACTGGGTTTAGGCGCGAAAGCGTCAGAGACAGGCCAGGTTACCATTATAATTTCCGTATTAAAGGAAGCTTATAGGTATTTTGTTACCAGCTGCAATTTCAACAATATTCACCCAAGTCCACAGTGAGCGTAGTACCCAACGCAGTGTCCACTTCATTTCATTTTTCATTCTTAAGCCGTTTTGTTTCGCTGACAGCGGACTGTAGTGTATTGAAAGAGTTTGTTTTGCCGACCCTCCTCAATCAGATGTATGGGACTTGATGCCGGTTCTACATCATTAACTTGAATTAGGTGTACGGTACGCGAATCTGGTTCAAACGAGAATTTGACTTGTGATAAATTAGCTTGACCTTATTTCTTTGTAACGTCAGATATATTAAGCTTCTAATCCGACTGTTTGCAACCCTTAGGGATCAACCGAGTAACTCAGCGTCGTTTTAATACCTAGTGTGATTTTGTGTTAGAGTCCAATAATGAATTGATAATTTCTAATGTTTTAAAGTTTAGTATGTAATTTTAAATTCTAAGTTTTATACCTCATATCTACATTACATAACATAAGTACCATAGCATGCAAAAGCTTAAGAGGTACCTGGAGTTGTACATAGCTTAGCAACATATTTTTCAAATTACTTAAACAACCATGATTTGTTATACATATTTTGTAAAGGCGGTAGTGTTCCCAAAGTTATTGAATTATCTATCGTATAATACACTTATAAATCCTTCACCAACTTGCGCGAACCAAACTTAATCACTCTAATGAACCACTACATCTCTTGACCAATACAAATGGACTGAATGGTTGAAATTTGTCTGTCTGTATCTCAATCATAACTCGTATGATATCCATTTCTCATCGCTACCTTATACCATTAATCAAATAAACCTTATTTCTTTGTATCAGAGTTGAATTTTGAACAATATTATTGTATAAAGATGTATAATATTACACTTTGGCTGATCTGTTATACGTCGATCTGCAACATTTGTCTGTTGATATCTACAGATACGTATAAGTATATAGGTATAGTACTCGTACTGGTCACTCCAGATAGAAAATCCTAGGGGATATTAATCCTAACTCGGTCAGAATATAAAATTAATTTTATTTTATTTTTCAGAATATAAAATAAATTATTTTATATTCTGAAAAATAAAATAAAATTAAATTAAAATTAATTCTGAAAAATAAAATAAATTATTTTATATTCTGAAAAATAAAATAAAATTAATTTTATATTCTGACCGAGTTAGGATTAATATCCCCTAGGATTTTCTATCTGGAGTGACCAGTACGAGTACTATACCTATATACTTATACGTATCTGTAGATATCAACAGACAATACGTCTAACTGTTTAGGAGTAGTAACATACATACGGACAAAATAATTTTGTGTAAAATTATTTTGTAAAAAAATATTAGTAGTGATTAATATTTTATTGTTAAATTATTACTTCTATTTTATATGATATACCTACTGAATTTGTGCAAAAAGTACATGAAATGTGTTAATGTACAAAGAAATATTTTTGAACAAAAAAGTTTCTTTTTAGTTTCTGGGTTTTTTACTTGGTACTTTGACAATCATTACTAAATCCCTCAATCCCTGGGGATTAATGTTTATAATGATCTTAAAGCTTATATTCATAATTAAAATTTGTATTTAACTGGTACAAGGAAGCCTTGCAGTTTATTTGCAGTCTCACTGTGGTCCCCTAATATTGTGGCATATTTTAATTATAGTGGGTGCCATTTTAATTTTAAAAGTAAGCCGCTTATGACACCGTTGTTTGATGACAAGTTTGAATTATGGATTAGTGATGGAAAGGTATCGATAAAAATCTTAGCTCGGTTTACAATGAACAATGCCCACTTCCCATACATTTGAAAACCTGGAATGAAAATAATGTATAGGTATAATGAATAGTAGAAGGACTACCTATTGGAGTTATAAATATTGTCTTATAGTCATTTTTAACATTTGAACGCAGCAAAGTTAAAAAATATGAATAAGTACCTATTGATGATTGTGAAGTCATGATAATGATAGTTTCGTACCTACCTCCAACCGACCAATTATGCTTCGATATACTAGATGTTTAACGACATTTTCTGTAGTTCTTTTATTTCCAAAAGATTTCTTTTCTATCCAACATATTTCGTTGGCTAATTGTAGCATAATAATAATGTCTTCTTGAACGAATTTCAGTCATGGCAGCTTCAGTGTCAAATGTCAAAAAAAACCTTTCAGTTGGGTACTCAATTCATAATAAGTCCTACAAGCATCTTTTGGCGCGTGGGTGACGGAGACAGCGCCTTACAGTTTGCCTTACCTGTAAGGCGCTGTCTCTTTCACCCATACGCCAAAATATCCTTGTACGACAATACTGCATGAATGCATTGATTGAGTCGAGTTGCGTTCGAAACATGTAATTCGTTTAACTTTTACTTTGTTTAGCTTGTAGAAATAATCAAATTATTTTATTTCCTGCGTTTCTTTTAATTTAGTAATAAGCGTGTTTAATGTGCAAATATGTTAGCTGAATTGGAAAATTGGACATCCTTCTTTAATATTTTTTTTATTTTTTTCCGTGAGTCCATTGCATTATTCCATTGCTGTGAGCGGACATAACTCAAGTCGGGTCTTTACGACAACACTATTATTTATTTATTTGACTACGTGGTATTATTTTACACAAAATAATGAGTACTCCATAAAGCTTCATAATTGGAGTTTTGGTTCTATACAGGAGTAGTAGAAAATTGCTTTCAATGTTGGACTTCAGAACAAAAGGGTTAAATCATAATTTTATATTTTAAAATACCCATGTAGTATTTAGAGGAACAGAATCAGGTTGTCATAGCCAACTAAATTTTAGTTAAAAATTGAGTTGTAAGTAAAAGTTGTTTGTAAAATATCGATAGATCGTCCCATCACTAGCGTCTCACAAAACGTTGACAAGAGCAATTAACACGCGCTAATCCGACCGCGACAGGCTTCTTATTAACGCCATTTGTTACCACGCGGTTCGGTGGTAGATATCTTCACCATCTTTTTGTAACAGGGGATTGGTTTTTGAGATTTTAATCTGCATTAATAACCTTCATGCGGGATAATGAAATTTTATCACAGTTTTCACTTTTTATAAGTACCTACACGGTTGGAATGAGTAGTTTTATTATGTTGTTTCTTGTGGCACTTGTTTTTCCTTCACGATAATTTTTGAGACTTTTTTGAGGCTCGTTTATGTTTGTGCGTTTGTGCGAATAAACTTTATTACGATTTCACCGAGTAAATTTTATTTTGATTCAAACATGTGTACCCCACTGTGTGCTATGCAATTTTTTGCACTTGTTCTTTTCGGCTTATACGTTTCATTAATGATTTTTGTACTTTAGTTTTTTACAACAGCCCATTATTAGCTGAGCTGAGAAGCGACCGAACAAGCTTATTTCTGATGGTTGGAGGTCTACCATCGACATAACCATAAAAAGCATCACCGATGCTCTGCAGTCCAATTATTACAAAAAAGGACTGGTTCTCAAGCTTTCCTTTGGTATGAACGAATAAAATCAACTTTGATTCCACTTTATTACACCGTCAACATTTCTCTGTGCATAGCTGTAGACCTCGCCGCGTTGACGCGTTGACTAGACCAATTAACACAGTGTAATCCCACCGCGACAGGTTTCTTATTAACGCCATTTGTCAAACAGCCAGATTAAAGTTATCAGCGGCATCTCTATTTGTTAGAGGGTGTGGGGATTGGGGGATGAGGGATTGGGAGGGGGTGGACTTGGGATTTGGGCCTAATGTTTAATTTGAAGATATTAATGAAGAAACTGATTATGGTTATAAAGTATCACGCATTTTGGTTAAGGTTGTTTAAATACACTTTTAATTTTTTTTTCAAATGTTTACATTTTATTTCAGGTGAAAATGTTATCAGTCTTCAAGGGTACTAAAACGCATGTGACCGAATAATAACAAGACTTTAAGAATTCCTTATTGGATTAATATTAACAGCAACTAACAGGACTAACTACTAACACTGTTAGTGTATTAGTCAGCAATGGGCACTAGGGCCTCAACCTATCCTTTTATGAGAAGAGAGCCATGCCCAGCTATGGTACATCAACCAGACTTACAAGCAAGATTACGTAGACTTTCGCTGCCACAAATGACAAACATCGATCCTACTTCCTACTTCCTATCCTACTTCCTACTATCCTATCCTATCCTACTATCCTACTTCCTACTAATATTATAAATGCGAAAGTTTGTAAGGATGTATGTGAGTGAGTGTGTGTGTGTTTGTTGCTCTTTCACGCAAAAACTACTGAACGGATTTTCATGAAACTTTGCAGTAATATAGCTTAGACATCGGAATAACATAATTTGTTAAAATATTTTTGAAGGTACTGGTTTCCCGAAGCGAAGCGAGGGCGGATTTACTAGTATAGAATAAGGCTCAAATCGATATTTGGTTGGTTAGTCAGTAAGCAAACGGTGTTAGGTGTGGGACAACTAACAGGACTAACACTGTTAGTACTAAGCTAGTCTTGTTAGTTGTTAAGTTAAGTAGTTTGTAGTTACACACTACAAACTACTTAATTGAATTTGATACGGTTTTCGCAGTTATATTGCTAAAGGTCTAACTTAAAAAATTATGTTTATTTTATTTTAATACGCCATTTTTATTCTAATATGACGATAAACTAAAAAATACCTAAGTACATGATACAGGGCTAAGTTTACCGGGTAAGCTACTCATATCAAAAATACTCCTAAATACTTCTCAGTTATAAATAAGAGGATTAAGCGTAATTTCATCGAAAGTATAGTAATAGTCTCATAGTAGATACTCTCAGCGGTACAATGCTTTAGTAGCCACCAGAGGGCGTCGTGATGTAAGCACCCCTTATAATCCCTAGTATTTAGCGGGATTGGAATATTACTTTGCATACGGGATTTAATTAAGACTTGCTGTAATTAATACCTATGTTCGATGCTTAGGATTTATTAGGCTTAGGATTATGTCAAAAATTCTATAAGCAGAATCAACTCAGTATGCCAACTTGTGACTTAACTATATAGGTATGACTAGAGAACCGCCCGCGCTTCGCTTCGGGACCCGTAGGTAACAGCCGCGTAGGTCCCGCTCCCGTAGGAATTTAGGCTAAAAAGTAGCCTACTACTCGCTCTCTTCACTCCACCCTGTCTGAGGTGTGTGGAGCCCTCGGGACAGTTAGTACCCTTTGGGGGTGTCTCTCGCGGCCCGTTAAAACGGGCCAGTCCTTGGGTTAGGCCCTAAGGCCCTTGGTTGTCCATCTGTGGTTAACCAATAGGTCAAGTCCGGTGAGTGGTGGCCTTTTTACAGGCCACAGAGTCTTAAACGGGATGGGGTTCATCTTCGCGCCGCCCAGGCGATCGAGCCCCTACCGGGTGAATCCCACTGGTGGGAAGCCCAGCAGGAGCCGATCAGCGTCGGGCGACGACTTACGAAGCCCCAGTATCAGTCAGTGCTAGGCCCGTCCCGCGTAACCAGCAAGTCGCGCGGGAAGGCCCAGCGTCTTCCCGACATTCACCGACAGTCTCCACGCGGCGAGCCATTCGGGGAGGGCATCAAGCGCACGTTGCATCTTGACAATGGCGTGGGTTCTATTCAGCGACGTGGTGATGTACGCCACGTCATCGGCATACAGGGCAAGCGACGCCCCCCCTGCCGCCGGAATGTCGTCGGTGTAGCAGGCGTAGCAGACCGGGGACAGGCAACTCCCTTGCGGGACGCCGGCTGCGATCGGACGCTCGGTGGATTCGGCGTCTTCAACCACTACTCTGAAGCTTCTATTTTCGAGGAAACTGGAGATCATCTTAACGGCACTCCGGGGCGCCGACGGCTGCGAGATCTTGTAGAGAAAGCCGTCGTGCCAAACACGGTCGAACGCCTTTTCCATGTCGAGGAATACTGCACACACGCGTTTTCTCTTATTCAGAGCCGCGGTAACGGTGTGCAACACACTTGACAGTGTAGCCGTGCTGTTCAGCGGCATCAAAAAGTAGCCTTCCACTTCTGTTGGCAGCTAGGCTATTCCACCCCGGATGCTTGCAGTTCCAGTCGCCCGCGCCCACCACCGGTGTCGGCGAGTCCAGCAACTTGCGGACATCAGCCAACAGGATAGTGCCAGCGGGCGGGCGGTACACTGAACACAGCCGGAGCGGGGAGTTCTCGAGGCAGAGCTAAAGTAGCCTATTACATTTGCCTATGACTTAAGTAAATTACATGTAGTATTTGATAGCGTAATTCAGAACTTGCAAATGAATTTTGTTAACGCCATCTATTGGCAACTCCGAAAATAAATATCTAGCAACTAACAAAACATCGATCTTCCCATGGGAATGGGATGTTTTTCCGCGGTAAAAAGTAGCCTACGTCACTCTCCACCCTCCTAACTATCCCCACACACATAAACCTTACCATATAATAGCTTTGTTGCGACGTGAAAGCGTCACAAACAAACAAACAAACAAACAAACACACTTTCACATTTATAATATTAGGAAGGATTTGATAGCGTAATTCAGAACTTTCAAATGAATTTTGTTAACGCCATCTATTGGCAACTCCGAAAATAAATATCTAGCAACTAACAAAACATCGATCTTCCCATGGGAATGGGATGTTTTTCCGCGGTAAAAAGTAGCCTACGTCACTCTCCACCCTCCTAACTATCCCCACACACATAAACCTTACCATATAATAGCTTTGTTGCGACGTGAAAGCGTCACAAACAAACAAACAAACAAACAAACACACTTTCACATTTATAATATTAGTAAGGATATTAAAATTTGTAAAATTACTATATTTTGGTAAACCAAAAAATATCAACCATTTCGAAAGATGTAAAGATTCTAAACATGTTATTTCCAAAGATTTACGGTGTAGTTATGCTAAGTCTATGGTTATTTAAATGCAAAAAATATAGATACCTGGGTACTTAATCATAAACCTAGGTAATTTTAAGTTCTTTTGTTACTTTAGGTATTTTAACTTTAATTTCTATTATCAGATGTTCTTCAGCCCTCCCCTTATCCGGAGGAAACTGGTTTAATTCGGATAAAATATGCCCAATATTTATCATAAAACCAAGCAAAGTACTTACACTCACTATTATCTAAGGACAGTATCTTATATCGCATTAAATTATTGTCTGTTTGTAAAACTAAAAGGCCTGCATTTAAACACATACTTTATAGCACAGACATAAAGTTGTTTTTTGATTAACAGGGCATATCTGGGACATTGGGACTCGTTGACACACGTAATAACAGGACACAATGAGTTATAAATAGGCCACATTAATCAGTAAGGAGGTAGGAGATCGTTGTTTGTCTTTGTTGATGAGTTGGATGAGATGAAACCTTGTGATTTTGACATAACCCTATGATATTTTAAGGATATAAAGTTGCAATAAATTGCCACTGAAAATTATTAAATAGTAGAAAGTAGAATAGTGAAGCGCTCACGGGGTGTCCTACGTGAGCGACGAATACGACGCGACGTTACGCAACACGACGCGATGCTACACGCGACAATGACAACGTCACGTGTTGTCGCAGACTGTCACATACGACGCAAGTAGGGATACCGATGATTTGATCGCTTCCGTCAAAATCGCAACGTCGCGTCGCGTCGTTGTCATCGCTCACGCTCACGTAGGATAGGACACCGCCTCATAGCCTGGCGGCTTGCGTCAATTGTGATCGACAAGGTTAAGCAACTGCAGGCGCGATTGATAATTGACTGCTTTTACAGAATTTCTGGATCGCTTCTGTGCATTAGAAGGCACGTAAAGCCGTCGGTCACGATTGTTATAGATAGGTATGTAGACGCTAAGCCTTGTCGGAGGCCTTCGGCGGCATGAAAACTTCCGATACTGGGTTTGACTACTAACCCCTCCACTAATCCGAATTGGAACAGCGTGGTGGAGTATGATTGAAGCCTAGAGCCTCTTCAATTATTATGCGTGTTACCTCATAACTTTTAGGTAACTAGGTAACTGATTTTGATTATTTTCTATTCGAAAGCTTAAGCTTCACGTTTAGTCCCATACAATTTTTTAGTAGTCTGTATGTATGATAGTTTCTGAGTTATTTTTAAAAATTAAATAACTAGAAAATTATACCTACACTAGTGTGTCTTATGTGTGTATGTTAATTAATATCTAGCATTTACATCAAATTATTAAAGCCTTACTTAAACAGTTTTATACATGCTAATCAAACGTAAACTAGAAAAAATATGTAGAGATTAATTTCGCTCAGTGCCTGATAAATTGTAAGAGCAACAAGTATCAAAAAGCGTTTTTACTCTTGCACACGAATAGGAAACGTTATGGTAAGCATTTATATTATTTTGTACCTAGTCATTGACTGTAACTGTTATATATTTTAATAAAACATGCAAGTGAGGAACTTGTAACATAACAAAATATAGGTGAGTATAGTGAAGCGTCTTATGTGAATACTAAGTGATTAGTCGAGGAGGCGCGATTGTGGACAAATGATCGCTCGTAGCAAAAAAAATCTAGAATGCTTCCATGCTTCAGAGGACATGTAAAACCCTAGGTGCCGATGTTTTCGTCATGTACCATGATAAATGTCTTTATGCCGGAGGCGTTCGAACAGCATAGAACTTTTGGGTTGGCCAATAATTTCATCACTTCACCAATCCATTCCAGTGTTTCACGCACGATGGAGTATGCCATTTTTTTGTTATGTGTGGCAATAAACTTAAGTTTTAGCTGAAGGTTATCTAATTATATCTAATTATAACAGGTGGTAGAGCCTAGAGTTCGCCCGGGGTAGTACCACCGCCCGCCAAGGTACTCAGTACCATTTCTACCGTCATAATAATTGTTTTAAGAGCAATTGTGTACCGGATTGTGTTTCACTTTTTTAGAGGCGACCATCTCAGTCCTCAGGGGTAGCAACGCATCTGTGACCGAATTGGAACAAGACTCATACTAATCATTACTAACTGGACAATTACTAATATTAACTAACGGGACTAACTATCACTAACAGTCCCTGTCCTCACACTTATTAACAAACTAACCAACTAATATTCTAACACCATCTACTAACTGGACTAACCACCCTAGTCCCTAAATTGGGTCTTGTTCTAAGTCTGTCACAATTGCCATGGGCGGCAGCGGAAGGGTGGTGCTGCATGCTCGTTTGCTACCTTAATTCCATTAAAAAAAATTTTGGGGAAATAAGGAATAATAATAAGGTAGAATAAGGTAGAAGTTCAAGTCAGTGTTTTAATTTAGGTAGGTATATTCTACCACGGTATTTACTAACAATAGGTACGTATTTACGAAAAACACCTGAATAAAAACCCCATGACTGCTCGAGGCATTTGCTCTGAATGCCCACCTATGTTAAGTATCTACTTAACAATACGAATTTAGGAACATTGCGCCTATTGTATGCCATACAATGTATGGACAATATTAGAGCCATAGCCCCACAATAGGACGTTTCATTAACAATCACGCTTCAGATAGCATTTCTAACCCTTGTTAATGTATCTGATATTAAGATACGGCTAATCCGCCATAACTTAGGATAACCGTTGGACTGGCTGACCATTGTCCGACGTTTAATTTAAAGAGGGCATGCGCCATAAATTGATTGCCTTAGTCACAGCAAATCACAACAATTTTTGAATTAATTTAACATACACTGAAACCTTAGTTAGATAAAGCCAAACGTTTTAAGAAGAAAATCAGTAATGGATAGCGTTTGGTCAAATATATTGTTATATGAGTTTGTTAGAAAGTTCAGTAGTACACTTCAAAGCGACGCGTAATGATTTCACTAACATCCCTACAAATTTACATTTGCGTATCACAATTTAATACTGAACTGTAATGTTCCCGAAATAAACAACAAAATCCTTTAATTCGGTCTTCGCAAAAGCGTCTATAAACTTGTTTTGGAGTGTCGTAAGATTTTATGCGTGACTCTCTTTATGCAAAGCGTTCTCAAGGGGAGTGTTACAGGTTTTTGGTAACTATTGAATGCTGGTTCTCACTCTCGCTTCCTTATTGGTCCATAAAGGGATTAGCGTAACAATCCAAGTCCGCGATGTGAGATTGCGGTGGCATTGTAATTTGACGGACGTGTTGTTATTACGGTACTTTGGTCTCGGATATCTAATGCTGTCATAATTCGTCACAATTGGACGCGAGCATCGCTAGTGTTAAGGGTAATTTTCGTACTGAAATTGGCAAAGGTAAAGATAAGGTTTTTGTTTATTGTGACTTCGAGCATCCCGATGTTTAGAGGACATTATAATTTGAGTACGGGTAAAAATAAGGTTTTAATAAGTAGCTAATAGGACTAGCTATTCTTAACCCTAAAGTGAGTCTTGTTCTAGGTCGGTCACAGTTGTCATTGGCGGTAGCGGACGGGTGGTGCTGCATGCTTTGTGTGCTACCTTAACTCTATAGAAGAGGCTGCTATGTTTTGTTAACACTTATTATGTGATGATTCTCATAATATTGTAATTGTTTTTGGGCAACTTTTGTCCACTTATTAATGAATATAGAATGGTCTTTCCGAACTTACAAATAAAATGTAAGCCAATCAAAACTGTGTCATTAACAAACAAGACAAATTCCAAAACGCCTGTTCTTTGACATTTTCAATTGCAAAGATTAATCAATTTTCATCTAAACTCTGTATGAATAATGAATCATTAAGGGCCTAGTTAGAAAAATCGTATTAATTAAAGATATTAATGGAAAGTGGCGTGAGCAGCCAACTGTGAAGAGGGGCAATGGTGTGATGGGGGAACTGTACCATCTCAAGTTGTAAAATGATCGCCTGTAATAGGTACCTTTAATTACCTAATGTTTCTGAAACGTGTGAAAGTCTGAAAGTCTCCATGTAATAAAATATCTCCTATGTAAATAGATGCTATCAGATTATAACAATGAAATCGAACTTGGAACATTTTTGTTATTTTTGTACTAGATAGATAAATTAAGTATATTATATTCAATCGACTAAGTGCTTACCTACGAATTTGCAAATCTATGAGAGCATTTTTTTGTTTTAGCTTTCAAAATTTTACAATGGCTATGGATGGAAGGTGGGAAGACGTACAAAGAAATCGTTTTAGAGTGGTGATATATGCGACCATATTATGCGCCGGTGGTCACTTAGCATCAAGTGGCTCGTCTGTTCATTTGTCGGCTATTTACATAAAACAATCTACTTTAAAACAAATACCTGACGAACTAAAACAACAGTCAAAAAAGTAGGAAGTAATTATGAACAAAGTGACAAAAGACAACAATAGACAACCAAAATAAACGACAACTTTGGTCAGTAATTGTCCAAATTGTCCAATTACATAGTAGTTTGTAGAGTGACCAAATACGGTACAGTACACAAAATAAGTTCACTGCTATTTGAACTTGGGAAATGAAGGATAACGTAATGCGTTGCCACATTTGGAGAAGTTAAACTTATTTACCCTACCGTACCTTAATCATATTATATGGAGTATATTTGAGTGACACGTGCCTCGACACGCGGGAGTTGAAGAAAATGATAGCTGTTTAATATGAATATTGTATTATTTGGCCAGGAGGTATTTAAGGTTTTTTCTTAAGTTCCTGATGTAGGTAAATTAATAGTAATAAAAAAACTCTGTTTGTATTGACCCTTTTGAAGGGTTCTCAGGGACGGATGTCTGTCGGAAGAGGGGTCTCAAGGATTAACCCATTTAGTTACTATGAAGCTTTCATTATATCATAAAGTAAACAGAAATAATCGTGTCTTTGTATTTGCAAATTTCCTTCGAGATTAACTTCCACCTGATAGTAAGTTCTAACATGTTGAACGCAACTTATAAAATGTCTATTCACTCTCCTCTTGAAGACTCTCACATCACACGCGAGCGTGTACACTTACTACGACAAAAACACGATTTTCAAATAGGATAAGTATAACATAATATCTATAAAACTAATGCCCAAAATAAAACACTTAAAGAAACAACACTAACCGTGTGCGTGCGTTCAGGGGTAACTTTACCCCCAAACAATTTATTTAGACAATCTTGTTCATTACCAAAAAGCGTTCCCTTGTTATGGGCGTCCATTTTACTTTAGTGTCTCGTAATTGGTGGGTGATTGTGACATGTAAATAATTTGTGATGTGACGTGGCGTGTGACGGCATTCTTCATAATTATTGTATTTAAGTACCTATGCTTCATCGCGTTACTTTTCATTAAAGTAAAATCTGAAGGATTACAATTAAATGACGCTACACCCCCATAGCCCCATGCTACAATTCCCTGTGTCATAGGTGCCATGGACAAGACTAGAACACACCTAGGAAGAGAACGGAAGTTTAAACTCATCATTCAAATTTTCACCTGGCTGGGAGTTGAACCTAGGACTCTTGGAACGGCGAGCCGTGTAAATCATTGCGCCATTCGGGTTGTTAGAGATACCAATTTTAGGGTTGTGGTAGTGTTTCAACTTGCAGGTTAGCAACCACTCTCTTGCTTGCTATCGTGTTCCCGCTGGAGTCTTGAATGCAGATTTCTTTCTTTCATTCTTATTCGATCTTCTTTGCTTTTCAAAAAGAATCATTTAGGGACTGTTAAATTACAAAAATACATTTGGATTGTCATTTCTATTAAGTAGTAGTGTCAGGATAATCATGTGAACTATGTTTAATTTAAAGTACCTAGTTATTAATCCAAAAAAATTTTTTTCATTGATATAATAACATGAGTACCTATCTCTTTGGTTTGGGAATTTATTGTGGATCAAACGAACGCTTAGAAACAGTACATGACGTTAGCGTTTTGTTATACCATAACGATAATATATCACAAACATTAGGTATACCTTATTGCGCATCCCAGTAATCGGCCGAGACGACGCCACCCGCAAACTACTCGTATAAATAAAGCGACAAAATTTATCGGCAGCCATTGCTTCTCTTTACCTATCACAGCAGGACGGTTATGGGGCAAAGTTGAGAAGTCAAGATGTACAACTGGCAAACATATTGAGACATATCCAAGAATGATTGATTCAGCTTTATTGCTTGAAGATAAAGTACAAAATGAAACGGGAGACGAGTAGAATAAGAGCAGAGTTAAAATGGCAGTGATATAATGTGTGCCATTTATAACGTATTGTGTTTTGATTGCGCCCGTCAGTTCGCAGAATAGTTGTAGCCGATGGATGATGCTTGTATGAGAACAGGAAATGGTTATGTCTTGAAATTCGAACCCAAGTTTGAGAATCCAAATGGCTGGATAATATCGTTCGCTCCGTTACCTCAGTTTATTGTCTTTGAGCTTTTGAAGCGTGAAATCTATGGGTTATGGAGACGCAAAATCTCAGATTTTCCGCGATGAATTTATTGAACTGAATTTGGAAGCTGAAAGAATTTATACAGTACCAGTTTAAGATGAGAGTACTGTCATCGGAATAATAAAACTGAAGTAGAAGTTTTCAGATTTTATATTGTGCGAATCCCAGATTGCATTATGAATTCGTAGTGTGAGTCATATCGTGAAAAGGAATAAGGTGCAGTTTTCCTCAATATATATTTTAATCCAGGATAAGATTTCTTTATGTTTGTAAATGTAACCTACCTAACGCACAGCTGATCTAGTCAGGCTAATTTCACAGAAACAAGTATAAATAAACGTTAACACAATTACCCCACACTTTGTTTGCTTGAAAGGTAGATTGGATTACATAGATGTATACGAATGTAATATTGGTAAAACATTTACCAAGAGTGGTGACGGACAAAAAAACAGAGACAATTGCATAATTCATATCTTTCAAATAATTAACAAAAAATGACAATTATTCAATTATAATTCATCTCAAATGACCTAAACGTAATGAGAATTATCATAATGTACCTGCCTGCCGAGTTCTAACTCTACCTCGAGCTGATAACAAACTTTCATCTTATTAACTGGCACTTGTATTAATACAAGTAAATAACCTGACTTTGACAGCCACAAAATTAAAAAAAACCGCGAACAATACATCCAATAAACGAAACGTCGTATTATCGGCCCTCTTATTTGAAATCCGATTCAATTCGTGATATCGGTTGAAATTTGGCAACGGTCTATAGAAATACACCCTTCAGAGCCGAAGCAAGTATCATTTTAGATCAAACACGTGATAATGGTTATAAGAACACCCCTATTATTTGATACAATAAAAGTGAAGTGTCGACATATTCCGCATTCTACTGCGAAACGGCTGTTGAGATGACTGACCAAACTGACGTCCGGAACGCAGTCGAACCTAGTCCTAATTTGTAAGGAGATGAAGATGAATTTTCTGTAACAGCAGCAGAGATTTATGAGCTATTTTAGGGTAACAATGGCGAAGAGTACGTAGATACCACTATAGTACGGTAGGCTGGCAGATACGGACTAATGGTGATTGAGAAAAATATTGCACCCGTACCGTTCCAAATGATTCGTGGTTATAACTTCATGAATATTGAAGATCTGTCTGCGATATTTTTATTTGATTGCGCTTTTAGTGCTTCGCAATGCCTTCTGATAATGAAATCCTGGAATTCAGAGACGTGAAGGGGATTTATATTTTATTTATTATCTATAAACTTTATTGAACGTATAAACAATGGTGATTGTATTGTTGACGAAATTATCGTTAGTTGACCTAACATCAAAATATAAATTTTGTCCATTGGATTTCGGTTTTACATCACAATTTGAGAAAAAGTACAAAGAGTTTATCAATTAACTGAATGCGAACAAGTTACCTATGCACATCTTTGAAAACATTTTAAAAGTCCTTAAGGTTTCCTCCGCATGCTGTTCTTCAACAAAGCATTGTTTTCAGTAGGCAACTTTGCAATGTGGCGCGGGATTCAAATTCGGGTCATTGTGAGAAAAACCGCTTTCAAACTAAACAATACCTACCACTGCCTATAAAGTGCAGCTAGTTAAGATGATATCTGAATTAAAATATGGCATCTGAAGTAAATTATGTGTAAGCCGTGTAAACAATGATATGAACTTCCTCCATCGGTGTTCTCGCAGTGCCTATTAAATATTGGTTCCGTCTTGGACGATAACGCGTCGACGACGCCCTTCTCTTTGCCAATGTCCTTGGATGACGGTGATCGCTCACCATCAGGTGACTCGTCTGCTCGTTTGGCTATAAAAAATGTTAAATATCAGGTTGTGGATGTTAGTGATGTTATTACATACCTAATTTAGTGATGTTATTTATGTTATTCATACCAACCGCGACACAAGGAATCCTTGAGCAAGGGCACCTATTAGTGTGTGAGCATTTTTTTTCTTTTTATAACACACATTATATTTATTAATAAACCGCACACATTCACATCTGTAACCCAACGATTAATCGTTAAAGATTACCCTCGTACCAAGTTATATCAGTCAACTAGCTAAACAAAAGGGGTGAATACATTACCTCCCGTCGCGACCAGCTACCCGTGAACAAAACTGTAATTAATATCGTACAATATACCAAAATATTTTTGACTATGACATACAAAAATATGAAGCTTGAATCCGATTTGAAAATGACAACATAAAGGTTATTTTTCTAATGGGAATAACAATATTTTTATAGTCTTTATAGCTAAATTGATGAAATGATGAAATATAACCTCGCGCTAGGATTCCTTGTTTCACTTGTGTCATGGAAAACACAAATAACACAACACATTAATAATTAACCGACCTGACCCAAGAATATCTGGCTTAAACCTATAAATTTCCCACTGCTGAGCACGGGTCTTTCCTCATCATTGAAGAGTTGAGTTTTCATGCCACTCGAAGTCCTTTGAAATGGTTGTTTCTAGATATATATTATGTAGATAACAACCGAGACGCATGGAAGCACAGAAGCCCTCAATAAACTTTTGCCACTAGAATTCACCCATCCTAGTTGCCTGCTTTTACTAAACTCTATCGAACATTTACCAACTTCCTACATAAGTTTGGTACAGGCGCAAGCAAAATTATCAACCAACCCGGTAGATGTAGTTACCTTATGTAATTAGTTAGTAAGTCTTATAGGCGCTTCGATTGAACAAAATATCTGTTTATCCATGTATTTATCCAAAACTTTAATCAAACTTGTGTCAATTATTGTGACAACTATAAATGTACAATTTCTAAAATAATTTCTCCAACCCCATTCGAAGTGCAATCCAATTAGAAACAAAACCCTCAACTTCACTCCATTTTGAATTAATCGTCCCCAAATTGGTATCTTTTTTCGAAGTCCCGTTCGAAATTTGAGGTATCACTTTTATCTGAATCTGTCGTCGGCAAACATTGCCATATGTATCGACATGAATTCGGACGTGCGTCGAACAGGAGGTTTAGATGATGCAGACTTTATAATCTATCAGATCTTCCTTTTAGTTAGAATTAAAATAAAATACAAAAAATAGAAATAAAAACAATGCAAATAGGTATTTGTAAACTTATATCATTTTTAACAATATTTCAACGTATCACATGTAAAGTTATAAATTCATTAATCTAAGCTTTGAGAAGAAGAGGATACACATAACAAAGAAATAAATTTATTGGAAATAAAACCGTGGAGCCATAGCTTGGGATATTTGTTTAATTTTATCAAATCAAAGGAACTAGACTGTTTAAACATATTTAGCTAAGGAAGGTATCCCGTCAGATAAGGTGTCCCTCCTAGGGAGCTGCCAAGTTCAGATTATGATCAGACTTTTTATAAATGCGAGCGGTGTAAAAAACTTCGTTAGCGTGATTAAAATATATCGACTATACATCATTTCTATTTAATATTTAAAACCGACAGACCTTGTCTAGACTATTGTGAGTCTATAGACGAACCTAACACCAAACAGGGGTGAATATATTACGGAATCCAATTCGAAAATTGTCAGCCCTAATATCTAGTGAGCTTTCGAATCGGCACAATGAAATTACAGCGTGATTATTTCCTATTAGTTATATGATAAACAATAAAATTTATCGTTCAACTTGGATTTTAGTAAATTGATTCAATTTTGTGTCGCATTTATTATGTGCTGTTTTAGTTGAAGTTTTCTTTGTGTATACGTATATTTTCTTAAGATTTGTATGGTATCTAGTAAAGCAAGATTTAAAAGATGCAACGAAAGGATTCTTATGTATTTTTTTTATAATTGTTATAAATTAATTAATTGCAAAAATAAAATCCCACAGTTTTGTTAGTGACAATGACTTATCGAATATCGCCAACTTAGTAAAAACTTATTCAGTCTTGACCTGCCAATTATTTGAATGAAATTTTTAAGTAAACTGTGTCTTATTTCTGGATGTACTAAGTAATACGAGGCTGTGCAGCTTTAATCATTATTGACATTAATTATCATCATTATTAACATTCTAAATACAATAATTGTTACATTATGTTTATCATGTTAATTATGAAAAAGATTGATGTGCTGTTTTGGGATAATTTGGGATAAGATGTCAGTATAACTGATGGCACTCTGTGTCGCATTAATTAAACTATATTTAATCAGATGAGGGTTTGCTTAATTTTTTTCATTAATAGTAGGTACACACGCGTTAAATAGTTATACAAAGGTCGTAATGAAAGAAACATAACTTTAATAAAAAGAACCGATCAATAAAGACAAGTAAATAAATGAGACTCTCAACACAGGTAAAGTAAATTAAATATTTACTAATTAATTGTTAGTAATAGGTCAAATTCCAATAAGACTGTATTACAAGCCTACCAGTTTTTGAATATACAAGAACAAAATCGGTTCACTGGGGTAATATACATGAGAAAATACACTCAAATTGAGTACTTGCTCCTTTTTTTTAAAGTCGGTTAAATAAACACTTGTGCGTTATACCCTTGTATGAGAACCCACAAAGAGAGGGGTTTGGCCTTCGATTCCCGGCCGGGACAGTTTTGTAAAAGAAGTTTATAAGAAGTATCATCGTATTGTCGTGGGAGTTAGTGATGTTTAATTGAGTTGTTCATGCCACTCGTGACAAAAATAGTCGCGTTTCAGGGTTATGAATTAATAAGGATTGTAATTTATTAATCAATATTTTTTCATCGCGTAAACATGCAAAAGAGGGTACAAAATTGTTCACGTATTGAGCTATTATTATATTCGCGAAGAATATTACATACAAGGTATTAAACTAGCCAGTAGTTTAGTACCTACCCTACCTACCTACTAACTTAACACAACTTAATCAATTGAAGTAACCTCAAATTGCTACATAATCGCTTATTACGACAATAATAGGCATGTAATTAACTGACAGCTTATCAAATAATAATGTATAGGTCCTAGCGAATTGTTAATCAAGAGATGTTATCATTTCCTAATTAGTTCGGCGATATAGGTCGCTTAATTGCTCCTAATTAACCAACCTTATCTGCGGACACGCGGCTGTAATGTAAATACTATGTCGTGGAGGGTAGCTGAATATTTTAGTGTATGTATATTTATGACTGATCTACGAGTATGTAGTAGTGTTACAGTTAGCCTAGGTGGTTGAGAATTCGACCTCTTGCTGGAAGGGTCCAGGTTACAATCATTCGGTTCGAGTTATTTCCTTTTCTGTCAGAAGTTGGTAACTAAAAACTGTCAAAAATATCACCCTTTAAAAGCCAACCCTACAGCTGATGCATGCAAAAATATTCGATTTAGGATTCATTATTTTCAACATTACCAATACGAAATAAATGTATTATTTGGACAACCACATCTAATTCGCATCGTTTGTAAGAGATTTAAATCTATTTGTTTCCGTAAAGATTGATTGCTAATGCTGTCGGAATAAATTATTATTCGATCAATCAATACACGTTGTGTATGCTTGTCACAAACTATGAGATTTAAAAAATAACACAATGCATTTTTTCAATTACTTATAACTTTGAATTTGCTTTAATTAACATATAAATTCGTACTTTGTTACGTGGTTTCTTATACATTTGCAAATTCAAAAAGATCTCTGCAATCTGTAACTTTACATGCATCACATTTTAATTTTTTACTACAATCTAGAGTAAACACAGTTACCTAATTGCTCATTATATTACAAGTTATTGCGATTAACATATTCTGTGTTTTGGATTTCATAAGATTTTTTATGCTGAATTGTTAGATATTTATTTTGCTCCATAAAACGTGAAGATCCAGTCCCTCGTCAAGTGGACAAGTAGTACACTCAACGCCAAATTTCGTAGTATGCGGGCGTATTATGTTCCCGCGACTGATCGATCAACTTTATAGTAATTGCGCTCATCTGCATACTAATTCTCTCGCGCCCTAATAACTGGGGCTACGACTGACGTATTTGTACCTATGGATAGTATAGTGTAGGATATAATTTACTTAATTTTTACGCTAATTAAACTTAACATTCTCATTTTTACTACATGTGTCCAAAATACATATCTATATGTTTATATTTTCGATTTCATCAAGTGTAAATTGAAGAATTACGACGAATTATTGAAGTTGTTACGACCTTACGAAAAACTTGGTACAAAAGCTTCACAAATTTGGCATCAGCGTGCATTAACCATGCGAACGACAGCCAAAGGTGCTTAATTTGACAAATATTTTCTCATCACGCTATATACTCATAGATCACACTAGAATTTCTTATGTCGTATCGTAGGCAACATGGACCAAAGACGTACACTTAGACCAAGAATAAATTAAAAATTACTTATCATTAAAATATTGACCTGGCCAGGAATCGAACACACAATCCATTGAAATGAAAGGCACTTCGTCATGATAACCATGTTCATGTTATCGCCTTAAACTTACACATTTAGAATTATTGGCCTTTCTTTCTTGCTTATATATTACATACTTCATCAGTATCAAGAGAGATTCACGCCCATTAGTCAAGAAGACCGTGCATTTCATTCACAGATAAAATTAAATATGCATAGAGGGGTTTGGGGTCAAATTCGCCACGCTCGGTATTAATATCTTGATCCATCAACCGGCGACGGGTTAAGATGAATCAGTGCCAGTCATGAAAGGGTTAAATAAAGTGGTACTCAAAGTTAGTTAATTTTTTATATTTTGTTAGTATTTTTTATGTGGGCAGTTAAATTTTTTATTGTTGTTATTTCATTGAATTATATTGATATACAACAATGTTTTGTAAAAATAGTTTGAATATTTATTTCTTATATTATTATGCCATTTTTTATACACTTAGAATGTATTAAGTAAGTGGGTACATATTATCGATTTTATTAAAAATACCAGTATAAGAAATCAAAAGCCGACTTTTAATTTCTAAAGTACTTGTAAAAACTTTTTTTTATTGTATGTAACTTTGAGAATCGCCATATGTGGTGATGCATGGCGCGACGCTGACAAAGGGTTAACTCAACATTAATTAACGGAATTTGTGCGTCAATTGATCAAAAAGGGGGATTATAATTGTAATTTGATACCTTATCGTGGCTTTGAAAATTCTTAAAAATATTTTTCAGATAATAGTTTTTATTATTAAATCATACGTCGCCTAGAGAAAGTAACATCATGAAAGTTATTATTTTCAGATTTAATAAATTAATGCATTATTTGCAAAAACTATAACAGTTAATATTTTGCATACAAAATTTAAAAACTTAAGAGACTACTTTTTAATACAATACATAAAGATTTAATACAGTATTGCAAATATAATTACCTAACTTGAATATAAATTAAATGTAATTATTATGTCATGTAAACAAAAAAATTAAATTTTAAGCAAGTTAATTGTTTGTTGTACATATCCTCGACGGACAGAAAATATAATTAAATCTTGAATACATTCTCATATCAATAAAACTGACTAAATATATCTGAATTACTGATCAAAACACTCATAAAAATCAACTCAACGAGATCTCAGACTTAATACGAAAACATAAGCAAATAAAAGGCTAACCGAATGATTTGATGGCATGAAATCGAATTCAGTACCCACCCACATAGATTAATGACAGCCCACCAACAATAGAGGTTTTTGTGATCCCTTTCCGATTTAGCAGCAATTAAAAAGTTCTACAAAGCATTGGAAGGGTTAACTTCATTTGCGTATAATTGGTCCTGTTCGCTCGTGGATAAAGCAAATTTTTATATACGATCCGGTTGCGACACGATTACGATTACAGCTCTATGATTTAAATTGGAGTATTCCTAATTTATAAATCACTCTTTTTGTTTTTGTAATCATAAGTTATTACAATGACTAACCGGAAGTATATAAACGGATATTGTAGACAAATACTTTGTGTTTTGTATAGAAAAATTACAGTTTTTATAGTATTAACTGATTATTATTATTACTGTTTAATTACTTCTGCATTTTTGGCTATATACGAGTATGTAATTTAATTTTTATTGTCACTTACTTTTGCGTTTAATTATTTTCAAATATTTTTTACAGAAATTAACTAGTTAATTAGTTAGTTAAATATGTTAATTAACATGTACTTGTATTCTAAATACAAAGTTTTGAAATACAAGTCTTGAAACAAAAATCGTTAGTACTAAAAGTCACGATCTTCACGAATATTAAAACTTCTTCCATTTTTAAATTAATTCGTATTTGGTCCGGAGACATCCATTACAATGAGAGCATTCGGTAATTGATTCAACACGGTCCCAAGATTTAGAATCCTCTCGCGGTTGAGGGTTAAATCTTTGTATCGAATAAAAGGTAATTGTGTTCGAGTCGCTCTCGAATTGTAAAAAATTCTATTAAGACCGAGAGTAAATTTAATTTGGTGTTTTATGCAGTAATTTTTTTTTATTTGCGAGACTTGTCAGTTTATTGATAGAGTAGCCTTATCACTCTAGGTTAAAAAAAATTATTCATTTTTATTTGATGTAATCAACCAAAAACTTATGAGATAATCGTGATTGATAAGATTTTACTTTTTATAATAAAATATTGAAGTATTTTTTGATGTAGACGATCAAAGATTTGATGTCTGATAGTAGGTACCTAATTTCAAATCTGAATAAAAAATATGCACTAGACTCTATTAATTAATATCTTTAAGGATACGTAATTTTAAAACTTATATTTAGGTAACGTACTCGTATATTTGTTTAAATGATTCAAAATCAAAATGATGAATTCAAAAAATTATTTTGAAGTATGCTGATATCATTTAAACATAATGTTATCACACAGAAATTTTTTAAAAACTAATTTTAATATTATCTGCAACTATCGTAATATAAATATTGAATAGAAAAAAAAGACTCCTTCGAGCCGGATTTGAACCAGCGACCTATGGATGACAACTCTATTACCAACTACAGTCCACCGCTCTACCAACTGAGCTATCGAAGGTATGTGTGAGACGGCGAAATTACCAAACAGAATTTCGCTACACTCCAAGTAACATTGTTTTGATCTGTTTTATTTTTATACGCAACACTATCACGCAAATCTACCGCATTTAATAATCTTAAAATTAATGTATTACTGTATGCTATTGCTGCTGTATGCTAACATTGCAAGCTGACCTACGTGATTATTTTTATACATAGGTACTTAACTACTTACATATGGATTTCAATAAATATTAAGAGTAAAATAAGATAGGTAGTGTAGGTACCTGCTCGTGTAAATCTTCTAATCCGTTTAATTGTTACTCACAACATTAAATCCTCTTCCTTTGCTTTTATTACTTATCTGTAGATTCTCGCGTATAACCTGTTCGCCAAGCAGTAACAATTTAGTAGAAACTGGGAAACCTTTCTCCTCATGACATCTCTCCTCTCCTCGCCTCTAAAGCATGTCTCCACTCCACACCTTCACCAGCACGCCAAATGTCACTTGCTCGTAGCGTTTGTTTTAGTAGAGGCATAAAATTTCTTCATATAATTAAATATGTAAGTTGAATTGATATAAAACTATAACGTGTTGCTCTGAAAATCAAGTAATTAAGAAGTGTACAGTTATATAATAATCCTCGGTTTATATCCTATTTACAAGTAATATTTTCTAAATTGTCCTAACATGCTAACATGTAACAAGCTAAATGCGTGCTTGAAATGCGCCCGAAAGAAAAAAATACTCTATTTATTATAAAAAGGCCAGGTCAGTAGGTATACCTATTTTTAACTTCCTATGTGAACATTAAATTTTTTAAATTGTGGACTATCTGTGATTCTAAACGAATGTATTTTAAGTAATAAATTATTCCAAGTGAAAGTATAGTAGGTATATAGGCTGATTTGATTTGATTTGATGTAGCAAAGGGCAAGCAGCCCAGCGGCTTGCATTCGGTCAACTAAGATCAGCAACGCAGAACGGTTAGCAGATGGATGGATGACCTTTTATGCCTAAAATTTCTTGACTAATGCAACCTACTTCTTACTGGAGCACTGTGGTGGAGTATGTTTTAATCCGATATAACAAGAGATCCTTAAACGTATTTGTGTTAAAGCGATGCCATAATAATAGTATGAGTAAACGCGCACCATAAACCTACATGTCATCTGAAACTTCTGAAAGCCATAAACTAGTTCAGGCTGTTACCCAAAAATTCCCCAACAATAACGAACGTTTTGCACAGTAATAGACAGACAACCATTCCAATTTAAACTTCTCCGTCGAAAAATTCAAAACACAGCGAACAGAGGCGCAATCAGCAGCCATGAGATTAGTCGCCCCCGCGAACCCAAATTAAATCCATCGCAGAAAATTGTGACAAACGCCATCCGTCATCCAGACCCCTCATTTGCATGAGAAAAACCGTTGAAGAACAACTATTTATCAAATGGCAGAGGACTTCCGCCCGCCATGACAGGCGCGACGCGCTTCCGTCCGCCATCTTGGGATGAAAATGACGCATCCGGTGTCTGGCTGGATACGACTTGTATTGGAGTAAAAGGAATTTAAAGTGTTATGAATTTTAACATATTATTTTTAATATTTTTTTTTGCGTAAAATGTGCATTGAGTACCTATGATTGATGTATGCGTTGGCATAATAATTTTCTGAAGTATTGAACTTGATTTAACTAATTGATTCGAACTAAGAAAATGTAGGTTCTATGAAAATGCAAAAAGTTTAAAATTATTTATTTATTAATAGGTACATACACATACTTATAATAACATTTTTAGGAACAAGAAGCGTTTCGAAGCAATAATTTTATCGATTTGTTAGTTATCCGGCTTCAAAAAAGATTCTCAAGCAATAGGTATAACTTTTTACTTGGTCCACCATTTTTTTTTATTTGAAACTGCTTCTCCTCTGGTACCATATATAAATTTGAACGACATCTGACGAGTATTTTGTGACTTATCTCTACATGTCGATGTTGAAGTTGGTATTATTTTGAATAAAATATTTGGTTTAAAACATGTAATTAGATGATTAATTACACTACTAACAATCATCACTATGTAATTATTACTGAATTTAATTTTTCTTGGCATCAGCAATATCATTATTATGATGATTGGGCAACGTACGAGTATACTGATGTGTTTGTAATCTACTTACAGCTGTAACTCCGAAATTAAAGGTCAGTTTAGAGATAAAATATTGATAAACTATTGAACTGTATTTTTATCAAGCAACAATTCATAAATATCATAATAATTCTATACATAAATATTTGAAGTCAGTATTTCTTGACTATGCACCATCCAGCCACTTGTAACATGGATTCGTCGATCAGGGCCGATCCATTTAGATAATTTAGTGGTCCGCGGTGAAACAATCATCAGCGTACATTGCGCTGATGCTGTTATCTGATATTGTTATTGACGACGCCATTTTGTTCCCTACCTGTCTCTTTCCTACCTGTTACTTTTGTACCAGTTTCGTTTTGTTTCGTACCTGCTTGTTGTTTGGTTGGTAGGTATGGTAATTTTGGCTTTGGTCACTTACAGTTAATTCTTAATTAAACAGCGTGGGATCTCAGGTTTGATATCCAGGCAGTCATTTATATAACAGACAGGAAAAGTAAAAGATAAAAGTCTGATCTTGGGTTTGATGCCAGGAGCATTTCATCAGATTGATTGATTTGATTTGATTGTTCTAATTTGGTCACAAATGCATTGCTACCTTTGAGGACTAAGAAGATACCTCTAAAAATAATTCATAAGTAATTTTTAACTAACTAATTTAGTATCCATGACAACATAGCTCTGTTGCTATGGAGTATTGCAAACTGTGTAGGTACAATAAGTTCCTAACGGTGAACGTAGACCACCGGCCACCCGCATATATCGCCAGTCATTGAAATAAACATCTGTCCAGTGTTTTCTATTACCGCTACACGGTACGTGCCAATATAATTATGCAAACCCTCATGTCTAAGCAATCCTGCTTGCGTTGCTTTACTTTCATAAGCACGTGTTGCAAAATGGAAGAACTATGACAGGTTGTTCTGAGACTGGTATCCTCTATCAAACAGATTCTTAATATGTGACATGGGTAGCCGGTGAGCAGTTAATGAATAATAAAATGAGTATAAATAAGTACGATTGATGTAGTTAAGAATACCTTGCTAGCCTTAAAATATCGTTGTCATAGATCTGATGGCTCATAGTTATGGATTTTCGTGGCTTTATACTTATTGTTATTTTCAATATTAAGTGTCCACTTACAATCAACATGCTCGTCTTCTCATGTTGTATCAACAAAAACAGATGCCAATCGTAAGAGTAGAATCATTAATTTCACAATTTCTGCATAACAATTAACGCCCTTAGTTTTTGCTACGTGTTAATTACGAAAGGTGTGGTCAATGGGGCGGTAAAGGTTAAGCAGATGTTTGCACCGGTAACGCGTGACACCAGACCTTTTTTAATTGTTCCGTGATGTGACCGTCATACTTAACACCGCTACCACCACTTCATATTGAGTTTCATTATGCTCTGGAATTCTATTTAGAGTGTACCCATATTGATCTGGATTAATAAATCATTTTACCGTTTGCTATCTTTTCACACAAGATCCGCTGAAGTATGTACATTAATTTAAATGTATAATTTAAGGACGTGGTTTTTTTTTAAAAACCACCTAAGGGGCGAAAAGGTAGATGTGTAGGTATAAAATTCAACATAGTTTTATACTTATATCTTTGCCTAATTAATAACTAGATGAGAATTGGAATATACATAGTTATAGGATATCTACCTACTTTATAACGGGTAAAAGTTTCCTTTGGGATAAGTTGAACTGCATTCATTTGTGGTTTTATGAATTCCACGCAGGTAATGTCGCGGGAAAAAACTGTGTGTAGGTACGTACAAAAATATTTATGTGTATGTACAAAAATATTTATGTGTATGTATGTATATTAAATATTTCATTTACTTCCCAACGAATACAGTACAAGAGTATGTTTGCAAAAAACACAATACATGAAATTAGTCCACCGCATAGTAAATTCCAACGTTGCAAAGTTATTTTGTTCTAAACTACCTAGAAAAATTGTAAACGGCAGCTCATCCCTTCCTGTATAAAAAATAATCCATTAATTGCAAATTTCAATCTTAATCCCCCAAAATAAAGTTCAATTTCGATTTGACTAAATTATAATAAATGTTCATAGTTTCATGTCCAACGTTCATTCAAGTTCTAGACAACACCTGTCCAAATAAATAAATGTATTTGAAAACAGACCTTATTGATTGGAACGTTTGGTGCAATTTCGTGTACTTTTAAAAATGTAGGGTGACCAGGTGTACGCAAGATTCACGGTTGGTAAAGCACTGGTGCATATTGTTACGCTATGACTCATGTCTTAAAGGTCAGACGCGTGGATCTTTTTTGTGGTCATTCGAAAACGTTACTTTTTTTTGCAAAAATACGGTTTTTATTATATACTATATGTATCGGTCACAATAAAAGTGAATGAGTAAAGGCGTCGTGTTTATGTAGGTGAGTATAATATTAATAGACGCAAAATGAAGATAAAGATGAATTATAATTATTATTAACCTAGGCATCTTTTTTATAAATTCATCATTTGTAGTTGGAGTAAATGACATTAATATAGTTAGTATTACTTGAATAATGAAAATCACGGCTTTCTGAATAGTTTTTTACTTTTTTGCTTATTATATTACAACTGTTTTGAAAAAATGGCTTTTAATTAATTTCTTTTTTTTAATTTTTTGTCTCAATAATCTTTGAACTTCAATTCTAAATTAAAATAAACTGATAAACAAATATTTTAAAACACCTTCAAATATATTTTATACATAAAGACATCCTACCTGCAAGCGATGGCATAAAAATTAAATTATTTTAAACATTTGACATTTTTCGCTTGGGAGAACATAATTAAAATTTCAGCTAACGAATAGAATACCACGACGTTTGCTCTGAATATAAATGATTCATTAATCAAAATACTCTCACGTTTTTAATTATCTAACTGGTCACTCAACAATTCACCCTCATGCCTGTGTCCGACCCATTAAGACTCAAAACATTGTTCCGGACTACACAATCCTATCTCATCTTTTTAAATCCTATATACTTAACAGCAACAAGATAAGCATCTAACTCGAATATAACAAAACATTCACAATCCTAAATGCTGTAAGTTAAAATCTTCTCTAAGTTAAATGCCAGTAGAATTTAAAATGCACTGCAATTATAATTCATAACACATTTAAACAGACTTTAAGTTTAACACAATAAGGCACAATATTCATCCAGGCTGATATTCAAAAGCATATTGCTGCGCTGCTTTGAGCACCAGTAAGTCTTCTCAAAAATGATCTCCACAATGAGCGAGAGCAGGGGTGTTCAATAAGCAAATATAAACTTTAATTCACAGTAAATAAGGTGAATTAGAATATATTGGGGGCGGAGGTCAAATTTATTTGTAAGGTCCGGCCAAACAAAGTGAAGCAAGTCAATACGTTAATTTGCATGATAAAAGAAATGTTTAAAATATGCGGCGGGCACACGCGGCCTTAATTGCACGAAACTGGTGGCTATC
Source organism: Hesperia comma (assembly GCA_905404135.1). Taxonomy (NCBI): domain Eukaryota; kingdom Metazoa; phylum Arthropoda; class Insecta; order Lepidoptera; family Hesperiidae; genus Hesperia; species Hesperia comma. The sequence continues at coordinate 12,046,605 of FR990034.1, forward strand.
AATTGCGAAATAGGAAAAAACTGTCCACTCCATTGGACAGTACGTGAATGAGTTTCAGGAATTTTTAAACAGGAAAACTGTGGAGCCGATCTTTTGTTTTGTTTACAAGTGGTTTCGGTTTTATGTTTAGGTTTACACATAAAGTCGTATAAAGTCTAAAGTTGTGTACTTTTATGTAGATGGTAGCAGGTATTGCGGGGATGTAAAGGTAAGTACCAACTGACCTTTTTTAATCATGAAAAATCCCTTTTGATTACACTTACCTATTCTTCTTAAACTTTCCAACTTTATTTCTTTAAATCAAGATTATAATAATAAAATACGACGAATAAAATTAACGCTAGCAAATATTAAATTTTACAATTATGTTCTTGTTGTTAGAATTCACGTCATGTACGGATTGTGATTTAACCAAAATCCCAATATGTAATTAAAGCAATCACGTCATGTAATAACATGACCAAAGCACGGACATAGTAATGAGCGACTCCACGACATTCACTTCCGTCAATAAAGGGGTGTATTCGTCCATCGCTTTTGTCCTACTCAAATGACCCCAAATAGTAATCATCTATTCACTGCCCACTCTTTCCCAGAGCGAATAAACGGGGATATACGGGCACTTTGATTTGCGACTTGAATGTGATCATCATTTTGAATTACCCGCAATTAAGCAAGATATTCAAATTGCATGACGATATTTGTCCGCTTGTCCTCTCATTAGATGGTATCCGTAATGGTTGTAATTTGGGCATTGGTATGATATAGCGTTTGAATTTGGAAGTTGTTATTTGAATTAATGATAGCAGTACGAAAGCTATACTTTACTTCTTCTTATACTTTTTTACGGTTATTGCCTGCGTTGCACATATTTTCTATTTAAAATCATATTCCTGAAAATAGTATGAATGGAACCTGGTTACTCCGCAGACTTTAAGATTGACATGCAAGTTCTATCAACCTAGGACAAGGTAATTATTGTTTGAAATATGGTTGCCACACATTTTTCACCCAGATACGACTAATTCGACGATTGTCACTTCGAGCTATCGAGTGACTTCAACTTAATGGCACGAGTCTCTCCCCATGACTCAGGTGGCCTAGACCATATAATATTCCACGTTGATCCAGTACGGATCGGCGGAGAAGTTACTGGCAAACTTAAGTATCGAAAGTTTTCATGCCTCCCGAAGGCCTTCGATAATTTTTTTTTTATGGAATTAAGATAGCAAACGAGCATGCAGCACCACCTTCCGCTGCCGCCCATGACAACTGTGACCGACCCAGAACTAGACTCAATGAGTCTCGTTCTAATTCGGTCACAGATGCGTTGCTATCCCTGAGGACTGAGATGGTCGCCTCTAGAAAAGTGTAACCGGCTCCAACTTCTATAATTATATTGATAACAACCGGCACCCATGGCTTAACATAACATGCTGTTTGAAGACTCATTATCTGTTTAAACACTTTTTGATATAGTAGAATATATCTTTGTGTTATGGTTATGTATTATTATCTTTCGTTATTAACCGTTATCGTTACCACAAAAGTCGCTTCTCTCAATATAGGTACATACCACTGGTACCATTTGGCGTTTTACGATTAATATAGAATGGACAATAATAGTACAGATTAATAAACCTTAGGTCCCTCGGAAGCGATCGTAAACCTTTTACGAGCGATGCATCGCGCATTCGTAAAAATACTTCGGAAGCGCGGGAAGCGTGACGTCATTATTCCCGTTGACGTTTATTGGCGGAGTTCTTCCGTTCCGAATGTTCGCGTTTTATACGTTTATCGATAGTCGTTATATCAAGAGATGTGTTTCAATAAACGTTAATTGAAACACAGTAGTTTCAGATATGTTTGTACGTGGAACTTATTACTTTACATTTACTATATCTGTATAACTATTACAAGTTCATATTTTATAGTACGATATGGTTAAATGTTTTATTTAAGTTTTTTTTAATCTTGTGTAAGTTGACCCTTGATTACGATCCCAACTGAAGTTAAATGACAAAACAGCCTTTAGTAGCTCCAATAGGAGGCGAATAGAATAGGAGGCGGAGTTCTTAACCACTAGGCTATCACCGCTACACCACTAGGCTATCACCGCTACATGTTATTGTACATGTTGTTATTTCACTTGTTATTTCAGACGAATATAATATCATAAATACAACATTTTTGAACAGTTCTGTAATTCATCTTATATTTTTGTAATAAAAAAATGAGTAGTTGATGAACATTGAAACAATCCGTGCATTTTCATATTTTCCGAAACACAAAAACATCAAATAATTCCCGGCTCAAAATCCTCAATTACAATCTCCCTACGATTTGCGTCATAACATCTCCCGATCTCGTGTCCCCGACAATAACTGTCCGGCTAACCGTTGCCGGCCGCGTATTTACGAGTGCGCGTCTGACGCTTTATGATTATGTCCCGATGTTGATTGAATGGTCATGGTCACCCTACTGTAAGAGGTTTGGGCATAGATTAAATAGGTTTGTATTTATCTGTTCAGAGGTTCATGATTTATTTTCGATTTTTTTTTGTTGGATGCAACCCATTAATCGCCATCTTCCCACTAAGAATTCCTCATTATTGACGAAGCCTAGAGCATACTCCACCATGCTGCTCCAGTGCGGATTGGTGGAGCGGTTAGCGGCCAACCCAGTATCGGAAGTTTTCATGAATAAAAAACAGATTCCTACGGAAGATATAACTGAGTGTCTGACTTATAGACAACGAACAGCGAAAACTATTGAAAGATTTTTTTTTAATTTGGCCTGTCTGTTTCTTGGGAAGTGTAGGGTAGCACTAAGAGAGTATTTTTGAAAATTTTCCCCTAAAGGGATTTAAATAAGATGTTCTGTATTATACTTACTCTTTGGTTTTGGTATTGTGGACAGTTAACTGTGATGGTTCGTTGTCTGTTTATGACAATAATGGTAATGATGACACGTAATTACTTCACTACATTATCCTTATATGTTGCAACATGAAGACTGGCTCCAAGCAATTAATAGTTTACTACCGTTGTTAGTTAACTCCGTCGATCTCTTACTTCGACGGAATCCGTGGCACTATGAGCTATGAGTTCTTCGAGCGGGCAACACGATATTTTATGAAAAACACTGGTGAATCCCACAACATACGTTTTCACCTTTATCTATCTACCTATAGATATAAAACTCTAAATGATCATAATTATAATTTTTTGCACACTAATTACAGAAACGGCTGAACGGCTTTTTATGGGATTTTCATAGTGAAATAGAGGAGGCTGTGGAGCAACATATCGCCTACTTTGGGACTAATATGGGAACTTCTATGCAAGAACGAAGTCTCATATGTACAACTAATAGATACAACATATTATATTATAACAAACGAAAAATACCTTAAAGCAGTGGAGACTCCATTTTCCGACGCGAAAACACGTCCACCGAGTATGACGGAGTGCATAGCCAATTCCTTAGTCTAATATCTTTCTTTTTCTGCTTCCACAAGGAAATGTATGCGACGACTAAGAAATACAACTATCGCTTAAACAAATGTGCTAAAAAGACAAACGTTCTGTTGGTTCTGCCCCGGGGACGTATGATAATAGCATCGCTCCCTACCACGTGTCAATTATATTTCAACTCGATGCCATTCGAGTTCGAGATGTGACGTCAATTAATGTCTATCAATGTATTTTTCAGTTTTCAGATGTGTGAAAGGGTATTTTTTGTACTGTTAGTGTTTCGAGTAGTTATTTTATGAACTTTAAATCTAAAAAATTAAACATATACAGACTTTAGTTACTGTTATTGATTTCATATGTCAAAGTACATATTATAATGATAAATGAACAAAGTGAATGCAAATTATTTAAATTCTTATATAATTATATTCAAATATGTAGTCATCCATAGAGAAAATAATCTAAATAACTAAATCTTTTATTTTAGGATTTATAAGTACTATATAAGTGCAAAAAAGAAACTAAAATCAATTGATAATTATAAAAAATTCATCAATGAAACCTACTAAGATTAAGAAACATAATTATATTTTTGATTGATAAGACTAGGAAAAATGAAAGGGCGTAGATTTTTATATAACGCAGGTAATACTTCAGTGACCTGATTATGACGTTGGTGCTTTCAAAGTCATTAATATCTCGATAGTAAAACCATGTCTCTCCTCACTGCATTCGTAGTAACGCCTGTTCCATTCGGCCGAGGCGTCTCTGGAGAATATTTAGAGAATAAACTTCATGCATCCTCCGCTACTTTATGTTTTGAATCCGCTGCAGTTCTGCAAGTTCCTTAATATCTCGGATAGGTACAAATGGAAATAAGCGCAAATGCACTTTGTAAGCTGTAACTGTCTTGCGTACACGGATAGCGTCTAGGTGACGTTGTTTTGTAGGGAATAGCTGTTAATCTCGTTAGAAGTTTTACGTTCTTAGGAGAGTTGCTATTTAACGTGTGGGAATTTGTGCAATTTATAGAGCTACGGTAAAAGAGGTCTCAAAGGAAGTCTTTTTCGCAAATAGTTATTGGGTCATGTATGTGCAAAGATATAATAATTTACTAGATACACAATGCCTATTTTAAAAGATTCCAATGACTATTTAAAAAAGGGCCTAAATTTTGATTTGGGTGCTATTTTTAAAGGCGATAAGATAAAGCAATATACCTATCAAAGAATAATTATTTTAATCTTATTTAAAGCAAAAGGTCACTCACTCATTATGAAATATCAGAAACGGCTTGACGAGTTACTGGAGACTGCTTACAACGTATTTTGTCATAAGTATTCAGCCTGTTCGCGCCATTAAGGCGTATATTCAAATCTACCCTTATCCAATATAATATATCCAATATAAACACGACGGTTAAATTATATCGTCGCGTTGTAAAGCTTCGGACACACCTGGGCGACCAAAGCGACTGCGAAGCGGGAGCGTCTGCCGCGCGGCGGACGCTACCCATACTTTATCTATGGCGCTTTGCACACCTACGCGACCACAACGCGGGACGGCCGCGTCGACAGAGCGGGACGCACGCGTCTAGTGGTTAGACGTGTTTATGTGCAAGAAAGCCTTTGTTATTACTAATTATTTCGTTTACGATGACAACAACAGACGAAAATACAGAGCAATTTATAGAAACGGTGAGAGGATTTCCTGTCTTATATGATTTGAAAAACAGAGACTATAAGAATTTACGAAAAAAGGATAAAATATGGGATTCAATTGGTCCGGAATTTCAAATGGATGGTAAGTAAATAATAGTTAATACCGGATTAAGACGAGCAGCTTTAGTGACTGTCAATTAGCAAATGAAGTTCGCGGTTCGCGCCGCAGTCGCGTAGGTGTGCACGTTAAGTTTCGCGTTGAAGACGCTCCCGCATCGCGTCCCGCTTCCCGCGTTACTGACGCTCAGGTTTGGCCGAACCTTAACTAGTCAGATTCTGGCTAGCAGAACATCCGCTAACTTTCTGAGCCCAACCGCGCCGCTGTTCTTCTACTGTTGTGGATATTATTCCTGTGGATTACTTAAACCGCTTGTCTGCTATATCGAAGGTCGTGTGTGTGTGTGTGTGTGTGTGTGTGTTTGTGTTAAATTCAGTTTAGATTAACAACGAGCAGGGACCGTACCTAAGTCGCGTGAAGAGGTCATCAAGCATACACACCACGAATACTGCTTGGTTAGCGTTCGGTACTAAAGCGGTACTGCCGCGCCAACACTACCAGGACCTAATGGCTAATGGGGTAAAAGAGGTAGTGAAAGTTTCTTTCAAAATCAGTTAAAGATACACACGGGTCAGACAGCTACAAAACCACCACTGCCACCAGTGGGGAAACTATAAAATTAACATTTTTATTACAAGTTCATGTTTGACAACTACCCCACCTGATAGTGGTGAAGTCTTAAACAATAAAATTAACATCTCGTAAACCCAATTAGTTGTATGAAATTTAAATCTTGCAAAGCCGCTTTGCTCAACCGACTGGTAATTAATTCCTATTAATTAAAACAAAGTTTGTTCTAAGCTGTCTTGAAGCGTTAAGCCTTTCTAAATGTGAAACTGATCAAAGGCAAAATTATCGGGAACGATACGTCTTATTCTGTTATGCAAAGGGTTAGGTATTCCTTTATATTATGTATAATGTAGCTTCAAATTGGAAAGTTATAATATTTTTTGTATGAATCTTAAAAGTTGAAGATGAAAAGAAATTTAAATAATACTACATAATCATTCCATATAATATATTCTCTGTTTCAAGGGTGCTATGGATAACACACAGAGACAAACAAGAACACGTCCAAATTGAGAATAGATATTAAAATACAAAATTGAAAGTTTCGTCTCATTGAAAATTAAACCTAGGACCGTTCAAACGCCGGATATGGCTACTACGACGTATTGGTCGTACGTACCATAAAATAGTATTGAATTATTTTTTCTATACTTACATATAAATACAACTGAAGGGTTTGTCTGTGATTCCAAACTAACTTTGCCTTTCACTAAATTGCAATAAATCATACAGTGAAGTTATTCCTTACTCTAATATATTGTTTTTGTGCTAAATATCTCGTGTTCTTAACTCTAGTACAAATCCATTCCATTTCACACACATTAGAAATTCACAAAGCTTACCTATGTCAGAACCCATACCAGTTTGTACCTTTGCGAGTTCAATACTATTTACGGACCACAAAATAACCTTATTCCTTTCTGTAATACTACAGTTTTACATTGCTTCCAATACATTACGTGTTTGATTTGCTATCAAATTTTGTTCGTTACTGAAAACTAGAATTGGATCGTCAGTGTTGTAGATTTTCGTCATGATGTAGGTACGTTGCGTTCCCTATAGCCTTTTCATTGGAGCCAGCATTTTGAAGTGTCAGGGGCGGCGAGGCGTCAAACCCAATCTCGCTTTGCACAACACTTGTGGTCCTTTGTTAGATTTGGCCTTTTCGATGACGTCATTGAAGTGTTTTGTTGTGGACAAAGGTCAGTTAGATTTTGATCTAGTGATTTGGCGTGGAAAATTGAGTACGGTTATGTGGAGTGGAAAACCTTGCAATACAGTTATGAAAAATATGGTTATTTTATAATGGTCAGGCCTAGTTGGTAGTTGCCCTACCCGCGAAGCGATTTCACGTGTATTGAGTGAATGAGTAATTATTTCTTCGCATTTCTACTTATCATTCTAATAAATTTCTGTTTACTCAATATGATCATACCACAGAATAAACGCGCAAACCTTACTAATACTAAATATCCGAAGAGAAAGCCATGACTATAAGCAGGTGCCAGCAAAGTTTTCACTCAATTAATCAACAGAAGTCGGCATTAATCCGAAACTAATTAAAACACGCATGCTCCATGCGCTGTCCAAGGGCCGGGATTCAGATCCCCCGGGAGTAAATCCCTATCAAAATAATTACTCCAAGAAGGGATTATCTACAACCCTTTGGCGTCAATTAATTTGATGCGATTTTTGATTTTGAGTCGCTTAATTGCCGAGTTCGTTAACAATGTTCCAATTGCTGTGTTTTGGGTATGTTCGGTCGCTTGAAATGATTTTTTGGTTAGGGGATATCATTCGTTGACGCGCTGGGTTTAGATGAGAAGCTGCAATTTTACTCGTATGGAGCGATACGAAAGCGTTGTTTAAAACTTCTACCTATAGTAGGTATGTTTTATACAAATTCAAAATAATTTGTTCTATTAACACCATCATCATCATCATCTCAACCCATAATGGCCCACTATTTAGCACAGGTCTTTCCTAGGAATGAGAAGGCTAAGGCCATAGTCCACCACGCTGGCCTAATGCGGATTGGCGGACTTCACATATCTTTGAGTTTTGCGAACTCTCCAGCATGCAGGTTTCCTAACAATTTTTTCCTTCACCGTTTGGAGTAACTGACATTTAAATGTTTTAATTAATAGTTATGTTTTATCTTTATTATTAGTTGTTTAGTCCAACATTTTATTTTTATTTTTCAGTTCTATGTTCACTGGCAATCTATAAACCTAAGCGCTCTATCGAATAGTTACAAACCACTGTCGACTTTTTGTAACAGGTAAGTATCAAACTTTTAGCTTGACAGTAATTTCTAGTATCCTCAAATGCTAGTGGATATTTGAGACACAGCATTGAATTTCAATATACCTTCATATCCTTCAGAAACAACCAACACTCTAGACCTCTTGATACATAACAGTCTAAAGCTTCGCGGCCATGCTGTGCGGACGAACCTACATCGCAAATATTACTGAATGATGAAAGAAAAACTAGTAAAAACCTTTTATTTTTCGTTGGAATTATTTTATTTCATCATACCAATTGCTTCGCCATGTTAAATATCTACTTATTTCTTTCAACAAAATAAAAATAAATCGGAAATGTGGAGTTAAACTACGTAGTATTTGAATCAATAACGATATGTAGAGGTAAAGGGCAATATTTCCTTTAGTACAAATAAATATCTCCAGCGCTTACTTTTAGAATCATTTATGAAAAGTTTTTGTTGTTTTTGATTTGTTAACCGACTTCAAAAAAGAAGGAGGTTCTCAATTCGACCGTATATATGCTTTTTGTATCATCAAACTAATACAAAATGAGGCATTGACTTATACCTCAGCCGCCGACATGTTCTGACGCCTTAAAAAAGGAGCTATTTGCAACAGTGACTATTTACTGTTAAGTGGCCAGTCTCCGTTAGTCAATTATTCTAAAAGGAAATATTCATAACATAATTATATTTACTGAAAAATTTATGCTAGTATCAATATCTTCTGAACCCTAAGTATTGCATGAAGCAACACAATAATAGCACTTTAGCGATACGGGTGCGACACGATCAAAATGGTAACGCTTCCTTTTTTATGCAAATTCAAATGTCGGGCACAGACGCCACTTACAGGAAGTGGCATTGATTCAGGATATGGGAATATGGGAAGTTTGGTCCAACGTGCTTTGAATATGATTGGAAGGGAGAAGAGCTGAAAGACATGGAGTCTGTGCGGTCAAGAATACTTATTCATGATGCTATTTTGTAATGTGTAGAAACATGGACTGAATAAAGTAGTTTTGGTTCTTCATTTATATTTGATAGGAATCAACTATTGCAAATCTTTGTTTTATTGACTACCTCATAGCATTGCTTGAAAAGCGAGGTTTCCAGGGTTCGATTCTCGACTGGTGTAGACTTTTATGTGTCAGATAAATGTTTATTCTCGCTGTCGTGAGTGTTAGTAATGTGTTATTGATGTTGATGCTTTACGGGTATTATTATTATTGGGGATATAAATGTGAATTCATTTATTTAAACTTTATTTGATTAATAAAGTGATCATGATGATGATCATCATTGATGTGATCGTTTTTATTCAAGTCTTTGTACGCTGATGATCACTTACCGTTAAGGTACGTATTATGTATCCCAGGTATTATAGAAGATCAGGCTTGATGGTGATTTACTTGATGGTAAGGGCCCGCTAAATCACCCTCTATCTTGAGTCAGACGCCAAAGAACTAGTCGCGACCCTACTATGGTCTTGAGTCAGTACTTTCTTTTCTTCTTTTTCTGTATTTCTTTCTTCTTTGTTGCTCCATTTTTTCTTCTTTGGTCGGTTCAGAATCAGTGATATCTTTAGCAACTCGCCAGATCGTTTACCAGCTGTAAAAAACAACAGACAAGCTTTTTAAATAATAAACATTAACGCACCACTCCCAAACATTTTTCTATCAAGCACCACTTTACCTCGATACACTCCCCTCAAGTTTAACGTATGCAAATTTTCAATAAACAAGTCACTTCTGTGTAGATCGCCCGCATTCTCGAACACTCTTGAACCGTTCAAAGTTGAATCTTAAGAGGCACGTGGAATAGACAATGAAATATTGCTCAAGACTGTTTATTGAGGGCTCTTTGTTAGATTTAGAGTTAAAAAGTTTCGGTTTATTACGCTTAACTGATGATTCTAAAAGTCCTCGTGAAATTCGGCGATTCAAATTGATTATATTGTAAGATTAAAATAACATTATTGATTGATGTTATTTTTTATGGAATTAAGATAGTGACCGATCATGTAGCAACTGTGACCGACACAGAACTTTACTCCAATAGAGACTAGGATTGTGAGTCTAGTTAGCAAAGGGTGATATTAGGAATGTAATTTTGTCTCGTTAGTTGTTGTTTCAATGAAACTTGAAAAGCTTCAAATACTTTAACTTTTCAACATTTTTTTAAATACAATCATCAAAGAATCATCTTATAAATACGCCAATACAATATGATAACAAATAGATTGTTTCAGTAATAACCAGACATAACTGGAGATATCCACTTACAGTATCACAGCAATTTGCTACAAAAATACTGTGATATTTTCGCAACAGGATATCGGATACAAACAGGGAAAATTAAAGGAAAACACGTAGATGTTGAGACAATTGTGTTGAGAACAATTTCTTATAGTGTATTTGAGTAACACTTGTATTATTCTTACGAGTATCATAATGGTTTTGTCAATCAGAACCACAAACATCTTGATTTAAAGCATAATACATACCTAGTACCATTCCTACCACGTAATAATTTTTAGAAACAATTTTATTCTGTTCCGGTCATTTGTAGGTATGGCTTGATTGTTTATGGCCCACTGCCGAGTACCTACGGGTGTCCTCATAATTTAGGCCTAGGAGTATACTCCACCGTGTTGCTGCCGTAAGGTAAGACGAAGAGGTTATAACAATCGGTAGTGACCGTTAACTGGCCTTTGAAATGGCCGCAAAGATTACAACCGCAATCTAACGAGTTAACTTGCCTTCCGAAGCACGGAAACGTTCAAGATTATTTTTTCAATAATGGTCATCTCTACCACTGCTCACTTCACTAGCTTTGGCTCGATTGATACTAGGATTGATTTAGCCGTAATAATTTGTAATGTAAATCTTCTTTCTTGGTCGACAAGACGTAATTAATACTTTTCATGTTACTAATGCTTCTGAATTACGGTCTTAACACTAGATGACGCGACTACTTGTCTACCTATTGATATAAAAAGGGGTAGCCATTAAGGAAATTCAATTTGCAGCATAAAGCAAAGCCATGAAATTTAAAAAGGGTGCGCCAACTCCGAAGAATTCGCTTTACACCCTATCGACATATTGTCGATATGTAACGCACAAAGGAATCGACATTAATTTGACGTACCATTAAAAATATTGCTTTTAAAAATCACCAAGGAACTATCTCAAGCGGAAGATACGGCCGGGTGTCAGATCTACAAATGACGTCATAAAATGACGATTTATGATCAACCGACGCAACCCTAATGAATTAATTAAAATTCAAAATTTGCATAATTTTACCTATTGATTGATCGACGTCGTAAAAATAAATCGGTTGACGTTTTTCTCAAAAGATTAAATGGCGCAGCGGTCGTTTTTGTAAGCAGAGATGACACGCGTGTTCATAGAAAAATATGTAAATGAGTGTAAACATTAATTTGCACGGTTGATTTGTTAATATACGATCCATATTAGCATAATCATGGTGGCGTTTACAAATAAAAAATAGTGAATTTAACTGCTAATGATCGCAGTGATGACGTTTACTAGTTCTTTGATGTATCGGTAGTAAAACTTAAACGGTTGCACATTCAATCCGTTATGACTATATTTGCGCTGATTCTTTGCATCTGCGGTTCTAAATTCTAATAAAATTTAATAGCTACGATTAATTTTAATCTTAATCGTAAAATAAAAATTACGATTCACAAATTAATTTAAATCCTCAGTTTTTTTTAACGCTTTCATTCCTAACGTTATTTCTTTCCCACGGAGACATTAAAAACTTTCAAAGGGTTGTTTTAAAGTGACATTTTCAAAATCTCGTCACGATTTGTCACGGTTGGTACTGCACTTTTCAATTGCGTCAAATAAGAGTGACAGTTGAGATGTATAACGAATTGAAACTCGTGCGAAATTTTGATATTGACACTGATATAGAAGAAGCATGGTGTGACGGATTGTATAAATTAATTATAGGCCTTTTATATTATGAAAAGAGTTAAATGTCATTGTATTTGTACTCGCAATTCTACATTGCTCCCAAGAATGCTCATTTCATACTTGAGGCTATACGTAATCGTTATTAACAAGATCACTAAATATCATATCAACTTCACGTTAAGAAAATTTTATATTTTTGCAGATGAAGAAGTTAATTCTATATACCCCGATTTTTGAAAATCGAATTTTGCAGTCCTAAGAATCTATCCAGACTTCTCACACGATAGTGTGTGTTTTGAGTTTGTGTGTGACTGCTTAACCGAATGAAACGCAGTAATGTCTATAATCATGGTGACGTTCTGCCCATCTCTGGTTTTCTTCAAGATATAGCAGCCATAACTCATAAAGCTAAGTCATAATTGTTCAAAGCAATTAGATACTAAACTATAAACCCGTCGTTGCTCGTAAAAACATGTTCTTTGCCATCGCCAGGGAGATGTTAATGGTAAGAAAGGGTTTATCGCTCTTTTGTAAGATAATGAAAATGGGTTACGAGATCGTTTTAGCTCGCGACGGTGTCTTGTTTATTATTCAAAATGTTTTAATGCGCGATGTGTTTTGATAACATTATAGGTTTGGCTAATTGATTTGCTTTCTGACAAAACTACAAAGCTTCCGTGGTGATAAATATTACAGTTTGTTATTAATTTACCCTAAGCTTGTTTTACTCACAAGGATTTGTATAATCGAGGGGAAAAAAACCATTTTACCCACAAGTAAACAAGGAGTAATAATATGTTCAGCTTTCATGTTTCCTCATGGGTAAAGTTTTTTTCTTTTCACCACTTTCCTAATATAACACCACCACCTATATAACGTAGTGTGCTAGTAGGTAATCTTAAATGTACCAATTTTCCGTCAAAATTTCGCGTATTTCCTGATTTTCTCATTTCCCTGCACCATTTCTATATGACATTATTTTTAGACCAAATAAAACTAATTGCATTACACTCTTAATGATAATTACATGCCACTGTTTGATAAAAAATTTATTTTCTCATAATACAAAAATACTAAATTATCACACGCCTTTGAAATCTCCCTGATTGGCGGGGAAAAAAACTCTAAAATGTGAAGGTTCAAATTATAAGTCGAAAGAGTAATTAGGGGCAACTGTGTAATTTAAACAAAGTTGATTGGAGTAAAGCAGCGATAGCCGAGTGGTTTTTGGACTTAAAACTTAAATTCGGGGACTCAGATTCAAAGCCAGCATGCACCTCTAATTTTAGAAAAAAAAATATGCGTAAGTATTATAATTTATTTATTACTTCCGAAATAACATTAGCATTAGAGATTCAGCTTTACCTATACTATCACTAAGGAGGCCTAGAGCATAATTTCTCCAGTGCGGATTGGTGAAGAGGCAAGTGATTAATCCAAGGGCCAAAGTTTTTAGGCCACTTAAAGACCTTTATCTATTAATTATAATGTATCGATATTCCTGAACATATAGACAACTATACAACGCATCATGTCTAATCCCTCGATTACAAATACACACGCCAAATAGTTGACATTACCTCTGACCACACGACAGGCAAATTGAATTAGTCAGCTATTCTTTGACCAAATAACCGTAGATGAGAACATTCCCGGGTTATGTACGTGCACATTGTGTGCAAATTGCCGTTAGTGCTACATAAAGGTTTATTTTATTGGTTTAATGCAATTAGTGTTTCAGCGGAGAGTGCTGCTGTTCAATGTTTGCACTGTGATCAGCATTGTTATTTGACGAAAACAGTGAATTTCACTCATGTATTTCACTCTTTTCGTGGTCATTTTGTTGACTTATTCTACAGCCATTTAGCAATCATGCGAAAACACATTTATTTTAATAGTTTTTGGGCTTCAGATGTAATTTTAATCTGTAATTATAATTTCATTTATTTTTCTTTATTATTTAGCGGTGCAAAGATTGTAGTCCCCTGACTATTTCATTGGGTTGCAAACATCGCGTAAATACGAATTAACGCGGCCAGATGCGGTTACTTGTGGGACGTAACTCCTTTTTATTTTGTTTTATTGCCAGGAAACAAACGATCCTCTGTTTCTGGGACAGAAATAAGGATTATTAGGGAGTTTACGTGTTTCCTGACAGGTATAATTTAGTTTTCCGTATTGCGGAATCCTTTGACATGATTTTTATCATTTTTTTCAATGCACGTAAAACAAACAAAAATAAATCGGACTTCTTGAGACAATTATAAGATCATGCTTGGGCCAAAAGGCGTGGAGCATCAATGAAAAATGTAGGAAAGATGGGAAAATATGTATTTGATACGTAAAAAACAACGGCGGGCCCACTAATGCTTTATAAAGACTGATCAAATCTAAATAAAGTTGTGTCTTCAAATTCAAATCTCTTTATCCTGTAGCGTGCTATTGACCAATAAATCGTGCGTCATAAATATAACGTCCGAGAGATGACATGACGTCACACGTGCGTGACGTTATCGTAAAATTTTACGATAACGTGGACCACGATGGTAGACCGCTTCCGCGACCGAGGGTTGTTGAATGTACAGAACACTGCTTTTACTTCGACGTCTATAAAGCTTGTTTATTTTGTGGTAGTATTGTCTATTTGGTATTTAGGTATTTACAGGGTTAAGTAGAAGAGTCACAATGGCATTTCAATCTTGATTGTTTATGATATTGCCGCATTTTCTGTTTATTCTTATCTGCTTGTTATATAACAGTTGTTTAATTAGGAATTATTGTAAATAAACTTTGTTATGTGAGTATGGGTAATATTTTTCAATCTGAAATAATGAATAACTATTACATTTGATTATAATACTTTCGTTTTTATAACACAAATTAAGCAACAACTGATTTGGGTTTAGGTATAGAATAAAAGAAAGAACCATATAAATTAGTCACTAATTCAAAACAAATGTTTTACCCTGCACTCCGTTAAATCTGATACGAATTCCTGTCGAAATGATTACCGCAAAGAAAAAATCCCCCACAATAAATAACTTGTATGAAAGACGTTATCACAAAAAACTACTCAACAGTTATTTGTCCAATAACTCCGGGAGCTTTCACAGAAAAAAGTGTGTTAACAAACAACAGGGATGGGCAGTGCGAGTCGACTTATCAAGGACGATGTTCCGTATGTATTTTTTTGGTTTAAATTAAATAGTCTCTTTTTTATTACTGTAATTAATGTCCAAAAAGACTGATACAATAATATAATGGTTTTAAGAACGCGACAAAGGAACACACATTTATAAATATCTTCTACATTAGACTGTGTTTCTACCCTATGTACACTACATAGGGTAATAATCATAAACATGTTTTAATTTTATTGTTAAATATAAAAATGGATTGGAAAAAATACAAGTCAAGTTTTTAAAACACGATTTATAAATGTATTATATTTAATTAGGTACATATATTATTATATTTATGTTATAAACACATAATTTTTCTTCTGATACACGTAGAGAACCCTAAAAAGATTTATCCTTGAAACCACGGTGAGTTCTTTAGAGGCAACGCTTTAGTTCCGCCACAATCGAAACGGAGAAGGTAAATATAAAACCCAATAAAACTATATGGCCTAATCTCTATCCAATATTTTCTTAGAGTTCCGATGATTTTCCTCCTAGGTTGCGACTGCTTGAGCGTCATATGGATACGCATCTTTGTACCACACATTTTTTGGCCGTATACTTGGGTAAACCTACTTTATAGAAATAAATTTGAAGGTCGACTCATGCAATAGGATGATAGTCAATTGGGATTCAGCCGGACCAAGCAAAAATTTTAACTAAATTATCCTATACGATGACTATAACCTCATAAGTCTCGGGTTCGTTTCCCGGCCAAGGCAGACATTTATGTGACAGATAAATGTTTAATCCGGTCATATGTGTTACTTAAGGTAGCCATTGACGATACGTCCATTTGAAATGCTTCTAAATGGAAGATTTCCATATGGAAGTACCTCCATAGGAAATCTTTAATTTAGAAGCATTCCAAACAGACAGACGTATCGTCAATGGCTTCCAAAATTTCAAAGATTTACTTAAGAAGGTACTTCCATATGGAAATGTTCCATTTAGAAGCATTCCAAATGGACGTATCGTCAATGGCTACCTTTATGTGTTATTTTTTGTTATCTATACCTACTACCTGCGTCACAGGAATCATATTTTAGTCAAAGCCCGCCCATAAATAAACAGTGACAAATGAAATTCAGACAAGCGAAAAGTGACAGACAGACCTCCCTTTTCACTAGCGCCTCTAGCGGAAAATTCACACGCGGTTACCCTCATTGCATGGCATACAAATGCTGGCGTTCCGCCGATGTGACCAAGGAGATTGATGGCGTTATCTAGAAATGTCCTTAATAATTTTTTTTGACATGCTAAATAGAACTGTTAGTAGGTAATAAATTTGGTTTTGGCGAAGAGTGGCAATTCCGTATGCTCGGCGACTCAACTATAGTGCGGGGATGATTATGTGTAAGCGTTTATTTTCAAAACCAAGATTAACGATAAGACATGTCCATATTACCCTATCCGGAGCTTCCACTCAAACGTTTCCACCTTGTGCTTTTATCGCAAGAGCGTTATTGTTACACTGCTCTTATCGCGAATTATTTAAGAGAAGCTCGGTTCACTATGAAATAAACACTCGGGGCTAAGATAAAAATGCGGAAAACGTCTCTTTGTGATGAGCACCCATTGGCCGTGCTGAGATGTTGTTAGTCACTTTTGATTTGATTTTATTCGGTACCTAACTTGTTTTTATTTTGGGAAATCTTTTTTAATAGCCACACTCGAAAAAAAAATTGGGGATGCTCCTATAAAAGAATAGAAATTTTAATCAGTTGGTCCGAAAAAATCATAATTATATTAATTACATTTATTTTCTTTTTTGTGTATATTTCGGATCGTGATTATGCTGTACCAATCCTGTGTTTCAAAAATAATTTTTATTTAATCAACTTTAACCAACTTAAGGTAACAAACAAAATCAACAAACAAGAAAAGACGTGAGAATCGAAACCAGAATCCGATGTAATAATTTAATTGTTGTTAACCCATTGACAGTGCTACAATAGTCTATTCTCACAAAGATTTACGTGATCCAATGATCGGATTACACTGACCATTGGTCAGCGGTACAATGGGCTGCAAGACGCAGGACGATCGCTTCATTTGGCGACTAATTCGCCGTCAATAGCTGTTTGTCATGGGATAGGGTTGTACTGGCTCGACAACCTCAATTGTGTATTAACACTGGTTTATTCTGTTTGATTCCAATATTCTGTATATAAATTTCTTCAGTTACTGAGTGACTGACAGACAACGTACAGCTGAAACTAGTTAACACAAGCTATTTGGCATATTTCTTGGGTGGTGTAGGGGAGCACTAAGAGAAGAGTTTTAAATATCGCCCCCCCCCCTAAAGGGAAAAAATGGCACCTATAACAGCACATGAAAGACTAAGGACCTACGCAGACCGTCAGCGCACATTATTCGCTTAGATTCCGCGGCATTCCAGAGCCTTGTCACGGCATGCCGCGGCACGACAAAGCACGCCTCGGCAGCTCCTGCTGCCCGATACACTTTAAGTTTTTAGCGCGCGTCCTTGGCATACTGTTGCCTACCGCAGTATGCTACGGCATCCTGCCGCAGGAGCCCGCGGCGCGTCGTTCAATGCCATGCAGTGAAATCCCTTTCGATGCCACGGCATCATTTTGAAGCACAGCAATTTGTGTTTTATTTCTATATCAATACGTCAGATTGTCCATTAGTAAAAATTTAAATCCCTTGCCATGCCGTCCCCGTCTGCGTAGGCCCATAGACTTTAACGTCACACTAGAATTTCTTGTATCGTGGTTGCGTTGACATACACAAGACCAAGACCAAGAACAGAAATTAAAAGTCATCGTTCAAATGTCCATCTTGCTGGGAATCGAACCCAGGCCAATTCAAACTGCAGTCCGGCAATGCATACGTCACCGCTAATACAATCCATTCGCATCTCAGCTAATATTGGTCTGACCACCGGTCAATAATTGGATTTGCACCGATTCGGTCGCCCAATAACTAAATTACTGGACATGAGAACGGAGGATTGGACCTATTCTCATAGATTCGGATTCACTTTGCCTGAGTTGGCTTAAACCTCAATTATGCTGATTGTATTGTATTAACACCTAATAGTATCTAAGCCTGTACCTGTACCTAAGATAATACATAGTAATAGTAATAGTAATAATCTTTATTTCAAGCAACAGGGCTCATTTTACAATAACATACAATCAAATAATTCATTCAAAAATAATAATAATAATAATACTAATTCAATTAATTAAAAATCTTACTACTTACAATTAAAATGAAATTAAATATAAAATAATAATAAAACATTAAACAACCATTCCTAATTTAAAACAAAATTAAAAATTTGCATATTAAAATTTTAAACTTACAAATTCAAAAGTAAAATCTTCTTATCTATATATGTATATCTTCTATATATAGATAAGATATCTTCTATATATTTCTTATGTATATATATCTTATCTATATATAGTGATGACTTGTATAGTGCAATTGTAACAATGCCGTACCGTGCTATAAGTGTCTTGAGTTCGATTTCCAATGGTATTTTTTGAATGATAGACTCCCGAATCGGGGATTCTGGTTCAAATTCTATCCTCACAACACATGTCTATGGGAGGTGCTAATCTTCTACGGTCATTTATTTTGTCCACTCATTTTTCAGCCAAGAATTGTAGACACAGAAGAGTCATCAATGAGTCTACACATAGTTGATGTGAACTCTATAGGTATTATTTTTTGGATATCAAAAACCCTATTTACAGAAATCGGCTACTTATACTATCTTCCCCATTATCAGACCTTATAGATACTATGGATGTTTTTTAATAAAAAGAACTGAACACGTTTAATCCCCGGGCAGTCGTAAATGTTTACGAGCAAGACTCGGTGTGGTGCGAACGCGTCCTTATGACGCCTAGGACAGTGTCAACTAAGGTTCGGTTTGAGGTATACTGGGGGAATTGTTGGGAATAACAAACCATATAAGTAAAAATATTCTACATGTAGCGAAATTGGTAGAATGATCCTTCGAGCCTGTGTTGGAGTTTC
Organism: Hesperia comma; assembly: GCA_905404135.1. Classification (NCBI taxonomy): domain Eukaryota; kingdom Metazoa; phylum Arthropoda; class Insecta; order Lepidoptera; family Hesperiidae; genus Hesperia; species Hesperia comma. The sequence continues at coordinate 12,065,848 of FR990034.1, forward strand.
GTAACCAATTAAAAAAAACTATGAGAAGTTTGAAAAAAAGTGCTATTGGGTTGCAAATATTTTGTATGGTTTTTGAAGCCGTTTTTTTTCAAAACAATAAAAAAGTAGGAAAATGAGGTATTATTTAAATTAATAATAACCACATCATTTTACATTATAAGGTAAAATAATAATAAATATTTAACATTACGACGACCGGATGACGACCCGGATGGCGCAATGGTTAACATGGTTAGGATCGCCATTCCGAGGGTCCTGGGTTCGATACCCAGCGAGGCGGCAATTTGAATGATGAGTTTGAATTTCCGTTCTCGGTCTGGGTGTATGTCCTTGTCTTGTGTGTTGTCCATGGAACCCACGACACAGGGAATCCTAGTGTGGGGCTATGAGTGTGAAGCGTTATTTATTATTTATTTATTATTATTTATTATAAGATAAAATTGTCATTCAATGTTGCCTGCTTAAAGCGCTCATTTAGTTAAAATATTTTTCATGTGAACATTGCACTTAAACAAAATTATGTTGTTGAAATTCCAACAAATAGGTAGTACCTACTCTGATTTTTTTTTCTTTAGGGCTTTGGTCTGGATATCACGTCTCCTATTGTACCCTAAGCCTCGGTTCACTCCCCGTTTCGTCTTCAATATCGCCACTTATTGTATTCTGTATTATTTACCCACTTTTACGATCGTATCTCTCATATTTTTGAGTGAGTCCAAACTACTTAAATTTTTACGTCCCATTTTCCACGTCAATACTGTTTATTGGTATTTATTTGTGGATGTAAAAGATTGCTTTTGTCCTTTAATTGGATTGTACAGTTGACATTATATTTGATTCTTGACGGGTTAAAAATGAAAATGATTCATTTCGCAAATTGAAGATAATTATGACAAATACTTGAAGGTTTATTTTTTAGAATTAGGCATTCCCTGTTGACGCAATAGACGCTGTGTTTAAAATGTTTAATACCTATTTCTGTCAATTATAGTAACATGAATCCTTATCGAAACTAAGTTTAAAATCACACGAGAAACGTTATTGTATTATCATCACACTATTTATCAAGTACAGTCGCCCTCTACGACTTTACAATTGTGAGTCATTGGGTTATGTTTTGACAAACCATTAGGTTCGATATTTGAAAAGATTTGACAGTTACAATCAATCGATGGAGTGGTATTGACAGTTGCATTTTACAGTTGATGTCATCTTTATGGTGTTTAATGGTATTTAATGGAGAAGTTTCGAACATAATGATTGTAGATGTGTTTTTATATTGATAATTTTCAAGGGTATTATCTTGTTGAAATAGTAATATCGTGCCGTCAAGTATAAAAAAATAGTAATTTGGTATTGTTACGATGAATACTCAGTATTTACTAATATTTAGTTGGATAGTTATTAGTATAAGTCAATTTCTTTGGTATTTAACATGTTCTCATTAAAAATAATAAATATATGTGAAAAAATAATAATAAATAGATCACCAAAAGTCTGCTCACCCACATCTGAATTGAATTTAAATATTCAATTTACATAATCATGACAAAAATTGGCCTATTATTCAATTACCGACCAACATGACATACCCAAACTAGTTCAGAACAAATTAAGCTGTAATGAAAATGATGCACAAACAGATAAATACCCACATCACGTCCAAAACGTCATGTAAACGTCATATTAGTTACGATGTAACGATTGTCCTGCCAATTAATTAATTTTAATTACTTAACCCTTTCGTGTTAAAGGGCTAGTGTAAAATTATCTGACAATCTGGTTGGTGACAAATTATAATTCCAACTAATACATTTATTACAAATTGTAATTCCTTGTAATACGTTATATTTATTACAGCTTATGAGTCTAATTGGCACAGATCGTAAATATGATTAAAATAGTTATTAATTTAATTTGGAACTGCTTACTTTGTTTTATTTTGGTTTTTAAACTCATATAATTGAATAAATTCCTGGTACAAAACTTTATATTACAAAGTACCATTTTATATTACAAATCACCTGCTTAAGCAAGTTAAGAATACAATTTTCTGATATTATCTAAATGATAAAGAGTGGAACATTTTATCCATTCGGCACGTTTGTTATCGTTAAGCCTCGTCGGAGGCCTTTGGCTAGAATATGTTCCAGCCCATCTAAAATAAGGTTTATTTATCCTTAAGTGACTGCATGATGAATTAAAGATTACCTTTAGCTATTGCACAATAATTAAAAAGTTAATTTAACTCGGTCAGTTTGATTTATGCCCACAAAAGTGCATTGATAGCCATTGTTAACACCAAAATGAGGTGTGACGGAAGTTCGGCGCTCAAATGACCCCAGAAATTCACGGACAATGTATTTTTAAGAACGCTTCAAAGTGTAAATGTCATAAAATTCGTTCCAGGGTTCTAACGAGGGGTCAATTTTGAGGGCTATTTGGATGAATGAATGAACTTTATGTTGACCTTCTCAAGATGTAATTGCTTTTTCTTCAAAGATTGATGTTGTCGAAATTTTTATTTTCTATAACATGGGACTTATTAAGACTAAATATGTACCTATGTGAACAGTAGGTATAGATAGCTTTTCACCTAACACATTTAACTTTCGATCTCATTAGATATTAAAAGGTGACATTTTATTTGGTTTTTAAAGGGTAACAGTGCCATACCAAATTTCTTAAATGTTAAGTTATTTAAGATTAAATTACAACTAGTTAGTGCAAGACTGTATAATTGCTCCAGATATCCAGTTCTTATTTTATTAGATACTATAATTGATCTATAGCTACAACAATAATATAATACTTAGATTATAATTACATTTATTCCTGCTTCAGTGATAGTATGAAGTGCAAGAAAGCAACAATATTCCCACAAAATTCAAAGGTATCAAATTCAAAATGACTGGGGCGTAGCCGTAATAAATTAAGTTTAGCTTTCGAATTTATCTATTAAACTAGTCATTATTATATGAATTAACTCAACCGTAATCTTCTTACCACAAACAATCAGAAAGAAAAAAAAAATAAGCAAACAATCAATCAAAAATACAATGACAATCAAAAATAAAAAAGAATGTTACGTGACAATTGGAAGAAAGATAAATGCGATTTCGATGTTATTATTGAAATAGAAAGGGGTTAAGTCAGATGCAATGACGCTAATGTGTTTAACACTCCACTGCTCGGGTTGAGGGGAAACTGAAAAAAGATAAAACATTTTTTTGCGTAAATCGAATTTTGACGCAAGGATATTAGTAGAAATTGGAGTGACCGAAGGGAAACAAAATTATTGAGTGCGGAACCGTTAAAGTGTTTATCGGATTACTGAGACGAATGGGTTTTCTGTAAGTGTATTACGTTTGCGCCGTTTGCTAGAATTTTTCTATTTTAGCGTGTAACTTAAAAAAAATATTCATATTGAATAATACGGCGATAGCAGTATTTTTATATCCCTGACAATGTAATCAATCGATGCCCTCTTTTCTCAATTGATTTTTGTCTGATAATTTATTAGTTTTTTCTCGTGTATTGAATATTTGTGTTTTCTGAATAGTGTTTTAATAAAAAAAATCTTTAAATAACAACGTCTATGATATTAAAATAAATTCACTGCTATACTTAGATGTTATACACAATCTTAATATATCATTATTTTTATGCTTGTGTCTTTTAATTATCGTACGGATTTATTATTCACTTTTTTATTTTTAACGTAGTGATTTAATGACGATGTCAAGATCAAAAAGATGGCATTTTATTCAAATATTATTTTTTTAATTTAAAATTTGAAAATAACTACATACATAATATATACAAAATGCATTAAATATAATCCTTATGCCGTTGTGTTAAGGTATGTTTAAAAGTTTAAGCTATATTCAAATATTTATCTAACGCAAGTGGGTGGTACTGCGATAAATTTTGAATCCATTAGTCGTTGTATGCAAGTACACATGTTCGGGGTCATGATCACACTCCATTTAACATTATGAGGTTTAAATTCGGTGAATTGTTACCTTTACGATTCGAAACAGTACCCTCCCTCTTCAGTAATTGAATTTTTAAAAACATTCCTCAGTTATGCCACTTGTAACAAATTTTCAACTTATAAAAAGTAAATGCCAATAGTAAATGCCAATGAAGTAGCTGACAGTGAACACAGTACACATAATACTATTTTTTCTTTAGTGACAACATATTTTTTGCACAAAATGCAAAAGATTTGTCTCTAATATGGCTATACACGAGATTGCCATAACCTTAAGACAATGTATAAAGTTCATTTTTTATCATCATCGACAACATTAAAGGCGTTCACGTGCTGTGGATCAAAGAGAAAGCGGATAATCTGCTTATGACTAGCGTAGACATTGCTCATCAAAATAAATAAAAATATTTCATGAAATATTTCATAAGCAAGATCAGACTGAAGCAGAAAGCAAAAAAGTTTACTATTTGGGATTAAATTGGGTGGTATAGAGTAGGTACAACTTCGAATATAAAAACCAGGTGTCGAAATCTTGTTTGCTGCTCAGCAATGTAAGTGCAATATCACAAAAAGTTATCCGTAATTTACAATATCCAAATTAAAAATGAAATTAGATTTCAGTAGTTTATTGCCTTCAATTAAACTCATCGCTTTCCCACTGGATCGAAAAATTTACATATTTTTGTTTATAGCGTACTACACGAGTCCAAGAGCATAAAAATCGTATTCCGTTTTACATAATAATATTTCACGTCAATATGTCGTTGCGTCTTGTTGACGTTAATTCGCCGGAACTAATCGTAAAGTTTTACGATAACGTCTATTGACTTCCGGATGCGCACGGAAAGGGTTGATTTAACGTATTTACTTGCTTAGAAAGGGGAGGTGAAGTTTTCATGTTTGGATATGTGTTTTCAATGAAGTACGATGTTAAGATTGTCGAATAATACTTATTGGGTGATTGAAAAAGAAAATATTGCATACCAGATTTCCCTATTTAAAATCATAAAATGACATGAAATTTTTGTGAATCATAAACCCATAAAATAAAACTGTAAGTATTTAAAGGAGATGTTTCTTTTTGGGCGGGGTCTTTGTAAATACTTATAATGTAAAGTTATTTTTTGTATAGATAAAAAACCCTAAGATTATCCTTATCAGCTTAGCAATTCGTGAACCTCTAATAAATTTATCGTTTTAGAATATTTTCTTCTCTAAAACTAAGTTAAATGCGTCTGATACTAACAAAGTAAACGTATTAATATATTTATTTACTTTTTAAGTTAGCAATAAAACTATTTTATGTTACTAGTGTAGCAATAGTACATCAAGATCACAAAAGATGGCGGTAATGTATACGGAAGCATGGTAGTAAAGTTTTATACTACCGGTTGCAAGAGAAGGGTTAACTCACGTACGTCCTGTGTTTGTACATAGACATAATTGCAATAAAGCAGTGATGCTCTATAAAACTTTTATTTAATAAGATTTGTTGCTGGTAAATAAATTTAACACGCATATTTACGACATACTCTACTCCAACATAGCCTAGGTTATAGAATCTAGAATTAGTTCCGATAAACAGCCCTTTCATTGCCTTATTATTTACAATAGGAAACAGTCAAGCACTTTTGGGTGATTACTACACTATAACAATAACTACCTACATTGAACACAGCCTAGGATATAAAGCCTAATATTAGTTTCGCCAAACAGCCCTTTCATTTCCTTATTAATTACAATAGGAACTAGTTCGGATACGCTCTAAGTCTGACCACCCCACTCGGATATGTACGATATTGGAGATAACTTCACACAGAAATTGACCTGAGCTTATGTTCCGTAGGTATCTGGAATTAAATTGGCTAGATGTGCCAAGTAATTATGGGTATTGGTTTTAGGATAGACGTGTAGCAAGTTTGCAAGTTGGTTTGAAAATTTGCACATTTGTTTCTCTTTACAATATCCGATCATGGTTTTCTGATATCGCAATAAATTAAACACTTAAAATTATTTTTCTTAATACTAAAGTAAATTACCGATCAGTTTGAAAACAGATACAGCTATTTTGATCTATACTTAAAACTCTAAACCAAAGAGGTTGCAATAGTTAGCTACATTGACATTAATGTCGTTTACCACTTCAAGGCGTAATTGTTATTATTTACTATTATGTTATATTGGTTTGCAAATAAACAAATATCAAGTAACATAATTACATATTACAATATCCACAAACAAAGGCTTAGTTTTAAAGAAAATATGTTTTGCAGGAGGAATTGATATTCAGGTGTAAAAAAATCCTTTTACCATTTCTTCATACATAAAGACGTCCAAAGTAGGAACAAAAATTACCATAATCTCAATTGAAGATTTACAAACGTTGTCTCTTCCAGCAAATATAGCTCTTCAGAAAGAGAGATTTGCATGGACGTCAGTTCAGGATTAGTATCGCAGATCAGAGTAGGCCTGGGGGCTTCCGTTTGCGTTACACACTAATAAGGCAGGTCTGTCTGTTTGTTAAGCTATCCCTTGCTTGTAGCTGTGCGTGAAGTAATGAGAATTAATTTTGAGTATGTTTGTAGTAATGAAGATTACAACAGCTCATGAATTTTTTATTCCTCTAAGAAAAGTTTTCAATTCTAGTAACTTTTCAATTCATTATTTAAATCAATCACTTTTTCGCAGGTATTAAAATGAAGCTTTAATATTTTTCAAGGAGAACATAATTATTAAAAAATATATTTAATATAACTTAAAATAGCACCATTAAATTCTTCGCAAATTTGAAGTTATCTAATTTAAATTATTTTATTGTGTCTGGTTTTAAACTCGTTTTTACTCTTATGGATAGCCAAAATATTCCTATATATTATACTTATACCTATAAATATTCTAATATTTTGCATGACAAAATCTGAGTTTTAAATATTGCACTAGTCACTTTACCATAATTACAATGGGTACATAAGTACTTCAAATGTCAAATTATTCACATCTATTCAACATCGGTTGTCACGCTCAACCCGTAAACAGTCAAGTTGGTCTAGTCTGTCCTCAAAGACAATATTATTTTGTTGAGGACGCGCCCTTCCCTCTCGACGTGCCCTCAAACGTATAGGGCCCAACACGTGTCTAATAATACGTGGGAAATAGTATTGAAATACGATAATTTGTGAATACTTGAAACGACGTGTGAATCTTTCGAAAGACGTTTGATGATGTCATTTGAGTGAAAATATAATCGATTTTGAATAGGAGGGTTGGGACTTAACCTATAGTTGTTTTTTGTTATATCAAATTAATATGGCCGGCCCATATACCAACTTGTGCTTGGTTGACAATAAATTTATGCTACCGGCAATGCATCACTGACTGCTTCCACAATAAGTTTTACGTACGAAAGTTTTTACTTTGGAATGAATTCCATGATGGCAATTTTAGTTATATTATAAAATTAAATTTAATATACTCAATCTTCTTAATTTTAATGACATATTAAAATAATAATTGCAATAAGAATCCACATTTATAGTATTGCGAAGGATAAGTTTATTGATATGAATAGGTACAGCTTTATATCGACTCTCTAATCGAGGTAACCTCCCAAACATCCTTAATGAATACGTGCTCAATTCCCTTGTTAACGTCCACTACACCAAATCTGGACAATACGATACCAATAATCTCGCTCCCTATTGATTATAATTGACATATTTCATACTTCAGCGGCAATTTGTCGAATATTTTCTGAATGGCCACGTGGCTGCTGTGTTTGTTTTGATGTCCAGGGGCCTCGCCGACCATAGACGCTCGTTAGAGGGTTATCGGCTCTTTTGTTAGTTAGCGGTCAGTAGGTATAATTGTTATCGATGCAGTAAAATATTTTTAGTCAATTTAGTTGCTTTGTTTTCATTAGGTTTCATCAATCATCGGATAAGCTGGCCTTAGCTTAAGCTAACTTAAGTTAGCTGGAATTTGACTTGTCATGTTTTAGCTGGCCTTAGAGGCTAGGACTGTCTATCTTTTTTCTCTACTATAACGTAGTTCTTTGGTAATACATAGCTGGGTATATGAGCGATTGTGACAATTTACCATTAAGCGAAGCGCCTCTTCGTCTATCGTACGAGTATATCAGTATCTACTTAAAACCATATATTATGGCTTTTTCGATCCGTTATTTGTAATCCCAGCAGATAAAAGTACTACATATCTTAAGTTTAGGTTGTAGGTTAGGTTATTTGATTTGATGTCCTATTTATGAAGGAAGTGTATGTTGTTATTTGTAACCATGTGTTTATAATGTGTATTAATATGGTTCCAGGCAGATTTTATCTACCTATGCGTAAGTGAAGTTAGGTGAGCTAATTTATTTTTTCTTTTAATTAGTATATTAAGGTGGCCTTAGAATAATCTAACAAGAATCATACCTTCTGCTACCGCCCGTGATTATCTACTGTAACCGACTTAGAACAAAAATAGACTGCAGTTAGTAGGAACATACACCACACAAATCAAATATTCAAAACCAACCGATTTAGACAAGCTTACGCGCTAATTCAATCCAAATAAATAATTCAAACCCTCAATTGAACTAATTCACGTCGATTTCACTTTATTTGTAACTTGGCTGTTCTGTAGCACGGCACGCGATCGCCGCGAGCTATATCAAACAAAGCTACAACAATAACAGTTTATTGTTAATAATAATTGAATAAAACATTTAACGTTACGTGGGATTTTTAAGCGAAGACTCGGACATGTTTTGAAAATTGCTGCTGCAATGCTGTTGTAAGATTCATCGAATGTTTCAAGATTTTTACTGCAACCTGCTGCAATTTTTAATGGAATGACTTACCTTGGACGCTATAAAATGAAAAGTGTAAGATTTCTGCATGTGCTATTGTCTGAACGCAGTCATATGTAGATGTGCGCGTCAATGAGGTGTCAGTTCAGGTAAGTCAGCGGTCAAGTGACACCAAAATTATAACGTATAACAAAATAACATTATTATTTATTATTACTACAAATATATTGTGTGAATGTCAAGTTGTTCATTGTTTCTCTATTACTCACGGGAGAGTAAGTAATGTGGGACGTAGCCCGCGGCACGGGAGGCGCAGTTTGCGGAAACTGTTTGCACACTGTTTTTCGTGGCTTGGTGTACATGTAAAAATATACTGGAGCAAAAATAATACTGTTATTTTATTACAATTTCATGGACTGCTGATTTGTTTGTAAAATGTTGTTGTGGATAAATTGTGCGGCATTTAAATGTTTGTGCACGGAAACGTTTACCTATGAATTTTTAAACTTTATTGTGACTCTCAAATTAATGTAAGTCAGTACAATGTTTTACTAAAAATTACTTATACCTCCGCATTAGGATTTGATGTGTCGCGGGGGCATGGGCAAAACTTACTAAATATTACACATCAGTAACACCCTTGTTTAAAGGATATACTGATTGATTCCCAGCTTACCTCTTACATAAATATCTGCCCTACCTTCCTTGCCCTGCCTTCTACCATAGCACTAAATAAAGTAGCATGGTGGAGTATGTTCTAGGTCTCTTTACTTATAAGGAGAGACCCTTGTTCAGTAGTTGGCCATTAATGGGTTGAGGCCAATAAAAACATTAGGTATTTAAAACTCACCAATTCTCACCCAAACACCCTCATAAATTGTGAGTCAATTTGTATATTAGCAATACAATAATAGCCTTAGGATATGCTTTAACAAATAATTGTAGTGTCTATAAAGGGACCAACTGTGAATTGCCGAAATTCCGCCCCCTGCCAGGACAACACGTGATCCGTCGTGTGGATTATTGTAAGGCTTAATAAGGTAATTTAACTAAACTAAAAAAGATATAATTAAAAAAATAATAGCTTTGTACTTTTTTTTTTCAAAATAAATTTCTCTACACTTATGAATCCCGTATACGACCAAAACTCAATGGTAACTGCAACATTAAATCTGTAATACATGTTTGCTGAGGTTACAGTCATGTTTGATTATGTTTAAGAAATGTAGTTGTGACAGATAGATATGTTTAATAAATAGGGAATTACATAAACCCGCAGACCTACAGTTCTGTTTATAAAAAAAAAATATCAAAGGAATTAACACCCAAACACAAAATACAATACTATCAAATAACATTCACACGATACAAACAACCCATCAAATCATTATAATGTAAATTTGACAGTCTATCACAACGAAGACACGCGCATAGACAACACAAAACAGATAACAAAATATAAAAAAATAGTTACAACATAACAACGACACAACACGAAAGTGTCACTCGCAAATCAAACCAAATAAAGCTCAGTACACACTCCCGAATATAGAGTCATGCGCGCGCCAAATTGTATAAAAACAATCGAGGACCGTCCACTGTTTTACTGTGCCTTTGAATCGAATCAAACGTTTGTAAATGGAAGACGCATAAGCGTGGAGTAAAAAAGTTGTGCAGTAGATGTTGAAGTATAAAAAATTTTGTGAATTATTTACTGTGTTCCATGTTTGGTTTGATTTCAGGTTATAGTAGTAAATTGTCATATTAACCTTGAAACTTAAGCAATTTCTTAGCATGGGCACATAGAAAGTGGGCTGTAGACTTATTTTTACACATTTTATAAGTTTCCGCTTGCCTACGATTGATAAATGCCAATGTATTCTTTTGATGGTAAATTAAGTTGAGTTAGACAATACCTATTCATTTTTTAGACTTGAACGCACGCTCGTCGAACAGTCAGTGATAGTGATATTATAATTCAAAATTAAGTAGATTTTGACACTAGTAGGTATGCAAATAGTGTGACAGTCAAATTTTGCTGATTGTCTTACATTTTATCCAGCTATCCCTTTCTTATGCATATTTATGATTTTCTTTGACATACATTATTACATTAATGCTATCGAAGCAGATTTAAAAACGCAACGTATCTATAGTTTTAACATCTTAAGGCAAGTGATTTATTTATTTTTAGTAACATTAATTCTCACAACAGTCTCCACGCCATCAGCTTACATCAGTACATCAATTTTCCGGTGCCCATCACTGCGTGCGTCCGGCACGCGCGCGCCGTGTGCACTCCCCTTATTGTTCTAGGTTGCTCGGGGTAAGATGGCGTGTGGGGTAATGGTGAACTGTTTTAGCACAGATTAATAAATATTTGTTTCTTTTACATTGACATTTTTAACGCATTAACGGGTTGTTCCCAATATTATTTTTCAGTCTTCGGTTAAATTAGTAATAAGGGAATTTTAATTGCAATTTATATTTAGTTCTTATACTTAGGTTTCAATATTGCTAGTTTGTCATATTGCCATTCACATTTGCGCGAATACGCAAACCCACAAGTGTAGGACGGATCTCAAATAAAGTAAAAAAAGAGACTGTCAAAGCTATGTATGTCAATTCGTGCAGTGTACAATACAAAGGTTTGCACGCATGTGAGTGAGCGCATTAAAGATACTTTTGTATGATATAGGGTATCCTATCTTTATTATCCTCAAACGACGATAACATTATCTATACCTGGTATCTTAAACCTGATTATAGTACCTTATTATTAAACATAGTAGGTACCTATAGCAAAAGTCCTATGCGGATGATTCAATGGCATTGGGGGGCAAATGATTTCAATCACCTATGTATAAATTAGTAACATCTAATATTTCAGCCAAGAAATATTGTATTACTAGCTTTTGCCCGCGGCTTCGCCCGCGTGGAATTCGTTTATATCGCGAACCGGGGAAGTGGGGGAGAAAGTACGTCATCAACTATCTTCCTGGGAAAATTCATCAAAATCGTTGTTTTCATACAAACTTTCATCCCCTATTTCAAGCCTTTAGGGGTTGATTTTTAAAAAAAAATTAGCCTATGTGTGACTCTGGGTCTTCAAATATTTTCATTCCGAATTTCATCCAAATCGGACTGGTGGTTTAGTCGTGAAAACGTCACAGACAGACTTTCGCATTTATAATACTATGTGTGTGCCCGCTACTTCGTACGCGCAGGAGTTTATTCCGCGTAACTCCAGATCCCGCGGGATTTCCAGGAAGACAGACTTGTTAGTTTTATATTAATGTTTGTTTAGAAGCTATTTATACCCCATACGCGAAGAAGGTTTTCCCGCGTAAATTCCGATCCCGCGGGATTTCTGGGATAAAAAATATCCTATATGTTAATCTAAGTTGCCCTCTATGTGTGTGCCAAATTTCATGAAAATCGGTTCAGTAGTTTTTGCGTGAAGGAGTAACAAAGCTATTTATACCCCATACGTGAAGAAGGTTTTCCCGCGTAAATACCGATCCCGTGGGATTTCTGGGATAAAAACTATCCTATATGTTAATCTAAGTTGCCCTCTATGTGTGTGCCAAATTTCATGAAAATCGGTTCAGTAGTTTTTGCGTGAAGGAGTAACAAACAAACAAACAAATACACAAACTTTCACATTTATAATATTAATAATAGGATTATGAGTGTAAAAAATCCCGACGCTTATGTTGGCTAATATTCCGTCCACAAATCTGCTCTGACCCCAAGAGGTAGGCACAAAGATTGATAGGCTGATAAAATGGGTTAAAGCCAAAATGTGAATTTAAAAATTTATAACCAAAATTCGACAGATGATTTTGTTTCGCGTGACTTCAAATGGGTAGTCCCATTTAAATTCATTAAAAGCATCATGCATGGCTAGTTTCGTCCCCGACACTCAAATAATTACATACGTTTTAACCGATCGCTCCCTTTCAATATTTGAATATGGTTTTATTTCAATTGACTTAACTGGGATAAACCTGATTTGTTGGTTTTTAAATCCCAACCCATTTTCACCGTTGCGTCATTAAATATAGAGGCTATAATCCTGTGAATGGGTTGGATTTTAAGGGTTATTTTGGCGATAATGGTTTGTAAATTAATACACGAATTGTTCTTAAAAGCGTAACTTTATTTGTAGTGTGTCACCGCTACTTATAAGGCCACATGTCGCCTGAAGGGCTTTTGATTTTATTGTTTCGCGTTTTTAGATCGTGTTGCGATTTTTCGACTGAATTTTTACTTTGAACTTAAGTCGGAAATATTGTTGCAACATTTTTGAACTATTGAAGTGGTTTTGGAATTAGAGAGGGGGAAACTTCGAGACCTTGATTTGAGGACAAAGTTATTAAAGTGACTGGTTTTTTATACATAAATAATTGACGACTTCATAGCCTAGCTGGTAGTGAACCTGTTTGAGATGTGACAGGTCCGGGTTCAATTCCCGGCCGGGACAGATACTAAGGAGACAGATAAATGTTTGTTATCGGGTCCTTGGTGTATGTCATATTTTATTTGTGTCAACCATGCCGCCCTCGACACAGAACCAAAGTGTGCTCGCATATATTTAGCGTATAAAATGTATACCGTATAACTTAATAGTGAATGCAATTAATATAAAAAAAAATATTATAGTCCGAATGACAAGTCACATTCTATAGCACGTATCTACCTAAGCGTTTTTTTTTAATTTTATAGCTCTTCAACTTCCAAACAAGTAATTTCCCCTCCCGTGAGCGAATCCAGTAAATAACCTATCGTAAAAGCGTTTAAACTCGCCCGGGCGAAAATGCCCGTTTTAATGGACAACGGGAGGCGCTAACCGCGGAATGCCCGGACACGGAACAAAACTTAAAATAATTGGACCACGGCACGCTTGCCCCGTCACCGCCGGGGTACGAGTGACGATTCTGAGTCTTGATACTTTACGTCAGCGTTTCCCATTTGTAAAAAAAACAAGTTAATGTTGAGGTTGCCAACATTTTACGAAAATTACTATGTCCTTTTCACTCCCCTTTTAATTTTCGGAAAAATGTTCTATGTAATTTCCCCAGGCCACAACTATGTATATCGGTTAAGGTCGCATTCATAACATTGGTAGGGATACCTAACATAAATATTTTTTTTGTGTAATTTTCTAATGACTTCGACTTTAAGATCGAAATTCGGTAACCTTAACCTTAACCTTAACTTTTTAGCGGTAGGTATTTTATGCCTCTGATAAAACAGCTGTAAGGAGCAAGATCAGTAGGAAGTGGTGAGATAAGATTTGGTGAGGCGAGATCTGTAAGTTTTCCGTAAAATAAAAATAAAATTTAGTATAATTTAAGTGGATTTTGGAAGTATCAATGTTATTAATATTATATCGTCCAGTAGGTTAGTAAGGAAATGAGATTGTTTATAAAAAATAATGCAATTACCAAGACATCCTAATCCAAGTTGAAGGATAACAGAAAGAGTTATACAGACTGCTGGGCAGTAGACGTGGATAAGTCATTAACTAATACAAATAAATTAGATTTACGGCAAAAAATGGCGGATCGAGCGGCGATAATACCTCTCGAGGGACGGTGATGTAGTGGTGCCGTAGATATTGTGCACAGGGTGTTGTTTTCTCGGGCTCTTTTGTTTTATGTAGACATTTAATTTTTTCGAAATTAAATAAACAAGTGATACTGAAATAGCTAATGAACTTATTCTGCCTGCGATACCAAGATTCTGGGTTAGATTTCAGACCAGAGTACACATGACAAGTTATTATGTTGTCCATGCTAGTATTGCTAGTCACGATAAATGGATTTCTATTGCAGTTTTAATCGTTTATTTATTTATCCATCATTATCACTTTCCATTATTATTCCGCTATTGGGGTCGGATGTCCTAACCATTCGATTATTTCCACGTTAATTAAGTACATTATAATTTTCTAAGCATGAAGAAGATAAAAAACGCTGCCGCTACAAAAGGCAAAGACTGATCAGAGAAATTGATAGAGAAAACATATCTTAAGAAAACTAAATAGGCTCCTTTTTTCTTTTCTTGCATTGGCTAGTATACTCGTACCAATTAGTAGGTATTAATAGAATCAGAATACCGTACAGTTTTGACAAAAACACACACAACACACGTCTACAACACACAATACACGTCACACAACACACAATACACGTCACATAAACACGTCTTTTACGTAATCCTGCCACTGCAAAAAGTAGTAAGACCTTATATAAAAGCAAATAAGTTATATTGATCAGTATCTATGAAAGTACCTGCTATTTAAGTAGAAACTACTGTAAACTTGCAGAGATATGATAATTAATGAAAAAAATTCACTTATCCAAACAACGTTGTAAAGATGAAAATTAAATCCCTTGGATACGAAACTCAAGGCCCGGGAGACACGGACACTATAATCACTGGGCGAATACCAAATAGGATAATGAAATATACGTTTACGTCAAGACGCGTTGTCGTGCGGCCGTCAGTTAATTTACCTAGTACCTACCCACTATGGTCCAAAAAAAGTGCGTGAAATGTAATAAAAATATTACTAGAAAAATTCCCGGACTTGAGTGTAGTAGATGTGACAAAGTTGTTCATGCAGATCCTACTTGTTCAAAACTCTCGAACAAACAACTCAACACGATTCGAAATTCTCCCGGAATAGAATGGAGCTGCGAAGAATGTAAAAAAAATGCTACCCGCAGGTCAACTTTTTTTATCCCTGAAGATGATGGCGAGGAAGATGAATCTGACGGTGATCACCATGGGAGCCTTCAAACCATCGATGCTCGCAAACTGGTCCAGGACATCAGCCGGGAGCTGAAAAAAACCTTTAGAGAAGAAATAGCAAATCTGGAAGCGTCGCTTGAGTTTCTAGGTGATCAAATCAGTAGCATGGAACAGTCCATAAAACAACAAGATAGTGCTATACGGAACCTAGAACACAAAAATGAAGACCTTCGTAACAAAAACAAAAACTTAGAGCTTCGTGTGAGCATCCTAGAACACGATTTAAAAAAATTCGAACAGCAATCGCTATCAATGTCCGTCGAAATAGCCGGCCTTCCCGAAATTCACCCGAAAGAAGTGGAAAAAATGGTGAAGAATATAGCCTGCGAATTAAACATGGATGAAGAGGAGTTACAATCATCCCAACTATTACCTGGTTCTAGAGATAAGCCCGGTCCTATTCTTGTGAACATGAAGACTAAGTTGGCCCGTGAAAAGTGGATTGATGCTGGTAAGGAGAAATGCCTCACCGTAGGAACCCTGCTGCCTAATGCCCCTAAGGAGAAAGCTGACAACCGAGTGTATGTTAGACAAGCGTTAACCAAATATGTTAAAACACTTCTGTACAATGCTAAGCTACAACTACGCAGTTCTTTTCAGTTCATATGGTGTAAAGACGGTAAGGTGTGTGTGAGAAAAACCAATAATAGCAAAATTCATTACATTAGATCTGAACAAGACATCAAGCAACTAATAGGAAACTGAATAAAGTTATTATTGTATTTCCTTTTTTCCTAATTTATATTAACACTAGCCAAATAGGTGTCAGTAACCAAAAAATAATAATAATGGACGAACTATTCAATTGTAACTCCACGAATAGCTTTTTCAAACAGTTGCCCATTGGAAGCCATCTAGCCTTATCATGTTTGCATATTAATATTAGATCTATCATTAAAAATTTCACAAAGTTACTTCAACTAATACATAGCTGCTCATTCCCACTAGATATAATTGTTCTCACAGAAGTGGGTATCTCGAACCATCTCGAACATCTATATAATATACCAGGCTACAACTTGTATTCACAGTTACGAAATAATAAACGAGGTGGTGGTATTATTTTGTACGTCAAAAACCATTTTAAATTCACTGTATGTAATATAACATCAAAAACATTTGAAAGTTTAAGCGGTACCATTAAAATAAATTCATGCCAAGATGCAACTATCTGTGCCGTATATAGACCCCCGTCAACAAATAAATACGTGTTTGTAAAGGAACTTGGTAACTACATCGCAAAACTTGATTCAAAACAAAATCTCATTCTCATCGGCGACACGAACATTGACCTAAAATCCTTTTCATGCCACAAAGATTTATATCTAGAAACACTCAGCGAACACGGACTAATGTGTGGAATATCGGACTACACGAGAATAGAAACAAAATTAAATACAGTAACAAAATCATGCATTGATCACATTTTTGCTCGCTTCCCTACATTGCATCCGTATTCGGCGGTGTTAGACGTCGTACTGGCCGATCATCGAGCCCTTATCTTTGGCTGCATCAGTGATGCGGCGCCCGAACGCATACAGGATGTTGTTAAACCAATTATTAACTATGATATACTTTATACGGAATTAAAAAAGGTACAATGGGATTTAACAGGGGAAATGCAGTGTCCACGTCAGATATATAATTTTATTTGTACTTCACTTAGTAACGCAAACAAAATGGCCACCAATTATAAAACAATTAAGCGTGGTCAGTGTAGACCTTTTAAACTTCCCTGGATCGATAAAAATATCGATAAGTTGTGTGACAAACGCGATAAATTATTTAAATGTTGGAAAAGTAATACTAAAGACCTAAAATCACGTCTAGAATATAATAAAACCAGAAATAAAGTGCATAGAATTTTGGAAGAAAAAAGAAACACATACTACATGAAGCAAATAAACGACAATTTTAATAATACAAAAAAAGTTTATGGTATAGTTAATCAAATGTTAGGACGAAATAAGCTATCTATTGACGCGGCGATACTGAAAGCATTCAACTCACAAAAAGTTGCAACGGAAACCATCGCGGAAAATTTTGCAAATGAATTTAGTAATTCAGTAAAAAATATCATGCCTAACTGCAAAATTAAACTATTGAATACTAGTAGCTACATCAAACATACGCCTTCGAGTATACTCTTTCGAAAAGTATCAAGTGGTGAAGTACATAAAATTATTAATCAACTAAATGTCAATAAAGCGCCGGGATTTGATAATATTAAAGTATCCGATTTGAAAATAGTAAGTGGGGACGTCTCGAAAGCCATAGCTAATTTAATTAATCAGAGCGTTAAAACGGGTTTATATCCTGATGATTTGAAGACTGGATGCGTTAGACCAGTTTATAAAAAGGGAGCAAGAAACGATTACGCCAATTATCGTCCTATAACTTTACTCTCCTCTATAGATAAGGTTGTAGAAAAGTGTGTTTGCGACCAAATCCAGAAATTCTATAGGAAACATGACGTGATTTATCAGAATCAATTTGGGTTCCAACCAGGAAAAGGTACCACACAGCTTTTGTCAAAATTTACCGATGAAGTCAACGATCACCTACATAATAAAAAACACGTACTAGCTTTATTCATCGACTTCTCGCGTGCGTTTGATACACTCGAACATACACAACTAGTACAAAAGCTGGATAACTGCGGCGTACGTGGCCCGCTAGCTAAATGGTGTGAAAACTATCTCACAAACCGAACTTATACTGTTAAGATCGACAATGCATATAGTAGTCACATACCAAGTACAGAGGGTACAGCCCAAGGATCAGTTTTGGGTCCGATCCATTTCCTCTCGTACATTAATGACATGAACAACTGCTTAAAGTTCTGCTCTTGTTACCAATTTGCAGATGACACATGCTTGATCTCGGCCGACAGAGATCCACAAAAAGCTTTAAACCGTATGCAAACGGATCTTAACACTCTAAATAAATGGTGCCACGACGCTGGGTTAGTTTTAAATCACAGTAAAACTAAACTGCTGCTTATTAAATCACCTCACTTACCAGATTTGCCAATGAACAAACTAGTAGCACACGATCATAACTGCCTACATACGACGTATAACACCGGGTGCCAGTGCCCCGATATCGAATGCGTTGACACCCATACTTATTTAGGATTAATTATTGACAAAAAATTTAACTGGAGTAGTCATATTGAAAAAGTGTGCAATAAACTCAGACAATTTTTGGCTAATATAACTATTCTACAAAACAGAATTCCATATAAAGTTAAAATAATGCTTTACAATTCATTGGCTGAGTCATACATTCAATATGGCTTAACTAGTTATGGACGTACATACGACTCATATCTTAAAGATATTTTCAAGCTCCAAAAAAGAATATTAAAAACCATTAATAATAGAAAACAAATTTTAAATAATGATCAGGAACTTTTCAAACGAAATAAAATATTACCAGTATACACTCAATTCAGATATCTAATACTAAAAGAAAACTTCTTTAACAGTACGTATTGGGAAGTAATAAAACATCCTGTATGCACGCGGGCCGTCGCTCGCCGGCAGCTATGCACTCCGCGCGCGTACAATGGATACGGCAAGCGAACGCTTAGTTACCTGGTTCCTCGATTTATCAATTCATTACCTTCTGATTTACGAGATCAAATAAAACCAAATAATATTAAGAATAATTTAAAGTCATACTTTTTGAATAATTGTACATTATAGATATAAATAATTTAAATTAATATACTTTAGGAAAACCATTAAATAATTTTAACATTAAGTAGGTACTTTAAGATGGCATGCTTTGTACTAAGATATTAGAAAAAATATTTTGATGTAAACTTATAGCATTATGACACAAACCTCAGTGGTTTATATAGTGCTATTTATTCAATGGTTGTAACTTTTGTTAAATGTTAAATAAAAAAAAAAAAAAAAAAAAAAAAAAAAAAACGTAAATATTAATTGCACATACGAATACATTTTCAGTTGAAACAAAGCAACGGAACTAATTAAATAAGAGCGTTGATAGGTTTACAGAACGCTTTGTCTTCAGCTGCATCGTACAATTATTTAATACGTGGACGCGTAACGTACAGAATGGCGTTTAATTAAGCCAGGAACATGTTTGGGAAATTTTATCCGACATTTTCGAGAAACTTCGTCTGTTCCGTATTGGAAACACTTGTTAGTGTTTGTGGATTTTAATTAGGAGAAAATTAGGAGTGTTTTTTTGCTTGTGATACGAATTTAGAAACGATTTAGACTGGTTAATTTTTAGAGGTTTTCGACACGCTCGTAATTAGGTTTTTTCTGTATCCTATTTTTATGGTAGACTAGGCAAGCAGAAGCTTGTGAAAGTAAATATAAACCTGGATCCAATCACTGTTAACAACAAGAGGATTACCGGACAGGTAATTTGAAAAACAGTTGGTTTGAGAGATATGGTGACTTAAAATTTTGTGAATTCTGGAAGATGTGGAATATAACTAGATAGTAGGTATATCCAGACAGATAAGGCCGCCTGGTTACACCAGTAGCTTTTTTGATTGGATTATCGTCGTGTAATTTTGACCTGATAGATCAATATCTGCTTAGTAATGTGATCTAGTTGACAAGCAGTATATTCAAATACTCCAAACATAGGTAATATGTAGTTTTAATGAGGTAAGTCTTAATTTAATCCTGATAAAATATTTACATTAACAATGATTCATTATTATGCATCGTTATACGTTTCTACTAATTGAGTTCATAACGAGTTTATTTAAAAGTGCAAAATTGTTGTATTAAAATTTCTGCAGTTTAAATTTCCACAATTAATGATGGTGTTATTATACTCGTAATAAATGCAGTTAGATTACAGGTTAATATTTTTAGTTCGAATATAATAATTATATCATTCATGTAACACCATGGTATTTAAATTCAACAAATTCTCTCGAAATTTTTCGCCTTTTCCCCAAATGTAAATCTTTGGCCACTTAAGAATATTTCTAGAATTGTATTCGAATAAATAACAAGTCAACCACAGGTAAGTGGTCACCGGTGCCGGTGAATTTCATTAAAACTAAGAAAATCTCTTTTCGTAACTTCACCAGATTACAACAAATCGTTTGACTCAAACAAACTATTTAACCGGTCATTTAATTTGGAAATTATAATATATTTATGACCTCTTACGAGTTCTGACAAAATCATTTCGAACAAAATATTATCGTAACATAATAAATGGAAGCTGTTGCTGTATATTAATTTTATTTTTTCTACAACATTAAAAAAGATCACGAATTAACTAGCTTTTCAACATGAAATTATTACGATGCAATCACTTCAACTAACTAGTTTATAATATTTGCCAATATCTGAAATACAGTTTTTATTATTACTGAAACTGAATTTAATGATTTTCAAAGCATCCTGTGTTCGTACAACGCGGTGCCACAGTCCGAGTATTTTCCGCAATCTAATTACACTAAGTGCTTTTCTCTCGTCCATACTGCGAACGGTAAAGCTGACGATTTCATTATCAGAATATATGAATTATATTAATTGTGGAATATAACAGTAATAGTCCAGATAGCTGGGGTTTGCATTGAACCTAATTGGTCAAGATATAGAGGGCGTGGCTGGGACCTGGGTCGACGACTGCTCATGGCAAAAATCAATGCATGGCATCTTGAATACCTACATACGTGTTGTGGAGAATATGGTAATGCGTCGGTCCTGGCTTGGAGACCTACTAGGGAGGTACAAAGCCATGGCTATCTTTAGGTGGCGTAAAAATTTCCAGTACTATTTCTTCATCAACTCGCATTGGAGCATGTCATTAAAAAGGAAGTTTCCCGGTGACTATGCCGGTTTCATACTAGTAGTACTAGTAAGAAAAGGTTTTATACTACATTTAGGAAGTCAAAGGGTAGTATAAACACCGTTAATTTCTTACTGGTCATACTAGTATGACATGTCAGTAGGTATAACCATCGAAAAAAGCCTATTAAAAGAAATAATTAAAGGAACATATCCTTCTATGAAAAGAACTATAGGTACTCCAGCCATTCATAGATACGTAGCTTCCGAAACATACAGAATGACTAGGTAAAATTAGTCAAAGTTTTACTTTTATTAAACTCCACCGACAACGCCATTCGGTGAAAGTAATTAGACGTAAGCTAATTTTAATGACCACCGACCCTAGATAGCGATCCCCGAATGCCAATTATATTGCAATACAGGGCACTTACTGTTAGTATTTATTGCAATTCATTATTTTCCTTTTGGTCACGCGATGTCCCTTCGTCTGATTCTAATGTTGGAATCTACTTGTAACTGATCAATACACCAAAATATTTTTGGTCCTTATATTTTTATTCTCTCTTCTTTCCTGGCAGGCAATGCATTGGTGTAACTAATGTCCATTAGCAAAGGTTCCTGAGTACTTTTCATTGGTGGTTCTTCTGCTCGTCTTGATGTTTACTTAAAATATTTCAAAATCTGTTTACTTGGTGTGTCTTGTCGAGTTCAGCAGGGTCTGAATGAAGATTGACACTTAAGTTTTTCCGATTCATCATCATCGCAACCCATAATTATCCTACTGCTGGGCACGGGACTCTTCTCTGAATGAGAAGGTTAAGGCCATAGTTCACCGCGCTAGCCAAGTGTGGATTGGCGGACTTCACACACCTTTGAGTTTTGAGAACTCTCCGGAATGCTTGTTTCCTCACGATGTTTTCCTCTACGTTATAGTGGATGACATTCAATTGCTTAAAACACACGTAACTCCAGAAAGTCAGAGTTGCGTGTCCTGGGATTCGAACCTGGACCTCTAAGTAGGAGGTAATTGCTTAAAACGCACATAGCTCCGAAAAGTCAGAAGTGCGTATTCATACTCGGACCTCCCGAGTAGAAGGCTGAATTCGTAACAACTAGGCTATTTAGTAGAAACGTGGTAGTTCTATTATATCCTTAATCTGTGACCCCAACCATCATAGAACAGCATCTGTCACTCGGACATTTGTCACGTGATCAAACGAAATGGAAGCCATTACGGAATTGTGTCCAACGTGCAATTAATGTATTAAAAATGAATTTATTTAAAGAGGTGTACGAGGGTACAAATTGTTTTTGTTCTACGCCCCAATTAGAATACAAATTGAATTAAAAACAGCTTATGTTTCAATTTTTTAATTTATGTTTTCAAGTTGTAATGCGACGTAATGTCGTTGATTAATTAATTAAACGGATATAAACAAGAGTTAATAGGTTTTAGTATTGTGGAGGGAATTGAAATAGCGAAAACAATTATGTCTGCTATAGCAGTGATACCCTAGAGATATTTTTAATTTCTCAAATTAATTAATATCTATTAATTACCTGTTCATCAGTGAATAAATACATCGCAAGGAAACCTGTACCTATACCTACTCAATAGTCATGTTGTTCTGAAATATTGAAAATTTAGTTAATCCGTACCCGTGGTAATGTTTATTGATTGATTTACCTACTTGATTTACCTACATCGTGACTTTAAAACAACTAAGTCTCCAAATTATTCTTTTGCGTTCTTAAATTTAACCTTCAAGGAATCAAATCTGAGATCTTCCACACGCGGAATCATCAACTGAACAAACGAAGCTTCAAATTAAAGACATGTACTTACATCTTCCAATTTCAAGTCAATTGTTAGGGAAATTTTGTTATTTTTTTACGCTAAACCCACGACAATACCCTTGTTTTACCATTCTAATAACACAATTCTCTCAGCTTCACGTAAAACCAACACAATTAGGTGATGTCGTGTCGTCAAACAGACATATTATCAGACTTTTTCTGTTTATAATGCAAACACTGAGTCGTGATCTTCATCCCCGCCGACCGTTCTAATGAGTTGACTGAAGAAATGTTATTTCAGGAAAACGCTTTGTGAATTGTTTGAATGAGGTTCGCGTTTAAGATGCTGGCTGACATAACAACCGTTTGGCGAAACAATTTTATTTTCTACTAGCTGACCTGGTAGATGTTGTGATCCAACATACCTTATTATATATAAATCATATCAGGTTTTAAGCGGCGTATCAGGATAAAACTGCAGGTTGAAACGTTATTTTTTAAGTAGACCTCCAGCAATATAACGGGCATCAGCAATGTATTTATCTTAATTTTATCTTTATATACGATAAAAATGTAACTGGATTGTGTCTTTGCATAGGAGATATTTAAGAAAAATATATATGAAGGGTCTTCAAATAGACACCAGAAGCCAAAAATATGTTTTTTAGAATTTCTGTATGTTTGTCCGGCAAACTACCACTTTAACTACCATCCTCTTGCTTAAGACAAGTACGAATGATACGTTCATGATAACCTTCCAAAGCATGATGACATGGAGGTAAAGTCCTTACATAAAACACAATTCCTAAGTTCTTTAAAAATACCCGTATCATTTATATCACTTCGATATTGAGATACAACAATGTAACTTCGATATTATTCTCTTCCAACCATCTAGAGTGACACAATAAGCATTTTTTCAATCAACCGAGTGCTCAGAATTGCTAATTGAACAGATGTCCTCTGGTTGGGTGAAAACTAATCCGAAATACACTCGTCAAGTGTTATAATCCCCGCTGAACGATCACTTGTCACAGAAAACCACTCATGCGCACTCTTACAAATGCATTGTCAAAGTAGAATTTTTAAACTAGCAGCACAATTTACTGGTGATATTAGATGTTACAATTTCAACCGCACGCTTAATAATAAAGAGATAATAATTAAAAATGTTGGAAAATCACGTACAAAGTTTTGCATCATATAGACTAATAGACTAGTCGGCACAATCATAAGATTCCGATATGACGGCTGTCATCACAGTGACAATAGTGAAGTACAACAAAAATCGATGCATTAAATAAACCGATTTATAAAATTAAACGATTATAAGTAATAAGACTTTCTAATCGTTTCGTTAATTAAGTTCGGAACGATAATTTATAAACCGATCTCTGATTGTTTTCTTAAAATCAGTTAAAAACAGATGTAGCGTTGAGATTAACACCGAAAGGGATAATAAGGCAATTTGACTAGTAAGTTAAGGTGAGGAAATTATATTAGTTATTAAAATGGAAATTTCATTAATCTAGTGAAAACGAAGAAACTATTAAACGGTTAATAATTATCCGATTTGAATGGAAAAGGCTTAAAAACGTATGTATCGGGAATTTATAATAGCTACGAAAAATCGCAATGCTTTAGATATAATAAGGAATCTATAACTATTTGTATTTTGGGTGTGACATGGTAGCACATACTTTCGATTATAGCAATGTATCGATTATGGTCGATTCATAAATTGTTTCAAGAGGTAACATAACTATAAATCCAGCCTCCTTATAAAACATTGTAGTGACGTCTTAAATATTTGTTCAATTTTACACAATTTATGATGTAAACTGATTAAAATAAAATAAAATTATTTAAACAATTTATAAATAACACAAATAAAAAACAAGCAGGGATGGTTTACATATTTCGCCAGAATTTCTAGTATTTACCTATGTAAGTACGTATAAGTAAGTAAGTACCTATCTAAATACTCGTAGTAAGTAAACAATACTTATTACTCCAATTCGTTTAACCCGCTAGTTACTTGCGTTTAATATTACGGACTAATGCCTAATTAAAATATTTAACAAACTGTGGGCAATTTTATAACATCATGCTACGAGCAATAGACGCGATGTACCAATAAAATATGTTGCAAAAATGGGAAGAAGTGTTTATTATCTGTAAACATAAAAACAATTTTCTAAAGCGAAGATGAGGTGGACTCACAAGTACAATAAGTACCTACTAATAAAGCTGCATTGATAATAAATATAAACTGTGTACTGTATATGCACAGTAAATAGTGCATTGCATAATTTAACCAAAGTGACCTATCATTCACTACGAAATATCTTCACTTCATAGTATCATTACCAGCGGTTCAAATTAAAAAAATATATTTCCGTAATAAGTAAGTTGAAGACGTCCATACAAGGTTAGTTTGTGTTCATACTTGACAGACGTCATATCGGAATCTTATGATTGTGCCGACTATAGTTGCACGAAATTCGTCAAAATTGAACGGCTGTCAAATTCTCATTATTATTATTTATGCATTGTTATAGTCTTTGATACAGACACGTCTTTAATTATTATTTTTTTCTTTTTTATTTCTTTCGTTTTCTTATATTCGAACATAAGTAATCTAATTGATTTGGCCGGTAAAAGGCAGGTTGTTATAAAGTTACTCATTTAACATATTTGTTTCATTCAAAGGTTTTGCTTGTTTGTCGGTATTTATACAAAATATTTCGGTAAATAACTTTTCAAAAGACTTCATCCAAATTGGTGGTAAGGAAATAAATTTAATTCTTGTAATCTATGTTTCCTGTTCATTGAAGAGTTATAGTTGATCATTAAAGTTAATTGAATTGAATATTATTATGATTTGACATAAACCTTTTCTTACACCTTTATTTATTAGTTATTGTTTAAGAGCTTAAATACGAGTATATCTGACACATAAAATCGTAATATAGGTATCAGACAGGGCAAATCAAATCAAGCTGTTACGAGTATTTTCGCTTTACTTAAAAGTGGTTGTCTCAATAAATTCGTATTATTCATTATTTATTTGCACATTTATGATCTCTTTCGTACGAATCAATCGCTCTGTTCATTCCTCATGGGCAATTAACTTGAGCATTTTGGCGTAGGCTTTAAGATAAAAGAAAAAGCGTGTTTTAAATCAATTCAAGTTACGCAAATGAAGAAATATAATAAACACATTCTATATATCAGGCGTCCGGTGATGAATGAAATGGAAATTGAAATGGGTCATGGTGAAACTAATGGCCATTCAGAAAAAAGATACAAATAAAAAAAAACAAGTAGTAACAATTAGTAAACAAGTTATACTGTTTTTTCAACCATAATTAAATCTCAAAATATGTCCTTGAATTGTGAAACTGAAAGTCTCCAATTGGTTGATTGCTCCAAAATCGCTGTACGCTTATAGTTTGTAAATTTTGAAGATTGTGAGACGACCGCATCGCAAACTTAACTGGATCTCAGGTTATGAGTCAACTGGGCGATGTGTGCCATAAAGCATGGCGTACATAGATTATGGATACATAGAAGTGCTACAAGATTAACCTTCGGTATATATGAAAAGAAACATTACTTATCATTCTAATGTACTCTACTAAATATTAACATGACTAATGCATGCAATGAGCATAATTATCGATATGAATCAGTTATAATCCACTTACAAATTCGCTAAAAAATCGGTTTGTATGACAAAGATGTAAAAAAATTCCGCGAATATTGAACGAAAAAGTTGACTGCCTAATAATACTTCTAACCTTGATTCTGCCTTTTGTTGCCATGCCAAAACTATCATGTTCGATAAAACAACAAAATTTAAAAGTCACTAAATTAGGAAACTAAAACCTCTACCCTGACAATTGAATACCAGAAACAGTAAACATTACGTATGTAAGTATAAATTATTATCTACAAAAGCAAAACTAAAAGCTGCATTTCTGTATCTCCTTAATCTCTGATCCAACTGAAGTAAAACTTATAATTGAATTTCTGTTAACTGCACCCCACTGACTGTTAAGACGTGGTCATAACAGATCGCGTGTACACTATATTGTAATATGGTGAACATAACACTTTATATCTGTCTGCGCTCCGTATAACCTATAGTGTATTGAACAACTCAATAAGGAATAAGTTTGTTGCAGGAACTTCGTATGATAGTAGGAGACTAAACTCTAGTACAAAATATTGCTTATGAACAAATCGACAAAATAATGTAAATCGTCTCAGTAAGGAACATAAAACGTTTTAAAGATTTAGGTACTTAGTAAAATATACAAAAAATACTCGTTTAATATCTATAAGTAGGTACTATTTCTTTCTCCTTGTCAATACTGACTATATTTATAGGATCAACACTGCAACCCATGAATGACTGTAGCAGTGCTCGGTACATTTACATTTACTTGGTACATACATCCTTTGAGACAAGTAGAACTCTCATGTGTGCAGGTTTTCTCACACTGTTATTGGTCATCCAAGGAAGTGATAATTTAATTCTAATAATCTAATTTTACTTTGGGAACTTCATGCGAGAGAGTAACTACTTTACATAGGTAGCGAAACGTCCGTCATGTAAACGTTTAAATTTTTACTAGTATTGCACTACTATGTAGATTATATGAGGTTGTACTTAAGTATTTTCTGGACCAGTTAGTAACTAAAATTTACTATGTTCTTTGTCTTCATAGCAGGGTTGTGATAACCTACTGTTATTTTCGGCCGAATTAGAATTCAAATAGAGAACTGTTTTGACCACTAGGCCACTTTGATACAGTATATTTAACAATCCTGAAATACAACATACTATCTCTGACAGCTTGACAGGTCATAAAATAAAGGAAAATCTAAGAAATATGGACTGAGCAATCGAAGGGTCAGTCTGATAAACAGTTATTTGGTTTGTATGCGGTAAGCGTTGCCGCTATATTTTTTTAGCAGATAATCCTTGTGATTTATAACGCTGAACTCCGTTATTTATAGGCCAACTTTATGATTGGAGTTTTTGATATCGATTGGAGAAATACACGTGCACTATGACTTAGTTCGTAGATATATACTGAGATGCAGATACCTATATAAATTTCTGGTAACAAAACAGTCACTTGATGGCAAGTTACCATCCCAACAAGGATATCAATTACACTAGGATAACCTTCTTAAATTATGATAGCTGATGCTGCTTAGCTGTTGATTCAGATGAAAGTGTTTGAAAATTTTAACGTTGACTTAGTGATTGTTGTAGCGACTATTATAAAATTTAAGATTGCAACTTTTTTGTAACTTAGTATCTATTAGTTTTTCTTTTGCTGAAGCATTAATTAATTAATTGTAAAGATATTATCATAAAAATTATGGTCAGAAACCAAACAATTTGTAGTGTTCCAACATTTCAAGTGGTCAAATACTACCTAAGCTTTAAATCCAGTGTTTTTTCTTTCTATTCCTTCATATGTAAGTGGCAACTCCTAAGCGATGACGTTATTTTTTATAATAAACCTAAGTACTTATAAGGGCAACGGGGATCATTCACTGTTAGATTGCTTGTTTTATAACATAGTTGTATTTTAGGTTTAGCTGCCGCCCAAAAAATAATAACGACTTAAATGTTCTATTTTTGAGCTTTTCGTCTTTATCTCTTAGTGTTTAAATTGGAGATTTAACATTTAAATCTCTTTTTCATGAAACTAGCAGAGAATAGGTATATTCATTCTATTTCTATTCTACCTGTCCCATTTCATCCAAAAACTAACAGGCTTTTCTTTAACTTTATACTCTTAATTCATTCCTTCATGTACGTAGAAATTCCGTTTACACAATTGCAATTTATAACCAACTATATCCAGGAAGGTGAGCTACCAAAAACAACAGATCCCGTAGGAATGCGTGACATCTCGGAAACCCGGTATTTCAATTAAAATCATTTGTCTTGCGCCCGTCCGAAGATCGACACGGAACTCTAATTAGAGAGCTTGTCCGTACTACCGTTGGTAGTGGTGTCTTGTTGGAAAAATTTATAGGACTATTGTGTATTACAAACTTGAAAGTAAACCTTGTTTGTGGTATCGATACATCTAGTATGTTCTAATTCCTATGAAGAATTCTATAGCTCATGTGACATAAACTTTAAAATAAGAATAGGATTTTTTTCTTAATTGTTTTTTTTTATATTTGTTTGTTTTTTATACAATAGATAGGTAGGTTCATAAAATCCATAAGAAATGCAGTTTTTTAGGTGTTAAAACAATCTTTAAAAAAGTGAAGGTTACTTTTGAATGTTGTCCGAATCTGAAATAATGATAGTTTCAGTCTCAGACCAAAACTTAAAACCGACTTCAATGTCTATAAGTATTTAAAGAAATAACAAGGTACCTTATAGAATTTGAGGGTTTCTCTTGATTTTTCTGGAATTCTATCGTCAGATCCTGACTTAATGCTAGTCTAATCGTCACCTCGGATAAAATGAGTTTCGAATAAAAAAAATATCGCTAAAAATAATTAAAAATATATGATTTCCTAAATAACTTAGGAATTGTATACATTTCCTAGGAATTTTATAAAGTTCCTAGATTTCATACATTTCCGGTAACATATTATATCGGTCTCAAACATTGAACCTCCTTCTTTTTTTAAATCGGATATTAATGACAATTGGAAACCTATTAAACGAACTTGTTAAATTAAGTTTAACTATGACTTCTGATTAACATCTGATTAATTTTATTTTTTATAGAAGCTTTTCCAGATATTTGTAACACATTCTCAAAAACTACAATAAAATATTCCACAATAAATTACCGTCACATAATTACACTACAGTAGAAAGCATTGCATCAGAAAATACAAAAGAATCATTAAAACCGCGTCTTTGCCACCTTCGTAATAAGGTCTAATTTGAAACACTGCACTCGTCACCCACTAGGCTATGACTCATCCCGTAGTGTTGGGAAAGAGTCGATTAATTATTTTTCATCACCCCTATTCGAAAAAGACGACTTGGTTCGGACATAAGGGGTTCCAAAGTTGCTGTTTTCTATTCAGCGGGCCGGAATGAATTTTCATACAATTTTTCCTGCCGGCTAGATCTTTTCCGTCCTATTTTGAATTTAGAACATTTTAGTATTTTGCGCTAAAGAAATCGAACACAAATATTGTTTGAATAAAGAATGTCTGGTTCGACGCGAGGGCCCGCCAGCTGAATAATAAAAAAAGAAATCAAATTAAGATCGCTCGAACTATTTCCCGCGTTTTCGTGCATTTTTACGTATTGTTAGAAATTTTGTTTTGTTTTGAAAAAATGAGTTCTTCCAACGATAGTGAAAGTATCCTCCTGATAGTGTAAAAACTGAAGCGAGTAATGTGATGAATAGTTTATTACCTGCGAAATCCCGGGAAAAATATTTGAAAGCCCATGATAATTTTTTGGAATGGAGAAATGCACGTATTATTTATTTTACGTATTATTTTCTATTATTTTCTATTATATATATATATATTATTTTCTCATAGTGGGTGATGAAAAGTAGAGTGTATCACTCGGGTGCAAGTATATTTTTGGCTCGGGCGACGTACTTTGAATCCCTCGCTACGTTCGGGATTCTACTAAAGAATCCCTCGCTACGCTCGGGATTCTACTCTAGAATCCCTCACTTCGCTCTGGATTCAAAAAACGCCCTCGCCGAAAAAATATTACTTTGCACCCTTGTCATACAATCTACTATATCGTTGACACTCGGTCATCGTTTCTTTGTCACTTTTCTGTGTAAAGTGGAATGTTTGCGAAGATGCAATTAAGGTCTGTTTCGAAGATATTGTCAGTTTGAATTGGTTAATCAAAATAGGGAACTTTTAAAGTAGTAAATTAGGTAATATAACTAGATTCACGACTTAAAGATTATGTTTAAAAATTATTACTAACGATTAATCGATAAACGCCTAATCTGATGTGCATTTATTCTGCAATTTTTGTTTTTCTATTTATTTGTGGGAATTTTATTTGTATTTATAATTAAAGTTGTTTTTTAACAGTAGGTGCTGAATCTTTAACAATTTTTAATTTTACTATATCTAGTTGATTAGGTTTCAATGACTAACAATAAGTTATGGAAAGAAACAAGAACGTGCTTTTTTCAATCCTTGTTACCCCACTCATAATTAATTATGTATACACCCAGAAAATACTGCTTTAAAAAAACAAATAAATTACAACACAAATGAAGATACAATTTCAAAATTACGCCTCGAAAGTACTTATTAGACAGTAGAAAGGGTGGAAATGTTGACACATACGGCAATTTTCTAATAAGACACTATGCGAATTTTTAACGAAATAAGTACACACCTATTAGTTCTTATTGACGTAACATTGATGGAAATTGAGGTAAATTGTAGAGTATTAAGGATTTTTTGCAATTTATTCCTTACTCAAAACTGTCAGAATGTCACCACTAATAAGCATTCTGATATCAAAGAAGTGCGAAATTACTGGTATTTTGTAATTATTGCATTAAATTTATTATGCACTTCATTAATTGAGGTACTCAAATAAGAATGCATTTTGGAATAGAATATTTCAAAAAAGTGTGATTGGTTTATATTAGCACTGTTTACGGAAAAATTAAAAAAAATGGATAAATCATCTGTGATTTACTTTAACTTCACTGTTATTTTTTTAGTTTCTAAAATTAAATATCGATAAAATAGATACTTTTATTTCGTATCTTTTTTTTTGTTTTAACCGTGGATAGTATAGAAAAATGCGTCCAGTTTTGTAAAATTTATTAAGTATTCAATTATCCTGTAAAATTAAATCTACATACTTGTGGCTAGAACATTTTTTTCATTTCACAGTTTCCACTTAAAACTGTATAAAAGTTTTATGTCACAAAAATGAGTTTGGCAATACCACGTGTCAACCAAACACCTAGTGATGGATGTGATAAATAATTCATCAGATGTCGATACAGGCGCACCGCACACCACGCAACCGGTAAAGGGTGACCGACGTTATGTCGCCGCGGCAACAGGGGGCGTCGCTTAGTAGGGCTGGCGATTAACGGATTGTTGAAATTGTCGGCATATTTTGAGACAAAATGCAAGTAGTTAAGTAGGTACTCGTTATTTAATGGTCTATGGAGTAAGTTAAGATTATATAATTTTTGAAATATTTTCTGATCATCTAACGCCTATATTGTCTAATCTTTGATGATAATTTACTGTTAAAACTGATTTTAAAACATGTACATAACGTTAAGCAATATAACTAAACCGGAATTAACGTAAGACAAAATTTTACGTAGAAATGCAGCTTTAATTGACACGTTGGCCTCTAGTATTAGGATACTCTTATATTACACCACTGTAACCAAAAGAATATGATCAGGGTTTAGATGAAGATTTAATGACTTTTACTTTTATTTACTTTTCCAGAACTAAGTGAGCCAAGTCAGGTCTTCTACCAACCGAGAGAAATCACTCCTTTTTTGTTTATAATGATACGATATATCCCTTCAGATCCAGAATCTCTACCCAATAAAGCGTTTCATATAAATGACAACTACGACTGAAAGCAACAAAGTAATGATAATAATTTCAAATTATTTTTGACAAAATGCCGGCTATTCAAATATTGACTTAATTTTGGAAATAGATTCATCCCACCCATAACTTCCCCCCATAACTTAAATTTTAGGAACATTGTAGCGAATTGTACCGTGCTATTATATACTATCAAATAAATATTATTATTATTAATTTATTTCATTTTCAACCCTACGTATTTAAGGGGACGGATGGTGGAGTCGGTAAGCTCTCACAAGCAAGCGTTACCAATACACCGTCTGATTACAAAACTTTATTGTGACCCCTATGTAAAGGACATAAGAGCGTATATGAAATATGTTACTAATGTGTAATGATAATGTTAATAATGTACCTAACTTAAATCAGAATCGTTTATAATATGAAATTAGATTTCTTTGATAGTATTAAGCTTATTTGAATTAAGATTAAAATAATTTTATTTCAGTACAGAAGTTTTTTTTATTAATTTATCCAACATAGTTGATTATTAGCAATCATGATTATGGACATCAAGAAAGTTCAGTTTTTCCAACAAAACGATAAATATTTTTAATGCCTACCAATTTAATTAAGAAAATCCTATCCTTCCTACTTCCTACTAATATTATAAATGCGAAAGTTTGTAAGGATGTATGTGTGTGTGTGTTTGTTGCTCTTTCACGCAAAAACTACTGAACGGATTTTCATGAAACTTTGCAGTAATATAGCTTAGACATCGGAATAACATAATTTGTTAAAATTTATAGAGATTTTTGAAGGGACTGGTTTCCCGAAGCGAAGCGAGGGCGGATTTACTAGTGTAAACAAAATACAGATATATATCCAAATATTGAAGTATTATAACTATCAATTTGTTTATGGTCATAATATTTGGTTAAAGCCAAATCAATTCTCACTGAAGTACCATTTAAACTCAAAAAGCCGCCGACCGCTACTTAGTGGAAATTTTCCCTTTTCCTTTTAAATGAATAATAGAAGTAGGTATACAAAATAAATATAAATATCTATGCATGTATGTATGAAGCGCTCATAGCCCGGCGGCTTGCGTCGATCCTAAGCGATCGACAGAGTTAAGCAACAGCGGGCGCGGTCGGTAGTCGGATGGGTGACCGCTAGTGGCAAAATTTCTTGAGCGCTTCCGTGCTTCGGAGGGCACGTAAAGCCGTCGGTCCCGGTTGTTATCGATTGATAGCAGTCGTTAAGCCATGTCGGAGGCCTTCGGGCGGCTTGAAAACTTTCGACACTGGGTTGGCCACTAACCCCTCCACCAACCCGCATTGGAGCAGCGTGGTGGAGTACGCTCTAGGCCTCCTCAGTAATGAGGAGAGACCCGTGCTCAGTAGTGGGCCATTAGTGGGTTGTAGCTAGCTATGCATGTATAATTATCACGTCTGCACCTGTGCGTTTATTACCAACTTATTGTATTTAGTCCATGTCGAAAAAGTTATAGAGATCGATATCTAGCACGAAATGTCGTAGTTCAAATAAGGGTTCTAGTCAAATAGCATTTTTGGACACAATTGTGTTAAGTAATTTATAGATCCTGCGTTATTTTTCGGTGCTTTTGTACTTGTTATTATGGGGTTAGACTAGAAAATTATAATAATAATTGATTAATAAATTAACATCACGAGAAATCCATAGGTACTAAAATGGGAATGTAACTCTGACTGTCTGTCTATTAGTTTTTTACGCTAATCCGCTGAACCGATGTAGATGAAGTGTTATGGATATACTTTGAGACTTAAAAATGATATAGGACAGTTTATATTTCGATACCGCGTTTATTTGGGATAACTTTAACGGTTTTTGTCGTTTTATTCTTCCACAAGTATTCCTCAAAGCTAAATCTGCGAGTAAAAAATAATATAGTAATAGGTGGATAAAGAATTTTCTATTTAGAATATTTCAACGCCAAAGCGCATACATTATTTTTTAAAAGTAATATTCATGGTAATAATGCTATATTATGTGAACTATTTCTCAGCGACATTAAAATACAAGGTGTCAACCGTGGTGGTGTCAACGATGTTACTGACAATAGTTTAAATATAAATTCTTGTCGTTTCACTGACCTGTTTTTATAAAAGGGTTAAAATAAACAAATGTTTTTGTATTATTTATGGTCAATTACGCTAAAGTATGGTCGGACATGTGGATACGTGAGGGTTATTAGCGCAATTACAATTTTTTACGGTGGACATTTTAGATTTAGTTGTCTAACTCAACTTGTCTTGTTCTCGTTCAAAAACCATAGAGTCGACTATAGCCTAATGTTTTATTAGATATTTTTAAGATAAGATTGGAGTGAATAATGTAGCTAGCCTTCTCATGCAATGTTATAAACTTAAATACTAAAAGAAAATGAGGAAATAACAATAATATAAGATAATAATATTATTTCTTGTGAGAGATACCTGATTACAAGATAGGTACTAGACGTCTAATAATAATCATGGTTGACCGACACAGCCAAAACTAATCATTGGCAATGATGATGCCTTGAAGTAAGAGTAGATGTATAATATAATTGTTTATCAGTTTATGTTATATTAATAATAATAATAATAATATACGCTTTATTGTACACCAAAGCAACATAACATTACAGAATAAGACAGTTGTACAAAATGTGATACAAAAGGCGGTCTTATCGCTAAAAAGCGATTTCTTCCAGACAACCTTAGGGTAAGAAGAAAAAGACGGTAAATATAGCGAAAGGGGACAGGGTGTACCAAGCTAAAAGATTTTATATTATATGTTATATTATATTCATTTAAGAAAAAAAATATGAAAATATCTGTTATTTTTTTAAAGTTTTGTGTGTTTCAATTTACCTTTATAAAAAAGTTTTTAAAATATAAATCAACTCCATTCCTCTTCATAGATGTGCGTACAAAACAAAATTTGTCCCCATAATTCAGCAACATTGTATCAAAGAAAAGATTACATCCAAACATGTAATGTCCGAAGAAAACCGTGTCACATTTAATAGGACTCCCTATACCCCTTAAGCTCATAAATTGTCTAGTTTATGACCTAGAATTAATGTCTCAAATCATTACTGGCTATTCTTACGGGGACGTTTGTTTATGGGTCAAGAAAGAGTTATTGTGTGAACGTGATAAAAGGGTAGCATTGAAGGGTTGAGCTATTGTGATGTGGATGGTAAGGGAAGAATGCGAAGACATGACTACTAATTTGTAAAAGACCGAAGAAAGCCGTGATGTTATTCTAATAAGGACGATAAGGGCGTAGGTAACAATGCAATAACACTTTATAATTTGTAGTTGCGTATACATTACGGAATCATAATTTTGTTGAACACAAAGAAGAAGAAGGAAATTATTTAAAAGCAAGTCTCAAGTTAATTTAAATAACTTATATTATAAAAAAGGAAAAATAACAAATTTCATTTGATACAAAGAACATTAAAACACTTTTCAATTATTCGCCAGTTCATATCCAATATTCTAAAAATAATGATTTTTGTACATTTCATTTGAAAATTATGAATTTACATTATGAAAGTTACAAATATTTGAGGATTGCCATGCATTTAAATAACATTTTAAAGTAAGTGTCAGCATAAAAGGAAAGAAACTAAAAGGAATAAAGGAAATGAACAGAGCCATAACAGCAATTCGCTAATACAGAGTCGTCATTTACATCTACTTCATAACTGCAACTAGCTTGCATTGGATGCAATCACAAGACATTTCATTTTGAAAGCTATTTGAAATAAAAATAAACATAAAGTGAACAGCAAAACGAAGCGCAAAACTGAAACGATGTAGATAAAAATCAAAGTAAAATAAAGTATAATTTACAAAATGCAACTGCAATCATAATATAAGCAATAGATGAGAATGTTATCGAAGTAAATAATACTACACACAGGTTAATCATAAGTACGTAGTGAACGTAAATCAATATTATTTTAGTAACATATTTTAAATTTTTCTTTTAAGTTATTAGCTATCTGTGCCTTTGATGCATAGGATTTTAAACACTAAGTTAAAAACTCATGTCAAGGACATTATTATGGCGAAGGATTATTATTAACCGGATGAATATTACAAATATGAAACAGCCTGGACATGAGTTTTAAACACAGTCTTAAGTAGCAATAAAGTTTGTCTGTAATTATAAGTGGAAAACTTCCTTAGTAGCTTCTTGCCGCTTCGTCTTTCAAGAACATTCACCGTAAGGATTTGTTGAAGCTATGATGTATTTTGACTTCCGAAAAGTGTTTGTAACAACCAAGTTCGAATAAAAATCATTTCATTTTCATTTTATTGTTTAACAGTATTTCGTTTTTTGTTTCATAATGAGACTATGCGATCAGTTACATTGGTAAGACCTCTCCCCATAAATAAATTGTTACTGAATGAACGTTTCACAAAGAAGAAAGATTTAATACCTTGTTTAATAAACATTGCAACATTGTTGATTATTTTACTAACCGGTTATGACACACTATCATGTTACTAACACTCAATGACAAATGTGCAAAAAAATAAAAACTAACAAAGAGATACAAGTTCAAGTATATTTTAATGACTTTGTCGTATTAGAATAACTTTAAAGAAATTTAATTTTATTGGTTGACATAAATGCTCTCTTTAAGATAGTAGTTTCAAAGAGTTTTCAAGGAGTTCCATTGAAACAACTTATTAATAGCGAAAAATACGTGTATAAAATCCAGTTTTATTTTTATAGCTATGAGAAAAAGTTAACCTGAATCACATTTTTTCGGTAAGTAAAATTTGAGTACGACTGTAAAATTGTATTGTGATTCAGTAATAAAATTACGTGTTTCTCAATTAAATGTTGCAATAATGCAGTTTAAAGCAGGTGTTATTTTATTTGTGTCTGAACGTTATTAAAAAATAGTTCGTGGGAAGTTTTTAATACGCTCTATACGTAGATGAAAGAATATATTTAGTCCAATG
Organism: Hesperia comma; assembly: GCA_905404135.1. Taxonomy (NCBI): domain Eukaryota; kingdom Metazoa; phylum Arthropoda; class Insecta; order Lepidoptera; family Hesperiidae; genus Hesperia; species Hesperia comma. The sequence continues at coordinate 12,103,654 of FR990034.1, forward strand.
ACCTGAGGACAAAAATTTCGTTTTTACAAAACAATATTCCCTGATTTTGGTCCCTGATAAACACGGCCACAAGATCTTCAATATTAATACCTTATCAATTTCTAGATAGTAATTGCTGCATTATTTTAATGCCACAGCAAAAGTACCTACTGTCGTATTTACTGACTTCGTAAGGGGATCATGTTCCTCACATAAAAAATGCCCTTCTAACCCAGATTAAAAATACTGAACTGTCACGACGAGAACACTTAACAAAAGGGGATCCGTTACAACCATTAAATATCTTATTTCACACCTCTTCAAGCATTACGCGATCTACAACACAGAAGAACAAAGATAACGCATCATTAAATTTAAAATGGTCAAATAATGACCATGAATAAATAATATAGTGAGATAAGAGACTCGGGAAGGGTCACATTTAAATCATCACAATAGAACCCCAATAGGAATTTCACAAGGTACCATTCTTGGACCGCTTTTATATTAATTACTCATGACGGAATTGTATCAAAATATGTCAGGAGATTGAAATACATACTTAATGATTGTCATTCATATAAAAGGGCATTTTATCTTCCTAATATAATAAATGGTTGGCAACCAAATTCAATAGAGCGTAAAGTGTCCAGTTCCACTTCCTAAAATGACACAAAAGGTCCTAATGATGTTATTTTTTTTGGATCAAACGTTTATGCATAATCGTCTAAAATATATTACATGAGGCATATTTAAAATACGACTGAAAATAATAGTAGATTGTATGACAAGGGTGCAAAGTAATATTTTTTCGGCGAGGGCGTTTTTTGAATCCAGAGCGAAGTGAGGGATTCTAGAGTAGAATCCCGAGCGTAGCGAGGGATTCTTTAGTAGAATCCCGAACGTAGCGAGGGATTCAAAGTACGTCGCCCGAGCCAAAAATATACTTGCACCCGAGTGATACACTCTACTTTTCATCACCCACTATGAGAAAATAATATATATATGTTACCGGAAATGTATGAAATCTAGGAATTGTATACATTTCCTAGGAAATGTATACAATTCCTAAGCTCTTTAGGAAATGTGTAAAATATTGTTTTAAAAATTATTTTATTCATACATTTCCTAGGAAATGTACACATTTCCTAGGAATTGTATACAATTCCGATATCGTATTAGGAAATGTGGATGTCGTGGCCACATCGTAGATTTGTTAACTTCAAATGTTCGCATTTCATAAAATGGGCAACTCAGTTTGTCCAGACCGTTAAATCGTCTACGTTTGGTTATCCACGTTTGGCCAAATCGTAAAAACGCAGAATATAGGGCATAATTTCGAACCGTGACGTCTCCGGCGCTGCGGAAGGTGCAGCCCCTTCGCCCTTGCGTAACAAAGCACAGACACCCACGCTCGCCTGCGCAGCTTCGGCTTGCTGGTCGCCTTCGGCGACCAGCCTCAGCCGCTCCGGCTCGCCCGGGTGTCTGCGTTTTGTTACAGCGGGCGGGGGCTGCCCTCCCTCCGCGCCTCCGGGTTCTAAAAAAAACTCTAGGGGTAGGGCATACAAGACTACGTGGAGTAGGGGTAGGCTAATTCGGTTCTGTAACCAATTCGACCTACCTACACCTTGAAGAATTTGACTGAGTAGTAATGGAAATGAGTATTCATTGTTTTACACAATAATATTTTTGATTAAGGCACTCGGTGAGACAATCTGGTAAAAATCATAACGTAAAATATAATATCTTCATATTATCTATCCCGCGTACCCATTAAAATCTTGATCTATAATCTTAATGTACTACATTTCCGATTGCTATTTAGGAAATGTATAAATTTCCTAGGAAATGTGTCCAATATAATTTATTTCACACATTTCCTGGCGATTTTAGGAATTGTATACATTTCCTAGGAATTGTATACAATGACGGATTTAACACATTTCCGTTAACATATATATATAATAGAAAATAATACGTAAAATAAATAATACGTGCATTTCTCCATTCCAAAAAATTATCATGGGCTTTCAAATATTTTTCCCGGGATTTCGCAGGTAATAAACTATTCATCACATTACTCGCTTCAGTTTTTATACTATCAGGAGGATACTTTCACTATCGTTGGAAGAACTCATTTTTTCAAAACAAAACAAAATTTCTAACAATACGTAAAAATGCACGAAAACGCGGGAAATAGTTCGAGCGATCTTAATTTGATTTCTTTTTTTATTATTCAGCTGGCGGGCCCTCGCGTCGAACCAGACATTCTTTATTCAAACAATATTTGTGTTCGATTTCTTTAGCGCAAAATACTAAAATGTTCTAAATTCAAAATAGGACGGAAAAGATCTAGCCGGCAGGAAAATTTGTATGAAAATTCATTCCGGCCCGCTGAATAGAAAACAGCAACTTTGGAACCCCTTATGTCCGAACCAAGTCGTCTTTTTCGAATAGGGGTGATGAAAAAACATTTTACTTGACATTTAGTCTATTATTGTACCTGTCACGTCATCATTTTAAGCTCATTTCAAAATTAATTTGATTCATAGAAAAGGTGCACGAAAGAACGCAGCGTTCCTATTATTTGTATTCAAATAACCTCATAATAAAGCAATATATAGATCACACGGTTATAATGCCCGAATGCATTCAAGCGTAAAATATTTGACAAACTCCAGATGAGTCACCATCGTCATCTCTATCGATAAGTACACGATCTTAATCCCCGAGGTCTATGAACTCACAAAGAGAATGAGGCACGTACAATATTTTTTGGAGCTACTACAAAAGCATCGAATGCCACTAGTTCACAGGTCATAATGTATTCAAAATATGCATTGTGTGTGGCTCCTTTATCGAGCCGGGGAGTTAGACAATGACATACGTCTTACACTCTTCAAGTTTAATATGGTTTATGGATAAAAAATTAACAAAGACTATTATTATATTGGTCGCCTTTGATGTCACATTTTTTTGTCTCGGACGATAATTTTTGATGCATCATTAAGTTTTCAGATAAAATCTGCAGTGGTTTAGTTTTTTTAAATGATGTCTTAATACTTTGTAACTTCGTATTGTCTTTCGTGAGAATGATTTTAATATTGAACAAACAAAATGTAAAAGGACTAAAAATTTTTAGAACACACAAAGTAGCTTTTATGGTCTATATAAGTGTAATAATTTTATTTGAATAGTAAACAAGGAAGAAATATATGGAAAAATATATATATATAGGAAAAAATATATAATATTATATAGATGTTAGTACGTACACCGCTCATACTCCGAACTAAGATTTCTCATGTCACGGGTACAATAGACAACGCAAACAACTTGTTACTAACACCCATGACTCGAGAACAAACCTTCATCTGTTACATAAATAATTATCTGCCCCGGCCGAGAAACGAATCCGGTACCCGGATCCGGACCCGGATCACTTCGCGGAAAGGGTCGTCGTGGGTGTAAAGTTGGACTCCTGAGTGCCTGAACCAAGGTTCCTGAGTTCAAACCCTAGTACGAACCTTTAATTTTTTTTTTATAAACGTATAATTTATTACCACTTGCTTCGGTGTGGGATCGTGAAAAAAGCTGCACGTCTGATAGTTTTTAATTTAACATTAATTTTCAAAGGTGTGTGAAGTCCGCCAAGCCGCACTTGGCCAGCGCGGTGGACTAAATGGCCTTAGCCTTCAAGTGGATAGTTATGAGTTGCACACATGGGCTCTGCAAATTATCATTACTATGATTATTAAAAATATCAAAACCTTCCGCAAATAGCGACTGAGCAGTACTAAGCAATATTATTTCTTTTATTCCTTCAAGATGAGACTTTAAGGAAGATAATGCATTCCTTTATCCTCACGAGAAATATTCCTTTATTCCTGTCTTACAGGAACTGTAATTTTGGCGACCAACCTACCATACCGGACAATGGCGGCGTACGTTTGCAAAGTTCATACTTTGTCCCCTGTATCTTTAGCCACAGTATTTGTTACACAAGCGCAATAAGCTCCTGAAAAGAATATTATTTACGAGCGAGACGGTGCTGGCGATATTATATCTGGTCGAGTAAAAATTTCTACGTGTTCTCCGTGCGTCGTCATAAATCCTCTTTTTTGAAAGACCTCTAATGGTATTTCTGATTGTGTACGTATCGACGGTAAAGAATGGGTTTTCATTGGGAATATTGCCGGCGCCGTTGATAATGAAGCGTATGCTTGGGTCGTGTTTCATGCAGTGGATGGAAATGTCGGGAAATAGGATTTCATTCCAAATTAAAGCTTCGACTGCTTTGCTTTTTTGCTTCAATTGCTTCGGCCACCGTGATTGTAACAATTAGAGGATTGTGTCCTTAAATTCATCTATGTCGAAGAATTCGATATTTGTGCACTGTTAATATATTGCTATTATATTTTCTTCTCAGTCCTCAGAATCCTTTTAATGTTCATATTCGGTTACAGTATATTTTAATATCGATATTTACAAATATAACTACAATAGTTTTGAATACAAAATCAAATATATACAACACACTTATACAAGAACTGACTCCATGACTGAAAACGATAATTTTTGTTCATGATTTCATTATCAGCTTTCCTGGGATTCCCAGGAGTTTTTAAACATCCGACATATTACGCTCATACAGGTCGTAATAACAACATAAAATCGTAAATACTAACTTCCGTATTAACTACTGTTGGGAATGATGAAAACCAGTAATAAAATCCACACAGGGCCTTAATAAAATCAGTTAATATGTCCAACCGCACATTTCGGACAGGCTGCAACAAAGTTGCACAATGCATCGAAAAATTAAATTAGTGAAAGCACTCTGTTACAACGGAGCGAAAGGACTAGATGCGGTTATGATATTTTATTAATTTATTATTTTTGTCAAATAGTACTTAAATAATATACCTATCTTCAGGTCCACAATCGTGCAGATTCGATCGACATAGTTAGTGGTCGCCAACGCTTATAGACATGGGTAACACCCAAGTTATCACGAAAAAATAATAATTAATAATTTTTATAAATGCCTTTAAACTTTAAGGGTTTCCTTCGATTTCCACTACTTCGGAAGGACCATCTTTTGAATAAAATTAAAAATCGATTCACAAATAGCCAGATTTGCGAGCGAAGTTATTAAACAAAAAAAAAATGGCATCGAACATAGAACCTCCTCCTTTTTTTTAACAGACTTCAAAAAATAAATGTGTTACTTCATAAGTTTTTACTGAGTGCTCGGATTTTTTTAATTCTTTATTATTCGAAAACTAGTATTAGTCTGGTCCCAAATAAATTTACGCAACAATTGATGTGCAGTTTTCGAGTTATCTCTCCCTGTCGGTGTTAAATTCGGTTATTTTTTCATACTAAATCAGTTCTTTCGAAGTCTGTTAAATATACCTGAGATATAATCTGAATTCCACATCCAGTAACAGTACAGTGCAATGCAATAAAGTTTATACATCAAGTACGGGATCGTAAAGGGTTAATAGGTTCGATGCTCGGCTCTCAGCTGATAACGTTGACAAAATATGGTGTAACGTGTTACACTGTTCCTATTGTTATCTTGTTTAGAACTATGTGTGCTATTGAATTACCTAGTCGTTTAGTTTACGCAAACATTAAAATGTGTAAGGTACGAAGTTAAAATTCGGCTACGTAGTAGAAACATTTAAATTTTTAAACGCATTGTTACAATGCAAAAAATTATGATCATTCGAAATGATAAATTTAATAGACACAAGTAAAGCTTAATTTTGTTGAAAGTCGCAGGATATACTTAGCCGTGAAACATTCTGTTTGAGGCCTATGGCATAAAACCCTTGGGCAAATAATGCTACCTGCACCAATCCACCTCAGAGTATGGTGAAGGAGTAGGCTCTACTCTAGGCTTTCTCAATTGTGGATTATAAAATATTCTACAGCGGACATTAATATGTAACTAAAAGATAAGTTAAAGTCCGAGGTCACATCTATGATACAAATCACTGATTTAATACAACTGACTCAAGACACTCAGCTTTACAACGGCAATAAAATATTACATGCAGTTAATCCACTAAGATAGTTTAGTTTTGGCGAAAAAGCAGAAAACAGACAGACATTGTGACTACAATATAGTGCTATTTGCTGAAAAACTTCCGCTACTATGTGTTCCGTTCCATTAGAAGTGAGATTAATTGTTGTATCCGAGTACTTTTAGCGTTAGAATGTGTAGTGTGTGAATTTCATTCGAGTTTTGTATATGAGTCAGATATGAACAATTTTCATGTGCTTATTGTAACCCAGGTCTGGTTTGACAGAAACTGCTCGAAGGCTTGCAGCCTGAAGCAACCTACCTGTCATGATTATATTATGGTAAAGGCGCGCAAACTAGACCATGCGTACACAAATCTCATGGTCGTCAAAACAGCAAAACACCAAGGCAAAGTTCAAGCACATTCACAGAACAGGCAAAAGACTTATAGGGTATACTTGTGGTAGTCGGCAGATAGGAAAGCGTACAGAGATAACTTCTTTTTAACGATCAAAGTGCAAATTATAATTAATAAATAATAGAGAATTTAGAAGGACTAACTCGTAACAGTCACTATATCGTATTATTGCTTAATATTTTACTTTTACAATCGAATATACATAGTAAGGGTCTTTGTTTGCAGAACCTGGATTTAATATCTTGGGTAATAAAGAAGATGGAAAATATTTTCATTACCGTCCCCGGACACGACAGTCCGGGTTTAAACAAGCCATATCCGGGAAACTTTTAATATTGCCAGATAAAGATACAAAATTGCATTTTATTTCAATCTTAATAAAGTTAATTTTGTCTGTGGAACTTCGTGATACGTGTTGCCGGCACCTTTTAGTTAGTTCGGGTTGGTAAGTTATTTTTGTGTTTTTTTATTATTATTTTAGCACAACAGTAGTAAGTTACATAAGATGGACTGATTGTTAAAATGCAATTCATTTCGTATATATTTTTACGTAAGGATCAAACTATGAAAATAATGTTTGTTTTATTGGTTTGAATAATCTAAAGCTAAGCTAACTTTATTCCTATAATGTTTCATAACATTGAATGCAGGTACTAACTATAATTTGTAAATAATTTTACTGTGATACTATCAGGTAGCTCTCCTTGGTGTGATGTCATAATGTATATTTTTACTTTATTTTATTTTATGTAGATCATGTGGCCTTTTGCGTAGCCTGTGCAATTGGTTTGCGCGTATGAAATTTAATGTAACTCTTGGCAGTGTACTATTAATATACTTATTTAAGATTCTCATAATCAAAACTGTTTAGTTTGTTGGACTGTAAAACTTGTGTTTGTAAGGAGTTCAAAACTGACTGCAGTATTTGTGTACATACTATACCGGTCTATTAACTCGTACCAATACTGACTATAGAAATAAAATAACTAAGCTTAAAATAAACCACATACAATCCCGGCTATCTAACCATCTATCAAGTTTTTTCTACTGGTGCTAATGCTATCAATTTAATGCCCTTTTTCCGCTTAACTTACCCATAAAACTCTAGTTAATGGCGCATTTCCATCGAAACCCGCTAATACGAGAATGGCGTGGTTGTGTTTTATTGGTTCTGCTATCTGTCGTTAGTTGGAACACGCCCACAGAAAGTTCATCCTTGCTAAACATTTGATCAAATGTTTGATCTAAGTCAAATAGTTGGTTACATTATCATAAAGAAATTGTTTGCACATAGACACCAATTGTAAGCGGTTAGCAAGAGTTTTCTGTCATTGTTTCTATCATCAATTTCTTAAATGTTATCTAGGAAACATCGTTTAGCTAATTCACGTAAAAATTAATCAGCTTTGTCACGTGGAAATCCTTAAATATTTTTCCCGTTTTTAACACGATTTTATTTAAAACAGTAATAATGATGATGACTTATTTTGTAGCAACACGTACTTATGTAAAATTGAAAAATCTCTTTACAAGTAAATCTCTTTATACAAACGCAATTTGGCTGAGGAAGATATGTAGGTACAATAAAAAATTTTTTAGATGGCATTGATTGAAGTTTTGGTAGACGAATATATCCCATTTGTATATTTTTCCTCCGTAGCACAAAATTTCTCGAACCAAGGGTATGAAAATCAAGCAATAATTGTATATCTCCAATATTTGACCAAACATTTTCTTCAGGGCCAACGTTGGCTCAAAATGCTAAGTGGCGTTGCAAATTGCATAGAAAATGTGTGCAATTAGCGTTTATATCGCTACTTCGTGATATCGGGCTGATAGAGTTATTTGCCGAGTTCACTGAAGTCTCATTGTATTCTGATACAATGGTGGTAGGGGGACTTGGATTTTATTTTATAAAATGCACGACTAAAAAGGGTTTTAAAACTATTCCTGCTTTTCCTAATCGCCATTTTTATAATGGAGGTAGGTAGGGTTCCCGCTAACGTAGAGAAGTGACCACTCTATGAGGATGTCAATAACCTACGACCCTCGGATTGAGCACATCTGAAAATTTCCTTTTTCACGTATTGCAACGTACGTTCTTATTGCTAAATATTTTGCATTAAACATTTTTTACGTCCACACTAATATTAAAAAGATAAGTTGTTTGTAGGTATTAGGTAAATTCTAAATCTACTAGACGAATATTAAAAATTATGTCACTCGTAGAATGTTATTTTATACAAGATAAAAATGAGCAATTTATTACAATAAAATAGTAATCCATGCCAAAATGATTATGTCAATCGAAGAATAGAAACTTTCCTAAGTATTCAAAGTACCTAACACTGAAATGTTGGTCACTCTCAATTAAAAAATTTAAAAACATAAACGCATAGCAACGTCCATGAAAGCGATACATTGGTGATCGGATGATTCACCTGCAGTGACTCATACATTCCTGCTAGGTGGTGAAGCGGTCGCCTGTGCCTCTATTATGAGTTGTTGTAGTAAACGTAAAGGACGTTACTATTGCAGTTAACGTTTAGAATTTGTATGAGAATCCGTACAGCGCCTCTAGCGGTTACGATACTGAACTACAATTCTCATACAAATTCTAAACGTCAACTGCAATAGTAACGTCCTTTACGTTTACTACAACAACTCATAATAGAGGCACTGATGTAATGTACGGTCATCTGGGCGTCTACCGTACAGCTGTTGAGATGATGCAACTATGCTAATAATTAAAGGAGATGGTCACTGGCACCCTGTTTTTAATTATCCAAATATTCTTTTAATTTGTTCAATTGTCTCGTATGTATGATGCTCCAGTAAACTTACATACTCCGGAAAAATATTTTTTAGGTTTTATATCGATAATTAATTGTTAGATACAGTTAAAATTTCACATTTGTACAGCCTACAATCACTTCATGGTAAGATCACTTGATGGTAAGTGGTCACCATCGCCCATTGACATCGACCTACGGCGTTACCTATATGTTACTAACATACTAACCAACTATGGTTCTAACATCTCCTAACTGGTGTTCCAACTCTCTGTTTCAATCTTGTTCTAGGTCGGTCACAGTTGTCATGGGTGGCAGTTGAAAAGCTATGCTGCATGCGCCTTGGCTACATTAATTCCAAAAAAAATAGGTAAAATCGTTTGGCGGCTGATTCGAGCAAAAGGACGCCGGTAACTATCCAGCAGGGCTTCACGTAAAAATAATAATAATGACTCAATAATAATAATTACGTGAAGCCTTACAACCAAGCCGGAATCTTTTTATTTACGGCACCCTGGGACAATAGAATTCTAGTCAATATTACAGACTGCATTAGTGCGACGAAAAATAATCTACTTATCTACTGTAACGGGTGTAGCTGCCGCCATCCAGCCACATCGCCAGCCACTGCCGCGCCGTGTACGCGCCGCCTGCCAACGCGTTGCCGACCGCCTTTCTAAGCCGTAGAACCTGGCCTTAGCCAAAGCCAAAGCCAAGCCACCGCCCGCCAATATTGATGATTCCCTCCAGCCACAGCCAGGCAGCCGTCACAGCCAGACGGTGGAGGGGAGGTGTCAATATAAGCCATAGCCATAAACTTAGCCATAGACATAGCTCTAGTAAATGTATACTGTTTGGAAGGACGGATGTGATATAGAAAGAAAAGTAAAAGTGTCGGAAGTTAAGTTTAAAAAGGCATTCTATTATAATTTGTCATTGAAGGAAAATATATTTGGTTCTTTGAGTATAAAATATCCCTTTATTTAACGCCTTTTTACAGTGTATCTACTAATAGTGTGACTAACAATAATAATAATGAAAGAGAAATTTAAAACTCAATAATTTAATACAAATCGAATCAACATTATCACATCACCATCACAGTTTCAGTTTACAGCTAGGGTTGTTTCCTGAAACAAAACAAACATTTTAGTTATGTAAAGCATGAAGCTTTATTCGGTTGATGACATCATTTTGTTTCGTCTTACATAACACCCCTATTTACTTATATTCGCAAATAAGGATTGTCTTTTTCACGTCAAGCCAATCCCGTTTTTTGGTACGAAAATATAACGGTCGCTATAACTTTAATAGCGCCTTGTATTTCATATTGGAACTACTTAGGTATGTAATAAACAAAACATATTGTGTTGTGTATTGTAGAAATAAATTACATATCATGTGATGTTAATATACCTATACTCTCTCTCTCTCTTTTGTTACAACAACTTTTGTTTATGATGTGGCAGGGAAAATATGTAAGTAGGTAGTTGATAAACATTGTTTAAAATATTGACGCTTGACTCGTCTGTTTCCGTTGAGGAAACGTATGGTTATATACGTGAAAATTGCATAATTAATGATTTATCCTTACAATTTATTTATTTTTAAGTTTGATTAAATTCAAACAAACAATAAAAAACACAGACAACGACTGAGAACCACACAAAGTTCAATTCAAAAACACGAATAAATCTGCACAATAGCCTAAAGCCATATTGTTCAATGTTCATATCGGGGTACGTTTTAAAATGTTTTGAACGACCGAATGCAATTCCACGCGAAAATGTAATTGACATTTTGTTTTACATTGAAAAAGCCATAGAAGTGCCTTCGGTCCGCTCAAAGCTGACTCACAAACGATTGAAACCGGACCAAATAAAAACATTAGAAACGAAACAAGTGACGATTCCAAACGACGAAATAAAGTTCTAAACGATACAATCAAATCCAAACTTAAACAAGACGTAACAAAGGATAAAAAATTCAATAGCAAACCTAATCTGGACAATGGAACTGTGGGTGGCAAGGACTACAGAGGTAGAACGTTTGCAAACAACCGAGCGATTTGAAATAATAAAAGGAAAGGAGGCGTCGCCAACACAAACAAAGAAGTTATAGTAAAAGATTTAACAGTTGATGCAACCGTAACTGACCTTTATGTGGACAAAGGAAATAAAGAGCTAAATGGCAGAGGAAGATCGCCCGCTGAGTGTGAAGAAACGACGGATACGTTGTAACGTCTTCACTGATGACCATTTGGATCGTCCCTTTAAAGGAGCCGATAGGGTTGTCGCAAATAATTCAGTTTTGTAAAATAGGACTTCTTATTTTTTAACTTATTAGGTACAAGGAATAAATGTGTAAAAATATTGACCTTTCATGATTTGGTTACGTAACGATGATTAATTTAATAAAAAAATTTCCAGGTTGAAATTTATAGGTACTATAGAAAAATATATACAAGATTTAAGACTAATAATAATTATTTATTAGTCTTTTTAAGCGTACCTAGAAAACAGGAGACAGTTATTTTCGGTGTTGAAGTTTACTATGTTTATAGTGTAATATCGTATAGGTATCACTTGATTTTATTCGTCATACCAGCCAAGATTTTCTAACATGACGATATGCCGCTTTAAGCCCGTATTTGTGTTAGTTGGTCTATGATAGTGACCTCCATTTGATACTGTTGATTTCAAAATCAAAATACTTAGTTTCCATCTACGAGTATAACTCTCGTAGCTGCTCTACAGCAGATGCTTATTAATATAAACAGATACGCCAAAAATTCCATTCCAGACCAGTTTTTGATCTCATCTTTTAAACCGTAATAATAAAATAAATTTGCGACAACCCTAAATACTAAACTTTCAACACAATGACCGATATCCATTTCAACTCATTTGCACCATACATTGAGCCTTTGAGCCACCGACAGCTTTCAACTCTCCCTTATTATTTACAGCCTAATACAATGTGGGCTACCATTTTTAGTAGTCCACAATAACGTTTTTAGTGTATCCTTTACTATTTTATTGCCATAATTAGCAACAACTTCTATTATTTTATCACAAAAACATTTTTGGACTCTCTAATTTCCTTCTTAGGAAGTTATGTCGGGGCGTTTTTGAATATTAGTAAATTTTAAACCTTATCCGCTAAGATATTAAAACTATTTAACATCGACTAGTGACAAATAGTTGTATTGTCGTTTAGAAATACACAGTCAATACGGTTTGCATAATGAATTGAATAGTATAATAATGGTTGCGTTGAAAGCTATCCGTCTCCATGCCAATTTATATCTCACTTTTAACCTTTTCATTCCATATAAAAAAATCTATGACTGATTGCATCTATAATAATTATTGTTCGCGCTAATCTCACAGACGGCTCAACCTATTTGATTGCGGTCTTCACTCAAATATTGTGGTATCTACGCAATGAAAATTATATCTACCTAATCTATAGGTATTTATTTGGTAAATGTAGTAAATGTAGAGGTTTATGGCTGGAGAAAAATGTGAAGAATCTTTAATAGTGTTGTCTGTGCCTGTAATATTTGTCCGCGCATCACTCAAAAACTTCTGAATTCAATTTGATGAGGTTTTCACAGTTGTATTGGTAGTGGTCAAACTTAAAAATCTGTGCATTTTTTATCTTAATCCCATAGAACCTGAGACATAAAAAGGGCAGCTAGTTGACAATAGGTAAAATAATAATACTAACTTAATAACACAAGCCTTCGGGTCCATAGACAGTAGGAAGTTGTTGAGGCTGTTCTCGCAGTTGCTGTAGGCCATGCCCACGCCCAGTCCCCCACCGATGACCATGGGCCACCTCTTAGCCCCACGGAGGAAGAAGCTGCCCATCATACTACCGATTAGGAGGCCTGCAGCTGAAATAGGATTTGTGCTTTATTAGTAAAACAACATGTAATGATTGCGAGAATTTTGAAATATTTTGCAAATTTCAATGAAGCTATGTTGTCAATTTCATATTTTTTTGATTGAACCCGGTAACCAATAAATAGATTGTCTGTCTCTTAGCTTATTTGGAAGTTGTATCGCTGTTTTTTATTCAGGGTTATTAATTAATAGAGTACTTAGTATAGAAATAAAAAACGGGAAAAGTTTCGAGCGATTTCATTATTACCATACTTCAATTATCTATTAAATGTGTTTTCTTACTTGCGAATGCCACGGCACAGACTAGAATGCAGGCACAAAATTACTCGACACACTCCTCAATCTTCTGTGATAACCATAGTTCTAAATTATCATAGTTATAAATACATACCATCTACTTACTACCAGAATTATATGAAATAAGTTTACCAGTTTTCACACCAAAGTCCAGAAAGCAAGCGGAATATCTTTCGTCAAAATCTCTCGGGTCTGGTTTAGGCATATCTTTTCAAAACTACGTACAAAACAATTCTTCCGTTGCTGAATTAAACATGACCGGTATAACAAAATAAATAGTATTGGTTGAACACCAATTAAATTGGTTGTTGTTCACTACAGAAATAATTTTGATGAAGCCTGACACTGACAGATTTGAAAGCTGTATTTATGAAGACATTTTTTAAGTTTGAGAACGTACCTAGGTACCTATATCAAAAATTATTTTTATTAAAGTTCAAGTGTGAGAAAGCCTTTTATTTTACCTTTTTGGTTAATGAAAATATAGAATGTAGGTAACAAAACCAATTTGGAGGGGAACTGAGTGTTAAATGCAATCCAATAAAAAAGCTATCCTACGGGGCCTATGTTGCAATGGTGACTATCCTGATGTTACTCGTATGTATGTGCCTCGTCTGCTTTTAAGTCATCCCATTAATTAGGCTATAAAAATCTCTAAAGTACGAAATATATTTTGCTCGATTTAAGAATAGAATTATATTCGTGATAAGATAAAATGATATTAAAGATTCATTGACTAATCGGATTAAAATATCCAAATCGTTTTATTGTATTGTTTCCATAAATTCTTACCCACAAAGTAGATTATGGATTAAGGCCATTCTATCAGTGTGTCATCCACCATTGTATTACTTATAAATCCAATTAACTCAGCCTCCACTGGCCAGTTTAATAAACCCTAAGCCCTGTCTAACTCCCAATCTCATTTCCTAATAATGCACCTGCATACGAACAGTCAATTAAAGCTCAAAGGGTCAGAATAAGCCCTTAAGCCGGCTTAGACTTAGACTTGACAATAATTCTGTCCGTAATTAATACGCCTAATTAATGGTTCCAATCAATTGAGAACGGGTAATTTGATTGTTAATTAATTAACAATGTATTTTTGGGTTTAGCCTACATAGATGATTTGTGTCAAGTAAGTATTAGGTGCATTGTAAAAATAATAATATTTATAATCATTTCACATTTTGCAAAGATAATTTTTCTTGTTTCACCATCAAATTAAACTAAGTCATGCAGGATATTGTGAATTTTTAAAATACATTACAAGGCGTATTTAATGGTTATTATAGTGAATTTTATTCATGTTTTGATATTGAAATAAAATAGCATAACTTTATTTGCTTTATATACCTTTGACATTAATGATGACCAGGATTGGTGTGTTAGTGACCATTTATTAATCAGAAACCTGGTTTACATCTTTTCAGCGAAATAACATTAATAAAATCAAATCACGTCGTGTCTACGCGTACGCCTTTACGTTTAGTTTTAGTTGCGTGTCAGAATATTCCCTTGCCTTGCGTTATTTGAAAGGCGCGTCTTGTTACCCCAGTTTCGAGGTAGGTTTAAAAACGTACACTTTTGGGTTTCAATAACTAAACTTTAAGTATCTTTTGGAAACGTCAATTTGATGATGGTGCAATAAAAATATAACTACGTATATGTACATATTTGGATTATAAACAAAAACAGCTTCAAAATATCAAGGACGTTTCAGCACATCATCGCATCATGATCATTATCAGTCTTACAATGATTAATTACACCTCTACTGACTGGAATAACCATCCTATTTCTGTAATGATAATACGCTTCGATATGATAATAGATGCTACGTAGCACGCCTTTTACGAATCCCACATTAAATTGATTGGCTTCACTTATCTGTCTGAAATCGTATAGAAATTTTAGAAATAGACTAACATGAGAATTACTCCTTTTCAGAAATGTAAATCTTGAAGAAGTTTGGATATCCTAATGATTATGCAATTTTTCTGTTTTCTGGAAATCCATACATAGTCAACGTTTGCTACGTTGATTCATTACATTTTGGATTTCTTTTAATGTGTGGGTTCAATAGTCACATTCAAATTCAAATCATTCACGTAGGTGTTTTTAAATACCGTAACGCACGCATTTTGATTTTTTGCTACCTACCATACACTTACAACTCGTTTCAATATAATTTTAGCATTTACCTCCACTTCGCAAAACATAAGTGCCATATTAACACTGGATTTCGAAACTTAATTTTTAGAGAAGAAGAATCAGCGCAAGAAACTCCCCAACATACACGCATAATGATTCCCTTTGTCCCTTTCCGGTCTCTTGTTTTAGGTTAGGTTTAGGTTTAGGTCTCTTGTTTCGGTAATCTCAATAGACTGCCAAGGATGCCAGTAGAAATTTGATTACAATCAGTTGCAGATACCAATGCACTTCGTCTCCGATTACGTTGAGACCGCTTTGATAAGACATGCAGATAGAATTATCGTCGGATGCGGTTAGATGCGGTACTGTGACTTGTTTGTAAGCCCTTTGTCTATTATCGGCAGACTGCATCGATTAGCTGTGATTTGGGCTGAATTGTTAATGTTACTGATGTTACTGTTGTAGAGTTGTAGAGGTTTGAGGTGGGTAGTTTGTGTAATTTAAGGTAAAGCTTGTGGTGCGAAGGTTTGGTTCAGTTTCCAGTTGGACACATACTTTATACTAGGAACGACCCTCGCCTCCTTAAAGAAATATCAGGAAACAGTCAAATAATGAAGGAAGTAAATACTGGATTTTTTAAAGAATAATAGGTTTCTTACCACCCACTTAGAATTACACAAGGAATACATCATTTTCAGTCTAAGTATCTTAATTTAGAAGTCTTTGTTGAGTTTCGTAACCGAAACCGTGGAACTAAATGTTCCGTATGATGCCAAACACGTGACGTCGCACGATAGGTTGGCTCTAACGTAGAGAATTTTTACAATAATCGCGCTCCCTCATAAATATGTGCGAACCTTTGTACATTGAATATACATTGAACGAATTGTCACAGATTTGACATATATTAATACCACGAAATTTTCAAAAACTTCGCATAAGCATTTGCGAATGTTAGTCCTACACTTGTAGGTTCACGTATCCGCGCAAATGTGAAATAACGGTCTTGCTACACTTTGGAAAATGACTTCCTTCAAGGCCAAAGAAACTGACAAATCGATAAATAGATTTTTTTAAATACCATTGTTATACAGGCATTGAGATAACTTTTTAAAATACATATAAAGCGTATGTCGATGAAACGTAGCCTAGTTAGTAGCGACTCTACCTGCGTAGCTGCGTAGGAGTCTCGTGTTTGATTTCTGTTCGGGGTATATTCATGTGACTTCAGTGACGTCTACACTACCTCACGGGAATCCTAATAGGTGGGTATGAGGGTACATCTAAATGATATTGGCCATTCAAAAAATGATTTATTAGACTTTATTAAAGTCTCTGTATGTTAAGTACTCTGTAAATTACAATGGGTAGTGTTTGATGACAAAACTAATTAGTGTCCGAGAACAAACGACTTCCCTGAAGGAGATGACAGGGCGCCATCATTACCCGAGCTGTGGGGCGGATGAATGTGTGAATGAATGCGTGGAAGGAGTTATTCCGTGACCTTTCCAATAATACTTTGTTGAGGTAATTGTTATAACTTTTTACAAAAAAATAACCGACTTAAAAGTCGAGATAACTAGTTAGAAATAATTAAATACTCAGTAAATATTTTTTTTTATTTCGAAGGATTTAGTAATATTCTGTGAATCCTGCCACTTAGCCGTAGCAGGTATTTCCAGATGAAAATGGAGAGTAATAATCTAATAACATCTAAATATTTAAACGTATAGCCCGAAGGAGCCTTCGTAATGAATAACCATTTAAGTCCATAAACCGGGATCATAGATCTAAAGTATTTAAATACTACTTAAGACATCCCAAACAGCTGCGGGCAAAAATAACAATTAGCAAAATTGTACTCTCAAAGCAAATTTGCATAATACTTAACGACAATATTTTCAGTGAGGGGTGAATCACATCCCATAGTAAATACACCCCGATATAAATAGAGATCTCTTTGTCAATCGGCCCGAGGGATAATCGAGGACTGATGATAAGGTTAAAGTTTAAAATTATTTATAGCTTATGGCAGAAGATCTGCTTGATGTCACTGTTATACATATACCTTTGGACATTAAATAAATTGCAACGTGACGTTAAAGCTAAAATAAAAAAATTACACACTCATAATACCAAACTAAGATTTCCTGTGACAAGAGTGCTATGTAAGTATAACACACATGACAAGGATACAGCGAGAAAAAAATTTAAAGTTATCACTAAACCAGCCGAAACTACTGAACACAAGAAGCTGAAATTTGACTGCATATTAATTAAGGAGTGTAGGGTAGGCACTAAGAGACGATTTTTTAATATCCCCCCCCCCCTTTGATATAAAGCGTAGGTAACCGCCATCATTCAAGCATTAAACGTGTATTACCTACTTTAGATGGAACTTACCAAATCAATGTACTCACACTTGACATGGATGGATCCTTCAAGAAGTGGGTTGATTGCCCTTCTCGACAGGCATGCACTGGTTCTTGATGTCATGTTGTCTTAAGGCGACATTAGAAAATATCCGTACCTACTTAACGTGTACAAATATACTCGTAAATATACCTACTCATCAAAATTTTACTCGTATCGGCTATCCATTGTTTTCTTTCTTTGCTCTTCCATTTTGACTTAGTCATGCCTTTGGGTTTATTGACGATCAATACGATCATGGACGACATGACTATTTACAACCAGGTTCCATTGGGTATTTTGCCCACTATTACCATAAAAAGAACCATTTGTTCAGTTTATATATAGGATGATAATGTTAGCAGTAGAATGTGTTTCATTCCTAAACAAAAAGGAAAAAATTCCATAACCAAAATTGCATACGATCCCCCGTTCATGACGCTCAACCCGCGCTTCCTAAACGAGGCTTCACCATAATTCACCGCTGTCATCCACAATTTTATGATCGGGTCTTTAACACAAAATCAGAGCTGCAAATTGCAAGATTTATCAGATCTCATCTGCAGCGTCGGCTTACGAATGCCCTCATCTGGTTTACGAGCCGATCGCAGATTTAAGCCACGTTTTATAGTTGGTCCCGTTTTACGAGCTCTGATTAGTTGGCTCATTTGGTTGTGCAGCAAAATTGGAAATTACTGACAATGGCTTTGTTTTTACTCGTGTCGTTGTCACAATCCATTTCGATATTAAGCTCGTGTCTTCTCATAGACCAAGTTCCCACTACACTGACATACACACACTGTTCGGTGCTTGTGCAGAATCAATATTCTTTATCGAGTTAGAACTGTTCTCGATTTGTGTGTGTTTTATGTCATGGAGTCCACGAGTGTTGGAATGTGAATATGAAGGATTATCTATTAGAATATTTAAGTGCCTACAAAAAATATATATTATGTTCTTTTAAAACCAAACAGCTGAAGTCTCCGTACATCAGGCTGCTCTTGTCTGAAAAAGTATCTTTAGACTGCCGAGCAAATACTTATCAAAACAAACGATAAAAAAAGATAATTTATGATTCCTTACCAGGAAGGCATAACTAATCGGAACCAATTTATGAATCGCTAAAAGCTGACGATATAAAAATGAAAATGAGCAATTACATTAAAAATCTACTGCAGTTGAGATCAAACGATATAATATGAATAGTACGTATGACGCAAACTCCCTATGGGGAGACAACGCATTACAAATTTTACAGTCGCTGGCATTTGCATGAAATTCATCAAGGGAGGATTTACGAGTGGGTGTAATTTGAAATCCTCTTTATTGACATGAACGTATAAGGACCGGTTCGTGCAAATTACCTGGTACTCTTCGCGTATAATTGTAGATAGAAGAAGGTTCACATAAGATTTGAAATGAAATTGAAGTAATTATGAAGGACTGTTACCTATGTTTTTATGGAATTAAGATAGCAAACCAGCGGACAACACCACATTTCCGATGTCGGCTATGGCAACTGTGATCGCTCAGAATAAAAATCAAAGGTGACCTAGGATAGCTAGTCAGTAAGCAAAGGTAGTTAGTTCGTCATAAGGAATAAGGACTGGGGGAGAGCCGGTTACTGATATTTGATCCCGTTGCGTTCTTAGTGTCTAAAATTATACGTTCAGGGTCTTAGGGCCTTCATCTCTCTTTAAGTCCAAGTCAACTTCCCAACTTTCTAAAAGTCGCTATAATAGAATATGCCAATGCCCTTGAAAGAATTTATAGAGCTCTGTGGAGAAAAGATAATTCCTAATAGAACTAGTATGCATTGGTACCATCAAGCAGAATTTTCTACATACCTACGTTTTTCGGACAGCTAATATAAAGAGGTCCCTTTTTCAACTGATAACGCGTGGATAATGTTTGTGTTGGCTACTGTAATAGGCATCTACTACATGGATGATGGTAAACAATAAACATTTGGTAACTCGACTGCTTGTATATCTCCTACCTTACCAAACTTGAAATAACCTTAACTCGTTGGGTAATGACATATACATACCTACACCAAAAGTGTACTGGTTATTTGGTAGTTACGAATATCTGTATTTATAAAAAAGAGGCAACAATGTCTTATCAATGTGGTTTAAAACGAGGCAAGCAACATTTACCCTGCAAAATCAGTCATAAAGAATTTTACATTGACCACCCAAAAATAAACTTTATAACAAGGTGTTAAGATATCTTCAGGTGATTTAATAAGTTTCTTTGTAACCATAGATGACACAGTGTGACAAACGCCAGGATTAGGGGACAAAATGCATTAGGCTGTAACTTTTACGGGTATGCAAATGTAACGAGAATTGGACAGTAAAATCTAAGCTCGTACGCATGTCTTCGAGATTAAAGATGTCTGTGTACAATGTTGCCATTTTCCTTGTTCATGAATTATGAGTTGCCATGTTTTATGTTGCCAGTTTTAGAGATTTGTGTGTAATGAAGTGTGGATTTTAGTATCTTGGCTTGAGTTTAGTAATCTGTGTGATTAACGGTTATTGGAGACAAATTATTTACAAAAGAGGTGGATAAATTTTATGATCGACTTGTATTATATCGCGAAAAGATTAAGATTATTTAATGTAACGTTATTTTACTATATAGTAACATTATTTTATGTGATTTTAGATACAAGTTTGACTGAAGAATCAAATATTTTATACATGACGGATAAAGATTTTGCTTTCCCTTGTTATCAGAGAAGCATTATATTGCTACACTTCGACTTTACTTGACTAAACTTTACATGATTCAATGGATATCATCCGATTAATACACTCGAAAGTTTTAAATAAATATCAGAAAATTTTAAATAAATATCTGTTGATATTAAATAAACTTACACACGTTAAAACAGTCGTGATCAAGTATCCATAATATCCAAAATAGGTTATAAAATTTAAACGAAGAAACAGCAATAAAAAACAATACTTGCGTGTTTATAAAAATCGTTAATATCAATGCACGTGCAAATAATCACTCTGTAACCTTAAACGCACATTACAAAATAATCAGGGAGGCACAACCAAACCCAGCATTTAAAAATCAGTGGCTTGTTTGAATAATAAACGTATCATTAAGCTTATGAACATCACCCACAACTACTAGTTACATCAACCGCCTGTGTATAATTAAAATGAATTAAAAGAATCAAAACCTATCAATGTGTGTTATTACGCAGGGGTCAAAGTTTAACCAAACGTAATATTATGGACAAAAGGACTGAAATACAATAAACTGTTTCCAAACTAACAAATAATGTTTGGTCATCTATACAAGAGCCGCTTCGAGTAGTCAAACTCTTTTGCTTTACTATCATTCCATACACGTCCTTATGGCGTTGAAATTAATTAGCAAAATTGAATAGTAACATCATTGCACAGTGATAAATAAGGTTGTTCACGTTACACAATACAAAAGTGTAAACGCTCAGGTGCGTAACGAACTAATTAATTTGAATGCCCGCATTTGATTACACAAATCAAATGGTATTGTGTGGAGGGGTGAAATGAGAAATCGCTAAGAAATTTCGTTTGTCACGTTTCGCCCGTGTTTCCGGTGCTTTTTGTACACGATGCCTCATTACAGACTGTACTGTGGACTTATAAATGTATAGACAGTCTAACACTGTATTAATATACTCGTAAATATATATTTAAAATAATATTTTTTTTTTATTTACTCACCGTTATTTACTTCAGATTAGCAGATCAAGTAGTAGGCGTTAATCTTGTGTACACATATTATGTAAATAAGTACTCTGGCCGAGAATCCAACCCAGGGCCCGAATCTTTAAGATCTTTTTTTTTTATCTTTTAACCGTTACCAACTGGGCTACGGTGCCATCGGAAAGAGTGCAAAAAATCTTTAGTACCACTTTAAGTAGTATTAAAAGTCTCTCCTTTTAATTTTTATATAGGAAATTATTTGTTATATCGACAATTCATTTTTATTCGATATAAATAAATAAAATTCATCGACTAATCTCAATCTATTAACTCTATGGGCAATTGTCTGACAGACACAGGTGTCGTAGTTTCACACGCGGACGCCGACTTTATGATGGCTCGTTTGTTATTTTGTCCAATAATTGTTACGTGTCTGCCCAGTGGGCGGCGCTGGTGTAGGGTTCCGTTATTTGTTTTTCCGTTTTTTTACTTATATTAAAGTTTTGATTAAAATAATAAACTTTACGTAAGGCCCAGTATTTGCAATAGGCACCTAGCTCAACGTTTTGTTTCAAATAACGTTGTGCACAAAGTAAATATTTTTAATGAATTCGGTTAAATTAAATGGAGTTAATTCTAGCGAAATCATATAGCCACTTTTAATAATGTTATTTATCGTTCTTAAATTTTTTTACTTGATGTGGGCCCTGTCATCTAAGGTTACAAGATGTTTAGCGCCTTGTTAAAAGTTTATGATTAAAATAAACTCTAACGTACCCGTCACAAGTGTCAACGTGAGTTAAGTTTATTTCCCAGAAGTAGGGCAGTTCTGGGCAACAAAGAAGAATAAAGATATAAATTTCGAACTCAACACCAACGTGCTGACCAACTAATGTTCCCGAGAGCAGCTGTGGCTTCCCATTACGTATCATCAGAAAGATTGTGATTCACAAATTTATCGCTTTTAAAACAATTACTGCGTGGGAATGCACGCGATTAATGCGCAAAGCGTTTTGTGGTTGCGTACGGCTAGTTTTTTATACGACGAGGGCTGTTAAATTAGGGCGTGACCTTTGATTGGCGTAGGGCATCTGCATTTTCATGGCATATGATTGATTCCCATGAGATTTAGGAAATAATATGTTGGTATACGTTATAATTATCTCATGTACCGGTGGCTAAAATTCATCTTCAGTATTCGGTTGAGTTAAGCCAGTGTAGTGTTTTGAGCGTTTTAGTGTTTCGAAGGGCATGTAAAGCTGTCGGACCCATTTGTTATCAAAAGGTAGAAATTATCTGAAATATCGAACTGCATAAAACTTCCGACCATTTGGGTTTGCCACTAAATTCTCCGCCAATCTGGAGCAGCGTATGGTATGCTCTGAGTCTCCTCAATTTCGAGGAGAGACCCACGGGCCTTAGTAGTTTGTTAAAGGAATATATATTATTGGAAAGGAAAAACACCTGACTCAAATAAAAAAATCCATTTTACCGTTTTAAACCGGGTTACAAGCGTGGATCAAACCAGGAAGACCTCAATTACTTTGTACCCAAACGTTGGCCACGAGACCATAACTGAGGAAGTGACGTTGCAATACGTCACACCGGTAGGTATGTAATCAAATTATTTGATTCCTGCCTAAATAATTATATACTACGATGTACTGTGACAGGTTGAATGCACACAAATCATAAAATTTTTAGTCCTAATAGAGTTAGTTAATGTTACGTTAAATTGTTATTTGTTTAATTTTTTTTTTTTTTTTTTTTTCCATGAGTCCATTGCGATGGTTTGGTTGGGCGAGGGTTTGGTTGTACAGTGTTTTCCTTCACTCCTAGGGTTTTAACGTGTTTTCCTTCACTGGCACCGATCGTGATCGAAATGTACTCATGGCTATGTGTTTTCACTGATGTTGTTCATTCAGTGATTTCCGCCTATACTATATATGACTAATGATTATTATGGCTGTGTTTTTTTTTTTTTTTTTTTTTTTTTTTTTTTTTAATACCTAATTCTAAGTTCTACTTCTATAATGTATAATAACTATTGTCCTTAATTTAACAGTATGTGTCCATATCACAGTATCACAATCACTACGGGTTTTCACTGCACAACTGACGAGGTTTCACCACTACGCACTTTAAGAATTTTCCCACACACTTTATTTGTCACTTCACATAATCACTACACTATTCAATCAGCTGGTGATTCTGGAGCCATTAGCTCTGCCAGCCAATTTGACGGCGTATAAAGCAAACTCCAGGAAGTGGCGGCGACACTCATCATCGTCCATGGTTCTTCTGAGGGTATCCAAGTCAAGGAGGAATCCCAGTTTACCTTCACACTCCCATCTCTTCGCAGTGAACCTTGGGCATTCCAGTATAATGTGCTGGAGTGTTTCACTGGTTATGGAATCGCAGACGCAAGATGGGTCGCTGCGCAGCCCGAACTTGTGAAGATAGGCTTTGAAGCCTCCATGACCGGTGAAGAGCTGGGAGATGCAGTTGGTCATTTTTATTTTTCGAGTGATCTTATAAGCATCGTTTACGTCGGGGAAAAACAGTTTGGTGACGGCTCCTGCTGTGTAGGACATGTATCGGCTCTGCCATTTACTGAGCGTGGCTGCTCTTATGGTCCTCTTTGCGAAGGAGAGTGGAAAATCGTCGTAAGCTGGCGCAGTTCTAGATTTCAGTGCAGCCTCCTTCGCCAGTTCGTCAGCCCGCTCGTTGCCAGGTATTCCGACATGTGCCTTTACCCAGTACAGGTTAACGTTTCTACCTTGAGTGGTTAAATCTTGAATTTGTTGCCTGATGTTAGTAGCGAGTGGGTGCAGGCTGAGAGTTCCGGTGAAGCTTTCAAGAGACGATCGGGAGTCGCTCAAAATGTTGATGGTCGTGAGCGAGGACCTCTTCATGATTGCTTTGATACCCTCCTGTATTGCTAGAAGTTCTGTCTGGTATACCGTGCAGTACGACGCAAGGGACTTCTTTCTATACGTAGTTTCTTTCCCTTCTATCCATATTGAAGCAGCGGCCCCTACCTTCCCTTCAATTTTGCTTCCGTCGGTGTAGATATTAACAGTTGAAGCGTCTGTTATGTTCAGGTCTTGGATGTTATTGACCTGATCGAAGGAGAGGTTTTGTCTGTGTGCGGGATGTTGGAGGTCAAAGGGGCTCACAGGTATTTCAAGGTGCTGATCGGGGAGTTCTGACCAGGGCTTACCTCTCTTTATTTCATAGAGCTCCTTATTCTCAGCGGCGCGTAGATCCAGGGGCAGTATTCCAGCAAGAATGCAACTTGACGCAAGAGATACCGTTCGATGCGACTTGGAGATGAGCAGAGCGAAAAGGCGAGTAATCCTATCCAACCGTTTCTGTAGTTGTTTCCTGTGAATGTTCGCAGCCCAGACATTTGACGCGTACAGTACGGTTGGCTCAATGACAGCTGTGTAAATAGTTTTTATTACGTCAGAATTGAGTCCCCAATGTGCTCGGGCCATTTTCGAGACGGATTTATAGATGTTTGCCGCTTTCTTGGCCACGTGGTCGATGTGTTTGGTAAAGCTTAGGTTTTTATCGAGCACAAAACCTAGTAGCTTGATGTCGTCGCTGTATGTCAACTCTGTATTTCCCATTGTGAGCTTCGGAGCATCATATTTTATTTTCCTGGTGAATAAGATCGCCTGAGTTTTGTGCGGAGCGAATTTGAGTTTATTAAGGTTGCCCCACTCAAGGATCTTGCTCAGGGTGTTATTGATGATAGTCTGAAGCTTCTCGCTGGACTCTCCAGTAGCAATCAGGAGGACATCATCTGCGAAGGCCTGTATGTGGATGTCTGTATTGCTAACTTTCTGGAGAAGCCCATCAACCAGGGTGTTCCACAATAGGGGGCCACAAGTTGAACCCTGAATGCAGCCTTTGTTGTTTTTAATGCTGACCTCTTCGCCGGCATATCGTAGGCGGATCTTCCTGTCCGAAAGATAACTGGAGACTAGCCTC
Organism: Hesperia comma; assembly: GCA_905404135.1. Classification (NCBI taxonomy): domain Eukaryota; kingdom Metazoa; phylum Arthropoda; class Insecta; order Lepidoptera; family Hesperiidae; genus Hesperia; species Hesperia comma. The sequence continues at coordinate 12,129,363 of FR990034.1, forward strand.
AGTATACCAGGTTCCACTCCTTTAGCTGCTAGCTGAGCGATGATTGCAGGCCACCAAGCATTATCAAAGGCGCCCTCTATATCGAGGGACACTGCAATTGCTATTCTTTTAGTGTCCATAGCTTCCCGGATCATGTTAATGGCATCGTATAGAGCATCTTCTGTGGATTTCTGTGGCATGAACCCGTACTGTCCGGCGTGAAGCTTACCAGAGTTTCCCAGTTGCCACATTATCCTGTTAGCAAACATTTTTTCAAGTATCTTCCCAAAGATTGGTAAGAGGCCGATGGGACGGTACGCCTTTGGTATCGTGTAATCGTCCCGTCCTGATTTGGGAATAACCTTGATAGTGGCCACCTTCCAGATGGTCGGGAAGTGCCCAATACTTAAACATTGGTTGTATATCGCAAGCAGGGTTTCCGGTTTCGCTATATAGTCTTGCTTGCAGATGTCCGCAGTGAAGCCATCAGATCCTGGAGCTTTTTTGATACTCATTTTGTTTATAACGGTGAGTAGTTCCGTCTCGGTGAAGGGAGTGGTTGTCAGGATGGGCGTGTTATGCAAGCGTTGTACTATCTGGCCTGCTGAGGAGCGGATCTGGGTTTGTTCTGTGGTGTCAGTTTCTGGGTTGTCCTGAGGATAGAAGGTGTTTGCCAGTAGTAGGGCTGAGTCCTTTGGTGACAAGATATTGCTGCTTTCTGAGGACCTCAGCAGCTTGTCTTCTCCGCGTAGCGAACTGCTCTTTATGATCCGGTAAGCGCTTTTCCAAACTCCTTCCCTTTCCTGACCGGAGCAAAACTCCTTCCAGCTCTTGGAGATGGTACTTAGGATGTTCGCCTTGTATGTCTCTAAGGCATGTAGGTAGTCTTCTACAACAAACGGTCTGCGGTTTGGGTTTGCGTGTTTGATTTTCCTCCGAAGTCTAACCATCTCCCGTTTCTGCTCGGACAGCTCCTTCGTCCACCATTTCGTGGTTTTGATTTTAAGAGTTGTAGGGATTTCCGGCATGGATTTGTTTAATTTAAAAATTAAAAGTTTCAGTGAAAGTTCTTTTGTCAAAAATAAATTGTTTTTTTTGTTTGTCTCACGTTACAAACAATGTATAAAGCCACAAAATTGGTATTTTTTGCTAAAAGTATAAGTACCTACCTATTATTGTACTAAACAAAATCTGCGACCGTAAAATAGATGAAAAAATAAGGAATTCATTATTATCGACTTAATATCTACTTTTTGGATACCCTGTCATCATTCTCATAATTAAATAAACGTAAAAAATATCGTACATAAAACAATATTTTCGACAAATTAAAAGCACTTCATACTGACGTAACCTGTTTGATGAAAATAAAAAATGATGCCATCAAATCCAACGCCCCATAGCGACACGGTCCTAATTAAATTAATTGTTGCAGTTGCGATATAAATGACGAGGTATGAAACGAAAAAAGTAGATTTTCCCAGATAAAAGCAATAATAAAACACTTCCCCTCCGTGTGCGGCTTCGTTACGCCGAATTTATGTTCGTCAATAAACGAACAGACGAGCTAGTCGATGGTAAATGACGAACACTCGTAATATCAGGATGACGGTGATACTAGCTAAGAAGAAAATCGAAAAACTGAAAGATCACTTTACTGATATATTAACATGTTTTTTCCTGTACTATTATTTTCCTGTTTTGTCGGTCCATCGCACGGGTGAAGTACCAGCGTAAACTGATACTCACCACTCATATATGGATACTTTTACCAAACTTTGCCAAGTCTAGGAAAATGAACGACTAAGCAATTTTGCAAAATTCAAATCGAAATTGTTTCTTTGACACTTTATTTATTTATTTATTTATTTATTTAAACTTTTATTGCACCTTACATCAGTACAGGATACAAAAAGGCGAACTTAATGCTAAAAGCATTCTCTCCCAGTTAACCTTTGGGAGTGAGATCCATTGTCACTTTGTCTCTTTATCTATTTTATCCTTTTTAATTAACGAAATTTTGTTTCTCAAAGCTAACGGTTCTAACCACAGCAATATTCTGGTTACAATTCATCGTAGCTCTAGTTCGACCGTTTCTAGTTCTACTGCTAAAATTCGTCGTAGCGCGCCCGTATGACCCGCATGATCCGGCTACGTCGATCACGATCAGCCACAACGCACGTGTAGATCGTATCGCACACCTAATGAACGGATGTTTTGCTTTCATAGTTAATAAGAAAAAATATAGGTACTCGCTTCTGACTGTGGGGCTATCTCTGAATATCGTAAAATCCTAATCTGTAATGCCTTCTGACTATAGGGCTCTCTCTGAATATCATACAATCCTAATATATAAATACGTATAACAAAAACAATTGACTACTAGACGCTGTCGCTTCCCTTCGGGAAACTTGTTTCTCCGCTCGTATTTGGTCACAGCGTGATGGTCTGCAACCTAAAACCTTCCTCAATAAATCGACCGTGCAACACGAAAAGGATTGTTCAAATCAAACCAATAGTTCCGAGATTAGGCCCGTTCAAACAAACAAACAAGCAAACAAACTCTTCTGTACCTACATCGCACATTAGTATTTGAGGAAAACTTATAGGTATGACAGTAGTATTGATTTCCTCAATAAATCTCATCAAAATATTAGTTTGTTTCTCTATATTCGTGTTATTTATCTGTTTATGGTTTATCGTTTGTATTTTAGGTTGCTTGGAGTAAATGTTTGTTAAATTTAAAATTTATTACATTCCAATATTCTATTTGCATTTTTGTTCTTGAGTGTGCTGGAAAAGATCTCTGTAGAAAATAAGCAGAACCTAGGTATGGTACTTATATTGGTTCCTTTGATGTATATAGCGTACATAGAAAATAATATGAAAAAGTACATAGATCAATATTCAATTTAAAGATTCACGTCTTAACAATTTTTCGAGTTTGAGTATCTTCTCTATATCTACTAAGGCATTTCGTAAATGTAGTCATAATCATAGTAATAAATTAAACATTTTAAACTTGGCGTTAGTATATTACACACAAGAAACTTATCAATTATCCCCATTTACACCGAGACTCTTCAAATTAACTGACAACGTAACATTAAGGCAAAGAAAATTCTCATTGTACCCACCCTCTGAATAAATAAGCTCTGGTTGTCTGTCAATAGCCACCCTTGTCGTTTTGTTATTCTACCCTCAAACGTTTACTACCTTAAGTTTATTGACATAAGGTTTAGAGTTGATAGAATTGGGTAGCGAAATAAAAATAAGTTAGTTGTCTCATGTCATGTGTAAGAAGGTGTCATTTGCATCAATCTACGTCGAATTAACGAATTCCAAACGCTGTTTAAATAAACTGAGGGTTTGATGTATCGTACCTACGCAATTACCGGTTTTGAGTGCAGTAGAAATATTTAAGTACCTAAATAACAGTGACTTTCAAGTAGCTTGAATTTCCGTATAAAAATACCGGGGTTCGAATCCTACCTAAGTGGAATCAGGTGTGTGAATAGTATATGTTCAAATCAGTACTAGAGCAGCATGATAGAGTATGCTTTAGGCCTCCTCTATGATGGTCAAAGGTAATAAATGAATATTTGAATCCGTTATTACACAAATAGTGAGGGAATCTACTCGTATTTATCTAAGGGCTACACCGACTAAAGATTCATTGAATCCTGAGACTTGAAGCTTTGCAATTAAGGGTAGTCTATCGAGAGATATTAATAAATCGTGTATGTACTAATTTTCACCCAGTAGGTATACATTTTATATTTCGTTTAGTATTTTATATTACCTGTGTTAAAGCATTAAATTAACAATAAAACAAATACTAAATAAAGTTTAATGACATTATTGTAAATCAGTGCATTACGAACAGGTAAGAGAACAATAAAACCATTCACCATGACCTTAACTCCTACATGAGTCAGTCTGTAATGACCACACTAATATTGTATTTAATCCCTTTCACACTACAACGAGCCGCTATAGAGAACAATGACAATATGAGATTACCTGTCTTTCTGCGTATGTCACACATCGTTGGTTAAAAAGGACATCGCTAAACTGTTCAAACCGTGACACGTGACAATTGATACTTGTTGGGACTTAATTAAAGTAAATTATTTTTCAATTACCGTTTTGTCAAACGCTTTTTAGTTGAGTAGGAAGAAATGATTACGCCTTTTTAGGGTTGTATGTTAAGGAACGGTAATATTATTTAACTAAGCATATTTCGAAGAACAGTGTCGGATCTGATCGTGCAGCCATTACAAATAAGTTCTATAGTTTTCTGTTTTCTTACCTGTAGTGACTGATTTCAAACTTTTGTAGGTAACATAGTTACATGGTTTTCTTCATTATGTAACAAATAAATAATTAGAATTTTAATTAAAATTAAAGATTTTTCACCTACATATATCTGTAGCTAGTTACCTGTACTTAAGACAAAACAACGCTACACGCACTCACAAATCACAATGCCTTAATATTTGAATTCTGATAGACACCGAATTCTAGGATGTGTGTAGATCTTATTGTGTAAATAATAACTTACAACTGGATGAATTTAAAACAAGACAGAGTAATATTTCTTTACATTAAACAAATGGTCGCTGTCAACAGAATAAGTGTAGGGTAGCCTAATAAGTTGTACAGATTTTGAGTAAAGTTTTGATAAATAATAACTCATTAACATACGTTCGCGCCATATGGTGAGCTTTAGTTTTTGAATTAACTGACTGTACATATTTTGTGAACATTGCGACTTTGACTACACTACTATTTAGAGTTACTACAGATTACTACAGTATTTTTAATGGATTGTAAATTGTTGGTTTTATAGTCGTTTTGTTTCCATAACTAGATGGTTCTATCTGAGAGGGCTTATAAAATAGCTACGCCCTTTCCATATATACAATAAAGTTCTAACTGATTGCTGCTCTGTGAAAAAATTAATTATAGAACCTATTATTGGAGGTCTACTAACGCTTAAAATAAAAATAAAAAATTTTTAGTTCGCAGAGAAACGACTTACTCAAATGGGGGTGATTTCCGCTATATACCTAAAGGATGAAAGAAAATGCTACATTTCTAGTGTTGAATGACCACCGAGAAATGCCCGATTTTCACCATGTATAGGATAGCTATAAACCTGAGTGGCGTCTAATGTAATAATCATTAACATCTTAATTTAAAATCACTTACATCCTAAGCATGTAATTTTCTTGCTTCTACTATTGTTTTTTTTTTCGGATGAGCAATAAAAATTGTAATTCTTATTAATATTGCATTCCACAATTTCTAGGAAGTTCATAAACAATTTATAATACTAAAATTTTATGTGAAAAAATAACATTTGTGACCGATGTACAAAATTAACATAATTCTGATGTCATATCTAAGTCCAAAATCCGTACAGATGTTCACTCGCACGACAATTGAATATTTATTTACATAATTAGTTACTGTTCACATTGTAGTACTGCTACTGCGAAGTGATTCACAGTTCTTGGAAATATTGTTTCCATATAAAGTCTCCGACAGGTCGTCGGCCAGTCGGGCACCCCAGATATCGTTAGGGCGATGTGGTGGCCGCAGATCTACGCGAGTTTCAGGCTGGCGAATGGCATGAAACCGCACAAGACCGGGATCAATGGCGAATTCTCGTATCGGAGGCCAAGATTTACTTCGGGTCGCTCAGCCAGCGGAGTAAGTAAGTAAGTAGGTATATAAAGTCTCCAGCAGAAGAGACACTTGATGGTAAGTGTTGTTGTCCATAGGCATCAGTTAAATCCGAAGCAGCACAGATGCTGCCTTAATTTGGCCCTGAATAAAGTTCTTGCGTCACAAGGCATAATGAACATTCGTAGATCTGTACTACAGCGAGCATAGATTTATCCCTGCTCTAGCAACATCGTAGCATCGTGGTCTACTTATGCTCTAGTCCTCCTCAATGATGAGGAGAGGTAAGTTTTGGAAAAAGAAGAAACATTTAAGTTCATTTGTACCTACTTCAACAAAGTTTATAGTTTACGACTTAGGTACTGAATTTGCAAATAGCTGCCGAAGCTTCAATGGATGGATTCGATAGAACAGGATCATACTATACTATTTAATGGTCAAGCATACACATGATTTTGTTTTTGATTTTTAAATTTAATAGTAAATTTAATTACTTAGTTAAATAATATTCAGCAAGACATAAAGATCATAATTGAATGCTTTTAGTTTAGTTGGTCCGGTAACGCGTCATTGCAATGTGTGCTATGCTTTAGTATTGCAATGTAAACAGTATCAAGTTTAATATATTCAAATTATATTCACCTTACAATATGTATCGGTACACGAATCACCACTTGTTTACTTGCAACAAATGTTAGGGTTTACTTGAAATATTGAGAACATAAAATACATTATTAACGGTCAATTTAAAGTGAAGCGGCAATAAAATCAGGTGTCAAAGTTTACACCGACGAATTAGTAATAAACTTAGCCTAATTTCCGGTTCACGGAAGTAGTGTGAAATACTATGTTATTTATTATGTTTAATAAATAAAAAATAAGGTGAGTTGTAAAGTTAATTATTCTCATTCGTTTCTTTAGAATTTTAATCTTTATTAACGAGCCATATGACGATATAGTTACCATGCCGGATAGTCGTTCGAAGGACCTGAGATCAAAAACCTTATCTATTTTTATAGTTTTTGCTTCAATATCGGAGAATTTTCAATCTTCATTATTCAGGCTCTGGGTAGAATATAAAAAAAATCCTTCCATAGCAGAGCCCGTTGTAGTCTTAACGGCCTATGTTGATAAATAAATCAGTCATGCTAACAAAAATATCCAAACCAAACAGTGTTTCATGGCAAAAATCGGCAAAATGTTAAATGACATTGATAAATCTGTAGAAAGCACAACTATTATAAGTTTGGACTTAAAAACTCCTGACAGCATAATATTTTTCAAACACACCGCCTCTAAAAAATTCGCCCACCCGCACACAATAGACCAATAAACACTCTGAAGACACCTCTATTAACAATATTGATGATTAGTTACGGTGTTGAAGACCACACAGGAATAAGGCCAGAGGACTGACGGAACAAAATCGGCACTTGACAAAGTGACCGATAAAGTTATAAATATACGGAATCGACAATGGACGTCGTAATTCAATATTGACTGACTGGTGTGTTGACAATGTTGCGAAATATTGTTCTGCAATGGTGGCATTTAAGTAATAGTTGGAATAATTCATTCGTCAAATAGACAAAGCTGTAGCTCAGTTGGTAGCGAATCTACCAGCAAAACCAGGGGACTCGGGTTCAATTCTCAGTCGATGCAGATATTTATGTAACAGATATGTAATTTGCAACATCGATAATGAGTTTTGTGTTAATGATGTCTATGGAAGAGGAAGACAATGACCATTTAACAAGAGGTGAGCGTCTCGTCTGCTCCTTTCTCGATTAATAACAAAATAACTATAAATTAAAAAAACGAATAAAAAAAATATTATGCCAAAACATCTTTATATCATTTTGGAAAAGAGCTGATCAGCTGAACTGTTCAAACTGCTGAACTGATTTCTACAAAACTTAGGTAGTAAAAACCACCATGATGAACTAGACTTTCGGGTTTAAAAAAACGCACTCAAACAGATTAATAATTTCATTCTGGAGCTACAGTGCCACAGATAGACAGGCCAAACTTATAATACCCTTATTCTTGTGTTACTTGGTTTAAACAAACATTAAAAGATCTTAAACCAAACTTATACAAAACGGTTTAATGATTGATTGCTTTAAAACCAGCAATGAGTTGGTGAGACATTTAAAGTTACACTACGTTTTGTTGATTAATATGAACATGATGTCACTTTCATGTCAATAATAAAGTATATTACAGCATTTTACTTTCGTACAGTATAATTAATGACGAAAAATTTCCCTGTTTTGACACCACTGTAGAACAGTCCAACAATACGTCCTCTCGAACAATGTTTGCTTGAGGCACTTTCAAATTAGCACCATAAAATTAAGGCTCTAACATACGGGCGTATAAATTACACTGGTTTTATTTGCGACAGCGTATTAGTGTTCTGCCACATATGGACGTGGAGATAATATTATTTGAAATAATTAACGGATTTGTTGAGCGTAGAAGTGTAGTTTTGCAAGGGATTCAACTCTTGTTACTTTTTAAGTTTATTTGTTCGAATTGAATAAAGCTAAAAAAAAAAAAAATTTTGTTTAATTTTATAGAAATATTTTATTTGATAGAAATATTAATTGTAGATATTAATCAATAAAGGTTTAGTTATAACATTTACTTATATGTATTATTCCAATGTGAGGAATGTAATCTATTTTGAATCCCTCGTACTCGTATTTTATATACTTGAATTGGTTTAATGTGATATCAAATAGAATAAGAACAAAAAGAAAAAAAATGACTAAGTAGCACGCTGAGAATTGGCTTCAGACAAGGTCCGTAGAGGTGCGGTGATAGCCTAGTGATTATGATTTCGGCCTCCTATTCGGAGGGTCCGGGTTCGAATCTCAGGGCACGCACCTCTGACTTTTCGTTTTAATCATTTAAATGTCACTTGCTGCAAACGGTGAAGGAAAACATCGTGAGGAAACCTGCATGCCGGAGAGTTAGCAAAACTCAAAGGCGTGTGAAGTCCGCTAATCCGCACTTGAACAGTGGTGGACTATGGCCTTAACCTTCTCATTCTAAAAAGAGACTTGTGGTCAATAGTGGGCCATGATGGAATGAGTTGATGATGCTGAAGGGAACTCATCGACAGTTAAGGGCACAGTGACTTCATTTATTGCTTTGCATTTAAACTTCAGATAACTTTATACGAGGGCGTTGTTAGCTTTTCAAACTCTATTTTATATTATTTTTACAGAACGCCACATTTGTAAGATGATTGAGCATTTCTCTTAGCATAACAATTTAACAGTACTTTGCCGTTACTTCAAACGCCAAATATTTATTCAACAACCCTAAAACGTTCGAATCTTTAATCCGTGTTAAAATAACCAGAATTAAGCGTGGCATGTGCTCTAGTTCAAGCGGGTAGGGTTGGTAGCTACATTTTTTTTTATTTGCACCTGTCAAATGAGGAAATCGCATCCCAGCAGGGGGCAGCATTTATGCTTATCATAAGTTGAGGTTTAATAACAATTTCTGATTGTAAATTATTGTCAAAGTTAAAGATCTATAAAGAAAACTTTAAATTAATAAATTATTTATAATCATCAATATATTTCCCTAACATACCTATAGACTCAACTAACCAAAGAACAAAAAATTTTCTGTTACATAAATATCTATCTCAGCCAGGAATCAAACTTAGGACTCATAACTTTGCATACATACCTACTATGGCATGAAATCATGAAATAATTAGTAGATACATATAATTCCATAAAAAAAATATTCATATTGCATAGTAGCAACCCTACGATCAACCATAAACTTACTATAGAAATATGAAAGACTTTTTAAATCCGCAAATGTTAAATTGTGAGCCCTCTATATTTCACCCTTCAGTGGATAGGCGCTGTGCTCGATAAAAGGTTTGAAAGTTCACAATGTAGATTTATCATAAGTTGTATTGAAAATTTTAAGTTGTGATATACCGGGAACTAAGTAATTTTGTTTGCTGTGAAAAGGCTTGTTTTTACTTTATATCTATGTTCCAAAAGTACAGGTAGGTAAATAACTTTATGAAATAAAAATCACTGAGTATAAAATTTGAAAATTGAAATATTTTCTTTATTAACAACATTCAACGATTTTGAAATTAATCAAATATTATCATTGTAACCTACATCTGCCTCACTGATGGGATTCAGTCTCCTCTCACTATGCACTATGTCCTGTACATAGTGCACCATAAATTGATCACTTGCAGTTTTGTACGGTGTGATGGACATGTTGATAAAAAACAATATTATAATGAGATATATCACGTCATCAAATCATAACCTAAATAGTGCATTCAACCTATAATAATTATGATCAGAAAGCTACCCTCATTAACAGGTTAATCCATAATTATTTACCCTACTGTATCACAATCCTAATCCATCTTTACCATCTCGACTTAATACCGATGGATGGCCACCAAATGTTACCGTCACCGTGACTCTATAGTCTATTCCACTATCGAGAGGGGAGAGTGGGCAAAATGGATGTAAGGTGCCAAATCATCTCTGCCTTTTAGTTATACATATTTATTATCATTTTACAGATAGAGAGGCATTTAGTATGTTAGTTTATAGTAAGATAAATATTTAAATAGCACTCATAAATATACTTGGCTAGGCTGTTTTGTGGCTGAGAAAATTACATCGTACCGTACCGTAATGCAAAAACATCGCTAATATGTTGCCAGTAAAAACGGTAAGCCCATTAATTGATCAATGAATTTGACTACTTATTTATAGTGATATAATATAATTTTACATGTTTTTATCTCCCAAATAATAAATATCGAAAATAAATAATCACAAATAATCTTCTTATTTATAAATCTGCAGTGTTCCAAAAACAAAAATAATCCGCTCCGTTCATTCAATTATGCAACCGTGCATTACCGCTGCACAATAATTTGAACTGGCTTTTCAAACAGAATAACAGGTGAGCTTATTAAGGATTACTCACGCTCATTTGCGAGATAACACCATCTGCTGTGAACGGAACGCCGATTGCGATCTATCATTCAATCGTTCGGTCTATATGACTCAGTCGAGTGAATGGGCTCGTGTATCGAATTATCGTGTTTAATGGATCGGTTGGCTTCGTTGGTTCAGTTTGAGGAGTGAAATATTAATATTAGAGAGGTTGATGTTAATTAACCCCCGACGCAAAAAGAGGGGTGTTATAAGTTTGACGTGTCTGTGTGTGTGTGTGTGTGTGTGTCTGTGTGTCTGTCTGTCTGTCTGTGGCATCATAGCTCCCGAACGGATGAAGCGATTTCAATTTAGTTTTCTTTGTATTAAAGGGGACTTACGGGCGCGTGTTTTTAGATATGTTTGATGAAAATCGGTTGAGCCGTTTAAAAGTTATTGGGGCTGAAAGGGGGGAAGAATTTTCATTCTGTCTCTTTGTGGCATCATAGCTCCCGAACGGATGAAGCGATTTCAATTTAGTTTTCTTTGTATTAAAGGGGACTTACGGGCGCGTATTTTTAGATATGTTTGATGAAAATCGGTTGAGCCGTTTAAAAGTTATGGGGGGTAAAAGCGGGGAAGAATAGCCGAATGTATGCAAGTATACTCGTGTGGGGTCTCAAATGAAAGGTCACAGTAAGAGAATATTTATGACTTAATCGAGAATATTCTTACCTATAAAAAGTATAAAATAAAAATTAAATTAAAAATTTAAAAAACCCCCGACACAAACATTTAAAAAGTAAAAAATAATATCTCTAAAAATAATACGTCGCGTTGGGGGACCGCTCCATTTACTTCTAACTTTAACACAAAAAAATATTGATAAAATATTGATAAAATATGATAAGTCTTGGGTAAAGGACTAAGTAGGTAGGCATGTGATACTTATGAAAAAAATCGTAGATAATGAGTAGTTAGGAGCGGTCCCCCAACGCGACGTATTATTTTTAGAGATATTATTTTTTACTTTTTAAATGTTTGTGTCGGGGGTTTTTTAAATTTTTAATTTAATTTTTATTTAAGGTTATAATTATAATGAATTTGAAAGCATAAGTTTTGCGATTTTTTTGGATATTATATTTTGAAGTCACCCTTAATGGTATCATTTTGAAAAAAATCTGTGTGTTTTAGTATGTATTATTTATGTAATCACAAATGAAAAGTATGCGAAGTACATTGAAGAAGTAGAACTCTTGTTGTAGACATATCACTCCTAAAACCTATAAGTGCCTCCACTTATAAACCATGAAGAATCTTTTCCCGATACCTTAATTTATCCAATTCGATTACGGTATTAAGGCATTAAAGATACCGCTAAGTCAGCGGCCGGTTCATTTTTCTTCTGTGTAAGGAACCCCAAAATTTCACTTTCGCAGAATTAGTCTCAATAATCCGAAGCTAATTTATCATAGTTATAGGGAGGAATGAATAGGAAACATTGAGGAGTGCATTTGTATTCAACTTGATGAAGGAAATTGTCTGATCATGCATAAAATTATTGATTAAATAACTTACAGCTATAATATTTTGTATGTTAATGGTAAAATTTCGTTTAATATTTTTGAATTTTTAAAATAATGAGTAAATAAGGGTCCTTGATAGATAGGATATAGAGAACAACCATAAACTCTTAAAAATAATCAGACAACAAATATGTACATTAAAATAAAATAAAAGTAAATAAAAACTGGCTGCGTTTTTAAGTCATAAATAAATCAAAACGTAACACAACCCTCAAATTATGATCGATCACTTCACAAATATACACCATTGGCGTTAAATGCCTTCCTTCATTACACACTTCCGTAGAAATCACATTAAAAAACAAAAAATGTACAGACAGAAAATTACAAACCATTTGACATCTGACACCGCGAATATTCAAATTAATGCATTATGGATACGACCATAGTGCACTTGAGTAGAACAAGGGTGCTTTTATGACACCTACGTATCGTACACACTGCGCCTACACCCCACTTTTCCGACACACAGTGTAAAAAAACCTCCTTGATAGTCTTCCAAGAAGAAACAGTACGTCAAAAAGTAGTAAGGTATATTTTTTAACTGTGGTCATTCTCAGAGGAGGTTGGGGTAATATGTACAAACAGGTTATGACACGTAATTTACGCGTAAATCAAATTTGACCGGTGGGTGTGTTTAGTTGTCTCGCACATATGGCGATGTTTCTATACAAAATGCGATGATTGTTACGTTTCTGAGTGCTTTCGTGTGTACCGTGACGCTTCAGTGTTCGTGATGAATAGGTATAAAGCTTGCGTTTCCAAGCGTTTATAGACACGCCACTTTTGTCTTCTGTTTTTTAACCGACTTCAAAAGAGAAGGAGGTTCTCAATTCGACCGTATCATAATAATATGCATTTTTTATGTTTGTTCAGCGATTTGTTCTTTATTAGCCGAGATTGATAATTCTTTTCTCGTTGGAAAATAGATATTCCAAGTGTGGTTTGGTGATAAGGACACCAGGATCTGATGACGGCATCTCAAGAAATCGAAGGGAACTTCCGAAAATTTGTAGGGACGATTTTTGTTAATGTTTTCATTAAGTATATACTACAATTTCATCATGGTCTGGATTCGATCTGATGAAGCCGAAAGAGATTCGAGGGAACTCCTCGACGATTTAAAGCAGTTATATTTTTATGTTTGGGCTTGATTAAATTGTAAAGACGAGAACTTTACACCTAGGTAAGTTGAATTGAGCGCCATCTGTCGAGTAACTTTGAGTTATCTCTGCTTGTCGATGTTGAAGTCGGTTTTTTTAAAAAACAACAATAATTAATTAAGCCATAATAATAATAATTTTGTTGTATTATTAACTGAATTAATTTGGTTTTCCACCTCAGGACGCCCTTCAAAGAACGTATCATCACAAATTGTTGAACTGCTTTTAACAATTTAAAATAATACGGCACTCATACGGCAAAATTATCTATCTATTTATCACTGCAGTATTATTCCATAACATAAAACGTAAGCTAACCACGCCCTTAAAATTAAATATGCTAATTTTTTAATTCACTCATCTATTGTTTCAAATTGAAATGAGATTCACAAAGTTGCGTGCTATTTTTGACATGCGAAATATGTAGCCAAATTTATAGGTTACGAAACTTGCATAAATTTTATATTAAACGTTATCTAGTCAGAATCAAACTGAGAGATAACGATCAGAAGGGGAAGAAAAACAATATGGCGTAATGAACTAATTTACATGATTATCGTTTAAAGATTGCTTGTAAATTATTGAGGCCGTATGTCGCTATTTTTCTATTATAAATTGATTTTTAAATTAGCTAGACTAATTTGATGATAAGTAATGAGCAGATTATTTGATAATATTTAACGTGAAAATAGGCGTATAATTGATTGGGATCACTAAGTTGGCATAGATACCTACCTACTATGGCAATGTAAAATATTTTTAGAGAGATGATGTATATTAAATTATATTTTTTGTAACATTACGAAGCAAACTGAGTACCTAATAGCAGTAGAGATGATGGCTTTTTTTCATTTTTACAGCTATTTTTCGATTAAAAAAAATATTCAATGTAGTAGATAAATAAAAAAATTTAGGCGAAGTAAACTATTGTGGCTTACAATAAATTTTGAAATTATAATTTAATTAGGTAAGGTAGAACCAGAGTGGTCCAAGTGACAATTTTAACTTTTCGAGAAAACGAGGGAAACGCGTTTGTACATATTGTAGCGAAACTAATAACTTTTAACTTGTAATTCTTTATTGAAATTACAGCTAACAAGTTAGATTAAAGTAATAACATATGTTTAATCACAATCATTTGTATTTAGTATAACAAATTGATGGTTTTTCACAAAAAAATGCACACGGACCACTCTGGCACAAACAAAAATTTAAAAAATTTAAAAATTCTTGCACATGGACCACTCTGGCACAAACAAAAATTAAAAACTCTAACAAATTTATCTATATGTCCGTAATCTACTTATGTTTGTGCACGCTAATCTCAGAAACGGCTGAACAGATTTTTATGGAACTTTCACTTGGAGATAGATGAGGTTGTGGAGAATCATATTAGCTACTCTTTATCCCGGAATTCGGGATTCCCGCACGAAAAACTATTATTCTCAAACGAAGTCGCGATTTCAGATTTTTATGGGACTTTCGTTGGAGAATAGAGAAGGTTGTGGAGCAACACATAAGTAGGCTACTCTTTATTCGGAATACCCGCCACATCGGGATTCATGCGGGAAAAAATACTGTTATCGAATGAAGTTGCGGACTTTCACTGGGAGATGGAGGAGGTTGTGGAGCAACATGGAGGCTACTCTATGTATCCCGGAATTTTGTGACATACTGAGTTTCACGCGGGCGAAACCTCGGGCAC
The DNA here is from genome assembly GCA_905404135.1 of Hesperia comma. Taxonomy (NCBI): domain Eukaryota; kingdom Metazoa; phylum Arthropoda; class Insecta; order Lepidoptera; family Hesperiidae; genus Hesperia; species Hesperia comma. The sequence continues at coordinate 12,144,433 of FR990034.1, forward strand.
AGCGGCACAGCTAGTATATTAATAATATGATTTAGAACTAACTTTTTACAAAAAAAATAACCGACTTCAAAGTCAAGATAACTCAAAAACCACCGACCGGCCAGATGTCGCTCCAATGTACAAGGTACCATAATTATGACAAGCACTACTTTTACTTTACCTTCGAACAAAAAAGAATCTAGTGAAAATTCCATAACGAACCGTTCAGCCGTTTCTGAGATCAGCAAGCACAAACATACTACAAACAAATAGAAAAGTTAAAAAAAAACTTATTCACCGATCCTTTTTTTTATCTTTGTTGGTAAGTTTGTGACCCCATAACTTCGTGTTGGGTAAACCGATTTTGATGATTCTTTATATCCTTGAAAGATGGTGCTTGTGGTATGGTCCCATATAAATTTGAGCGACATCTGACGAGTAGTTTCGAATTAACTTGAATAATGTGTAAGGATGTTTTGTACTGTGTACTTATGTTTTTTTCCTGATAACTTTTTACTGAGTGTTTAGATTTTTATGATTCTCTTTTTATTTGAAAGCTGGTACAGTGCAAGTGGTTCAATGCAAGTATCATTGTAGTCTCATATGAATTTGAGCGGCATCGGACCAGTAGTTTTTGAGTTACTCTTAATAATGTGTATTTAATTTATGATCGTTACCTCATAATTTGTCACTAGATGCTTCGATTTTGATAATTCCATTTTTTATTCGAAAGCTAGTACCTACTTGACGTGTGGTCATATATAATTTTCAGCGACATCTGACGAGTAGTTTTTGAGTTATCTATACTTCTCGATTTTGAAGTCGGTTATTTTTTGTAAAAAGTTATTGTATTATTTGAAAGCTGATACTTGTCGGTGGTCCCGTATAAATTTGAATAACAACTGACGAGTAGTTTTTGATTTATCCTTAATGTGTATTTATGTTTGTTATCTCATAACTTTCTACTGGGTATTCCGATTTTGACGATTCTTTTTTTACTTGAAAGCTAAGTGTATGTAACTCAAAAACAACTTGTAAGACGTCACTGAAATTTATATGAGACCCCACGTCAAGGACCTACTTGCTTTTGAATAAAAAAATAATTTAAAAAGTCGAAGCACCCAGTGTTAAGATATGAGGTAACGACCATAAATTAATTACACATTATTAAGAGTAACTCAAAAACTAATGGTTTGATGTAAATCAAATTTAATTTAACGGAACCACACGACAAGCCCAGGCTTTCAATTAAAATAAGAATCGTCAAAATTGGAATACCCAGTACAAAGCTATGAGATAACAAACATAAATACACATCAAGGATAAATCAAAAACTACTCGTCAGTTGTTATTCAAATTTATACGGGACCACCGACAAGTACCAGCTTTCAAATAATACAATAACTTTTTACAAAAAATAACCGACTTCAAAATCGAGAAGTATAGATAACTCAAAAACTACTCGTCAGATGACGCTGAAAATTATATATGACCACACGTCAAGTAGGTACTAGCTTTCGAATAAAAAAAGGAAATATCAAAATCGAAGCATCTAGTGACAAGTTATGAGGTAACGATCATAAATTAAATACACATTATTAAGAGTAAATCAAAAACTTTATGTAGAGGTTATCTCGACGGACCAGCGCTGGCAGATCAGCGCCGGTAACCAGCTTTCTACTTGAATGCGCCCTTACATTGCACTTTGATCAAATAGTCTTTTCACAAAATTAGAACCATAATCATCCAAGTACAGATTTGTCACTTGGACCAGTCTGGCACAATAAGATTTTCCAAATTCCATTAAGTCCAAAGTGAGAGGTTGCGTTTTTTCCTAGACAATGTTTCTGAATGACAATTTAATCAAAGTGGAATAAAAGAATATAGAATTTTGGACATGTTTTTGCCAAAATCGGGTTTTTTTCAAAAATGTCACTTGGACCACTGGTTCTACCTTACACAATTATGTACCTAATTATCGAGCCATTTCTATGTATTTATACAAGCACAATAAAACTAAAATTTAATTTTTATTACATAATTTTATACAACTCATATAGCGCAAAGAACCGACCTACGAAGGTCCAAGGTTCGATTTCCAGCGAGGCAAATATTTGAATGTGTGTTTTTGTGTTTGTTCGTTATTCGCGACACAGGGTTAATGTGAGGCTATGCGGTTGTGACGTTGTGATGTAAAACTATAAAATTTCACGTTAATTTAATATTTCAAATCAATTTTAAACTGTAAAAACAGACAACAGTAAATAATTTTAATATAATAATAATAATACCTATTAGCTATATACGCGGTTGTTTATTACCTACATTTATCTATCTTAACATAAAACATTTACCTATTTATAAAAACCCTATTTGTAGGTCTTAAACGGTCAGGGCTTAAACCACTATTCGGTTAACAAAACAGTTTAAGACCAACAAAGATGTAGCGATACCAATGCTGTTTTATCCACAATAATCCCTAGCGCATTATCCCGCTAAGTAGTCACTTATTGGAGTCCGTTTGCACGCCACAAAAAACTATAAGCCACCCCGCAGTTAGTATATGAACACCTGCGCCGTTCACGTCGAATTCGAACAATATGATGCTTGCCACTTGTTGTACAATCCGTGCTGTAGATGTAGGTGTGTTTTAATATAATTTGGGTTTTGGTTGAAACGATGGCGTAGTTTGACTTTTGAAACGTGTTTGTAAAACTACTTTAAATAATGTTAATTTCATTGATTTGTGTATTCATTATTTAACGATGCGTTGCTGACCAACACGGAAAAGGAAAGAAAGATAACCTTAGGGTACTAGGCAGAACTTTCATTTCCATGACTATGATTCTATACACAATTTGAAATACAGGTGATATTATTTATTTATTTATTTATTCACGCTTTATTGACCTTAAAACTAGAGTACAATGGGCGGACTTAATGCCTAATGGCATTCTCCACCAGTCAACCCTGGGCGATATATAGAAGTTGCGGTAGGTGCTGCTACTCATATATAATTATAGTTACTTAATTCCCTACACTGTGTAAACATAAATAAACCTAAACAAAATAAACAATATAGTACCTACATAATACATTTATAAATTTTACATAAAATATAATATACATACATATTATAAATAAATAATATATACTCGCGGAATTGTTTCTTGAATATCCACAGAGTTGGGGCCTTCCGTATCTTTACAGGTAGAGCGTTCCAAAGCAGAATTGCCTGACTAGAAAATGAGTGGAAGAAAAAACCAGTGTTAGCTGGTGGAAGATGAAGTTTTAAATTTGACGAAGAACGGAGAACTTTGTCGTGAGTGTCACAGACATACTGAAATTTTTCCTTTAGGTACGGCGGAGAAGATGCATTATTCAGAATAGAATAAAGCAAAGAGAGAATTCTGGAATTGCGTCTCTCACGAATAGGCAGCCATTTGAGCTGGCGACGATACTCAGATATATGATCATACTTACGCAGACCGAAGATGTATCTGATACAATTATTTTGAAGACGTTCCAGCTTATTGAGAAGTTCTTCATTGAGATCCGGGTAACACACATCACCGTAGTCAATGATGGGGAGCACGAGAGATTGCATGAGCATGAGCTTGGTCTTGAAAGATAAAAAGTTTTTCAATCTATAAAGTGAATGCATTGTAGCATTCACTTTTTTACTAATAGACTTGACTTGTGGTCGCCACGTTAGTGTGTTATCTATTATCAAACCTAGGTTTGTAACAGACTGGCTTAAGGGGATAACATCGTTATTATATAAAACGGAGGATATATAAATTGCGCATTTCAACAACGACTGGACGATGTTTCGGAATTTTTAAATTATACGACGCATATAATAAGTCGTGTCTTGAGAAACTTGGAGCGTGCGCTCCGGAGTTGACCCCGGTCTTAACGCGCCTATTCCAGCTTTCCTATTCTGCCGGCATCGTGCCGTCTTCCTGGAAGGTAGCTCTGGTCCACCCTATTCCCAAAAAGGGAGACAGGTCCAACCCATCCAATTACAGACCAATTGCGATAACCTCTTTGCTCTCCAAACTAATGGAGCGCATAATCAACTTCCAATTGCTCCGGTACCTAGAAGATCGCCAGCTGATTAGTGACCGTCAATACGGTTTCCGTCATGGCAGATCTGCTGGCGATCTCTTAGTGTACCTTACTCACTGCTGGGCGGAAGCAATCGAGAGCAAGGGAGAAGCATTGGCTGTGAGTTTGGATGTGGCGAAGGCCTTCGACAGGGTGTGGCATAAGGCATTATTGTCTAAGCTGCCTTCCTACGGGGTACCCGAGAAGTTGTGCAAATGGGTCGCCAGCTTTTTATCGGAGCGGAGCATCAGAGTCGTTGTTGACGGTACATGCTCGGACACCAAGCCCATAAACGCTGGCGTCCCACAAGGCTCTGTGCTGTCGCCTACACTGTTCATCATGCATATCAATGATATGCTCGACATCGAGAATATCCATTGCTATGCTGATGACAGTACAGGCGACGCCCGTTATACAGGCCGAGCAAATATGTCTCGGGTGCAGATTGAGGAGAGAAGGAATAAACTTGTGTCGGAAGTCGAGACATCTCTGGAGCGGGTCTCGGAATGGGGCAGACTAAATTTAGTCCAATTCAACCCCGAGAAGACACAAGTTTGCGCGTTAACCGCTAAAAAAACCCCATTCGTCATGGCACCACAGTTTCAGAACATTCCCCTTAACATCTCTACGAGCATTGGGATCTTAGGTGTCGACATTTCGAATGATGTTCAGTTTCGGGACCACTTGGTGGGTAAGGCTAAACTGGCTTCAAAGAAGTTAGGGGTGCTCTATAGAGCTAAGCGGTACTTCATGCCCGAGCATAGGATGTTGCTTTATAAAGCACAAGTCCGACCTCACATGGAGTACTGCTCCCACCTTTGGGCTGGGGCCCCGGCTTGCCAAGTGGACCCTTTTAACCGTATCCAACGGCGAGCTGTTCGTCTTGTCGACGATCCCAAGCTTACAGACGGTTTAGATCCACTCGAACTGCGGAGAGATGTGGGCTCTCTCTGTGTCTTCTACCGTCTGTATAACGGGGAATGTTCCGAGGAACTGTTTGACTTAATACCTGCGGTTAACTTCCGCCACCGCACTTCACGGGATAAAGCCAGGTTCCACCAACACCACCTGGATACCTGGCGTTCGTCCACAGTTCGATTTTCACGTCATTTTCTACCGCGTACGTGTAAACTGTGGAACGGACTTCATCCCTCAGTGTTCCCACAGTGCTATGACATGGGGACCTTCAAGAAGCGGGTCTATCGCTTCCTTCGAGGCCGGCAACGCGTTGGTGGCGCCCCTGGTGTTGCCAATGTCCATGGGCGACGGTGATCACTTACCATCAGGTGACCCGTCTGCTCGTTTGCCTGCTTAGGCTATAAACAAAAAAAAAAAAAAAAAAAAAAACTTGGAGCCGATAACTGTCCATAACTGTGTACGCTCTCAGGTGATGACGTGAATATGATATTACGAACAGAGTCAGATATAGACATATTATTTAGCAATTTGTAATTGTAAATAATATGTCTATATCAATTTGTAGTTGAATCGAGATAAAAATATATTTAAAAGGTTGATCCATTACACTATCATTTAAATTACTTTGAAAATTAAATGTTGTATTATAAAATACGATTTTTGGATTTTTCTCATTGAATTGATCAGAATCAAATCGCTGCACCTTCATTCGTCGCATGGACGTACACCCCCTGCAAAGTAGTAATGAAGAATTATTGTTTTTAACGTCACTCCACTGTTTTGTATAAGGATTTCCTTTCTATAAGTCTCCTTAGCGCACGGACAAACACGTTTGCACTTGTGACTTTGTCGGTGTATTTGTTTCATGTTATTTATACTTACAAAGAAAAAAGCATTCTAAGACAATGGAATAAAGTGCAAGATCGACAATCTACATAATTTCTCTTTTGTATTCACCGACCTATTAAATGTGTGTAAAAGAGTGCACTTTTAATTTTATGGGTAATATTTTTAAAGAACACACACACACACTACGACATGTGAACATATGAATACTTACTTGAGCAAGAGCGTGTTTGTGTTATTGTTATTGTGACCATAGGCTTTTTATCAATTTCAAAAAAGAAGGAAGTATACTCAGTGGCGTTTTATATTTTATACTTGTGTTACTTCATAATTTTGTACTGTGTGGACAGATTTGGATTTTTTTATAATTCGAAAGAAGTTCTTATCGCCTGATCCCAGATAATTTTAGCGAAATCTGGCGGCTCGTTTTTTTTGTTAAATGTACTTGTCGATCTTCACGCAATTTTTTTGTGGAAAAAGTTAATTATACCTATCTGCTCAATATACCTACATTTCCTAAACGACTCTATGACCAATCACACCAGCTTTTACGAAAAAGGCACGTGTAATGGAAGACAAGGTCCGAACATTATGTTCAATGACTAGTGACTACGGCCCCTCTGAGCTGACAAATAAATCATTGCTAATACAATTTTGCTTCAACATATTTCTCTAGCTCCCCTTAAGGATGACTTCAGTATTCTATATCGTTAGAGGCGTATGTGATTTAATGTGATTGTAGGTATAACTTGTCAGGGGCTTCATTGTTGAGTCCAATGTTGAGCTACGGAAGAGACAATGTTGCCAGGTTATCCTGTTGTATTGTGGTCACCGTCTCATATAGACAATATGGGCATCAGTCAGACGTGAATTATACTCGCCAATTTGTACTGGGCCGACGTGATGGACTATGGCATTAGAGTCCCCGCAAACTGACTGTAGCCACCGGTGGCTGTGGCGCTTCTTTTTAGAAGCGCGATCCGGCCAACAGCCAACAGCTCCAATAACAGTGAGCAGAATTCAGCCGAAGCGGCTGTCGGCCGGACCGCGCTTCTAAGAAGAAGAGCCACAGCCACCGGTGGCTGCAGTCAGTCTGCGGGGACCCTTAACCTTCTCATTCTGAGAAGAGACCCGCGCCCAGCAGTGGAACAGTTATGGGTTACGATGATGATGACGAAGACGTACATTTGTAGGTAAGATGGAAGAAAAGAAAGAGAAAACCAATGGAATCTTAAGCTCTAGCCTCCAGCAACAATTCGTTTGGCAGCTGACTCACGCTGAAGAGGGGTAGTCAGGTAGGCTTCATAGAAAAATAATACCAATACTTCCAGAGCACTAGAGATTTTTTCCAAAACTGCAAATTGTATGATGACGATGACTAATTACTGACTACAAGTTAATCATAATAATCGTGTACCTACACGTTCCCAGTCTCTATCTTTATCTACACACATTTTACAAGCAGTCTCTTACTATCAGAAGTCTTACCTATTTATAGCCTGACTGACAAACTTGGTTGGAAAGTAATCTTATTATAACTTCTCTATGAAAAATCAGTGTGCATGTGTATCATGCCTTTTCATTTTAAATTGAGATTTTAAACAAAGCAAACTGATAAAAAAACATACATACACGTAAATGGAAAAAAAACATTTTTTCTTAATAATTCTATGCATTTGAAACTTTCATTTTTACCTATTCAGAGTTTTTTTGACAACCCAAATAAATCTGTTACGAAATATCTTTAAACACAGAAGGCAGATTTGTGAAATAAACAAGCAAGAACAAAGAAGAGAGGAAGTTGTTCTCGAATGGAACAAGTGCACACACGCGCAGTTAATCTGCTGATGATAAATGACGGTCCACGCTCTTGATTCAACTGGGCTGTACAGGGTGTTGTAATTATTACTATAATTATAAAAAATATATATAATTATGATTAACTTGTAGTCAGTAATAATTACTTCATTATGTATTATTGTATTGTATTCATGTCAAAATTTTCCAACGCGTTAAAGCCATTACAAAAGAACTGTACCTTAAAGTTGTTAAGTTAATTATTAGATATCTTTGTAATAAGTATATTTAAATTATTACCCGCATATTAAATAAGAAAATTCGTCTACATAATCAGTCTTTTAGATAAAGTCGGTAACGTAATGAACTTACAATTCATTTGAATTTACATACATAAAACTTATTTTGAAATGTTTATGAAAAACCAATTCAATTCAATAATATTTAGTTTATTTCGTTTCATTTCGGGCTCATTCAGTCTTCTAAATCCAGCAAATGCCCGTGTTTTCTTCAAATCATCAGTTCACCTTGTTGAGATCCTATACTCCTTTTTGAGATTACGCTCTGTTATTCGTCCTTTCTTTCCAAATTGATAATCGGTTCCTCAAGCTATGAGACCTTGTCTTAAATTAAGCCTACGTATAATTAAAAACCACCCTGTATAACAAATACGCGTGACTTCGCGACCGGTCCACAGATTACGCTGCATAATAGCACTGCATCGATTATGTTACGTATTAACTGAAACAATTACCCACACCCGCAGGTCAACGAACGGACAGCGGATTAAACGTAATGATCTTTTGACGAGCTCCTTCTGTTAGTTTGCAGTCGAACTGTTGACGCCCTAACTTTAATAAGCACCACCAACTTCAAGTAACACAATGAATTATATGAAACATAGGTAAGCGAGTAAAATTGGGGCTTCCGTCAATTTTCCTGGGATTCTATCATCAGACTTAGTACAATATTACGCTTTTTCAAATAAAAGAATTTAAAATTCTCAAAAATATAGATTAGGCTAAAGGTTAAAACCTATTTTTTCAAGTCGGGTGAAAGGTAATGCTATGCTTATTTACTACTGAATGTCCTCGCTTCGCTTCGGGAAATTTAAATATTTCCCCTATTTCAGACCCTTTGGAGTTAGTTTTTGAGAAAAATAAGTAGCCTATGTTTGACCTTGCGTCATGAACTATTTTCTTGAGAAAATTAATCGCAATTGGTTAAGATAAACTTTTATTATTTTAAACAGATTGGTTAAGTAATTATTTCATGCATTTCAGCGTTAATTTTTGAAAAGGAAGCCTATCTGTGATCTTGGGTCTTCAATTATTTTCAGTCAGAACTACATTCAAATCGGGCTTGTACGGTGGTTTAGCCGTGTAAGGATCACAGATAGAAATACAGACTTTCGCATATAATAATGTTAGTATGGATATGAACGACTATCAAGTTTGTAGATCAATCAGCAATCATCACAACTACCGGGCGCACAAGATACATTTAATGGATAGATAGATATTCCAAGGGTGCTCAGAATTCGCCACTTAAAGCCTCAATTAAGGAGCTTATTGTCCATTTGGACGTCAGTAACAACCGTGTTACGGGGGATGAATGAAGGTATTGTTTCGATATTTGCTAGTGGACGTCTGATTGCAGGTTTAGTTTCCCTAATTGTAGTGCGTTGAACCAGTTCGCAGCCTAATTGGGCTCTATTTGGCCACTGAGCTAGATTGATGTAATATACTCATAGTTATGCTAAGTTAACATTGGTTGTTATTGGCTCTTAGAGTCCAGATTTTATAAAAATTATAGGGTTAAAGCTGTGGAGATAAAGTCAGGGCAGGGTTAACCTGAGGACACGCACTTTAGACTTTACGAAGTTTTAGACTTTACAAACTACTTCGTTGTAAAGATATTTTAAACAGTTTTCGTCGCTATTCAAAATCCATTAAACCACCGCCCTTTTATAATTACATCTATGAATTAAAATACTTACCAAATTGACCGATGTTTTTCTCTATATTCCTAGATTTTTATTCTCTATTTTCTAGGTTTTTTTCCAACGATTATGGCATATGAGCAAATAACTCATTAAATACCCTTTGAACGAACCACTCATAACGCCTAAGTAAAACCAGTGGCCGACTAATTATGGTCGTCAAATGTACAACAGTCCCTTTTACTGGTCTCCAATAGAGCAGATAATCAGCAGAGCCTCAAAACAGCTTTATGTGACGTCAGTGACTCCGAGCAAACACCGGAGACCGCAGCATTGAGCAGGCTTAATGTACCGTCAGCAAAATACTACGCTTTTCGTTATAACGTGGTTCTTAAAAGTTTCGTTTAATTTACGCATTAAAATAATTAATTAATCAACTTTAATAACCTTTTCAATATTGTCACAATAAGTTACTTAAACGCCTTTTTTACATCGAAAAAGATACAAACCCTTTTAATTTATATACCTAAATTTCTTTTAAATTATGATTATAAGTACGGATCGTTCATCCAGTGATAACTACGTGACCAAAACAAAACATAAATAATTATAATACCAAAACTATTATGAGTATGTAGATACGAGAACAGTTCACTCTAAGAACAAATTTTTTCTTAGTTCAAAGGTTTTTGTTTTTTCTGTTTAATCTTAAGTCTTCACAATATAAAAATTCTTTACATTACACAACGTACAAAATAATATTTTAAGATAAAGTAGTTATAAGAAATTTAATTTACATTTACATTCACGTAACGTTTCAGAAACGCATTTTCTCTTTCAAAATAAACGTCAAACCGAAAAATATCTTCCTTTTTTGCCATCAGTACTCAATAGCACTTATCAGCATACAGTACGGTCGATTGAAGCCTGCTCCATCCATATGTTTGCCTCCCGGTTTACAAACTATGTGTGCTCCAGTATTTGTGGATTTGAAGGTATTGGAACTGTGTCTGTGGAATCAGCTTTCGGAATCGTCCAATATTTGCCTGCTGACTAAAGCCTTAGTCCAGAGAAGCCTCTTTGGAAGAGATCAACGACCAATTTCATGATCGTAGTGATACTAAGGTACTAAAATGTTGCAAGTAGTGGCCAATAAAACCACATCTATTTCTATCTATGTTCTTAAAATATACGATTCTGCTTGCGACACGAAGTGATCTAGGTTTAATTCTCCGCCGGGGCAGATATATTTGTGACAGATAAATTATTAAATATTGATTATACAATTAACGATTTTAACTGTTGCCCAAATGTTGTCCAAAATATCCAATGTATTCGCCTATACTCATTACGGAATTTTATTCGCCTATACTGATTACGTTTATTACGGAAATGCCCCTAAGAAGCTAAGAAGGCTTACTGCCGTTTCTCGAATGGCGCTCGCGGGGCTGTTTCGACCCGCTAGATGTAATTTTAATTTGAAGGTGTTCATGACTAATTGATTATATTTTGCAAAAACCAAACAAATAACAATACTCGTATAGTTGTACTTATAGCTTATAGTTTCCTTTAACATTTTTATAGAATATGTTTAACAAAATATTACCTAAGACTTCATCACGAAAACACCAAGCTTTAGCTTTTTTAATCTATCTTTTAATAACCAAGATGTATAATTGAAAACTCTCTTAATCGCAGAGAAAACAATAGATCGCGTCTGTTTACCATGCCCACGGCTAGATGGCGTGCATTAGCTATGTAAACAGGGCTCCTCTGTAATCCGTTCGCCACATACCCTCCTCGAGCAAACAGTAGTGTATGCTTAATGGACATGGAATTATTAGCGCAGTCATGAGTGCATTTTGTTACAGAAGTGATTATTATTGGCTTGAATCTATTGATTGTCCAAATCATCATCGAAGAGGCCTAGAGTTGCTCAAGTGCGGTGAAGAAGTTAGTCGCCAACCAGTATCGGAAGTTTTCATGTCGCCAGAAGGCCTTCGACATGTCTTAATCTATCGATAATAACCGGGAACAAGGGTTTTACGTGCCCTCCGAAGCTCTCAAGAAGTTTATGCCACTAGCGATCACCATGTAAACACCAACCGCACCCGCTGTTGCTTGACTTTGACGAAAGCAGCCGAGCTATGAGCGCTTATTATTAAAGTGGTTATTATTAGTTGCGAAACCAGTAACAAAACCTATAGAAAATATAAAGTAAATCTGTTTATTTCCACTTCATTATTAGGGTTAAGGGGCAAGGGCGGCTATCCTTGAAGACAAGCCTTCTTAACTGATTACTGATGTACTATGATGCTAAGGATGGCTCTATTCTAAGTTTAATCCTAATGTTACTCATAGGTGTTAGCAGAATATAAATTTTACCCACCTAATAAATTTCGATTCCAGAATCAGAGAAGCAGTAATAACACCACCCGCATCCTTTCTGCTTGCATACTTTTAGTATTACCGAAGTGAATAAGCGATAATTCGGTCATTGCTTTCCTGAAACAAAGCCAGAGAGGGATTGAAAATATTCAAATAATTTGAAGAAATCGACATTGCATGTGAAATTCGTATCCTGCCCTCTTGTTATCGCTCCTTTTTAATTCACTAACCTTCAATCGTTTAAGGGGTAAAAATGTCCCCAATAAATACATTTCGCGGTTATTATTTTTTTATTATTTTCCCCTAGCTTTTGGATTTGATTTGTTAAATGGGTTTACGCTATTCTGCTTTCATTCAAAGCAAGTTTGTCATTACATGTCAAACTATTTTATGTTTTTGTGGATTGATTGTCGCTTCGTGGGAATCCGTTTTTTCGGTGTTTTGTCTGTTTTTTCTGATGATGACATTCGGTTTTTATTGGGTCACGACTCCTATTTTACTGCAAAAAGGAATGATTGTATGTTTTAAGGCTCAATCCTTTCCTCCTGGGATTTGATGATTAACGGACGTGAGAAAGATTTTGTGGTTTTTTTCTGGCTGCGGCAATATTTTTTTTTTAGTTTTATGATTCAGTCCTATTATCTTGTATCTGTGTATAATCCGGAGCAACGTTATGATTTTGTAAGATTTTGAGTGTAATCTTAATATAACTATTAATGCACAATATGTGCTACCTAATATAGAGGCATAGTATAAAAAGATAGAGCTGCATTAATTATAGTTTCACATTGATAGGTTTACTTCTGAACATACCTTATTACTTTGTGTGCCCTTTGATTTCGTTCACATTAATTACGCTTAAATCAAGTAAAAAGATTAAGTTCACGTGCTGTACAAGTGAATATCGGTATTAAACAAGAAGAAAATCATCATTATGTTTGATACTGCAGGAACGGAGAGCGCGCGCGAACTCAACACCTACACGCGGAAATAATCGAACCAGGTATTTCTTCTATTCTTTCTTTCTTTATCCTACAAATATGACAAAAAATCAGCAATGACATCTTTAAACATGACTTAAATTATAGCCGAAACTTGCAACAATGAGGGTAAAAGCGTGTGAATTCGCCGCTAGAGGCGCTAGGGGAAAGTAAGGTCTGTCTGTCACTTCTCGCTTGTCTGAATGTCACTTGTCACTGTTTATGTATGGGCGGGCTCTGACAGCAGGACCTCACTCGCCAGTGGCGCCAACTGGTGAGCACAAAAACGGCGACCCTCATTGAAAAAAAACACAATTAAATCAGTTACTTAGATAGTTTAATTTAAATCGCTTTTATTTTATTTTGGTAACGATGAAATATTTTTAAACAAAACATTCCTTTGAATTAGAGTAAAAAAGTCTTTAATTACGCCATGTTTTAGCAAGTTAATTGTCAGGACACAAATCAAAATCTAAAATAAATTTATTAATAAATAATATAATTAATAAATAATAATTAATAAAATTAGGTACATGATATCCTAGATTTATAACTTGCGTCAATTTATTGCCCTCGCGTCCAAGCTAACTTTATAATGTTCCTACGTTACCTATTGAGCAGTGAATACTGCAACAAAGGAACAATATGCGTAATGGCGAACCAACTAGACGCAAGCCGTTCAGAACAATTACTGACTTAATAGAATAAATGGAGTAATCAGGCCACTTCAATACAGAGACGGGTGGGTTGGTACTGCTGGCTCGGAAACTTAGAGTGCGTTTGCGTACGGGATATAAATAAGAAGTCATAGAAAATGTTACAAAATAGTACACTTTTAACTAAAATAAATATTGATAGATAAACAAAGATGATAACGATAAACAATCAATTAAAACAGAAAACGCAAATGTAGATTAATTTGATTTAATCGGAAAATTAAATGCAGTAAATAATTAAAAAAAGAAATACAAGATAACTGATAAGATGGTCACTAAATGTACGTAAATAATGATATTAATTTATTGCTGCAAATTAAATATTTACATAGTTAAACACAGTATTAACACTACATGAGTACTAACTCCGTGTTGTAGATGTTTATAAATAACTTAATAATGCTATAACATTATACAAACTTCATAAAATTTACATGAATAACATTTGACAAAATAAAACCGACTTTAAACACATTAAATCGGTATGAGGTGAAATTGGAATGGAGTATCTCTTCTTTGGAACTCAGTTAAAAAGTAGAAATGTATCAAACGAGTAGGTACCTATCTTTAATTTACCATTAAAGTGACGAAAAGACAGAAGATAAGAGATAGAAGTAATATCGACTGGGATGAAAGTCGCACTCTCTTTTAATGAACAGCCTTCCCCAAAACAACTCGAAAACACACGTTAACCCAATCCGGCACCCTACACACCTTTTGTCGCAGCAATAATTTGGATGCTAATGTGTTCATTATCAATTTTGCATCATAATTAGAAACGCGTACAAGTGCTATGAATATTGGGTTTGAGTGACTATTCGGTTTCGTGGTAAATAGGAATTGATTAAGCTTTGTTTTGATGCCACTGGTTGAATCGCATTTCATTTGGTTTATAATTTTGTCAATTTGTTGTGATTCATGTTAATTAATCTAAGCTTTTCAATGTAGGATATTGAATGTTAAACTGAAACGAGCTCTTGTGATACTTTTGTTTTGTTTTAAAAAATTACTTAATTATTATGGCCATGCTACTTTTGTGACAGCGGGAAGAAACTCTTAACTGTTGATATTTAATTTTGATCCAACTCAATATTACATCTATGTAAGTATTTTTTTGGAAGTTTAATCGTATTGGCAATATTTTGACGTACCGAATTATGTGCTATTTTGTCTGACGTAAGCTAATCACTCGATAAATAATAATTTAAACTCGTCTTTTTGGACCATTTATTCCATAATTTGATCTCCTACGAAAAAAAAAACTTTAATTTACAAAGATTCAACTAAATTGCTCCTGTGCGAATAAAGTTGAAACATCGCGTGCGACGAACAAGCAGACTAACAAACGCGTGGCATTTGAATGTACACCAGAATACAATTAAGTACCTTTCTTGCGGCACGACACAACAATGAATTTTAAAACATTTTGACACAATCTAACACTTACCCAAATAACATTTGTTACCATTCCACTTTCATCCGATTAGCAACGCTCTCAATGCGACCTTTAACTTAATCTTACATTGTATCAAACTAACACTGCTCTTAACAATACAAAAATCAAAACTACCTAAATAATGTAATAAAATTAGCAAAAAACCCAAAAGGGTCGATCCGACCAGCATTGAACTGTGTAGGGTTAAAAAGCGAAAGGGGGCCAAGTTCAAACGTAAAATGACAAAGTATTATTTAACACCCCATACGTCAACCGTAGATAATGAAGCAAATATAAAAATGAGAAATACTTTGTAACCGACACTTATGAAGATTCGAGTTTTATTACCGTATGTCATTTTTATTTTTTAAACTGAATAGATAAAGAGCTGAAATACAAAGACAACTATATACGGGCAGATGGGCCCACCTGATGGTGACTATTGGTTTTATTTGGTATCTATGACACGGTAGCTAACAACCGAAATAAATATTCGAAATCTAGATAGATATAAAACTAGATAACCCGTACAGGACGTATTATTTCCCCGAATGCTTCATCTTAGATCAGATCAGAGACTTCATAATTTATCTGATCGCAAATCGTGTCGACCTACCAATAGGAGATTTATCTGACATCAATTCTATTTCTACTGGTTACTACGAGCACCACGCACCAAATTGGCTTCAGCTCAAATATGAATGTACCTACACAGAGGTAGTTTAATATTGGTCTATGGACGTGTTAACAATAGTCGTAATAGGTGGAATGTGGATAGCTAAATTCGTAAATTAGCAACGACACTAAAATTTTTGAGTTTGACGGCTTTGCGAAGATAAGGACGTCGAAAGAGGCGACGGAAGCCAAACTTTGTGGTATGTCAACTGCTCAACTAGCTACCACCCTCTCGTTTGTGCCAGCCACCAAACAATTTATCTAGTCTAGTCGGAAGCTTGAGAGCCAGTACTTTCTTTCTTTTGTTTCTTTCTTCATCGCCAATGCATCGGTGATTCCTGTTAAAGCCCATGAACAATGGTGACTGCTTATCAACATCATACTTTACTGGTCGTTTGTTGGCTATTGATATTTAAGTATTTTAAATGTTGAAAGAGGCCTCTAATCGCCTCACTTGCAGCATTCATTGCGAGGCGTAACCCTAAAATACTGAATGGCGCTTACAAATTTTTATGCCATGCATTTAACTTTGACGCAGCCCTGTTGCATTATCTCGCCAGGACTTTTTATTCATTAGGGGTAATAAAAAAGTAATGTCCCATTGTGATCGATTGATGAATTTTAAAGATGATATTGCGATTTTACGAGCGATTCTTGAGCGTTTTACGATAGTTTTTGGCGGTTCGGTTTTTTTGCCGCGTGAGAAATGTAACGTTTGATACCAGGTGTCAATTTAATGGGAGGGATGTTAAATAATTATGGGATGGTACAATAGATCTACTATATATCTATACTAGCTTTTCGCCCGCAGCTTCGCTCGCGTAGACTACACCATTTTGGTTAAATTAATGTATTAGAGCCATACATACCTCTAAAGCTCATTTCACAGTTGTGATGGAGAGCGACAAGAGAGCCAAATTAACCCGACATTATACCGAGGATATCCCGGACGTCAGCCTGTATGAGATTAGAGAGGCCCTCAAACAGCTTAAAAACAACAAGGCACCGGGAGATGACGGAATCACAACAGAGCTGCTAAGAGCTGGAGGGAAACCCCTCCTGGTGGCGCTCCAGAAGTTGTTCGATTCCGTTATCAATACTGGAACTACCCCGGAAGCGTGGAGCAGAAGTGTAGTGATCCTGTTCTATAAAAAGGGCGATAAGGCCCTTTTGAAGAACTATAGGCCCATTGCACTTCTGAGCCACGTTTACAAGCTGTTTTCGAGGGTGCTCACTAACCGCATTGCACGCAGGCTTGACGAATTCCAGCCTCCCGAACAAGCAGGATTCCGAAAAGGCTACAGTACCATGGACCACATACATACGCTGCGGCAGATAATACAGAAGACCGAGGAGTATAATCTGCCGCTATGTGTTGCCTATGTGGACTATGAGAAAGCCTTCGATTCTATCGAGACCTGGGTGGTACTAAGTTCTCTCCAGCGGTGCCGGATTGACTATCGGTATAACGAGGTGTTAAAATGTTTATACGCATCAGCCACCATGTCCGTCAGAGTACACAACACAGTGACGAACCCTATCCAACTGCAGAGGGGTGTCAGGCAAGGGGATGTTTTGTCCCCAAAACTGTTCACCTCTGCGTTGGAAGATATGTTCAAGCTGTTGGAGTGGAAACGACGTGGCATTAACATCAATGGCGAATACATAACACATCTTCGATATGCCGACGACCTAGTCATTCTGGCGAGTTCCGTGGAAGAACTTAGTACTATGCTCGGGGACTTGAACAGCGCCTCACAACGGGTAGGTCTTAAGATGAACATGGACAAGACGAAAATCATGTCGAATGTCCATGTCACACCTGTACCGGTTGTTGTTGATGGCGCTGCTCTCGAAGTTGTTGACGAGTACATTTACCTGGGACAAGTGATCCAAATGGGTAAGTCCAACTTCGAGAAAGAAGTCACTCGTAGAATCCAACTCGGATGGGCTGCGTTCGGGAAACTGCGTCATATCTTGTCGTCCAAAATACCTCAGTGCCTGAAGTCGAAGGTGTTCGAGCAGTGTGTGTTGCCAGTGATGACATACGGCTCCGAGACGTGGTGCTTCACTATTGGTCTGATGCACAAGCTCAGAGTCGCTCAGCGGGCTATGGAGAGGGCTATGCTCGGTATTTCTCTGCGTGATCGAATCAGAAATGATGAGATCCGTAGACGAACACGGTTAACCGACATAGCCCAGAGAATTAGCCGACTGAAGTGGCAATGGGCCGGCCATATAGTTCGGAGGACCGACAACCGTTGGGGAAGAAAGGTCCTCAAATGGAGACCACGTCTCGGAAAAAGGAGCATAGGACGCCCCCCGACCAGGTGGACTGACGACCTGATGAAGACGGCGGGCATCCGCTGGATTCAACGGGCTCAGGACCGGTTAGGGTGGCGCCAGTTAGGGGAGGCCTACGTCCAACAGTGGACATCAAAAGGCTGATGGATGGATGGATGGATGGAATGTATTCGTTGCAATTACGTGTACTTTATATTGGGAACTGTATCTCCTCTTTATTCCATATCCCGTGGGATAATCAAGAAACCCTGAAAATAGTTTTGAGAGAACACGTTGTTCTACGTCTGTGTGAAAATTCAAGTATGTGGTACTTATAGTTATGAAGTTAAGTTCATTTTTAATTTAAAAAAACAAACCCATTTTATAACCTATCCCGTAGGAATTTCGAAAAAATCCTCTCTTATCACTTGCCTACATTACATGTCTAATCTTTGTGCAAAATTTCATCTCTGTAGCTCAAAGGGCAGGGCGATGATGAGTGAATAAGTCAGGCAGTCCAGTTTTATATGTATATTAGATAATTATTATGTTATTTATCGGTTGCATGATATACTACTTATAATACATAATATATTTTTTTAAACGTATATTTTACGAAAGTATAGAATTCTTAATCAGTTAAGGTATATATTAAGGTATTTGAAGTTTATCTGTCATGCTTCCAGCTAACTTAATTTAACATATTTTCTACATAAACAAAGTAATCATCCTATTAATATCCTATTAATATTATAAATGTGAAAGTTTGTGTATTTGTTTGTTTGTTTGTTTGTTACTCCTTCACGCAAAAACTACTGAACCGATTTTCATGAAATTTGGCACACACATAGAGGGCAACTTAGATTAACATATAGGATATTTTTTATCCCAGAAATCCCGCGGGATCGGAATTTACGCGGGAAAACCTTCTTCGCGTATGGGGTATAAATAGCTTCTAAACAAACATTAATATAAAACTAACAAGTCTGTCTTCCTGGAAATCCCGCGGGATCTGGAGTTACGCGGAATAAACTCCTGCGCGTACGAAGTAGCGGGCACACACATAGTATTATAAATGCGAAAGTCTGTCTGTGACGTTTTCACGACTAAACCACCAGTCCGATTTGGATGAAATTCGGAATGAAAATATTTGAAGACCCAGAGTCACACATAGGCTAATTTTTTTTTAAAAATCAACCCCTAAAGGCTTGAAATAGGGGATGAAAGTTTGTATGAAAACAACGATTTTGATGAATTTTCCCAGGAAGATAGTTGATGACGTACTTTCTCCCCCACTTCCCCGGTTCGCGATATAAACGAATTCCACGCGGGCGAAGCCGCGGGCAAAAGCTATCCTTCCTATTAATCCTATCCTATTATCCTATTAATATTATAAATGTGAAAGTTTGTGTATTTGTTTGTTTGTTACTCCTTCACGCAAAAACTACTGAACCGATTTTCATGAAATTTGGCACACACATAGAGGGCAACTTAGATTAACATATAGGATATTTTTTATCCCAGAAATCCCGCGGGATCGGAATTTACGCGGGAAAACCTTCTTCACGTATGGGGTATAAATAGCTTTGTTACTCCTTCACGCAAAAACTACTGAACCGATTTTCATGAAATTTGGCACACACATAGAGGGCAACTTAGATTAACATATAGGATATTTTTTATCCCAGAAATCCCGCGGGATCGGAATTTACGCGGGAAAACCTTCTTCACGTATGGGGTATAAATAGCTTCTAAACAAACATTAATATAAAACTAACAAGTCTGTCTTCCCGGAAATCCCGCGGGATCTGGAGTTACGCGGAATAAACTCCTGCGCGTACGAAGTAGCGGGCACACGCATAGAGGGCAACTTAGATTAACATATAGGATATTTTTTATCCCAGAAATCCCGCGGGATCGGAATTTACGCGGGAAAACCTTCTTCGCGTATGGGGTATAAATAGCTTCTAAACAAACATTAATATAAAACTAACAAACATTAATATAAAACTAACAAGTCTGTCTTCCTGGAAATCCCGCGGGATCTGGAGTTACGCGGAATAAACTCCTGCGCGTACGAAGTAGCGGGCACACACATATAGTATTATAAATGCGAAAGTCTGTCTGTGACGTTTTCACGACTAAACCACCAGTCCGATTTGGATGAAATTCGGAATGAAAATATTTGAAGACCCAGAGTCACACATAGGCTAATTTTTTTTTAAAAATCAACCCCTAAAGGCTTGAAATAGGGGATGAAAGTTTGTATGAAAACAACGATTTTGATGAATTTTCCCAGGAAGATAGTTGATGACGTACTTTCTCCCCCACTTCCCCGGTTCGCGATATAAAAAGCGGGCAAAAGCTAGTCGGCCATAAATCCTAAATAGCATTTTTTGTAAAATATTCGCGTCACGTTCATTTCATATCACTTCACTCAAGTTACTTATTACAACGTTAAATACAATAAATTATGACTGAAGAGTGGTCATTAATTAATTTACATGTAATACCCATGGTTAAAATCTCATTTCTAGCGCCCGCGTGATGGGTGGTGGCCCTTATGTTGTAGTACTATAGTTTGTCTGGAAGTGGCTTAAAGTATTTTGTTTCTTTTAAGAAGTTAATATAATGTGGATATAGCGGCAGCTCCCTTCTTCGCACGAGTGGACATTATATATTATTTATTGTTCAATGCTGAAAAATATTTTATGGCAATATTTTTACAGTATTGAAACTTTTGAAGGAATCTCAAGTTTTTTTCTGGTAATAAATTAAGCCGAATCGGTAATTCAAAAGTAATGGAACCAGTTAAACCACACACATACACACCCCCCCACACACACACACACACACACGCACGCACGCACGCACGCGCGCACACACACACACACATGCACACACGCACGCGTCTTCACTTTTCGATCGCGTTATAATCTAAGTTGTATCTGCATTGCGTTATATCATGTTTTTAATCTAGTCTAATTATACCTACAATTTAATTACATTCTTCTAATTGTTAATATTTAAATTTTTTCCTATTCTGCTGTGACAAATTACCAAAATGGCTGCTTTCCTTTTGTATTTAGAACGTATTATACTTAATAATTATTACTCATTTGTCTTATACTTACCCAAGCTCCATCAACACACCAATAAACCTGCTGTACTGTATTTTTGTATTTTGTACTCGCTTTTGTTTTAATTATTTAAATTTTAGTTTAATTATTATTTCTTCTTTCTATTCTATAAATGTAATGTTCGCACACCACGCTTATCTGGCAGAATTATGCGCAAACGCTGTCGGCCGCATAGAATATCAGAGTGTGAAGACTACCCTCGCACAAAATCTGAATGCGGTCGTTTCCGTCAGGAGGGTATGGTGTCTGCTTCATCTATGTACCTACTTGTCCTTTATTTAAATGTCGTTTTTTTTTGTACACTGTAACTCTGACGGAATAAATATGTTTTCTTTCTTTCTTTCTTTCTTAAAGAGTTTTTGGAATCGATCTAGTAGTTTTTTCACAAATTTTGAAAAAAAAAAAACAAATTCTTACATTTCTAACATATTTATACATTTCATATTTATGTATTATTCAGACCAATAACCATATTAATTGACACCCAGAACTTTTTAAAACAACACCACACACTGCCACTTCCAGGCCATACATCCGTATACATCCATGTACTCGTCTTCATGGGCGTATTATTCGTGTCTAAACACTATAAATTAGTTAAAAACAAATCGGTATATTGAATAGATAAAGTTAATGTTATGATGCGCGGTTACGGCTCGTATGCGTGGTGAGGCCGCTATTATACTGTTTGCTTGATAGCCCTAAATTGTTTATTATGAAGTGCGGGTGTGATTGTATGCATGGGCGTGAAATTGATGTAATCTCGCAAAGTGAAACACCGCAAGTGATTGAAAGTCACAGTGTTCTTATGTTGGTACATTATGTTATAAAGACTGCGAAAGAACGAAAACCAGATTTTAACATGTTTTTCGGATTTAGTAAAATTTCCAAAAAAGTGTTTATTTCAATGTTTGGATCTTCCCATGATTTTTCACTTTGGTAATAGATTCATTAAGCATCAAAAATATCCCTGAACGACAATAAAGCACTTTTGATTTAATTCTACACGCAATTCTGCACATTTTTTTTACAAATCTCAAAAACTAAAAAAAAAAAAAAAAAACTGAGAATTGGAAAATAAACATCCTCAAACATAATATTATACAAATGTGCGTAAACGTCTCCTGTATTCGACAAAATGGCGTTATAGAGGACGGCGAGGGATCACAGGGATAATAGGAAATAGCCAGATAAGTAGAATAGGAAAATGTTGTATTTCGGTTCGGTTTTACAATGACAATGTGTTCTTGATAAGTGACAGAATTTAAAAGGTATAAAAAAAGAAATATAAAATTAAAGGAGGTTGGTTTGTCACAGGCGTAAAATTAAATAGAGTGGCGTAATTGCGGTCGTTAGTTGCAGGTAACGTAATTGTTGGGTGTTAAGAGCAAGTTTACACTTTCTATTTCGGACTTAACGGCATTATTGCTTATAAGAAAATAAATTAAAATTAACTTTGAAAAAGTAAAATTACGCTTTTATGATGCTTAGGTAGAGATGTTCCCTTAGCTTGAACAAAACTATAACTTGACTTCAAATCCATAGAGCAACATTGGTTAGTTCTTATCATCTTGTAAGATTTGACCTGAGAATACAGAAAAATATTGCCAGTTTATTATAAAAATCTGTGGGTGTTTGACAAGAAATAGTGAATGGCCTTTTATAAGTTAGTGCGTGCAAAATTCTGAATTTCATCGCTAACTATCCAGATATTGTAGTTAAGCATTATGAAACTTTTGGAAGGTATAAAAATCGATTATTTTTTTAATTATTTTTTTCATGTACATGAAAAATAGAATTGGGGAAAAAATGTAATTTACGTATGCTTATTTTTACAAAAATATTTTGAAAGCAGCGAAAAATTATGTTGAAACTCCCGAAAACCTGAAGACATTTTCTGATGACGTAGGTATACCAAATACGTCATCCCCGTTCCGAATTCAAAATTAAAAGCAGTTCCCTAACAACCGCGCCTTAACGTATAGCGTCCCGATCCGCCGTTTCCTACAGAATCCTTTGTATTCGACGGATAATGACACAAGATTGTAAACTGTATCCTTTGTGGGATGAACTATTCCAATCCGGCCTCGGTCCTATGGGAATTAAAAAAGGAATAATATCCTTTCTAGGAATAAAAGGATGCCATGGGATTGCGGTTAGTAAATAAAATGTATTGTACTTTGTTATTAAATGTATTTTTATGTTGTGGAAGTATCATGACAGGTCTACATATTCTATATGTATAAGCCAGCAGTAGGTACCACTACCCAACGTACGTCACACTATATTGGACACATCAACGATCATAAAATTAGAATTAGAACGAGACTCATATTAACAGTCACTAACTAGACTAGACCAATAACTGTAATTGATCAATGTAAGTATAATGTTCGTATAATTATATTGAATATTATGTAGACGGCTTTAACCCACTATAGGCTTGCTGTAAGTTATGGCCCTTTCTTGATAACTGAAGAGATGTGGACTATACTCCAACATGTTGCTCCATTACGAATTGATGTAGGGGTTTGTTGCTAACTTAAGTGTCGGAAGCTTGTATTTTGAAACTCTGCGACATGGTTTCATAGCCGCTCTCAACGATAAGAACCGCAGCCGAAGCGAAAACGCTCAAGAATCTTATCTGACGTTTTATTACTTCTTACCTGGTGTTTCTGATGCTTAATGGTCTTAAACTACTTACAGGTGGCTCGAATACTCTTCTTAAAAAATCCTCCTTGCACTATTAGTATCCTTGTTATTAATGTCAAATGATATATAAAGTAAAAATTTTAATACTTTTTTATGTACACAATAAAGTATCATTCTATTGCATTGCAAATTTAAATTCAAAATCAGCATTGTTATGAAACGAAAACCTGCCACTATCTCATATTCAGCGCATGGATCCGTCTTTCCTAAACACATTACCAGTAACAAGTTTTGCCAGAATACAGCGCACTACTAATAATGTTATAACCCAATCACGGAATAACGTCCATTACCGTCCTTGTTTTATGGTTTAATTTCCTGAACGTGCATTTCATTTGTCACTAACAGTCGGCACGACATAGGTATGTCAGCTATAAAAGTAATTCGATAGACTACAATGTGTTGGTTCTGATTAAATGTTAGGATGGTATTCAGTTAGCGAGATGAGGGATCGTGGATCAGAGTAACGTTGTTTTTCGTACATTTTGGCATCTAATAAGTGACTTATTATAGAGACCTGCTCTTCGTTTGAAATTTTACCGTAATTCTTTCAATCAAACGGTCACTTCAATATAAAATATCAGCGAATAAAATAGATACATATCGTAGGTAATGCGAAAAACATACACATCCAGCCTAGCGACACGGAATCTTAGTGCAGCAGTGTGTAGAGGTACATTATGACTAGTGTATTATTTAAACATGTGGCGTAAGGGTTAGGTCGCCGGATCGCTTTTTAAAAGGTCCTGGGTTCGATTCCCAGCGAGGCGGAAATTTGAAGGATGAGTTTAAAGTTCCGCCGTTCTCGGTTTGGACGTGCGTCCTCGTCTTGTGTGTTGCCCATGGCACCCACTACCCTGGGAATTCTGGTGTAGGTCTATGAGTGTATAGCGTTATTCATTATTATTTATTATTTATATAAAATTCAGCCAAACTTCAGGATGAATATGAACCGTGAAGAAGTTCAGTAATAAACAGTATAAATACAAACACACATCACATGTTAATAATATAATCCGTAAGTCCACCGGGAGTGCATAAGTAATGCATTAGCGGTGTGGTCTCCGCGAGGACGTTTGATGAAAGTGGCCGTGATCCGCTTATCTAAAGCTTTGCACTGAAACTAACCAGGCCACTAAACGCGATGTTTAGTTATTAAAAAGAATATAATTATCCAATAAATAGACGTACTCAATTACTCATACCTACTCTGACACACTTATGCTAGAATTTGCCGTAAGACTTAAGTTATTTAAGACGTGATAATTAATAATTCTTATAATTTATATTGTTACACTCGTTGAAAATAAAATATGCAAACTTTTAATTGATACCAATCAACAAGAAATAAACATAATTGAACTGTCTTAATAGTTAAAATTAGTAACTAAAAAATTTAAATGGTAAATTCTCCATTCAGATAAAAAATTAATTGAAATCGAAAACACATTATTACATTTTGTGGTTATTGCAATAGTCGCTAGGTTCTTATAACATTAATTTGGATAGGTATGTAAACCTAATCACCATCCTCCACCAATCCGCACTGGTGTAGCGTGGTATGCTCTAGACTCTAGGCCTCCTCAATAATGAGGAGGAACGCGTGCTCAGTCAAACCAAATCAGGATATTTTATACTCAACAATCTGCATACACTGTATACTTTTTCCATGTATGGCATAGTAGTAAATCTTTATTCAGCTCATTTTAAAACGCCAATTCTCTAGCCACAATGTCTTCTTCATTATTAAAATGGCGCTTTTAATGTGTGAGGAAATTAATGAAGTTACAAAAGTTAGGAACAAAGCGAAAATTCAGTGGACTATATGCTGTATATTAAATTTGCTTATAAACCTTATTTAAATTATGATAAAAAAACTAGTTATGCTATGCTGTACATAACCAACTCAATAAAATATACTATAAACATTGGGATACTCTATTCTAAAGTATGTAAATAAATCATGTCCCTGGAAAAACATTGTGTAAAAACATTTATTTATGTATGTAGGTATTTTGTCAATAAACTTATTCGCGTCATTTCTTTAAGTCTGCCCCCGTTTAGGTACCCTAAAAATTCAACTAAAAACCTGAATATTTCAAACATTAGACAATACAAAAGTGCACAATCTTTCAAATATTCGCGTCCGCATTCAACGTACATCTTATGCAAATATCTTCTTACACGTGAACTATCACGCGTGACGTCACGCATGACGTCATCCACGAAGCGCCTTCAGTACGTCATAATTAAAACCGTTCCATAATTAGCGTTTCATACGAAGCCTTCCCTCGAAAGCCTGAATGAAAAGAGAATAAAGAGTTTTCAGGCATCATTCAGGATAGTTAAGCTTAGTTCATAACGATAGTTTTATTGGACATATTTTTGACAGAAATAATATTTCGAAATAGTTTGACAGATTTGTAGACAGATAGCCTGATGGTATGAGATCACCGTTGCCCTCCGTTGGCCTCCAGTACCACTAAAGGCTGATTGTTGGCCAAGGAAAAAGTAAGAAGTAGTACTTTACGAGTCGTTTGAAGTCTGGTTCAAGAAAGAAATGGATATTTGTTGTAAGCGCCACGGAAAATAAAAACATCATCAACCACAACAAAGGGGTCACCAGATGGAAAGTGATCGTCGCCCATGGCCATGGCAACACGAGGAGCATCACCAACGCGTTGACGGCTTCGAAAGACCGCTTCTTGAAGGACCCCATGTCATGGCACTGAGGGAACTAAACACTAACCTTGTTAAACCTTGTACAGTGCAAGAATTGCATCAGCTTTAACAGGTTGGAATGCCAAAAATTTACAAAAATATCATAACCATTTGCGAAAATCCATCTTACACTTGTGGATTTGCGTATTAACGCGAATGGGAGTGAGCGCCATTAGTGTACACTAGTATTATAGTGATGATGCTGTGAACACGACCTAACGGTGAGTCATGCCAAGTGATGATTGCAGTCCGTTTGACGCACTAAGTAATGCATATGCCTTACGGAAAGGGGTCCCACAGGGCGCTCTTTTTAGACCACTTTTGTATGATATTTTCATGTATGGATATATTTTTAATCAGTCTGAGGAAATGTGTGTTGAACAGAATGAGTCATACTTTTCTGCAACTGTTTTATTATTTTTCGCTGGTTAGAAGATTTGAAGTGATAACTCTAAAGGATTTTTCATGTTGATGCACTCTAGTGGATGCAAAAAGGAAGTGAACAACGCGAATTTCTGTGAACCAAGAATAACAGAGCCATTTAGGTTTTCGGGAATTATTTATCTTACCTTCAGTGATTAGATGGTATCATAATGGCATATGGCATTTATAGAGCTAATAATATTTATATAATATGGCATTTTATAGAGCTAATAATATTTTTAGACTAACTTAAGTCTCGAGTTTGAGAAACTTTAATAAATGGTTGTTCAAAAACTGACTTTTAAACATACAAACCACTATCCTATGTTAACATTTTGAGTTATAAGAGATATTTTCCAATGAAAAGTTGTTAAAATAAATTATAAAATTTTGCATTACCTTCCTTTTTTAATGTCTAATGAAGATTATTTTATGGCTTCCTTTTAAAAAGTTTTAAGTGCCCCATTTAAAAACCATAAAATGATACCTTATGGGTGGAAATGAGGTGAACTAATCATCGTTTACGACTTCCTATAATTTGTCATCCAAAAAATATACCCATGTAATATTTTATTACAGGATATTAGAATTAAATTCCTGTTTAGGGTCAATTTAATTTCTTAATTTTAAACTTTCTTCTTTTCATTAGAACCTTTTTATTGTATAATTTTATATTTATTAATAAAGTAGAGTTTTGGTCTATCTTGTAATCATTCTTTTATAGTTAGGTACAATGCTGTACTGCAACTCAGGGGTCCAATTAATATGCCACATCTAATTACATAACAAAAGCGCTGTAAGCGTCAAACATTTCAACTAAGGGGTCCGAGTTCGAATCCCAGTATGGTGGAAAGAATATAACTTGCGGTAAGAGCCTAGAGTTCACCCGCGGAAGTACCAATGCCTGCAACGGTACCTACTTAGTACCATTTCTACTGCCATACTAATTGCTTTTACATACACTAATTGTTAAACTTTTTTGAGGGCGACCATCTGAGCCCTCAAGGGTAGCAATGACCGAATTATGGCGAGATCTTGAAGTCTTGTCCTGGGTTAGTCACAGTTGTTAAGGGCGGCAGCGAAAGAGTAATGCATCACGCTTGCTTCCTTAATTCCCTAAAAATACAAGCATACTTACAATCCTTACATATCCTTACACTGCAGAGAACTTACAGAAATATTACCAAGTATTACCAAGTAAGTCCTTGTGAAATTTAATTCCAAGATCACTTGAACTCGGAATAACAAATGAGCTCAGTTCGCGAGTGGTGAGTGTTATTGCAGACGTCTGCAGCCCAGGTGCATTGCAGCGCTTCTGATCAAATTAAGCGAAAACCTTTTTCTAGCGCTAATATTGAAACTACCCACTATTACTATAAAGAATATCCTATAATGTAATATCATAGAGGAACTTACGGTTTTAGTCTTTATGTTAATGGGTTTAAGGGCCTCCACTTTGATTCTCTCATGCAACTGAAAGGTAACGAAACGTTTACTACATTAACTCCGCAATAATTACAAGTTTTACAAAAATAACAGACTAAGATAACTCAAAAATGTACACCAGATAGTGCTTAATAATTTACATCAGCGCGACAAGTAGGTACCAGTTTTCGAATAAAACAAGAATCATCAAGATCTTTTTACCCAGTCGAAAGTTCTGGAGTAACAAACATAAAAAATACAGTTGAATTGAGAACCTCCTTTTTTGAATTCGTTTAAAAACTATATACTTTGTAACAAAAGTCAGCGAAGCTTCTTGTATTAAGTTTGACCATCACTGACCACTTACAACCATTCGTCTGTATACCGGCCATTGACATTGAAAAAGACCCCGACGTCTATACGTCACCATTACAGAAATACATACGAGTAATATAAAATTTTAACGACTTCTACAAACCTAAATTAATGTTTTTCGCTGTACTAATATAATTTACATCGTTCTTTTTTATTTAAGTAGTTAATCAAGTACCAGCTGTGATTGTCCACGGTAATTACGATTCTGTTCGTTTTCGACCTGGACTTCATTTTCATGCCAACCCATATAAATATCACCTTTCCATCCTTATAAATAAGGTTCATTATTGATTGACGGCGAAAATTCAAAACACCTTAAGTAAAGTTTGCTTACAAGCTAAATTGAACTGTGAGCGCATGTAATAAATTCGTTTGTAGCGGGGACTGGCAATTCCATATTCTATTTCAAGTTTAAACTAATTGCTCTAGTACTTCAGTACTTCAAAGGTTACGCTGTACCCCAACTTACCCCAAGGCGTTCGTTACATGAACAAGAAATGCGGGCGCGTGACTCATAATGACGTACTCCGGATCTAGGGGTACCATGCTGTGGAGGAATTCCAAGACTTATACTAAAAAAATATTGAATAAATCGTATTGGAGACGAGATCATTGTCAAATATTTTTCATTTGAAGGGTACGCATCAATTGGATTGATTGGATGGATTAAGTTCTTATCATTAATATTTGTTAATTTATTTGATTTTTAAATTTTAGTCTTACATGCTAAAATTAACATTAAAATTAAATGCATAAATAAAGGGTAAATGTATAACAATTAACTAATCAGGAGCCCTACACTTTTATCATTTATTAAAATAATCATAATTTTTGAATGAGTAACATAAAAAAAATCATTATTATTAACCGGTGTATGTGTAATAAATAATTATGTATCTGTAACGAAATTCAAAAGTATATTATTATTGTACTTTAGGTGCTTGAAAACGTGGAAAACTAAATTAGCTCGATTACCCCGGGAATATCCGGAAAATTCTTCGGGATGAGTCACCCTAACCGTACCGGTCAACGCTTGCCACACAATGCTGTCTGGGAGCGCAAAATTATTCACTATATCGCCACCCATGACCTAGCGCAATACAATGAACTTTGCGCTACTGGCTATAGTTTTGTAGCATGATTAATTTTGTGTCTACTTTTTATTTACTTTTTGGCTACCCTATTAGACATTTTTCTATGATACATTCGAATATGAATAACTGCAGTATTCAAATATGGAATAATTATTATTTATTTTCTATTTTATGGCTAGCGTAGCAAATAATAACTTCGGTATTTACATAAATGTAAAGACCTATCCGCCCGCGCTTCGCTTTTTGAAACTTGTTCTTTACATGTTCATACATTAAATATTTTAAGTTTTTGCAATATTTCTTATGATGCTCAGCTGCTATCTGTCATATCGTGATGCTTTATACCTAGCCTTTAATCTTACTCTAAAAATGGACTCTCCAGCACAAAAATATTTTTTTTCATTTTGAACTAGTTGCAGAGTCGGTCAAACAAATATTCGAACAAACTCTTCAGTTTTGTAATATTTTTTTGTATACGCACCCACACATCTGTATACCTACCCATGCAAGTTCCTTGGCGAGTGTGTAGTTATATGAAAGATCTTTTGGAAATACCTCTGCTAAGGGGATAAAAAGGGAGACTAAAACAACTATGCGAAGCTATCGATAGTTATAAATTGAATAACAACAATATTGTTCACTTCACTTCGCAACGCAAACAACAATCTATAACAAAAACTCAACATCCGCATCCAATAATGAGACATGCAAAACGAACGCCAAATGCATCGAACGCAATCCTGACTCCAGACCATACCACATTCTACGGAACATCAGAATCACTTTACCAAATTGGAGAAACAAACTTGTTTACAGGAAACAATAACCACGTAATAAACATAAACAGGATTGAGGCGTCTGCGAGTCGCGGCGCTTGTTATTGCTGCTCTAATTGAACTTTAGTGTGCTTCCTGATATAGTTAATAAGAATTTCTCCTATTAAAATAAATCTATATATACCTAAAAGTAATGTCCTCAGTATTGTACCCGATTCCACCAATGTGCAGTGGAGCAGTGTGGTGGTGATAAACCCGTGCTCAGTAGTAGGCCATTAATGGGTTGTAGCCAAAAATGGAAGTACGTTTTAGTCATTTTCAAACAAACTATCATCCCTATGTTACTTCCGTACATTTTAATGAGAACACTCAGCAAAACCTAGCTATCGAACTTAAAAAGAATCATCCAAACCAATACATCGAGTAAAAAGTTATGAAGGCTCCTTTCTTGAAGCCGGTGAAAAAAGCGGCAAAAAGGCGTAATTACAGAATGGAAAAAATTTCAAATAAATTAGCTGACACACGTTTTACTTAACAAAAAAACATTCCGTTCTGAAATATAACAATTAAAGTATATTAAATGTAGTATTCTAGGTGCTACTGAAGAAAATGGGAACGAATTTTGTAAATTTATGACATTCATGCAATTTCTTGTAAGTCCCATTTACACGAAAGCATGGTGATTACTTTAAATTTCTGGTTAAAACGAGAACCGATGATTCTCGGTATTTCGCATCGTTTGCAAAGGATCGATATCGGAAAACAATCGTTTATTGTGACGAATTACTTTCTTGCATAGATTAGACATAGACAGAGGCAACCTGAAGTAGATTTGACTTGAAAGAGAAAAAAGGTTGAGTTTTAGAACTTAACATCTTCTACAAAAATTAACTATCACTAACAGTCCATGGATTTAGATATCATTGCACCTACTAACGAACAACCATCGTCATTTTCATAATATATTTTTAACCCCCGACTTAAAAAAGGAGTGTTATAAGTAGAAATTGTCTGTCTCTCTGTCTGTGGCACCGTAGCTCCTGAATGAATTAACCGATTTGAGTGCAGTTTTATTTTATCGCAAGCCAGTTTACTTGTCTTTCTTCACGTTTTAGGAGTTAGTTGAAGGTATTATAAAGTTAAAGTTATTTCTTAGTTTGGTCAAAGGCCAACGAGAATAGTGACCGCGTATGGTCATTTATTGATTTGTTTGTGTAAAAAATAAAAAAAATGCCGGTCAAATAACCAACTTCATGCTTCTTTGACGCCTGTACAAAAGATTTCACAGAGTTCTCTGTTACACTTCGCTATGGTACTCTGTGTCTTAGTCAGAGGTTATTATTTTCAAATTAAGGCTGTCTCGTCTGTCCGTATGTAAAACACGATTACGGGGAGCGATTAAAATGATATAAAAGGTTGTCTGTCTGTGCCTCGGCCTTTTTAGTATTTCCAATAACACTGTCATGTATGTTTTAGTAATTAGTCAAGCGTTTAGTGGGAATTAACGGGTTTGATGTAACAATACTTAATTTGTTAGTAATTTGTTTCTTTTTAACTTGCGCATGTGTCTTTGGAACACATTTTAGAATCATGCGATCGAAGGAGAATTATTAACGTTAACATGGAATACTTCTAACAACAAACTAATAAGTGATAACCAATGATACTTACACCAGTAAAATGTGGTAAACATAAAACGCCTCACAAAACTGAATAGCAATATTTGGCGCGGGTACCATTAGTAAAAGTAACAAACATATACAGTGGTGCAATTTAAGAAATGCAGCACTCACTGCAACACACCCCTAGGTGCACAAATACTGTTATTCTTTATAGCGGTTGATTGATGACAGTGACTCTTAATTTCGCTACCAGACCCGAGCCAAGTTTTTGCCTTTCAGCGGTTTGGGTTCAATTTATTTTAGCTTCTTAGTTTTTTTAATAAAATAGGAAAAACAAAATGTGGCTAATCTTCATGATTGTGAATGAGATTCGGCTGTTACGTCACTGGAATGTTAAGGTTGGATTTATTGGTAAAAACTTTTTGTAACATTGCAGATATGTATAATGATTCTGGAATAATTGTCATAGTAAGTGCTATCCAGAATCGAAACTAAAATTCCGTTTGGCTGTTGTATGACTAATTTCACACATTGCACATACTCACATATCTACATTAAAGAAACCACAAACTTATAGTATGTAAATGAAAATTTCGTAAGCGTTCTGTGCTTTGGATTGCACGTAAAGCCATCAGGCCGGGTTGTTATTGTTACATTTGACTGGGTTGCAGTCTTTATATCTTTAAGCCTTGTTTTGGCCACTAACTCCTCCACCAATTCACATCGATAAGGAGAAACCCGTGCTCAATAGCGGGCTGTTTATTGTTTAAAGTCACAACAAAGAGTTCAAATTACACATACTCGTATATAATCTATGTACGAAATATTATCTACATAAAACTCGTCAACAGTTACAAATGATCGAAAAAAGTAAAAAGATGACTTGTGCAGAACGCATGAGAATTAAAATACCCACAGTTTATCCCGAACCTCGTTTAAACATATCGCCGCATCATTAATACGCGATACTCCTTTTGTATTTTTTTCTTTAAATCGCCATACAGTCGAGACTGGTATCGAACCTAAACCCTTTTGTTCCGGGGACACCTGCGCCGTTGAGCGTTGGGTGCTTTTTTATAACGCATAGACGTGAAAACGTCACATCTTTGACAATGCCGTCAGTCAAATCTTAACTTTACTTTAGGTCTATATGGTTTATATTCGTCTGAGGAATTTTAATGTTTTTGTTATCGACGAGTTACGCAAATCTTCAGAGGGAAATTAAGTGCGCTTGTAGTCTTTTTTGTGTCATCATTTTTTACGATATTTTGGTTGGTGGGTCGATATCGTGATCAAGCATTGGAAATTTGAAACATCTCCGCCAAAGTTATTAAATTTTTGTATTGTTTATTTTTGTTTGATTACAGTTTAAAGGTGTAACGAAGTTAAGAAAAAATCTAAATGTTTTAATAGTCTCAAATATAAGCTTAACGAGATAATACTTAAGTATAAAAAATAGCACAAAATAAAAATATTTATTTTTTTAGTACTTATGGAAAAACTTTTTAGGGAAAAAATAATTATCAATGAATACTTACAAAAATTATAGCAGTGATAATAACAAAAATCATCAAGGTCATAATTATGATTCACTTAAAATTAAACTTGTAGCAAAAAATAAAAAAAAACTGACCCCAGCACGTAACCTAAAAAGATTGAATCAAAACAAAACATAAAAAATGAATTGATTCAAAACCGGCCCGAGAAAAGGAGGAAGATGGTGTTCCAATAAGCAATTAGGTTGTTTATGATCTGACGCTTAATATGGCAAAGGAAGGAAAGAAGAATAAAAAGATTGAGCATCCTAACCATAACTGAAAAGTAGTAAGTCATTCAGACGTGATATCAAATGTTCCAAACGGTAAATTAGGTTTTGCGTGAAGAATATCTTGAGACTTAATCATATACCTACCTAACAGTTTTAGTTAAATCGAGTACGTTTTAGTTAAATCGAGATTACCTAACGAAATCAATATAAATGTGTATGTTAAGCAATTAGGTATTATTGATGATTTATATTATATGGTTTACATGATCACTGTTTGCAGAGACCTAGGTTCGATTCATAGCGCAGTGTACAAAATTTTAATTATGAGTTTTTTGTTCTCGTTAAGTGTGTGTGAATTTATCTATTATGTTATCGGCGGCACCTATACAGGGTATATCAACGTAGGACAATCATTTTGTGGGTTTTTTTTTATTTCTTAATAAGAAACATCGTATTACACTTTAATAACCCAAAATTTGTAAGAAGGTAAAGGTAGATTATCAAAGTATTAAATCATTAAAAATCTATATTACAAAATTATCACCTTACCTTAACACGATGAGTGCGAAACGAGGCTTAAAACACCTCGTCCGTGTCTCGACGTTATAGCGGTAAGAAAAAACTTAAACTTCTCTGTCGTGCGGGAGGCATAACTTCCATCTGGTTCAGTGTAGGAAAGAGATAACTATATATCTGAGATGTGCTATTAATTCCTAGTTCTATGGTATATCCACCTTAATACCGGGTTTCTTAGACCTCGTGCCGCACTGAACTAATAAAATTCTAACACTGTGCGGAACGAGGTTGCAAACGCCTCGTACCTCCGCGCACCTCGTACCGCACCCTACGCTAGCTTCATGCGGTTAGTGTTGTGCAACGCATTCGAAGCTTTTACAGAGAACGACTTGGATGTGGATACAGGTAATCTTCAAACATCCTAACTACTTGTTATATCGTTAATAGAAACGTGAATGTGACTTGTTGAGTAACTTTCTTCAAATAGGTTGTTAATCATGATAAATTATGGTATGTTTGTTTATTGAGTTAACTAGCGGACCCGGCAAACGGTGTTTTGCTCATCAAAATTTAATGCTTTTGCCCAATTGTACTCGACTCTTCAGTACTCTAACCAACTTTACCCAACTCTTCTCTATTCTAATCTAACCAACTTTACTCAAGTCTACGCACCATTTCCTTACTCTTAAATTAATCTACTAAGCTCGACCCTACTTTTCAGAACCCACTGCAAACAAAGTAGGTACATCATCTCGAAAAGGGATCAAAGAAGAGGAGATGTGTAGGATGTTACGAAAAACTCCGCACCTAACAAGTCGTGAGGCAGACAAAAAAGTAAAGAAAATTGTCACAGAATGCACTGGTTGCAAAAAATATTATTGTTTGAACTGTTTCAATGAGAAACACCCATAAATTTTAAAAATAAAATACCAATATATAAAATCGATATTTATTTTCCCATCACTAAATAATATGAAAAACTGCCATTTTTCAGTGCGGTACGAGGTACATCAGATCCCACGTTTTATTTTACCTATAGAATCTAAACTAACTTATGTAACCACGGGCGGCGGCAGATTTAGGTTCATCAATTCATTGTTAATAATAATCGCGACAAAAACCGTACAATTTGTTTTATTTGGCGCCAAAAAAAGGATTTTTGTCTCCTACGGGCGGTGGGGTTTAATATGCCTCGTGCCGCCACAATGTCTGGTTTAGGACGAGGTTTAAAACGCCTCGTAACGCAGTAATGGAAAGTACAGAAAAATCTGTGCCGCAGGGAACGTGTTAAACCTGTACCAGACTAACAATTATCTCTTAAATGGGATACAGAAACAGTATGACTAATTTGACACCTAA
Organism: Hesperia comma; assembly: GCA_905404135.1. Classification (NCBI taxonomy): domain Eukaryota; kingdom Metazoa; phylum Arthropoda; class Insecta; order Lepidoptera; family Hesperiidae; genus Hesperia; species Hesperia comma. The sequence continues at coordinate 12,180,433 of FR990034.1, forward strand.
TACCTAAAAACTTTAAGAAGTGGGTCAGTATTGACGTAAACACAAAATGAAAAACGATATGAGACCAATAAGGTAAGACAGGTTCACAAGTCGATGAGAGGTATCGGAATCGCAGACGCACCGCATGTGAAAAGAATGCAAACAGTTTCCGTTTTGATACATTCGTCTGGTGGCCTTTGTCTTGCTGTTTTAACAATAAATTTATTAGCTTACATATTTAGACATAGGTATACTTAGTCATAAACTGATGTAATAAGAATAAAATTATTAAACTTTGAAGTCTTCGGTGGGTATTAAACTGTATTATATTTGACCCCGTAGATTAAATATGTATTTTTTATTTAATCATTCAAACTAATATTCAACACAATGGATATGACAATCTATATCAGAGGTCTTTCAACCCATAAGATTAAGATTAAGACCTCTAAAAAGTGTAGCCAGGTTTCCAACTCAATTACTAACTAGTAATATAAGTATCACAGAATACCAATAGTACTTGGTACCATAACATACGAAGTTCCCTCCATACACATACAAAATATAAATATCATACTTAATTATATTCATTAATACACGCATAAAATTGTAGGTACAGATACAATCATAATGTAGAGCCCGTAGGTTAATAAATATAAACAATTTTTGTTATTATGTAGCTTTTGTATCTATGACATTTTTCGTGTTATTTTGCATCACAGTGTTATTTTCAATAACTGTTAAACTTCGCGCTTGTTTACTCCTGATGTATAAACGTGAATAACTGCATCTGCATGTGTATGCCATACAATAACGAATTGTGCCAAACAATAACAACAGATGAATGCGTAAGAAAATGGGGCACTTTCCTGATGAAATACATAATAATAATAATAATAATACACTTTATTGTACACCATAGCAACAAAAACAACAGAATAAGACATTTGTACAAAATGTGATACAAAAGGCGGTCTTATCGCTAAAAAGCGATTTCTTCCAGACAACCTTAGGGTAAGAAGTAAAAGACAGTGAGTATAGTAATAGGGGGGCAGGGTGTACTGAACTAAAAAGATTTATAACTAATCAAGAATTAAGAAGACATAAAATTAACACTGGATAATAATAATGGAAAATATATAATTGTGATTGAATAGTAAATAAATGGCAGCATGAGGTAACTGAGCGATAGCGAAAAGTGAGAAGGGTTGAAGGAAGTCAGAAGAGTCCTACTGACAGAGTTGCAGATAGTGATCTGTAAGTAGTTTTTTGAAGGAGTTTAAAGTGGCAGCAAGACGGATTGGTGGAGGGAGGGAGTTCCATAGGTGGACAGCAGTGACTGAGAAGGAATTTTGATAGAAGGATGTGGAGTGTGAAGGAGTGCTAAGGATGAGGTTTTTAGAGGAGCGGAGTGATTTCTCGTGGGTTGAGTAGACAAATTTAAAGTTTTGTTTAAGGTACGGGGGATATTATAATAGCGCACTTAATATTCTTAGCGCAATTAATATTGAAGCTTACGAATATTAGGGAAATTTTGAGGAATTAAGGGCACGAACATCTGTGATGCAATTATTACTGACATAAATAAAAACTAAAAACCCAAAAATTTATCGTCTCGTGTGTCACTAATTACGAGTATATCAATTAAAATTCTACGTCACATATGTTTGCATTTAAAGTTGACATGCAGGTGTGAATGTCAAAGGATTATCAGTAAAATTAAATTTCTAAAATTATTTTCAATACGTATAATAAATAAACTTGTTGGTCTGAACTGCACTTCATTAATTCACTAGGAATGCTAACTATGGGAACAAAAACATCAAGATATTCTCAGGTAACAAGTTGTCATTCAAAATATTAATTTTGCAATCGTCAATTACGGGTATCAGAATATCATTCCTTAATACTCCTTTGTCAACATCTATAATCCTTTTTACTTTTACAAAAGGCTAAATTGCCTTAAAATATTCTCAATTTTTCCCCTATCCTGTCTTATTTATGCATAACAAGTTTCCTACTTCATTTGAATGAAACATCGATATACAGAATCGTTTGTCTTTTGTGTTGTTCGTAGTGTGGTTACTAGTCAAATTGACCATGTGAAATATTCAAATAAGGATGTATTACCATAATGCAGTCATTGCAACCACCCATTCGCAAAATTCTTTGCTGGAATTTACACTTCTATTTCACAGGTAATTTGCATAGAGTTCGTTTGTATGCAATCTGGAGAAGATATGCTATCTTTCCAGGTTTTTTTTATTTGAGTTTATTTGCAATACTTATTACATTTTTTCTTATTTTCGTGATATTTAACAATGTAATAATTCATATTTTTTAATTTTATCACTTTCTGCTAGCTTAATATTTATATAGCTTTATGGAATTAAGTTTTCCAAAAATACAGATGTTTTAGTATCATGTATTGATGTGGATATGGTAATTAAATTGCAGTTATCTTTTATCAAGTTTCTTTCAAAATTCTACCGCTCCAAAATTTTCCAGGAAGTATTTCCTCTGCATTCAAAGTACTTCTTAAAATAAAAAGTTCATCTCGCAGATCCCACGAAATTACAACCTGGGGACGTGCAAAATCCTGGCACTTGCATTTTTGTATAAACTTCTCATTTGCAGTGTGATCGGGTGAGATTGTGCTATTTTGCATACGTCCTAAGTCGAGAACAATTTAAATAATTCGCCCATGACAAATGTAACCACATTTGAATGCCATATTTCATCAGCTTCCTAATTGTCCACAAGAACTTTTGTATATTTTAGTAGTTTAAAATGATGTGTTTGCAAGGTGTGAATTCAATATCGTTCTATGCAAATTATGTGTGGATTATTGACATATTCAAATTGGTGGTATTATCATAAAAAGATGTTTTGATGACAAGTGTGTGAATGTCTTTTGCGAACTATTCCCAAACAGATTTTTATTTTTCTTATTTCTGCATGTAGAACAGGTGGAGCATTGAAATATTTATTCCTTTCATTAAGCATCATTGTTTATTTACATTGTAATTTTTTTCGAGGATTTTATTGAATGATAGATATTTGTAATTTACATGTTTAAATATTTCACTTTCAGGCGCTTGTAAATTTTAGATAAGTGATACAATGTTTTATGTTGTAGGTACATAATTATTTTTGTCATTTGTAATATAAAGTTACAATTTAAAAAAAACAAGAGTCAACAAGAGTCAAATAAAATACCGAAACCAGTGAAGTAAAACGGATATATATTACTTAATTAAAATAATTACTCCGAACAAGAGCATCAAATTTTGCCGCTGAACGTTTCAATTTGAGACATTTTTGTTCGAAATTGCCGATGAAATTAAAACCGTTAATTACGGTCCACAAAATCAGCACAACCGCAAACATTCGAAAGGCGGGTCGTGGTTCTGACGTATTAATTTAATTAAACCCACTAGTTTTCAGCTAGTTTTTCGCGAAACAACGCCGTTGGTGAAATTACCAAGCTTCATAGACACAATTAATCATTGGTTGCACGACAGGCCCGGACAAAGGCTAGCCCTAGGGTTGGTCCAATAATAGATATAAATCTGTGGTTCCGATAGTAAATCGCTGGGGAAAATTATGCAGTTGAACTTAGTTTACTAAGTTATGATTACGTCATTTGCTTTTTATGTTTTGGTTTAACAACGTGTAACTTTTTAAGAACTTGGCTGTGCAGGGAGCATAAAATGCTGCTAAGGTGATTATAATATTAATAATTTTGTTTACTTACATAATTGAGTCATGTAAAGTAGGTCTATTGAGGCCGTTAGAATGGATGATTATCATTTTCCCAACTTACAATAAGGGAAAAACTTGTTCACCTGTTTCCTGTTTATAAGTAATTTGAAGCCCATTACACGATTCTTCGCGCTATCAAGAAGGTCTAGGTGAAAATCTGTGTTTACCCCTTTACTTTATTTTAGAAAGGAAACACTAATAACCGTTCTGAGGAATGGAAACCAAGATTTTATGCCATTTTTAACTTAACTGTTCTTAAAGCTCTTTCAATTATTCACGATCAACACAAGCCTTACCATGTATTGAGCCTGAGTATGACCAAGAGTGCCTGGAGCTAAAACTCAAAAAGTTGATAACTACTCAAAAAACCACAGAGATGAATGTTTTACTAAATAAGGGCTTTGGCCTTGAGTTATTAAACAATTGATTTTTTATACAAACAGTGATCTATGTCACACAAAGCTCTCTTTCATTATTGCTTTGGCTATAATTTCTTACCTAATACTTGAAAATAAGAGGCATAGGAAACAGTCACTTCACTTGACATCCTTTTTATGCATTGCTCGTGAGAAGGTAACCTTTATGACATCCGTAAACATTATCATCTCAAGGCTCAACTATGCTTTTACGTCAGTTAGGTCGCTGTTCAATTCTATTACCCAGTACCTAATGCTGATGCAATAGTAAAAAGTGACTCACAACGCTACTATTTAAAAGAACATTTGAATCCTTACGTAAAAGATACGTGAGATAGTAACGAATTGATATCTTATGATTCATGATTGATCTTGGCCTCATTTTGATCATAAACAAACGTCCACGTAGTGTTGACGTCTGACTAAGAAAAGAGAAAGTTTATACGCATGACTTTAATTTGCTTTTTGCGTATAATAAAATTAGTAATTTAATTAAACATTGAACAAAACGTTTATCGTAATGTTAAGTTACTTTGAACTGAAGTGGACTTTATTAGGTTAATCTAGAGAGAGAAAATAGAGATTATAGTACTAAGAGGTAAGAAGAAGCTATGTCACGTTACCCCGTTATGTTATTTCCCCCTTCCCCCAAAGGAATATTTAACGAATAAACTGAAACAAAAATTTCACGCAGGTGAAGCCACGAGGGGACAGCTAGTGCAACATATAACTTCTATGTAAGTAATAGGAATTCGAATACAAAATAGTTCAGCTAGTATCACAGTCAAAAAGAAACATTATGCAACTCCCAGCCCTATAACACTAAAATGTAATGCAACAGAGTACAATAGAGTATCAGCGGCGTCAGAGTAAGTCGCTTAATGAATATTGCAGTCAAACGCTAGGTGAGTGATGCGTTCGCTTCGCTAAGTATTAACCGCCCTATTGTTGCTGTGGCTGTTTCGTTAACACGTTTTGTTATGAGCGCAACTTTGCTGCAGGTTTGTGTCAACGAAACGCTTAAATATATAATAATAAATAATAAATAAACGCTAACACACTCATACCCCCGCAGTAGGATACTAGGTACCCGTGTCGCGGGTGGCATGGACTACACGTATAACACATTACAATTACACCCATGACCCGAGTACAAAATATTTATCTGTCACATAAATATCTGCCCCGGCCGGGAATCAAACCCGGGACCCCTCGCATCGCAGGCAGGGTCGCTACCAACTAGGCTACATGGTCATCATATAAATGGCTGACGACCCGAATGGCCGATGGAAATGATCGCTGTTCCAAGGGTCCTGGGTTCGATGAACAGCGAGGCGCGCGGCAAGAATGATGAGTTTCAATATCCGTTCACGGTATGGGTGTGTTGTCCATCGCATCCACGACACAGGGTTATTTATTTATTTATTATTATAAATACGTGAAGCAATAACTTTTCATCCTTTTTAACGAAAATTACGCGGACGGAGGATAATATTCAAGTAATCTTGGTATAACACTTTATGTTCAATTAAATCGATTCAAAAATTAAAAGACAATTTCAACTTAAATAATAAATAACGTCTATTTTTATTCACTCTAAAAAAATACCGAAACGTAGCGAGCGGTTAATTATTGTGTACAGGTATTTAAACATATCTAACCATTTAATGTTAAATGTATGATACATAATTATAACAAAGCACTATATGACAGAAACCTATAATTGCTTTTTACAAAAAAAATAACCGACTTCAACCTTGATAAGTAGAGATAACTCAAAAACTACTCGCCAGATGGCGCTCAATTCAACATGTATGTGTAAAGTTCTCGTCACTACAAATTAATCAAGCCCAAACACTAGGTAACTGCAGTAAATCGTTGAGGAGTTCCCACGACTGTCTTTCGGCTTCATCAGATCGACTCCAGACCTTCTTGAAATGGTAGCGCTTTAATGTATTTATGATAACATGAACAAACACACTAGTCTTCCATACAATTTTCGAAAGTTGCCCTCGATTTCTCCAAGATGCCATCATCAGATCCTGATGATCCTTTCAAAAGGACCCCACTGCGCATATCTACTTTACAACAAAAAAATAATTATCAAAATCGGCCCACAAACGACGAAAAAATCGCTGAACAAACATAAAAAAAAAAGCATATATACGGTCGAATTGAGAACCTCCTTCTTTTTTGAAGTCGGTTAAAAAGCAAGTGGCAGCGAAGGATGGCAAATAATAATTAAAACAATAGCACAACCATTTAGCTGGCTGTACATTGTATTGTCTCCTCGCTTTGTTCGCTACATATTAATTCTAGAATTTAGAGATATGACGTTCAATTAACTTTCCACGTGATAAATGGTTAAATATATTCGTTACAATCGTACAACATTTGAAATGATTTTCAGGTCTTTGTTTAATTGTCAGTAATATCGAAATATTTATGCGTAATCTTGTATACAATTGTTTTATAAGTATTGTTTTATAAAGGGTATTAAGTGGTCATAGTTCGCTATAGCCGTCAGCAACACTAAAGCCATGATTAATGCCAACTAGTCAAGAAAAGAGAGAATTTCTTCTCTTGTAGTTAGTAGAGCTCTTTAAGTCTTCAGCCGTAAAGTTTTAAAGCTTTTTTTCGTGAATTAACTGAATTATCTTGTCTTATCTTATTTCTAACATCATCGAATTGAGCTGACGAGACCTATTTTATAACTGAGCTTTAATGCATTTACCTTAGAACTTATTTTATCTCCCTACATTATGTTTAAAATACAACATGTAAATGTTGTTTGGCTTGAAAAGGCTCAAGACGTCACGTATTTATTTCACAATTTTTGTAATAAATTACACATTAAAAAATCAACCTTGTGTGACTAAGAATAAGGTTTTTGTAGTGTAAAATAAAAACTTTGTCAATACAGTACGTGTATGATAATAGGGTAAATGTACAATAGCTGGATACACGCACGGGATGGGTGGAAAAAAGGCATATCACTTGAACACCTGCGATTGATTTCAATACAACCATTATTGATCGATTAGTAACGAATGCATATTTCAATTCAAAGGAATCTAACCTCTATACCAGGGGTCGGCAAGTACTTTTAGGTGGGGTCCGAATACAGTGCGAAAATTTTAACGAGGTCCAAAACATTTATCTTTGAGAAAGATATTTCACATATACTTACAGGGTGTCCCGTAAGCTGTACGACAAACTGAAATAGATGATAGCTTGGAAAGAGACCAGATGTCAAAAAATCGTTTTACTAAAAGTGTCACCGTTTTCGAGATTTCGACCTTTGTTTGATTTTTCAGAAATCGAGCTATCATACCCTACTTTTACTTGCTGACTACACAAATGAGCACATATTATTATAATAATTTTTTTTCACGTACTCCCAGATAGTTGGTCTACAATCCCAAGCTATGATTAAGTTCAAATTATTACGTGATTCCTAGAAATTCGGGTCTATTTAGGACTTTTTATGTTTTCGATTTTCTTTGATTCAACTTTGACGTTTAGCGTTTGCAATGTAAGCGGAAAAAATTGATAATTAACGACATCACATTAGAAACCTCAAAAATAACAGTATTTCTCCACTATTTAATGGATGTTATTATACATATAAACCTTCCTCTTGAATCACTCTATCTATTAAAAAAACCGCATCAAAATCCGTTGCGTAGTTTTCAAGATTTAAGGATACAAAGGGGCAAAGGGACAGAGAAAACGACTTTGTTTTATACTATGTAGTGATTAAACATCATAATTTCAAGCCTATACTATTGTGTGCGCGGTGCGTAAGACGACTTTATTTCATTATTCCCATCATTTTCCGCAAAAACGGAATATGCACAATGTGGTAACAATATCCTCGATCTAAAAAACGATGTCTCATGCATGTTCATATTCCAGGCCCAAGGTCCTTATGAAAATTGCTGGTCTCCTGGTCAAAAATTTTTATCGTCTAGTCTAGATAAACTATTTACGTATTTTTCTATGTACTTCCCTTACAATACGAGTATTTGGCGGTCCGCGGTTCAACCTTCCGCGGTCCGTAAATGGACCGCGGTCCGCCTGTTGCCTACCGTTGCTCTATACGTTAAGGAATATAGTTCAATAATTCCGTAGAGCTATTTCGAAATAATTATTAGCATCGTCCAAAAGGGTTACGTAAAAGGCAAAGTTAAATACGTTGAAAATGATGACAAAGAACCGACTATAGCCGGTTATTACTAGATTTTGTTTGTCATTGGGGTAACAAAGTCATTAAGATAGTGATTTGCATAGTTGGACTTTATCATTAAAAGACATAATTTCCTTTTATAAGGTTTCGCGAAACGAAATGAGCACTTTCACAAATTTTACATAAGCGCGTGTTCCGTGATCATTATATACTAACTTTGGCAACAGTAGTAGAGTCAAAAAATGACGCGCATAAATGTATTCATAAAATATCTACATGAAATAATTTTTAACAAAATAGAACCGACTTTAACGCCGAAAAGTAAAAACGCGGTTAGTAGGAATTCTTAAATTCCTTCTCCTCAGTCTGATAAACACGATGCTGAAAACCGCATCAAAATCGGTTCAACCAAACACGAGAAAATCGCGCACAAATATACATACATACATACATACACACAAACATACATCCATACATACAGGTCAAACTGAGAACCTCCATTTTTGAAGTCGATTAAAAATGATTTTGACTTTGTGTTATCAAACTGAGGTGTCAGAACGTCACTGAAACCGAAGCACTATTAATCCCCGCACACCTATTCTTTAGTTTTCTTAGATGTTTGAAGAACTCAGAATCGTCGGAATAGACTGAAATAAGAACCTGAGCTAAAATGAATTTACGTTTTTTCCAGTCTTTTGCAATGCAGTATGAAGTAGTTTTAATGAAGGACATTATTGTTATCTACACGTGAATGACGTACGCATGCGGGATGCATAAACGTGGAAAATGCATGAATTCTCCACCTTGATCTACGCGTGAAGTTTGACCTAGAATTGAAACTTAGTTCAGTTTATTCATTGCTTATGTATGTCGTAGGATAAAGTCAGAGTAACGGGATCTTTTCGAAAAACCTAGAATTGCAAGAGTTCGGATATTTTGAAACTTAACCAGATCTGATCATGGGGTATTTCAAAAAGAAGGTTCATCGCTTCCTTCTTGGCCGGCAACGAGTTGGCGAAGCCGCTGGTGTTGTCAATGGCCATGGGCAACAGTAATCACTTACCATCAGGTAAACCCTCTGCTTGTTTGCCTGCCTAGGCTAAAATATAAAAAAAACAAAGATTTTTGGCTGTTGACAAAAATATTAGGTAGGTTCATCGCAAAAAACAGTTTTTAAGATAATTGGGAATTCAAGTGCATTTTACTTGAAACAGAGCATTACGACGGTAGTGATTTCGACGGAACCTCACTGCTCGGGGTTCCTCTTTATACCATCTGCAAACTTAGAATTTTCACAAAATCCAAAGTGTGCGATTATTCTACAACATGTAGGTATAATGCAAAAGTGATGACTAAATCATTATACAATATAATAAACGTGGTCGATTGTCATACAAGGTTAATATGCCGTTAGTGAAGTTTAATCGAAGGTAAGGGGATGTCCGTACTCTTTCAAGGTTTAGCTATAGAGTTATGAATAGAGTAAAGGACTCGCCTCGTAATAAACTGTCTTCCTCTATAACTTACTGTACATTATATTCGAAGATTATCACCGATTCATTTTGGCTAAGAAAATAAAATAGGAAAGAAGCAACTTATTTTAGGTACCTAGGTATATTTTTCCTGTTTCGACAATAATTTCCACCACACCTTCCCCGTGCCATATCTTATGAACTCGTCAGCTAATGGACTAATAATATATGCTAATTGCTTGTAAAGTAGGAAGACAATAGGCAATTATGATTCATAAGTAATGGCTCTAAAAGGATCATTATTGTAATGGGATTGTTAAAATATTTAAAAGTCGCTATTATATAAGAAGTATAGGTTTTAAAATTTACGACTTTGTACATAGAAAAATATAGGTGTCTATTTATAATATGGCCTTTGGACTGCGAAGTTTGTATTTCTCTACTTGTCTATAAGTACATATATAGTCACAAAGATTTATTTAAGCTCTAAAAGGCTGAGGAAACCCCATAGAAAACAGCTGTTTGTAAATGTATGTACCTAATGTGATGTATGTCTTTCATGGATATCAACAACTAGGGGACGTAGACGTCTTCCTGCAACATATTATTAAGTAGACGCCCTCGCTTCGCTTTCGGAGAATTGTTGCTCCATTCCTTTAGATTGTAGCGCGATGTCATAATTAATAGCCTATAGCCTTCCTCAATAAATGGACTATTCAAAACAAAAAGATTTTTCAAATCGGACCAGTAATTCCTGAGATTGTCGCGTTCAAACGAAGAAACAAAGAAACTCTTATTATTAGTATAGATTCAAGGAAAGCCTCTTATGCAATTGTAGAAAAAGAAGGAGCTCTCCACACCTTTTTAGAAGCGTTGTAACTATGACAAGGACAAAGTTTGGGCAAAGCCTAAGCACCTATCGTCTATAAATTTCACCGTCAGATTTATCACAATTTTTCCTTTACTGAAGCAAGCGATGATTAAATTTCAATATTCACATTTTTTGATACTTATAGGTATTATAGATTCAGATCGCAGTCTCCCTTTCGGTAGTCCACTGTTCAAATCAGTTGGTTAATATTACTTAAAATAGTTATTTGATATTGTTTGAAAGCTAAAGGCATCATAAACATACTCACTATAATTAAATTTTACAAAAAAGCCGACTTCAACATCGACAAATAGAGATAACTCAAAAAAGAATCGTCAAATGTTGCTTAAATGGACTACAGTGGAATTTGGAACCTCTTTCCTTTTTTGAAAAGTAAAAAATACGCAGTTAAAACCAATGGTTAAAACACAAACTTATCCACCCAGTTCACGGCCAACGCTCAAATAAACTCGTCTACGAACAAGTTAATAAATCAGTTTCCACGAACTCTCGTGATTCAGAGCTTCCAACGGGTGTCAATAAACTTTACAAAACAAAGAATTGTGCTTTCTTATCGTAATATTTCGACACGATTAACAAACCATTGGTGTCGCCATAAAGCTTGGCGTTCGACACAAAGAAGTTTTTAATAAAATTTGACGGCTCTCACTCGTTATCTATGAATTTGGTCATGGTCTCGAGTATGAGAGATAGCGTTTTTGATTATTATTAGCCTTATTTGTTAGCTACTAGCTTCCGCCCGCAGGCTTCGCCCGCGTGGAATTCGTTTAAACTTCGCTACCCTATTTCACCCCCTTCGGGGTGGAATTTCCAAAAATCCTCTCTTAGTGCTCCCCTACACTCACCAAGGAACATACATGCCAACTTTCAGCTTCTTTCGTTCAGTACTTTCGGCTGTGCGTTGTCTGTCAGTCAATCACTCAGTAATGCAAGAGTTTTATATATATGTATAGATTGTATGTAATTCAGGTATGTAGAAAAGAACTTGCAACAACACTCTTTTGCTGCCATCCATGACAATCAATCTGGATTGGGATGGTTAGTTCAGTTAGGAAACGGTATTAGAAAGTTAGTTTGTTAGTTAGTAGGTATGAGGATTAGGGCAGGAACTATTAGTCGTAGTAAATCCTTTTAGTTGTTAGAAGTAATATTCATTTACTAATTTTCAGCATGAATCGCGTCCAGATCATAGAGATAGTACACTAGAGTGGGCGAGCCATACAGCTGGCCATATATTGTAATCGCCCCCGGTTAGAAAGAGAAACAACGATAACGGTAATTACCTATCTCTCTCCGATCCCGACGAGGCAGAAAGAGAAAGGTGATTACTAAAGATTTCGTCTCTTTTTATCCTAGGCCCGCTCTGAAGCCTCGCCAGAAAGAGAAAGGTGATTACTAAAGATTTCGTCTCTTTTTATCCGAGGTACGCTCTGAAGCCTGGCTTCTGGGCTCTAGTGTATTATCTCTATGGTCCAGATTCGATAAGAAAGCTTCATTAAGTCTGCTCAAGGTCAACTCAAGTTTTGAGCTGGGTCATGACAAGTAACCTGGCGACAGACTGAAGATAGACAGATGGTGGTTAGCCCTACTACCAAGCGGTGACGCTAGCGGCATGCGAGGCGTGCACCGCACGAGGGCGGCTCGCACAGGTGGCGGCAAATGGACCAAGGACGGGTGGCAAATGGGCTGATCACGTTGATATTTTATTGAGTTTGAAGTGACGAGGCGGAAGGAGATGCAAAATCGTATTAGTTACGTAGAACTGTTCTAAGCTATCCCAATATAGTAAAAATTTCTAAATTATGTAGGTGCTAAGAGAAGTCTTCACACTTTCCGCTATTAATACAAGTCCAAAGTCCTTTATTTTAGACCACACTGAGCTGAACTTATCTGAAGCAAACACACCTCGTTTATGAACACTTGTGGCTTTCGTCATCCTTCATTACCGATAAGTGGATCTTTTGTTTTAATTCATATCCAGAGTACAGATTACACAACAAGTGTATCGGTCGGTATCCTTAATTATGAAACTGATTGCAGCTATACATTTGTGATTGGGTGTTTTGTGATAACGATATTTCGCTCTCACAGTTAAGGTTTTATGTGACGGAAAGATTTGTATTTTAAAATATTGGGATAGAATTTCCTTTGATATATTTTTGATTTGAATTTAATATTACTATTCTGTATAATCGATGCAAATCGAAACATAATTTATAGCCTACTTAACCTAACCTAGAAGGATAACAAATCTTTTTAAATATATGTTGTCTTATTTGATACTTCAATAAATACAATTTTAAATTACTAGCGGTTTACAAAAAATAACAAACTTCAAAGTCGATAAGTAGAGATAACTCAAAAATTACCAGTCCGATGACGCTTAAAATATAGGACCGGACTCGTCCTAATTTTGAAGTCGGTTAATAAAAAATACGTTTTCTTTTATTTGTATCCTTGGTGTCCTAAAATTCGTGGAGATATAATATATTTTTCTCCGGTAATTGTTATTCAAAATAATTTTGAAATTCCACCTGAATAGATTTCAGAACCGAGCCAATAAAAACGTGGCAAAAACAAGCAAACAGACAATTGTTTCAACCATATTCATCGCATTGTGTGCAGTCTTCCATGTGTAAAATTGCCTTTCAACGTCATGCAGAGGTTTCTGATGGGGCTTTCGTGGTTCAAACAAATAGATTTAACAGTTTGATTATAAAATTCAGATTAAAGATTTATCTACCTACTTCGCAACAATCCAATCCACGAGCAAACTTATCCATAGGATAAGTACATAATATGGTGTATATTTTCATGCAAGAAACACCTCTATTCCTCCTAAGTATTTACTTGTTGTGTCTTGCATGAAACTTTATAAGACAATTTTGCTTCCATAGTGAGAGACAATTCAATTCATAAATAAGTCATAATGCGGTGTTTTTTAATGTTACATTTTGAAGAATGTGTCAGTGTTGTCGTATGAAAATTGTATAGTTGAAAAGAGCATAAAACGGTGTACCTATTATATCTCTGCTAGCAGAGTTGTTGTATCCAAAACAGGGGCCCGTATTATACCTACCCTAGGGTACTACCCTATGCCCCATTAAAAAAAATGTCCGTATCAAATTTAATTATCAATTGTTATGGAGAAACTTTTTTAGAGGCGACCATCTCAGACCTCAGGGGTAGCAACGCATCTGTGACCGAATTGGAACAAGACTCATACTAACAATAACTAACTGGACTATTACTAACATTAACTAACAGGACTAATTATCACTAACATACCCTGTCCTCGCACTTATTAACAAACTAACTAACTAATATTCTAACACCATCTACTAACTGGACTAACCATCCTAGTCCCTTTGAGTCTAGTTCTAGGTCGGTCACAGTTGTTATGGGCGGCAGGGGAAGGGTGGTACTGCATGCTCGTTTGCTATCTTAATTCCATAAAAAAAAAAAAAAAGAAAGCATCGTGTGGAATCCTCTACCTGAATTCCATAATGTTCTCGAAGGTGTGTAAAGTCTGCTTATCCGCACTTGGCCAGCGTGGTGGACTATGGCCTGTACCCTCACACCGTGAGACCTGAGCCCAGTACTGGGAAGATTATGGGTTGCAATGATGATTTACAATGAGACGATTTTTCTATATTGTATAGCGATGACCACATAATAGGTACTAAAGCGTGTTTGTCTGTTCATCACATTTACAATGTATAATGTGTAGACGAAGTGAGTTAACTCATAATAGCTAATAAAGCCTTTGCTATCGCTCACGCATTAAAAAGCAAACGGAAGACTTTGTAGTTTTATGTTTTTATGGTTTTACTAAAGGCGATCGGCGATAACATCATCTCTCGTCTGATTGTTTTTTCAGCGATCCAAATAATGTGTCAAGAAGCTTCCACATTTTTTGGAATTATTTGGATTGCTGTTCTAAGGGGTCTGGGTTCGATTCCCAGCAAGGCGGAAATTTAAAAGATTATGTAGTTTAAATTTTTGTTCTTGGTCTGCGTGTGTTCCCTAGTCTTGTGTGCTGTGCTTGGTACTCACAACACAGGGAATTAGTAGTGTGGGACTATTAAATTCGATACTTAATTTCAATCTAAAATAAGCTTACAGTCATAATGTTAATAGCCGCACCATGGAAGACAAACGTAATAGTCTCACGCAAATAATAATTTCACCGTTGTAGATCAACTCTCTACACGTTCTTCGCTCGCGATAAGGCACTTCCTTTACCAACAATATTAAGTTCTTTACTTGTGATTTATTATTTACTTTGCTAACAACAAAATGGGCTTTATGACAAATTTCAAATGAGACATAATTGTTATGTTTTTTAACATAGACATAATAATTCCCTTTGAGGAAACAAGATTTTGTCGTTGTTATATTTCTTTGTATAATATTGAAGTTATAATTTTTTATAATTTTGAGCTCATTACTTGAGTTTTAAGTCCATAATTATCTTTCTTAGTATATAAAACTCAAAGGTGACTGAGTAGGCTATAAACGCACAGCTGAAACTACTGGACTATCGGGCTGAAATTTGGCATGCAGATAGACACTATGATGTATTTGCTAAGAAAGGAGTTTGTAAATAAGTTTCACGCCTAAGGGGGTGAAATAGGGGGCCGCGGGCGGAAGTTCGTAACTTATATCCGTACATAGCTAAATGAGATTTTTTATGCAATTTACGTAGTAAAGAGCATGCACCAACGCCCTTCCGCTGACAACTGTAACCGACCTAGAATAAGACTTAGTAGATGGTGTTAGAATATTAGTTTCCCAGTATGTCAATAAGCGTGAGTATTTGTACAGGGACTGTTTGTGAGTCATGTTCGTTTTATTAGTAAAAGTTAGTGATCGTTAGTAAGTGTCTCGTTCTAATTCGCTAATGTGGTCACAGGTGCGTCGCTACCTTTGACCCTTTGACGACTAAAAAATGTTACCAGCTCTACACTCAAAGACACAGCGATAAACCATCTCATATTCCGTTACGGTTTTTCCTATGTCAGCAAACACCTTCTTGTGCTATCATGTTAGGGACTCTTACCAGACGTATTTTTTAGGGTTCCGTACCCAAAGGGTAAAACGGGACCCTATTACTGAGACTTCGCTGTCCGTCCGTCCGTCCGTCCGTCCGTCTGTCACCAGGCTGTATCTCATGAACCGTAATAGTTACACAGTTGAAATTTTCACAGATGATGTATTTCTGTTGCCGCTACAACAACAAATACCAAAAAACAGAATAAAATAAATATTTAAGTGGGTGCCCATACATTCGACGTAAGTTTAGTTACCATTCGGTCCAAGAGATGGCGTTGGGCGTAATATGTGGCTACAATAAAACAATTAAATATTTAAGTGAGGCTTTTATACAACAGACCAGATTTTTTTGGCGTTTTTATACATAATGGTACGGAACCCTTCGTACGCGAGTCCGACTCGCATTTGGCCGGTTTTTTATTCTTCGTCTATGGCTATCTACGACGCAAAGTTGTAATAGGTAAGGTATAAATGTCCCAGACCGTTGACTACTTTGTAATGTTCCCATCATGTCACGTGACAAAGAAGTGAAATAAAATTTACGTACTTTATGATTTATTGCACTAATAAACTCATTCTTTTATCCTATTATGACATATACTGTGTAATTTCAACCTTATACATTTACAATAAGGACCAAAATATATTTAAACTTTTATAGTTCTATTAACTACCGATTCCCAATAGTTAAATAGGGTAATAATCCAAAAGTCACGTCTAAGAAACCGTTATAATGTATAAACTGGATAATGGGTCGTTATGTTTTTATTTTACCAAATTTTGCGTTTTAAAAAACATTGTAAGGAACAAGAGTCAACGAATTAAGCAACCAACTTGAAAAGAATTGGAAGGTTCTTAATTCGTCGATATTTTTCGTCTATATTTTCGTGTTACCTAATAACTTTGTATTAGGTGCTCATCGTGTGGGGACCACACATAGAGCACATAGGTAGGTACTTGAGAGGCATTTACTAAAGGCTCATCAAAGTTTAGGTGCGAAGTAACCCAGATAGAACTAAGCTCTACGAAGCATAGCGAAGGTATTTACACTAGTATTTATGATAATTATGGCTACAACCCATTAATGGCCCAATGCTGAGCACGGGTCTCTCCTCATTATTGAGGAGGCCTAGAGTATACTCCACCACGCTGCTCCAGTACGGATTGGTGGAAGGGTTAGTGGCCAACCCAGTGTCGAAACTTTTCAAGCCGCCCCGCCCGGCGCCCGAAGGCCTCCGGCACGGCTTAACGACTGCTATAATATATCGATAACAATCGGGACCGACGGCTTTACGTGCCCTCCGAAGCACGGAAGCGCTGAAGAAATTTTGTCACTAGCGGTCACCCATCCGACTACCGACCGCACCCGCTGTTGCTTAACTTTGTCGATCGCTTAAGATCGACCCAAGCTGCCGAGCCGGGCTATGAGCGTTCGCTTATTTATGATATAATACAGCGTAATCTAATACTCAGTACCTACTCTAAGTAGGTACGTGTACTAAACATAACCCAAATATAACGGACCTGCCGTTAAATAGATGACTGTAGTTATATTTATTTTTTAATTCTGTTCTTTGTCGTGAGAGAGTGTTTGACGATTGGAGTGTGAGTCATCTGCGCAGGCGCATGTACGGGGTGAGGTTTAAATTAATCGTTTTGGATTAATGTCTATGATAAAGAGCGTATATAAAAAAAAACTTAAAAATGCATGTCTTGCAATGTTAAATGTGATAGTAAGTGAGTTTTCCTTTATAGGGTTAGATTCTGTACATGTATTGGGGTAGGTATATAACAACATTAATTATGCTGTAAGATAGTTGCAATTTAAAATAATATTTGCTTAATAAGAATAATGTTTGTCATAATAACATATATATACAATTGGTAGGATTAAACATGGCTTGTGATATAAATACAAAAATACATCATTATAATAATTACTACTTTTAATTAGTAGCGAGGTATGGATAGTTACAAAAGATACAATTAAATTTTATAACACTATGAATAGTGTTAAAAACAAACACATCGTTAAATATTTATTAATAGTTAACTTTTATTAAAATCAAGCATGTTATAGTAACATACCTACGTACCTTAGCATACCTAATGTTGATTTTTTTTCGTATTGCAACAAGTTTTCTTATCAACAACATAGATTGCTAGTAATGACCGCCATGCAATCTCCAATCGGTTACAAATCAAATTAGTGCAACGTTGTACAAATGGCGTCACTGTTGACAGAGAGGTGTCTAGACTTTTTACAATGTGTACAAGCACCAGACTCCACAAATAAGTTTAACAATAGCAAACATTTGTTGATACGTGTGCAACATTAACTCTTCGGTGATGTTTCTTTCTATAAATCAGGTACGACGACTTAACAATCATCATTGCAATCCGCAAATCTTACTGCTGAGATAGGGAGGGATATTGATTCTTACTAATGAGATGGATTATATATTCTTATTTGTGATTTGTGAGGGAGTAAGTACACTGGTAGGTACGTTGGCCAATTGTAGATTAGCAGACTTCGTACGTCTTTGAAAGTATTATTCTGCATCGAAAAAAGTGATAAGTTGTTTTAATACATACATAATAAGAAAAAATAGAATTGGATACAGAAATTCAACTTATGTAGGTGCCCCGATCGGGTAGCTCAAAGTTCAAAGCACTGAGCTTATCACGAAACAACATTTGTTAATCACAAATTTATTGACAACATACTAATTTATTATTAGTTATTAAGTTAGGGCGTATCTCCTATGAAATTTAAACTCTATATTTGACATCTAATAGCTAATACACTAATAGACATCGTTTACTCGGAGACACACATTTTCTACTGCTATAAAAACTGGAATGCGTAACAACTTTTTGATTGTATTTGATAAACCAATCAATACATTATTTCAAAAGCAAGTTCATTGCCATATCAATCGATGAGTCACTGACCCACATTATTGGATCATGCTGTACATAATCTGATGCAAGAGATAAGGTGCGTACACACTCGACTTTTTCACCGCAGCCGGTGCCTGCCCGTACCACCGTTCTACTTCTGATCTGACTCATCGCTGGAACCGGAAGGTGTGGAGGTGTGTTTAGAATTAATTTAATTAATTATATTGTACAGAAATATTAATGCAATGTGGTAAGGATGCTTTTGGTGACTGAGTCACTGGCACGCGTGACTTTGACACGAATTAAATAATATAGGTACGTATGTAGAAATAATGATTTACCAATTTCTGTAAAACTCAGTTTGATTTTACAGTTTTTTTCATAACAGTTTAAAATATTTATTTTTAAATAAGTACGAATAACAACTTGTTAGTATTTTACAAAATAATAATATAGTCTAGTTACTACTAAACTACAGTAGGCACCCTGGTATATTATACTCTAAAGAAGTTTAATAATAATTGAAAGATTTAATGAATAAATATTCTACCAAGGGCTGTATAAAGCCATGTTACGTTTTTTTATGGAATTAAGATAGCAAACGAGCACCTTCCGCTGCCACCCATGACAACTGTGACCGACCCAGAACTAGACTCAATGAGTCTCGTTCTAATTTGGTCACAGATGCGTTGCTACCCCTGAGGACTGAGATGGTCGCCTCTAAAAAAGTGTAACGTTATAAAATATAACATTTTTGTTTTAAAAATGTAGTGGAGTTTTCATCAGTAAACTTCAATAATTTATCAATTAAATAAAACACTGCATGAATGATTTAAATTTCTATTAGGATTTCAGTCAAACACAAAATAACTCTCTTTTTTGTAGACGAATGCGTCTCTATATACTTTTTGTTCTCACGGTCGGTTGACCAAACTCAGAGGATGTCTTCGTACATTTTTTCGTCTATTTGATACCGAAAATATTTAAGTCTTAAACGATTCAAATTATAATTAGAAGTTTTTGAATAGTGCACGTCTTCCGATTCAGAATTCATGTTAATCTATTATATGCTTTATTTGTATCGGATTAGAGTTGCTTAGGATAGTTTGATAGTGAATTGGATTGGGAAGACTTGTGGCACCACGGTTGACTGGTGATATTAAATAGGCCTAATGACCAGTATTAATCTTTTTATGTCGCTTATTGTTGCGAAGATTGCTTTAAACGTATTTAAATTTGGGAACATCACGGTGTGTGGTATCTAACTTGTTGTTCTTTTTACTAATAATTATTTAAAATGTATTTTGAATAAATCATCATCAACATCATCATCTCAATATTCTCAACCCATCATGGCCCACTATTGAGAACGGGTCTCTTCTCAGAATGAGAAGGTTAAGGCCATAGTCCACCACGCTGGCCAAGTGCGGATTGGCGGACTTCACACACCTTTAAGTTTTACGAACTCTCCGGCATGCAGGTTTCCTCACGATGTTTTCCTTCACCGTTTGTAGCAAGTGTCATTTAAATGCTTAAAACGTACATAACTCTGAAAAGTCACAGGTGCGTGCCCTGGGATTCGAACCCGGAACCTTCGAAAAGGAGGCCGAATTCTTAACCACTGGGCTATCATCGCTATCTTTTTAGTTAGAATTATTTAAATTGTTTTTTGTATTAATAACAATGCTTAATTATTTTTATAGAGCAGCCATATGCGAAGTAGGTGTAGGTAAAGCTAACAATACGACGTAAACTAGTTACTACAACTAGCATTATAATGTAGAGACCTTTTACCAGTTGCAAGGCAACAGACGTAAGGAATAAAATTATGGTTAGATTTTAGATAGCAAAATAATAAAATATATTAGGAGGTATTAACAATAACAAACTTAAGAAAAAATATTCGTTCAATTTATATCACAGAAACGGTAACAATAAACCTAATAGCAAGTGTGTGAATTCAGTTACCAATATTTACATCGTACCCCTGAGGTAAATATTTGAAATAAAACATTATAATTAAGTAACTTCTAATCAAACCCACGTATCCATGAAACATAAAATTAAATTTTAAAGCGCAAAAGCCAACTTATTAATATTAAACCCGGTATTTTGCCCAATATTCATTATACTCTCTTTGTCCCGCAAAACCACAATATTAGGTGGACAAAAAGCTGTTTGCGAAGTTTAAACTGTTTTCATGAAGCTGTACTCGGCCGGACCAAACAAATTAATTGTTTGAAATATTCACAATTATGTCCCATTATTGTTTGGGCCATGGAGTTATTACTTTTTGAAGCAAAGGGGTAGTAGAGACGTCATGCGATACTTTGAAACTTTGAAGTGGGTAGGTTAGGTTACGTTCGCGGAAAATCGAATCAAGTAAAAGAACTTTGATGAAATGTTGATAATATAACATACCTACCTCCTTTTAATGAAAAGTCTGGCATTTGTTTTTGTACCACAATTAATTTCCTGTTTTGATCAATAGTTTATTTATATTTTTACATGCTTTTTATGTAAATCTGAGTAATTAGCAAACGGGTTAGATGACAACTCGGTTGCTAAGCTCAATAGCAATAGTAAAGAACTTCATCGTAAATTTTTGGCAAACAGTATATCGGTGGTATACCTACGTGAATTTCGTCTCGTTTTGTTATGCTCAAACCTCTCATAACGAGTGGGGTAGCTGAGACAACCAAGCTAATTTAATGAGTACCTAGACTTACAATTCTGACTAATATTTTCCAAATATATCTATTAGGAAGAAACATGTAAATATCATTTTGTAACACATAAGTACGTCGTGAGTGTATAAAATTACAGATCTGAGGTAGATGGGCGCAAGATTCAAATATGGGGTCCCCTTTAACGTTTAAGCTAAAAGCTTAAGATTATTATTTTATTAGTCTATCATGGTATTACCTTACCTACCACACTTTAAATACACCTATAAACGCAAAGAAACCAATAAACAGTTGTTATTGAACTTTAAATCAAATTACATCATTGATATCATCGGTCCTAACACTAAGCCTGGACTAATCAGAGGTTCAACTTCAGTGCGAACTTTCACCCTGATTAAATTTGCAGTTCGGCCATTCAAATTCAAATTCAAATTCAAAATTCAAATATTTATTTCTTCGAAGTAGGTTTTTACAAACACTTATCGAACGTCAAGTTACGCCATCGCTTCAACAAATCCCTACGGCGAGTGGTCTTGGAAGAAGAAGCGGCAAGAAACTCCCAAGGAGTCTTTTTTTTCTCATTCTCCACTCACAGTTACAGATGCACTTACTACTAATTACGGCTAAAATACGAAACTCATGTCCAAGCTGATTTATCATTAAAATATTCATCAAGTTTGTAATAACCTTTCGTCATAAGAATGCTTTTGACATGGGTTTTAAGTTTACAGTACGGCATTTCTGTTAATTGTATCGGAACTTTATTATAAATTTTAATGCAGTTACCCATGAAAGAGCCACCAGTTTTGCTAAGTCTGAATTTTGGTACAATCAGTTTAGCCTTATTTCTAGTATTTATATTGTGTACATCACTCTTTTTAGGAAAACAGTCATGATATTTTTTTACATACATAATATTATCTAAAATATATTGTGATATTACAGTTAATATATTTATGTCTTTAAACAAATGTCTAAGCGAATCTCTCGGCCTGAGGTTGTAAATGGCACGTACTGCTCTTTTTTGTAATATAAATATTGACTCTATATCTGCAGCTGAGCCCCACAACAGCAGACCATAAGACATTATACTGTGGAAATAACTAAAATAGACTAATCTTGCTGTTTCTACGTCAGTCAAAAGCCTTACTTTTTTGACAGCGTAGGCAGCAGAACTAAGTCTCCCTGACAAGGCTTTGATATGAGGACTCCATTGCAAATGAGAATCTATAGTAAGGCCCAAAAACTTTGTTGAATCAACTAGTTCTAATACTTCCTTATTCAAAACAATACGAGTTGGAACTTCTTTAACATTTGGTAAAGTAAATTTAATACTATAATAATATAAATTTAATACTATAATAATAGTCTTCTTCGCGTTTAACATTAAATTATTAAGTGTGAACCAATGCAATACTTGTGAAATAGCATTATTTACATCGTCAAAACAATGTTTCCGCCTTTTGCCATTTGCTTCAGAACCTGAATGTTAGATATCGTAACATGGTAGTTCCGCGGAACTTCGCTAGTTTTGGACGAAGCAATTAGTGAATATTGGACCTGAGTGTGATAGTAATTGCAGACCAGCTTGAACAGAGGTGAATGAATTGTATTCAACTTCGGTGCACTCTAAATTGAAGGGATATGAGTCCTACAGATTAACAATATGGAATGTTTAGTGTTAGGATGGTTTTAGATTTCAAAGCCTGGATGCTTCTCAGTAATATTTATGTACCTAAATGGTCTAAATATGCAATGGAGGATTTGTCTATTCCCTGAGGCCTGGTCGCTAGCCAGTAACATTTCATTAGAACATGACAAGAAATATTCTGTTCTCTCTTCTCTCGTCTCATCAGCTCACCACACCTCATCTCGCTTTACCACCCTTAATCTCATCACTGGCTGCTGATCCTTCAATTTTGCTGTTGTTTTAGTGGATGTATAAAATTCATTTATTACAAGATATCGTTTCACTGAGTACATATTAACTTTTGGAGTAAATACAGTATGATCTCAAATACAGTATGAGTCTCATTATTAGCATTCATACTGTAGACTCATATTGCAGTACTGTGTAGAGAAACTTCTCTGACTTGTAGCAGGCGGTTGCAAGTACTTTAAACTCTCACTGGAATAAACCTTAACATGAGATTTATGAGTGTATTACGACATAGCAGGTGTATGTAACATGGTTTCTGGTGTATGTAAAATATATTTACATAGTAAACTAACTCAGAGAAGATCAATTAGTCTAATATCACCGGACATATGGTACTCCCACTTGTTCAAATAGGGGAGAGTTTTCTATACGCTTAGAGTAACATTAGTGCAGTATGATACATTTGTATTTTGAAATTGATAGCTACTGTTTTAATAAAACGAACAGTCTACGTTACAAACAAAGGTTTCTGTACAAAAATACTAGGTTGGCTGTTTTGAAAATTTCAAACCAGAGATATTTTTGTATCAATAGGCAACTATATAACACATAGTCATTTAAACCATCTGACCTAAATATCTATTTCAATAGGTATCTTTAGGTGATTTTATATTTAGGTAATTAGGATTTGATAACAATTTTTGAAGGCCTCCTTCAATCTTAGCCTCAGGGGTAGCGCTTCTGTACCTATCTGATTAGATCGAGA